>CM071596.1:10010000-11447000 GCA_036435485.1 Saposhnikovia divaricata | reverse complement strand
GCGCGGGGGGTTAAGGGGGGGAATTAGAATTTTCGTTTAAGGGGGGAAAGTGGGAAACTAAAATTTGTTAAGGGGAAATAAAAGAGGGAAAGAAAAGGTAATGTGAATTTTTTTTAAACGCATTAGATAACGGTTACTTTAAAAACTGATGCAATTGTTTTTTTTATAACACAGTTAGACAACGGTCACTTTAAAAACCGATGCGGAGAATCTACTATAACATCGTTTTAAAAAAACGATGTTAAAAAAGGCTTTGACATCGGTGGCTTTAGTGTCCGATGTTAAAGGTGTGATGTCTATTGCAGTTTTTTCAGTAGTGTTGTTACACATGTTTATTTGTTTTTTTTTTTATATATAACATTTTCTTTTCTTTAATCACTAGGTAATCAATCTTCACGCAACCAGGCTTGGTTAGTGCAAATTTACCAAACTTTTCACAAACAACCCTTTCATAAAAAGCACTAGAATTCCAAAAATTATTTTTAAAAACATTTTTGCGTATCTTAAAACAACTGATTTTGATAAATAGGGCAAAATTTGCGTTAATAATTTCAAGAATATACAAAAAATAAACATTATCCAGCATGAGTTACAAGGTTGAGACTCTCATCTGTTTTTTTTAACAAGATTCAGACTTTTGGCAGTTTAAGAATTTGAAGGTTTTCTTATTTCGTACTTTTGAGTTTGGAAATGAACCAAAGCTACTAGAATTACTCGTAACTGGATAGGTTATTGATATTAGAAACACTATAATTAAGCTCCAAGTTCCTGTACAAAACACCTTCTCAAACATTTAGGTTGTGTTCACTTGGGGTGAATGAAATGGAAATGGAATGGAATGAAAAATTATATATAAATTTTATAAAGAAAGAAGAATATATGAGTGAAATCATGAATGAATACGAGGGAGTCTAAATTTTCAATGATAAAGATTGTAGAAAAATTGATGTAGAAAATTAGAAATGGAATGAGCATTCCTTCCAAAACATGTGTGTTAGAATTCTAGTTCAAATAATTTTGAATGGAATGAAAGAAAAAATGAAAAATTTAAACATTATTTTCAAACTCATCCAAATAAAAGTTCAAATTTCATTTTATTCCCCCCTCATTCCATTCCATCAAAGTGAACGCAACCTTAGTGGATCCAATATTGATTGGAAAAAATTAGGTCATAAACACATTGTAATTGTAAATTTATACTTACAAGAATCTTTTAAATTATAAAATTGATCTATAAGAGATAATCCAAATGATTAGAATTTATCATCTCAAGTTCTGAATTCAATTTTCGCTCAATTCAAGATTTATTTCATTAGAAGGCATCTAGGCCTACTTATTAAAAAATAAAAATAATACTGATCTACAACTACAATAGATAAATAATTGTAACATTTCTCAAAAAAACAAACATACTATAAACTATAACCATTTTAACGAAGTAAAAAATAGTGCATCATTTTGATTTTGTGCAGACCCTACTAGAAACCAACTTCCCAAGCCCGTGGTCCCGGAGCATTAATGAGCAAAAATGAAGGCTGAAATTGTACGTCTCAACTTTATTCAACAAAATAATAATTATATGTGGTGGGCATGCTATAAAATGTAATCATACAATTCTCTCCTTATTTTGGTAGAAAAAGGAAATTACTTGCGCCGACCCTTTTACGACCAACCATCATCTATGCTTACTTTTCTTCCCAGCCACAAACCAACAACTCTTTCCTCTTCTACGCTTTATCTTCTTCACTTGTGACTCTTCTCACATTTCTTGCCCTTGCTTTCCCTTTCCCTTTTCGGTTTCTCTTTGTTTCCTTTCTGATTTTGTAAAAACAAACGAACGGGTCCGTGTTTCTCTTTTTTCCCATTTTAACAAATCAAACCAAATCTATGCACAAAATAATACAATGTGACAGACATATCTCAAATTTAATACGCGGATTCCAATTTCCCATATCATGATTGAATTAAATTTTCATAGTGTTCCATTTGTAGAACAAAATCTGATGATATAGTCTTGTTCAACACTTGAACTGATTATTACTAGTTCACTTATCTTTACCAAATTTTGCATCAAACTTGTTAAGAAATAGTCTTATCATCATTACCCCTGTCCAAATACTCTTTCCGTTTCAATTATTTCTTTATTTTTCGAAAATATTGTCTTGCACGCATTTTAAGATGCACATAAAATATAGTTTCATAACTTATTTTTATAAGCCTATTTTATAAAAAAGAAAAAAGATAATTTAAAAAATAAGTTATGAAAACATCCTTAAAACGCATCTTAAAATACATGTCAAACACTCTCTCCGAAAAATAAAGAACCAACGAGACTGAGGGAGTAATTCAAATGTAACCAACACAGTAGAGACTACTTCTACTTGAAGTCTTTTTCTGTCTTTGAAGTAATTTTTATCTCACTTTAATTGTATAATCTCAAACCCGAAACAATTTTATTTTTTTGTCTGCCCAATATCATTAGTTTTGCATGTAGTATTTAATTATCGTAATAATAATTTAATGCACTCAATCAAACATATATTATTACTTCCGTAACAAATTCTATGACAATCACATGGTTGTTACTAGTTACGTGTGATACCACATGGCCTCAAATCTTTATTAAATCTATCCGTTGACAAAATCGAAACAATAACAAGTGAAAAATCACTGCTAATATAGTTTATTACTGAAAGATGCGCATATCTATACCTAATCAGCTATTTCTGTTGAAAGTTTCTGACTTTTTCTAGAATTAACTTTATTTTGTAATATAATTGCGCATATCTATACCTAATAATTGCAAACAAAAACCCGTAAATATCAGACTTTTTCTAGAATTAACTTTATTGTAATATAATTATTCATATCACAAAAAAAAAACAACGAACATACTTACCAACTAATACGAGAGCTAAAATTTTTTTGCACAACAGATTATTTATTTTTTTTTCTTTTTTTTTTTTTCTAATATAGACCGTAACTTATTTGAATAACTTTTAAACGATTTAATATTAGAATGTATTTAATTATTAGAAAAAAATCACGTATTTAGTAGTAATTATCTAAAAAAACAAAGACAAAAATAACTAGTGAATTATGTTAGGCTAAAGCTAAGCTATACGTACAGATAATGTAAGTACCATCCCTTTCTATTTATAGTAAATTGGATTCCCACTGCCCCAACAAAAAGTGTCTGAAATTTATAGCCAATTGCAGAAATCTAGACAAAAACACACACTTACACACACACAGATGCAACCGACAGGCAACGCAACTAACGGACTGAGTCGCGGACTCGCCCGATTCCGCTCAGCTCCGGCGACTTGGCTCGAAGCTCTTCTCGAATCCGAAGAAGAACCTGAAGATGAAGAAGCTAAGGAGAGCATCTTCCATCCCTCGCCGGCGACGGCGCCGGCACCGCCGACTGCTCAGTACTTCTCTCCGCCGGAAAATATGAACAAACCTGGATTCCTGGATCCGGAGGTGCTTCGATCGTCGCCGTTTCTCCGGCAGAACAGCTCGCCGGCGGAGTTTCTCGGTCCTGCCGGTGGCGCCGATGCTTATTTCTCGAGTTTTGGAGTTCCGGCGAATTATGACTCGCTGTCGTCTACTAAACGGCCTCGAGAGGTAGATTTTGTTAAATCATTACTTACAGAAGTTGTGTGTATATTTAATTATTGATGTGTTGTGTGTTTATTTTGTTATATATATAGTGTTCATCCACTTGCAATATTATTTAGTTTTTGCAGGAGAAAAGTGTCTACAGTTCAGCTTTGATATTAAAATAATGTGTAATTACTAAAAGTTTTTTTTATTGATTTATGAATTGATTTGATTCTTATTTCATGAATTTGGATTTATGACTAGTATGTTACTACTAAGCTTGTCGATTTTGCAGAGAATTCTCGCAGCTCGCGTGTGTATAACTGTATTTATATCTGATTCTGATTAGATTTTTACCTGTAAATGTTGGTTGTCTAAGATAGAAATGTTACTAGATTGTCTTAAGTTGGATGCACTTGATCGTTTTGTTCGTTAATACCAAGGGGAGTTGATTTGAGAGATGAGTGAGGAAGAGTTGCCTATGGGTAGAGTTCATTACTTGAATTTGTTGATGATATTTTATGAGGCATATATTTTATTTTTTTAGCCTAAATATATGCGTTGATGTAAATGAGCTTTGTGTGTGGTGTAGAAAGGAGAGAAAAGTGGGGAGTTCAATGGTTCTGATGCTGATGTGCAGAAGCTTTTTGAAGATTCTGTTCCTTGTAGAATTCGGGCAAAGCGAGGCTGTGCTACTCATCCTCGCAGTATAGCCGAGAGGGTATATGAAAACTTTGTCTCTGGTAGATTGTTTCTTTCTAACTGTTTTGATGGATCTCTTTTTCTGAGTTTTGTTAACAGTGTAACTTTCCACTTAGTTATAATTATATAATTTGTGTTCTGTTTTAGTAATTATGAATTAGTATGGAAATCAAGCATGTTGTTTTTATGGTAGCTATTAACTTGAGAAAGTCTCTTGTACTTTTGTTTTAGTAACTTGTATGACCGACGAGCATGTTGATTAGGCGGACACCTTTTTGTTTTTAATGTTGAGGATATGTTATGTTATTAATAGGTTCATAATATGATTAGGTCCGGAGGACGCGGATAAGTGATCGTATACGAAAACTTCAAGAACTTGTGCCAAATATGGATAAGGTAAATCTCCCTTCTCTTGTTGATTTTTTACTAATCTCTCTGCAGTGTACATTTGTTTATATATCTTAGATTCAACCCCAGTAGGAAATAAACGAGTTGTGATAATGACTTGGCAAAAAAAAAAAAAGAGTTGTGATAATAAAAAGCCCTGACATTGGGATTAGTCCCAGGGATACACTGTCATTTTGCATCATCCAAGTTCGAGTTTTGCATGCCGTGGAAGGTTCCTTCCCTTCGACCACTTATGGATTCATGATTTCGTGAATTCCGCTTTAATGAATTATTCTCACAGTAAATGTCCATAAGTAGACTGAAGCAGAGGAAGAATCTTCCTGATTAGATGTCCCATCTGGTATAAAGAGTAATAGAGGTATTAAATCAGAGCACTTGTTTTCCTCTAGAAATTAAAGTTGCCACGTTTTAAGCTTTACTATCTTGTTTCTTATGACAAAAAACCACAACACAAGACTAACATAGACGAGAACACTGGGATTTGATAATTTCAATTTGTATGGGTCAAAACCATTTAGCTCATGTAGGGTAGACACAGTAGTGTGAGATTTTTTAGGCACTTTCTTGGAATTGAATATGTGTGCGTGAAAGAGAATAACAATCGACAACTTGCCTTCTTATATTTTTGTGGTTACGATACTCCCGCTGCTTCAAAATTGATTCCTGCAATCAACAACTGAACTACATTTTGAGATTTGAGAAAGTTGTATTGTATGTTTTGTTTACAAACTGAAACCAACATGTTGGCATTTTGTATTGGCGGTACAATCAGCTCTGACATTATCATCAGATTTTTATGTTACGGAGGCTACATAGAGGATAATGAGATTTAGGGTGCCTATTAGATATACCTTTAGGTACAGCAAAAATGGTTTGTGGTAATGTTGAACGAACCAAACTTGTATGCTAAATGGTTAATTAGAGTCTTGTATCAGTTTAAAATTGTAGGATATCAATGTGTGAAGTCATCCATGTCGCTATCAACCACAAGGGTTGAGAGGAGGGAGTATATTTTTGCATTTGCTTTAGTATTTTTTATAACTTGGTGAGACCTGTGTAGTCTCATAGTTTGGTTGTCATACATTGAAGATTCCCGAGAAGCAGACAATACAGTAGATTTTGGTCTGGGAATTACATTAAGCTTTTCTGTAATGATCTTATATAACTTTAGTTCTTCACTTGTGCATATTGCATGCAGCAAACGAATACCGCGGATATGTTGGACGAGGCTGTAGAGTATGTCAAGCTTCTACAAAAACAGATCCAGGTAAGTTTATCCTATATAATAGAAAGTGAAGCTCTACAATCTTTTCATGACTTTTGTCGTTTAGGATCTCAACATGCTTTTCCATTTCCTTCTAGCATGAGAACATCGTTGGTATAAGTATGTTCATGGGAGGGACAAGGGAAATCCAGTATTTTTATATTGTATTCAAGTTTAGGTTAGCTCAATCTCTAAGTTAGGAAAATCTAATATATGGCAGGAACTCAAGGACCATCAAAAGACATGCATATGTGCACAGAAATATTAGAAGCACACAGCCAAGATCCTACAGAATGTGCTTTCCACTTTTTTGGTTGTCTAATTTAAATGCAGTTTTCGGGTCTTCTACCGAAGTATGTGCCCAGTTGCCAATCCGTAAGGGGAGTGTAAGTTGGTTTAAGTTTTATCAGTGATCTGCAATCAGCCTCTGTTTGACGTTCGAATATTATGCAGTTTTATCAGTGATCTGCAATCAGCCTCTGTTTGACGTTCGAATATTATGCTTATAAATGTAGCTCTACTACTGCTGTACAGCACTGCTTTAACGATATTTTATGTGCTTGAAAATTATTATTCTCCTTGCATTATAATGTTACAAATGAAGCAGTACAAAGACGACGGCAAAGCTTCCACTAAACTCCATTCAAAAGATCTTCATTACTGGTCACAGTTTTTCATATGACTAAATTATCTTTATTCTAGCCAGTAATGGATTTTATGGTTTAAGTTCAATTTTTTTAAATGATGTTCAATGTTTTTTAAGTTTTGACTTTGGCGGACCTGTGTGCACTTACAAAAGTGGCAAGTCCCAGCTAAGCCGCAGAAAAATTAACAAAAATTATACATTAAGCGACTAATCTTGAAAGAAAAATGCTAGGGAACCAAAATTTAACCCAAAATTTGCCCCAAATATTTATGTGTCATCCGTTTAATTAGTAACTTCCCTAATAAAAATATGTGGTCCCGCGTGCATACATGTGCGTACCAATTACCAAATCAAAACGTGCAATGTGTTATGACTCATCATTTGGGACAATTTTTGGGAAAAAAAATTGGGATCCCTAACATTGCTCATCTTGAAATTCAGTTGAAAATATCCGTTTGAGATAAGATGGTTTCTTGCAAACAAATAGACTGTTTGATAGTTGACCATTTTGTTAACAGGTTTAATTGCTATCTTTCGCTTTTGTATATACAAAATGTATTTGACAAATAATTATACCTGAATGGTTTCAAAACAGTAAAATTGCAATATCTAAGTGACTATGTGCCCGTTTGGCTTAGCTTAAAAAAGTAACTTATGACTTTAAGTCAATAAGTTGATTATAAGTGATAAGTAAGCGTCTGTTTGGCGGAGCTCATAATGAGCTCATAAGTTAGTAAAGTGTTTGGTAAATCAGAAATTATAAGTTTACTGTAGAACAAATATTTTTATACAAATTTCCTAAATTGCGTCGAAATATAACACATATGGTATGCAAAATGATCGTTGGGAGATGGAGAAAAATATGGTGAAGTTAGATTTGAAAAAAATATCTCCGCTTGACGGCAAAAATCCAATTAAAAACAGAGGGATCAGTGAATAATAAATAAGCTGGAAAAAAGTTGGGACTTTCTAACTTTCAACTTATGAACTTATAAGATCTTAAGTCCTTAAAATAAGTTGGTAGGCAAACATTTCAAGATAAGGACTTATTGGCTTATTTGTCTTATAAGCCGACTTTAAGGTCAGCCAAACAGCACCTATATGCGAATCCTAGTTATTTAGAAAATTTTCAAATCACCTATTAATCGAAAAACTTTTCCTAGAAAATTACGAAAAAATTGAAAGCTCGTTGAAGATAAAACTTTTGTAAGTAGTTAAGAATCATGTATTACCTATCTTCCTACTTTCATAAATGTTTAATGTGTCAGGTCATCCGCTCATACTTCATACTTTACACCTGTTCTGACCGATAAATTCATGGTTCTGAATTATAAATTCATCTGTTTGCAATACTATTTTTTTCTGTAAGATTCGTGTAAAGTCTTATTCTCATTGTAAACTAATATTTAAAATTATTTTGTGATATCGGAGAAGATTAAAATACTTGAAAATGATCGGGTAAGTTGAATTTCAACCGGGTAAGTTGAATTTCAACCAAGGTAGAGTAGGATCTCAACCATTAAACCTCTCCTTAGTAGAGGGTTGAGAAAGAGGTGAATATACCTTCTTAGTAGAGGGTTGAGAAAGAGGTAAATATACATTTGGTAGAGGATTGGGGCTAACCCTTCGATAAATCCACCTATCCCAATATACCTTTGGGAGAGGATTGGGGGAAAGAAAAACAGAAGTAGCACCAACCCATTAATAAAGGGTGTTGATTTATGCACACCCTAAATTTATTTTATGCACATCCTAGATTTGTTTTAGACTCAAATAACCTTAATATACACATGTTAATCTTGTATTTTTTTTCTGGCACAATCTTACCCAAATCTTACGATTATGCATAATTTTCTTTTCTAATAAAATGTTTTATGAATTTTGAAATTAAATTATTGTCATTATTTTTTTGAAACCAAAATTATTATTATTATTATTAAAATTTTATTACTTGTCTTAATTTTATTAGCTCAATTATATCCATGACTTACTATAAATATGAATATCCAAGTCAAAAAATAACCAATAGAAAAATACGAAAAAGAAAAGTAATTTTAGATATGTTTTGTTATTTACCAAAGTAAAATATTGAGTAGTTCCTTCAAGTTACAATTTACTCACTTTTAATCACATTTATTAATTATTTTTTTTCCTATATTTTATTTCAAGATAAGAAAGTTGACAAATTTTAATAAATTTATATAATATTTTATTATAAGTATTATTATTTTTTTTCTAATTTAAAACTCATATTTATAATAATAATAATAATAATAATAATAATAATAAAAGGATGCCTACAAAAATAAAAGAAGTCACCCCTGTTGTGCTAAAATAAATGACAATTTAAACCGCAAGCGCACGGTTCAATCGTTGAAATATTTTAGGTATCGATCCACGGAGACTAACCTTTTCGCAAGGGGGGTGAGGGGGTATTTATAGGATAAGAATTAGGGTTAAGGGGTGTGTTGGGTTAATCTCCACCATACACCTTTTAATGTGGTGGAGAAATCCTAGCCATCCAAATGTTTCCTTCCTCCTTAAACTTTGTACAGTGGATCTTGATCATACACTTATTTAGTGTGTTGGGATGATCTCCACCTTCCATGTGTCTTTAAAGATTTCCTTTCCTCCAAGTTCCTAATTCTTTTTCCTTTTTTTCATTTGAGTCATTTTTCTTCCTTTTTTTCCCTTCCTTGCTCTTTATTTCTTTATTTTGCCATTTCTTTATTTATTCACGAATTTCCTGAAATGCAACAAAATTAATTATTAAAATACGAGTTCAAGCTATAAATAGGTAATAAAAATATGCAAAAATATGCACTTATCAACCCCTATTACGGTTATCTTTCTACCATCCTTTTTAAGCAAGTAGAGGTATATAAAATGATCAATATTATAATAAACAAAATAGGAGACTAAGGGTATATTAGTAAAATGCATAAATAAGGGTGTGCATGAATAACTTTAGGGTGTGCATAAATCAGCACCATTGATAAAACCCCCTATCCCAATCCCTTACAAAAGTTCCCCAAAATCCACCTCAGCCCAATCCAACCTCCTCAACACCCCAACGCAATTTATTCGCGTGCGCGGTTCATAAATTTTCATTTTAAAATATTGAAAATAGATGAATTACTTTTTATAATTTTTAAAAATTGATGGTCTCTTAAGAATTTTTTAAAAAAACTTATTCAAAACAATTTACATGGATTATAAGTTTGAAGCTACTCTCTTTATATATCTAAAATTTTCATAATTTCAAAAATATCATAAATACAAAAAGTAGTAATGATAAGATAAACATATTCTTTACGAACAAAAGTTATAAATATTATATATAATAACACTTTTTAAAGCCGACGCCGCTCTCATAACATACAAGTTCAATAGTAGTGTAAGAATTTATTTAATTAGAATATTAATTTATTTCGACACAATATAATGAAAAACAGGTGTATAACTTTCTTTATCGATTTAATCTATCAATAAAATTGGGTTTTTCAATTAATCGGTTTGGTCATAAACCATGTGTAATTTATTCATGTGTAAAAATAAAAAAAAATATATTGTTTGTATTATTTTTATTACAAGTATTAAGCGAATATTTGTATACTTCTATAATTTATTATGATTTTCATAATCACCAATAATAAAGATTGCTTGATAAGTTAAGGATCGTCTATACTACAATTGTCAGAAATAAAATTGTAATATCTAATATTTACGTAAACATAAACTTAATTATATATGTAACTAATATTTAATATTGAAATAATAATTATAATGTTCAAAAAGTTTTATAATTTTGAAATAAATAAAATAAAATAAATTTAATACATATTTATTACGTATAACTAATGACTAGTTAATATATCATTAAGAGCTATTTAATGTAAAAAAATAATTTTACTAAAAAAATCAAAAAAAATGAAAATTCAAGAAAAATATCTTAAACACTTCTGATAACTTTCCGATATTTAAGCATTATAATATACTAGCTTAAAACCCGTGTGATGCACGAATTTTTTTAATATTATATGAATTTTTTTCATTAATTTGAATTAATTTTTTTAAAACATGAATTCTGGAGGCTTAAATTTGTAAATGAGATAATTTGATAACAATTATATAAATATTATCTGATATTTTTAGAAAATGGGGGATTTTTGTTAGAAAATATAGAAAAGGTGATAGGTTTTAGTTGAAAAAGTTAATTGGTTAATTATTAGTAATTATAAAATTATTATTTTATTTTATCGAATAGAATGCACTTGATATAATTGGGAAAAAAGAGATTTTAGTTAGAGAAAATTAAAAAGGTAGCATGTTTTATGTGAAAAAGGTAATTGATTTATAGTAATTAAAATTTAATTATGTTATTTTACTAAATAAATTGCTCGTAATGTTTTTAGAAAAGGAGAAATTAATGTTGCACGTGATATTTCTAGAAAAAGAGGAATTTTAGTTAGAAATATAGAAAAGATGATATATTTTAGCTGAAAAAGGTAATTGGTTAATTATTAGCATTATAATATTATTATTTTATTTTATTAAATAGAATTGCCCGTGATATAATCGGAAAAATATAGATTTTAGTTAGAGAAAATAAAAAAGAAACGTGAAAATTAAAAAGGTGACATGTTTTAGATGAAAAATGTAATTGATTAGTTTATAGTAATTATAATTTAATTATGTTATTATACTAAATGAAATTGCTCGTAGTGATTATAATTTTAATTATGTTGTTTGGGTTAATTTAGTTAACCCAAACAAATTCTCATCCATTTCTAAAATTAGAATACATTTTCTTAAGTTTTAGCTCAATGCTCTTCAAATGTTTACAGATTTCAATTCCTCCAAACTAAACTTTTTCACTCTTTGTTGTCTACATATATTTTAGCCCAAATTTTAATTATACATTGTACAAATACCTTATCAATGATCATCATACACATGCAAAATAAAAACTCAATTGCAAAATTTGTGATGGTTATGCAAGGAAAATAAAATTAATTATAATGATAAATAATTAGATCATTTGTTATTGGCCTTATTTAACATGCATTTCAATCTCAATTAACCATATCAGTCACATCTGTTAAAAAGTACAAGTGTACAACCCAATAAATTGGACAATCTATCGTGGTAATTGTTGCAAATGATATTGACCCTGTTTGGCTATGATGATTTAATGACATATTTTTTTATTATTTTCAAACATCACTTTAATAAGGTAATATTTAAGGTTATTAATAAAATTCCTAATGGCTTTTATTTTTATTTCTTTAATTTCTTCCCTTTTTATGGTTTGTATTGAATGTCAGTTCTGTGCTTAACATTTTGTTGAAGATTAATATTGTATCAGTTGGTTTGACAATTTTCGCCCAATAACTTTTAGTTTGCCGACCGTTAAAAATGTTCTACTATTTTTCTTGTAAAATTTGTTGTTCAATGCAGCAGGCAATTATATATGGGTCTTCTACATGGTTTAATTATATATGTTAGAGGACTTGTTATGTGCCTGTTTGCAGGAGATCCACCCCTAGGAGATGTAGACTAAAGAATCTGAACTATAGTCGGTAAGGCAATGACAGTAACTTCTTTTGTTGTTAATAAGCTAGGCCTTGCAGCAGTATGATATCGAATAGCTATTCTACAAACAAGACTTAGGGTAGGAGTGGTAACCCTAGCAAATCTCAGTGCTTGTAACCAGATATCAAGTTCACTCGACAGCCTTCAGTGTATCAGTAGGTTCCTTTGTATTCGGTGCTTTTGGTATAATATATGTTGATTATCAAAAAAAAAACAAGAATATTATATATTATTAATTAACTAGTTGTTAAAGCCGCGCTTCGCGATGACGTTACAATAATTTTAAAAAAATTCAATACATTTACGTTATATTATTATATTAATATTAAATTTTAATAATTAAATAATCTTCTCTAATGAATCGATTTCTTGTTAAACACGATTCTTTCGATTGAGCCGCTCTCACGTTGAAACCAAAATTTCAAATTTAACATATATTATAAAGACTTATATAATAATTTTGATTCACAAAATTGAACCGTAAAATTTTTAAAAAAAATATGACATCAGTATCAAATTCTAATAGCTAATACAATCTTTTCTAGTAAGCCGTCTTCCCGTTAAATACATTTTGAGCCGCTCTTATTTTGAACCGAAATTCAAAATTCATTATATGAAGAGATTAAATTCCAATTTTTATATTCTTTAAATTTTCTAATATTTATGGAGTTTTAAATTTGAAAATACATCTTATATTTTCTATATATTATAAATATTTCTGTACTGCTTTCGCATAAGAATGTCTTTCTGTTATGTTAACATATAAAAATAAAATAAAATACGAAGACTTTTCGTTACGGAAATAATTTTAAATTTATGTATATATTTTTCTAATGGTAGTATAATTAACTTGTATAAAAAAGTTAAAATAAAGGATTTTTAGGAAAAGAGATATATAGTTTTAAAAAATCATATAAAATGTCTCCACCGTCCTCGTATTCTACTTCCAATAAAACATTTTATTTTATATATTCCTTATATATTCAAATATCTTTTATATGGTCTCATTATGATATTTTAATAGCTAATACATATAAAATAAAACCAAAAACACTTTCTCGTTAAATATAGTTATTAATATTGATTCGCTCTCTCGTTAAAACCAAAAACCTAACTTTTACATATATCACTTGTATGATAATGTTTATCAATAAAAATCAAATCCTAAAAGTAAAATAAAATTTATAACATCATTATGATATTTTAATAGCTAATACAATATTTTATAGTGAGCTGTGTTTCCGTTAAACATGTTTCGAGCCACTCTTGTTTGGGATCTAAATTCCAACTTCAATACATATTATTGATGATACTTATCTTACACAGCAACTTTTTTCCTTAAAATCAAAACCTAAAAATAGAGTGAATTTCGGTTTATATTTTCTCTAGACTTTCTAAAATTTATGGAGTTTTAGAAAATAAAAACACATCTTATTTTCTCTTTATATTATAGATACTTCTATATTTACTTAGCATTCCTGCATTAGAATTTTATTATGTTAGCACATTAATTCTTATTTTTAAATACGTGATTTTTTTATGACAATGTTATTGGATTTATGAATAAATTTTCCTATTAGAAGTATAATTAACTTATATAAAGAAAGTATAATTTAAGAAGATAATACTTTCTATAAAATATTTAATTATATGTTTGCTCTATATATTCAAACACCTATTCCACTTGTAATAAAACTTTTATTTATATATTATTTCTATAAATTCGAAATCTTATTCTCTATAAATTCGAACTCCTATTCTACTTACAATAGAACTTTGAATTATATACCTTATAAATACTTATTCTACTTCCAATAGAACTTCTAATCATATGTCTTCTCTATAAATTCGAACTCTTCTCCTCTATAAATTCGAACACATATTCTACTTCTAATATGTTAAATGATATTTTTATATTTATTAGTGTTTAAAATTCTAAAATTCTAAAAAATTAGAAAAATCGATTGAGACGATCTTAGAACGCCACCTATAAATTCGAACTCTTATTCTATATAAATTCGAACTCCTGTTCTACTTCCAATAGAATTATTAATCATATGCCTTATAAATACTTATTCTACTTCCAATAGAACTTCTAATCATATGTCTTCCCTATAATTCGAACTCTTCTCCTCTATAAATTCGAACACCTATTCTAATTCTAATATGTTAAATGTTATTTTTATATTTATTAGTGTTTAAAATTATAAAAAATTAGAAAAATAGATTGAGACAATCTTAGAACGCTACTTAAGCGCCCGCGTATCCTCATTTATATATATATATATATATATATTGATGATTGATACTTATTCTATTGGACTTCTAATTATATGTTTTTCTATAAATTTGAACTCTTATCATCTATAAATTTAAATACCCACTCTACTTCTAATACTGTAAAATATATTTTCTTATTTATTAGAGTTTAAAATTCAAAAATTCTAAGAAAATTAGAAAAAGATTGATGTCTTGTCTGTATTATATATTTAGGTGTTATAAGAAATTAAGTAAATAACGTTCAAAGCAACAAAAACGTCCGGTTAGATTTTTAGATACACTTAAATTCTAAAAAAGAAAAAAGATAAGTGGGGTAGATGCAGAACAATTAGGCTTCTTTATTTTGATTGTGTTAAGTTTTACCTGCCTCGAATTTCTTGATAAGTAATAAAAAAAGGTGGTACTGGTAGATTAAAGTATGAATCAGCCATGTTTATTCTTATTCTTCAATGCTAGTTTCTATCAAATACAATATCCAACAATTTAAAACTAAGAAAATTAATCCATAATAAGCTAAAGCACAAACAAAAATCAACGATATGAACAATAATTTTTTCTTCAAACGAAAAACAATATCAAGAATAATTTGAACATAAAATATACCTTTTATTGAAGATTTTGGTTGATCTTGAATCCGTGTTATTTTATTGTCCAAAAGACCAAAATCAATAAATCTACATTCATGTATCTTGGATTTATGAATCTTGCCTGCATAAAAATTTAACAATATTGATTTGCAGTAGGGATGAAATCATATATCTAATGAGAAATAATATTGAAGGGAGACAAAAGATGCACACGAAGGTAAAAATAATACGACTGACATTTAGCTTGGGTTTCAAGACTTTAGATCATGATTTATATAGAGAATTACTGACTTTGTATCGACAAATTATTATCTATTATATATAAATTTGAACTTTTCTCCTTTATAAATTCGAACACCTATTCTACTTCTAATATGCTAATTTATATTTTTATATTTTTTAATGTTTAAAATTCTAGAAAATTAGAAAAATCGATTGATACGATATTAGAGCGCCACCTAAACTCTCGCTATCCTCCTTTATATATACCTCCTTTATATATATATATTGATGATTAATTGTAATTTAGGTTAAAATGAAATTATTAATATTAAATCTGACTAAGAAAACATCACAAATTTCGCGGATAAGTGTATTAAATCTAGATCAAAGAAAATTACTAACCAAAACTTCAATTTTCAAGAGGATTTGAGTAGTTCAAGAAAAGTTAAAAGAAATATAAAGCTATACCATGATAAACATTTATTTTTTCTTTGACGATTTGATTCTAATTACACACTTTCTATACTTAAGAAACCAAAGCAAAAGAAAATTCCAAAGGAATAATCAGAGAAAAAACAAACTTCTATCGGCATTCCTGAAAGTACACATACGCCCCATCGAACATATCCTCATTTTATCATTTTTATGACTTCCCAAAACGCATCGGTGAAGGTGTGGAAGTTGAATTGAATACATAAATCGAGCCAATTCGGACAAACGGGAAACTATAGAGAGTATCATTTTATCATTTGTTTGAATTCGAACAAATCTTGACGTTGTAAAAATATGAAAATTCTGAATTTGGGGTTAGATATTCATTATAAACATTATTGTAACTGAACTTCATCATACTTCATCCCTCCCACTTTAGACTTTAGAGGTATTTTTTGATTTTTTTAGTGATCAAATTTGGATTAATAAAATTTATTGAATTATTATTTTTTAAAATTAAAAATATTTTAAAATATATTAGATATATTTATTATTATAAAATAAATTGAATTTCTTTTCATCTCCTCAATTATATGATATATTTAAATTTAAATCAAATTTTAGTCAATTTAACAAATCAATACGACATGTATAATAATGGACGGAGGGAGTACGTTCTTAACATATTAACAAAGTCTCATTGAATTTAAGGAAAATCAATGATAAACAAAATTATTAGGTAACGAAAGTGTCATATTCATTATTAATGTCTGGGTGAATTTTACGAAAATCTATAATAAACAAAATTGCTAAATACCGAAAGTATCAAGAAATATATAAGAGTCATTATTGTATAATAATATGTTTAGATCAATAAAGTATAATAGAATTTATTTTGACATATTTTTTTGATTAGCTACCAAATAGTATAATTAATTTTTAATTAAAAGAAACTAAGGATTTAAATCATATATCTTTATTTATATTTTTGGATTAACAATATAAATATTTATTTATTAATATGTTATTGATAAGATTCAATCTTTAGACCTTTCTAGCTCAAAATTTTAAATCGACAGAATTCACGTATTTGTTAAAACACATTCGATAAAAGAACGAAGAAAATAAAAAGCTTACTTATATTTTAGGGAAATTATAAAAAAATATCCATGTTTTCAAACTTTTTTACAAAAATACGATAAAAAGTACGTGGTTACGCACCAGGTTTGCAGCAGTAGCAATTGAGGTTGCATATAATTGGTTGTACCATATTTTTGAAAGTATATTGATTATTTTTTGAAAAAAACCCTATTTTTTTAAGTACTTTCTAATCATGCATCATGTATCTACCTATTTTCACGTTTAGTTGTCTCCGTTTATACACTCTATTATGATGATTTATCTCTTTATACACTAAAATATTTTTTGTAACGTATGTATACCTTATTGTTATCATGAATCAATATTAAATATTATTATGATATTGGAGAAAACCAAAAATGCATAAAACAAATAGCTGATACTCTTGCACTAACCGTACCACCGGAGTTGCCAATTTGTAACGGAGTTAGTTGTAAGTTGAAGTTCCACCGTACCATCAGTGATCTGCATATTAGAATATGTAAATATTTATCAGCATGATTCTCTCCTATTATTATGTAAATTAACATCTGTATCTCTGTATGTATAGTTGGAGAATGGTAATCTGTTATAACTATTCTAGGTAACTACAGCTTGTAATATGTGCATATATACCAGTGGAAAAGCAATGCAAAGAGAGGGGAAAATATTTCCTTTATGGTATCAAAGCATTAAGAATTTTTTCACCCTTCCTGAAGTAAAAAGGATCTCTAAATAAACTATGATATGATTTTATAGATTTCTGTAAATAGAAAATTGATAGGGTGAATTGGGGTTCCGGTAGAGAATGGAACAGACTTCAAATCTCTCTCTCATTTAGTACCTCTTTCTTATGGAATATATCCACTATGTATAGGCTATTCTCTCACTACCTCCACCCTATATAGTAACTGCCTTAATAAATTTCCATCAATATAATTAATGTACAAATATGTAACTCCAAATATAATTTACATAACTCATGTAATTATTATATTCATTACATTTAATAAAAACATTATTCATGTATTTATTTCTAAGTTAATTTGATAAATAAAAGTCAAATACAACATCTTCCACTTGACTATTTGTCAAATATTATTCGTGACTCCCACATTTTCTAGAGTCTATATGTATTCTAAATCTTCGTCAGAATAAACATACTATATTTAAGTCCATCAAACCAACATACTTGATAAATACTTTCACAGAAATACCTTCTGTTAAAAAAATTCATAATCTATAATTAAACATTGTCACTTTCAATTCTTGTAACACATTCATGTTTCTCACTTTCCCAACTTCGAATCCACCATAAATCAATAGGTCTTCCGAAGTTGAATTCTCATTATCTTATCACCTTCAAAAAACTGCATTGTAACAACCAATAACTTCAGACACGTCTGCCTCATAACCAATTAATGGTGCAATGTACACTTCTTGTACTTCATTATCCTATTCACAACATATCACTAGGTTTATTAGGATTTCTTTCGTATCCATTCACTAGACAATTAAATATGCTAAGTCAAGTCAATCGATTACACAACATCGAACCTGAGACTACTTGCGCATATGATACAACTAGTGATTCTCTTTCCGCATTAATCATTTCCCCATTACCAATAGGGTTGGCGTCGGACTGCACTTTTGCATCCTTAAAAGATTAAGCATTTCACTCAGATACCTTTCTGGTTCACACTAAATATTCAAAATATTTAATTCCCTGAACTTATCAGATTTCACCCATATTCTCAACTTTTCCACTAAGTCCCAACTTAGTTTTGTTGAGCATTCCTTTATTAATTTCCGATAACAATATATTAACATAAATTGATAATAGTGTAAACAAACTCGCACTTTTCAAAATACAGACACAATGGTCTAATTTATTCTCGATAAAATATTCCCGATTTTTTCATAAACCTTTCGCAATTGAACATACCTTCAATTTAAAAATAAATCCATCAGTCTTATCTTTCCCTTTCAAAAATTCATTTACAACCTATGAATTTTCTATATTAGGGTTGATCACACAACTTCCACATTGATTCTTCCATACTAACTCGGAATCGTCTTTCATGATTTCCCTATAATAATTCAGATTCTCGCGATCTGATCGCTTCCATAAAAGTAGTTGGATCATTAGGATCCCTTCACATTCATATATACCGAAAAATAATATAATTCACTATTATATTCATAATAGTAATTCCCCACTCTAGTGGAACTATTAATTTCTTAATTACAACCATATCTAATGGTTCAATTCCAATATTCAGAACATGACCACAATATTCATTTCGATCTACTTTAACACATGCCTCAATTTATAAAAACACCTCTAACTTTATTTTATTTATTTAAAATTCATTTACGACCAACGATTTTTTTTATATTACGGTGGATCACACAACTGCCACTTTTATTTCAATTCCATGAAATAAAATTATTTCGATTTCTCGGTTCCCTCACTACAAAAATACATATTTCACTATTATATACATAATAGTTTTTCATCCACTCAATTGGATTTTTAAACAGTTCATATTCAATAAAATAATTCATTACCAATATTCAGATCCGACTCATTATTCTTGATCGATCTTGTTAAACAAATCATAAAGCACTCGCTTCAAAAAAATAGTTAATTTTCGTGCTCTCCATTACGAGCGACAAAAACAACTATTTTCTCTATATTTTGAGCATTTCTGTTCAAATAAAAAATTCAATATATTTTCTGATGATAATTTCAAAATTATATTAATACCATTTCTCGTTCTTATAGAAAACAACATATTTTTATTTATTTGATTCCGGACACTTGTCCCAATTTTCTTATCTTTTCCGCTCTCTATTCTGAGAGCCACAAAATATCCTCAAACACAATATCGTTTATTTCAACGATAAATTTCAAATTGTACTTAAATAATTTATTTCTTATTTTCTTGCTCCACTCAATATAATTGGAGTCATTCAATTTCTCAAAAATAATTTAATTCCCATTTTTGACACGCAATTAATATCGATCGAAACTTTATTTGTTTTTATATACTCTAATTCCGAGTATTACTAGAACTTTCTCTAGTACAATATAATTTATTTATTTTTTTAATAATAACTTTCAAATTATTTAAAATAATTTATTTCTCATTATTCGACTACACCAATAAATTGATATTTCACTTGCTCTTTATTCCGAGCAATATTAAAATTTTCTTTTAATGCAATACCGTCTGTTTCAACGGCAAATTCTCGTTTTCGCACAATCCAATAACAAGCCATTTAATAAAATAGAATAACAAAACCAAGGCATGCAGGCAGGCAAGAACAGATAATCCATATCAATCAAAATAAGTGCAAAAATAAATAAATTATATTCACACAATCCAAGCACAAACTATCACAACAGAGAGAAGACACGAGAAAAAAAATGGATAATACAGCAAGGATTGAACACAAGCCTACAATCTGGAGATCAAAAAATAAAAATAAAACACAGAGTACACAACAAAACACAGACTGCAAGTCAAACAACAAAAAAAACTGGACACCGAAAATCCACAGATGGGTGGCAAGAAGGTTGGTCACAAAAGACAAAAAAAATTTCTAACGCATCCACTAACAACCAACATGATGGAGAAAACGAAAAGATAAACCCATACATCCAGGAAAATTATCGAATCAGGGAAGGAATTTGTACAATGAATAAACAATATTAGAAGCAATCAAATATAAGTGAACAAAATTATTTCTTATGATAACAACTTTACAGTACCACTAAACTAAACCAGGTACATAAAAAAAAACTATTCACAAAATTATATAGATAACAAACACACGCAGGCAAGATAGGACATGGCTAACAAAAATTATAAAACTCACATAACAAGAGTATAAGAACAACCAATAAGATTACCATTAATTAAAACAATATAAAGTGACTTCCCAAGAAGACGAAAAGGATATATATTGAACAGGCAAAACATAGGGGCACAAACACCGAGATCACAGCAGGCGTGGAAAAAAAATTGCCGAATCAAAACAACCCCAAACTAAATCATGGGAAAACAAGTAAATAAACCGATGGTCCACCGAAAATAAAAAAAATCCTTCGCTCTGATACCAATGAAGTAAAAAGGATCTCTAAATAAACTATGATATGATTTTATAGATTTCTGTAAATAGAAAATTGATAGGGTGAATTGGGGTTCCGGTAGATAATGGAACAGGCTTCAAATCTCTTTCTCATTTAGTACCTCTTTCTTATGGAATATATCCACTATGTATAGGCTATTCTCTCACTATCTCCACCCCATATAGTAACTGCCTTAATAAATTTCCATCAATATAATTAATGTACAAATATGTAACTCCAAATATAATTTACATAACTCATGTAATTATTATATTCATTACATTTAATAAAAGCATTATTCATGTATTTATTTCTAAATTAATTTGACAAATAAAGTCAAATACAACACTTCTGCTACCATCTCCTTCTTCTTCTTCCTCCTCTCCTCTCTTTATCTCCCTCTGCACCATGACCGGCGGCAAAACTTCTGACACACCCACATTCCACCCAGCCTTCTCCGTTTCCAATAGGGTTGTTCACGAACCGAGCCAAGCCGAGCTTTTTGACCGAAACGAGCCGAGCTTTGACAAAAATGAACCGAGTCGAGCTTTGATCTTAACGAATCGAGCTGATTTCTTAACGAGCCGAGCTTTGATCGAACCGAGCCGAACTCGAGTTGTTCACGAACAGCCTCGAGCCAAGCTCGAGCTGTTCGCGAACAATTAATTTGGTTGGAGATTTTAGTAGATCACTACTATTCTCACTAGTACTAATAACTAGTGCTTTGTCACGTATTTTTGTTTCTATTTTTTAAAAAATATTTCTCGACGATCCAACCGTACGGATGTCAAGATATATCTAATTTAGTGATATTCCCAAATTTTCAAAAAATAAAAAATTAATTTGGTTGGAGATCTTAGTAGATCACTACTATTCTAACTAGTATTAGTAACTAGTGCTTTGTCACGAATTGTTGTTTCTATTTTTTTAAAAATATTTCTCGACGATCCAACCGTACGGATGTCAAGATATATATAATTTAGTGATATTCCCAAATTTTCAAAAAATTAAAAATTTATTTGGCTGGAGATAAAAAAATAAAAATAAAAATTTTGATTTTTTTCGAGCTTTAACGAGCCGAGCTCGAGCCGGACACCCTAAAGCTCGGCTCGAGCTCGTTAAGCTTAACGAAAAAAAATCTTGTTCGAGCTCTTAACGAGCTGAGCCGATTCGAGCTCTTAACGAGCCGAGCTCGAGCTTGTTCGTGAACAGCTCGTTCGTTAAACAACTCTAGTTTCCAACATCAAAAACCACATACAAATCACTCTTGAAATGGAAAATGCACACTACGCATCTTGGGCCGAGTTGTTCGTTAATGCCGCCACCTCCTTCGAAGTTGTAGACCATATATCCCCCCCAAAGACAGCGTTCCCACCAAAGACGCTACATGGTTGCGTCTTGATGCGATTGTTAAACAGTGGATTTATAGCACCATATCTCTCGATCTCCTTCACACAATTCTCAAACCCGATGCCACCGCTCAAGAGGCATGGGAACGGCTTAAAGACATCTTTAACGACAACAAAAGCTCTAGAGTCGTCTACCTTGAGCAGCAATTTTCTCAGATTAACATGGATAACTTCCCCAACGCGTCGTCCTATTGTCAATCTTTAAAGATGCTGGCCGATCAATTAGCCAACGTCGGAGCACCAGTCTCCGAGGACCGCCTTATTCTTCGCCTCGTAACAGGCCTCTCTAGTGGATATGACAGTCTCGCCACAATTATTCAACAACTCGACCCTCTCCCACCATTCTACAAGACCAGGTCTATGGTCACTCTTGATGTAAGAACCGAGAATATTAAATTAATATAATTACTATTCTTCGCAAATTAGAATAAAAAAAATATATTTTTGAAATATTTTATTCCAGTTTGACGAGTGAAGGCATTATATGTTAATCGATATTCGAGGATATGTGTTAAAGTGAGTTAGAAGGTCCCTGTATGTGTGAGTATTATGTGAACAAGGTGAAAATATTTTATTATAATTTATTTTATCTTATTTTAAATTTTTATAAATATCATATCGCGAATATGAGATGGTATCGTTGAATATGAATGAAAGGATCTCCGTATGTGTTTAGTATGTGATGTGTATTATTAGATTGGATCAGTAGTCTTTTCTGTAATTCGTGAAATCAACTCCTTCTTCTCCGATAAAACCCGTTTTCAAAATCCCTGGGACTTTGATTTCAATTCGACTCGTATCAATATTAATCAAATAAATCTTAAAATATGCAAAACTCGTATTTTATTCATCTCATGAGATTTATAAATTTTCAGTTTTTAATTCATTATTTTTCCTAAAATCATTTTCGTTTAAATCGGACCCGTAATTGATTTAATCGATAATTTTAGGACCGATTAAAAGTTAATTAGGGTTCCGAGCAATTTGGAAACAAACATCTTTGTTAATAATTTTGTTTACTTATCAAAATCTTATCTTCTCCTCAACCAATCACTATTTTCTTGATTCAAATTTTCTGATTATCCAGTAATAGTTCGTGCGTTTGGTTATGGGGGAAAGTATTGATCGCAGAGTTTTAAGCTTCGTTTTGACATATTAATCGCAGAGTTTGGTTTAGGAATGAGGGAATTGGTGTGTTAGTCGGAAAACCGGGCGAAGGTGGCCGGAATTGTTGTGTTCTTCAGTGTATGGGTTCTCTGATTGGTTTGTTGGGACCATAAGGTCGTTTAGCTGGTATCAGAAGAGAAGAGTCACTGAAATCGCATGCTTGTTGTGTTTGCAAGGGGAAACTGTGGATTATCAGGTCGCCAGAATCCAACCGGAAACTGGAAAACCCAGTTTTCCTATGGAGTTTTTTGGCGACCCGGATTGTTCATAGTGACCCGTTTCCAACCCGTATGTTGACCCAGTTTTAATCTTGTTTTGTCAGATGGTGAAAATAAAATGGTTTTGACTTTTTACCTTTTTACTTTAAAGAGATATACCTTTTTATTTTAAAAGGTAATTTGTTTTTACTTTTTACTAAATTGTTTTTACTTTAAACAATTTATTTAAAATCAATTTTTTTTTTCAGAAAATTAATTTCTAAAATCATATTTTTAAATTCAGATTAATTATGAAATATTTAATTATTTAATTAGTTTTGAAATTATTTATTTACTTTTAATCAAAAAATGATTAAAAGTTAAATACCTTTAATTATTTTAATTAATTTCAATTAGTAATTTAATTAATTTAATTATTTGATAAATTTTATCATTTATTAAATAATTTTATTAATTAATTATTAGTTGATTTTAATTAATTTAATTAGTGTTATTTAATTTTTATTTAATCTGTTTTCTATTTTAAATGATTTAAAAATAGTAGAAATTGTGTATAAATGGAGAGATGGATATAAAAAAATTCTAGAAAAATTTCTAAAAATCTAGAAAATGATTTACGAGTATTCAAAAATATCTGGAGTCAATTGTGCTTGAAAGCAGAGTCTGTGTATTGTTTTAAAAATGTATTTGTGGTTCAATAAATCCAGAAAATGTTGTAAAAATGTTTTAAAAATACTGTCAAGTACTCTGAGTTGGGTTTTATTCAAAAACCAAGATTGAAGATTGTTTTAAAAATATTTCTTGGGTTTAGTTAATTATTAAAGTGAGTTATTTGAGCTATTTGGTGAAGGTTACCTGCTTGTGTGCTATGTGAACTATGTGGAATAAATGTTGGTGAATCTTAAATGCTCTGTTTGGTATTTGATGTGATTGTGAAAGGTGCCTAAAATAGAATATGCTAGTCAGATGTATTAATGTGCTATAATTATTATAGAACCGAGTAGAGAAGGACGAAGGATATCCAAAGTCGAGTCAGAGGGTTAAAGGGAAGGTGAAAGTAGAGTGAGACGATCAAATGTTAGATGTGTTTAGCGTTGGTTGACAGGCAAGTATTTCCTTTCACTTCTTGTTCAAGTGAAATTATTCTTTAATTAAATTGATGATGAAATCTACCACCCCAATTATTTCTATCGAACGTGTTGATACTTGTAGTTATTATTGTTTATCCATTTACACCCCATTAATTGTATCGAACTTGTCGATACCTGTTGAGATTGTTGATCTTCATTTATTACCCCATTTATCGTGTCGAACTTGTCGACACATGTTGATTGTTCCGACACCTAGTACGTGGGATATAGAATTGGAATGTTTTTGGAAGTCCCTTCGGGGAGACCATATTATGGTCAACGGAAGTCCCTTCGGGGAGACCAGTTTAATGGTCAGAAGTTGAGGCCAATATGTGCCATGGATCCAGTTAGAGGGACTTTGCTATGTGCATTGTCCGGGGTTAGTGCGGGACTGATCAGCCGCCTAACTCTGCTGTTTTTTTTTAAAATAAATAAAAATCCAATTCTATTCCATATATTGAGTTTGAATTGCTTTAAAGCTTGATTTCTTTGGAACCTATGATGAATACTCTTGTTGATCAGAAGTTACATCTGTTCTTGATATTGACTTATACCATTATACTTGCTGAGCACTGTTGGCTCACTTTTGCATTTTTGTTGTTTCTTTCTTCAGTTATTAGAGAAGACGGATAGACCTAGAAGTTAGTGAGCAATCTTGTTCCTGCAGTGAAAGATGATGCTCAGGTTGATGACGTTGGTTTAATTGGATCACCAATTATTATTATTACTTGGGTAGCAATGATGTATTACTAGATGCCGCTCATTGTTTATAATTTATTATTGGATATTAAAATTATTACCAACGTAATAATAACCTAAAGGGTTACACAATAAGAACATATAAAACAAAGCGTTATTTAAATTATGAATTTAAATAGTTATTAATTCGAATTATTGAATTAATTAAGTTGGACTTGATTAATTGCAATGTATAATTCGAATTTAATAATAAAAGGATTAATACCGAAAACAGATTGGGTTTAGTGAAGCCCAAAACGTTTTAGGGTTTTAAGCCCAAATCTCTCCTTATAAATACATTAAGATGTGTTGGTTTAGAAAATGCTTTTGCAGAAATCGTTTTTCGTAAACCCTAGCTACTCTACATCTTAGAGAGGCTAGATAGAGAGAGAGATATGAGTTTTTTTTGGCTAGTACAATCTCTATTAGTCGTTGGACGATCGTTGTGTTCGTGTAAACTTCATTGGAGACGCAGATCTTGCTACGAGGGCTGTGTGGTGATTGCATCATTGGACCTCCATCTTTCATACGTTTTAAAGCTTCTTAAAAGGTATTGATTCTGTCCTCCATAATTAGCTCGTCTTATACATGGATCCTGAGTTAGGGTTTCAAATTTTTATTGTTTAAGCACTGTTTTCGCTACGTTTTATGCCTCGAAACCCAACATACACTTTGTTCATGAAAAGGTTGCTCTCGGCCAAGTTCGAGTTCTTCACGTGCCGTCACGATATCAATATGCCGTATCTTTACTAAAGGCCTACCGAAACCTTTATTTGACGACTTCCGTTCCAGTCTCAGCATTCATTCTCCTCCCGCTTCAACTGAGGGGGTGTATTAGAATATGTAAATATTTATCGGCATGATTCTCTCCTATTATTATGTAAATTAGCATCTGTATTTCTGTATGTATAGCTGGAGAATGGTAATCTGTTATATCTATTCTAAGTAACTACAGCTTGTAATTACCTAGAATAGATATAAGAGTTGACTTCTGAAGAAAAAGTCAATTGATTTATACAAGACGAAGAGTATTTGATCATAAAGGGTTTTTATAGCATCAGTTTGGCCCCAATATGCTTAAATATGCTTGTTGGGTTCTAATCTTGATGTGCATTCTGCACCTGATGACATTTTCAACTTAAGATTGGGTTCGTTCTTATACTCAAATATGTTTCAAGAAGATTTGTTAAAAACTTATTGAAGAACTAGTTATCGTGCCAACATTAATTGCTGCGTCAACTATATCAGGTTGCCACGCCAACATTAGTTGCCGCGTCAATATGTTATCAAACCCTCCGGAAGTTTGTCTGGACTAAGATATATTCTCTAGCTAGGTTGGTTCATCAACTAGGTTGGAGCTCTAACTTTTATTATCGAATGCCTCCAGGGGTTTTACTGAGTTTGAAGACTTACTTGGCGCGCCAACTAAGAGTTGTCGTGGCTACTTATATGATGAAGACACAATTCTGCATTCTGATGATTTAGCCTAATTGGAGAATCATTTATTTATATATTTGAAGGTCTGATTCTGTATTCCAATAAGTTATTCTTACTGGGGGGATCAAAGGTAGTTAAGCCTGTCAATACGTTTTGGAGATCTAATCCTGTATTTTTAACAAGTTGTCCTTGTTAGGGGATTATAAGATGCTTTGCGTGACGCAATTTGGTAGAACTTACCCTGTACTCTAGTGGGTTAACCTCATCGGGGGGTAAAGATTAGTTCATGCATTTGGAGTAAGCCGTGGCTTTTCCCTGCAACTCTTGATCGAGAAAAGAGTTGGTAGCGGTTGATGTTAGTCCGATAGATAGGGCTAATGTTGGGAGTTGTCCCACATCGGTTGTGGGAGGGGTAGATTGCTAGTTAATAAGCAGTTAGTTATTCCATCAGTATGAGGCCTTTTGGGAGGAACCCAAAAACAGAAGCGTGAGGGCTCGGCCCAAAGCGGACAATATCATACTCATGTGGAGTTATGGCCTGCTTAGCAAACCCAACAAGTGGTATCAGAGCTTCAGGTTGTAGTGGTCCATAACAATCTCAGATGGGCTCCAGAATGGATCCAGGAAGAGACATGTGGGCTACCCAAGATTGGGCTTAAGGAGGAGCAGGTGGGTCTTCCAGTATGGGCCTAGGGTGAGCCAGATAGCCAGGAGCTCCAATATGGGTCAAGGGGAACAGATCACACAGAATGGGTTTCAAAAGGATCCAGGAATAGGCAGATGCGCTATTCCAGAATGGACCTAAGGAGGGACAGGTAGGCCTTCCAGTATGGGCCTAAGGGAGCCAGATAGCCAGGGATTTCAAGTAGCCAGGCAGATTCGACAGGTGTCGAGCCCGATGTGTGAATGGGAAGATTGTTGGGAGTTGTCCCACATCGGTTGTGGGAGGGGCAGATTGCTAGTTAATAAGCAGTCAGTTAATTCCACTAGTATGAGGCCTTTTGGGATGTGCCCAAAAACAAATCCGTGCGGGCTCGACCTAAAGCGGACAGTATCATACTAATGTGGAGTTAAGGCCTGCTTAGCAAGCCCAACAGCTAATGTTGTATCCGTGAAGTTCTCGTCAGTTATTGAGCCTTGGGACCATTCGGGCTAGGTTTCATCGCATAGGCTATTCCAAATGGGCTTCGTGAACGGTTGGTTCGGCAACCTATCGTAGTGGGCCTTTTGGGTCTATAAGCAAAGAAACCTATTTCTAATGGACTTAAGTTTCTTGCTCTCCAAGAACTACGTGGACTTGGTCCTATATAAATATAGAGGTATATAGGCACATTGAGGAGATTGAAAGCGAAGAGGTTTTTGAGCCACCACCAAAAAACCCTTTCAATCGCAACCCCAATTCCTCACTACCACTACACTCCGGTGACTTTTCTAACGAAAAACCACTATCACAGATCTTGAATCTGACGAACAAACTCGAATTTTATTATCACAAATTGCTCCGTTAACAAATCCAATTTAATAAGTTCTTTCCCTTTTTTTTTTGACAAACAGTATTAGTTTTAACTCAAGCGATATTAACGTTAAGATTAAAATGTAGTAAGCCGTACTTTAGAACATTTACTAAACAATTTCCTCTATCGTCCTGCGCTCAAATAATCACAAAAAAAAAAAGAAGAAAAAACTTAAACAGCATTGAAATCATAACAATTTTTAGACCAAAACTTTGGAAATAACCTGCACATTTAGGTACATGCCAACATTCATGAAATTTTTATTGTTTCAAATTGTTGTTTACTTGCATGTTTTACACTTTTTGCACGAGTCTTCTCCTCATATTACTACACATTTAGGAATGATTAGTAATTTTTTCTTTTTTGTTTATGAATTGTTATATGTTTATACATTTTATGACATTGGAGGAGACTAATAAATTTTTCAATATTATTGACGTTAAGTGATAAGTACAAATGTACAATCAAATTATATTTGATTACTTAAATATAGTAAAGTTATTTCTCATGCATAAGTGTGTTATTTTAAAAGTTTTAAAATAATTTTTAGTAGGTATAGATTAAAAATTGAATTTTTTTTAATATCAAGTTAAAACTTGATAAACTCTATAAATACCCGATAATTCGAAATATGTTAAAAGAGAAAATTAGGCCTCAGTCAGGTTAAAAGATTTTGTTCCTATAAAAGAAGTGGCTCCGCAGGGGTAATTTTGTAAATATAAATTTTTTTATAATAATTTACATATATACCCTTAAATTTATAACCTTAGGGAAGAACCCTGAGGACGCAGATCAAGCCCATGTTAAAAAGCTCTATAGATTCGACAAATTCGATAAACTCATAAGAATCCAATAGCTCGAAAACATATTTAAAAATTTGAAAAACTCTAAAAGTCGAAAGAAGCTAGTTAAACTCAAAAACTTGTTAAAAAAACCTCGTTAAGCTCAAAAACTTGTGAGCGGCTCGAACTAGGCTCGTATACACGAGCCGAACTCGAACATACTGTTGAGAATCGATTATTTTAGACTCGTTTTGATTTGGGAAAAAAAAGATCAAACGTGCTTATAAAAGACTCGAATTCTACCTGGTTCAGATTGAATTACATCCTAAATTCGAAAAAATTATGAAATTCTAAAATTCTGAAAGTTCAAATTAGCGAAAAGATAATCTGAAAGTTCAGAATTTAGGGTTACATATAAAATTTTGCAGTCAAAAAGTGAAAGAAATATGTACTCATTTCTCTCTATAAAAACATAAAAATAGTTGTATATATAATAAATATTTAACCGAAAATAACTAAAAGCAAAGCTAAAAGAAGATTTAGAAGAACCTAATGTTAAAAGATTGAACCAGGCAATACTATAAATATGATGATATTAGTTAATATTATTTCCACTGCTCTGAAGTTCCAAGGTTCAAATAAAGAATTTTCATTTTTTCTTCAACTAATTCACAAAAAGAATTTTTTGTTGGTGAGTTTTGGACTTTTGGGTATATGTATTCTGTAATTAGGACTTTAAAGTTTAAACAGGTATTTAAAAAATTAAAAAAAGTCACAAACGACACTGTCAGCCAAGTGCACATCTTATGACTAAAGTTTCCCTCTAGTCAAAACTAAACATACATACACACAAATCAGCAGTTAAAATTGACATCATGTTGCTGAACACAAGTAAAACTTGAAAAAAGTGATTTGTCAAAATGTGACCCAAAGTGTGAAACGCGCCTCTGTTCCTCTGGATCACACACAAAAAATGCTAGTAATAATGTAGTTGCTGATTTCTTTAGTTCTTAGACCATGATAACTTACTCCACTATACACTTTCTTTGCCACATAAATAAAGGAGCAATCATACTTGGTAGTTGTTTTCCGGCTTACTTAGCGGATAACATGTATACACTTGACCATCGTCACAAGCAACATTAGAGAAATTATAAACATCGCTAACATAAAAAGGCCCTCACTTTTAAGCCTTTGCAGTTTATCACAATATTTTTAAAGAGAATTTAGTACCAAGCTGTGCTTGTTGCAAGTCCAAAATATCCATGGGGAGGCTTGTAGTTGAAGTTCTTGAGGCCAGTGACCTCATGCCTAAAGATGGACAAGGCTCAGCAAGTCCATTTGTTGAGGTAGATATAGATGATCAGAATCAGAGGACAAAAACCAAGGTTAAGGATCTCAACCCCTCATGGAACGAGAAGCTCGTCTTTAAAATAGATGACATGCAAGATCTTTCTCGAAAAACTATTGAAGTCGTCATCTACAACGAAAATACTAGTCATGGGCACCACAACTTTCTTGGGCGAGTTCGATTATCTGGTCTGTCAGTTCCTCGGTCCGAGTCTGAGGCAATGGTGCAACGATATCCTCTTGAGAAACGTGGTATATTTTCTCATATTCGTGGCGATATTGCGCTCAGATTGTATCTAGCTGATGGTAGAGACGAGGATGAGGCTTCATCTGATCAACCTGAATCACCAAAAGAGAAGACTAAGAAAGGCGCGGAGAGTAGAGAAACTCCAGTGCATGAAAATGTTAAAAAGTTTGAAAAGAAGGTTCAGGATGACGAATTTACTGATTTTACCAAACAGAAGATAAAAAAGAAGGAGAAAGAAATTAGAACTTTTTACTCTGTTGGAACTGGTGGCTCGACTGGTCCTATGCAAAAGCCAGTAGTTTTTGAAACCAGGCCTCAGTTTATCCCACCAAGGCCAGCACCTGGGCCACCTATGGTAATGCAAACTCAGTTCCCAATGCAGAAGCCTGAATTCGGGTTGGTTGAGACGCGGCCACCAGTGGCAGCAAGGATGGGATATCTAGGAGGTGACAAGATGGCAAGTACTTATGATTTAGTGGAAAAAGTGCATTACTTGTACGTCAATGTGGTGAAAGCTAGAGACCTTCCTGCTACGGATATAACCGGTAGCCTTGACCCATATGTTGAAGTGAAGGTGGGAAATTACAGGGGTTTGACAAAACACTTGGAGCATAACCAGGATCCGACTTGGAACAGCGTGTTTGCATTCTCTAAAGAAAGGCTGCAGTCAAATCTAGTTGAGGTAATAGTGAGGGCTAAAGATTTGGGGAAGGATGATTTTGTTGGGAAGGTGGTGTTCGATGTAGTTGAAGTGCCTCTTCGGGTACCACCTGATAGTCCCTTGGCTCCTCAGTGGTATAGATTGGCCGGTAAAGGAGAGATTATGCTTGCAGTTTGGCTCGGCACACAGGCCGATGAGGCTTTTCCAGAGGCATGGCATAGTGATGCTCATGATATTAATCATCATAACCTGGCGAGTACACGATCTAAGGTTTATTTCTCGCCTAAGTTGTACTATCTCCGTGTCCATGTCATTGAAGCCCAAGATCTTGTGCCTTCTGATAAAACAAGACTACCACAGCCGTATGTCAGAATACAGCTAGGACATCAGATCAGGGTCACCCGGCCTTCCCAAACAAGGAACATAAATGCTGCTTGGAATGAGGAGCTTATGTTGGTAGCTTCTGAGCCTTTTGATGACTTCCTAATTGTGAGTGTTGAAGACCGTGGTGAAGGGGGAAGGGAGGATAATATGGGAAGAACAATGATACCAGTTAGAGAGATTCCACCAAGGGTGGATTCAAGTAAGCTCCCAGATCCTCGGTGGTTAAACCTTCAGAAACCTTCTCATTCTGTGCATGAAGATGGCGAGAAAGAAGTCAAGTTTTCTAGCAAAATACGCCTTTGCCTCTGCTTAGATGTTGGGTACCATGTCTTAGACGAAACAACTCATTTTAGTAGTGATTTCCAGCCATCATCCAAGTACCTGCGGAAACCAAGAATTGGAATTCTTGAAGTAGGGATACTGAGTGCTCAAAATCTGCTACCAATGAAAAGCAGAGAAGGCGGAAGTACAGATGCGTATTGTGTAGCCAAGTATGGAAATAAATGGGTACGTACTAGAACTCTGCTTAACACACTGTCTCCCAAGTGGAACGAACAGTATACATGGGAAGTTTATGATCCTTGCACAGTAATTACCATTGGTGTATTCGACAATTTCCATGTCAACGGGAACAAAGAGGACGCAAGAGATCAGAAAATTGGGAAGGTAAGAATTCGTCTATCAACTCTTGAAATTGATCGAATATATACACATAATTATCCATTGCTGGTTCTACAACCCTCTGGCTTAAAAAAACACGGAGAGCTTCATTTAGCCATACGATTCACTTGTGTAGCTTGGGTTAATATGTTGACACAATATAGCAAGCCATTACTACCCAAAATGCACTATGTCCAGCCTATATCTGTTCGCCACATTGACTGGCTTCGACACCAAGCAATGCAGATAGTTGCAGCACGATTAAGCAGGGCAGAACCACCTCTAAGACGAGAAACAGTTGAGTACATGCTTGATGTTGACTATCACATGTGGAGCCTTAGGAGAAGCAAAGCAAACTTTTACCGAATAATTTCACTCCTCTCAGGAGTTTCAGCTATCTGGAAATGGTTAGATGGAATTTGCAATTGGAGAAACCCTTTGACAACATGTCTAGTGCATGTACTTTTCTTGATCCTGGTTTGCTACCCGGAACTGATCCTACCTACAATATTTCTCTATTTGTGTGTGATTGGTTTATGGAACTTTCAGTTCAGGCCCAGAAAGCCTCCTCACATGGATGCACGAATTTCACAGGCTGAGAATGTACATCCAGATGAGCTAGATGAGGAATTCGATACATTTCCGTCTTCTCGGCCTGTAGACCTAATTAGGATGAGGTATGATCGGATGCGTAGTGTGGCAGGAAGAGTTCAAACAGTGCTGGGAGATTTAGCTACACAAGGAGAGAGAGCTTTGGCAATACTTAGCTGGAGAGATTCAAGAGCAACAGCAATATTCATCATATTTGCTCTAATGTGGGCAACTTTGTTTTACCTTACTCCCTTTCAGGTCATTGCAGCGCTTCATGGGCTGTACTGGTTGCGCCATCCTAAGTTCAGAAACAAGATGCCTTCTGTACCTGTCAACTTCTTCAAAAGATTGCCATCAAAGTCTGATATGCTGATATCATAATCATATATATCCGTTAACAGCTTAATTATTGGAGTGTAATTCAACATTTAAGTTAACATGAATATTGTAGAGTGTGACATCTAGCTGTTATTTGTTTAAATTCGTTTTTCAATTTAGTTCGAAAGACATATTTCTTTGCAACTTTTCACATTCTACCGAGACTGATATAATATTCAATCAATTTTCAGAAGTTAATCGAGGCTATCGTCTATGTTGTTCCTCCCTTGCCAGTCCATTTTGAAAAAGATTTTATATATCATGTAAAGTGCACGGAACTAATATCACTATAAACAAACTTTGATTAGGTAAACGAAGAGAAAACTCTGTTTATAAATTGCCAGAAATCATCAGGTAATCTCTGGAGAAAATGATAACCTTATTTAAGCTTTTAATCAGTCAACTTGATGCTAAATCATGTTCCTAGTAAGTGGCATGACAAAGACCTTAAAATACAATACCAAACTTAGCTAAACACTAAACCAGAGTAATCATATGCACAACATAAAATTCAAGGAAATTTCCAAACCTTATTTTCAATCCTCTATATAAGCACACATGCACTTGAGTACTAAAGCAAACACAAGACAGATTATCATAGAATTTATAGTAATTAAGAAGACGGAAAATGGAAGGGCATAAGAGGAGTGTTCCAATAATAATAACATGTTTTATAGTATTATTGATGTGTTCAAGTGAAGTAGGAAATGGAGTAGAAGCCATGACAGCAGGGGAATGCAAGGCAGAACGGAGAGTACTGGTAAATGCTTGCAAGTCACTGTTGGCAAGAGTCGGGCCTAGTTCGTTTTGTTGTCAACGCCTGAGAGTTAGCCATGTCGAGTGTGTTTGTCCGGTCATTACACCGAAATTGGCAGCACTTATTGATGTGAATTATGCTGTCAAAGTTATACAAAGCTGTGGAAGACAAGTCCCTCGCCATTTCAAGTGTGGAAGTACGTAACTCATCCGTCTCTCTTTATATGTATATGTCGAAATTTGAATATAGTACAGTCTCCTTACTTACAAAAGGCCTGTGGTACTGGACTACTGGTACATCTCAGCCTTGAACAGAGTACTGTAACACATTTTCTTAAATTTCATTTGATTTGTTGTGTAGATATTTGCAGGAACAAATGATTGTGATTTGTGCTATATCATTCCCTGAGTATAATTGTATTGCTACTTATGCAGGTATTACTACACCATGAGATGTAGGAGCGCGCAAGCTTGCTTAAGAGTTCTACAGAATAAGTTGCAGTGTATCAGTCTGCATGCAGTATCAGTTGGATTATCTACTACTAATGTAAAATATTGAATAAGATGAGAGTGATTAATGCAGGTGATTATGTACAAAGTGTGAAAACTTTTGTTCAAATAAAATGGATAAAGCTTTATGCATTTTTACAATTAAATTATCATACATTTCCAGCCTTTCTCGAAAAGAATTATCAAACCTCACACGAGTACCCTAGGGATGAACATGCATGATGCCATTTTGAAATAAAATCGTAACCAGATGAGTGCGATTTCGATCGAGAAGTAGGAATCAAAACCAAAGCTAAAACCTTGAAATAGTTCAGTTTTAATGATTGATGTGCAGTACATGGTACTGCGATGTGGATTCAACATCAATTAAATTAAATATATCATTAAATTATTACACACTTCAGTGACCTCATACATCTCCATGACTCCTCCATCTTCATCAACTTCGATCTAATGTATTTAAAGAAAACGCTAGAGATGCTAAATTGGACACAATTTTTTTACTATAAAATAACACATATTTCTTAATTTGATTGGTTATAACAATCAATTAAATATAATGGGTCCTATATATTCATATCAATATTAAGCATTTATTTTGTAACTGATTTTTGTAAATTAGTTACAAAAAATAGGCGATGAACAATTAGGTGGGGAACAGAGGAAGTAGGCTTGACAAAACAGAAAACTACTCATAATTACCATCATGCAGTTGACTTGGCACCAAGTTAATTGTAGACCATATATAATAGTATATAATATTTGTATATATATATATATGCTTACAAGCCAACTTCTTAGTGGTGTTGAATGTTGATATATGACTGAGATTACAGAAGCATTACATAGACAGAAGTAGGCTACCAACCTCAATCTTCTTTCCTAACTTCCCATTTTCCTTTCAAATTCCAACTGAATTAACTCCCATAAATTGTATTTTAGCACAAAACATGAAAATGCATTATAATAATAATTATTATTATATTGTTCTATGTTACTCGGACTCGACTATAAATGTCCGACATGGATACATGTCCAAATATTAGATTTGATAACATTTTGAAAAATGTATATATTTTTTATTTAAAATAAATATCTAAATTCGAGTATTCATATTCGAATATCGAATGTTCGACATCGGTAAATAAAAAATCCTGAGTAACATATGTGTTGATCTTTACATTTGTGGTGTTTGAAATTTCTTAGAGTGTGTCAAATACTTTCGTAATTGACCAGTTTATACAGCATATTGGCTAACAACATTTGCAACATGGCATAAACTAGAATTACGTAGTGGATAAATAACTTACTCACCAGATTACAAGTCAGTATAATGTGCCAAAACAAGAGTTTCTTTTTAATATTAAGATGATAATAGTTACTACTTCTGTTGTAAATAATAATAGTAATTGTTTGTTTTATAAAATGATATTTTTTAGAGTTCAACTTTCAAAGTACTTCATATTGATAATCTATTGAAAAGGATAAAATTTTACATGACATATGTGATATATCAGAACTATTAGCATAAATCTGAAATTTTCTTTTTAACTCAGTTCATATAATTTAGCTAAGTGATAATTTAACTAGATTCGATTCTCGTTTATCCTGAAATTTGTTAAAATAAATACTTAAATATAATTTTAATAATTTAAAAAAAAAGTAAATACGTACTCAGACATACACAGGTTGGTTCGACTCTTTGTGATCTCCAATATTCTCCATATTTAATATGGAGAGGCCATGGATTAGTTACTTAACAAAGACATCTTAATAAACAAAACAAAATTTTATCGATGTCCTCTGCTAAAGTTTTAATTAATAATGGTTTAATAATAATAGAGTAAAAGGCATTTTGGCTGGCTATCTTTTTTGTTTTTGACACTTGGATGGCTGAGAATAATATTTGACATTATGGCTGGCTATAATAAATTTTTTAAGCACTTGAGGGGCTGCCGTCAAGTGCCGTTAAGATATAACCCCAAAACTTGAAATTGGCAGGGGTATTTCCGGTATTAATAAAATAAAGTAACAAATTATCGCTTTAATTTGAAGGGGCTCAGTTAGAAAACATGGGGGCTGAAAAACAGAGAGGGGAAGAAATGGGTGTGGAGAAGAAGGGGGCTAGAAGAGATATGAGTGTTGTAGATAGGCTGGCAGGTGGTGATTGAAATTGGCGATTGGTGGAGAAGGAGGGAGATGACCGAACGGAGGGAGGAAATATGTGGTGGTGTTGATTGCAGGCGGGCGGGAAGGTGATGCAGGGGAGTTGGGATTGTAGGCTGTTGGGGCGGTTGAACGGAGGTGAATGGCAGCGGTTAAGAGGTGTTGAAGTGGTGATATGTTGGGGACGAAGGGAGGAGATGGTGTGCACAGAGAATGGAAGTGATATTTGGGCTTGTGAAAGTTGTGATGGGTTGAATTGAAAGGAGGAGGCTGCTGAAGAAGATGGGTGGTGTTGCTGAAGAAGTTGGCAGTAGTCGGAGGGAGACGGGAGGGAGGCTTGCTGTTGGTGAAATGGAATTTGCAATGGGGGCAGCGGTGAGGGAATTGTGGTGAAGGGTGGAGAAGAAATGGGAATTTGCAATGGGGGCTAAAAAAATACAACTTTGCAACATTTAAATTAGGATGGACCTCAGATTACTAGGTTTGCTTACCAGCTAAACTAGGACAAGATATAATCAATCCTAAATCTTAAATTTTCCGCGTAAACTATAATCCATGGTCCTGCACTGACACTAGTATTTCTTGAACTAAACTGAAATAGGATATTGAAGCAAGTGTAGTTGCAAAGAGTTTCATGCCATTCGGAGTAGGCATGAAGCAATGTGCTGGTGCAGAGTATAGCAGGGTACTTTTGGCCACATTTCTTCATGTTTTGGTTACAAAGTACAAGTAAGTTATGTACTTTAATCTTTTAAACTTTGGTTTATTTTACAAAGAACGCATTTTTAAGAAATGCAGATATCAACTCTCTCCATTTAATTTTTCTTATTCTGCAGCTGGGCTATGGTGAAGGGAGGCAGAATTGTACGTGCACCAATCATACGATTTCCGGAGGGCTTCCACTTCAAGATCTCGGAGAAGACAATCTAATCATACAAGAACAAAATAGAATGTGGCAGCTACTTGTATGCAAAATAATCATAATTTTATAGATAATGCAGTATCAATTTTATTTTTTCAACATATATTAAATAAAATGTCGTCTCTTTCATGGCAAATGTATTTTTCTATTTCACTTACATTCTATGTTTCTTTTTGTGGTGTGAGACTTGTCATTTTCCAACTAAGGAGTCCGGAAAATATTATACATTAATCTGGACAAATGAGTAATCTTGGTAAATTAATTATTTTTCATGATCCTAAGTAATATATAAACATATATATTAAAATCTTTTTTAATTAAATGAGTAAAAAAAAATTAACTATAGATTCACATCTATATAAAATCATTCACAATGCACACGTTTGACGTTCCTGTCATTAATGCTTTGTTTTGCAATAACAAGCAGAAAGTTAAATGATTGAATGGCTCTCAAATCCTAGAACTAATTCCAGAAACTCCTGTCAGGCATCATTCTTCTCAGCAACTTCTCTAATTTCTCAAGTTAATTCCTTCTACCTTTGTTCCGCCTAGAAGGAACTACCGTCCATCCATCTTCTGCTCCGGCCACTGGCTCATCAACAATCATGTGATCGCTTTGAATACCATTTGGCTGGGATTTAGGGGAATTTACTCCCATTTCAGTATGTTCCTCCACAGCGCTTCCGTCACTATCTTCATCACCACTTGTATCCTTAAATAGTGGATAAGAATATACATAGTCAATAGACGAAATGGGTGAGGGAATTTGCAATCTGAGGGCTGTCGGACTGGAATGGAGGTTGAGTGAAGTAAATGGATGAAAGAGGTGATGATATGGACGGCTGTTGGGAGGTGATGATATTAGCCGATATATATGGTAAATTCCATGCTGAAAAGTCTAATTTACCCCTGATGTTTAGACGCCGTTATTAGCGTTTTGACGGCAGTCCCTCAAGTGCTTAAAAAATTTATTATAGCCAGACATAATGTCAAATATTATTCTCAGCCATCCAAGTGTCAAAAACAAAAAAGATAGCCAGCCAAAATGCCTTTTTCTCATAATAATAATAATAATAATAATAATAATAATAATAATAATAATAATAATAATAATAATAATGGGAATATGTGTACATTTGAGATAGGAGTACAAGTAGAGTAGGTGAGAAAGCACAAGAAAGAGGAGAAGATATACTTGCACTAGTTGATACATGCACGGTTTTGGTGTCCCGTATTTACGTCTATGTCTTAATCTATAAATATCATCGAGAAAGAAAGGAAGGTAAGTTTTCATTGTTACGTTGGTTTTAAGTTTATGAAGCATAAACCAATACAACTATCTAGCTACTGATTAAAGAGTTATCAAGAAACAAGTTTCAACATATACAAACACTAACTACAATTCTCATTTCATTTCTGATCATGAGTAACTACATCATCTTCCTATTTGTCTTCTGTGTTGTTAATGGTCCGACAACAGGAGCTAAGGAAAAGACTGATCCTATGACGGAGTTCTTTAACAGGGACGAAACTATAAAATTTGCAGGCTACGGCGAAGACAAGCTCTCCACAGTCTTAGTCACCGGAACTTTGCTCTGCCACCCTCTTTATCAACGACCGTTTCCTATTTCAGGTAATTTTTCACATATTTTTGGACAGACCAATCGAATTAGTAAACACCAACTCATATCTGAGTCTCTAAAACTTTAATCATGTCATGTAGATTACCTCATGACATTTATCACAAAAATCAAATAAATATGAATGCCCCGGCCAAGGGGATATAACTTTTCTTAACATCGAACAGAAAAGATACACCTGCATCTACTTGTCATCACATATTGCAAGTCTCATTCCACTTAACTTTTAAGCACTGTAAAATTTCTGAACTAGCTCAGGCAACCATTTAATTTTCAATACCTGATTTAAGTTGAGTATCATCTCGAATTGCAGGTGCATCTGTTGCTGTATCTTGTCGACCAGGACGGAAGACAAAGCAATCAAGTCGAATTCAAAGCACAACGGATGAAAATGGAGATTTTTTATTTGATCTTCCTTCCAATCTTCATGGAATTCCCAACTTAGAAAAGATTTGCCGTGTTAGCGTTCTTCAACTACCCACGGGTTCTCCTTGCAAGCCAGCATTCACAGGCAAACACAAAGGAATCACACTGTCCGACATTGGGGAAGGCCTTCGTACATACACAGCCGGCACTATTCAATTAAGACCTAAAACTGCAGATATTTCAAGACATGCAGGAGAGAGTAAACCAGATATGGTGAAGGCCAACTGAACAATATTAAAGAACACTGTTACATGGCAGCAAATCTGAACAGCGCTGAAGTACTGTAGAAGGGGTCGCTAAATATATACATGTAATTATATAAACTACACTGAAACCGTATGCACATGTCCATGCACGCACCGAGATTGAGAGAGAGCAACTATATGTACATATTATAGATTTCCGATATATGTTTGGTGTGCAGACTCCTTCAAATTGAGACTCATTCTTAGGAATCCCATAAACCGACAAAACAATCATTTATTTTCACAAATTTGAATATACCAATTTTGATTTGTTATCTTCTATGCACTTTACTGGATTCAAGAATGGCTTTCCACATGCCAAACATAGAGAGGCAAACAACACGTTGATCTTGAATGAAAGACTAATATACCAGAAAGTCTTCAAGAAGATACAAGCATTTGAAATAAAATATTAAATTCACTCTTGACTCTCCAAATAATTTTTTTTAAAACAAACAGTTAGAGCTACATAAGTTTAAAATTGTAATCAAGAATCCTCTGCAATCTTCTCATCAGCTTTAGAAATGATGTACTTAGTAACATCAGCACAGCATTTCAGTTGATCTGCTCTCTCTTCGGGTATTTCTAGAGAAAATTCTTGTTCAATAGCCATGACGAGCTCAACCCTATCTAAGCTGTCAAGGGATAAGTCTTTCTGGAAATCAGCTGTTTCCGTAACCTGTTCAAAGTTCAGATGCCACAATTGTTTGACCACAATATTTGAACTATAACCACTAAATAAGTGAGTATAGAAATCATTGAATGAAAATAAAATTTTAACTAATTAGTGCAGTAAATACCAGTATCGTAGACTATTAATTTGTTATTTCTTTAATACTATATTCATTTTCATCAAAAAAAAGGGTTTAAGATATGCTAGATCTTAAATTATTTAATTAATTAAGTGATATTCAATTTTACCAACTTGTATTTATTTTAGTATGTTCTAATTTATCTAATTACTGATTAGTAAAATAAATTACTTAAATTGATCATTAAAATTAGTCTTTGGAATTAATTAGAATAAGAATGTACATTTTTTTAGGGAGTACAAATGTAGATTTAACACTATATAATTAGTCATAAAAAACTAAAACACCTTTAGAGATATAACATGCATAATATATACAAGTAAATATTACTACGAGTTAGTGGCAATTATATAATTTTTTTTATTCGATATAAAGGTCCAGATATCTAATCACAAAGCAAAGAGCTATTTGTTTATGTAAATTGTAGAATCTGAACTCTCTTATATGTCTACTATTGGTGAAAAAGTTCAGGGTGTATCGGAGGCTTGGAGCCTACTTTGGCCCTTGAGTGGCTCTGCCCGTGACTATAACCAAACCAATTCATTATTCATCCAATCACAGCCTCACAGGTGAAAGTATGCAATTGAAGAAAGACTGCAAATAAGTAGTATATAATCACCTTTGTGGCATCGATTCTGTCAAATCCCTTGACCAATCCAGTAACTCGAGCCATTATCTGATCAGAGCTGGTGCTAGTGGTCGTGCACAATTGTCGGTTGAGTATGTTTAGTGCATACATTTCCCTAACAAGAAGGCTTTCTCTCACAGAGATCCCAATCCGCATGTAATTAAGAATGGTGTTTTTTAGGCTTTGCATGTTGAAGGCTGGTCAATAATTCCTGAAATGCAAAATGAGTCAGCTGCAAATAAAGTATACGAACAACTGTTGCGTGTGCAAGAAAAAAAAAAGAAACAGGAAGATTCAAATCACATCATTAAAGTTGAGGCAGGAAGAGGAAGAGACAAGCTTACGATATTTGAAAAAGCTTTTCTGCATTTCCTTCCGAGTTATATGCATTTTGTGTACTTATAGTATACAATTTCTGCATTTTGTGCACTTGTACTAATGCTTGTGCACATTGTGTGCGAATATTATCTATTTCTATTCGTTTTTTGTACTACCGTTAGCTTGTCTAAACTCTGTTAGTTTAGTTTGTTTTTGCTCTTTTTCTTTGTAATATCAGTAGTTTATACATACGTGGATATGTATTGAGGTAGGATGTATGTGTGTGTATAAATTTATTGACAAGAAGTGATAGTGAATTGGATGATGAAAGAACGGAGTCGCAGGAAGAAGGCTTTCTTGAACCAAATAAAGAAACCATATTCAAGCCTTTGTCACTTCTTTGGGAATGTCTCTGCATCATTCTAGTTACTAGACTTGAAACTTTCATTTCTATTCCACATAAACTCAGTTATATTCTTTTAATTGTATGTATCTCTCCCATTAAAATTATTGAATTCGTTGGTTCTTTCCTCCAAAATGTAATACACACTTTAATGAATCCACAATGAATGAATAAGGGCAATTTGGGTTCAGTGAAATTGGTGAAATTCTAATTTGACTTTTTATACTTTTTAAGATATTATGTAATTATTTCACTTTTATAAAAAATTGTATTTTCATGTAAGAACAAAAACATGCAGTACTTGTTCCTTTACGTTGTAATCTAACTTTAAATAAAACTAATTTTTTAATGAAAAATTAAATTTTATTTATTGGCTGTCTTTATCCAAATTATATAGATAGTTAGTCTATTTTTACAAACAATGTGAATTTTCCACTACTCATACTACCAGAAGCACAAAATGTACACCTGATTTTGCCCTTGAACATTCCTACTATTTACAAACAGTGTTGGTCTAAATCAACGGCAGTACACAAATTGCACAAAAATTGGTAATTCAGGTACACAAAGTGCACAATCGATAGTTTAGGTACACAAAGTGCAAAATGAACATAGTTTAAGTACACTAAATGCATTTAACTCTTTCCTTCCACTTAAGTATGTTTTAGTTTACCCCTAAACACAGTAATAAGAACATAATGTAATAAAACTGAAACCCAATTTATCGTTTTAGTAACAGTAAAGCTGTGACATTCTGTTTTAAAGAAAATTCGACGGCTAAATGTCTACTGAAGAAAGGAATGGTGCCACTAGGGGGTCATTCAATTAAATTACCACAATTAGTGTGTCGTTCGGAAACAGTTCGAAAACTGCATCTTTACAGAGAGAATTATAAGTATCATATCATGTGCAAACAGTTCTGCATAACCCTTGCAGTAGTAGATTGACACGTGGCTACATGCGAGCTAAATAGAGGTAGGAGCTAGAGTAAATGACAGAGTTGAGGATGTTGCTTCCTCTTAATTTCTTCTTCGTTGAAATTCTAACCGCGCCATGCAATTTGGGGAAATCTATCAGTTCTTCCCAATTTTATTTCCAGTTGTGCTTATAAGTTCTTAAATTTTTCAAATTCCAGTTGTGCTTGTAAGTTCTTAAATTTTTCACAGGGCTAAAATTACTGATTAGTAGGTTACAAACATTTACACAGGCATAAACATTGAAGCTGGGAAATGCAGTTGATACATATGGGTTGAACAGATTCATTACATGATATGTAATCCATTAAGCATGACATATAATTCATTATGCATAGTTGAACAAGCATACTAATCTATTTGAAAAGGAAAGTTCTAACATAAAAATAATATGAAAAGTGGAGACGGTGAAAAACAAAAAACAAGGAAGCAATTACCAGGAAACGGCAGAAGATATGGCAGTAAGCTAGGTAATTTGACAATGCAAGTCTTGCACACCAGGTGTTTGATTTATGTCGCAAACAAGTTCAAACATACTAGTAGGTTTTAACTTTTATTTTTATCCACTTTAATTTCATGATTTTAAATTAGAATTGGAACAGGGTGTTGCTATATGCAATATATTTTGAGTAATCTATAACTATTATTATATAAAAGTGTCAAAATAATATCCATCAAACTACCAATATTACCTTCTTTTTTTTTTTTTTGCTAAGTATCAATATTAACTTTATTTATCACATGATTACAAAGATGTCATTATATATAGTTTTATTTTAAAAAAAAATGGTGTTGGGAATTAAATCCATGACATTAAATTTAGAAAAGATGCTCTTTTGATCAAATTATGAAATTCATTATTAATATGCGCAAATATTCCACACGGTATATTCTATGTTGATCTTTTCTTATAATCTACTTTGCAAGTTAGAACATTTATCTATATAAGTGCCTTGAAATCATTTTTTTAATGATTCTTTTTTAAATCTAATTACAATACTTGAAAAAAATCTTGCGTAAGAACAAGCATATACACAAAATATTATGAAATTGAAATTGAGCCGTTAAAAACATGATTATATATTATAAAAGGATTACATTAATATTTTTATAGTGTAAATTTATTCATTTACATTTAGTATATAATGTCTCACATTATATGTTATTAGACTACAAATTACATTGTCTACCGTAAATATTTTTATGTAACTTACTATACTAAACAATTTTTACGTAATCTTTTTACCTGTACGAGTTTTTTTTAATAAAAAAACGTGAATTTAAAAATATTTAGGTCAATAAAATTTATGATCGAACTGAATGATATTACATCAAATACTTGTTAAAACCATATACTTATACATCATTCAGAGTTAACGCATCTCTAATATAGTTTATGATAAAACTCGAAGGTCATTTTCTTGTCACACAAAACTTGATTCTGCATTTTATTCGTGAAGTGCTCATTGATCATAGTTGATCAAACATATATGTTTATAAAGTAAGGAGAAGGAATATTAATTTGATATCATATCTTATTTGATTATTAAATTTGATACTCTGATAAATGAAATCAATAGATGAACAAAAATATACAAAATTTAGTGAAAAAAATAAAATTACATACATAGATAGACGTCTTTATTCTTTATTCTTTATTATTTATTGTTTATATATATATATATATATATATATATATATATATCAATAAGATAATTAACGATATAATACATAATAAATAATAAATTATATCAAATTTTACCAATAAATCGATCTACTATTTTAAAGAATATAATAAAATTTAAGGTGTAACGTCAAAGTATATATAATAAAATTATTTTGCTAAGTTATTATATCTGACACTCACAATAAATAAAATCAATTGATTAATAAAAATTTAAAAATAATTTAAATAAAAGAATTAATCCTATAAATTATGTCAAACTTGTGCATTACAAGGAATGACTTGTGGACTTAGATGAAGATTGTTAAAATATACTTTTCTTTATTTTTGGACACATAGCAACATCAAAAAATGCACTTCTTGCAAAGAAAATGAGAACTGAACAAATTTGGTGTTATTTCATGAAAAAACAATTTCTTAAAAGAATAAATCTTGACATTACTAATTCACTACCTACAATTTAGGAATAAGTTAGGTTCTGTTCTCTTGTTGTTTTTAACTTCTGTTTTTAAATTTTTGTAGTCTTTTGTCATTTGTTTTCATATTCAACTCGATACATGTACATGTACCCAAAATTTAACCTAATCTGTTTCATATGTATACGTGGAATGTTTTATCTTATTAACTAGTTTTTTTGTTTGTATTTATGAAAAGAAAAATGAGAGTACGTGCAACTTATATTAGATATTTATGATTTTAGGTAGATGATTAAATATTATGTTAAAATGCTATCTCTATATTTTTAGATCAAATGGTTCAGTTATTATTTTTTTTTGTTTTATAGTTAAGAAATATGGTTATTATTCTATATGTGATTTTTGTAAATCGATTTTCATTTTACAATCTTCTAATACGTGATGTTAAACAAATTTAATTTTATATTGAGACAATAGAATGTATGATTAATAAATTTTATATAAAATATTTTTCAAGATATACTTATATATGGTAAAATATTAAATATTCTTAAAATATAATGCTTTATTATGAATTTATTTTATAATGTGGCTTTATATTATAAAAATAAAATATGATCATTTATAAATTGTTATTTCAAAATATGACATGAATCCCCACTAAAAACAGCTTAAGAGACTTTTGACAATGGTACCGATTACAAACTGAAAACATGTAACAAAAAAAAAAAAAAAGAAAACGAGAAAAGAGAAAATGAAGTTCTACTCTCCTCCCTTGCAGGTAGTGTGTTTGTAGTGTTTATGTTTGTACGCCAAGATTTACTTTTCTTAAAAACATTATAATTAGCCTGTAACCGACTCCCTAAATTAACTCCAAATGAGTTCCGGTGGCGGTGTGGCGTGGTCTAAAAGAAAACCCGGATACCAAATGGATATAAATAGACAATATGTACTAACCCTAATCCTCCCATTTATTCATAAACCGCCAGTCCACCAACATGGATTATAGAGGGGCACTCCTGAAAGGCTTAAAAGTGATCCCATCCTCACCATCAATTAAATCACGTCCAAGGCCTGTATTTAAGAGGAACTGGCTAGATCTTCCCCCAGAAGTGATGGTGTCAATTCTTCAAGGTGTAGGTTCCTCTGATGTGTTGTTGAATGCTAAGTTTGTTTGTAAATCCTGGCACAGTCTCTGCAAAGACCCGCATGTCTGGCAGGTTGTTGAATTACGGCGAGATGTGTTGTCAAAAAAAAAGGTCTTACAGAAAAAAGGTCTTCTGCCCGGAGAGATGGATAAGGTCTTACAGAAGATGGCTATGCAAGTTGTAGACTTGAGCTCTGGACAGTTGCTTGATTTATGTATCCAGGGTTTTGGGTCCAATCACCTCCTTCAGTATATTTACCAACGGTAAACATCTTTAGTTTTCCTTTCTTTTAATCGTCTTAATCATCCTAATGCGTGTCTTCATACAAAGTCGAGTTGGCTCAGTTGTTAGGATGATTTTAGATAATGGGAAGACTCCATACACCCTAAGTAAGTCCTTACCTAAAACCTTCTATCCTGATATATTTCTTTATATAGTTAATTTAATTTGATATTTTTTTTTGGTTTGATCAAACAAAATGTGGACACTGTTATGTAATCATATAATTGAATATTTCATGTATAAGTTTGAGGTCTCTCGTAGAAATTCATTTTCCCAAATGATTATGTTTTTAATTTGTGGTCTGGATGCTATATGTTTTTAGCTGATCTTCGTCGTTTATTGGTTTTATATACAGAATTACAGAGATACATATTCTTTATTCTTAAAATAAAATTTTGCAGATCAAGCAAGCTTAGACGTTTACGGCTAGAAGATTGCAGAGTTCGCTTTTATTATGGTTGCTTAGTTTCTGATAGTAGCAGACTACAAGATGAGGACTCTATATATCATGAAGGGCTGAGCCATATGTTAAGAAATCTTCCATTGCTGGAGGATCTAGAACTTCTTCCCTTCACAGGGATCTGTGAAGAAGGTATCGAAAGTGCTGGTCGTTGTTGCCCTAACCTCAAATCATTCTCTTGTGTTCCAGAGACAGACTGCGAGGCTATTGCTATTGCAAAATACATGCCGGGGTTACGCAAGTTGCAACTCTTTGGACATGGGATGACAGTTGTTGGTTTGATGGCCATTCTCGATAATTGTCGTTATCTTGAATATCTTGATCTTCGGAAGTGTCATAACCTTTGTAAAGCACTGAAGAAAGAATCTAAGCCTGAAACAAAACTTGGTCAAAGACATGGTCGTGAAGTACTTGTAGAAGAAACTGATCTTAAAACAAGACTTCGTCAGCAGATAAAGCATGTGAGGTTCCCAGAGGATCATTCAACAAAAAACTGTGAATTTGATGAATGGTTTTATGACTCTGATTATATATCACCAATCTTCCTGTATGATACAATGATCTGGTGAATTTTCATTATTATATAGAATAATTCAATCATCTATCCATGCATGTTCATTGCGAGCCTCCAGCCCATATAATCATATCATACCTATAAAGAGAATTTAAGCTTGACCAACATTCTCAAGTACTCCTATGTTTAAGCACGCATAACATTAAATATCCTCATCTTATCATGTCGATTAAAGGTGAACATTGCACCGAGGACAAAACGTATTAATCTCCATTCTTCCTTCTTAATTGCCCTTTGGTATGAGGACAATTTTAAGCAAGTCATGCCTTTCATCTTTATTTCTAAAAATATCGTGCTGGTAGTATAATTATTCATTTTAAATAGAATAAATGCTATCATTATTAACAATTCTTTCTTAGGAAAGACTCTTCACAATCGTGGTTAATCAATTCTTGCTTGTTTCTTCCTTTCTTTTAAGAAATAAATAAATATATAACTCAACAAAAGAAATATAAATAGGCTAGGGCATACCCTAGGGCCACAAATAGAGGGGAACGCCTCCCACTCCCACAGCAAGGAAGACCAAACACACTAGAAAAATATTGAACTAGCACAAATGATAACCAAGACTTCAAAAACTAGCACAAAACTATATACATTAAAAGAATTTTTTTTATAGGTCTGATTCAAAGGAGAACCAAGATTTTAAAAAGGATTGAAGATTCACCAATGACCGCTGAATTAATATCAAATTAATGGTTAAAATCTATAACACAACCCATAAAAAGTACATGAGAAATGCTAGAGTACGTCCCAAAAAAAATTTCCAAAACGGTTCCCAAAAGCTTAGTTGGCAAATTCTGATTGGATATGTATTTTATAAATAAAGAAACCCTCCATGTATTCATATGAGCCCACTAACTAAAAGATATCACTTGGCATTCGGAAACAATTTCGGGAACCATTTCGGGTTCTCTAGCATTGCTCAAAGTACAATTTCGGGAACCATTTCGGGTTCTCTAGCATTGCTCAATGTACATGCATATAAATTACAACAATTACAAGGTAAGAAAGTAATTAAAGATGTTTGAATTAATTTAGAATCAATCATATATTAATTGAGTAACAATTTCCTTTTACACAATATCTGCGAAGGTACTTATTTCTATATAATTTTTTGTGCATGAGTTTTAAACTTATTTATGACTTGCATGTAAATTTGAAGAACTAAAAAGTTCATGTGTAAAACATGTGATACAAATAGGTAAATTTATGCACATAACGTATTTATTTTTATTTAATTAAATAATTCGAACGTTCTAATTTGAAATTGTTTATGTCTTAGATTTGAACTTGGAGATCGCTGATATCAAATCTTGATTATTAATTTTGTTACATGATTTTGGAAGTATGAAATTGTATAATAATTAAAAGTTTGAAAAAGAAAATTTGTTAGAGATTTATTACAATTTATTGATTTCTTTCTTTTTTTATTTTACAAATAATTTGTTGTATAATATATATAAAGTGTAGTGTATTTTAATTGTATTTAATACTAATTATATTTTGATTCTTAGGCTTTAAGAATTATAATGGTTCATTTAAAAAAAATTATAATGGTTTTTTCATAGAGGTTGACTTTTACTCTTAATACAGTAATAAGACTGGAATCTCTTTAAGAGTAATGCTAGGTGAATTTTTGCATAAAATAAGTTGGATTCCACTAATGTGTTGGTTGATATTAATGTGAATGCAAGACATTTATTGAGTTAAAACCAATCAAATTGAGACACTTTTCATTTTGTAAAACTTTTTGTGAAACTTTATGTAATTATAGTATTTTCCGATCTTTACTACTCCATTCGTCACATTTTTATTGTCCATTATTTCCATTTTCGTTTATCTCAAAAAATTGTTCACATTTAATAATTATGGTAAATTAATAAATTTAAGTTCATTAATATCCCTAATTATTTAGTAATTTCTTAAAGCTTAATTTTTTAGCAATGTTGGATAGCACAAGTGATTAAGGGTATATCATTTGTCGATCTAGATCATGAGTTCGATCCTCGCTCACTCCCGAAAATTGTTAGAACAAATACTCATTTATAAGCTTATAACTTATAAGCATTTTATTATCAAAAAAATTATTAAAAAGGGATAATTTTGTAAATTTAATAATATTTTAGAAAAATTATCGATATATTTAATTTGATTGAATAAAAAATAAATTGATGGACAAGAAAACTGGAATGAGGGAATAATTAACTTCCTAAATTCTCTGCAAGATCCAATTTTGCTTCTAATCGTGCACTTGGGGAAACAAAATAACTGTTGACACATGAGATTGTTGGCTAACTTGGCTTGTATAACAGTGCGTTCGTTTCATACTTTCATGTACTATTTTAATTTATTTTAGTTAAATTTATCAAAATTTGATCATAAATTATAATTTATTATTTTATATTTTTATAAATTTAAAAACAATTTTGGTAGTACTTTACATAATTTTTTTTAGGATATTTTTTTGTAATTTATATGTTCATTAATATTTATTAATTATTAATTTTTGTAAATTAATAATATTAGAAATTTGGAAGATTATTAAACATGTCAAAAATATGGCATAACAACTAGCCCCTAGTTTACTGCAGTGGAGAACTAAAAATCTTCAAGCTTTCAAATTTCTTCAAAAGCTGAAACAGCTAAATAGAAAATTAGTAAAACATTTAGAGGGGCTTGTAAGGCGTATGCGGATGTAAGTGTGACACTATGTGATGACTAGTATAGGATATATATATTTGTCAAGGTTTCAAAAGTGCAAGCGTAAATAATTCATTTAAAATCCATTACGATCCTTAATTAGTATCTAATTAAGATCTTGACATTTGTATATATCCCAAATTAACATACACGTTATTTAAGTGTCTAATGCAATCACATAATCTGTAGTTAAAACTACAAATTCACATATTCTCAAATTAGAGCATACTAACTTATAACCCGTGCAATGCACGGGTTTCTTGTATTATATTATAATTTTTATTTAATATTATAATTATGTTTTTGCATAATCATTATTTTTAATAATTTTTTAAATTTTTATTTAATATAATTTAATATACTCATGTTTACAGATTATATTCATGTTTCATTATTATAAACAATGTATACGATTTTTAATATATTTTATTAATAATTAAGAAATATGATGTGATATTTTCATGTATATATTAATGATCGTAAGATTTGTTGTAAATTAAAAAGGTAACGTAAAAACAGTAATGATTGAAAGATATGATAAAATTGATGTTTTTAGTTGTTTATAAAAGGTAATATGTTCAACTAAAAGTAAATGTGAAAAAGGCAATCACTAATTACCATTAATTTTATTATAGTAATTTGAAAAAGGCAATCGACTAATTACCATTACTTTTATTATCTTAATCGACTAATTATCATTAATTATAACGTGTTTTAATTGGAAAGAAAATATTAATGATGGAAAGATATGATATAATTGATGTTTTTAGGTGTTTATAAAAGGTATTATCTCGACTAATTACCATTAATTATATTATGTTATTATTTATTTTAGGTGTATTTATGTTTCTTTATAATGAAGGGTATATAAGTAAATTCACTAAGTACCAAAAAACAGGTACCAAAACTTTCAATGTTTCGAAATTTATATAATAGTATAGATATGCAGATGCACAATCATCAGGTGATCACCCTATTAATCCCTCCAAAGTTGAAAAGAGTACACATGACAAGAAAACAAAAACCAAAATAAGTAAATAACCCAAGGTAAAACACATACAAACGGAATTTGTAGTTTACATTTTGAGTATTAAGTCAAGTTACTTATCAAAAAGCAAAACAAGTGATTATTGTGTACAGGGCTGGCCCTGAATTTGTCCAAATTCTAGTCAAATTTAGATCAGGGAACCCTAATTAAAAATATTAGGTTATCGAAATTCTAGTCAAGTTTAGCTTAGAGAATCATAAATAAAAATATTATTTTAAAAATTAAATATCGAGTAAAGTGCACTTTGTGTACCTGAATTTTGTCGAAAATATCATTTACAATACTATACTTCATAAACTACCATTTGCAATACTGAACAAACAATTTACTTAAATTTCGTGTACTGCCGTCTATCTGCTTCCAACTCCGTTAATTCATCAGGGAAAAATAGTCTTTTTCAATCACAGCTTTGCGCGGGCTTTTCAACAAGAAGATAGATATGCAAGCTCTGCTACGAATACTAATAGTTTCAAATGACATGAAATAGCAGGCTGAAGCAATAAAAGTTGGATTATTCTCTAAATAATTAGATCCGTTCGTTTCATGTTAAATAATTAACTTCCTAAATTCTCTGCAAGATCCAATTTTGCTTCTATTAATCGTGCACTTGGGGAAAGAAATAACTATTGACACATTAGATTGTTGGCTAACTTGGCTTTTATAATAGTTCGTTCGTTTCATGTCCTATTTTAATTTATTTTAGTTAAATTTATCAAAATCTGATCGTAAATTATAATTTATTATTTATATTTTTATAAATTTAAAAACAATTTTGATAGTACTTTACATAATTTTTTTAGGATATTTTTTTGTAATTTATATGTTCATTAATATTTATTAATTATTAATTTTTGTAAATTAATAATTAATAATATTAGAAATTTGGAAGATTATTAGACATGTCAAAAATATGGCATAATAACTAGCCCCTAGTTCTTCAGTGTAGCTTACTGCAGTGGAGAACTAAAAATCTTCAAGCTTTCAAATTTCTTCAATTGCTGAAACAGCTAAATAAAAGATTAGTAAAACATTTAGAGCAACAGTGCTTGTTAGGTGTATGCGGATGTAAGTGTGACACTATGTGATGACTAGTATAGGATATATATATTTGTCAAGGTTTCAAAAGTGCAAGCGTAAATAATTCGTTTAAAATCCAATGCGATCCTTATTATCTAATTAAGATCTTGACATTTGTATATATCCCGAATTGACATACACGTTATTTAAGTGTCTAATGCAACCACATAATTTGTAGTTAAAACTACAAATTCACATATTCTCAAATTAGAGCATATATGCAGATGCACAATCATCAAGTGATCACCCTATTAATCCCTCCAAAGTTGAAAAGAGTACACATGACAAGAAAACAAAAACCAAAAAAGTAAATAACCCAAGGTAAAACACATACAAACGGAATTTGTAGTTTACATTTTGAGTATTAAGTCAAGTTACTTATCAAAAAGCAATACAAGTGATTATTGTGTACAGGGCTGGGCCTGAATATTTCCAAATTTTAGTCAAATTTAGATTAGGGAACCCTAATTAAAAATATTAGTTTATCGAAATTCTAGTCAAGTTTAGCTTAGAGAATTATAAATAAATATATTATTTTAAAAATTAAATATCGAGTAAAGTACACTTTGTGTACCTAAATTTTGCCGAAGATATCACTTACAATACTATATTTTAGAAACTACCATTTGCAATACTGAACAAACACTTTACTTAAATTTTTTGTACTGCCGTCTATCTGTTTCCAACTCCGTTAAATCATCAGGGGCAAAATAGTCTTTTTAACCACAGCTTTGCGTGGGCTTTTCAGCAAGAAGATAGATATGCAGGCTCTACTACGAATACTAAAGTTTCAAATTACATGAAATAGCAGGCTGAAGCAATAAAAATTGGATTATTCTCTAAATAATTAGATCCGAATGATCTTTGAGAAACACTGAGCAATAATGTATGTCACAAAAAAACACAACAAAATGAGAGCTAACAACAAGAACATTAAAAAAGTTGAATTTTTTTTAGCAAGTCTAATGAAGAAGACAAAAGAACTAAAGAGCATGTATAATGAGAACCTAAAGGATACAGAATCATATACATAAACTTGTGTTGACAACAATACTTATTACGATGAAGAATTTAATTACTCTAATTTGTTGTGAAAATACACTAAATCTTCAAGCTTAATCCATGGTAGAGAGGTTCATGCCAAGTTTATTAAAGCTGCAATCACTCTTGTATCACCACAATTTTCTACTTAATATTTATGTAAAATATGGTGATCTAAAAAATGGTCTTCAGCTGTTTGATGAAATGCACCACAGAAATGTTGTGTCATGGACTGTTGTTAGCCTATTATTGTTGGCTTTGTTCAACATGCTAGACCCTTTGAAGCTCTTTTCTTGTTTTCTCGGATGCACAACACTGGTACTAAGCTTAATGCCTTCATTTTTGTTAGTGTTTTTCAAGCATCTTCTTTCTCTAGTAGCCTGATACATGTGTACTAAGTTTATGCTTCCATTGTCAAGCTTGGCTTTTTGACTGCTTTATTACGCCATAATGAGTTTGATGAAGCTTTGAATGTTTGTGCTTCCATGTTCACTCTTGTTACATCTCTTAATGATGTTAAGAAGAGGTCGGGCTCTAGCCATTTAACTTCATTCTAAGAAAAAGCCTTCCAAACAGCATTTAGAGCATCTCTAGGGGCTCTCTACTCTTGCTCTTAATTCAAAAAATGAGGAGAGAGAATAAAAATATTGCTCCAAGAGACTCTTAGTAGCTCTTAAAAACACTAAGAGTCTCTTCTCTCTCCTCATTTCTAAGAGCCACTAGTAGCTCTTAACTTGTATTTTAATAATAAAATTTTCATTTCCACCAATTCTTGCACAACTTTTGGTTATAGTGGGTTTGATTTATGAATAAATTATATATAAAGAGCTAATATAAAAAGCATTGTTGAAATTTGACACATAAACCAATGTAATAACCTACTAAGTCTAAGAGCCATTTATTTATATTATTTTTAAGAGTGAATGTAAGAGTCTCTCGGAGATGTTCTTAGACAGAATAAACATGAAGAGGGAGAGAAAAAGAAAACCTCTTTGAGATCCACCGGCTCAGCATAAACACCAAAAATATCTTTCGTGCCATAACCAAACAGGGACGGATGCAGTGTATAACCAAACCCTGCCATTGCACCCCCTACATGTTTAAATTTTTATAATTTTTATGTATTAAATTTTAAAAAATATATGTCTGCACCCCAAGTGATTTTTTGACTGCACCCCTAGTTTTTTTTGATCATTTTACTAGCATGTGCATATCACTAAATGTAAAGTGTAAAGTACTCAACTCAAGTAGTATTAAAATAATTTTAACTATTAAACTAATTAACTAAAGTATAAAACTAATAAAAAGTAAAGTAGTGATGAACATCATTGACTTTCCAATTTCCAATCTCCCTGTTCCATGCTTCCATCGACGATTCAAGTAAAGTAGTAATACAGCCAGAGATTTGAGAGTAGAGAGCAATTCAACCATTCAGTTCAGAATCAGGTATGTATTACTTAATCTTGTAATCTTCTACTAATTTTGATAGCCTAATTTTGTTTGAGTATTAAAATTTATTGCAGTCTATATTTGGCCATTTGGGCATTTGTGATTTGTAACTTTTATTTATCCCTGAATGGCTGAATAAACATGTTAATTGTTCCAGATATGGTGAAACCAAAACGCACCCTCCATTCTTTCTTTAAAAGTGTATCAGATGCTCATATAATTGAAGTAGACACAAATCAAATTGAATAAGTCCAGCCTATTGTTGAACCTCAAAATATTGAAGTAGAAGTTCCTTCTTCAATAAAAGTAAATGAGATTGATATTTCTAAATTAGAGCGTGATCCAGGATTAAGATGTCAAATGGTTGAATTTCCGGTTAATCAACATGATGAGATTCGTCGGGCTTATATTAATTTGGGACCTTATCAACCGATTCCTCCACTGAATAAACCTTTTAAAATCACCAATGGTAGGCGCTTTCAGACTTCTTGGTACAAGTTGTTTCCTGAATGGCTTGAATATTCTCCAACTAAAGATTGTGCTTTTTGTCTTCCTTGTTATCTATTTTGTAAACCAAGTGAACGTCCAGGAACAACGGCTTTTACTATTGAGGGATTCCGAACATGGAGGAAAGTTAATGAGGGAAAAAATTGTGCTTTCTTAGTTCATGTGGGAAATGATTCTAATTCTTATCACCGGACGGCTATTCAACGTTGTCATGATCTTGTAAAGCCATCACAGCATATAGTGAGAATTGTTGAAAAACAAACTTCAGGACAAATCACAATCAACCGTTTACGTCTAAATACATCAATTGATGTTATTGGATGGCTAACTTTTCAAGGGTGTGCGTTTAGAGGCAATGATGAGAGTCTACAATCTAATAATCGTGGCAACTTTCTTGAAATGTTAACGATTCTTGCATCTTACAATAAAGAGGTGAAAGATGTTGTCTTACAAAATGCTCCCAAAAATTCAAGTTATACTTCTCCAAGAATTCAAAAGGAAATTCTTTCTATCTTTGCAAGTAAAGTTCAATGTGCAATTCGTGGTGAGATTGGGGATTCAAAGTTTTGTATCATAGTTGATGAAGCACGAGATGAATCAAAGAAAGAGCAAATGTCTATAGTCTTGCGATTTGTTGACAAATGTGGTTTTGTACAAGAACGCTTCTTCTCAATTGTTCATGTTTTAGATACTACATCAATAACTTTGAAGAATGCCATATGCGAGGTTCTTTCTCACCATAATCTTGATGTGCAAAATATTCGTGGTCAAGGATATGATGGTGCTAGCAATATGCGTGGGGAATGGAATGGGTTACAAGCATTATTCAATAAGGAATGTCCATTTGCATATTATATCCATTGTCTTGCACATCGGCTTCAATTAACCTTAGTGGCGGCATCCAAAGTTGTTATACCGGTATATGAATTTTTTGAACAAGTAAATTCTATCATCAATATTGCTAGCTCATCTTGCAAAAGAAGCGATCTCTTAAAAAATGCACAAACAAGTGAGTTAGAAAGCTTAATTCTCAATGGTGAGATTGAAACTGGCAGAGGGTTGAATCAAATAGGATCTTTGCAAAGGCCTGCCGATACTCGATGGAGCTCACACTTGAATTCTATAAGAAGCTTGCTGAAGATGTACAATGCAACTCTGAATGTTCTAAAATCTGTTATCAATGGTCCTGGTAATTATATTCAACATGCTGAGGCCAACAAAGGATTTGATTTATTGACATCTTACAACTTTGTGTTTATCTTACATCTCATGAAAGAGGTCATGGAGATAACGGATGATCTTTGTCAAGCATTACAACGAAAATCTCAAGATATATTGAATGCAATGAGTCTAGTTTCCACAACCAAATCACTTCTACAAGTATTACGAGAGGAAGGTTGTGACACTTTGTTTGAGATAGTGAAATTATTTTGTGGAAAACATGAGATAGAAATTCCCAATATGAATGATCGTTATAAGGCCGGTAGAGGAAGAGCTCGAGATTCCGTCACATTTGAGCATCACTTTCGGGTTGATATATTTAAAGCCACAATTGATTCTCAATTGACCGAGTTAAATTATAGATTTAAAGAGAATGTTGTGGAATTGCTTGTATTAAGTTCATCTTTAGATCCGAGAAATTGTTTTAGTGCTTTTGATTTTGAAGCCATTTGCAAGTTAGCCGGTTCTTACTATCCAGAAGACTTTTCAGACCAAGATAAATTGCATTTGAAGTATCAATTAGATCATTATGCACTTGATGTTCGTCAACACTCGAAGTTTCAAGGGCTGACTACACTTTCAGAATTGTGCCAGGTGTTATCCAGGACAAGAAAATCCGTCATTTATCCGCTAGTGGATCGTTTGATTCGTTTGGTGTTAACTCTGCCAATTTCAACTGCAACAACGGAGCGTTCTTTTTCAGCAATGAAATATGTGAAAAACAGATTACGCAACAAGATGGAGGATGATTTCTTACATGATTACTTGGTTACATATATTGAAAAAGACATTGCTCAAAAATTTGATAATGATTCAATCATCGATGTATTTTACAGGATGAAAAATCGTCGTTTGACATTAGAATAGGCTACTGTTACTAACAATGTACTGCAATTTTCTGGTCTATACTATTAATACTACTTGTCTACTGCTATTACTACTCCTGAGCATTACTGCAGGTCCTGAGCATTACTGTAAAAATAGCTCTGTTTTTTTTTTCAAAAGTCCTGCCTAGGCTTCAGCCCCCCCCCCAAAAAAAATTTTTATCGCGCTCCGCGCGAAAGTTGGCAAACTTCGCACCCCCACTGTTGGATTCCTGCGTCCGTCCCTGTAACCAAACCAATTTAACAACATTGTACAAACTATATCAAAGCAACCAATACGAAAAACACCTACTTCTGAAATTTGTTAAGAATCATCTCCAACGTCTTCTTATCAGGCAACGGAAGCCCAGCCCAGACAAATAATCCATCGAAGTACCTAAAAACACAACAAAATCAGAATAAGCAAACAAAAACAAAAACCCCAATGCGATAATACAATATAAATTCCAATACCAACTTGGAACAGAGTCTATCCTTTTTGCCTCTACTTTCTCCTCGCTTTTAACCTGCCAAGTGTCAAAATTAACAAATAATAAAACCTACAACCCGGAACATAAAAAAAAAACAATAATTGCTATAGAAGCAATAAAACAAGACAGAGGCTTGACACTGTGTGCATGCGTATGTATGTGCCTAGAGAGAGAAAGAAGGGAGAAAGAGAGATCAAATTCTGTGAGGATTAATTTTTTTCTGCTCTTGTTCACTCTCTATATTGCCTATATATATATATATATATATATATATATATATATATATCGCAAAACTTTGGTTGGAAAAGACTTTTTTGTCCATAATGATTTAACGGAGTTGGAAACAGATAGACGACAATACACGAAATTTAAATAAAATGTTTGTTTAGTATTACAAATGATAATTTCTAAAATATACTATTACAAATGTTATTTTTGGTAAAGTTCAGATACATGAAATGCACTTCACTCTTAAATATACTTTGTTAGCAGCATGTGAACATTCCAATCCGATCAAGTATCTTTTTCAAGAAAAATGCCAAGTAATCAAAAATTTCTTCCCAAATACCACATATTTGATTTTAATTGATTGTGAAAATAATAATGAAATGGATCTCACATCAATCACTCAATTAAAATATTTCATATGTTGTGACACATCATTTTAAAGAAGAATTTATGAAATTTTTTTGTCCCCTAGCATTCTCCTTTTTCAATTCTCTTCTTCTGAAATAAATTTTTTTTTTTCCCGTTCTCGTCGACTTCAAAAAAACAGAAAATAAAAAGGCAAAGTGGTTAAATTTGCATTGGGCGTCATATCACCAAATCGGTTATACTATTACAAAAAGCATATTCTCTCTCCTGCGCTCTCTCTCTCTCTCTCTCTCTCTCTCTCATTTCTTCATCGCATAGTTCGTATCGCTCTCCTCTCTCTCTCTCTCTCTCTCTCTCTCTCTCTCTCGATGGATCTGTGTGCAATTCACGTGAAGAACACAACTCACACTCCCTTTCTTCTCCAATCCTCCTATCACGATCTCCACAATTACACTCACACTCATCATTCTATTTCATTCCAATTCACTAAGCTCAGAAATTCACCTCAATTAAACGCCGACGTTTTGTTCGACATCGGAGCTTCCAAACGTCGCGCGGACCGGTTTGTTGTAACCGCTTTGGGGAAAGATAATAGCCGCGATTCTAATTCCAATTCTAATTCTTCAGGTACTACTTACAATTCATTTTGATATACATACATGAAATTTATATGTATGTTTGTTTTATGATTCTAGTGATTTTTAAGCTGACTGTGATAGTTTTTAGTTTATGTAGTTGTCGCTTTCGGAAGTTAATGTTTAATTGATTTAGGATTTGAAAATGACAGGGGAAATGATAATTGTAGAGATTAGAGGTTGTTGTGATGGAGCAAGGACCGAATTGTTTTCCGATTTTACGGATTTTATGTTTACGTACTGAAGGTTTCCTTTGATTTCGAAACCATTTGGAAATTAGATGTATTGTATGAGTTAGTTTTATATTTAGGAGAAACAATTATTTTGTGTTTAATTGAGAGTATTATGGATCATCTGAATTGTTGTTACTGGCGTAAATGTACGATTGGTATTGTCTTGAATTGAATATCGAGTAGACAACTGTGCAATTTGTTTTGAGGCTGTGTTATGAGGAGACTTGACTTTTGCCCCTTATTCTGGATTTGTTAGTTACAAAAAAAAAAAAAAAAATTAGAGAAGGAGTTGAGCCCTTTACATATAATTGCTTTTTGTCAAGTAAAGCATAACTTTTTTCGTAAATTCTGCTCTTCTTGGTGATGTCAGGTATAAGTCTAAGTTTAGTCACCCGATGTTGAAAATGCGTTATTCTTGTCAAGCAGAAATAATGTTTAAAACACTTTGCACAATTTGTGGGCCATACCATCATGACATCTCCCGTAGACACTCAAAAGTCAAATATTTGCCTCCCATCTAGAATTTTGTTATTAGTATGTGGTAGAAGATCATGATCATGTTAATTGGTTACTTGACCGCAACTACCAATGTTCTATTTTCTTTCCTATCAGCAATTTCACTTCCTAATACATTTGCGTACAATAAATTGCTTATTATTATTTTTTGCTAAATTTAATGTTGTTAGTCCTCAACTGCAAAACGTTAAGAAAGAAAGAGAATTTTCTTTCTCCTAAACTTCCGAGCAGACTGGGAGAAATATTAATTGCTTTTTGCCTCTTTTTTATAAAGAGCAATGCCTTGGGAAGTGAAGTGATATAGAATACGTGAAAGTTTACTAGTTTAATAAAACTTCGAGCACAGGTGTTTATATGAATGAATATTTTTTGACAAGTATGCTTAAGATATAGGACGTGAATTTTCACAACATTTATACACAAATGGTACATGCAAATGACCATTTGAGTATGCTTAAGATACCAGATCCAAGGATTTGGTTTATAATTTTGTTTAGGTTGCTTATTCTGGTAGAACCAAAAAATTACCAGAAATTGTATCAGTCTGGTGTAAGATTTACTTAAACGCCTATTCAAGCACTCACACTCACTTCTCCATTTCTTTTTCTTTTTTGAAACTAACTTCTCTTTTAAAAATTCTCTGTTTTTAAACTTTTATTGCAAAAATGCAAATAATAGTGGATTTGGTACTCCACAAAGAGGAATGAACTGGTAAGTTGTTTATGGGCGACGAAAACATGGATGGAGTAAAGAAAATAAGGTTATTTAAATTTCCAATTGTAATATTAGTGCTAAACGCAAATGCAACTCTTTAAGATTGTATTGGAGTTCACAAACCATGACTCATGGTCAAGGCATTTCCTTTAAGTTCTTGTACCCCTGTAATGCATAACAAGTTACAATATATGTTCTCTTGAAGGCATAACAGTTTGTGATAATTGTCTGAGTGCATGTTCTTATCATGTAGAAAATGACGACCATAAAACTCCAAAGGAAGATCATTCAAAAGGAAAAGATCCGCCATCTAAAAAAAACAAACCCAATGAACTTGGCTCTCAGCAACACCATCAAAAAGTAATGGACTGGAGAGAGTTTAGAGCGTCCCTCTTTGCTCACGAGCAGGTAGCGCTTTTGTCTTTCTCTTAAAAAAATGCAACCGACAATAAAAGTATAAACAGTTCCTCCATGTAGTTGTAATAGTTGGTTCCAAATATTCATAATAATTCATCCATTGAAACTTGTTCTTGAATTCACCTGTGACATATAGAAATGGACACGCACACACACATATGTACATGTTAATTGTACTCTGCAGTATAACTTTAAATTGGTTTAATATATCAAATTCCAATTCTATAAAGTAGTTAAATAATTCATCCATTGAAACTTGTTCTTGAATTCACCTGTGACATATAGAAATGGACACGCACACACACATATGTACATGTTAATTGTACTCTGCAGTATAACTTTAAAATGGTTTAATATATCAAATTCCAATTCTATAAAGTAGTTAAATTAAGCTTAACGAGTTACAGTAGCTTGCTAATTTGTCCAAAATGCAGGAGTTACAGTAGCTTGCTAAACTGTCAAAATGCATGAGAGGATGGTCCATGCAACTATATATTGTGAATGTTGGCAAGCTATATAAGTTGTAAAGCTGTTTATGTCTATCAGTCTATGGTTGTGTTTGAATTTTAAACACAAACCCTCAATTAAAAGCTTGGAAAATTATGTGGACGTAGTTATAGATAAAAACTGTAAATGTAATCGTTATAGGATAGATGGTTTATTTCAACGAAATTATGTAATTTCCCAAACTGTACCTGGGTAATTCCCTGTGTACTTGGGAGAAGTTTTTACAGAAGGCAAAATCTTGGTAGTCTACTATGCTCTAATTGTCTAACAGAATGCCAAAATCACAGAAGTTAAGTTTTCAGGCAATGTTACATAGATCTACTGTCACCAACCTTTAGAAGTGGTAGTTAAGTTACCTGACGTATTTTTACTGCAAAAACATGGTAAATTGAGTAGTACACATCTTATTGTTTTGAAGTAGATGCATGAGAGTTCTCTCGTAAAAAGAAAGAGATGTATGAGAGTTGATACAAGCTCTAACAACAGTTATTCTTCGAGGACGTCCCATGATATTTTCGTGATGAAATGTACATATTGAGGAAAAGGTTCCTCTGTTCTTTCATTCCTTTCAGCAATAAACTTCAAAGTGTTTGCCATTTGAGTCCTGGATGTTAATCTTTCTGATCTATAAACCAGGCAAATATTGGAAACTCTGATACTCGTAAACAAGAAGTTGCAGGTCTCCATTCTAAACCTCTTGGCTCCAAATGGGCCCATCCTATCTCGTCACCTGAAGCAGGTTGTGTTCTTGTTGCAACTGAAAAACTTGACGGAGTTCGCACCTTTGAGCGTACTGTTGTTCTTCTTCTCAAATCTGGAACCAGGCATCCACAAGAGGGACCGTTCGGTGTTGTTATAAACCGTCCACTTCACAAAAAGATGAAACACATGAAACCAACTAATCTTGATCTTGCAACCACATTTTCCGAATGCCCATTGCATTTTGGTGGACCCCTTGAGGCAAGCATGTTTCTGCTTAAAACAGGGCATAAAGCACGTCATCCTGGTGTTGAGGAGGTGATTCCTGGCTTGTCTTTTGGTGCTCGCAACAGTTTGGATGAAGCTGCTGAGCTGGTGAAGAAAGGGTTTATCAAACCTAATGACTTTAGATTCTTTGTTGGTTATGCTGGATGGCAGCTTGATCAGTTGAAGGAGGAGATTGACTCAGATTTTTGGCATGTTGCTGCATGCAGCTCAAATTTAATTTTTGGAGCTACAGCTAATTCTTCTACAGAAGGTTTATGGGAAGAAATTTTGCAGCGAATGGGTGGTCATTACTCAGAACTAAGTCGCAAGCCTAAGCAAGATTTGTAGTTCTTTGTTGAACATTGTATGTGCACATAATAACATCAATAAACAGCCCTAGTAGAGTGTTTGGGTTAGAAACATTTTTAAGGATTATGCTTTTATGAGAAGCCAAATTGTACATAGTATTAGCTGAGATTATCAACTAGTAGGGTTCTTTTTTTTTTTTTTTTTCAAGCTTCTTATATGTGGCTTTTTATGTAGTTATGTTGGTTTACCATGTTTTTATGTGCTTTATTGATAGCCATTGTGTTAAGAGTTAGGACGGTAGACTGTACACTGCAGTGAATTGCAATGATGTAGGCTTTTCAGGACAACAAACATAGATGGCTCTCAACAATTCAAGGCCTCGGTTTGACCATCCATTATGGGGCAGTAATATGCTTGAGTCATTTTTAACTAGGTATCCATGTTGTGAAATAAACTCGTGCCAGAACATGCTCATTAAGACTGGGTCATGGCATTCCTGCTGCGAAAGAGCTCTTGCCAAAACAACTTTAGAGACCCTGTGTAGGCAAATGATCTATTTAATAATCAATTTTACTATGCAAGCTCTGTAGAGATGTTATGAACTGACCATATCTAAACAATTTGTCTACTCTAATCTGCAAACAGTCAGAGCTATACTACAAGTTACTTCCTTTGTTATGCCCCTACCTTTGCACACAAGTTCATTGAGATGAAATTTTGTATCTCAAGGACTATGCAAATTGTCTATGCTGTGCAGATTAAACGAAAGAATCCTTATAAGTTTCAGACAAATTTTCCTGTATTCTAATTCATACACCTAACCCCTATGATGCATACATTCATATGATTTGCAGCAATCTCATGTGAAAAAACTACAGAATCTATTTCGCTAGTGCAATTAGTAATGTTATGACTTATGAGAGAGAATTACAATATGACATTTTATGACTAGAATTGAACACCTCATCTCCAGCTATACAATGGCATATTCATGCCTACAAAATACTAAGCCATTAGATATGACCACAAGCTTTGTTTCCACCATACCCTCGGCCCACCTGAATAGATAAGATACAATTCTTTTTGGCGGCAGATTACAGAATTCAGCTTCCAGTCTCCCGGACATAACAGCCCAACTAATATATCAAGTTATGGGACTGAAACTAAAGCTAAAGCGATTTGTCAGTATAACAGATGACTGGACTTTCTTAGTTAATCACCAAGGTTCTTTTTGGTCTTGTCCTTGTCAAGGCGTGATTTGCGTACTGCTTCTTGTATGTTTTTCTCATGTTCTTTTAGCATGTCTTCCAAATTACCCCCAGGGGGCACTAATGGTCCAGAACAATGGATCCTGGCTTTCTTTGGTATCTGGCCCTAGCATTAGCATACAACAAAAAGTTATGACTGCAATCAATCAATTACCACATGATGAAAACTTATCCAAGATAAGTACAGATTACTTATATGTGATTTGTATAAGAAAGCCATTTGTAAGCAATAGGAGTTTAGGAGCATACACTTCCAAACTACACAAGAAAATAAGGGCGTGTGTGCTGGTGCGAGAAAACAGAGTCAACAATAATGTAGATATATATTTCCTTAGTAAAATTATAAAACCAAATGTCCCATTCAATTTAAATCATTTAGTCAAACATATAACTTCAGCAGCCATAATAGTCACGTAACCAACTGCAGCGTCGAGTAGAAGCTGTTCTGATGACAGGTGGAGAAGGTACGAGCGTCAGTGCTCAAAAAGGGAAAAACCTAACTCAAGTGATGAAAACATCACTTTAAGATGCATCTAAATTCTAAACAATAAAACATTACGTATTTATGTTTTTTGCCATTCCTGGAACTTTTTGCTATTCCTGGAACCCCCATTCACGCACCCCCTGCCCCAGGCATGGCAACAAGCCACATGGCATATCCCTACGCCTACGCACTCAAATACGAATCTATGTGTTACTGCTCCCTGGATATACAGTTTTTCATACAGATGGACTACCCAGCTTCACAGCTTACAAAACATTTTAATCCAGTTACTAGATTGTATTACAATATACCTAGAGGTCATATGTGGCTCATCACTCATCAGTCATCAATGACCTGAATTTAAGAGTTCGGTGCAGGAAACAAACATGCACAATCAGGTATTAGTTTCTTCTTCTGCTTGACATTACTACTTGCACAAGAATGATCAATCATATCCACCTAACATGATTATGCCATATAAGTTTGTTCCTTTTTTTTCCCGCATGATTCTTGTTCTAATTTCACGCCATCATGATTATGCCATATGCAGCTTCCTTGATAGTACGTGTAAAAGTACTGCCTGAAGCTCCCCACATTCCTCCATGTCATAACATCATTGTCTTGAAATTCATGTTTATGATTGCATAGCGACAGTTGGTTCATACGGAATTAAGGTTTTCTTCTCTCCATTAATAGTGCTATATATTATTGATTCATATCCAGTCTGCTTTATGGTAAGACGTCGTTTACAAGTTCTTCCAAATGAATAAAAACCAGAAGGATGGTACACAAGTTTTGCAGTGCAATTTAACTTTGACCATGATTAAAAGGATCCGAGAGAGTATTAGCGAAGCCATAATAGTAGTACTAACCATGTTATCATCATTTCTGGAAGCCTTTTCATTTTTATGAGATTGTTGTCTTGTCAAGTTTGAACCACGGTTTGATCCACGGAGAGAAGAGTTGTGTGTCCTTCCTGAAACTGACATACCACTTTCGTCCTTTACTTTAGAAGACCACGAGGCTGCTGCACTTGGGTGTACCATCGATGTTGAATGATTAACCGTTTTCTTCAACCCTTTAGGAGGCTCAAGTGGGAAGCCAGATCCAGCATCACCACGAGGTTTGTACATTACACTAGCGCATTGCTTAGAATGTACCTGCCGCACCAAAAGTTAGCTGTATAATAAATTGAATCTACGCAACTGATAAATTGTCCAACCATAACAAAAAAACATGTGAACACCTGTCCGTGTGATATATATTCGGGTGTTGGATCATTGCCCTTGGATTCTCTGTGACCCCGCCTCACAGATTCAGGACCACGTCCTTTTACAGATTCTACTTTTCGCCTGAAGACATGATACATATGAAAATGATACTTAAATATATGTTGGAATGGTAAAAGCAAGTATGTTTCCAACTAGATGTCTTCAGTTAGGCTTCTACATAGAAGTGATAGGAAATGATGAAAAAATTCTCTGCTGCGATCGTGATGTAGAATATCATGATACGTCTTCCACAATGTAAAACATATTTCAGACTTAAAAATGTTATATAGCTTCCTTATAATTTTTTTTAACTGATGACGGTGATTTGGTTTAGTATCGATACATTTCCGGACTGCGAATTTGTTTATAATTGTAGAATTTCATATTATCACGTCAGTCCATTTTTATTTATTTAAAACATCATTTTTTTTAGTTTTTGAAAATAACAATTTCTCTAGAAAGTCAGAGTCAGTGGTGTTATCAGGGTACACAATATCTAAATATACATCATCTATACATTAGTTGAGGCAATGAGACAGTCTTGATGCCTAACAACCAATAAAACGTTGCTGTTTCTTTCCCATCAGCAAACAATTGCTGGTCCCTATTTCTGTGTTTTTACTTAAATCTCCTGAAATTAGCTCAGGCTTTTCCCATACAGTTACTTGTGCATGGTTAGCAGATATAGTTGTGTCTGTATCGGGCATATCCAGTGAAAAGTTTAATGGACACTTAGTATTGCACTATAAATGCCAACTTAAGTGAATTAACTAATATTACACCTGATCATGACCACCAGACTACAATTATTTCCTTGCCTGTGTATTTGTTCTTCTTTTTAACAATGTCATTTCTTGATCTACATTGTCCATTATGATAACTGCCGCGTATACGCATTTTTCTTAATGAATGAGGTGACAAGGAAAGAAGATTGCACAAAGAAAAGCCTTGTTAGTTACCCTTACCCATGACTTTAGCCAAACACATATAGATAATTATATAGTCGAGCATGTATCTATGAATGGTCACTATTCCTATAAACGGAACCAGGCCTTAAGTAGCTTGATAAGTGAACTTGGCTACTTATATATTTTAGGTTTCTGAATAAAATAATTTGTCAGGTGGCATATTCTATTACGACATTTTTCTACCAGCAAACAAAATCTGAATAAAAGCCTACAAAATTGTACCTCTTCTGCTCCTCTCGAAGCTTTGCATCATATTCCTTGCTTGGGGTAAATTTAGGTAAGCTAGATGGATCACAAGGAAGAGGTGCTGTCATAAAGAACTGAAAATAAAAAGATAAACAGGTCAAGTTAGAGATAATGATCTTATCAGTAACGAAACCACAAGAAAACAAAATGAATTATCAAAATATGCAAGTTGTACTTTAATCATGTTCACACAACAAAAGCAGCAAATAAAGTTTTTCAGCTTCAACAACCTTTGGATGCAATATGTCATAACAAATCCATTTCAAGTAGAAAGAAGTTTCGACATTATATTAACTAGATTCTTTACACGATACATAACATTTTCTGGGATCTTGTAGGAAATGGGAGGAAGTGATAAATACATTCATTAAAGTGATTTTTTTTTGTTGTAAAATACAGTAGTAATTTTTTTTATTAGGTGCAAAAGTTGTTAGCAGGTAGTTCCCCGAAGGTAGATAAATAAGTAAAAATTTTATGACTTGATCAACTGTTCCAACCATGCTTGGCTCTGTACGTAAAAAGATGAACTTTATCTTTAAGAATAATTAACATACAATATATGGAGCAGGTTATCCAGATACCCCCCTAGTAAAGAAACAAACTGGGAAATACTTGAACTTGCTATATTGTGTACTAAAGCTCTGGTGGTTTGTTTAATTATCAATTACCGAGTATTAGATACTTAATACTGCTATAAGATGAGCATAGGTAACAGCCTCAAATTTTATTATGTCTAAGACAATATTCCATCATATCGTCTTCTTGCCTGATAAGATTAAATCCCTAATTAGCCGGCTGTTAACAGTCATGGAAGTATGCACTGTAACACATGCCTGATTTTTTTATACAAATTCAAGCAATTCACATTTTTGAACGCAGTCTACACAGTACATTATGTCGAGTGCTTTATTGTTTTGATAAACAGAAGTCACATATCATCCATCTATATCCATGGAATATAGGGGAGGAACACGTACTACGTAATACTAAAAAGTAGCACAAAAATTCAGATAGCAAAGAAAGGAAATCATACTAAGAAAAAGGAAAGTTTCTTATTGTCAAGACATCTAAATTGCTTAATTCTGGACTTGGCAGCATGCAAGAGCTACTTTAAGATGCAAAATCCTAGAATTATACTGTAGAATTTAAAAAATAACTGAATCTAAGATTTATCAGCATTACCTCGCTTTTAAGAGCAGAAGAAGCAGTACTTCGTTCTTCTGGTTCCACTGACAGAAGAACATCCACAAGCTTCAAAGCTGACGAAGGCAAATCCTTAAAAGTCTCTGCAATCTGGCGCTTGTAAGGTTGTTGAGGTTTAAAGCTAGTAGCATGTGGTAATTTGGTTTTCTTCCAGAACTCCTCTGAAGGAGATCCACAAAGCTTGAATATTTTATGCATTTGCTCAACCTGAGAATGGCTTAAGATTATCAGCACTTTTCTCACATAAGAATAGTAGATTTTTTGACACAACGAAAGTTGGAAAAAATTTAGAACCTTAAAGAAAGGAGCCTCGAAACAAGGGGGTTAGGGATGCATGAAATGTAAAAGGAAGTGTGTATAACATGCAATATGTTGACTATAATAGATAATTCAATTAGGGCCTCCTCCTACCACCTTAAGGTTTTGGGAGAGTTGGTTGTTTGTCTAAGTGGTTATGCACTCATATGAGTGAGGAGGAGTGTTGAAGATAGTATATGATCCAATCAAGGCCTTCTCCCATCATATTAAGGTTTAGGGAGTTGGCTACTTAACAGTATAATAAAAATTTGTCAGATGCACGAGTGTAAGCATTTTAACACTTTCTGTCACATAGATCAATAAACTATTTACTTGCTTGGCGTTTCGAGAAAGAATTCCCATACTGAAATCATTAACATTCATAAGTTGCCATGTATGTAGTTTTTCTGGTAGCACCAACGTGCATAAGGCCTCTCAACCAGTACAAAGAATTTGAAGATTTTTCTTTAGTGATATTTGGTTTGACTAGAAACAATTTATTTATCAATATACAATATAAAAACACATTAAATTGCAATCATTCAAGTCAAATTTAAAGTTGGATATGTGTTTTTTAATTAGAATTTTCAAGCTGAAACAGATTTCATGATGGATGATATTTTTTGCCAAAAAGATGAACTCTATATTAAGGCAGACATATAATTGTAAGGGTATGTGTCCATGTTTCTGTATTTTTGTTTATGATATAAGAAGTGCAGATAGCTATATTTTAAATTACTCTACCTCTGTTCTTCCTGGCATGATGGGCTTCCCAACAAAAAGTTCCGCAAGAATGCATCCTACACTCCACATATCAATGGCAGCTCCATACGATGTAGCACCAAGCAAAAGCTCTGGTGCCCTATACCAGAGAGTTACAACTCGACTCGTTAAATGCTGTTTTTTGTCAGGGTGAAAAAAAGTAGCTAGACCAAAGTCTCCAATCTTTAGAATTCCGTTGTTGTCGATTAGAAGATTTGAACCCTTGATGTCTCGATGTAGGACACCGCGACGATGGCAGTGTTCTAGTCCAGAAAGCAGTTGTTGCATGTAACATTTAATCTGAAGGTGTAGCACAGAAAGGTAAGTTGCTAATGTGAATGCCTTAGTCATGCAATACTTGATACTAGCAGCAACTATTCACGATAAGGGAGTGAGTTTCACAAATATAGAGAAACATTTTGAAGGAAAGTATCCTTTATTAGGTTCTCTAAGCAAGAGATTTCTATTAAGAAAAACAAAGATAGTAACATGATGATGGTGTTTGGCTGACTCTCCCAGAGGCGGCGGGCATGTTAATGTTTAGGACAAAATAAAAATAACTCTAAATGCCTTTTGGTACACTTAGAAAATCTAACTCACTTAATAGACAGTCTGTCAAGCAAGCTATAGTTGTTTTGGAACAGAAGTAACCTTCCACGTCCTCTGACAACTTTTCTTTTGGGGGAAGCATTCTCCCACATTCACACATTTCCAATTAACAGTATGATGATTGGAATCATTTTTGGTCTGACTGTCCTAGTGGCGGGCATGTTAAATTATCAGGAAAAAAGAATAATCTAAATGCCTCTTGGAACACTTGGAAAAATTCTCACTTAGTTCATAGAAAATTCTGTCTAAGACTCTAAGCAATCTATAGTTGTATTGGGACAGAACTAACCTTCTACCTCCTCTGACAACTTCTTTTATGGGGGTAAGCATTCTCCCTAGCTCACACGTAGCCAGTAAACAATATGATGACTGGGGTGCAGATATTTATTAACCTTCAAATCCTAGTATTTGGGGTGACTAATTCCGGGGTGCAAAAATTGTACCTTCACTTCCTGGGTCATTAAATGAAGCTGCGGATATGTATCATTATTGATAGCACCAGGATTATGAAAGAGTTTAACCGACATTGCGAACAAGAGGAGATCCTAGCCTACTAAGTTAAGTTATCTCGTTCGTATGCATTTGAGAGTTTTTATGCTCTCATTCCCCACTTTGTGCAATAAGTATGACTTGTCTTCCTCTCATGAATTGTTAGATGCTAATATAATTGTTGGTCGATTCCATTGTAAAAATGTGCAATCCATATAGATTATACTTTGCTATTGGTATCATCCCTTGCTTTATAATGACAATAGTTTTGGCAAGTTGACTATGCTACTGATTCATGGTATCCTAGGCAGGTAAAATATATATTCATCTGCATCAGCATAGAATTTTTACTACATAGGTATCAGTTTTAAATTAGGGTAGCACTTACTATGGAAAATGCTTTTTTTTTTAAACAGTTTTTATGCTGACTAGATAAGAGCTCTTGTATATCGAATCAAAAGTTACTGGCAGCTTCAGATAAGCCTCCGCTTTGGCAATATAGGTCAAGTTGCAAATGAGATATTTACTCCCTGCTACTAGAAATGTGAATATAGACATTGAATCAACCATGAAGCAATTAGCATTGAACACTAATTCTAGACACAAAAGCCATATTTATTTGGCAATTTATATTGTCCAATGTACACAATTCATTTACTTATGTATAAAATAGTTAGCAGCAGAACTGGTTAATCATTTATGATAATTATTTTTGAGATTTTGGAAAATGATATGAGGCAAACCTTTCCTTTAAGGTGCGATTCATCATTGATGATGTTAATGTTTGGGAAAGGGTAACTGACAAACATTTACTACGTGTCTATGTCGGCGAAAATAAATATGCTCTTTGACTTTGCTTTGTAGAGAGCAGAGGGCTGCTTATTGTAATTTACAGATTTATTTTATCACAAAAAAATGTAAGTAATTATTAGAGCACATGTAATTCTCATAAATCATAGTAATGGAATCTCTTAGTATAAGACTACAGTTACGTCCCCAAAGTTGAACTCACATAAGAAAGCAATATAATACCTGAGGTACAGTGAATTTGATATCAGGCGATGCCAAGAGCCCAGTGAGATCATGCTCCATGTACTCAAACACGAGATACAAGTCGTCTGACATTCTGGATGTGACGATAGCCTCAAGTCTCATAACATTTGGGTGATCTAGTCTACGCAAAATACAAATTTCCCTAGCCATAAAACGGACACTTTCTGGATCCATATTCACAAACCTCACTTTCTTCATTGCAACTATTTTGTTGGTCTTCAGGTCACGTGCTTTGTAAACACTGCTGTAGGTTCCTTGGCCAATCTGCATAAACAGAATATCATCAGGACGTTATCGTAAAATTAAAGAAGTCTAGATTCTCTTCATCACTTTCCTGTAAGCTAAATGTGAGGCTTACACCAATATATTAGCACCTCGAAAAACTATAAGTAGGCCCCCGAGTAATAGAAGAAAATCAAATTAAACAAGGAGGCCAGGACCTTAACTTGACGCATTTAGTATTTTACATATTAATACTATAAATTCGTACATGTGCCTACAGCAGGCCTAATTGTGGAAGTGCTTTAGTGCTTAAAGCACATATTTCTAATTTTATTCTTACAAGCGGAAATATTTAGCTTCTTATCTCCACTTATAAGAGGAAAATTAGCATCCGCAACCACCCTCAAATGACTATCCCCGTCTTCCATTTTCCTTTCGTGTATTTAATTTTCTTAATTACAGAGAAACATCATGATCCCTCTTAGAGCCTAACACTCGAATAACCTGCCTACTTGTTTTGCAAATCTCTTAGTACAAAATTTGTTCCTATAAAATGCAAGAATCTCAAGCCAAATTACATGAAGTGCATCTGCAAGTGGAAATCTCAAAAACAGCAAGAACTGGTAAAACAAGTACTGTAATAGGTATAGAAAGACATAAGGTCAAAACTGACTTTGTTTAGCTTCTCGTACGAGTCTGCACTTCTGGGAGTCCATCCATGTACAGCCTCTTTAGCAACTGAAATTAGCCAAGCAGGCCATTGTTCTGTTTGTTCCCCTTGAGCACCACCAGCTGGTTTGCTATTTATTCGACCATTTAACGACAAATCAGATGCTGACCGTCTATGGTGGCCACTCTTAGGCCTTTCCACAATTATGTCCTCACCATCCTTCTTCCCACGAACTGAACCTACATTGTCATTAGATATCCGATGCACAGACCCGTCCCTCTTGCCTCTTCTGGACTCCGACACAATCTCCTCTTTTGGAGCAACTAATTGAACTGAAGACTCAACTGAAGACTTCCTACTCTCCTTCTCTTTTTCTCTCTCATATTCAGCAACAAAATCATTAGACCATGTTGCCTTAGAGCAAAGGCAGCCCATTTTACACAAATTAACCACCTTATACTAAGCTTTCAAAATCAAGATTCTGCAGTTTCTCGAATAACTGAATTTTCCAATACCTTGAATTTTAACAAGCTGAGCACTTCTCATGATAACAGTCAAAGAAGCAAAAACCTTCAAGAAGCATCAGCCAAATGAGCTTCCATTTGGCAGTGCTTCTGGACGACACAAAACCCAGAATCTTTGCCCTCTGCTAATTCAAAGCCAAAATAAACTTACATCAAACATCACACTTTTCATGTCTTAGCAGATTTCTTTCAAGAAAACATGACAACAAGATACAAAGCAGGACAAGACAATAGGACCCCAACATGCAAAAATTTCGAATTTTCGAAATGTGAATATGAATAAAATTTTTGACAAACACACACAATTTACAACAAAGAATCAAATAAAAAAATAAGATGAATGATCAAAATTAAAAAAATAATACAATGCAGAACAATAGATGAAAGATCAAAATTAAAAAAATAATACAATGCAGAACAATAGATGAAAGATCAAAATTTTAATTTTGTAAATTATTACCTTTGGTACAAAATAAATGTTAAATCCCCAGACCAGAAATCTTGCACAAATTATAAAAACATATGCATATAATCAAAGACATGCAAATACATGAAGATGTATATTTGTCTATGTGTTTATAAATTGATGCAGGAAACCTGGTCGAGGTGTGTACCTAACGAGCGATTCTGGGTTTCCCAAGAAATAAAAGAGACTGTTTGGACGATATCCCAAACTGTTTTTTTGTTAAATTAATAATTAAAAAAAAATTAGCAACTGAAAATAGGAAATTGGTACTCCTGAATTTTAAAGATTGAAGTTAGGTTTGTTGCACTACCTACCTAGTTATTGCCTAATTGTAATTAACACAAGAGTTAATTCCATTTCGCATCCCTTTGGTTTCGGTCAACTGCATTTTTTATCCATACTTTGCATAATTGCACTATACATCCCTTTATTAGTTTTGGCGGATCAATTTGCATCCCTTGGGTCTATTTTGGACGTTAATGTTAAAAATGGCAGGGGTAATTTAGAAATTAATAATGCTGAATTGCATTTTGACCCTTGATGTATTACACATTTTACATATGAACTCTTAAACTAAAAAATCAAGCATTTTTGCTCCTGGACTATGAAAATTGAATAATCTAATCCTTTTACCAAAATTTATTCCTATATTACTTTTGAATTTTTGAATTTTCAGAATATGTTCAAATAAAAAACGAAAAACATAGATTATTCTATAAATATTTCAGCATAACATCCCGAATTTATCAAATAAAATTTTTCGTTTAAAAAATTTTATAGAAAAATATCGAATAAATTTTAAAAAATTAGTAATCTTATAAATTCAATTCAAACGTTTATGGTATTTCCTCATATTATTTTTGTAAGATCTAATTATCTTAATCAAATTCTAATTCTTCATCAAATTTTATTTTTTTCATCTATTTTCAATCTACTATTAATATTATTTCTAAAAAATATGGATATATTGCAATTTTTTTTTATAAATAATCTATTTTGTTGTTTTTTATTTGAAGATACATTGAAAAGGGTTAAATTATACAAATATTATAGTTGAGGGGCAAAAATGCATATTTTTTTGTTTAAGGGGGTTTATGTGTAAAATATATCATATTTCAAGGACCAACATATAATTGTGCATTTATAATTTCGAAATTACCCCTATCCTTTTTATCGGTAACGGTCAAAATAGACGGAAGGGGTGCAAACTGTCGCGCCAAAACTAGTAAAGAGATGCATAGTGCAATTATGCAAAGTATGAGTAATAAAAGCAGTTGGCCGAAACCAAATGGATGCGAAATGGAATTAACTCTTAACACAATTAATTATAATTGTACCATTAAAATGTACTATGTATTCAGGTATGTATTTAGGGACATTTTTCTCATTTTAATATATTCTATTTTATATAGGTAATTTTAAAAAAATATTATCTATTAATATTTTTTTGAAATAGTTATCTGTCAGTATTCATGTAAATTTGTGCATTTCGACTCTTTTTATATGATTTAAATAAATTTTTTATCATGAATTTGAAATTAATTATTAATTTTATTGTCTTTATCACAAATTATGAGAATTCTCTCCTTAATTACTCCATCAAGTATATATTAATGATAAGATATTTGGACGTAATTGTTTGGAACACTCGTAGGTGGAATTATGATTAATCAACTCTTAAAAGTTATGTACGATTTTAGTTTCAAAATCCTGTGAAAGTAGGGTACATGTTGGAAGTTGTCTTGTATCATTTATAAAAAAATTAGATTGTTCATTAACTTTATTAATATGCAATATTTTAAGAAATGTTCAAAAATAAATTCGTAAATGTTTGGACCCAATATGTAGTAGTCTATACTATACTTGGTTGGTTGGTAGTTTTGATCACTTTAATTTATTTGGTATATTCAATAACAATCGTTAGATTTTAAGATAAATAAATGAGAATTGTTGGATTTAATACTAAATGAATATTTCTTTTTTAATATTTAAAATGCTTTTATAGTTTCCAAGTTCGAATCTCACCAAAAACATATAGGATGAAGGCCCTAAATATATGGATGACCGGACACGCTGTTGCGTGTACCGTGTCATCAGACACGCTACTATGTGTTCCATATGCCTAGCATACGCCTCACACCAAGAAGTGTGATATAACCAGGTTGCGCCACACACATGGGCGTATCATTGGTTACGCCGCACCCATGGGCGCAGCCAAGCTCGTATACGCAACACGAAACGGCGCATGCCTCTGCGGGGCCCACTCGAACAGAGCGAGCTCTGGCGACTCCAATGGCGATTTTGGCGATTTTTTGCCGTTTTTCTCCGTTCTCCGTTCACCCATTTCCAGTGATTTTTCCATGAAGTGTTATACACCAATCGATTCGTCTCTCGACGATCTAGATGCCTATATGAGTTCCAAGTCGTGTGTTTCGCCGGATTAGAAACGCCCAATTCGTAATGAAAGCAGCGGAGAAAGAGACGGGGGAGAGAGAGAGAGATGAACGGGGGAGAGATGGACGGAGATAGGTGGTGGAGATGATGGAGGGAGAGAGAGAGGCGGTTACAGTGGTGATGTAGAGATGGAGAGAGGTGAGGCGGCGAGAGGGAGGCGGTGGAGAGCGAGAGAGACGACCAGGAGAGAGACGATAAGTAATACATAACACGATTCAACGTGTTAAGTCGGTAAATAGGACCGTAAATACGTTTTTCAGTATTTTGGGCGAAATATCTCCAAAAATAATTATTTTGGTAATTATCTCAAACATATATTATTTTATAAACTACTATAACGAGTTTAAGAATTAAGTCCTGTCAATAACATATTATTAATTAAAACACTATCGTTAAAAATATTATCAAACATATATTAATATATTATAATATTTTATTATATTCTATAATTTATTTTCTTTCTAACTAAAAAGATATCTGAACATGAAATTAAAAAAATTAAAAAAATATTTTAATAATAAAAAATTATATATAATTTAAAACTTAAACAATAAAATATAATTTAAAAAATTTACTACATAAATTATAGATGAAATATATCAAAGAAAACGGCTGCATGCAGAACAGAAGTATGCCACAAAGCCCAACAAGAAGAACACGTGTTGCCACCTCTCTGTTTTCATGAACTCATCACTTTGTCTCCTTCTCCCTTCTCCCTTTGAGCTTATCCTTTTCACCTTCTCATCTGTAATTTCCCCCCTCTTTCCTTATCATTTAAGTATATGCATTCTGTTGGTACCAGTAGTAATTAAAAAACTAAAAAAAAATAATTTAATTCAAGATTGTGATGGATCTGTTCAACGCTTTTCTTGATTTTGTGGTGCCTCCGGCGAGCTTGGTGATGCTAGCATTTGCATGGCCAACTTTGTGTTTCGTCAACAGTTGTGAATGGATTTATAACACCTACTTCAATGGTTCTGATATGGAAGATAAAGTTGTTATTATCACTGGTGCTTCTTCTGGGATTGGTGAGGTAATTTCATTTTTTTTATATTTCATACAAGTTTTTATTTTGTTATTTTATTTCCTCATTTTCTGATATTGCTTGAATGGTTTGGTATATTTTTGTTATATGATTAAGCTGGTGATAACGAAATTCGGGGAGGGTTGTTGGAATTTGTGGTCGTAGTAGTGATGATATTCGGAGTCTTCGGTTTCGGTATAATAATCTAGATCTATGTAGCAATTAGATTCCGGAATTGATTAAGAGGACAATTTTTGTTTCTATGAAATTTTTTGAGGGAGTTTGTTCTGTCCTAGGTCTTATGTAGCAAGTAGCAACTTATAATAGTATATACCTGAATCAAGAAAAGAAATATAGTGCAGTACCGCAGTTATAAGTCATTGATAGTCCACAGAATCATAGAAACCAGATGTGATTTCCAACATAATACCTTTCTTTGTGTATGTGATTGGAAGTTATTGAGTTCTGTATTTCTTTGCATATTAAATTGATATTTTTAATTGTTTGTAAATTGCTTTTAATGCAAATGCTAATGATATACAGACCTGTATTTCATCATGTTATGTGGTTTTTTTTTTTTTTTTTTTTTTGTATTTGACATCAGCAAATTGCATACGAGTATGCAAGGAGGAGAGCAAAACTTGTCTTGGTTGCAAGGAGAGAGTTCAGGCTTCGGGGGATTGCTGAGAATGCAAGACTACTTGGCGCTAATCATGTGCTCATAATAGCTGCCGACGTAGTAAAGGAAGAGGACTGTCGGAGATTTGTTAACGAGACTGTCAGAATTTATGGACGTGGTAAGCCTTGGAAGTTTTGCTCACTCCAATAAAAGTATAAACATGTGTCGGGTTGTGGTTAGACCTTGTCGTTACTAGAGGAAACAACTAATATATAATCGACAAAAATCACATAAGCACTCGCTGTTCAGGTATGGTAAAAAGCAATAATTAGTTGCAGAAATTTGTTAATATAAATTGCTTCAAGCTTTTTGTAGCAGAATTGTCCAAATTTGTGCTTTAAATTAAGGTAACATTCCTATACGTTTTTTTATTCATATAATATAAGGATGTCATCAGTTAACTATATCAACTTATTTTAGATATCTCAACAACTTTGACAATATTAGCACCTGGTTCGGAATAGCCATATCTGGCAAAAGATTTAAGTTTCCCCTTATTGTCATGCAATGCTTGCATTGGTGCTCATGTACATCCTTTAATCTAATTCTCATTCAACAATAATACTGCTAAGCATTATCGGTGATGTTTTCTACAGAAGAAATAAATAATTTAAAGGAATCCCTCTATTCATCGTTCAGTTTATTTACTTGGTTCATTTGGATTCAACAGTGGATCACCTAGTAAATGCAGCAAGTTTGGGGCATACTTTCTACTTTGAGGAAGCTACAGACACATCTGTGTTTCCAATCTTGATGGTAATAATTATAGAGTAATTTGTGAAATGATTTAATAATATCTGATGTTGACGTAGTATTTCCATGTGTTGAAAGCTTACTCCGTGGTTTTTGCATTCATTCTTTCAGGACATAAACTTTTGGGGAAATGTTTACCCAACATATGTTGCCCTGCCTCATCTGAAACAAAGTAATGGAAGAATTGTAGTCAATGCATCGGTTGAAAATTGGTTACCCTTGCCGAGAATGAGCTTATATTCTGTAAGTTAACCTCTGGAATTATCTATTAATCTGTGTATTTAAGCATTCAGGGATTAGTTATAGCAAATTGAAAAGCATTTCTGAAGTTATGTGCTTGAAGTATTTTTTTCATTTAATGCCATATATTAAATAATTTCATGTGGAGCGCATAGTTTATTTGTTCTGTTATATCCCTTCTAGGTCCAGTTGACGTGTTTCTCAGCCTTTTCACATTGGGTTGGGATTAATGGAAGCAGTTGGTTTCGGTTACAGTTACCTTAGTTGTTTTACTGTTTATCAAATAATTAGTTACTGCATTGTGCAGACAAACTAGTACTTGTACTTGCTGACTAGACTTGTAGAGGTCTATCAACATTGCAGGGGCACTTTAGTATTTGATGTTAGTAGGTTGTCTGTTAGTAGGTTGTTAGGATGGCTCAGTAGTTGCAGGATAAAAGCCACAGGGGTGTAGACTGTGGCCCTTAACATTGTAGTATGCATTGTTTTGTTCTAATGGAGAATGGCTCCAGTTCATGTCTTTCCTTTGTCTAAGTTATCAGTTATCTATTGCTTGTGTTCAAATTGTCAAAGTCTTTATGGTATCAGAGCGAGCTTAGATAACTAAGTTTGAAAGAATCTATTGTGTAAGTGTGAGTAGTCGAGTGTGTTGTTGTGTCTAGATAGGTGTGTGTCACATATTGTTTAATATCTAGATTTGCTCATGGCTGCTAGTAAAGTCTCGTTCACAGAGCTACAAAACCCTCTATATCTGCACCCATCAGATGGGCCTACGTCCATCGTTGTGTCAAAGTTACAAGGTGCAGGAGATTATAGAGCATGGAAAAGGTCGTTTGAGATACAGTTGTCAGCAAAAAGAAAGTTGGGTTTCGTTGATGGGTCAGTGTCAAGAAGTGCAACAAACAATGTGGAGGCAACCCAATGGGACACCTGTAATAACATGGTGATTTCTTGGATCCACAACAACATTTCTGAACACATAAAGTCTTCCGTACTCTTCATCAACACGGCCAGTGAGATCTGGAAACAGCTTGAGAAAAGGTTTTCCTTGACAAATGGGTCAAGAAAGTACAAGCTAAATAAAGATTTGTTTAGTTTGAGACAAAACGGAATGAAGATAAGTGAGTATTATACCAAGATGAGCAGTTTGTGGGAAGAAATAGCGTCGATGAACATGCTACCTGTGGTTAAAATCGTCACACCAGAAGTGACAAACTTGTTGGAAGCCATTGAGGTTTTGAAGGAAGAGTCAAAGTTGTTTCAGTTCTTGAATGGTTTGGATGAAGTGTATGGAGCGCAAAGGAGTCAGCTACTAATGATGGCTCCGTTACCATCGGTGGAGACAGCATGTTCTGCACTGCAACAGGAGGAGTCACAAAAGGAGGTTTTGGTGCCAAGAGGGACAGGTGAGGTTGATGTTATGGCGATGTATAGCAAGGGAGTAACGCCAAGAACGCTGGTATGCACGACGTGTGCAAGAACAGGACATACTAGTGAGAGATGCTGGGAGAAAACTGGGTTGTATCCACCATGGCACTACAAACACAAGCCTGGACAGAAGCAAATGTCGAATAAATGGACTGGAAACAGGAGGTTTGGCACACCTAGGGTGGCGAACAATGCTCAAGGGCATGTTGAAGAACAACAAGGAATAACAATGACAGCTGAACAACTGGAGAAGTTACTGAAGTTGATTCCACAGACAGGGACGTCGAGAACACAAGGAGGTGAAACGGATGAGGAAATAGATTATGGATTTTCTGGAATGGCACACAGCAGTGACAATAAGGTGGAGTCAATGGAGTGGATCATCGACTCGGGTGCATCTGACCACATGACGTCGTCTTTGAAAAATCTGGTAAATGCTAAACTTGCTCCATCTACGTTTACTATCACTTTGCCAACAGGAGCAACTGCAGTGATTACCCATGTGGGAGATGTGACACTACCGAATGGAATGCAACTTAAGAATGTCTTACATGTGCCACAATTCAACCACAATCTTTTATCCATTCACAAGTTGGCGAAGGACAGCAAGTGTAATGTGGTCTTTCAACCGGACTGTTGTGTCATAGTGAATTCGGCCAGTAACAATGTGGTTGGAATTGGGAGAATGAAGAAAGGCCTGTATTATCTAGAAAATGAGAAGGTGTGCTCCAACATGGTGGCTGTGGCAGGGCATAAGTCACAGAGACAACCGAATGACAAAGAAGAGGGATCAAAAGCTGGGGATGAGTTCAATGTTTGGCACCAAAGGTTGGGGCATGCACCAATATCCAAGATGCAACGAATCAATGAAGTCAAACCTTACCTTTCTCAGCACAAAAGCCAGGTATGCCTCACTTGCCCTATGGCTAGAATGACCAGGCTTGCATTTCCTATCAGTAATTCACATGCATCTTGTCCATTTGAACTACTACACACTGATATCTGGGGCCCATACAAAGCTACAACAAGAGGAAAATTTAGATATTTCCTCACTCTAGTTGATGATTGGAGCAGAATGACTTGGGTGTACCTAGTTGAAAGAAAGTCTGATTACTTGAGCATTTTGTTAAAATTTGAAGAACATGTGGGCACACAATTCAAGGGCAAGCTGAAGGTCATACGATCGGATAATGCCCTGGAATTTGCTGATAAGGCTTGTAAGGAACACTTTGCAAAGAAAGGGATAGTTCACCAAACGTCGTGCCCATACACTCCGCAGCAAAATGCAAGAGCAGAGCGCAAGCGTAGGCATGTACTTGAGGTTGCAAGGGCACTCCGTTTTCAATCCGGCCTACCACTGTCTTTTTGGGGAGACTGTGTATTGACTTCAGTTCACATCATCAACAAATTGCCAAATGCAGCTTTGAAATTTGAAGTGCCTTATGAGAGGCTCACAGGAGAGAAGGTGGACTATGGTGAATTGAAAGTCTTTGGCTGCTTGGTGATGGCATACAATGCAACCCATGGAGGAGATAAGTTCGCCCCAAGAAGCATACCAGGGGTGTTCATTGGCTATCCCAGTGGCACGAAAGGATACAGGGTACTCAACTTACAGACTATGCAGCCTTTCATCTCAAGAGATGTGAAGTTTCATGAAGCCGTATTTCCATTGAATAAAAACGTGGACAACTGTTATGCGCAGCCTTTACCAATCAAAATGCCCTATGCTGAGCACCATGTGCAAGATGAAGAAATTGAAGTGGAAACTGAACTTGAGACACCCAACAGTGCAGGGGGAGAATCAGATAATGGAGATCAAAGTGATGTGGAGACTGAGAAGAACACTTCTGAGCCAGAAGATGCACTAGAACCGCAAACCACAAGAAAATCGACAAGACCAGTAAAACAGCCAATGTGGATGAGAGATTATGTCACTCCCACCTCCAATGTAGCTATAAATGCAATGGCAGTGACTACACAAGTAATCAGTCCAGAATTCAATTGTTTTTTGGCGAAAATTGAAGTTCCAACTGATCCAACGCACTTCAATCAAGCTATTGTCTCTCCACATTGGGTGGATGCCATGAATGCCGAGCTCCATGCACTAGAAGCTAATGAGACGTGGGAAGTCACCACTTTACCTCCAGATAGGAAGGCTATTGGGTGTAAGTGGATCTATAAAACCAAATTTAAAGCAGACGGTTCGATTGAGAAGTATAAAGCAAGGCTGGTAATTCTGGGCTACAAGCAAACATATGGAATAGATTATGTCGAAACATTCGCACCAGTGGCGAAAATGACCACTGTGAGGGCGCTGCTAGCAGTTGCAGCCATGAAAGACTGGCATGTCGACCAAATGGACGTGTCGAACGCCTTCCTGAATGGTGAACTAGAGGAGGTAGTATACATGACGTTGCCAAAAGGATACACTGGGTATGGAAGTAGACTTACTCGAGGTATGAAGATTGAAGAGGGCAGCAATACACAACAGTTGGTGTGTAGGTTACGAAAGTCCTTGTATGGACTTCGCCAAGCATCTCGACAGTGGCATCACAAGCTATCTATCACCTTAATCTCTATTGGGTATACTCACTCCAAGGCAGACTACAGCCTATATTCCAAAGTTGAGGGTGATGTGATAACGTTGGTCTTGATATATGTGGACGACCTGCTCATTTCTGGAAACTGCAGAACCACAATCGCCAATCTCAAGGCAGTGCTGTCAAGTCATTTTCATATGAAGGATTTAGGCCCCGTGAGCTACTTTCTTGGGCTTGAAGTGGACAGGAGTGAGGCAGGGTTCTTTATTTCACAGAAGAAATACACTTTGGACATGATAAAGGAGTTTGGGATGTCGACATCGACCCCTCTAAAGCTTCCAATGGATGCTCATGTGCACCTCACCCCAGATAAAGGAGACATCTTGGATGACCCACAACCATACCAAAAATTACTTGGCAAGTTGATCTACTTGACGATCACTAGGCCTGACTTGGCTTTCCCAGTTCACACACTTGCCCAGTATATGCAACGACCAACCACTGTGCACATGCAGGCTGCAAAGAGAATCTTGAGATACTTGTTAAACAACCCAGGCCAGGGAATACTTCTAGCCACATCCTCAGCTGCTCAACTCACGGCTTATTGTGACAGTGATTGGGCCGGTTGCCCAACCACCAGGAAATCGACCTCTGGATACTGTGTTTTGCTAGGGTCCTCACCCATCTCATGGAAAACAAAGAAGCAGTCCGTGGTGGCTCGCTCCACAGCAGAAGCGGAGTATCGAGCCATGGCATTGACATGCTGTGAAGTCACCTGGATTTCGTCACTGCTCAGAGACATGGGGTTGCAGAACTTACCACCAACGATCATCAAGAGTGACAATCAGGCAGCCCTGTCAATTGCTGCAAACCCAGTACTCCACGAGCGCACCAAACACATCGAATTAGACTGTCATTTCATCCGGGATAAAATCACTGAAGGAGCAGTCACCACCATGCACGTGCCATCTCATTCCCAAGTAGCTGATATCCTCACCAAACCGCTGCCTGTTAAGCAACACCACTATCTTCTTCGCAAGTTTGGAGCCTCGGTTGACACCTCCACTCCACTTGAGGGGGAGTAATGGAAGCAGTTGGTTTCGGTTACAGTTACCTTAGTTGTTTTACTGTTTATCAAATAATTAGTTACTGCATTGTGCAGACAAACTAGTACTTGTACTTGCTGACTAGACTTGTAGAGGTCTATCAACATTGCAGGGGCACTTTAGTATTTGCTGTTAGTAGGTTGTCTGTTAGTAGGTTGTTAGGATGGCTCAGTAGTTGCAGGATAAAAGCCACAGGGGTGTAGACTGTGGCCCTTAACATTGTAGTATGCATTGTTTTGTTCTAATGGAGAATGGCTCCAGTTCATGTCTTTCCTTTGTCTAAGTTATCAGTTATCTATTGCTTGTGTTCAAATTGTCAAAGTCTTTAGGGATGTAAGATGGGACTTGACTCTATATTCTGTAGTGCAAGATGTGCATTATAAGATCCGAGGATCTCAGGACACCTCAGACATAAATTTTAGTACGAAACCAAGGGTAGAGATAAACTAAATAGATATTTGCATGGAAAAGCTGTTATTAGTACTCTTGGCAATGTAAACTAAGCATTTATGGTCTACTGACCGACTCTCAAGCTCATATGTGGCATCTCTTAACATCAGAATAGTACAAATAGGAACTCTGTTTAGGAGCAATATGCCACCTTACAAAGAAATTTTTTTACATAAGATCTCAGGGCCAGGGGTCAAATTTATCACTACTGTAAACAAGTGAATTTTGCCAATCACTTATCTTTTTTCCTCTCGTATTTATGTTATTTAGTGTAATTGTTAATTGCATTGCATTCTTTTCATGCTATATATATTATAGTTCAGTGAGCAATATATAAACCTGATTATACTTGTTAGTTTGAAAATGACTGGAGATATAAATGTAATTAATTGATCAATGAGCAATTCATTAACTTTGATTCTCTTTGTTAATTGAATCATGACTAGGCGGCAAAGGCAGCTTTAATCAACTTTTATGAGACACTTCGATTAGAAGTGAAGGATGAAGTTGACATAACAATTGCTACCCACGGTTGGATAGGTACTGAAATGACTGGTGGAAAGTTTTTGCTTGAGGAGGGGGCAGAGATGCAATGGAAGGAAGAAAGAGAAGTAAGTTCTATATGCACATTATTAAAGTTTGAATTTTGAATGTACTAAAATATTTTTTTCCTGCCCTCGAAATTTGTCAGACCTGGCTTATAGGTAGTAAAGAAATCATCTACAAAAGTAGCAGGAAAATAATATATCTCCTTTTAATTTGACGATACTACAAATTACATCTTTTCCAGAAGTCGCATCAATAACTTCCATTTTTTCTGAATAAAATTTTGTTTAAGGTAAATGCTTCTGGTGGTGCGGTTGAGGAATTCGCGAGGCTGATAGTTTCAGGGGCCTGCCGTGGAGATTCATATGTGAAATACCCAAGTTGGTATGATATATTCCTTCTTTACAGGGTATTTGCACCCAATGTTCTCAAGTGGACGTTTAGCTTTCTTTTAACAACTCAAGGTGTCCGAAGAAGTTCCTTGGTGGGAACAGGAAGGCCTCTTCTTGAAGGTCCTTCCCAGAAGAAACTTCTTATGGCTCCTACTACCTCTCCCAGCAGGCAGCGACCGATGAAAATGGAATGAAGAGCGAGATATGTATCTTCTAGCTATGTTTTTTGTCTTATTGTGAGAATGAACAATTAAATAAGCACATGGATTTGCAACATTGTACCTTTAATCTATGACATTAATTGTTATATTTCGCGTAATGTTAATGTCTATATTATTGGCCGATTAACAGCCAAGAACTTATGAAGTTTACAGCAAAGGTTGGTCAAGAACAACCAATCATTTTATGACGCAGATGTTATAATCCTACAACTTACTACGCTAGAGTACTCGTAACCCTGCTGGTGGTTTGCACTCACTAAAGTGTTAGCTACTTAGCTTGGTTCCGAGTTAGCGCAGATTACAGACCTTTTATGTGGTATAGTATCTGATTGGGCAGTAAAAAGATCACGGACATTTTAAGTTATATAGCATTTTAAGTTATATTAGGATCTTCTAAAACAAAACGTGTCCCTAAAATTTTCTGTATTTTTGTTTTCCGGTTAAATAGTATAAGTCCTTTGATTTCGGGGCCGGTCCTGTACGAGAGCAATTCCGAAACTTAAATTAATATTGTCGTAAATATAAGTCGTTTGATCGATCTTAAAACCGGTCCTGCATGAGAACAGTTCAGAGACTCAAATTAGTACTGTTGTAAGTGATATACTATCATGTAGTACTAAATTAAGAGAATTCTCTGAACTCGCTGATCATTTTGCACACAAGAATTTGATAGTCAAATTCAAGGATCACATTTCCATACCTTAACTCCTTTGCCTTCTTCAAATGGGTGAGGATCCTCTGTCCCCTTCTTCGTGTCCCCTTCTGTTTCCCTGTAAAAAAGAGTGTCCCTGGCAGGGCACCTGTATTAAAAAATAATAATAATAATAATATTTTTTAATAAAGGGACCCGCCAGGGGCAATCTTTTTGTACAAGGGACAGGGGGCACGAAAAAGGGGACAGAGGATCCAGGCTCCAAATAGAGTTATTATTTCAGCAAGCTGGATACTATTTAGCAAGTCGACAAGAAGAATCTGTTGTTCATCTCAGCAAAGTTCGTATTAAATTTCATTGCAAATTTTGTATTATTCAAAGTGTAATCATAGTTATTAAATTAGCGTTAATAAAATTTTGATGATTGCGATATATAGTACTCTCTGGGGATCTCATTATCTTATGGTTAAAATTGTCCATGGAACAATGGAATTCAAGGAGTCATATTCGATGGATTCAGTATTCGACGGAGCAACCTCTATAAATTAATATAGTTGTGACCGGAGAAGATAAATTAATAATTATTAATTTATAGAGAATTTTTGATATCAAAGAAAATTAATTTCCAATTATATACATTTAAATAGAATGAATTGTACAATTTATATTTTATACTTAATTCAATTAATTCAATGTATATTGTTCACAAATTTAATGAGTATTTGCGAGATTCAAAGTAAATATTCATGTATATTTAGATGATATCAAGGAATTTTTTGAACCTTTTACACGTAAAGAAGCACCCAAGACATAAAAAACATTGACTGATAACTTTTTAATGCTTTACGAAAATACCACATTCAAACTTTTGGATGCAACAAAGATGGTTAAAGATGAGTTTCATATAGTTTCAAATTTTAAGAACCCTAGAATCATATATTACAAAAGGGTAATACATATATTTTTATGATTATAAAGGAATTATTAATTTATAATATTATTGGAACCATATATTTATATTGGGTTTTCAAAAAAATTATTATCTTATTATCTGATCGAAATTGATCATTTTTTGAACTGGCCCAAATTGGGACCGGAAGAAATTATTAACTTAGAGAGATTATTAATTTATCGAGTATTAATTTAACAAGGTTTTATACTTAAGTAAAACAAAATGTTCTAGCAAGCAAAGAGAGATATACTATTATATCTTGTGAATGTAACTTCATCTAATCGACGTATATTATTTTAGAGGATTAATAAGATACTAAGATTTAAATAAATAGAAAATTAGGGATCAAACTTGATTAAAGACCTTATTTGTTCTTTTTTTTTTCTTTTTTTTTTTTTGACAAAGACTAACTTTTACGTTCATAAATTGTACCAAGATACAATGATCAGAGTATAGGAGTATCCTTCATTCCAGAAAGTCCATTATCTAACCGAAAGACATGCATGTTGCCCCCGGACATTTAGACAATAATACCTTCAAGTCTGAAAGGATGAACCCCACAAAAAAAGAGCCTCGTTAAAGCTCCTATTACAGTAACCATGACTCTACTTGGTTCTATTCACAGTTACAACAAGATGTTTATGAATTAATAGTGATAACAGAGAGAGAACCAGAGAGAGAGAGAGACTAAAGGAAGAGAGAGATAACAAGAAATGTTAAGCTTTTCATATCCTCCAAAATGATTACAATTTCGTTATATAAAGACCTCAAATTCTCTAATTAACTTTGGCACCCAAACTCCTATTTGACTGTTTGACTAATTTGACTAATTGACTAATTGAATTACAATTTATTTAGCCATTTTATCCAACTAATATCCCATATCATACCACCCCTCTTCAACAAGACTTGACCACAAGTCTAAGTTCAGTCAAATCATAGGAAACTCAAGAAATCTCTGTACAAAATCCTCAGCAATTTCCCAAGAAGCATTAGTAACTCCTTTCCATCGCACCAAATATTGAACTTGAGCCTTATTATGAACTTTCACCATTCTTTTATCCAGAATAGCCAATGGAACCATCTCTGCATCACTCTGCACTTGTTTTATCAACCATCAGTCAGGTACCTTAATAGTTACAGGTGGTTCACCATAGAACTTCTTCAACTGAGAAACATGAAATACATTGTGAACCACAGATTGAGAAGGCAAATGCAACTTATAAGCAACCTGACCAATGATCTCAGTAACCAAAAACGGTCCATAAAACTTATGAGCTAGTTTCTGATTGGATCTTCTCTGCACAGACTGTTGCCTATATGGCTGCAGCTTTAACCAAACCAATCTCCTACCTGGAAAACTCTTTCAATTCTATGTTTATCTGCTTGCATCTTCATTCTAGCTCGAGCCCTAGTCAAATGATACTTGACAATATCAATCATAGCTTCTCTTTTCTGCATTGATCTATCCACCTCCTTATTACTTGATTCTCCTGGAAGGTAAGGCAAATGCAGAGGAGGAGATTGGTTGTAGACAACCTCATAGGGAGTGAAACGAGTGGCTGAGTGGTAATGAGTGTTATACCACCACTCAGCTAGAGACAACCAGGAATTCCACTCACTAGGGCAATCACCACACATACTTCAGATTTCCCATCTGTTTGTGGATGATAGGCAGAAGACAGAAGTAAATCTGTACCATGAAGAGCAAATAACTGCTGCCAAAAATTACTCAAAAAGATATCATCTCTATCACTCACAATTGTTCTTGGCCATCCATGAAGCTTAAAGACATGGTCCAGATAACATTGAGCAACTTGTTTAGAAGTAAAAGGATGTGTCAAAGGAATAAAATGTGCATATTTACTCAGCCTATCTACCACCACCAAGATTACATCCTTTCGTTGAGATTTTGGCAACCCAGTAATGAAATCCATTGAAATATCCAGCCACACCTCTTCAGGTATATGTAAAGGCTGTAAAAGACCAGGATAAGCTGCTACATCATACTTAGAAGCTTGACAAATACCACAATGTCTCACATAATTTCTAACATCTTTATCCATTCCATTCCAATAAAACAGATTCCTTACCCTCTGGTAAGTAGCATCCCTTCCTACATGACCACTCTCAGGTGCTCCATGTTGCCAAGCTATCAATTTTGTTCTCAGATTGCTATCAGATCCCACTACAATTTTACCCTTCTTTCTGAGCAAATTGTCAATCCATTGAAACTGAGGAACAACTATATGATTCTATAGGTTCTGGATTATCTGCACTAGATGTTGATACTGACTGTAACTATTATTTATATGAGTACACAAGTCAGAATCCACAACAGATATAGCTAAACATAACACCTCAGTACGTTGCACTCTGGAAAGAGCATCAGCTGCTACATTCTCTTTCCCATGTTTATAATGAATGTCATAATGGAATCCCATCAATTTAGACAACCAGAATTGCTGAAATGGTGTTGATATTTTCTGCTGTAATAGCCATTTTAAACTCTTCTGATCCGTTTTAATCAAGAAATGGCCCCCACTTAGGTACTGCTCCCATTTTTGTACTTCATAAACTATTGCTAAAAGTTCTTTCTCATAAACAGACAACTTTTGCCATCTGGGTCCTAGTGTCTTACTGATGAAAGCAATAGGATGGTCCCCTTGCATCAGAACAACTCCTATACCATCCTTGGAAGCATCAGTCTCCACTATAAATTCCTTACTAAAATCAGGTACTGCAAGAACAGGTGCAGTGGTAAGTGCTTTCTTCAATGCCACAAAAGCTACTTGAGCCTTTTCATTCCAAGTAAATTCACCTTTTTTTAATAAAGCAGTCAACTCTTTACTTATCCAAGCAAAATTTTGGACGAACTTCTTATAATATCCAGCAAGGCCTAAAAAACTCCTCAACTCTTTAACATTCTTTGGAACAGGCCACTCTGCAACAGCTTTAATTTTCTGAGGATCTGTCTCCACTCCTTTCTGAGAAATAAAATGCCCTAAATACTCAATTTTCTCCATAGCAAAACTACATTTACTAGCCTTAGCATACAACTGATGTGCCTTCATTAATTCGAATACCTCATCCAAATGTTGCCAATGTTCTTCAGTAGATTTACTACACACAAGTATATCATCAAAGAATATGAGCACAAACTTTCTTAACAAATGTTTGAATATATCATGCATCCATCCCTGAAAACTAGCAGGTGCATTGGTAAGGCCAAAAGGCATTACCAAAAATTCATAATGTCCAGTATGAGTCTTAAAAGCTGTTTTATAAACATCCTCTGGACAGATTCTCATTTGATGATATCCAGCTCTCAAATCAAGTTTACTAAAAATAGTAGCCCCAGCTAACTCATCTATTAACTCCTCCACCACCGGAATAGGGAATTTATCCTTGATAGTTCTTTTATTTAATTCCATATAGCCTACACATAGCCTCCATGTACCATCTTTCTTACCCACAAGTACCACAGGTGATGCAAAAGGACTTGAGCTTTTCTGAATTATACCCCTATTTAGCATTTCTTCTATACTTTGCTCAATAATATCCCTTTGCTTGATAGGATATCTATAAGGCCTAATGCTAACAGGTTTTGCATCTGGTTCCAATGGAATTCTATGATCAAACACCCCTCTACTAGGTGGTAGTGCAGTAGGTTCCTAAAAAACACAAGCATATTTAGACTTTAAAGTACTAGCCTCATTTGGTTCCTCTAATGTTATAGAGTTTATCTGAACTGATGCATCAACATCCAATTTTCTCACCTGTAGAAAACATAACTGAGCTGCATTAAGCATCATCTTTTGAGTTGGAGCTTTTGCTATTACCTTAACTTTCTTTGAAGCCACCCCTTTCAGAATAATCGTTTTTCTTTGAAATTCAAATTGCATTATTAGCTTTTTAAAATCCCAGGAAACAACACCCAAGGTACTTAACCACTGAACTCCTAACACCATGTCACAGCTCCCTAAAGGTATTAAAAGAACATCAGCTTGAAATTGAATTCCATTCAATTTCCAAGTAAATTGTTACACCATCTGCTGGCAAACAATATTGTTTCCATCTGCTATTGTAACAGCTTGAGTCTCAATTTTATGCTCTTTCACCCCTAACTTCTTAGCTACCTCCATATCTAGGAAGTTATGAGTACTTCCTGAATCAATTAAAATGTATAAAGGCTGATTCTGAGTTACTCCTTTAACCCTCATTGTTTGATAAGACTGATTCCCAGAAAGAGCATTGACTGAAATACAAGCATTAGACATATCTACATCTGCATTACTATCTTCAAACAACTCCTCATCCTCAATGGATGGTATCTCTACAGTGAAGAGTTGTGCTTCTTTAAATTTACATTTATGACCTTTCTCATACTTCTGATCGCAATACTAACATAAACCCTTTGCCAATCTCTCAGCTCTGACTTCTACAGGAATGTACTTAAAAGGTCTAGAGTTTTCTTTGGGAATCACAGAAGTTATTGGTTTCGTTTGTGGAGTAGGAAGTAAAGGAGGTTTGCCACTGTTACTGTTACAAGTCTGTGTATTCTTGGATATTGGAAACACTAGAAAAGTGGATTTTTGGTGTTTAACAGAAACAGAACTTGCAGTCAGAGTTTCTTCTTGCAATCTTGCAAACCTAATTGCCTCTGTCATAGATGTAGGTTTTAAAGCTTTCACAAAAGGCTTAATTGCTGGTTTCAATCCCCCCACAAAACTATCCAAGATATAGTTAGCAGGTAACCTATAGTTTTGCTAAAACATTACTGATTTTAGACTTTCAAATTCATCAATATATTCCTCTAAAGACCCTGACTGTTGGAGCCTGTTAAACTGTTCCACAACATTATCGCCCAATTCATCTCTAAACCTAGCATCCAAATCCATGATAAACTCACTCCACACTACATTCCTCCTACCAGTCAAGTAATCAGAGACACATACTTCTGCTTTATCAATCATATATAACGAAGCTAAATCCACCTTTTGATCATCAAGAATTTTACACAAACTAAAGTACTTTTCACGTTTCTTGACCCAATTCTTGGAATTAGATCCATCAAATTTTGGAAATTCCAATTTAGGTGTATAACCAGGAGGACGAACAGAATTATTACCTGTACCTTGTGAATTTGCCAAAGGAATTCGAGGATTAGATCCAGAATTATGGCTTTGCATTTCAAGAATGATTGTCATCAATTCCTCCAATCGATGTTGTTGTTCATCGATTTTCTGAACCTTGAATTGATCATCAGATGATGTTGACGCCATTGTCGTCAACAAAGAAAAATCAACAAAGAACAGTAGTTTTCGCCAGGAAGAACGGCTCTGATACCATTGTTACAGTAACCATGACTCTACTTGGTTCTATTCACAGTTACAACAAGATGTTTATGAACTAATAGTGATAACAGAGAGAGAACCAGAGAGAGAGAGAGATTAAAGGAAGAGAGAGAGAGATAACAAGAAATGTTAAGTTTTTCATATCCTCCAAAATGATTACAATTTCGTTATATAAAGACCTCAAATTCTCTAATTAACTTTGGCGCCCAAACTCCTGACTAATTGACTAATTGAATTACAATTTATTTAGCCCTTTTATTCAACTAATATCCCATATCAACTCCACATGAGCAAAATTCTATGGGAAAAAAATTCAAGGGGGACCTTATTTGTTCTTTATTTAACTACACTGCACTAAATTTTTTAATTCAGATTGCATCATAACGGCTTATTATTATAGACTATGAACTAATTTAGCCATTACATAAAAAACTTAAAATTGAATATGTCAATCTAATACACCTACATTTGCGCTTTCGTGTATGATATATACTTACATACATTAACAAAAAAATGAGTTAATGATTATAATAAGTAAAATAAAATTAGAATAATGATTAATATCTTTAAATAATAAAATTATAATTAACAACAACAAAAATATTGATACAATTGTTCCTATAAATAATTCTATTTAATTAACGACTCGAAAATACTTTAAATTAAACAGTCTATTCAAATGTTGAAATAAACATGTGATAGGATGCAATTTATTTCAGGCTCATATCATTTTGCCTGCCAACCAAATGAGTGACTATTTATTTCATTCAAAATTTAATAAGTGTATTAAAGAACTGGTAAAATGGAACCACGAAGAACTAGAGATGCACAAAAAAAATTTCGGGCCGAATTTTATTTGGACTTAAAAAAACCCGAGTATTTTAAGGATTGGACCGGGTTGGGCTTTTTCAAAAATCGGGCCAAACCGGGCCGGACTTTCTCTAAAATATGAGGTTCGTTTTAGGCCCTCGGGCCGGGCTTTTTTCAGGCTATTTTTTAAATTTTTATATATGTAATTTTTGTCTTTTTTTTTTTGCAAAGCTAATATATTAATATACAAAAAAAGAAAATCTTACAAAAGAAACAACCTCTAAAGAGCTACGTCCTTGAACTTCTATAATCCAGAATACATAAGAACAGACACCACGAAACCTAATACTAAAAAACTACTAGCATAATACTTGTTTTATCATAAAACATCATTGCAACTTAAGAACATTTTACTAATAATGTGCGTTATGACTTAAGGTGACCGTAATCCATATAAATCTCCTCGCATATGACCATTTCGTGAAGTACACCTCTACATTCAATTAGTCTTCTTGGAAGAAGAGTTTGTCTTGTACATTGTTGATTCTTCCTAGCTTCGTGATCCTTCACATCTCCTTTATTGCTAAATTTGATATTCTTAATATTTATTAAAAGTATTATATATTTTTCCGATTTCATCTAAAAAAAATTGGATTGTTATCAGGATTTCTTAAAAAGCCCAGGCTTTTATCCGGGATGAACTGGACTTTTCGGATTTTGGGCCAGGCCGGGCTTGATGAAAAATAGGAGGACCATCTTAGGCCTTCGGTTCGGGCCGAACTGGGCCGGACCCGGACTTTTTTCGGACCGGACTTTTTGGGCTTTTTTACGGATCAGATCGGGCTGAATTTTAGGTTTCAGGCTTTTTGAACATCTCTACGAAGAACTGAACCAAAAACTATGGAACAAAGATTTGATATTATATTCGAAATAAATAATTCCAAATTTAATTAAATTTGAAACAATTTGGTTTGAACTAAAATCAATTTAATATAGCAAAATTTTATAATGATACGAAAATCGATTTAAGCCAATTTGAAGGTTACGTGGAACAGAAAATTAGCCAAAAACATTTTGAAATGATAGATCCAGTGATAACTTAAAACTAACAATTATCTGAGTCGAAAATAACTCAAAACACTAGACCTAGACCCTGTTAAACAAAAGTAGAAAGGCGTGAATAAATTTTGGAAAATGCTGGTTACCTCAAATTGGTTCCTAAAAAATTTCTTAAATGATAAGTGTAGCAATTCAATTGATTATAATAATACCAACCATACAATCAAAAATTTTCACTATGCCATGTAAACTTTGTCACATGTAATTTTTGGGTATCAATTTGGGATACCTAGCATTATTCATAAATTTTAGACCATGAATATTTTAATTTTTAATGGGACATAGCCCATAATATTATCCCACTTATCATTCACAATATTAGTTCGTTTAAAACAAATTATTTTTAATCCGAATTCAACCCAACCAAAATGGACCCTTTTTGAACCAAATCCGATTAAAATTATACTCGAACCGAGTTACCCAGACTTTATTTGATTATACAATAACTTCATAATTGAAAGTTGATTCGAATCGATTATTTGAACAAAGTGTATTTAATAAAGACTAGCTTATAACCCGTGCAATGCACGAGTTTCTTATATTATATTATAAATTTTATTTAATATAATATATACGATTTTTAATATATTTTATTAATAATTGAGAAATATGATGTGATATTTTCATGTATATATTAATGATTGTTAGATTTGTTGTAAATTAAAAAGTTAACGTAAAAATATTAATGATTGAAAGATATGATAAAATTGATGTTTTTATGTGTTTATAAAAGGTAATATGTTCAACTAAAAGTAAATGTGAAAAATGCAATCAATAATTACCATTAATTTTATTATATTAATTTGAAAAAGGCAATCGACTAATTATCATTAATTTTATTATCTTAATCGACTAATTATCATTAATTATAACGTGTTTTAATTGGAAAGAAAATATTAATGATGGAAAGATATGATACGATTGATGTTTTTTAGGTGTTTATAAAAGGTATTATCTCGACTAATTACCATTAATTATATTATGTTATTATTTATTTTAGGTATATTTATGTTTGTTTATAATGAAGGGTATATAAGTAAATTCACTAAGTACCAAAAAACAGGTACCAAAACTTTCAATGTTTCGGAATTTATATAATAGTATAGATTTAAATATATTTGATAATGATATATAAGAATTAGGTGGTAAATTTTTTTTCAAAATCCTTTAAATTAAGATTTTAAAAAATTTATAATCATCCTAAATGAAAATTTTACATAATCAAAAAGTATTTATAGTGTAACAAAAAGAGTGGCAATTACTCATCCAAAAACCCTAAAAAAAAAGTTCTCTTCTCTGTCTTATTACTTAGCCATCTTCGTTGTTTCCCCTCGGATCGATGGAGTCGTCTTTGTCGTTCCCCCTTCGGCGATGGCTTCTCTACCGATCAGAAGTCCTTTTTATTTCTTTCTTTGATTTGATTTTTCTTTCAATAATATTCATAATCTTGTTGTTGGGTATACAACAACGAAACCAAAACCTAAAGCGAATAAACAATAACAAGAAAATAACGACAATCACACAAGACAAAGTTTTAACGTGGTTCGGAAATTTCTACTCCACATGTCGCACTAATTTTGTATTGATCTCTCACAATTGTGTTGTGTTGTGTTGTGTTACAATTATATGAGAATATTTATAAAAGAAGAAACTAGGCTAAACAAATCAGAGTCTAATTCTGAAATTCCTAACTCTAATTAGAGCCCAATTCTGGAATTACCAATTCAAATTAGAATCCAATTATGAAACCTGATTGACTCCACAAACCCAACAATCTCCCGCTTGGAGTCTGGCCACATCTTGACTTCACTCTTGTAAATCTAGTAACACCCAATCCTTCGATCAATAACTCTAACTAGTGCAGCGCCTTCTCATCAATCAGTTCTGAAGGCCAGTTGAAGCTATGCAAAGCTTCAACTTTTCATTAGTAACCACCTTAGTCAACATATCTGCAGGATTCTTTGAACAAAGGATTTTCTTCAAGAACAAAGTACCATTGCTAATCAACTCTCTTGTAAAGTGATATCTCAGCTGAATGTGCTTCGTCCTAGCATGAAACACAGGATTCTTCGCAAGATGAATAACACTCTGACTATCGCTATACAAAGCACTGTCCGCCTGTTTCTTGCCCAACTCCTCAAGAAAATTCTTCAACCAAATCATCTCCTTGCTAGCTTCAGAGATAGCCATATATTTTGCTTCTGTGGTTGAAAGAGCAACACTCTTTCGAAGTCAAGACATCCAACTACTGCTGCGCCACCCAAAGTGAAAATATATCCAGTAGTACTTTTTCTTGTATCCAAACATCCACCTAAATCTGCATCAGAAAACCCTTCCAAGATAACATCTTTCTTGCTGAAACATAACGCAACCTTGGATGTGCCTTTCAAGTAGCGCAACAACCACTTGACTGCTTCTCAATGCTTTCTTCCTGGATTAGACATGAACCTGCTAACAGCTCCCACTACATGACCAATATCTGGCCTTGTACACACCATAACATACATCAAATTGCCAACTGCAGACGCATACGGAAATTTAGCCATATCTTTCTTGCCTTTATCCGGTTTAGGTGACTGCTTCTTCGTGAGATTAAAGTGAGTCGCCAATCGTGTACTTCTGGTCTTCGCATCCTGGACATTGAATTTCTGCAACAATTTCTCAATATACTTCTCTTGAGATAATTTCAAAGTACCTTCAGATCTATCCCTTATGATACTCATACCAAGTATCTGCTTTGCTGCACCCATATCCTTCTTCTCAAACTCCTCAGACATCTGTCTCTTTAACTTGTTGATTTCCCTTATGTTTGATCCTGCTATCAACATGTCATCAACATACAACAACAATATGATATAAGATGAATCAAATTGTTTAAAATAACAACAATGATCCATAGCACTCCTAGTGTACCCATTCTTCATCATAACGCTGTCAAACTTCAAGTACCATTGTCTTTGCGCTTGCTTCAAACCATACAAGCTTTTTATAAGCTTGCAAACAAGGTTTTCTTTCCCAGCTACCTGAAATTCCTCTGGTTGTACCATGTAGATGTCTTCCTCAAGATTACCATAGAAGAACGCGATCTTAACATCTAATTGCTCTAGATGTAACTCCTCTGCAGCCACAATACTTAGCACAATTCTAACAGTAGTCATCTTAACAACCGGAGAAAATATATCAATATAGTCAATACCCTTTTTCTGTTGATAACCCTTGACTACTAACCTCTCCTTGTATCTCTTGTTGCCATCATGTTCTTATTTGATCCGGAACACCCATTTATTCTGTAAATCCTTCTTTCCTGCTGGTAATTCTGTTAAAGACCAAGTTTCATTCTTCTCAAGAGAACTCATCTCTTCTTCCATGGCTGATTTCCACTGAATTGAATCATCCACCTGAACTGTTTCTGAATAACACTAAGGCTCTCTCCATCCTCGGTCAATAACATATTATATGCTGAAGGAGAAAATCTTTGTGGTGGCCTCACAATTCTGCTAGATCTTCTTACTTCAACCTGTGGAGTAACTGGAACTGTGTCATCACCATTCCCCGAACTCCCACTATTTCCTGCAAGATCCTCTTCTGTAATATCTTCAAGCACTGCTTTCTCTTTCTCAGATTTTTCTTTTGTAAACTCGAAATCGACTGCAAGCTTATCGTTATACACTGCACTTTCGTTAAAAGTAACATCTCTACTTCTAACAACCTTCTTTGTTAGTTCATCCCAGAAACGGTAACCCATATCATCTGAGACATAACCAATGAAGATACACATCTTTGCTTTCGGATCAAGCTTGTCCCTGTCAGAATCTTTAACACGCACATAAGAAACACAACCAAATACTCGCAAGTGTGAAAGATTTACCTCCTTTTCCTGCCACTCTTCTTCAGAAATCTTGAACCCCAAAGAAACTGAAGGTCCTCTATTTATGAGATACGTTGATGTGCTAACTGCATCTGTCCAAAAAGTCTTTGGCAACCCTGCATGCAACCTCATACTTTTGGCCCTCTCATTCAAGGTCATATTCATGCGCTCTGCAATACCATTTTGCCGTGGTGTCTCTGGAATTGTTTTGATCATTCTAATCCTATATTCTACGCAATAGCTTTTAAACTCGTCACTACTGTACTCATCACCATTATCTGACATCAAACTTTTAATCTTCAAACCGGTATGATTTTCAAATTCGGTCTTCCACTTCTTGAAAGTAGCAAACACATCTGATTTATTCTTCAAAAAATAAACCCATACCTTTCTAGTGGAATCGTCAATGAAAGTGACATAGTAGCGAGATCCTCCCAACGACGCAACTGCTGTTGGACCATATACATATGTATGAACTAGCTCTAACCTCTCAGCCTTGGGTGTCCTCCCTGATTTTGTAAAAGTAACTCGTTTCTGCTTTCCAAGAACACATGGCTTACAGAACCCAATTTCCACATTCTTCAGCTCTGGAATCTTCCCCTTCGAAGTTAACAGCTTCATACCCTTTTCACTCATATGACCAAGTATTTGGTGCCACAAAGTTGAAGACCCAATCTCATCAACAACTACATTTGCATTATAACTAGATTGTTCAACTATGTACAACGTCCCCTTTTTCTCTCCATGAGCAAAAAACTAGATTCCCCTTTATAACCTTCCATTGTCCGTCTCCGAAAGTAACTCGATACCCTATCTAACTGACCCACAGATATCAACATCTTCTTCAGTCCATGAATGTACCTTACATCTTTCAACGTCAAGCTAGTCCCCAAATAGGTCTTGAGATTAATATCTCCCATGCCCGCAATATCCAAAGTCTCATCATCAGCAAGACGGACATTACCAAAATTTCCAAGTCTGAAATTTAACATCAAATCCTTGCAAGGGGTAGCATGGAATGATACACCAGAATCCATAACCCATAATTCAACCGAACATTCAACACAACAAATCAAAGCATCTTCACTCACCACCTCTTCAACTAGATTAGCAGAATTATCCTTCTTCTTCTTTCCTTTAGGAGTTGCATGATCCGTACACTGCTTTCTGAAGTGACCCTTTTTCTGACAATTCCAACCAACAATTTCCTTACAATCTTTGGATTATCCTTTTTTCTTTGACTTCGATCAGCTACGCCCCTGATTCTGCCCCCTATCGTACTTTCTGCCTCTACTCTCGGTACTCAAAAATGAACCTGACGACTCTCATGAGTTTCTCTTACGAATATTTTCTCCGAGAATCGCATCTCGAACTCCATCAAAAGTCATCTTACTGCTCCCAGATGAATTACAAATAGCAATGACAAATCTTGACCAGCTTTCAGGTAACGAGGATACCAACATCAAGGTTTTTTCTTCATCATCGAATTTAGTATCCACTGAAGTCAATATTGATAGGATAGAGTTAAATTAGTTCACATGATCATCAACACAATCACCTTCATTCAATCTCGTGGCAAACAACGAACAACACAAATATACCTTATTTGAAGCAGACGGCTTCTCATACATATTTGATAACACCTTGATCAATCCATAACTTGTTGTTTCCTTGACGATATTGTAAGCAACGTTCTTCGCCAAAGTCAATATGAAAACACCCAGAGCCTGCCTATCCAATAGCTTCCATTCTTTCTCATCCATTGAAGCTGGCTTTTTCTCTTTCAGCGGTTTGTGTAGCTTTTTCTGATACAAATAATCTTCAATTTGCATCTTCCAAAATGCAAAATCTCTGCCATCAAATTTGTCGATCTTTACTTTCCCTTCTTTTGCCATCGCTCCAACTCGCCTGAAAACCTAGACTCTGATACCAGTTGTTGGGTATACAACAACGAAAGCAAAATCCAAAACGAATAAACAAGAACAAGAAAATAACGACAATCACACAAGACAAAGATTTAACGTGGTTCGGAAATTCCTACTCCACAAACCGCACTAATTTGTATTGATCTATCACATTTGTGTTATGTTGTGTTACAATTACATGAGAATATTTATAAGAAAAGAAACTGGGCCTAAACAAATCAGAGTATAATTCTGAAATTCCTAACTCTAATTAGAGCGGAATTCCTAACTCAAATCAGTTTTGATATACTCCACAAACCCAACACTTGTGTGAGGCGTATTTTCTGTACCAAATTTTTTGGGTTATTTGTTGTATCTACTTGTGAGAGTTTAGTATGTTTTGGTATATTTTGCGTTATTTTGTGTTGGTTGTTTCATTGGGAATGATTAATATGTTGTATTCGCAAGAGGTCATATTTCACAACAGAAGATTGTTCATACTATGGAGGCATCTGAATCTCCGATCACAACTAGTGTAACTGAAATGTTATGAAGGTTAAATGTGATGCTACTATTTTTCAGAAGGAATCGAAAGTTGGTGTAGCCTGGATTGCTCGGTAGACCATCAAATTCATTTTTAGATTCAAAAATATTTGTATTCAGTGTGTTAAGCGATCCATAAATAAAACGATTAATTGTTTCGCTCGTTTATTTATTTTTCAACCTGGTTGCATAGCCATTGGGGATTCGTATGGATTGAGTTCCTTTCAAGTTAACGAAATTTAATTTAAATTTATCTAAAAAAAGCCTTTATAAAATTTAGAAGTATTAATTTTTAGATTGTTTAAATTTGTAAGCATTGATTTATCGGCGTGCAAAAATCAGATTTTTTATATGATTTAGTAAGATTATTAATAATTACAAAAATCCAAAATAAATTCATTACATTTCTAAAAATTTGAGGGAATCTGGTTAAGATTTTGTAGAAAATGAATGCAAAGTTTGTCAAATTCCGTTAGAATTATTACATTTGTCGAGATATGATATATATGAACGCAAATTCTACGAACAATTTGTCGAAAATGTATTAACTATTAAAAATCTCATAATTTTTTTAATCTCATTGAATACTCTCAACCTTTCGAGTAGTATAGAAGATTTCTTAAAAATGAAGATATAATATTATCAAGTAGAGATATTTTACTTATTTTTATTTTTTTTATTTCAAGATATTTGTTCTCAAATTTTAGTAAATGAATTATGAAGACATACAAGAGATAGCGGGTAAGTAAACTTAACTTGTAAGATGTGATTTTTTTTTTTCAATTTTCTAATTTTTCAATATGTAATTACACACACACCAATGATAAAAAAATTATTGAAAGGACTAAATAAGTGAAACGCCTTTGAATACTTTATTTAAATAAAAAGACTAAAATAAATTGGCATGTGCGAATTTGCAAAAAAATTAAATACATTTTGTTCGAAATATCATTCAAAAGATTAAAAAAGATTTTCAAAAAAGAAAGATTAAAAAAGATTTGGGCAATAATATCTAAACAAAATCCAAACGAAATCTTCGAATATTTGCGTTATAGATAAAATCGCTACCTGTGTTCGAGTACCATCTTACCTGCTATATAAACCCCGTCCTGCATGTACATTTGACACAAACGAGAGAGAGAAAAATTAAAACCAATTCTCCATTTCTACATTTTTCCAAGCAATTTTAAAACAAGTTCTTTCTTAAATTTCTCGTTCACCCCTCTGAAAATACTTTGAGGTATATGCTCCGATCTGCTTATAATTGATATGCAAGAATTAATCATCTCATGTTATAGATCTCAGTCTTTATTATTATTTTTATTTATAAAGTATATGAACTTGTTATATTTCAAAGACTAGAGGATCAATAGCTATAAAATGAACATCGATGACCATTATATATACCAAAGTGTATAATCTTTTGATCGATGTTATGATTTGCAGCTAAAAGATCCGATGACTAGTCTATATGTAGTACAAAGTTTGCATGGTTACATTTTAATCATAAGTTTGACTCACACTTCTTAAAAAATTTAAATTTGACTAGTACAAGAATGTTTTTTATTGATCCTTTTTTTTTTCATACGTTTTTGTATTTAAAAGGTCCCAAAAATTATTTTCAAATATTTATATGATTAATTAGATCTGAAAATTCTTGTTACATGTTTGAAAAACTATTTACAATTATTTATGATAAATTAGATCTGAAAATTCTTGTCACAAGTCCGAAAAATTATTTATATTTATTTCTGAGTAATTAGATTTGAAAATTTTTGTCACAAATTCGAAAAATTTAATGTAATTATTTCTAATTAATCAGATCTGAAGATTGATCTTGTCTCAGGTCCGAAAAATTGTTTACAAATATTTTTGATTAATCAGATGTGAAAGTTCTTGTCACAAGTCCGAAAATCAGATCTAAATTTTTCACAAGTTTGAAAAATTTAACAATTATTTTCTATTAGTTAAATTATTTATATTTATTTTTTATTAATAAGATCTGAAATTTCTTATAACATAATTTCCTTTGCACCTCGCCTATATATGTTTTTCATGGGAGTCGCGATTTATATGATTAGTAATTATCATTGTTAGCTATGTTTCTTTGCCAACTATTATAAATTGCTTTGTTTTTCTTTTAAAGCGGAATGTTTTCTCATAAAATCGAATGCATGTATTCATATGAGTAATCTTAAGTGATTATTGAACTTGATTTGATTTTTAATAACAAGGAACATTAATATCTTATATGATATGACTTCATGTTTAATTTGTTATTTGCAAATACATGCAATCTTTTAGTCGAAAGTATTGTAACAGTAGATTACATATGTTAATTCTTAAATTATCAGACAGATAAAGAAAAGAAATGATGCATTTTCTTCAAATATACTACTTTCTTTTGTTAGCTGGTTTGCTTTATTCACAGTATCTCACAAATTTGATTCTAATGGCAGTGCAAGAACATAATGTTGATGTGGCTAAACTATATGTCAAACTGCAGACTAGTACTGTTGGTCCTGATCCTGGTAATCTCCACAAAATCACTTGGATATCATGCATATATATCTTTAGTAAAATATTTCAAGATTTTTAATCTTGGCTATCGAAAATATTTGATTTACTTATATTTTACATTATCACAATTGAAAGTTCTTTTAAATGGTGCAGGCAGGAATTGCGATGGTGCCTCCAAGTGTGGTGCTTCATTACTGGCAAACCAGCAAGGGGCATGTGAAAGAAGATTTGAGGCAGTATACTTATAAGCTTCCCCAAGAAATACTCTCTGGTGTTGCGGGAAAAGCAGATTTGCTAGCACCATTGCATTTATCCACTACGAATCTAGCAAGGATTGTAAGCTCGAATGTGAACGATTCTCAACTCTCTTTTTCTCGCATTGAATCTGAGGTAAATTTATCATTATTTTTGTTCCTCTAGCTAGCTGATATATGAAAATGCCTAGCTGAATTTGTATGATTGTTGTGATTTGTATTTGATTACTGCTGGTTGAGTATGAAAGATATATGACATTATTTATTTGAAAAGTTGATTTTGTTCTTGAATAGAGATGTTGGACACTATATGCCCTAATTTGTTTCCCTAAATTCTATAATTGCGCTAATGATAACGATCGTTAAATAGAAATAATTAAACCTTACAGTGTATAATTGGCTAAACGACAACGATCTTAAGTCAAAGAGTATATACCTCACTAAATGACAGTTGTTGAAAATGCCTAGCTGAACTGTATAATTGTTGTGATTTGTATTTGATTAGTGCAAGTTGAGTATGGAAGATATATGACATTATTTATTTGGAAATTAAGTTGTTTGTCCTTGGTAAGGAATAGAGACGTTGAACATAATGTGCCCTAATTTGTTTACCTAAATTATATGATTGCGCAACTAACATTTATCATTAATTAAATGAATATAATTAAACCTCGTAGTGTATAACTGACTAAACGACAACGATCTTTAAAGAAAAAAACTAAATTAAAATAGTGTATAACTGATCAAATACTTAAAAATAATTAAATATTTAAATAGTGTATAATTGATTAAACGACAATGGTCACAATACACATTGATATATTTTAATCATATTATCATGTCTTCTTTTGTTTCAATTTTGTAATGGTCTTTCATATATATATGTAGGTCGCTCCTTTGTTGTTCCAAGCATTTTCAACAATTCCATATATCTCACAAGTATCATACATTGGACGAGACGGTTTGTTATTCTCATACTACAAGGAAGAAAATGAGCAACCTATTGCTATTTATGCAAATACCAGCTCGTTAATCTCGGTGAATGAAGAATTACCAGCAGCAAATCAAAACCTCACTTGCTACTCCCAGCCTGCGAATCGTGACACTGGGATATTATATGGAGATGTTACTGTGCATCCTCCTAGTACATTACTTAATCCATCGATCCTTCAAGAAGTCGTGGATAGTACAACTGGAATTGCTTCTGTAGCACCTTCATGGATTGACAACGAAGATCTCTTATTCCTTAACACAGCTCCTGTGGACGGGAGAGGAGCAATATCAGTGGGATTCGAAGCAAGGGCAATTGTCCAATCCATATCTGGCAACAAAAGTAATCATGGAAGTTTGTTTTTGAGCACAAAGGATGGGCAATTAGTACTCAGCACTGCTAAGATTCCAAACACTCAGATTGTTATTGTTGATAACAACTCTGTTGCATTAAAGTCGTTGAATCAGAATGGTGATCAAGTAGGAGATATTGCTGGTAATCTAACATGCCAGGCTAATGATGGCACATTGCAGCCTACAACTATCACCATTTCGGAAACAAAGTATGATGTATACTGTTCTCAAGTTGAAATCATTGGGGCGGAATTGGTAAGCATGTCTTCCATTAGTTTACCTCTCAACTATAAGATCTTCATTCAAATATTAATTGATTTTTCAACCACTAGTAATTAAGATTTCACTATTGTTCAACCAATTTTACCTAGATTAAGTTGTACTCTAGAGTTGAACATTAAAAAAAACACATCATTCACATTTACAAGTATCTTGAAATATAATGTACACTATCTCAGACTTTTACAGTATATTTTTTTTTTTGCAGATTTTCGTATCGGCTATGCCAATTGAGGAACCAGAGAGATCCCTGCACAAGCACTTCGAAGAATCATATCGATATCTTGTTGGGATAATTTGCGTAATATACGCTATTATTGTTATTTTTGCAGGCCTAACTGTCGGAGCATTAAAAATAGTGGCTTGGTACCATATTGCATTACAAAAACAAGAGGCTGCAACAGCTCAAGCGGAAAGAATAGGCATTAAGAAGAGTACCAACTATGCCAACGCAAGTCATGACGTTCGTGCCTCTCTAGCAGGAATTATTGGTCTCATAGATATGTGCCTAACAAAAGTCGAACCTGGATCCGATTTAGAGACAGATATAAAACTTATGAATAAGAATTCCCAGTATCTTTTAGGTAACAAGCCATTTAATTTCAGCTACTACTATTCTATAATTATATTAAATATTGTTTAAAAAATGATTCTTAATTTGTTTGTGTACAGGTATTCTGAATAATATTCTTGATAGAAGTAAGCTCGAAGCAGGAAAAGCGACACTTGATCAAGAAGATTTTGAATTGTCACAATTACTTGAAGACGTGGCTGACTTATTTCATGCCGTTGGCATGAAGAAAGACGTGGATGTTCTGTTGGATCTCTGCGATGGATCTGTTAACAGGTTTGACCACGTAAGAGGTGATCGCAAGAAGCTAGGACAGATACTATCAAATGTTGTCAGTAATGCTGTCAAATTTACGTCAGAAGGATATGTGTCTATTCGAGCTTATGCTAGGAAGCCTAGTTCATCAAGTGCAGTACCTGATTCTACTAAAAAAGGTCTTCTGTCACGGTTATCACGCTCTCTTTTTCCAAAGAAGGAAGCCTTTTCTGAGTACGAAACAAATACTGATAATATTCGAAAGGATGAGAATTGCATGGAGTTTATTTTTGAGGTCGATGATACTGGAGTTGGAATTCCCAAAGATAAGCAGGATACAGTGTTTGAGAACTATGCTCAGATCGAAGATACATCTGCTGTGCAAGTAGGCACCGGTTTAGGGCTTGGAATTGTGCAATCACTGGTACGTATCAACTTGTTTCGTTGAAAGTTAGTACATTTATAATTATCTTACCATATACAAATAATACACACTATTTGCAGTGCGATAATTTTTTTTTTTCTATTCATCAGGTACGTTTAATGGGAGGGGATATAGAGATTGTAGACAAGGAAATAGGCAAAAAAGGAACTTGCTTCAAGTTCAATATTTTTCTTTCTATACGTGAAAATGAAAGGGGTAGTGATGCAAGAGATCAATACGAAAACATTGAATCAAATGTTGGTTTATACAGGTCTTCAGGTGAATCATTGTCAGTACAAAATATGCGCTTCAGTAGCCCTCACACGGAAGGATCTCAAGTGATTCTTTTCATTAGAAATGAGGAGCGACGCAAAATATGTAAGATTTTCATGGAGAGGCAAGGAGTTAGGGTCGTGGTAGTTAGGAACAACGAGGAGCTGTCTTCTTCCTTAAAGAGGATGCGACACAGGAGGTCTCAGAACAGTTCCTCAAAGAATTCTAATGGCTCCCACAGTTCCCTAGACGGTATTAACATAGAGGTACTTCCAACTCATAGAAGAAGAAGTACAAGAGGGAGTCTGCTACCACCCTTCATACTAATGGTGATTGATACAAGTGTTGGGTATTTCGGGGAGGTCTACAGAATTGTAGGTGAGCTAAGAAGGACTATATCTACTGGATATAGCAGAGTTGTCTGGTTAGATAGGCCAGGATATATTAACCTACAAGGCCTCGCTGATGAACTTCCTGCCAATGATGTCATCATTAGGCAGCCTTTTCATGGATCAAGACTGGAGCAGGTACTGAAGCTTCTACCTGAGTTTGGAGAAGAAACTTTAGAAGTTGATCCACCAGCTTCTAGATCCCCGCCTAGGCCAATCGCATCACCTTCTTCCACCTTAAGCCTCCCACTTGACACTACGGAGATCAAAGAAGTGGAAAAACCTCTTAGTGGGAAGAAAGTGCTGGTCGTAGATGATGAATATTTGATGCGAAGAATTGCTGAAGCTGTTCTTTCAAGTATCGGGGCAACCATCGAAACCTCGACCAATGGACAGGAAGCTCTCCAGGCTATCGCCAAAGCCCTTGAGGATCAGAAGACCTCAGGAACTCGACATTCCCTGCCCTACCACTGCATTTTCATGGATTGCCAGGTAACTACTAGCCTTTCAATACTATTTTATTTTCGGTACAAATTCATCACCACACACACAACATAATCTAACAGTGGTGTTAAATGTTTGATTAGATGCCAGTCATGGATGGCATCGAAGCAACGCGGAAAATTCGGGAAGAAGAAGCAAAATATGGGTTGCATATTCCCATATTTGCTGTAAGCGCGCATACTGATGGTCCAGAAATACAGCAGATGAAAGAGGCTGGTGTGGACTATAACTTGTCTAAACCCCTAAATGCCGCAAAACTTATTGAGTTTTTCAGTACTTTTGAAGTTTAAAGAAGATTAGAGTAATCTTAATTGTATAGACATTGTACTACATGCATGTATCTCACTATAACAGTACTCTTAATAAATAAATTGCACCATTTTTTTCACCATTTTTTTTCCGCTTATGTATAATTGTAACAATTTTATTTACCATCCATGTCCATCCACATCCACTTTTATTATACGAACATGTAGGGGTCGTTTGATCAAAAAGTGTAGTTGTTAAATGACAAAAATGAGTACAATATTTTGTCAAAAAAAACTAAAACTAATTATAGATAATCTATTTTATATAGATAAGAAGGTAATTAAAATCAAAAAATAAAAGAAAATATTTTTAAAATGATTTAAAATAGATTTAGAGAAAATGGTACAGTACATCACGTGGTGGAGTGGTTAGATTAGTGTAAAAACTTGAGTTACTTGGGTCGACAAGTAAGATGGGCTTTTGTTCGATTAATAATAAAAATCGAATGGGCAGGATCGTTTAAAAAAATAAATAATAATAATAATAAAAATAATAATATAATAATAATAAAATAATAATAATAATAATGAATAATAATACTATAAAATTCAAAACCGATGGAAACATCTCTATAAATAGCCCATGAGTTCATTTGTTTTAGAAACAACAATGCACCACCTCCTGATTTCATATATACTGATAAATGAATAGTTTTAAATCAAAAAAATATTCATTTTGTAAAATTAGTTAATAATTGATAAAATAATATATTATTCAATTATTAATGAATGAATATTTATACTTTTGATCAATAATTTTATTTTTTTTCTTGTGATAAAACTATTTTACAATTTAATGTTCGAATGTATCTATAAGATAATAGTGAAAAACATAAAATTATTATCATATATTTCTAATAATATGAATACATTTATTAAATGTATATATTAAGTATTTTTTATTTGAAGACTATTTCTACCTACTTGAGATTATTAATAAGAATGTATGTATGATATACTTAGCGTCTATATGTATATGTATATATATATATATATATATATATATATATATATATATATATATATATATAGGGGCCGCTCAAATGAGACCCTCTTATAATGAGACCCTCTCTTATAATGAGTCCTCTCATATTTCTTGTATTCTAAAGGGCCCCGCCAGGGCACCAAATACAAAAAAGACTTATAATTCTACCATCTATCCATTCATCAAAAAAAAATTTAAAAATATTTTTTTTAAAAAAATGATGATGTCGCAGCAGTTTTTTTAAAATTTTTTTTTGATGAATGAATAGAGGGTAGAATTATAAGACTTTTTCGTATTGGGTGCCCCTAGCGGGGCCCTTTAGAATATATGATTTATGAAGGGTAAGAGAGACTCTTATTATAAGAGGGGTCTCATTTGAGCACCTCCATATATATATATATATATATATATATATATATATATATATATATATATATATATATATATATATATATATTTATGTATGTATGTATGTATGTATGTAAGTATGTATGTATATGAACATTTTTTATTAAATGATATATATTATGAAAAAAAATTGTTTCAAATAGTAAATATTCATTTTTTATTTACATGAGGTCTTTAAAAACTCCTTAAGAATTAATTCATTAATGCATTTGGCGAGATTCTTCATATATCACATTATACCAAGTTGGGAATGAAAAATATTTTTCATTTGACATAATTATTCATTTATCGAATATGTATTTATCGAGCTTCTACTATATAAGATATGCCTTTCTTAGTTTTTTCTTATTCATTTATTTTAATTTAATTATTTTATAAAAAGTACATACATACATTTTAATATATTGATAAACAATGTTTTAATAATTTCATGGATCTTTTACATGTGTTTAAACGCTCCAACTTTAAAAAAAATATTGTAATATATCTAAATTTTTATTTAATGAAAAATTTTACAGATTTTAATAAGGATATTGTAGAAGGTTTTGATAAACCTATTGAATAATAAAAGCTACAAGGGAATGTATTGTAATATCGCTAGATTTTAATTTAATCAAAACTTTTTAAGGTATTAATAAGGATATTGCCAAAGGTTTGGATAAACCTATCGAATGTGAATGCAAATAAATGAAAGTTGTTTTGTTATAATTATTATACAATTGTGATTACATGATTACGTGCTACGGTTATTCTACATTTGTGATGTACTATTCATGGTTTAATTAATTGCATGTTAAATGCATGATTATCAGAATATTTTTGTGTATAGTTTAATGGTTGAATTTATTTGGTACTCTGTTAATTATATATCATGGGTGTGATCTTAAGTGATTGTTGTCTATCATGTTGTACTTGAATGTATGCATATGTGAGATAAATAAAAGGTGTTATGACCCTTGTATTTATGTACTCGAAAATATATAGGAGGTCTTCGAATCATATAGTGGGACCTTCTCGTCATACATTAGAGGTCTTCGAATCATATAATGGGACTTTCGGGTAATATACCGAAATCCCGCGGCGATGTAGAGTACGATAGGTTATAACAAATAAAATGGATTACACTAAATTAAATTTGATTATAGAAGCATATGCATATGAGATAAATTGTGATTGATTATCATAAGTTTCCGATCTTGTAAAGTGGAATTAGTGATCCTCTATGGCTCTCAGTTGCGATTCACAAAAATCGGAAATAATTTTCCAGGTGTTATTAAAATTATATTTTTAGCACGTATCGAGTTGGGAATCACAGTTGTAGGTTTAAATCATAGGTTGGCCAGTTGGTATTCTTTTTTCTTTTTTTGACAAGAATATACATTCTCGTATATGAATTGTATCGAAATACAATACCGGCAAAACTGGAAAAAATGGTTTAGTTTCTTTCATTCAATAAAGTTTATCATCTAACCGAAGGGCATGCATAGATGTCCTCGGAAATTTAGATAATAAGACTTTAAAGTCCGAAAAGAGACTACCCAAAGTCTTCTCACCTGAAAAACAACAAGAAAACTGATTAAAAAATTATATTTATAATTAATATTAAAGTAAATATGTAACACAGCAAAAATTATTTCTAAATCCTAGTGATATTAAAAACATTATTTCAATGAAAAAATCTAATCAACTGTAAAAATAAAATATAATTCAAAGGAAAACCCTTTGATTAGACACAATAACATACATCAAGACCTATAAAATTTAAGTACACACATTAATAGTCACAACTCACAATAAGTAATTTACTATACCGGCCTCCTGGAGTCGATTACAAATATGGCAAAACAATAATCATCAATAATGACCCAACTCGTCAAAAAAACGACTTCGAAAATAACCCAAAATTGGTCCAAAAAACCATAATAAATGGCACACCCTCAGAGGTACAACAACTATATAAAATGGTACAATCATACTATTTAAGACTTTTCAAAATAAGAAATTAAACCAAAGATAAAACATAATAAATTAGTCCACTAAAAATTCAAAGCCTCAAAAACAAGAATCAATTAGCATCTAATAAAACTGATTTCAAATCCTCCTTAAAATTATCAGAAAACAATTAATCATTTATATATGATTACCTTTCACCAATTAATTCCTCAAATAACTCCTCGCCAATTAATCATTCTCTTAACTACCTCCAATCAAGAAATAACATACACATTTAGTCAAACCAGCCTATAAATACACCATCAAACCACCCTATGCAATATAATGAATTAAAGACTTTCCTAAATTAAGAAAACACTAAAGACTCCTACCTAAGTCATTTAGAAGGTTACTGACTTAACGATACAACTAATTAAAGGCGTATAAAGTTTGCAATTTAATCACAATAAACGACACTAATTATGACATAAATAATCATTACTCAAAATAAACTGAAAACTTAATAATGCCAATCAATTATAATAAGTGTAAAATAATACAGAAAAACATAATTACTGAAGTGCCCTCATCTTCTCCAAACCCCTAACTAATTTTACCCCTCTCCTCGAATTCAACCATAATGGCTAAAGATTGGAAGACTTAATCGGAAACAGAAATCATGAATAATCCATTATACACAACAATTAGATAATTGGTCAAATATGATAATCACGACCAAAACAAGATAGAGCAAGATCTGATTCAAAAACAAGAAAATGTACATTTTTCTAAATGCTAATCTGAATAATTCATCTATGTTAATTTAAGAGGTTACCTGAGCCCATGGTGTGATACACATGGTCTTACCTGAGTTGACTGGGATGGCACGAAAAACCTATAGACGCCCATTTCTGAGTAGTGATAACATGAACCCAACTGTTTAATAGAGTCGATGATCTCGGGGCCGATACCGTCGTTGGGGAAAAGAGTGGCGGTGAAGAGATTATATATACACATATAATATCAGAGACAGTTTCATATATACACATTCTAAAACCATTGAAATTTACCTTCCGGGAATGAAAGGTCTATCAAAGTAAGGCATTGGTTGGTATTCTAAACTCCCTTCTCCTAAGCATTTGCATATATATATATATATATATATATATATATATATATATATATATATATATATATATATATATATATATATATATATATATATATAGGGTGTGGCTAAAAAGAGAACTCTTTTTTTGAAGAAAACTAAGGTACTAATCCTAACCATTGGATGTATTATAATCAATGGCCCCGCCAGGGGCACCCACACACTAATCAAATAAACCCTCACACACACAATCCCACCTAATCCCCTCCGTTTTTAATTTGATTTTTCCCGTCAATCGATTATATTTTTTTAAAATCTAATTTCACCACATTTTTCTCCATCTCCCAACGATCAGTTTGCATACCATATGTGCTATATTTTAATTTAGTTTTCTAAGTTTTCTTTTTAAAGGGGTTTTCTCTAGATCCACTATATATATATATATATATATATATATATATATATATATATATATATATATATATATATATATATATATATATATATATATAGTTAAGTTTTAAATTGCACTAGTCAAATTTTGAATAATATATTTTATGATATACCGTGGATAATATTAGTTAATTTATAAACTAAATTACAGCTTGTAATTATATTTGTTCATTAAATAATTTATTAATAAATTAATTTTCTTAATATTATAAGATACATGGGTGTCACAATTTTATTTGAACTTGATATTTTGAAAGACGTTTTTCAAAATCATTTCAATCACTTAAGTTACTTTATTGAAAATAAAGTTTCTGATATTACCTCAAGAAATTTATCTGAGATACCATAATGAAGTTAACATATTTTACTCACTCAGGAATTAGAAAATTATACATGCACAAATATAAAATTTTCATCTAATACATATGACATGTGTCATATTAACATTGGATATTGTTACCTCAGGTAAGTTTCCTGAGGTAACCTCAGGAACTTTATTCTCATATTTTATTTTATTTACAATAAAACAATGATTTTTTATTTGAGATGATTCAAATAAAGACTGGGATAGAAAAATACCAACATAGTCAACTCCTCTTATAAACAAACGAAAAAAACATTTTTTTGTCTCAAATTGGGGCGTACAACAATCACGATATCACTTACATATTCAAAATTTTCTTTTCATGCTTTTCTTTTCTCTAGTCTATTTCGAACTTATGCGATATTTTCAATTAACTTTTTAAGAATATTTTGAATTTTTTAAATTATATAATTCACAAAGTATTTGTTCGTAAAAATACTGTTATTCAATGAGAATTTTGAAGAATATGATATGGGCTAAAAGTAAGCCCTAAAGACACATTTAATGTGACATTAATTAGATCCGGAATGGTCCAAACGTGGGGCCCACCAGATGGGCCCAAACCCTATTTATAATATTAATTTCGTAATTAATATTAAGGGTAATAAACAGCTCAGCAAATAAGAGTCAAACAAGGATATTACTCTTGCCTGACTTAGCCTCCAAGATACATATTTCAACATGGAAACTGATTCCTATAAGGAAGAGATCTAGAACCTTCCTCAAGGAAGACTTATCCACCAAGTCTCTGACTCCTACCATAATTCTAAGGCTCCTGCAGCCTATTTAAAGGGCCAGACCCCTCATCTCAGAACTAACGTTTTTGGGCAGAGCTCAATACGTCACTTACGTTTTGGCTTAATCCTCGGATAAGGACGTACAAGCCACTGCGTCCTAGGTGAGCTCTCGCCGCCATAGCCTCGAGGGCACCATCACCTAGAACTACGTCCTGGCTTGATTCTCAATAATGAGATACGTAGGCACTCTGTGAGGACCGATCAGTCTCGTAACACAGAAACAACCATTAAAGCTCGAAGCTCAACCACCCTTGCATTAATTACAAATCATAACCTAGTTTTTATTCCACAATAGAATATAAGAAACTTTAAAATCAATAATGATTTTAAATATCTTCAAAAGATTGGTGGTATTGAATTAATTTATCAGAAGTTCTAAAAATCCGGTGACATCCAAATTAAAGCTAATGATTTCTAAGAAAATAATAAAATTTGAAATTTATTATATGGTAAAAGATATTTCACATTTATAATAATTGTGCATAAATTCCAAAGATATTATTAATTTGGAGTAAATTTTATAAATCTGTTTCAATAATAACATTTACTACAAGGCAAAGATAAAGAAAAACGTAAACAAATACCCACTTTACATTTCTTTAGCATCTCCAAAATAATATTTTTAGAAGATTTATAAAATCCACAATTAAAAATCCTTTGATTATCAAAATCAAAACAAATCCAATACATTCTTTGAAATTTTCCCTACAAATTTGGTTAAACGTTTTGAAAATAATCTAAGATTACCACAGTTTTCCGATTGATATGCAAGAACTACCTCTTTATGTTCATTTTTATTAAAAAAAATCATCACATATTAACCCCAATATAGAAAGAAAAAATCACTGTATCGCTATTAAGTCTATCATAATGGCACTAACACAACACAAAAAATAGCTGGCTCAAACCATTCTAGCACCAGATCCATAGAAGTTTCACTAAGTTTCCTAGATGGTATTGATCAAAAAATGCCTCCTATACAGAGAAAGTCAAGTACTAGAGGGATGGTGCTACCAAACTTCATAGTTCATACTGATCATTATTTATGCAAGTGCTGGAACATTCCGTGAGGTCATCCAGATCAGGGACGAATCCCCAAACTCAAGTTTCTCAGCCTCCAGGGACGAATCCCCCTGCTGGGAGTACGCTGCCTATGGTTGTCCATCCAGATCAGGGAACCAACTATCTTCAGATGGTGATCTCTCCCCTGGTTGATCCTAATCACCCTCCATCTGGGGTACAGATCCATACTACGGATCTCCTCATGAATACGAACCCAATGTATGGGCTGCCCAACTACCCCCTTGTTCGAGAACCTGGACCGAGTGGTCATGCTTTGCAGATCCGAGATCGCGAGTACCTAGACTACTCCGGCCCCTATACTACTGATTCGACATCTGAGGATGACGATGATGACCGTGACGAAGCCCCAAGGAGGCGATGTGCTAGTAGAGAGCCCCGAAGGAGGGCCCGAAGAATCCATGATGGACCTCCACAAATGACTGAGGAAAGGATCAAGGCTCATGAGGCTGAGATCCAGAGGCTGAAAGATGACGCCGCCAGAGAGCAAGAAAGGCAGAATCAAAGTCTGCATCGACCTCCTCCAATCTCAGGAAGGGTTCCCGTCATAGATCTGGAGAGGTCGTCTAGGAGACGAAGAAGGGCCGATACCTCAACCGAAGGAGCAACGAGGGCGGAACCCCCAGAAACAACCCCAAGGATCTGATGCCGCTAGATCTTGATGATCCAACACCTCCGTTCACTGAGGAGGTGATGAATGCCCGCATCTCAAAGAAATTGAAGATGCCGACGATCAAAGCCTATGATGGAATAGGCGATCCTGAAACTCATGTCAGGACGTTCACAGCTGCACTACTGCTGCAACCTGTTAGTGATGCCTTAAAGTGTAGGGCGTTCCCTCAAACCCTGTCGGGTATGGCTCAAAGGTGGTATAGCAGGCTACCTACAAATTCGATTGGCTCTTTCAAGGAGTTGAAGAATGCCATTGTTAGCCAATTCATTAGTGGAAGAGTTCATGAAAAAATTTCTGCATCCCTCATGTATGTGGTGCAGGGGAAGAACGAGAATCTAAGGGGTTATCTCAAGCGATTCACCAAGGAGACATTGAATATTACAGATCTGGAGAATAAAGTGGCCATGGTAGCCTTGGAACACGGAACCACTGATCCTTTCTTCAAGAGGTCTTTGGCAAAGCATCCTCCTGAGAACATGGCCGAGCTCCAACAAAGGGCCGACAAGTATATCAAGGCAGAGGATAGCATAAAAAAAGAAGCTACTGGAAGCAATTGTAAGGGCTCCAATGACTTTAAGAAACGGAAGAAAGAACAAGAGTATGATGCTAGGGACAAGTATCCCCGGACTAGCAAGGATTCTGAATCACCACCGAAGAAGAGTTTGGGACCAAGATTCAACGACTATGCAAGACTGAATGCTCCTAGGAGTCAGATCTTGTTAGATATTGAGGAAGACAAAGATTTTCGATGGCCGAAGCCACTTAGGGGTGATCCCGCAAAGAGAAACAAGGATCAGTACTGTAGATTCCACTGCGATGTGGGGCATGATACAGATGATTATAGGCAGTTGAAGGATGAGATTGAATTCTTGATCCGAAAAGGAAAGGTGAACAAATTCACTAAGGGTGATGATCATGGAACTCAAAGGAGGGATTATGATAGAAGAGACAATGATAGAAGGGATGATGATCGAGGTCGGGATCGTAACCCACAGCCCCGAGGGCCAGTTATTAACATGATTTGGGGAGGCCCGACAGCGGCCGGTACCACCCGAAACTCTCGAAAGGCGTATGCCAGAGAAGTGATGCACATCGTGGGAGAAGCCCCGAAGCGTGCCAGGACTGAGATAGCAATTGGTTTTGATGACTCAGACCTCGAAGGGGTGAAGTTTCCCCATGACGACCCGTTGGTCATAACCCCTGTGATTGGGAACTCGGAAGTGAAGCGAGTCTTGATGGACAATGGAGCTTCCGTTAACATTCTGTTTCATGATACATTTGGGAAGATGGGGTACAATGATTTTCAATTGACTCCCAATAACATGCCTATATATGGATTTAATGGAGTAGAATCCAAAGTTGAAGGGACTATTCAGTTGCCTATAACTATTGGACAGGAGCCCAAGGAGGCCATTCAGATGTTGAACTTCTTGGTAATCAAGGCGGTTTCAACGTACAACGCTATTCTCGGAAGGACTGAACTTCATGCATTCAAGGCTGTTGCCTCAACGTATCATATGAAGATCAAGTTCCCAACCAGGAATGGCGTTAGAGAACATAAAGGTGATCAAAAGATGGCACAAAGCTGTTATGTAGCCTCGTTAAGGCCTAATAGAGTCGGGGGGCAAGTCCTTCCAATTGAAAAATGGATGTCCGCAGAAGAAAGGAACACCAAAAAGGCCAGTAGAGGACATCACACAGAAGCCTTGGACAGCCATTGAGGCTAAGGCGTTAACTGACTTCGTGGTTGAATGTACCAGTGGCAACCAAGAAGTCGGGGGCAGGAGGTAGTACCCCAAGCAGGAAGTGAACTTCAGAATAAGAATGATGATACCAGAAGGAATGGTGGACGCTCTATTTTGATGGAACATCAAAAACAAAATCAAGTGATGCAGGCCTAGTCTTGCAATGCCCCGATGGGCTCAAGTTATCCTAGTAGGACTTAGCTTCATCTAGTAGAAGCAGAAATAAGGTTCATTGAAACCATTGCAGAGCATGTTGCTCCGAGTAGGATAATAGTACTCTATCACCCGATGAGTGCAAGTCAAAGATGAACGAGTACCGAAAATAAAAGAATAACGAATGGAAAACAAACAAATGCATAGGTGAAGATCCCAAAGGGTCAAAGCCATGAAAGGCCGAGGATGTTAAGGACTAGCTACTCTTCAATACTTATTAAGGACCTGGATTAAGGATCCAAGGATGAAGGCCAATAGATAACCTTAAGCAAGGATTAAGAAGTTCAAGCAAGCTCTCGTCTCAGAAGTTTAAAAGGCAAGAAGCCAACGGGATTGCATTTATCGAATCTATATAGAGGAATCAACCCCGAATCCTAGGTTGAAGAACAGAAGCTGTTAGCCATGAAGGCCAAGGTTAGTTATGAAGGCCAAACTTGAGGGGGGGTCATGAACCTCCAATTAAGATCCAAAGGTTGAAACTTCATGTTGACTTGAAAACCAATATGTAATTTTGAAAACCTCCTAGAGAAGGTTCAAGACCTCGTGGGGCTAACCAGAAACCCCCTGGCCTTGGACCAGCAGCTCTGATAGATATTTCGGTAATTTAAAACACCATTGAGATTGAAAACCCTTGATCTCAAACTTTGGCGTTCAACCTTTGAACATCGAAGTTCAACACCCAAGACCAAGACAAACATTGAAGCCATGACGGCCAAGCGAGCTGAGAAGTTACTTATATGGGATCATCTTTGAAAGAACCCCTGAAGGGCAAGTTGATAGCATTCTTGGAAGAAAATATCGATGTGTTTGCTTGGACTGTAGCTGATATGCCAGGGATTGATCCACAACTCATAACTCACAAGTTGAATGTTAATCCGGGGCGGAAGATAATAAAACAGAAAAGAGAAATTTTGCTCCTGAATGGCAGGAGGCCATTAAACAAGAAGTTGACAAACTCTTAGAGGCTGGGTTTGTTGAAGAGCTTCAGTTTCCCGAATGGTTAGCTAACCCGGTGATGGTCAAGAAAGGGAATGGAAAGTGGAGGATGTGTATAGACTTCACTGATTTGAATGATGCATGTCCAAAGGATTGTTTTCCCCTGCCAATGATAGACATGTTGATAGACGCCACAGGTGGACATGAGATGTTGAGCTTCATGGATGGATTCAACGGCTACAATCAGATTAAGATGCACGAGGATGACATCCCTAAGGTATCTTTCATAACTGACTTTGGTGTTTTCTGCTATATTGTTATGGATTTTGGTCTAAAGAATGCAGGAGCTACTTATAAACGATTGGTGAATAAGATATTCGCCCATCTGATTGGAAAAACCATGGAGGTCTATGTTGATGACATGTTAGTCAAGAGCCTACTCAAGGCAGATCACATTAAGCACCTCAGAGAGGCATTCGAAGTGCTGAGGCACCACAAGATGATGTTGAATCCAGCCAAGTGTGCTTTTGGCATTGGGTCTGGAAAGTTCTTGGGTTTGATGGTTTCGAAAATAGGCATAGAGGTCAATCCCGACAAGATCAAAGCAATCTTAGACATGGAACCACCCCGTTCTGTGAGGGACGTAAAGAAGTTAACCGACAAAGTGGCCGCTCTAGGGAGATTCATCTCTAAGTCTGGTGATAAGTGCTTGCCTTTCTTTCAAGCATTGAAGAAGGTGAAAAATTTTGAATGGACTAATAAAAGCCAAGAGGCCTTTGAACAGTTGAAGAAGTACATGGCCGAAGCCCCGTTGTTGGCCAAGCCAAGTCCCGGAGAGACTCTTTATCTGTATCTAGCATTGTCTGAACAAGCATTGAGTATCATCCTCATTAAAGAAGAGAACAAGATTCAGAGGCCCATCTACTATGTAAGCAAGGTGCTCCACGAAGCCGGGTTAAATTACTCATCCATCGAGAAATTTGCTTTGGTATTGATTACAGCTTCAAGGAAACTACGACCGTACTTTCAGTCACATAAAATCGAAGTCCTAACGGACCAGCAATTGAGGAACATATTGCACAGCCCGAAAGCAATTGGAAGATTGATTAAGTGGGCAATAGAACTTGGAGAGTTTGACATCGCGTATAAGCCTCGAACGGCCATCAAGGCTCAGGCATTGGCTGACTTCGTGGTTGAATGTACCATTACAACCAAGAAGTCGGGGGGCAGGAGACGGTAACCACCCCTGAAAGTGGAGATAAAGATAAAGAAATTGTACCTGAATCAGAAGGAATATTGGGTGCTCTATTTTGATGGAGCATCAAAAACAAAATCTAGTGGCGCAGGTTTAGTAGCCCCGATGGGTTCATAGTTGAATACGCTTTGAAGTTGGACTTTCCTACTACCAACATTGAAGCTGAATATGAGGCATTGATAGCTGGCTTAGGCTTGGCAAGAATCATGAGGGTCAAAAATCTCAAGGTCTGTGGAGACTCAAGGCTTGTAGTATCACAAGTGAATGGCGAGTTTGAGGCCAAGGATGAAACCATGGCAAAATATCTAAGGATCGTGAAGGGTGTTATGACCCAATTTGAGGAATGCTATGTGGAGCACATCCCAAGAGAGGAAAACGTTAAGGCTGGTGCCTTGTCCAAATTCGCTTCCTCTGAAATAGAGAATTATGCAGGGAGTGTTTACTTCCAGGTCTTGAAGGCCCCGTCCATCAACTCTAAGTTGATAGCACCAATTAATCTAGGAAGCTGTTGGATGGATCCCATCAAAGCTCACCTTGAAACTGGATGGCTTCCTGACGATGCCTTGGAGGCACGAAAGTTGTCAGTAAGAGCATTGAGATACGCCCAGATCGAAGGCATTCTCTACAAGAGATCGTTTGTCATCCCATACCTGAAGTGTTTAAGGCCCCATGAGGCAAGAGAAGCGCTGGAAGTAGTTCATGGAGGGATCTGTGGACAACACTTGGGGGGCAGAGCCCAGGCTCACAAGATCACTCGTCTAGGATTCTATTGGCCAGAGATGTTGGATGATGCAAAAAATTATGTTAAGAGGTGTGAGAGGTGCCAAAAGCACGCTCCGATTGTAAGGCAGCCGCCTAAGATGTTGACCTCGATCAGCTCCCCTATTCCGTTTGCAATGTGGGGAATGGATATACTTGTTCCCTTTCCCGTAGCATCTGCACAAAGAAAGTTTTCGATAGTAGCCATCGATTACTTCACTAGGTGAATTGGGGCTAAACCCCTAGCCAAGATAACCACCAAGCAAGATGCCCAGTTCTTTTGAGAGAACGTGATCTGTAGATATGGAATCCCGCGAATCCTTGTGACGGATAATGGGACGCAATTCAACAATGAAGAATTCAAGAAGTACTGTGAGGAAAATGCTATTGATCTTTGTTTTACTTCAGTAGCACACCCGCAAGCTAATGGATAGGCAGAGATAGCCAATCGAATAATCCTTGATGGACTGGAGAAAAGGGTCGAACGCTCAAGAAACACTTAGGTGGATGAGTTACTGCTTATACTTTGGGCATATCACACCACTTGCAAAGTGACAACTGGAGCGACCCCGTTTTTTGTTGGCTTATAAAGCCGAGGCAGTTGTGCCCCTAGAAATCATGCATGCATCACCTCGAGTTGAGGCATATGAGCAAGAGACTAATGAAGAAGGCAGGAGACTTGCCCTAGACCTAATTGATGAGGTTAGGGATGAAGCAAATGCCCGGAATGGAGAGCATCAGAAGAGAGCATCCTTCCACTACAACCTAAGGGTTAAGAAGAGGTTCTTTCGGCAAGGCGAATTGGTTCTAAGAAAGATAGAAGCTTCTAGAGTTGGTCAGAAGGGAAAGCTAGCCCCTAATTGGGAAGGGCCGTATCGAGTCAAGAAGACGCTAGGACGAAGATCCTACAAGTTGGAGACCTTGGATGGGAACGAGGCCATACATCGTTTATAGATGAAAAAAGGTCAGAAATTATCCGCGTTATACAGAAAGAATCGTTATAATTCATACAAGCCGGAGAAGAAACAACTGATATATTTGCTAAAGTCACGAAATAGACGACCTTCGAAAGGATGATTGCACTTAAGAAGTTAAGTAACGAGTTTAACCTTAAGCACAAGATTAGCAGTGCTAATCATGAATTAAGGTGTAATACCGATAGAAGTCACGGGTGACCAAAATACTAAATTAGAGATTTAGATCCAGCTTTTGGATCCCTAGGATCGAGATCCAGCTTCTGGATCCTTGAAAGTCACGGGTGACCAAAATACTAAATTAGAGATCGAGATCCAGCTTCTGGATCCCTAGGATCGAGATCCAGCTTCTGGATCCTTGAAAGTCACGGGTGACCAAAATACTAAATTAGAGATCAAGATCGAGCTTTTGGATCCCTAGGATCGAGATCCAGCTTCTGGATCCTTGAAAGTCACGGGTGACCAAAATACTAAATTAAAGATCAAGATCGAGCTTCTGGATCCCTAGGATCGAGATCCAGCTTCTGGATCCTTGGCCGACCACCTCCCGGCCGACCACGAAGGATTCAGGCCGTTTGGCCGACCACCTCTCGGCCGACCACGAAGGAATCAGGCCAAAATCAGGATCCTTGAAAGTCACGGGTGACCAAAATACTAAATTAGAGATCAAGATCGAGCTTCTGGATCCCTAGGATCGAGATCCAGCTTCTGGATCCTTGAAAGTCACGGATGACCAAAATACTAAATTAGAGATCAAGATCGAGCTTCTGGATCCCTAGGATCGAGATCCAGCTTCTGGATCCTTGGCCGACCACCTCCCGGCCGACCACGAAGAATTCGGGCTGTTTGGCCGACCACCTCCCGGCCGACCACGAAGAAATCGGGCCGTTCGGCCGACCACCTTCCAGCCGACCATGGTGTGGCCGACCATGGTGGCTTGGAACCCTCTGGCCGATCACCTTGTGGCCGATCACGAGCTACTCCATGGTCCGGCCGATCGTGGGGTAGTTCGTGGTCCTGAATCTCGATTTTTTCAGCAAACCTCGGATAGTTTCTGATCCCGAATCTCTACTTTTTCAGCGAATCTTGGATGATTCTGCTTGAGATCACGGATGATTTCAGATCAAGACCAAGATTCTTGATCCTTAAGATAACAAAGTCACGAATGACCAAAATAGTGATTTGAGATCAAGATCAAGCTTCTTGATCCTTGAGATCAAGATCAAGTTTCTTGATCCTTAAGATTACGGATGACTTGAGATCAAGATCAAGTTTCTCGATCCTCAAGACCACGGATGATTTTCAGGTCCGGGTTTACTAGCCGACCACCATTGGCCGACCAAGCTTCGAGGAGGGCGTCACCGACCAAGACTGATTTTCAGTCCTACACGGACTGTTGACGCTGTTTGGGCCATATCTTGAGCTCCGGGTATCAGATTTGGACGATCTTACAGTCCACGCGAAGATCTCTGAGTTTTCTATAGTCTTGGAGACCACTAGCCGACCACCAATTGGTCGACCAAGCTCCAAGGAGGGTGTCAGCCGACCAAGACTGATTTTCAGTCCTACACGGACTGTTGACGCTGTTTGGGCCATATCTTGAGCTCCGGGTATCAGATTTGGACGATCTTACAGTCCACGCGAAGATCTCTGAGTTTTCTATAGTCTTGGAGACCACTAGCCGACCACCAATTGGCCAACCAAGCTCCAAGGAGGGCGTCAGCCGACCAAGACTGATTTTCAGTCCTACACGGACTATTGACGCTGTTTGGGCCATATCTTGAGCTCCGGGTATCAGATTTGGACAATCTTACAGTCCACGCGAAGCTAATTGAATTTTCTATAGTCTTGGACCATCCTTTGCCGACCACCTCATTGTTTGAGGGCCTTAGCCAACTGGAAGTGGATGTTGATTGTCCGTCAACCTTGAAAAATCACTTTGATATTCAGAACACCCCTGACTCGCTTCATACCTCATTAAAGTGGTTCAGAACATTGAAACACGTTAGTGATGATTCAAACATGACAATGATGATTCAACGTTTTCAGAAAACGTCAGCCGATCACCATTTAGCGCCATTAGTGCCGATAACACCGTTGGTGGCGATAGCACCGTTAGTGCCGATAGCACCATAAGTGCTGATAGCACCGATAGTGCCGATAGCACCGATAATGTCGTTAGCACCGTTTAGTGCGGATTAGCACCGATTAGTGTCGTTTAAGCACCGTTTAGTGCCGATTAGCACCGATTAGTGTCGTTTAAGCACCGTTTAGTGCTGATTAGCACCGAGTAGTGTCGTTTAGCACCGTGAGTGCCATTTTATCCTTTTAACATTGTTTAACAATGTTTAAACATTGTTTAAAGCTGTTTAGCGCCATCTAGTGCCATTTTGCGCCGTTTAGTGCCGTTTTATGCCGTTTAACGTCGTTAAACATTGTTTAAGCATCGTTAAGGCTGATTAGTACCGATTAGCATCGAATTAACATTGTCATGAACGCGTCGGTCGCTCCACGCTTTACATAAAGACAATACTCGTGAAACACTAGTGTACAAAGATGAACCCTGACCCAAGTCTCGAAAAAGGCCGTTAAAACTTCAAGGAAAACCTGATCAGTTTTCCTAGAAGTTGGGGGGCAAATGATATGGGCTAAAAGTAAGCCCTAAAGACACATTTAATGTGGCATTAATTAGACCCGGAATGGTCCAAACGTGGGGCCCACCAGATGGGCCCAAACCCTATTTATAATATTAATTTCGTAATTAATATTAAGGGTAATAAACAGCTCAGCAAATAAGAGTCAAACAAGGATATTACTCTTGCCTGACTTAGCCTCCAAGATACATATTTCAACATGGAAACTGATTCCTATAAGGAAGAGATCTAGAACCTTCCTCAAGGAAGACTTATCCACCAAGTCTCTGACTCCTACCATAATTCTAAGGCTCCTGCAACCTTTTTAAAGGGCCAGACCCCTCATCTCAGAACTAACGTTTTTGGGCAGAGCTCAATGCGTCACTTACGTTTTGGCTTAATCCTCGGATAAGGACGTACAAGCCACTGCGTCCTAGGTGAGCTCTCCCCGCCATAGCCTCGAGGGCACCATCACCTAGAACTACGTCCTGGCTTGATTCTCAATAATGAGATACGTAGGCACTCTGTGAGGACCGATCAGTCTCGTAACACGGAAACAACCATTAAAGCTCGAAGCTCAACCACCCTTGCATTAATTACAAATCATAACCTAGTTTTTATTCCACAATAGAACATAAGAAATTTTAAAATCAATAATGCTTTTAAATATCTTCAAAAGATTGGTGGTATCGAATTAATTTATCAGAAGTTCTAAAAATCCGGTGACATCCAAATTAAAGCTAATGATTTCTAAGAAAATAATAAAATTTGAAATTTATTAGATGGTAAAAGATATTTCACATTTATAATAATTGTGCATAAATTCCAAAGATATTATTAATTTGAAGTAAATTTTGTAAATCTGTTTCAATAATAACATTTACTACAAGGCAAAGATAAAGAAAAACGTAACCAAATACCCACTTTACATTTCTTTAGCATCTCCAAAATAATATTTTTAGAAGATTTATAAAATCCACAATTAAAAATCCTTTGGTTATCAAAATCAAAACAAATCCAATACATTCTTTGAAATTTTCCCTACAAATTTGGTTAAACGTTTTGAAAATAATCTAAGATTACCACAGTTTTCCGATTGATATGCAAGAACTACCTCTTTATGTTCATTTTTATTAAAAAAAATCATCACATATTAACCCCAATATAGACAGAAAAAATCACTGTATCGCTATTAAGTCTATCATAATGGCACTAACACAACACAAAAAATAGCTGGCTCAAACCATTCTAGCACCAGATCCATAGAAGTTTCACTAAGTTTCCTAGATGGTATTGCTCAAAAAATGCCTCCTATACAGAGAAAGTCAAGTACTAGAGGGATGGTGCTACCAAACTTCATAGTTCATACTGATCATTATTTATGCAAGTGCTGGAACATTCCGTGAGGTCATTAGCAAAGTTGTCTGGTTAGATAGGCCCGGATATGATCAACTACAAGGCCTTTCTGAAGACGAACTTCAAGCCAATGACATCATCATTACGTAGCTTTTCTATGGATCAAGACTGGATCAGGTACAGAATTTATCCTTGAGTTCGGAGGAGAAATTTAAGAAGCCGATCCACTAACCTCTACATCACCGCATAGGCTAATCGCATCACCTTCATACGCCCTCAGTCTCCCACTAAACAAAACGAAGATCAAAAAAGTTTAAAAACCTCCCAGTGGGACGAAAGTGTTGCACGTAGATGGTGAACCTTCGCTGCAAATGTTGTTCTATCAAGACTCAGGATAATCATAGAAATCTCGGCTAATAGACATGAAGCTCTCACCAAAGTCCTCGAAGATCAAAGGACGTCTGGAACTACAATTCTCTGCCCTACGAATATATCTTCATGGATTGCCTGGTTATTAATTACTGACATTACATTACTATTTGGTTTAGGTATAATTAAATTACCACAAACACATACATATTTAACAGTGGTGTTTAATGTTTGACTATATGCAGGTCATGGATGGCATCGAAGCAATATGAAAATTGCGAGAGAAAGAAGAAATATATGGATTACACATTCCCATATTTATTGTTAGTGCACATACAGATGGTCTGGAGATACAAGAGATGAAAGAGGCCAGCATGGACTAGGACTTGGCCCAATCCGTAAATGCCATAAAACTTGTAGAATTTCTCAACAATTTTGAAGTTTAGAAAAGATTAAAATAATCTTAGTCATATAGGCACATTTTGACTTTATCTGTATCTTTCTGTATTTATGGAAATTATTCTTAATAAATTGTACCATTTTTTTTCTCAAGTATAATTGCAACAATTTTATTTACCAGTCATGTCCATCCACTTGTATTGTAGGGATATGCAAGGTTTGTTTGGCTAATTTTAAATAACTTAAGTTAAAAAAAAATATACTCACATATATGTTAGCTATTAAAATGATCAAAAAGTGTAGTTGTTTAATGACAAAAATCAGTGTAATTTTTTTTTTTTTTCAAAAAATCAATTCAAGCTAAATTTAGATCATTTATTTTATATAAATAAAAGGGTAATCAAAATTAAACAACAAAAGAAAATATTTTTAAAATGATTTAAATAAATTGGTACAAGACAGGTGGTGGCGTGGCCAGATTATTGTGAAAACTTGAGTTACTTGGGCCGACAAGTAAAATGGGCTTTTGATCGATTAATAATAAAAATCGAATGGGCTGGATTGTTTTATAAATAAAATAATTATATAAAATAAAATTCAAAATCGATGGGAACGTCTCTATAAATAGCCCATAAGTTCATTTGTCTTAGAAACAACAATGCACCACCTTCTGGTTTTATATATAGGTACACATTTCTTAGTTTTTTGTTAAGTAACCAGTCCACCTAAAATCTTAAGCTGTCAGAATAAGTCCCCAATAGACAAACACCCTTCCTCAATCGTATGTTTCACTACGATTGATCATACAGACGGCAGAAGGAACGCCAGATAACAGATAATGAAGACAACAAATAATGATTAAATAAATTGGGGTGGAGGGACTCGAACCTGAGACCCTTCCTAAACCGAGCTCTAATACCATGTTAAGTAACTAGTCCATCTGAAACCTTAAGGTGTCAGAGGAAGACCCCAACATGAACTCACTTTAAACCTAATGTTGTATTAGATTAACTTTTTCTCTAATCTATTTCAAACTTATGCGATATTTTCAATTAACTTTTTGAGAATATTTTGAATCTTTTTAAATTTTATAATTCAGAAAGTATTTGTTCGTAAAAAGAATGTTGTTCGATGAGAATTTTGAAGAATATAAGAAATTTTAAAATCAATAATACTTTTAAATATCTTCAAAAGATTAGTGATACTGAATTAATTTATTTGAATTTCTAAAAATTCCGTGACATCCAAAATAAAGCTAATGATTTTTAAAAAAACAATAAAATTTGAAATTTATTAGATCGTAAAAGATATTTCACATTTATAAAAATCGTGCATGAATTCCATAGATTATTATGAATTTGAGGTAAACGTTGAAAATCTGTTTCAATAATAACATTTCCTGCAAGGCAAAGATAAAAAAAAACGTAACGAAATATCCACTTCACATCTTTTTAGCATCTTCACAATAATATTTTTAGAAGATTTATAAAATCCATAATTAAAAATCCATTGATTTTCAAAATCAAAACAGATCCAATACAATCTATATTAAATACATTCTTTAAAAATTTTCCTATAAATTTGGTTCAACATTCTGAAAATACTCTCAGGTTATCGTTGTTTGCCGATTTATATTCAAGAACTACCTGTTGATGTTCAGTTTTATCAAAAAAAATCATGATATGTTAACCCCAATAGAGAAAGATCAAACCAATATTTTTTTTCCTATTAAATATGTAAGATCCACTTGCTTCTAGTTCCCCACCTAGGCCAATCACATCACATCTAGACGCCATCAGTCTCCCACTAAACAAAACAGACGGAGAATTTGAAAAACCTTTCAGTGAGAAAAAGTATCGGGCCAACCATCGAAACCTCAACCAATGGACAGGAAGCTCTCCAGGCTGTCGCCAAAGCCCTCGAGGATCAGAAGACCTCCGGAACTCCACATTCCCTGTCCTACGACTGCAATTTCATGGATTGCCAGGTAACTACTAGCCTTTTAATACTATTTTATTTTCTGTACAAATTCATCACTACACACACAACATAATCTAACAATGGTGTTACTGTTTGATTAGATGTCAGTCATGGATGGCATCGAAGCAACGCGGAGAATTCGAGAAGAAGAAGCAAAATATGAGTTGCACATTCCTATATTTGCTGTAAACGCGCATACGGATGGTCCAGAGATAGAGCAGATGAAAGAGGCGGGTGTGGACTATAACTTGTCTAAACCCCTATGTCGCAAAACTTGTTGAGTTTTTCAGTAGTATTGAAGTTTAAAGAAGATTAGAGTAATCTTAATCGTATAGACACTGTACTACATGTATCTGACGATAACAGTACTCTTAATAAACAAATTGCACCATTTTTCCACCATTTTTTCGCTTATGAATAATTGTAACAATTTTATTTACCATCCATGTCCATCCACATCCATCCACATCCGCTTCTATTTTACGAACATGCAGGGGTTGTTTGATCAAAAAGTGTAGTTGTTAAACGACCAAAATGAGTACAACATTTTATTAAAAAAAACTAAAACTAATTATAGATCATCTATTTTATATAGATAAGAAAGTAATTAAAATCAAAAAATTAAAAAAAATTAAAATGATTTAAACTAGATTTAGAGAAAATGGTACAATACATCACGTGGTGGAGTGGCTAGATTAGTGTAAAAACTTGAGTTATTTTGGTCGACAAGTAAGATAGGATTTTGATTGATTAATAATAAAAATCGAATGGGCTGGATCGTTTAGAAAAATAAATAATAATAATAAAATAAAATAAAATAATATTAGTTTTTAATAATACTATAAAATTCAAAATCGATGGCAACATCTCTATAAATTGCCCATGAGTTCATTTGTCTTAGAAACAACAATGCACCACCTGCTGATTTCATATATACTAGAACCTCGATAAATGAATAGCTTTAAATCAAAAAAATATATTAATTTAGTAAAATTATTTAATAATTGATAAAATAATATATTATTCAATAATTGATGAATGAATATTTATACTTTTGGTTAATAATTTTATTTTTTTTCTTGTGATAAAACAATTTTACAATTTAATGTTTGAATGTATCTATAAGATAACAGTGAGAAACATAAAATTATTATCATATATTTCTAATAATATGAATACATTTATTAAATGTATATATTAAGTATTTTGTATTTGAAGACTATTTCTACCTACTTGAGATTATTAATAAGAATGTATGTATGACATACTTAGCGTCTTTGTATGTATATATGTATATATATATATATATATATATATATATATATATATATATATATATATATATATAGGGGACTACTCAAATGAGACCCTCTCTTATAATGAGTCCCCCTCATATTTCTTGTATTATAAAGGGTCCCGCCAGGGGCTCCCAATACAAAAGAGGCTTATAATTCTACCATCTATCCATTCATCAAAAAAATAAATTAAAAAAAAAAGATAATGACGTGGCAGCAGTTTTTTTAAATTTTTTTTTGATGAATGAATAGAGGGTAGAATTATAAGACTTTTTCGTATTGGGTGCCCCTGGCAGGGCCCTTTAGAATAGATGAAATATGAAGGGGACTCATTATAAGAGAGAGTCTCATTATAAGAGGGGTCTCATTTGAGCACCTATATATATATATATATATATATATATATATATATATATATATATATATATATATATATATATATATATAGGTAAGTGCTCAAATACAAACCACTTTTAAAATACAAACCTTCAAACCAACACTAAATTAATTATATTTCATTTATTCTAAGGTTCCCGCCAAGGGTACCTTCACAAAAAATGCTTAAAATAATTGCCTCTATCCATAAAAAAAAAAAAGAACTTGACGTGGAAATGCGAAGCATTTAAGACAATAAACGGATGCGTTAGGTAGTCATGAGGGCCGAAGGCTCTCGACACACCCGTCAATCGTCTATTGCCTTTACCATTGATTGCCATTCCTTACAACTTTAGAATGATAAAGGCGCGAAGCGCCGTACAAGAAGGTGCGAAGCACCGTTAAGCAGTGAAATCCACTGCCACGTCATCACGTGAACAGTGAATTTTTTTTTTATTTATTTTTTTTGTTGGATAGAGCCAATTATTTTAAGCATTTTTTGTATTGGGGTACCCCTAGTTTGGTCATTAGATTAGCTTGAAATATTAGATTATGCTTAGTTTGTAGGTTTGTATTTTAAGGAGGTTTGTATTGGAGTAGCCCCCTATATATATATATACACACACATATATGTATTTATGTATGTATGTATGTATATGAATATTTTTTATTAAATGATATATATTATGAAAAAAAATTGCTTCAAATTAGTAAATATTCATTTTTTATTTACATGAGGTCTTTAAATACTCCTTAAGAATTAGTTCATTAATGCATTTGGCAAGATTCATTCATTTATCACGTTATACCAAGTTGGGAATGAAAAATATTATTCATTTGACGTAATTATTCATTTATCGAATATGCATTTATCGAGCTTCTACTATATAAGATATGCCTTTCTTATTTTTTTTTCTTATTCATTTATTTTAATTTAATTATTTAATTTTAGAAAAAGTACATACATACATTTTAATATAATGATAAACATTGTTTCCCACATATTCACTTACATATTCAAAATTTTCTTTTCTTGCTTTTCTTTTCTCTAGTCTATTTCAAACTTATGCTATATTTTTAATTAACTTTTTAAGAATATTTTGAATTTTTTAAATTATATAATTCAGAAATTATTTGTTCGTAAAAATACTGTTATTCAATGAAAATTTTGAAGAATATAAGAAATTTTAAAATCAATAATGCTTTTAAATATCTTCAAAAGATTGGTGGTATTGAATTAATTTATCCGAAGTTCTAAAAATCCGGTGACATCCAAATTAAAGATAATGATTTCTAAGAAAATAATAATATTTGAAATTTAGTAGATGGTAAAAGATATTTCACATTTATAATAATTGTGCATAAATTCCAAAGATATTATTAATTTGAAGAAAAATTTTGTAAATCTGTTTCAATAATAACATTTACTGCAAGGCAAAGATAAAGAAAAACGTAACCAAATACCCACTTTACATTTTTTTAGCATCTCCAAAATAATATTTTTAGAAGATTCATAAATCCATAATTAAAAATCCTTTGATTTTCAAAATCAAAACGGATCCAATACAATCTATATTAAATACATTCCTTGAAATTTTCCCTACAAATTTGGTTAAACAAGCTGAAAATAATTTCAGATTACCACAGCTGATTGATATGCAAGAACCACATATTTATGTTCATTTTTATAAAAAAAAAAACCATCACATATTAACCCAAATATAGAAAGAAAAAATCATTGTCTATCACTATTAAGTCTATCATAAATGGCACTAACGCAAAAAATAGCTGGCTCACACCGTTCTAGCACCAGATCCAAAGAAGTTTCACTAAGTTTCTTAGATGGTATTGATCAAAAAATCCCTCATATACAGAGAAAGTCAAGTACTAGAGGGATGGTGCTACCTAACGTCATAGTTCGTACTGATCATTATTTATGAAAGGGCTGGAACATTCCGTGAGGTCATTAGCAAAGTTGTCTGGTTAGATAGGCCCGGATATGATCAACTACAAGGCCTCTCTGAAGACGAACTTCAAGCCAACGACATCATCATTACGTAGCTTTTCTATGGATCAAGACTGGATCAGGTACAGAATTTATCCTTGAGTTTGGAGGAGAAATATAAGAAGCCGATCCACTAGCTTCTAGATCACCGCATAGGCTAATCGCATCACCTTCATACGCCATCAGTCTCCCACTAAACAAAACGGAGATCAAAGAAGTTCAAAAACCTCCCAGTGGGACGAAAGTGCTGCACGTAGATGGTGAACCTTCGCTGCAAATGATAGCTAATTTTGTTCTTTCATGACTCAGGGTAATCATAGAAATCTCGGATAATGGACATGAAGCTCTCACCAAAATCCTCGACGTCTGGAACTACAATTCTCTGCCCTACGAATATATCTTCATGGATTGCCTGGTAATTAATTACTGACATTACATTACTATTTGGTTTAGGTATAATTAAATTACCACAAACACATACATATTTAACAGTGGTGTTTAATGTTTGACTATATGCAGGTCATGGATGGCAACGAAGCAATATGAAAATTTCGAGAGAAAGAAGAAATATATGGATTGCACATTCCCATATTTATTGTTATTGCACATACAGATGGTCTGGAGATACAAGAGATGAAAGAGGCCAGCATGGACTAGGACTTGTCCCAATCCGTAAATGCCATAAAACTTGTAGAATTTCTCAACAATTTTGAAGTTTAGAAAAGATTAAAATAATCTTAGTCATATAGGCACATTTTGATTTTATCTGTATCTTTCTGTATTTATGGAAATTATTCTTAATAAATTGTACCATTTTTTTCTCAAGTGCAACAATTTTATTTACCAGTCATGTCCATCCACTTGTATTGTAGGGATATGCAAGGTTTGTTTGGCTAATTTTAAATAACTTAAGTTAAAAAAAAAATATACTCACATATATGTTAGCTATTAAAATGATCAAAAAGTGTAGTTGTTCAATGACAAAAATCAGTGTAATTTTTTTTTTCAAAAAATCAATTCAAGCTAAATTTAGATCATTTATTTTATATAAATAAAAGGGTAATCAAAATTAAACAACAAAAGAAAATATTTTTAAAATGATTTAAATAAATTGGTACAAGACAGGTGGTGGCGTGGCCAGATTATTGTGAAAACTTGAGTTACTTGGGCCGACAAGTAAAATGGGCTTTTGATCGATTAATAATAAAAATCGAATGGGCTGGATTGTTTTAAAAATAAAATAATTATATAAAATAAAATTCAAAATCGATGGGAACGTCTCTATAAATAGCCCACAAGTTCATTTGTCTTAGAAACAACAATGCACCACCTTCTGGTTTTATATATAGGTACACATTTCTTAGTTTTTTGTTAAGTAACCAGTCCACCTAAAATCTTAAGCTGTCAGAATAAGTCCCCAATAGACAAACACCCTTCCTCAATCGTATGTTTCACTACGATTGATCAGACAGACGGCAGAAGGAACGCTTGATAACAGATAATGAAGACAACAAATAATGATTAAATAAATTGGGGTGGAGGGACTCGAACCTGAGACCCCTCCTAAACCGAGCTCTAAAACCATGGTAAGTAACTAGTCCATCTGAAACCTTAAGGTGTCAGAGGAAGACCCCAACATGAACTTATGTTACAACATATATTATTTAACATATTTTCATATTTATTTGTTTCAATTATTTTTAATTATTTTATATTTGAAAAAGTACATACATATATTTTATTAATGATAAACATTTTTTATTAATTTCCATGGATCTTTTATATGTGTTTAAACACTCCAACTTTAAAAAGAAATGCACTGTAATATAGCTAAGTAACTAGATTGCAAAATAATTTTGTAATTTCTAAAACTTTAATCTAGTCAAAACTTTTACTGTATTAATAAGGATATTGTAGAATGTTGAGTATGAAATACACTAACTGTAATGTAGGGGGTCGAATGTATTACAATCCCTTTTCCAAATTTCCCTAAGTGTTAACTGTTTAAAACTGTTGAATGATTGTAGATTGAGTATATATGTTGAATGAAAGATATTGCGTAATATAAATAACACACAAACTCACTTTAAACCTAATGTTGTATTAGATTTGAAGGTGCTACAAACTGTGAATATAATATGCATTCTCAGCTTCTGTTTCTCAGAGAGAAATACTCAAAATATTACAATGAAAAACTTAACACCTAAAGATATGAGTCCGTGCACTTACACAACATGTGCATAACTCATTTTAGTAAAACTAGTAATCGACAAAGTGACGAGCTAAGCCTGTCTATACTATTTTGGTGAAACTTGGTATCATGTGATTTCTCCTTGTTTTGCATACTGACCAGAACCACTTCTTTAGTTGTTTCTCCTTGAATTTCTCTCCAAGCTTCATTATAGGCTTTCCAGGTGCGCACTGCAACAATTGGACCACTGCAGGTACCTTAGTATGTGGTAATTTTCTATCATGAGAATCTTCTGAAATCTTGAATTTCTCTTCAAGATTCTTTATAGGCTTGCAAGGTGCAAACTGCAACAATTGGACCACTACAGGTGCCTTGGTTTATGATGATTTTCTGTCATGAGAATCTTCTAAAATTTGTCCTTGAAACATTCGAGAATTGAATAAGTTCTTAATTCGAGAACTACTTTTGAATTGCTAGAGATCTCTGAGTTCTGGTTCAAGTCTTTTTGAGATATTGAATGAACTTCTCGATTGAGTCTTTTCACTTCTGGAATCCTTGAGATATCGAGTTACTCTTTTGACTTGTGGAATCCTTGAGAGTTGAGATATCGAAATACTCTTTGACTTATAGAATCCTTGAGATATCGAATTACTCCTGACATTTTTGAGATATCGAATATGTCTTTTACTTGTGAAGTCCCTGACATGTCGAATGGAGCTTTGAATGGTTGACTTCTTGAGATAATGAATAGAGTCTTTGACATATCGAATCCTTGAGATGTCGAATCCTTGACTTCTCTAATAGAAAAAGTTTACTTCTCGAATTTGTACTTAGGCAATTTTCTTCATTCTTCAAACTTCAACTATGTTTATTATGTAGCCTTCTTCTTCAACCTTGAGGCATGATCCAAGGATCTTCTTTCAATCATTATTATATGACTAATTTGTACAATTCACAATTGAATTTGATGCATATTACTAAGTACAAATACACGACCGAAAACTAACTAAGGGGTTTCTCAGTTAAGGGGTCATATAGTAATACAAAATATTACTATGATCAACTAGGCTTGTTATATAGATAAGTACAGACATGCCTCTGTGACTAACATAGAAAGTTCGGATAAATCTATCTAATAATAATGGCTACAAGGGAATAATAAATAATAATTTGCCCTGTAAATGGAACTTGTATTTTATAATTGTTTTTCAAAGGTAATTGCATGATTTATCTGCTGTAATTATTCTATATTTGTGATTTACTATTCATATTTTAATTAATTGCTTGTTAAATGATTATCAGAATAATTTTGTATATACTTGAATTTACTTGGAACTCGTTAATTATATATGGGGTATGATCTTAAATGCTTGTTTTCTATCATGTTAGACTTGAATGCATGCATGTGAGATAAATAAAGGGTTAATTGTCAATTGACTCAATTGTTTTATTCTAATGTATCGAGTAGATCATCGACAAATTTTGGTCTCATGTAAATCCCTCATTCCGAATTAAGTTATATTTAGTTAAATTTTAGTAAAATGGAAAAAAATTAAGTTGGATAAATTTTTTACAAAGAATGTCAACTCAGTCTCAACTCTCAACCTACTTCTATATATACTTATTACATCAAGTTTTTAGGGTTCTACATACCCACTTTCCTTTACATTCGAATTCAACCTTTAACTCTATAACTTTTTTTGAATTAATTTCATTGGTAGCATATTATCCTAAAACGTTATCATCACCTTGCCATGTGGACAAGTCCACGTCAAGTGCCATTCAAGTCCACATCACAGAATTTACGAAAAACATTTCTTTTAACGTTTGTTTTTCAAATTGTGTCGAGTGACTTAAATGAGAACAAAATTTCGTCGGTGGTCCACTTTATATAGTAGAGCAAAATAAGTGAGTTAATTGATAATTAACCCGATAAATAAAAGGCGTTGTGACCCTCATATATATGTACTCGCAAATAAATCAAAGTTCTTCAAACCATATAGTGGGACCTTGAGGTCCTATTTTGGAGGTCTTCGAACCTTAAAGCGGGACTTTTAGGTCACATACTTGAATCCCGGGACGATATAGAGTATGCTAAGTTACAACAAATAAAATGGATTATAATAAAAAAATTGATTACAGAAGGATGTGCATAGGTAAATAAAATAATTTGTGATTGATTATCATATATTTCTGATCTTGTTAAGTGGAATTAGTGATGATCTATGCTAACTGAGATACAACTAATAAAAATCGTAAATAATTATTCAAGTATTTTTAAAATTAGACTTTTGCTACGTTTCGAGTTTAGAATCATAGTTCTAGATTTAAGTCAGAGGTCGGTCATTTGGTACCCCAAACTCCCTCCTTCTCAGCATTTACGTATATAAATGTAGTTGAATTTTGACTTGCGCTTGTCAAATTTTGAATAATATATTTTATGGCATTCGGTGGATATTATTAGTTAATTTGTAAATTGAACAATTTCTAATTATTTATGTTTATTAATGTATTGATTAATTAGTTAATTTTCTTAATGTGATAAGGTACATAGGTGTCACACTCTTATTTTTTAAATTGATTTTTTGAAAGACGTTTTTCAAAATAATTTATATCACTTAAATTACCTTATTTTACTTACACGAAAATGATTATTTTCATTTGAGAAAATTTGAATAAATACTTGGATAGGAAAATATCAATATAGTGAATTCCACTTTTAAATAAAAAAAACATCACATTTTTATCTTAAATTTGGGCATACACCAATCACGATATCACTTACGTATTCAAAATTTCCTTTTTTAATTTTCTTTTCTCTAATCTATTTCAAACTTATGCGATATTTTCAATTAACTTTTTGGGAATATTTTGAATCTTTTTAAATTTTATAATTCAGAAAGTATTTGTTCGTAAAAAGAATGTTGTTCGATGAGAATTTTGAAGAATATAAGAAATTTTAAAATCAATAATACTTTTAAATATCTTCAAAAGATTAGTGATACTGAATTAATTTATTTGAATTTCTAAAAGTTCCGTGACATCCAAAATAAAGCTAATGATTTTTAAAAAAACAATAAAATTTGAAATTTATTAGATCGTAAAAGATATTTCACATTTATAAAAATCGTGCATGAATTCCATAGATTATTATGAATTTGAGGTAAACGTTGAAAATCTGTTTCAATAATAACATTTCCTGCAAGGCAAAGATAAAAAAAAACGTAACGAAATATCCACTTCACATCTTTTTAGCATCTTCACAATAATATTTTTAGAAGATTTATAAAATCCATAATTAAAAATCCATTGATTTTCAAAATCAAAACAGATCCAATACAATCTATATTAAATACATTCTTTAAAAATTTTCCTATAAATTTGGTTCAACATTCTGAAAATACTCTCAGGTTATCGTTGTTTGCCGATTTATATTCAAGAACTACCTCTTGATGTTCAGTTTAATCAAAAAAAATCATGATATGTTAACCCCAACAGAGAAAGATCAAACCAATATTTTTTTTCCTATTAAATATGTCAGATCCACTTGCTTCTAGTTCCCCACCTAAGCCAATCACATCACATCTAGACGCCATCAGTCTCCCACTAAACAAAACAGAGATCGGAGAATTTGAAAAACCTTTCAGTGAGAAAAAGTATCGGGCCAACCATCGAAACCTCAACCAATGGACAGGAAGCTTTCCAGGCTGTCGCCAAAGCCCTCGAGGATCAGAAGACCTCCGGAACTCCACATTCCCTGTCCTACGACTGCAATTTCATGGATTGCCAGGTAACTACTAGCCTTTTAATACTATTTTATTTTCTGTACAAATTCATCACCACACACACAACATAATCTAACAATGGTGTTAATGTTTGATTAGATGTCAGTCATGGATGGCATCGAAGCAACGCGGAGAATTCGGGAAGAAGAAGCAAATTATGAGTTGCACATTCCTATATTTGCTGTAAACGCGCATACGGATGGTCCAGAGATAGAGCAGATGAAAGAGGCGGGTGTGGACTATAACTTGTCTAAACCCCTATGTCTCAGTAGTATTGAAGTTTAAAGAAGATTAGAGTAATCTTAATCGTATAGACACTGTACTACATGTATCTGACGATAACAGTACTCTTAATAAATAAATTGCACCATTTTTTCACCATTTTTTTTTCGCTTATGTATAATTGTAACAATTTTATTTACCATCCATGTCCATCCACATCCGCTTCTATTTTACGAACATGCAGGGGTTGTTTGATCAAAAAGTGTAGTTGTTAAACGAGAAAAATGAGTACAACATTTTATTAAAAAAAACTAAAACTAATTATAGATCATCTATTTTATATAGATAAGAAAGTAATTAAAATCAAAAAATTAAAAAAAAAATTAAAATGATTTAAAATAGATTTAGAGAAAATGGTACAATACATCACGTGGTGGAGTGGCTAGATTAGTGTAAAAACTTGAGTTACTTTGGTCGACAAGTAAGATAAGCTTTTGATTGATTAATAATAAAAATCGAATGGGCTGGATCGTTTAAAAAAATAAATAATAATAATAAAATAAAATAATATAATATAATATTAATTGTTAATAATACTATAAAATTCAAAATCGATGGCAACATCTCTATAAATTGCCCATGAGTTCATTTGTCTTAGAAACAACAATGCACCACCTGCTGATTTCATATATACTAGAACCTCGATAAACGAATAGCTTTAAATCAAAAAAATATATTCATTTAGTAAAATTATTTAATAATTGATAAAATAATATATTATTCAATTATTGATGAATGAATATTTATACTTTTGGTCAATAATTTTTTTTTTTTTTGTGATAAAACAATATTACAATTTAATGTTCGAATGTATCTATAAGATAACAGTGAGAAACATAAAATTATTATCATATATTTCTAATAATATGAATACATTTATTAAATGTATATATTAAGTATTTTGTATTTGAAGACTATTTCTACCTACTTGAGATTATTAATAAGAATGTGTGTATCAAATACTTAGCGTCTATGTATGTATATATGTATATATATATATATATACACATATATAAATACATAGACGATAGGGGACCTCTTATAATGAGACCCTCTCTTATAATGAGTCCCCCTCATATTTCTTGTATTATAAAGGGTCCCGCCAGGGGCTCCCAATACAAAAGAGGCTTATAATTCTACCATCTATCCATTCATCAAAAAAAAATATAAAAAAAAAGATAATGACATGGCAACAGTTTTTTTAATTTTTTTTAATTTTTTTTTTGATGAATGAATAGAGGGTAGAATTATAAGACTTTTTCGTATTGGGTGCCCCTTGCAGGGCCCTTTAGAATAGATGAAGTATGAAGGGGACTCATTATAAGAGAGAGTCTCATTATAAGAGTGGTCTCATTTGACCACACACACATATATATATATATATATATATATATATATATATATATATATATATATATATACACACACACATGTATGTATTTATGTATGTATGTATATGTATATTTTTTATTAAATGATATATATTATGAAAAAAAATTGCTTCAAATTAGTAAATATTCATTTTTTATTTACACGAGGTCTTTAAAGACTCCTTAAGAATTAATTCATTAATGCATTTGGCAAGATTCATTCATTTATCACATTATACCAAGTTGAGAATGGAAAATATTATTCATTTAACGTAATTATTCATTTATCGAATATGCATTTATCGAGCTTCTACTATATATAAGATATGCCTTTCTTATTTTTTTTTCTTATTCATTTATTTTAATTTAATTATTTAATTTTAGAAAAAGTACATACATACATTTTAATATAATGATAAACATTGTTTCCCACATATTCACTTACATATTCAAAATTTTCTTTTCTTGCTTTTCTTTTCTCTAGTCTATTTCAAACTTATGCTATATTTTCAATTAACTTTTTAAGAATATTTTGAATTTTTTAAATTATATAATTCAGAAATTATTTGTTCGTAAAAATACTGTTATTCAATGAGAATTTTGAAGAATATAAGAAATTTTAAAATCAATAATGCTTTTAAATATCTTCAAAAGATTGGTGGTATTGAATTAATTTATCCGAAGTTCTAAAAATCCGGTGACATCCAAATTAAAGATAATGATTTCTAAGAAAATAATAATATTTGAAATTTAGTAGATGGTAAAAGATATTTCACATTTATAATAATTGTGCATAAATTCCAAAGATATTATTAATTTGAAGTAAATTTTGTAAATCTGTTTCAATAATAACATTTACTGCAAGGCAAAGATAAAGAAAAACGTAACCAAATACCCACTTTACATTTCTTTAGCATCTCCAAAATAATATTTTTAGAAGATTCATAAATCCATAATTAAAAATCCTTTGATTTTCAAAATCAAAACGGATCCAATACAATCTATATTAAATACATTCCTTGAAATTTTCCCTACAAATTTGGTTAAACAAGCTGAAAATAATTTCAGATTACCACAGCTGATTGATATGCAAGAACCACATATTTATGTTCATTTTTATATTAAAAAAAATCATCACATATTAACCCAAATATAGAAAGAAAAAATCATTGTCTATCACTATTAAGTCTATCATAAATTGTTGAATAATTAATCTCAAACGTTATTTGAATTTGTTTTGTTTCCGTTGTCATGCAGCTGGACTTGGTCTTACAGTTTGTTTGAGTAGATTTCGTGTCTGTTAGGATATGGAATAAATCACTTATGTGATAGAGTAGAGTTAGGAGTTTTCTGTTTTTCAGTTCCTTGATTGTAGGATCAGTACGTGAAGTAGCTACTATATATGTACTCTTTTCCTTTCTGCATAATAATAATTAAAGTCCTTAGCTGGTATTGCTTTGTTCTTATTCAGTTCTATATCCAAACAGTTATTACTTATATATCTATATGTAAACAACACTTGGTATTAGAGCATTGAAGAACCTGGTGAACGCAGGAGGCAAACGAGAATGGAGGCTAACAGATCGAAGGTTGGATCGATTGGCTTGAGTTACCCGATGTTGGATAGAAGCAACTATACCGCATGGTCTCTCAAAATGAAAGTGTACATCAAGGCACAAGGGGCATGGAATGCCATAGAACCGAAAGATCCAAAAGACGTTGTCGACGAAAAGACTGACAAAATAGCACTAGCCATGATCTATCAGGGCATCCCTGAACAGATACTGTTATCTCTCGCAGACAAAGAAACGGCAAAAGATGCCTGGGAGGCCATCAAAACTCTTTGCCAAGGAGCCGAGAAAGTGAAAACGGCAAGGATACAGACGCTGAAATCAGAATTCGAAGCCATGACCATGAAGGATGACGAGACAATCGACGATTTCCATATGAAAATGAATGGAATAGTGACTAACATTAGAGCACTCGGGGAAGACATGGATGAGTCTTACACGGTAAAGAAACTCTTGAGAGCTGTCCCATCCAAATTCTTGCAGATCACCTCTACCATAGAGCAATTCGGAAATCTCGATACCATGTCAATAGAAGAAGCCGTGGGATCATTAAAGGCTCACGAGGAACGTATAAAAGGAAGAACGGAGACGAAGGAGAGCAGGCTGTTGCTAACGGAGGAGGAGTGGGCGAAGAGAGAGAGAAATGAAGGAAAATTGCTGTTGACTCGCGAGGAATGGCTGAAGAAAAATAACAAGGAAGGGTCGTCAAACTTCATAACCAAGGCAGGGCCTGTCGACAAGAGTAATATAAAATGCTTTAACTGCAACATTATGGGCCACTATGCCAGAGAATGTCGAAAACCCAGGAGAAACAGAGAAGCCAGACATGAGGCACATATGGCTCAAATAGATGATGATGAACCAGCCTTGCTAATGGCGAAATGTGTGGAGGAAAAGGGAGTGGTGATGCTCACAGACGAGAACAAAGCCATACACTCAAAGACTTTAAAGACTGGAGGTACGAATTTATGGTATCTCGACAACGGAGTGAGCAATCACATGACTGGCTCTCGAGAAAAGTTCACTGAACTGGACGAAACGGTTACGGGCACGGTTCATTTTGGAGATGGTTCAACTGTCAAGATTGAGGGGAAAGGAACCGTAACGATGATATGCAAAAACGGAGAAGAAAGGCCCTTGTATGATGTATATTATATCCCTAGCTTATGTAACAATATCATAAGCCTGGGTCAATTGTCTGAAAATGGAAGCAGGGTGGTGCTAAGCGGCGAGTTTCTGTGGGTTTATGATGATAAGAATTGTTTGTTGATGAAGGTCAAACGCTCAGCGAACCGTCTATACAAGATAGTCATTGAAACTGGTAAGAAGATATGTCTGTTGAGCAAGGCTGAAGAGATTTCTAAGCTCTGGCACGTACGTCTTGGACACATCAATTATCAGGCAATGCATATGATGTCGAAGGAGCAAATGGTTAACGGGATGCCCAGAATAAATCAGATGGGGAATGTTTGTGACGGTTGTTTAATGTCAAAACAGGCAAGAAAGAAATTTCCGACAAGAGCGAATTATGAAGCTGGTAAGGTTCTTGATTTAATTCATGGCGATCTGTGCGGCCCAATTACCCCGGAGACAGCTTCGGGTTTCAGGTATTTCTTCTTGTTGGTCGACGATTTCAGTCGATTCATGTGGGTATACTTTCTTAGAACTAAAGATGAAGCATTGAAGACCTTCAAAATTTTTCGTACTGAAGTCGAAAAGGGAACCGAGAAGCGGATCAAGGTGTTCAGATCGGATAGAGGGGGTGAGTTCACATCAAATGCATTCAAAGAGTACTGTGAAGGAGCTGGAATAGAAAGAAATTACATAACTCCCTATACGCCTCAACAGAACGAGGTGGTAGAGAGACGTAATCGAACAGTGGTGGAGATGACTCGGAGCTGTCTTAAGGAGATGAACTTGCCAATGAAAATGTGGGGAGAAGCAGTCCGACATTCGGTTTACATCCTCAATAGAGTTCCTACGAGAGCATTGACAAAGGTAACACCGTATGAAGCAAGGTATGAACGCAAACCAAATATGAGTTATGTTCGTGTTTTTGGTTGTTTAGCCTATATGAAAGTCCCTGGTAATCAAGTAATGAAATTGGAGGATCGCAGTAAGAGGGTTGTCAATCTTGGCAAAGAACCTGGCACGAAAGGATACCGCTTGTTTGATCCACTCACTGATCGCATTTACATAAGTCGAGATGTGACATTCAATGAATTTGAATCCTGGCCTTGGAACAAGACAGACAATGAGATGGAGCAATTTACTGTACAGATCGATGAAGAAGAGAAGAGTAACACACATGACCATTCTGATGAGGAAGATGCAGACATTGGTTTTTCCAGGGGGGATAGTCAATCTACTGAAGGAAACAGTCCTCAAGTGAATACTCAGAACAGCCCTCAAATGAATACTCAGAACAGTCCACAAGTGAGTACACCAGTCACTAGACTAAATCGCGACGACTATGATGATAGTACCGAGCCCAGAAAGACCAGACTGATCAGGGATATATATGAAGAAACAGAAGCAATGGAAGGACTATATTTGATGGGAGTGGATGAACCGGGAAACTACAAGCAAGCTGTCAAAGATGAAAATTGGCAACGGGCAATGGAGCAGGAAATAGAGTCTATAGAAGAGAATGAGACATGGGAGTTGACAAAACTACCACCAAATAAGAAGTTGATTGGTCTTAAATGGGTCTACAAATTAAAGAAGGATGCTAACGGTAAGATTATCAAACACAAGGCTAGACTCGTCGCGAACGGATACATTCAAGAACATGGCGTAGACTATGACGAAGTATATGCCCCGGTCACACGACTGGAAACGGTCAGGTTGTTGCTGGCCTTATCAGCCAAAGAAAACTGGGAGGTTCATCACCTCGACGTGAAGACGGCATTCCTAAACGGAGACATTAAGGAAGAAGTATACGTAACTCAGCCCGAGGGTTTCGAGAAATCTGGCAAAGAGCAGTTTGCTTACAGATTGAGGAAAGCTCTTTACGGTCTACGTCAAGCGCCTCGCGCCTGGTACGCTAAGTTGAACTCGTATCTTGAAAAAATTGGCCTTATTCGGTGTCCTTACGAGCCTGCAGTATACACGAGAAAAGAAAATGGTGAAACGCTGATTGTGGCTGTGTACGTAGATGACCTGCTGGTCACTGGTTCAAACAAGATGGTGACTGAAAAATTCAAAACAGAAATGAGTGATATGTTTCAGATGAGTAGCCTGGGTAAGTTGAGTTATTATCTGGGTATTGAAGTAGAACAAAAGAATGGTTGTATCGTTCTAAAACAGTCTGGTTATGCCCGAAAGATCCTTGAGAAAGCTGGTATGTTAGAGTGCAACGCCACAAGCTATCCAATGGACCCGAAGATGCAGATTACTAGTGATGAAGGAGGTGAGGTAGTAGATGCAACTGCATTCAAAAGCATGGTGGGAGGACTCCGCTATTTGGTACATACAAGACCGGATATTGCTTTCAGTGTGGGGATTGTAAGTCGCTATATGGAGAAGCCGACGAAACTGCATCTGGAGGCTGTCAAACGCATTATGAGATATGTAAAGGGGACGATGCAGTTTGGTTTGGTCTATTCTAGAGACAGCAAGAACAACGTCCTGAATGGTTTTTCAGACAGCGATTTGGCAGGTCAGTTGGACGACAGGAGAAGTACAAGCGGAATGGTTTTCTACTTAAATGATAGTGTCATAACCTGGGTATCACAAAAACAACGCTGTGTGGCATTGTCTTCGTGCGAAGCAGAATTTATGGCTGCAGCTGCGGCGGCCTGTCAGGCTATATGGCTTCGAAACGTGCTTAACCAGGTCACAACAGAAACTCTTGGTCCAGTGGTGCTGTGTGTTGATAACAGATCAGCCATAGATTTGGCCAAAAATCCGGTGTTCCACGGGAGAAGCAAACATATAGACGTACGGTTTCACTTTATTAGGGAATGTGTCGAGCGTGGTGAGATTGTCCTGAAGCATGTGAAGACAGACGAGCAGCGAGCAGACATAATGACCAAGGCATTGATCAGGAGCAAGTTCGAGGACATGAGAAGGCTCCTGGGAGTTCAAAGTTTGGATTGATATGGTTTGAGATTAAAGGGGGGATTGTTGAATAATTAATCTCAAACGTTATTTGAATTTGTTTTGTTTCCGTTGTCATGCAGCTGGACTTGGTCTTACAGTTTGTTTGAGTAGATTTCGTGTCTGTTAGGATATGGAATAAATCACTTATGTGATAGAGTAGAGTTAGGAGTTTTCTGTTTTTCAGTTCCTTGATTGTAGGATCAGTACGTGAAGTAGCTACTATATATGTACTCTTTTCCTTTCTGCATAATAATAAGAAAAGTCCTTAGCTGGTATTGCTTTGTTCTTATTCAGTTCTATATCCAAACAGTTATTACTTATATATCTATATGTAAACAACATAAATGGCACTAACGCAAAAAATAGCTGGCTCACACCGTTCTAGCACCAGATCCAAAGAAGTTTCACTAAGTTTCCTAGATGGTATTGATCAAAAAATGCCTCATATACAGAGAAAGTCAAGTACTAGAGGGATGGTGCTACCTAACGTCATAGTTCATACTGATCATTATTTATGAAAGGGCTGGAACATTCCGTGAGGTCATTAGCAAAGTTGTCTGGTTAGATAGGCCCGGATATGATCAACTACAAGGCCTCTCTGAAGACGAACTTCAAGCCAACGACATCATCATTACGTAGCTTTTCTATGGATCAAGACTGGATCAGGTACAGAATTTATCCTTGAGTTTGGAGGAGAAATATAAGAAGCCGATCCACTAGCTTCTAGATCACCGCATAGGCTAATCGCATCACCTTCATACGCCATCAGTCTCCCACTAAACAAAACGGAGATCAAAGAAGTTCAAAAACCTCCCAGTGGGACGAAAGTGCTGCAAGTAGATGGTGAACCTTCGCTGCAAATGATAGCTAATTTTGTTCTTTCAAGACTCAGGGTAATCATAGAAATCTCGGCTTAAATATCCCATGAGTTCATTTGTCTTAGAAACAACAATGCACCACCTCCTGATTTCATATATACTAGAACCTCGATAAATGAATAGCTTTAAATCAAAAAAAATATATTCATTTAGTAAAATTATTTAATAATTGATAAAATAATATATTATTCAATTATTGATGAATGAATATTTATACTTTTGGTCAATAATTTTATTTTTTTTCTTGTGATAAAACTATTTTACAATTTAATGTTCGAATGTATATATAAGATAATAGTGAAAAACATAAAATTATTATCATATATTCTAATAATATGAATACATTTATTAAATGTATATATTAAGTATTTTGTATTTGAAGATTATTTCTACCTACTTGAGATTATTAATAAGAATGTATGTGTATATATATATAGGGGACGGCTCAAATGAGACCCCTCTTATAATGAGACCCTCTCTTATAATGAGTCCCCCCATATTTCTTGTATTTTAAAGGGCACCGCCAGGGCACCCAATACAAAAAAGGCTTATAATTCTACCATCTATCCCTTCATCAAAAAAATGATGACATGGCAGCAGTTTTTTTAATTTCTTTTAATTTTTTTTGATGAATGAATAGAGGGTAGAATTATAAGACTTTTTCGTATTGGGTGCCCCAGGCGGTGCCCTTTAGAATAGATGAAATATGAAATGGACTCATTATAAGAGAGAGTCTCATTATAAGAGTGGTCTCATTTGAGCACACTACAAGGAATTTCAAGTCTAACAACGGATTTTATCCGTTGTCTGATACCTGCAAACCCCGTTGTCTATCGGGGTGTCATCTGATACGCACCTCAGACAACGGTATGAAAACTGTTGTGTGTTAGAGCGAGAGACAACGCTATCATCTCTAGACGCCGTTGTCTAATATCCAGAAACAACAACACAATGGTTTAGAAACCGTTGTTGTTTGGGATGCTACACAATGGTTTTAATTGAAGTAACACTTGTCTGAAAACAAATCACACAATCGTTTTAATTGAATAAACACTTGTCTGAAAGGAAATCACACAATGGTTGTAATTGAATAAACACTTGTCTGAAAGGAAATCACACACTATTTTCCATTTTTTATTCATAAACAATGCTTTACCAAAATAAAAATACAAAATCAGAACATTTACAAAAAAATCCAAATATTAACAAAATTACAAATAGACATCTTGTCCACAAAACTAAAACAAAAGGACAAAATCATACTAGAACTAAATATTTCAAGGTAGTGTCTGCAGTGAGCAAATTGAAGCCGAGGATGCCTAGACTGTTGCAGAGTAGGTCAGGCATATGGTGATACTCCCAGTGGATGGACATTACTTGCATTTACCCTACTAATGCTCGATAGAAGGCAACTTCAAGAGTTTTAAGACACTGCAGCTCTGGCAAAGGAGATTTAAAGACACCAACACCCGCTTTAGAAACCAATTTCACACTCACTCTAGCTGCTGGATTAGCATTCTGCACAAGAATTAGATAAAGCATATCAATGTCAAGAAAGGTATCATGTCAAGAAAGTATGGTACTAGCTGGTGACTGCTTGGAATTTGCAAAATAATGTACACTACTCTTCCCACCTGCACTACTTCTTTTTGAAAATGTCCCTGTCATGTTAAACATGGAGAGAAGATAAAATGAGCCATACTGAATCATGAATCAAATTTTAAAATCTGCTAAAGTGTGCTTGGTAACTAGATGTGCTATGCTTGAAATTCATCTGCTGCATAGGACATATAAGAATGAATCTTTAATTTTTCATAGCAACAGCAGACTTGCAAGTCCTGTTGAAATTTCATCCATAAACAGGGGGTTTTCCTGGGCCCAACAACCATTTCTCCTGCAATAGTATAGAAAATTGAATCATCTGATGAATGAGTTGCAGAGATGCTCTAGTCTGCAACATATAAACATAACTAAGACACTTTTTTTAACTTCTGTATGTTCCTTTACACAATTATGAAAAACTGATATACCAGATGATAGAATCACAGACAATCCAGTACAGGAGATTTCAGGACTGGGCCAAATATTCTTTTCCTTTTCTATTCGAGTAAGATCCTTCAAAAATCCTGGAAGAAAAGATCAATCCATATTGCTGCATAAGAGGACTAAGGAAGCTATATAACTATTGATAGTGTCATATGCATGTACAGGAGATTCTTTTGTTGTCAGTTTACAAATACTAGCAAGTTCTAAAAACTATACCATGATACTTATGTTTTTAAAGAAGCAACAAAAATTAAGGCTGCTTTTACCAAAAAAAACATATACTGTAGAATGCAAAAGGCTAAAATCCAAAAAAAGGATAGTGGGGAACTGAATGCTCATTTATTTTCATAAGTGATCGTCAACTGAGGCATGACTTGCCAAATGTGGCTACAAAAAACAATGTCTTGATGCTAATACTGAATCTAACTTGAAGAATGGAGATAAAATATTAATAAACAAATATGAACAATATTTAATACTGTACAAAGTGAGATATTATCAAAAACTTTTGGTTGTCCGGAATAGGATTCAGAACTCTTTATCTCGATCTGTGATAAAATTGATAGTAATAGTGGACATTCATATATGCAAGAGGCACATCATGAGAAATAAGCACATAAGTAATATAATGCAACTCTGTAAAAGAAATGTTTGTTCGAACAAGTAGTTCATACCATGTCCCATCTCATAGAGAAAGCAAATAGATCTTCAACTCCCAATACCTAAGGTCTTGACCAACTGCTGCAACAAGAGAGCCCATATCATCTAGTATTGATAAATGCAAATTTAAAAACTATAATCAAATTATAAATTACTAATTAAAAACTGGAAATTAAAAATTGAAACTCAAGCGTATGGGAGAATGATGAACAAATTATAAATTGATACTTGCTAATTGAATACCACTCACCAATTAATATCAAAGTCGCTTATTGACTGAATCGAACCTGGGATTGGAGATTCGATGAACAAACTGAGCTGTGATTTCGAGCCAGGAATTTTGAAATTTGAGATAGAGGTTGTGTTAGGAACGGTGAGTTCATAAACTTGGTTTGGTATTCGAAGATGGTGAGATGGGATAGGGTAGTGAGATGGGCGTGAGTTTGTGTGTGCGAAAGATATAGAGATAGACTGATAGAGTACAAAGAGGCCTTTTGAAACAGAAAGGGGGAAGTGAAATGTGGGTTTGGGGGGAAGTGAAATTTCAAGAAAATTTGGGTTTGTTGGATGAAACATAGGAGGGAAAATAGAAGAGGGAAACGAAAATGAAATCGTTTATAAAGTAATATTTTTTATTAACTATTTTAAATAATTTTTATTTGTGAAATATTAAATTAACTAGCTTTCTATTAAAATATATCTAATTGAATGATATTACAATATTTTCAATAAATAAAAAATTAATTTGGTAGGAAATCTTAGTAGATCACTACTATATTGACCAGTACCGGTAACTCGTGTTTTGTCACTGATTATTGTTTCTATTTTTTAAAAACTATTTCTCGACGATCCAACCGTACGGATGTTAAGATATATCTAATATATTGATATTCCCAAATTTTCAAAAAATAAGAAATTAATTTGTTTGGAGATCTTAGTAGATCACTACTATATTGACCAGTACCCAGAACTCGGGCTTGAGGACCATTACAGACGTCTGAACCACCTTGATTTTAAGAGGGTATGAAAATTAGGCTGTGCCTGCTATTTTGATCTTTATGCCCCATGAAACTAGTATAAATTAATATTTAAACTTATTTGCGAGGAGAGTTAATTGTAACTTTTAAACTTGCAGTTTTTACAACTCAATAGGCTTGTGCAATTTTTAGAATTCCTTAGCTCAGATGAATGAGTTTGCAATTTGTTTTTTTGTATTTTGAAGATTGCTTCAGATTTGCAAAATGAAAAGGAGGTACCCCAAGAGATAAGGTGGATTGCAGATGGGCCCAACAAGGAGGTGCCTACATTCAACGGCTACAGAATAGATGGGTCTACATTCAGTACCAAGGATCGGGATGATACGCGTCAAGTTCAATGCAGTGGTGTGTGTGTGGATGCTAATACAATGGTTGTGCAAGCTAAGGGTAACAACATTGAACATACTTCACATACATTTTACGGGGTTATTTAAAGTATATGGGAGTTGGACTATAATAGCTTTAGGGTCCCTGTTTTTCGTTGTAAGTGGGTAGATATGAACAAAGGGATTAAGGTTGATGAGTTGGGATATACATTGGTTAATTTGAATAGGTTGGGGTTTTTGAATGATCCATTTGTGTTGGCGAAACATGTTAAACAAGTTTGTTACATCGACGACCCTCTTGAAAAATTATGGTCCGTGGTGTTGAAATTTCCCGAAAAAAAATACTACGAAGATAGCGAAGATGAGAATGAGGGATCTGTCGAAGTAGAACTTGAGAATGAGTTCTTTGTGCCCAATTTACCGGATGTTGATTTACTTGATGACGACATGACTAGCTACATGCGAGATGATCTAGAGGAACTAATTCAACTCTCATAATGTAATTTGATTTGTGTTTCTTTGATTTTCATGAAGTTTGTAATTTGATTTGTGTTTATTTCAATTAGTGTTTTGTTGACATGGCAATTCTTTCTTCGTTGGTTTGGTATGTTGGATATATTGTCCAGGATTGGCTGCTACTGTGGTTTTTTTTTTAATTTTGTACAGTGATTCAGACAACGGTTTTTATCCTAAAACAATTGTCTGATACATGATTAAATAAACACAACACTAGCATAATACCGTTGTCTGAAGTCTCTTCAAACAATAGTATTTGCAAACCGTTGTCTGAACTAACTCTATTGCACAACACAATAAAAAAAAACACTTGTCTATTCAAATCAGACAAACAACGGTAATTGATACATTGTCTGAACTTTCTTCAAACAATGGTATTTTGTAAACCGTTGTCTGAATCAACTCGTTTGCACAACACAATTATAAACCGTTGTCTGAGCCAACTCAAATCAAATAAAAAAAACAACGGTAATTATAACATTGTCTGAAGTCTCTTCAGACAACACCTTGAAAAACAAAACACTTGTCTGATTCAATTTGTTAGACAACGGAATTAAATTGTCAAAACCCCGTTGTCTGAAGGCTGGATCAGACAATGTTTTTTAAAAAAAAATTAAAACACTTGTCTGTTGATTTTGGGCAACGCTTTTTCCAGTTTACGTTGTCTGATAGGTGTTGTCTGATTCAGTTTTTCTTGTAGTGGCACCTCTCTCTCTCTATATATATATATATATATATATATATATGTATGTATGTATGTATGTATGTAAGTATGTATACGGATATTTTTTATTAAATGATATATATTATGAAAAAAATTTGCTTCAAATTAGTAATTATTCATTTTTTATTCACATGAGGTCTTTAAAGACTCCTTAAGAATTAATTCATTAATGCATTTGGCGAGATTCTTCATTTATCACATTATACCAAGTTGGGAATGAAAAATATTATTCATTTGACGTAATTATTCATTTATCGAGCTTCTACTATATAAGATATGCCTTTCTTAGTTTTTCTTATTCATTTATTTTAATTTAATTATTTAATTTTAGAAAAAGTACATACATACATTTTAATATAATGATAAACATTGTTTTAATAATTTCCATGGATCTTTTACATGTGTTTAAACGCTCCAACTTTAAAAAAAAATTGTAATATAGCTATATTGTTATTTGATCAAAAATTTTACAGGTTTTTATAATGATATTTTAGAAGGTTTGGATAAACCTATCGAATAATAAAAGCTACAAGGGAATGTATTGTAATACAGCTAGATTTTAATTTAATCAAAAAATTTTAAGGTATTAACATGGATATTGTCAAAGGTTTGGATAAACCTATCGAATGTGATTGCAAATAAATGAAAGTTGTTTTGTTATAATTATTATACAAATGTGATTACATGATTACGTGCTATGGTTATTCTACATTTGTGATGTACTATTCATGGTTTAATTAATTGCATGTTAAATGCATGATTATCGGAATAGTTTTATGTATAGTTGAATGGTTGAATTTACTTGATACTCTGATAATTATATATCATGGGTGTGATCTTAAGTGATTGTTGTCTATCATGTTGTACTTGAATGTATGCATATGTGAGACAAATAAAAGGTGTTATGACCATTGTCTGTACTTGGAAATATATAAGAGGTCTTCGAATCATATAGTGGGACCTTCGCGTCATACATTGGAGGTCTTCGAATCATATAATGGGACTTTCGGGTAATATTCCGGAATCCCACGGCGATGTAGAGTATGATAGGTTATAACAAATAAAATGGATTACACTAAATTAAATTTGATTATAGAAGCATATGCACATGCACATGAGATAAATTGTGATTGATTATCATAATTTTCTGAAAGGCATATGACACAGCCTATTTGTAGTTCGAGGACTCAACTCAACTTAAGCTTAGAGTGTAATAAGTAAATAACTTTAACTGTCACAGGAATCTCAGGAGGTACTATCTGTCAGAAGAAAAACCCTAAAGTCAATCTATAGTTTTGATGTTTTACACTGGAAGAAGCTCAGATTGCTGATCAAGCCTCAGTATAGCATCAAAGAAGTGGATTTATTTCTAAGACAGAGATTTCTAGAGTGACAGGTTCAGACAGTATACAGTGAACTACAAGAAGGAGAAAGAAATGAGAAGAAAAATGAATCACATTTTTAATGTGAAAATTAAAGGACAGTCATTGAAGTTAGTCGTTCATGAACCAGACCGTGCATGGAACGTCAACAAAATATTCAGTGGTATTCCTTTATTACTTTCAGTGATTCAGAAAAGAATTAAGACAATCCAAGGATATATAATTATTCTTCTTTAATTAATTTAAATCAAGTAGTCAATTTAATTAATTAATTAATTCATCTTGAATTAATTCTTTAATTAAATTAATTATTAGATTAATTAAATCTGATTAATTATTTAAGTAAGAATAAATTAAAATGATTATTTATTAATCAATTTTAATTTAAATCTGAAAAATGAACTAGCAAGACAATCCCTGATTGTCTTGCCGATTGTCTTGGAGAAGGAATCTAGAGAAACAAGACAATCACTATTTGTCTTGAAGAAGAAAATCAGTAAAGCAAGACAATCTCTGATTGTCTTGCCGATTGTCTTGGTAATGATAATTTCTGAAAAGCTTTTAAAAAGTAGAATAAAAATCTGATTTGATTGTCTTGACGATTGTCTTGACAGTTCAAATTAGATTGTCTTGATAATGATCAAAAAGAAAAAGCTTCAGACAGATTGATAATTTTTGATAAAGCAAGACAAAGATCTCAGAATTTGATTGTCTTGCCCATTGTCTTGGAAGAACCTGATTGTCTTGACGATTGTATTGCCTATTGTCTTGGCAGTACAAAATTGATTGTCCTGGAAGAATAGATTGTATTGCCTATTGTCTTGACAGTTATATTTGAAGATAAAGAGGCAGTAAATGATATAAATAAAGACAGACGACAGAAGACAACATACACAGATCAAAATATTACATTCAAATCAGATTGCTCTCTTCTCTCTCATCAAGAACACAGCACAAGAAGAAAGAAAAAATTCATAGAAAATCAAGTTCATCTTATTTTTAATATCTGATCCGATAGAACTTGTTTACTTGATACTCTTGTACTATTAGCGAGATTTTACTCCTAATCTATATCTTGATTTTTATTAACAAATCTAGAAAAATTCATGTCGAATTTTCTAATTTGTTTTTATTAACTAGATATAAATTCTGTACTGTATTTGTAACAAACCCCTCAAGTTAATATAATTTTATATTCAACTTGAATTTTGTTTCATTTAATTCCGCTCAAATTTGTCAAAATATAAATTAAATTATCCGGACAAATTTCGATTAAACAGTACTGTTTGTATTCAACCTCCCCTTCTACAAACATATTGGACCTAACAATTGGCATCAGAGCCTATTGATTGATATACAAATCAAGATCTTAATTTTATTCCGCTAAAAATCTATCTCGAATTTTTAACTCACTTAAAAATTTATCATGTCGTCAAAAAGCATTGTTAAAATTCCCATGTTTAACAAGGACAATTATACAATGTGAAAAAATAAAATGGAGTTGTTTCTTGATGTCGCAAATTTTAAATATTTGGGTGTTCTACAGAATGGACCTATAATTCCAAAAGAACATATATCTTAATCTATTATTGGAGGAATTGTAGTATCACCTGCAACATCTGTTCCATAGCATGCTGATTCTTTTACTCTTGCTGAAAAAGAGGACGCGGGACTAGATAAGAATTTGAGACTTATTTTAATAGATTCCCTGGATCCTGTGATGTACAGTCATGTGATAAATTGTAAAACTGCAAAACACATGTGGGAAACTATTGAGACTATCAATGAAGGAACTGATGAAGTCAGGGAAAACAGACTTCAGATTTTAACCTCTGAGTATGAACACTTTAGAGCTGGCCCTAATGAAGGCATTCAGGAAGTGTTTGAAAGGTATAACAAAATTATCAACAACTTGCAAGTCAATGGCAAGCAATATACACAGAAGGAGATTAATATGAAGTTTTTGTTGACAATGCCCACTCATCTTGAACATAGGATAACAGCCATCAGAGAATCAAGAGATTTGAATAAGATTGCTCTTGACAGATTGTTTGGTGTTCTGAAAACCTATGAACTGGAACAAGTACAGCAGAGGGAGGTCTCTGGTAAAGGAAGAGTGCCAAGTTCATCTACAGCTCTTGTAGTTGAGGCACCTAAGGAAGTGGAAGCTAAGGTTGTTCTACCTTACAGCTCAGACAAGGAAAAGACTGAAGTAGAACTTGGTCAAACACCACCTATTCAGGATGGTGGAGATTTCTATTCATTGGAAGAGTTAGATCAACTGGAAGATGAATCCCTGGCATTGATGGTAAGACAATTTGGCAACTTCAGATTCAGAAGAAATCCAAAGTACAGGTTTAAGTCAAATAACAGATTCCAAAGAGGAGGCTCTTCTTCCTCTAGTAACAGGGGAGGATACAAAACTGGATCTGTTGACAGAAGCAAGATTCGTTGCTTCAACTGTAATGAATTAGGGCACTTTGCCACTGAATGTCAGAAACCCAAGCAAACTCAAAGAAGAGATTTTGCTGCTGAGAAGAAGAAACCTGGAAAAGCCTATGTTGCGGCTGGTAAGAGTTGGGATGACACGGACAACGAAGATGAGGAATATGGAAATCTGCGTTGATGGCAAATGATCAAGCATCTGATCATCTTAGCAAACAGGTAATTGTTGCTGATCCTGGGTTGATTCGTAGTCTTTATAATTCCTTAGATAATGCAAAAACTGATTATAGAAGACTAGATCTGTTAAGCACTAATCTTGGCAATGAAGTATCAGAATTGAAAAAGGTGCATATTAATCAAGATCAACAAAGAGATGAAATAACAATGCTTTATAAAAAGGAGAAAGCTATTCTAGAAGTTGTAGGCAAACAAATGGCTAGAATTACTGAACTTGAAACACTGGTCAGGGCTTGTTATAATTCGGTTAAAGTTTCCAAAGAGTTCTTTAACAATCAAGTTGTAGAACGAACAAAAGGTATAGGGTATGGTTACAATGAAGCTGTTGGATCGTTGGGCATAAATTCCCCTAACCCTGTTAGTGCTAAAGAAAGGGGAATACCACATGTGCTCAAAAATGTTAAAGAACCTCTGTTTAAAAAATCTGATGCTGGCCCACCAGATATTCTTTCTATGGTTATCCAAGAAGAAATGAGAAATGAGGATAGTGCAATGGCACAATCTTTGTTAAGGATAAATCTGTTAAGGATAAAACTGTTAAGAACACTAATACAAAGAATGTTTCATCCAAGAAAAATGTCACAGTCTTTGTTAAGGCTAAATCAGTTGAGGAGACTAATACACCAAATGTTTCATCCAAGAAAGATGTACCTAAAGTACCAGTCAAAGTTGTTGAATCAGCTAGTTCTTCTAAGACTGGATTAGGTAGTAATAAGTTGAAACAGAAAAATACCATGCCTACCATTGATTCTAATCATAAAGCATGTGGTGTTATCAATTGTATGTCTTGTGCTTTTAACAGTATGCGTGCTTATTTTAATGGTAATTATGCATGTGTTAAACAGAATGCTCCTCGACAGCACATGAACAGGAACAATAATGTTCGATCAAAGACTGCTTTTCCTCCTCAAGTTAGGAGAGAGACATTTGCACCTAAGACTAAACAAAAGGTTACCAAGAATGTTTACCAGGTCAAATGTCCAGTCAATGACACAAGTGTTATTGCTGCTAGAGAAACATGGATACCCAAGATAAAACAAAAGATTTTCAAATCTGTTATAAGGTTAAATGTTTATTGACTAAAGATGTTAAAATTAAAAATGTTGTTTTGCCTGATAAAGGTCAATACTTTAAATACGCAGGACCCAATCAAATTTGGGTCCCGAAGAAGGTTTAATTCATTTGTCATTGCAGGGTATTGAACAGGTTGATCGAGTAACCTGGATCTTGGACAGTGGATGTTCAAGGCATATGACTGGAGACAGAACCCTGCTGACAAATGTGGTGGAGAAGGCCGGCCCAGTAGTTACCTTTGGAGATAACAGCAAAGGTAGAACTGATGGATATGGCAGACTTAAAGCTGGAAATGTTATCATTGAAGAAGTGTCCGTTGTAAAAGGACTTGAGCATAATTTGCTCAGCATCAGTCAATTCTGTGACAAGGGATTTGAAGTCCACTTTAACAAAATGAATTGTCTGATTTCACACAAAAGAAATGAACAACCATCTCTGACGAGAGTCAGAAAAGGAAACTTGTATGTAGCCAACATGAACACTAGAAGCACTCAAGAAATCAATTGCTTCTTTTCTAAAGCATCCACAGATGAAAGCTGGCTATGGCACAAGAAACTTTCTCACCTGAATTTCAAAACAATGAATTATTTGGTTAAAAGGGAAATGTTGAGAGGTTTACCCCCTATGGAATTCACACAGGAAGGACTATGTGATGCCTGTCAAAAAGGCAAACTAAAAAGGGCAACTCACAAAAGCACTGATATATCTTCAATAACTGATCCTTTACAGTTACTTCATATGGATCTATTTGGTCCAGTGAATGTGATGTCTATGTCAAAGAAAAGCTATGCTCTTGTGATTGTTGATGATTTTTCAAAGTACACATGGGTTTTGTTCCTGAATTCTAAAGATGAGACTCCACAACTGGTGATTGATCACATCAAGTTAATTGAGTTGGATTCCAAGTATCCAGTGAGGGCTATAAGGTCAGACAATGGAACTGAATTCAAGAATGCAGTTTTGAATGACTTTTGTACTGAAAAAGGAATAACCAGACAATACTCAGCTCCAAGAATTCCTCAGCAAAATGGGGTAGTTGAAAGAAAGAATAGAACCTTGATTGAAGCTGCACGTACTATGTTAAGCGAATCAAGGCTTCCATTATATTTTTGGGATGAAGCTGTCAACACTGCTTGTATACTCAGAATCGAACTCTTATCAACAAAGACTTGATGAAGACACCCTATGAAGCCTTGAATGAAAAGAAACCAACACTCAAATACTTCCATGTATTTGGAGCTAAATGCTTTGTAATTAAAGAAGAAGACGATCAAGGTGGAAACTTTGAAGCCAAAGCACATGAAGCAATTTTTGTTGGTTATGAAAAAAGAGCTTATAAGGTGTATTTGATTGAACATCAGAAGATGATGGAAAGTGTCAACGTAACATTTGATGACACTAAACTCCCTAGTATCTAAACTGAAGATTCATCTGAAAAGCTATCATTTGAAGATATGATAGATCTAGATTCAGATGATGATAGTCCACCTGATGTTTTTGCTGATGCTAATGACAATAATGTCAATGATGAGTTTAATCAGAATAATGGTGGTGATAATAATGATAATATTGAAAACACCACTCATGCTTCTGAACACTCATCTAATCATCCTGGCAACAACTCAGGGGGAGTTAGTGAAGGATCAACAAGTCATACTCAACAACACAATTTAAATCAAGGGGAATCAAGAGTTAATCTACCCAGACAAACTGTTTGGAATAGAACTCATCCTTTTGAGTTAATTATTGGTGATCCAGATGTTGGAGTAAAGACTAAAAGAGCTTATCAGAATCAATGCAATTATTCAGGGTTTCTATCTGAAATGGAACATAAGAAAACTGAAGAAGCTCTTTCTGATCCTGATTGGGTGATTGCTATGCAAGATGAACTCAATCAATTCAAACAACAAGAAGTATGGAAGCTGGTACCCAGACCTTCAAATAGAACAGTGGTTGGCACTAGATGGGTATTCAGAAACAAACTTGATGAAGATGGCACAGTCACAAGAAATAAAGCAAGACTGGTAGCAAAGGGTTATTCACAAGCTGAAGGCATTGACTATGATGAAACCTATGCTCCAGTGGCAAGACTCGAGGCCATTAGAATATTCTTGGCATTCGAAGCATTCTCAAACTTTAATGTTTATCAAATGGATGTAAAGAGTGCTTTTCTAAATGGTAAGCTGGATGAAGAGGTCTATGTAGAACAGCCCCCTGGCTTTGAAGATCCAGATCTGTTGGACTATGTCTACTTCCTTTTCAAGGCTATCTATGGCCTCAAGCAAGCACCAAGAAAATGGTATGACACTCTTTCTGAATTTTTACTTGAAAATGGCTTTGTTAGAAGTGTCATAGACAAAACTCTCTTTACTAAGAAGCATAAAAATGATACAATATTAGTCCAAGTCTATGTGGACGATATAATATTTGGGTCTACTAATGATCTTTTGTGCAAGAAATTTGCTAAGTTAATGCAGGGTAAATTTGAAATGAGCATGATGGGAGAACTGAAATTCTTTCTTGGATTGCAAATAAGTCAAAGGACAGATGGAATATTTATCTATCAATCCAAGTATATCAAAGAGCTCCTCAAGAAATATCAAATGGAGGACTCATCTTCAGCTAAGACACCATCATCTACAGCTGTCAAGTTTGGAGCTTGTGAAAATTCTGCCAAGGTAGATGTCACAAGTTACAGAGGTATGATAGGCTCATTACTTTACCTTACTGCAAGTAGACCAGATATTATGTATGCTACATGCTTGTGTGCAAGGTTCCAAGCGGATCCTAGAGATGTTCATCTCATTGCTGTAAAACGAATCTTAAGATATCTTAAGGGTACACCTAATCTAGGTATCTGGTACCCTAAAGAATCTGGTTTTAATCTTGTTGGATACACAGATTCAGATTATGCAGGAAGTGTTGTAGATAGAAAAAGCACCTCTGGGAGTTGTCAATTCCTAGGTGGCAGGCTAGTTTCCTGGTACAGCAAGAAACAACAAACAGTTTCCAACTCAACAGCTGAAGCTGAATACATAGCTGCTGGAAGCTGTTGTGCACAAATCTTGTGGATTAGGAATCAGCTGAAAGACTATGGTTTTGTATTAACAAAAATTCCAATTTTGTGTGATAATACAAGTGCCATAGCAATCTCCAACAATCCTGTGCAGCATTCGAGGACCAAACACATAGACATCAGGTATCATTTTATAAGAGAACATGTCATGGATGGTACTGTGGAATTGTTATTTGTACCCACAGAAGAACAAACAACAGATATTTTTACTAAGTCTCTTGACGAATCCACATTCACCAAAATTGTTGGTGAGTTGGGTATGTTAAACAGTCCTAGTAATTAAGCTGGTTAATATCTGAGGTTTATTCTTTAATAATTTGCAAGTGATCTTGTTATTATTCTTAAATATTAATCACTTGCATAATTATTTTATCAACTTTCTATTGCTTGTAATTGCTAAAAATCTTTGTCAACTTGTTTATAATAACTTCTTTATTACTTCTTGTGTTTTGAAATATTTGTGATATTTTAATTAATCATATTCTCTCCTTAAATAATTTTCTATTAGAAAGTTATTTATTAGAAAATATTTAGATTCATTAATTTGTTATAAATGTTTTTGTAAATATATTTAATATTTTATTTAATGGTTTGTAGTGTTTGTCCTTTTGTTATTTATATTTGTTTTCGTAAAAAGATTAATCCATGTGTTTGCAAAATATTTATTTATAGTATTTTTAATAATATATTAGAGTGTATTTTAATTGGATTAATTATGCACATTAATTTGTATTTTATTAGTATAAAATTAATAGATTAATTAATTGTCTTGTTTATCATTATAATATCAAGACAATCGTCAAGACAATCCACAGATTGTCTTGGCAGGTTATTTTGTTAATAATAAAATATTTTTCAGATTTTTGGTTTGTTTTTATTTTTGTTTTACTCAAGACAAACGATTGTCTTGATAGTTTTGAACTACCATGACAATCGGCAAGACAATCACTTGATTGTCTTGGAATGTCTATTCAGTATTTAAAAAAAAAATGTGTGTGTCAATTTGTTTTTAATCAGTTAAATACATGATTGTCTTGATAGTATTTATACTACCAAGACAATCGGCAAGACAATCTAATGTTAGTTTGTACTTCATAAAATATATATATATATATATATATATATATATATATATATATATATATATATATATATATATATATATATATATATATATATATATATTCGTTTTCTTTTATTTATCAGAATAGTAAACGATTGTCTTGATAGTGTTTATACTACCAAGACAATCGGCAAGACAATCATTCGATTGTCTTGTATTGTTAAGTTCATACTTAAAAAAAACAAAAGAAAACAGAACATCAAGACAATTATCTCTCTCTCTCTCTCTCTCTCTCTCTCTCTCTCTCTCTCTCTCTCTCTCTCGTGTTTTGACACAGAGAACCCAGTTGCATATATACACGATACACACACTTTTTGAACTGAAACGCTGCTCGATTTTCTTCAACAAAACTGAAAACGAACAACATCATTGGATAGATCATTCGATTTCCTGTCTTTTGAACCGAACATCTTCGAATTTCATTCAGTTTTTGAAAACTCTAATTTTCAAAAAAATGAATCGGGTTTTCAATGTTTTGAGAGTTCTAGATTTTTTCTTTGAAATCTAAAAATAGATTGAGACTCCCAGTGATCAGGAGAACATCATATAAATTTTTGGGATTTTTCTGACAACTTTGAATTAATTCGAATTTTTAATTAATTTTTATTAATTATTAATTCTGAAAATTTTCGAATTGTATTAATTTCCTTAAATTGAAGTGTGTTTTTGTGTTAAAACAATGGCTGATAATTTTGAGATAATGAAGCATAATTTAGGCCTTGAAGAAGAAAATCAGTAAAGCAAGACAATCTCTGATTGTCTTGCCGATTGTCTTGGTAATGATAATTTCTGAAAAGCTTTTAAAAAGTAGAATAAAAATCTGATTTGATTGTCTTGAAGATTGTCTTGACAGTTCAAATTAGATTGTCTTGATAATTATCAAAAAGAAAAAGCTTCAGACAGAATGATAATTTTTGATAAAGCAAGACAAAGATCTCAGAATTTGATTGTCTTGCCATTTGTCTTGGAAGAACCTGATTGTCTTGACGATTGTATTGCCTATTGTCTTGGCAGTACAAAATTGATTGTCCTGGAAGAATAGATTGTATTGCCTATTGTCTTGACAGTTATATTTGAAGATAAAGAGGCAGTAAATGATATAAATAAAGACAGACGACAGAAGACAACATACACAGATCAAAATATTACATTCAAAGCAGATTGCTCTCTTCTCTCTCATCAAGAACACAGCACAAGAAGAAAGAAAAAATTCATAGAAAATCAAGTTCATCTTATTTTTAATATCTGATCCGATAGAACTTGTTTACTTGATACTCTTGTACTATTATCGAGTTTTTACTCTTAATCTATATCTTGATTTTTATTAACAAATCTAGAAAAATTCATGTCGAATTTTCTAATTTGTTTTTATTAACTAGATATAAATTCTGTACTGTATTTGTAACAAACCCCTCAAGTTAATATAATTTTATATTCAACTTGATTTTTTTTTCATTTAATTCCGCTCAAATTTGTCAAAATATAAATTAAATTATCCGGACAAATTTCGATTAAACAGTACTGTTTGTATTCAACCCCCCCTTCTACAAACATATTGGACCTAACAGTTTCCAATCTTGTAAAGTGGAATTAGTGATGCTCTATGGCTCTCAGTTGCGACTCATAAAAATTGTAAATAATTTTTCAGGCGTTATTAAAATTAGATTTTTAGCACGTATCGAGTTGGGAATCATAGTTGTCAGTTTAAGTCATAGGTTGGCCAGCTGGTATTCTTTTTTCTTTTTTTTGTCAAGAATATACATTCTCGTATATGAATTATATCGAAATATAATAACGGCAAAACCAGAGAAAAGGGTTTAGTTTCTTTCATTCAATAAAGTTATCATCTAACCGAAGGGCATCCATAGATGTCCTCGGAAATTTAGATAATAAGACTTTAAAGTCCGAAAAGAGACTACCCAAAGTCTTCTCACCTGAAAAACAACAAGAAAACTGATTAAAGTAAATAACACAACAAAAATTATTCCTAAATCCTAGAGATATTAAAAACATTATTTCAATGAAAAAAAATCTAATCAACTGTAAAAATAAAATCTAATCAAAGGAAAACCATTTGATTAGACACAATAACATACATCAAGACCTATAAAATTTAAGTACACACACTAATAGTCACAACTCACAATAAGTAATTTACTATACCGGCCTCCTGGAGTCGATTACAAATATAGCAAAACAGTAATCATCAATAATGACCCAACTCGTCAAAAAGACGACATCGAAAATAACCCAAAATTGGTCCAAAAAACCACAATAAATGGCACACCCATAGAGGTACAACAACTATATAAAATGGTACAATCATACTATTTAAGTCTTTTCAAAATAAGAAATTAAACTGAAAATAAAACATAATCAATTAGTCCACTGAAAATTCAAAGCCTCGAAAACAAGAATCAATTAGCATTTAATAACTCCTCAAAAACAAGAATCAATTAGCATTTAATTGTTTTCTAATTATTTTAAGCCTCAAATCCTCCTTAAAATAATTAGAAAACAATTAATCATTTATATATGATTACCTTTCACTAATTAATCCCTCAAATAACTCCTCTCCAATTAATCATTCTCTTAACTACCTCCAATCAAGAAATAGCATACACAATTAGTCAAACCAGCCTATAAATACACCAGCAAACCCACCCTATGCAATATAATGAATTAAAGACTTTCCTAAATTAAGAAAACGCTAAAGGCTCCTACCTAAGTCATTTAGATGGTTACTGACTTAACCATACAACTAATTAAAGGCGTATAAAGTTAGCAATTAAATCGCAATAAACGACACTAATTATGACATAAATAATCATTACTCAAAATAAACTGAAAACTTAATAATGCCAATCAATTATAATAAATGTAAAATAATACAGAAAAACAGAATTACTGAAGTGCCCTCATCTTCTCCAAACCCCCAACTAATTTTACCCCTCTCATCGAATTCAACCTAATGGCTAAAGATTAGAAGACTTAATCGGAAACAGAAATCATGAATAATCCATAATACACAACAGTTAGATAATTGGTCAAATATGATAATCACGACCAAAACAAGATAGAGCAAGATCTGATTCAAAAACAAAAAATTGTACATTTTTCTAAATGCTAATCTGAATAATTCATCTATGTTAATTTAAGAGGTTACCAGAGCCCATGGTGTGATACATATGGTCTTACCTAAGTTGACTGGGATGACACGGAAAACCTATAGACGCTCATTTCTGAGTAGTGATAACATGAACCCAACTATTTAACAGAGTCGACGATCTCGGGGCCGATACCGTCGTTGGGGAAAAGAGTGGCGGTGATAAGATTATATATACACATATAATATCAGAAACATTTTCATATATACACATTCTAAAACCATTGAAATTTACTTTCCGGGAATGAAAGGTTTGTCAAAGTAAGGCATTGGTTGGTATTCTAAACTCCCTTCTCCTAACCATTTGAATATATATATATATATATATATATATATATATATATATATATATATATATATATATACCGTGGATATTATTAGTTAATTTATAAACTAAATTACAGCTTGTAATTATATTTGTTCATTAAATAATTTATTAATAAATTAATTTTCTTAATATTATAAGATACTTGGGTGTCACACTCTTATTTGAACTTGATATTTTGAAAGACGTTTTTCAAAATCATTTCTATCACTTAAGTTACTTTATTGAGAATAAAGTTCCTGATATTACCTCAAGAAATTTATCTGAGATACCATAATGAAGTTACCATATTTTGTTCACTCAGGTATGTACATTCAATTAGAAAATTATACATGCACAAATATAAAATTTTCATCTAATACATATGACTTGTGTCATATTTACATTGGATATTGTTACCTCAGGTAAGTTTCCTGAGGTAACCTCAGGAACTTTATTCTCATATTTTATTTTATTGACAAGAAAAAAATGATTTTTTATTTGAGATGATTCAAATAAAGACTAGGATAGAAAAATACCAACATAATCAACTCCTCTTATAAACAAACAAAAAAAACATTTTTTTGTCTCAAATTGGGGCGTACAACAATCACGATATCACTTACATATTAAAAATTTTCTTTTCTTGCTTTTCTTTTCTCTAGTCTATTTCAAACTTATGCGATATTTTCAATTAACTTTTTAAGAATATTTTGAATTTTTTAAATTATATAATTCAGAAAGTATTTGTTCGTAAAAATATTGTTATTCAATGAGAATTTTGAAGAATATAAGAAATTTTAAAATCAATAATTCTTTTAAATATCTTCAAAAGATTGGTGGTATTGAATTAGTTTATCAGAAGTTCTAAAAAGCCGGTGGCATCCAAATTAAAGCTAATGATTTCTAAGAAAATAATAAAATTTAAAATTTATTAGATGGTAAAAGATATTTCTAATTTATAATAATTGTGCATAAATTCCAAAGATATTATTAATTTGAAGTAAATTTTGTAAATCTGTTTCAATAATAACATTTACTGCAAGGCAAAGATAAAGAAAAACGTAACCAAATACCAACTGTACATTTCTTTAGCATCTCCAAAATAATATTTTTAGAAGATTTATAAAATTCATAATTAAAAATCCTTTGATTTTCAAAATCAAAACAGATCCAATACAAAATATTAAATACATTCTTTGAAATTTTCCCTACAAATTTGGTTAAACGTTCTGAAAATAATCTCAGATTACCTCAGTTTGCCGATTGATATGCAAGAACCACCTCTTTATGTTCATTTTTATTAAAAAAATCATCACAAATTAACCCCAATATAGAAAGAAAAAATCACTGTCTATCGTTATTAAGTCTATCATAAATGGCACTAGCGTAACACAAAAAATAGCTGGCTCACACCGTTCTAGCACCAGATCCAAAAAAGTTCACTAAGTTTCCAAGATGGTATTGATAAAAAATGCCTCCTATACAGAGAAAGTCAAGTACTAGAGGGATGGTGCTACCAAACTTCATAGTTCATACTGATCATTATTTATGCAAGTGCTGGAACATTCCGTGAGGTCATTAGCAAAGTTGTCTGGTTAGATAGGCCCGGATATGATCAACTACAAGGCCTCTCTGAAGACGAACTTCAAGCCAACGACATCATCATTACGCAGCTTTTCTATGGATCAAGACTGGATCAGGTACAGAATTTATCCTTGAGTTTGGAGGAGAAATTTAAGAAGCCGATCTATTAGCTTCTAGATCACCGCATAGGCTAGTCGCGTCACTTAATACGCCATCAGTCTCCCACTAAACAAAACGGAGATCAAAGAAGTTCAAAAACCTCCCAGTGGGACGAAAGTGCTGCACGTAGATGGTGAACCTTCGCTGCAAATGATAGCTAATTGTTGAGTATTGAACACACAAAAGAATACAGAGGGGGGGTGAATGGATTCTTAAACTTTTCTTGTTCTTGAATCTGGTTGATGTATGTAGCAAGATATGTGTTATGTGTGTGTAGAAATATAGGTGCGAAAAATGAACAACACAAGACACAATATCACTTTAATCTAATATTTTATTAGATAAAGATTTGCTACAACCTGTGAATACAAATGGTAGTATTGTCAGCTTCATTTTTTCTCAGAGAGATGTATTCCTGAATATGTATGTGAAAAACTTAACTGCTAGAGAAGTGAGCCTGTATTCTTATAGAACATGAATACAGCCTACCTACTACAAATAAGGTAGCTAAACAGATTTACTTTCTAGTGTGTCTATCCTTTTTGAGTAAGCATCCAAACGGCTACAGATTTGACTTCTTGAGGTTCTGTTCAGATCCACTTCTTTAGATCTTTGTCTCTTGTACATCTCTCTAAGCTTCCTTGTAGGCTTTCCAAAGTACTTTACAGTTTGTGGTCAATAAAGTGCTTTAGCTTGTTGCAGGTTTCTGACTTGTACAATTTCTTCAGTAGTTTGTCTCCAAGAATGTATTCGAGAAGTGGCTAAGTGATTGGTTCGAGAACTAGGATTAGATAACTCTGAGTTCTTGAATATTTCAAAGTTTACATATCGAATCACTTCTCGAATAGCTCTTTTCTTCAGGAATCCTTGAGTTGTCGAATATTTAACTTATCGTATCCCTGAGATATCGAATAGCTTTCTGAGTCTTTGATATATCGAATGAACCTTGACTTGTTGACTCCTAGAGAACTCGAATGATGCTTTGACTTGTTGACTTTCTGAGTTCTCGAATAGAGTAGTAGACATATCGAATCTCTGAGATATCTAATGAGATATCGAACAGTGCATTCAGAGATATTGAATAATGTCTTTTGAGATATCAAATCCCTGACTTCTCGAAGGCTAGACTTTTCGAATATAACAAACATACTTCTCGAATTGGTACGTAGGCAATTCTTCATTTCTTTAAATCCCAACTGTGATTATTTAAAAGTCTCTATCTCTAAGCTTGAGGCATGATCCTTGGATCTTCTTCCAAGCATTATTCCTTGACTTTTAAGTACAGTCTCACAGTTACAATTTGATGCCTATTACAAGTACTAAACAAATGGAAACTCTACAACTAGAGGTTCCCTCAGTTAAGAGGTCATGTAGGTAATGCATAGCATTACACATACTTAGGCTTGTTATTATATGAGTACATGCATGTCTCTGTGACTAACACTAATGTTGTTCTTTCAAGACTCAAGGTAATCATAGAAATCTCGGCTAATGGACATGAAGCTCTCAACAAAGTCCTCGAAGATCAAAGGACGTCTGGAACTACAATTCTCTGCCCTACGAATATATCTTCATGGATTGCCTGGTAATTAATTATTGACATTACATTACTATTTTGTTTAGGCATAATTAAATTACCACAAACACATACATATTTAACAGTTGTGTTTAATGTTTGACTATATGCAGGTCACGGATGGCATCGAAGCAATATGGATATTGCGATAGAAAGAAGAAATATATGGATTGCACATTCCCATATTTATTGTTAGTGAACATACAGATGGTCCGAAGATACAAGAGATGAAAGAGGCCAGCATGGACTAGGACTTGTCCAAATCCGTAAATGCCATAAAACTTGTAAAATTTCTCAACAGTTTTGAAGTTTAGAAAAGATTAAAATAATCTTAGTCATATAGGCACATTTTGATTTTATCTGTATCTTTCTGTATTTATGGAAATTACTCTTAATAAATTGTACCATTTTTTTTCTTAAGTATAATTGCAACAATTTTATTTACCAGTCATGTCCATCCACTTGTATTGTAGGGATATGCAAGGTTTGTTTGGATAATTTTAAATAACTTAAGTTTAAAAAAATATACTCACATATATGTTAGCTATTAAAATGATCAAAAAGTGTAGTTGTTAAATTACAAAAATGAGTGTAATTTTTTTTTCAAAAAATCATTTCAAGCTAAATTTAGATCATTTATTTTATATAGATAAAAAGGTAATCAAAATTAAACAACAAAAGAAAATATTTTTAAAATGATTTAAATAAATTGGTACAAGACAGGTGGTGGCGTGGCCAGATTATTGTGAAAACTTGAGTTACTTGGGCCGACAAGTAAAATGGCCTTTTGATCGATTAATAATAAAAATCAAATGGGCTAGATTGTTTTAAAAATAAATTAATTATATAAAATAAAATTCAAAATCGATGGGAACGTCTCTATAAATAACCCATAAGTTCATTTATCTTAGAAAACAATGTACCACCTTCTGGTTTTATATATAGGTACGCATTTCTTAGTTTTTTTGTTAAGTAATCAGTCATCTAAAATCTTAAGCTGTCAGAATAAGTCCCCAATAGAAAAACACCCTTTCACAATCGTATGTTTCACTACGATTGATCAGATAGACGGCAGAAGGAACGCTAGATAACAGATAATGAAGATAACAAATAATGATTAAATAAATTGGGGTGGAGGGACTCGAACCTGAGACCCCTCCTAAACCGAGCTCTAATACCATTTTAAGTAACTAGTCCATCTAAAACCTTAAGGTGTTAGAGGAAGACCCCAACATGATCCTATGCTACAACATATATTATTTAACATATTTTCATATTTATTTGTTTCAATTATTTTTAATTATTTTATATTCGAAAAAGTACATAAATATATTTCAATAATGATAAACATTTTTTATTAATTTCCATGGATCTTTTATATGTGTTCTGGTTCAAGTCTTTTTGAGATATTGAATGAACTTCTCGATTGAGTCTTTTCACTTCCGGAATCCTTGAGATATCGAGTTACTCTTTTGACTTGTGGAATCCTTGGGAGTTGAGATATCGAAAGACTCTTTTGACTTATAGAATCCTTGAGATATCGAATTACTCTTTTGACTTGTGAAACTTTTGAGATATCGAATATGTCTTTTACTTGTGAAGTCCCTGACATGTCCAATGGAGCTTTGAATGGTTGACTTCTTGAGATATTGAATAGAGTCTTTGACATATCGAATCCTTGAGATGTCGAATCCTTGACTTCTCTAATAGAAAAAGTTTACTTCTCGAATTTGTACTTAGGCAAATTTTCTTCATTCTTCAAACTTCAACTATGTTCATTATGCAGCCTTCTTTTTCAACCTTGAGGCATGATCCAAGGATTTTCTTTCAACCATTATTATATGACTAATTTGTACCATTCACAATTGAATTTGATGCCTAATACTAAGTACAAATACATGACCGAAAACTAACTAAGGGGTTTCTCATTTAAGGGGTCATATAAGTAATACACAATATTACTATGATCAACTAGACTTGTTATATTAGATAAGTACAGACATGCCTCTGTGACTAACATAGAAAGTTCGGATAAACCTATCTAATAATAATGGCTACAAGGGAATAATAAATAATAATTTGCCCTATAAATGGAACTTGTTTTTCAAAGGTAATTGCATGATTTATCTGCTGTAATTATTCTATATTTGTGATGTACTATTCATATTTTAATTAATTGCTTGTTAAATGATTATCATAATAATTTTGTATATACTTCAATTTACTTGGTACTCGTTAATTATATATTAGGTATGATCTTAAATGCTTGTTGTCTATCATGTTAGACTTGAATGCATGCATGCGAGATAAATAAAGGGTTAATTGTCAATTGACTCAATTGTTTTATTCTAATGTATCGAGTAGATCATCGACAAATTTTGGTCTCATGTAAATCCCTCATTCCGAATTAAGTTATATTTAGTTAAATTTTAGAAAAATAGAAAAAAATTAAGTTGGATAAATTTTTTACAAAGAATGTCAACTCAGTCTCAACTCTCAACCTACTTCTATATATATTTATTACATCAAGTTTTTAGGGTTCTACGTACCCACTTTCCTTTATATTCGAATTCAACCTTTAACTCCATAACTTTCTTGAATTAATTTCATTGGTAGCATATTATTTAAAACGTTATCATCACCTTGCCATGTGGACAAGTCCACGTCAAGTGCCATTCAAGTCCACATCACAGAATTTACGAAAAACATTTATTTTAACGTCAGTTTTTCAAACGTTCAACATAATGTAACTTATTTTGTGTCGAGTGACTTAAATGAGAACAAAATTTCGTCGGTGATCCACTTTATATAGTAGAGCAAAAAAAGTGAGTTAATTGATAATTAACCCGATAAATAAAAGGCATTGTGACCCTTATATATCTATACTCGCAAATATATCAGAGTTCTTCAAACCATATAGTGGGACCTTGAGGTCCTATATTAAGGTCTTCGGACCTTAGAGCGGGACTTTTAGGTCACATACTGGAATCCCGGGACGATATAGAGTATGATAAGTTACAACAAATAAAATGGATTATAACAAAAAAATTGATTACAGAAGGATGTCCATAGGTAAATAAAATTATTCGTGATTGATTATCATATGTTTCTCATCTTGTTAAGTGGAATTAGTGATGATCTATGCTAACTGAGTTACAACTCATAAAAATCGTAAATAATTATTCAAGTATTTTTAAAATTAGACTTTTGCTACGTTTCGAGTTTAGAACCATAGTTGTAGATTTAAGTCAGAGGTCGGTCAGTTGGTACCCCAAACTCCCTCCTTCTCAGTATTTGCGTATATAAATGTAGTTGAATTTTGACTTGCGCTTGTCAAATTTTGAATGATATATTTTATGGCATTCGGTGGATATTATTAGTTAATTTGTAAATTGAATTACAGTTTGTAATTATTTATGTTTATTAATGCATTGATTAATTAGTTAATTTTCATAATGTGATAAGGTACATAGGTGTCACACTCTTATTTTTTAACTTGATTTTTTGAAAGACGTTTTTCAAAATTATTTATATCACTTAAATTACCTTATTTTACTTACACGAAAATGATTATTTTCATTTGAGAAAATTTAAATAAATACTTGGATAGGAAAATATCAATATAGTGAACTCCTCTTTTAAATAAAAAAACATCACATTTTTATCTTAAATTTGGGCATACAACAATCACGATATCACTTACGTATTCAAAATTTCCTTTTTTAATTTTCTTTTCTCTAATCTATTTCAAACTTATGCGATATTTTCAATTAACTTTTTGAGAATATTTTGAATCTTTTTAAATTTTATAATTCAGAAAGTATTTGTTCATAAAAAGAATGTTGTTCGATGAGAATTTTGAAGAATATAACAAATTTTAAAATCAATAATACTTTTAAATATCTTCAAAAGATTAGATATACTGAATTAATTTATTTGAATTTCTAAAAATTCGGTGACATCCAAATTAAACATAATGATTTTTAAAAAAACAATAAAATTTGAAATTTATTAGATCGTAAAAGATATTTCACATTTATAAAAATCGTGCATGAATTCCATAGATTATTATGAATTTGAGGTAAACGTTGAAAATCTGTTTCAATAATAACATTTCCTACAAGGCAAAGATAAAAAAACGTAACCAAATATCCACTTCACATCTTCTTAGCATCTTCACAATAATATTTTTAGAAGATTTATAAAATCCATAATTAAAAATCCATTGATTTTCAAAATCAAAACATATCCAATACAATCTATATTAAATACATTCTTTAAAAATTTTCCTATAAATTTGGTTCAACGTTCTGAAAATACTCTCAGGTTATCGTCGCTTGCCGATTGATATGCAAGAACTACCTCTTGATGTTCAGTTTTATCAAAAAAAATCATGATATGTTAACCCCAACAGAGAAAGATCAAACCAATATTTTTTTTCCTATTAAATATGTCAGATCCACTTGCTTCTAGTTCGCCACCTAGGCCAATCGCATCACCTCTAGTTGCCATCAGTCTCCCACTAAACAAAAAAGAGATCGGAGAATTTGAAAAACCTTTCAGTGAGAAAAAGTATCGGGGCAGCCATCGAAACCTCAACCAATGGACAGGAAGCTCTCCAGGCTGTCGCCAAAGCCCTCGAGGATCAGAAGACCTCCGGAACTCCACATTCCCTGGCCTACGACTGCAATTTCATGGATTGCCAGGTAACTACTAGCCTTTTAATACTATTTTATTTTCTGTACAAATTCTTCACCACACACACAACATAATCTAACAATGGTGTTAATGTTTGATTAGATGCCAGTCATGGATGGCATCGAAGCAACGCGGAGAATTCGAGAAGAAGAAGCAAATTATGAGTTGCACATTCCTATATTTGCTGTAAGCGCGCATACGGATGGTCCAGAGATAGAGCAGATGAAAGAGGCGGGTGTGGACTATAACTTGTCTAAACCCCTGAATGTCGCAAAACTTGTTGAGTTTTTCTGTAATTTTGAAGTTTAAAGAAGATTAGAGTAATCTTAATCGTATAGACACTGTACTATATGTATCTGACGATAACAGTACTCTTAATAAATAAATTGCGCCATTTTTTCACCATTTTTTTCGATTATGTATAATTGTAACAATTTTATTTACCATCCATGTCCATCCACATCCGCTTCTATTTTACGAACATGTAGGGATTGTTTGATCAAAAATTGTAGCTGTTAAATGACATAAATGAGTACAATATTTTATTAAAAAAAACTAAAACTAATTATAGATCATCTATTTTATATAGATAAGAAAGTAATTAAAATCAAAAAATAAAAAAAAATTAAAATGATTTGAAATAGAAGAGAAAATGGTACAATACATCATGTGGTGGAGTGGCTAGATTAGTGTAAAAACTTGAGTTACTTGGGTCGACAAGTAAGATGGGCTTTTGATTGATTAATAATAAAAATCGAATGGGCTGGATTGTCTAAAAAATAAATAATAATAACAAAATAAAATAATATAATACTAATAATAATTATTATTAATAATACTATAAAATTCAAAATCGATGGCAACATCTCTATAAATTGCCAATGAGTTCATTTGTCTTAGAAACAACAATGCACCACCTGCTGATTTCATATATACTAGAACCTCGATAAATGAATAGTTTTAAATCAAAAAAATATATTCATTTAGTAAAATTATTTAATAATTGATAAAATAATATATTATTCAATTATTGATGAATGAATATATATACTTTTGGTCAATAATTTTTTTTTTTTTTGTGATAAAACTATTTTACAATTTAATGTTCGAATGTATCTATAAGATAATAGTGAAAAACATAAAATTATTATCATATATTTCTAATAATATGAATACATTTATTAAATGTATATATTATGTATTTTGTATTTGAAGACAATTTCTACCTACTTGAGATTATTAATAAGAATGTATGTATGAAATACTTAGTGTCTATGTATGTATATATGTATATATATATAGGGGACTGCTCCCCCTCTTATAATGAGACATCCTCTCATAATGAGTCCCCCTCATATTTCTTGTATTATAAAGGGCCCCGCCAGGGGCACCCAATACAAAAGAGGCTTATAATTCTACCATCTATCCATTCATCAGAAAAATTTTTTTTAAAAAAATGATGACGTGGCAGAAATTTTTTTAAAATTTAAAAAAAAAAAAATTTTTGGTGAATGAATAGAGGGTAGAATTATAAGTCTTTTTCATATTGGGTGCCCCTAGCAGGGCCATTCAGAATAGATGAAATATGAAGGGGACTCATTATAAGAGAGAGTAAGAGGGGTCTCATTTGAGCACCTCTATATATATATATATATATATATATATATATATATATATATATATATATATATATATATTTATATATATATGTATGTAAGTATTTATGTATATGAATATTTTTTATTAAATGATATATATTATGAAAAAAAAATTGTTTCAATTTAGTAAATATTCATTTTTTATTTACATGAGGTCTTTAAAGACTCCTTAAGAATTAATTCATTAATGCATTTGGCGAGATTCATTCATTTATCACATTATACCAAGTTGGGAATGAAAAATATTATTCATTTGACATAATTATTTATTTATCGAATATGCATTTATCGAGCTTCTACTATATAAGATATGCCTTTCTTAGTTTTTTTCTTATTCATTTATTTTAATTTAATTCTTTAATTTTAGAAAAAGTACATACATACATTTTAATATAATGATAAACATTGTTTCCCACGTATTCACTTACATATTCAAAATTTTCTTTTCTTGCTTTTCTTTTCTCTAGTCTATTTCAAACTTATGCGATATTTTCAATTAACTTTTTAAGAATATTTTGAATTTTTTAAATTATATAATTCAGAAAGTATTTGTTTGTAAAAATACTGTTATTCAATGAGAATTTTGAAGAATATAAGAAATTTTAAAATCAATAATGCTTTTAAATATCTTCAAAAGATTGGTGGTATTGAATTAATTTATCAGAAGTTCTAAAAATCCGGTGACATCCAAATTAAAGATAATAATTTCTAAGAAAATAATAAAATTTGAAATTTAATAGATGGTAAAAGATATTTCACATTTATAATAATTGTGCATAAATTCCAAAGATATTATTAATTTGAAGTAAATTTTGTAAATCTGTTTCAATAATAACATTTACTGCAAGGCAAAGATAAAGAAAAACGTAACCAAATACCCACTTTACATTTCTAGAGCATCTCCAAAATAATATTTTTAGAAGATTTATAAAATCATTAATTAAAAATCCTTTGATATTCAAAATCAAAACAGATCCAATACAATCTATATTAAATACATCCCTTGAAATTTTCCCTTCAAATTTGGTTAAACAAGCTGAAAATAATCTCAGATTACCACAGTTTGCTGATTGATATGCAAGAACCACCTCTTTATGTTCATTTTTATTAAAAAAAAATCATCACATATTAACCCCAATATAGAAAGAAAAAATCAATGTCTATCGCTATTGAGTCTATCATAAATGGCACTAACACAACACAAAAAATAGCTGGCTCACACCGTTCTAGCACCAGATCCAAAGAAATTTCACTAAGTTTCCTAGATGGTATTGATCAAAAAATGCCTCCTATACAGAGAAAGTCAAGTACTAGAGGGATGGTGCTACCAAACTTCATAGTTCATACTGATCATTATTTATGCAAGGGCTGGAACATTCCGTGAGGTCATTAGCAAATTTGTATGGTTAGATAGGCCCGGATATGATCAACTACAAGGCCTCTCTGAAGACGAACTTCAAGTCAACGACATCATCATTACAAGGCCCGGATATGATCAAGACTGGATCAGGTATAGAATTTATCCTTGAGTTTGGAGGAGAAATTTAAGAAACCGATCCACTAGCTTCTAGATCACCGCATAGGCTAATCGCATCACCTTCATACGCCATCAGTCTCCCACTAAACAAAACGGAGATCAAAGAAGTTCAAAAACCTCCCAGTGGGATGAAAGTGCTGCACGTTGATGGTGAACCTTCGCTGCAAATGTTGTTCTTTCAAGACTCAGGGTAATCATAGAAATCTCGGCTAATGGACATGAAGCTCTCACCAAAGTCCTCGAAGATCAAAGGACGTCTGGAACTACAATTCTCTACCCTACGAATATATCTTCATGGATTGCCTGGTAATAAATTACTGACATTACATTACTATTTGGTTTAGGTATAATTAAATTACCACAAACACATACATATTTAACAGTGGTGTTTAATGTTTGACTATATGCAGGTCATGGATGGCATCGAAGCAATATGAAAATTGCGAGAGAAAGAAGAAATATATGGATTGCACATTCCCATATTTATTGTTAGTGCACATATAGATGGTCCGAAGATACAAGAGATGAAAGAGGCCAGCATGGACTAGGACTTGTCCAAATCCGTAAATGCCATAAAAATTGTAAAATTTCTCAACAGTTTTGAAGTTTAGAAAAGATTAAAATAATCTTAGTTATATAGGCACATTTTGATTTTATCTATATCTTTATTTATTTTTGGATATTACTCTTAATAAATTGTACCATTTTTTTTCTCAAGTATAATTGCAACAATTTTATTTACCAGTCATGTCCATCCACTTGTATTGTAGGGATATGCAAGGTTTGTTTGGCTAATTTTAAATAACTTAAGTTAAAAAAAATATACTCACATATATGTTAGCTATTAAAATGATCAAAAAGTGTAGTTGTTAAATGACAAAAATGAGTGTAATTTTTTTTTTTTCAAAAAATCAATTCAACCTAAATTTAGATCATTTATTTTATATAGATAAAAAGGTAATCAAAATTAAACAACAAAAGAAAATATTTTTAAAATGATTTAAATAAATTGGTACAAGACAGGTGGTGGCGTGGCCAGATTATTGTGAAAACTTGAGTTACTTGGGCCGACAAGTAAAATGGGCTTTTGATCGATTAATAATAAAAATCGAATGGGCTGGATTGTTTTATAAATAAAATAATTATATAAAATAAAATTCAAAATCGATGGGAACGTCTCTATAAATAGCCCATGAGTTCATTTGTCTTAGAAACAATAATGCACCACCTTCTGGTTTTATATATAGGTATGCATTTCTTAGTTTTTTTGTTAAGTAACCAGTCCATCTAAAACCTTAAGCTGTCAGAATAAGTCCCCAACAAACAAACACCCTTCCTCAATCATATGTTTCTCTACGATTGGTCAGACAGATGGCAGATGGAACGCCAGATAACAGATAATGAAGACAACAAATAATGATTAAATAAATTGGGGTGGAGGGGCTCGAACCTGAGACCCTCCTAAACCGAGCTCTAATACCATGTTAAGTAACTAGTCCATCTGAAACCTTAAGGTGTCAGAGGAAGACCCCAACATGATCCCATGCTACAACATATATTATTTAACATATTTTCATATTTATTTCTTTCAATTATTTTTAATTATTTTATATTCGAAAAAGTACATAAATATATTTCAATATTGATAAACATTTTTTATTAATTTCCATGGATCTTTTATATGTGTTTAAACGCTCCAACTTTAAAAAGAAATGCACTGTAATATAGCTAAGTAACTAGATTGCAAAATAATTTTGTAATTTCTAAAACTTTAATCTAGTCAAAACTTTTACAGTATTAATAAGGATATTGTAGAAAGTTGAGTATGACATACACTAACTGTAATGTAGTGGGTTGAATGTATTATAATCCCTTTTCCAAATTTCCTTAAGTGTTAACTGTTTAAAACTGTTGAATGATTGTAGATTGAGTATGTATGCTGAATGAAAGATATTGCGAAATATAAATAACACACAAACTCACTTTAAACCTAATGTTGTATTAGATTTGAAGGTGCTACAAACTGTGAATATAATATGCATTCTCAGCTTCTATTTCTCAGAGAGAGATACTCAAAATATTACAATGAAAAACTTAACAGCTAAAGATATGAGTCTGTGCACTTACACAACTGTGCACAACTCGTTTTGGTAAAACTAGTAACCGACAAAGTAACGAGCTAAGCATGTTTATACTATTTTGGTGAAACTTGGTATCATGTGATTTTTCCTTGTTTTGCATACTGACCAGATCAACTTCTTTAGTTGTTTCTCCTTAAATTACTCTCCAAGCTTCATCATAGGCTTGCCAGGTGCGTACTGCAACAATTGGACCACTGCAGATACCTTGGTATGTGTTGATTTTCTATCATGAGAATCTTCTGAAATCTTGAATTTCTCTTCAAGCTTCTTTGTAGGCTTGCCAGGTGCACACTGCAATAATTGGACCACTACAGGTGCCTTGGTTTATGTTAATTTTCTATCATGAGAATCTTCTAAAATTTGCCCTTGAAACATTCGAGAATTGAATAAGTACTTAATTCGAGAACTACTTTTGAATTGCTAGAGATCTTTGAGTTCTGGTTCAAGTCTTTTTGAGATATTGAATGAACTTCTAGATTGAGTCTTTTCACTTCTGGAATCCTTGAGATATCGAGTTACACTTTTGACTTGTGGAATCCTTGAGAGTTGAGATATCGAATTACTCTTTTGACTTGTGAAATTTTTGAGATATCGAATATGTTTTTTACTTGTGAAGTCCCTGACATGTCGAATGAAGCTTTGAATGGTTGACTTCTTGAGATATTGAATAGAGTCTTTGACATATCGAATCCTTGAGATGTCGAATCCTTGACTTCTCTAATAGAAAAAGTTTACTTCTCAAATTTGTACTTAGGCAAATTTTCTTCATTCTTCAAACTTCAACTATGTTTATTATACAGCCTTCTTCTTCAACCTTGAGGCATGATCCAAGGATCTTCTTTCAAGCATTATTATATGACTAATTTGTACAATTCACATTTGAATTTGATGCCTATTACTAAGTACAAATACATGACCGAAAACTAACTAAGGGGTTTCTCAGTTAAGGGGTCACATAAGTAATACACAATATTACTATGATCAACTAGGCTTGTTATATAGATAAGTACAGACATGCCTCTTTGACTAACATAGAAAGTTCGGATAAACCTATCTAATAATAATGGCGACAAGGGAATAATAAAGAACAATTTGCCCTATAAATGGAACTTGTATTTTATAATTGTTTTTCAAAGGTAATTGCAAGATTTATTTGTTGTAATTATTCTATATTGTGATGTACTATTCATATTTTAATTAATTGCTTGTTAAATGATTATCAAAATAAATTTGTATATACTTGAATTTACTTGGTACTCGTTAATTATATATATATATTGGGTATGATCTTAAATGATTGTTGTCTATCATGTTAGACTTGAATGCATGCATGCGAGATAAATAAATGGTTAATTGTCAATTGACTCAATTGTTTTATTCTAATGTATCGAGTAGATCATCTACAAATTTTGGTCTCATGTAAATCCCTCATACCGAATTAAGTTATATTTAGTTAAATTTTAGTAAAATGGAAAAAAATTAAGTTGGATAAATTTTTTACAAAGAATGCCAACTCAGTCTCAACTCTAACCTACTTCTATATATATTTATTACATCAAGTTTTTAGGGTTCTACATACCACTTTCCTTTACATTCGAATTCAACCTTTAACTCTATAACTTTCTTGAATTAATTTCATTGGTAGCATATTATCTTAAAACGTTATCATCACCTTGCCATGTGGACAAGTCCACGTCAAGTGCCATTCAAGTCCACATCACAGAATTTACGAAAAACATTTATTTTAACATTTGTTTTTCAAATTGTGTCGAGTGACTTAAATGAGAACAAAATTTCGTCGGTGATCCACTTTATATACTAGAGCAAAATAAGTGAGTTAATTGATAATTAACCCGATAAGTAAAAGGCGTTGTGACCCTCATATATCTATACTCGCAAATATATCAGAGTTCTTCAAACCAGTACCGGCTCTTGGGGGAGTCTTCCCAGCTGTCTGCCTAGGGCCTCATGAAATGAGGGCCACATTATTCTATCATCATTCATGCATATACATAATTATATTTTTATTCATATTTGTATCATAAATACTTAATTAATCAATTTTGAAATCAAATATAGACTTTGCTTTCATGTTTTGGAAGTCATATTTGGGCTCGTTACTAATTTTCTTTAATCAAAAGGCCAATCATTTGTGCTTAAAAAAGCCCATTATATTTTTTAAGTTTTAACATTGTGCATGTTTATGTAGTAGTTGTCTTAAATTTATTAAACAGAAAACCTAATATAGACATATCTTGCCAAGGCATAAAACACTACAACCAATAATGAGTTCTCTTTTTCCCCTTTTTTTGTTTTGTTAATTATTTTTTATCTTTAAATTGTTATTATTATCTTATATTATTTATCACTACTGAATTAAAATCTTGCAATAATTTTTTCTGTATAATTGTAGTTAGTAAAATTTTGAAATCTTTCAAAAAAATTTAATATTTTGGTATAAAAAAATTAAGGTCTATGGCCTCCAAAATGCTGGAGCCGGCCCTGCTTCAAACCATATAGTGGGACCTTGAGGTCCTATATTGGAGGTCTTCGGACCTTAGAGCGGGACTTTTAGGTCACATACTGGAATCCCAGGACGATATAGAGTATGATAAGTTACAACAAATAAAATGGATTATAACAAAATAATTGATTACAAAAGGATGTGGATAGGTAAATAAAATAATTCGTGATTGATTATCATATGTTTCTGATCTTGTTAAGTGGAATTAGTGATGATCTATGCTAACTGAGTTACAACTCATAAAAATCGTAAATAATTATTCAAGTATTTTTAAAATTAGACTTTTGCTACGTTTCGAGTTTAGAATCATAGTTTTAGATTTAAGTCAGAGGTCGGTCAGTTGGTACCCCAAACTCCCTCCTTCTCAGCATTTGCGTATATAAATGTAGTTGAATTTTGACTTGCGCTTGTCAATTTTTGAATAATATATTTTATGGCATTCGGTGGATATTATTAGTTAATTTGTAAATTGAATTACAGTTTGTAATTATTTATGTTTATTAATGTATTGATTAATTAGTTAATTTTTATAATGTGATAAGGTACATAGGTGTCACACTCTTATTTTTAACTTGATTTTTTGAAAGACGTTTTTCAAAATCATTTATATCACTTAAATTACCTTATTTTACTTACTCGGAAATGATTATTTTTCATTTGAGAAAATTTGAATAAATACTTGGCTAGGACAATATCAATATAGTGAACTCCTCTTTTAAATAAAAAAACATCACATTTTTATCTTAAATTTGGGCATACAACAATCACGATATCACTTACGTATTCAAAATTTCCTTTTTTAATTTTCTTTTCTCTAATCTATTTCAAACTTATGCGATATTTTCAATTAACTTTTTGAGAATATTTTGAATCTTTTTAAATTTTATAATTCAGAAAGTATTTGTTCGTAAAAAGTATGTTGTTCGATGAGAATTTTAAAGAATATAAGAAATTTTAAAATCAATAATACTTTTAAATATCTTCAAAAGATTAGTGATACTGAATTAATTTATTTGAATTTCTAAAAATTCGGTGACATCCAAATTAAAGCTAATTATTTTTAAGAAAACAATAAAATTTGAAATTTATTAGATCGTAAAAGATATTTCACATTTATAAAAATTGTGCATGAATTCCATAGATTATTATGAATTTGAGGTAAACGTTGAAAACCTGTTTCAATAATAACATTTCCTGCAAGGTAAAGATAAAAAAAACGTAACCAAATATCCACTTCACATCTTCTTAGCATCTTCACAATAATATTTTTAGAAGATTTATAAAATCCATTGATTTTCAAAATCAAAACAGATCCAATACAATCTATATTAAATACATTCTTTAAAAAATTTCCTATAAATTTGGTTCAACATTCTGAAAATACTCTCAGGTTATCATCGTTTGCCAATTGATATGCAAGAACTACCTCTTGATGTTCAGTTTTATCAAAAAAAAAATCATGATATGTTAACCCCAACAGAGAAAGATCAAACCAATATTTTTTTCCTATTAAATATGTCAGATCCACTTGCTTCTAGTTCCCAACCTAGGCCAATCGCATCACCTCTAGACGCCATCAGTCTCCCACTAAACAAAACAGAGATTGGGGAATTTGAAAAATCTTTCAGTGAGAAAAAGTATTGGGGCAACCATCGAAACCTCGACCAATGGACGGGAAGCTCTCCAGGCTGTCGCCAAAGCCCTCGAGGATCAGAAGACCTCCGGAACTCCACATTCCCTGGCCTACAACTGCAATTTCATGGATTGCCAGGTAACTATTAGCCTTTTAATACTATTTTATTTTCGGTACAAATTCATTACCACACACACAACATAATCTGACAATTGTGTTAATGTTTGATTAGATGCCAGTCATGGATGGCATCGAAGCAACACGGAGAATTCGAGAAGAAGAAGCAAAATATGAGTTGCACATTCCCATATTTGCTCTAAGCGCGCGTACAGATGGTCCAGAGATAGAGCAGATGAAAGAGGCGGGTGTGGACTATAACTTGTCTAAACCCCTGAATGTCGCAAAACTTGTTAAGTTTTTCAGTAGTTTTGAAGTTTAAAGAAGATTAGAGTAATCTTAATCATATAGACACTGTACTACATGTATCTGACGATAACAGTACTCTTAATAAATAAATTGCACCATTTTTTTCACCATTTGTTTTCGCTTATGTATATTTGTAACAATTTTATTTACCATCCATGTCCATTCACATCCGCTTCTATTTTACGAACATGTAGGGGTTGTTTGATCAAAAAGTGTAGTTGTTAAATGACAAAAATGAGTACAATATTTTATTAAAAAAATAAAACTAATTTTAGATCATCCATTTTATATAGATAAGAAGGTAATTAAAATAAAAAATAAAAATAAAAATGATTTAAAATAGATTTAGAGAAAATGGTACAATACATAACGTCATGGAGTGGCTAGATTAGTGTAGAAACTTGAGTTACTTTGGTCGACAAGTAAGATGGGCTTTCGATCGATTAATAATAAAAATCGAATGGGCTGGATCGTTTAAAAAAATAAATAATAATAATAATAAATTAATATAATATAATAATAATTAATAATAATACTGTAAAATTTAAAATCGATGGCAACATCTCTATAAATAGCCCATGAGTTCATTATTTCTCTTAGAAACAACAATGCACCACCTCATGATTTCATATATACTTGATAACGTGTATTTTATACACGTTTTGTCATTTATTTTCTTGCATTTTTGTTAGTTCTGAATGTTGTTTTATCGATATTAACTATGTTTTTCATCTTTCAGTGCCTCATGCTTAATGGTTGAAAAGATGGATTATTTTGGGCTTGAAAGCAAAGACTATTCAAGAGGAAAGTTAGAAGATGCAAGCTCGCGTTTCTGGGAGGTTTTTATTGTATAATCTTGAAGATTTTGTCTCGTATGGGCTACTGCACGGCCGTGCAACAGGCTGTGCAGAGAGTGTTCTTAGTAATGCAAATTGGGTAGTCTTTTTCACGGGCTACTGCACGGCCGTGCAGCAGGCCGTGTAACCCCTACTGTGTATTAAAAGAAGCCAAATCCTACATCTTGTTTGCCTCTCATCTTTGCCTCTTCAAGAACATAAAACTAAGGTTAGTAGAGTAGAGAGAAACATTAATTACTCATAATCTAGCATTGATTATGAGTAACTAACTTCATATATTTGGCTCAAGGAAGCAATTCTTGCACTAAACCCACTTCATTTTAAGTAAGATTTTTCACTCTATCTTGAATACTTGTGTTGTATTGTTTATGATTTTGTTTGGAGATTTGTAAGTTGCTTCATCTTGCTCTTCTTGTAATTTCAATTGCAAATTGTTTGTGCTAATCCGTAATTGTTAGTACATTCATTGTAGTAGCACAAGATTTGGCGTACCTGTGAACGAACTTACGAAAAACACTACCTTCAAATTGGCGTCGCTACCGGGGAAGGCAATAATATTAATTTTGAGTTAATTGTTTCTTATATTTTAGATTTTATCTTTGTATATAGTTTTTTTTTCTTTTTTCTTTTTTGTTATTGGTGTGTCTTCTGTAAAGCATAATGTAATGTAATATGTAATAGAGGACATGTATAACTCAACTAGGATAAAAGATAAATAAATATTAACTCTATACAGGGATCGTGAATTTTGAAGAACAGGCATCAACAAGGATCAAGTTGCTGAAAGAAGTTCATTAACATGATCAAGCCTCAGTGACAAAATAAGATGTACAGATGATTCCGTTGAAGGGCCAAAAGATTCCAGAGATAAAGTTTTTATGGTTGCACAATTCTTAGAAGTGTTCTTAAAGACATGATATGAAGACCATGAGTGAATGTTAGTTGTCTGTGAACCAGACCAGTTGCACTAGGCGTCAACACTTCACAAAGGAATCGAAGTATCTAACTTAGAAAAACTGTTAAGAGGTATGATTGAGTTTAGAGCAGTATTGATATCCTCCATTTTGGAAGCTGCATATTTAAGGATGTCAAATTAAGAGGAAAATGAATAGTATCCGAAATTACTATTCATGTGAATAGTATCCAAAATCACTATTCATATGAATAGTACTATTCATATGAATAGTAACCAACTGTTACTATTTGGGGGTTGGTGAAATAGTGTTCGGTTACTATTTGGGGGTTGTTGGAATAGTACTCGGTTACTATTTGGGGGTTGTTGGAATAGTGTCAAATAGTAACTTTCTAAAAACCTACAAATAGGCCTGTTGTATTTCATTTCAAAACACACCTCAACACGCAACTCTCTCTTTTCTCTGTTATATCTTCTCTGTATAAGCTGCTAGACAGTCCATCTAGTAGGAAAGTCGACTTAGCCCGCTTTCAGGAAGTGTCGGGTAGAAGGTCGTCGTGCCTAAACTATCCTTAGGAGTGTAAGCTGCTAGACAGTCCATCTAGTAGGAAAGTCGGCTTAGCCCGCTTTCAGGAAGTGTCGGGTAGAAGGTCCTCATGCCTAAACTATCCTTTGGAGTGTTCAGGTTTTGAAGCTAATCCATTGGATTAGAAGTTGTAACACCCCTTCGAGTTTATTATCAATAAAGATATATTCTCGAAATTTTTTTTTGGTAGTATCGTATTCAACCCCCCCCCCTTCTACGATACTTCGGGACCTAACAATTGGTATCAAAGCAAGCTTCTAACATACAAGAAGTCTAAAGATCAAAACCATGGGAAGGAAGGATACAGGTGTGACGATTCCAGTGCTTGACAAAGATAATTACTTTCACTGGAAAGTAAAGAAGCACCTTCATCTCTCAGCCATTGATGAAGGCTATGTAGATTGCATAGAGAAAGGACCTCATGTTCCAATGAAGGTCAACCCTGGGATTGGTCAAGATGCTGCCACTATAGCTGCTGGAAGGCCTACTCCAAAGAATCAAGCCGAGTACACAGATGAAGACTTGGAAGAGATTCACAAAGATAAGAAAGCTATGAACATCCTATTCAATGGCATCGACCAAGATATGTTTGATTGTGTTATAAACTGCACTACTGCCAAGCAAGTGTGGGACACTATTCAAACAATCTGTGAAGGAACTGAGCAAGTCAGAGAAAATAAAATGCAGCTCCTAATACAACAATATGAGCATTTTCACTACTCCTCTGGTGAAAATCTAACAGACATATTCAGTATATTTCAAAAGTTACTGAATGGTCTAAAGTTGTATGGGAGAAAATATGAAACCAAGGACTCTAATCTAAAATTTCTGAGATCTTTTCCTAAGGAATGGAAGCCAGTGACAGTCTCGTTGAGGAACTCTCAGGACTACAAAGATTTTACACTTGAGAGACTGTATGGCATCCTGAAGACCTATGAGCTTGAAATACAGCAAGATGAGGAAGTGGAGAAAATCCGGAAGAAAGGTGGATCTGTTGCCTTGGTGGCCAATATTCCAACAATCCAAGGTGGTGGAAGAATGAAGAGTATAGAAGCCACACTAAGTTCAAAAACTTGTGAAGGTGAAGCTGAAACTAGCAAAGGTAAAAGCAAGATGATTGAAGAACCTGATGCATTAAGTGAGGATGAAGCTGAAGATCTAGATGAGTATTTGGCATTTCTGTCAAAGAGATTTTCGAAGTTAAGATTCAGGAAGAATCCAGCAGGAACCGGGCAATTCAAGAAAAGCTATCAACCGAACAAGGATGTGGCTGAGAGATCAAAGATCAAATGCTATAGCTGTGGAATTGCTGGTCACTTTGCCAATGAATGCAGGAAATCCCAAGCTGAGAAAGAAAAGAAGCGGTTTGAAGCTGTTGATTACAAGAAGAAATATTTGATCTTCTCAAGCAACAAGGGAGAGCATTCGTGTCAAAAGATAGTGACTGGGCTGCTGGAGGTGACTCAGATGCAGAAGAGGAGTTTGTCAATATTGCACTCATGGCAAACGAAACTGATGAAGAGGATAGTTCAACAAGCAACCAGGTATACTCTACAAACCTAACTGAACTTTCCAAAGATGAATGTGATAATTGATAGTGTTAGTGCCCTAGAGACAATGTAATTCTAGGATAGACTATTTTGTTATTCAGTGATTATGTTATATCGATTATTCAACAATAAATTTATTATGTCTTTATTTACTGCGATATAAATATTAGAACAATAAATGTCCTTGGAATATGTAACATGTATTCTATATCTTTAAGTATGTGACTTAAAAATGAGATTATAAGAATATTGTTAATATTCCTAAATATCCCTAATCGAGCATTATTAATATGGGACAATTATAATGCATAAAGATTAGTATGTTTGTTGATTGATGACCACATCTCATTGGTCATAGGTATAGTGATACTAAAGTCAAGAACATAGGTGCATGTAATATTCTACATGGCACTGGATTGACCCACAGTGAGTTTCTACATGTTGATAATGTCATTAGAAAGACTCACAGTGATAATGGTGTAATGATCCTTAGACTTGAGATCATTATATTTCTATACGAGGATTAATATACTTTGACTACATTAAAAGTTACCTTTGACCGGGTGATGATAAAAATGTACATCGGGTATATTATGAGACGTATGAGAAATATGAATGATAGATAAAGGATTTAACCCTCCTATTCTTAGGAGAGATATTATTGGCCTCTTGATTGAGTGAGACTATGAAAATGCATGGCCATGCTCAAATATTGATTTGTTTTTAATAGTCTACTCATTGATCAAGGAAACCCGGATTAAACATTGATGAGGATGACTAATTACATGCCTCGAGTTTAATCTATAATATATGGTTAAAGGGATTATATTACACGGAAACATTAATCACAAAAGGTTTAATTGGATCACCAATTATTATTACTTGGGTAGCAATGATGTATTACTAGATGTCGCTCATTGTTTATAATTTTATTATTGGATATTAAAATTATTGCCAATGTAATAATAACCTAAAGGGTTACACAATAAGAACGTTTAAAAGGAGTTTTAATTTAAATTTCGAATTTAAATTAATTGATGATAAAATTCGAAATTGGTTATTTAATTAATTAAGTTGGACTTAGTTAATTAGATTTCGAATTTAAATCATTAAAACCCAAATCAGTTTGGTTTTAGTAGAAGCCCAAACCGATTAGGGTTAAGCCCAGCTCATTCTCTCTTATAAATACATAGAGATGTATAGGTTTAGTGTTACAACTTTGCAAAAATCGTTTTTAGCAAAACCCTAGCTGCTCTATTCTTTGAGAGGCTAGAGAGAGAGAGAGAGGCATCGATCGGCTAGTACCGGCTCCCTTGATCGTTGGACGATCGGACGTTCGTGTGGACTTCTTTGGAGACGCAGATCTTGCTACAAGGGCTGTGTGTGGTGATTGCATCGTTGGACCTCCATCTTTCATCAATTGTTAAAGCTTCGTTTTAAGGTAAACGTTCATAACTACGAATTAAATGTCTTGTTTTGCATGGATCCTGCGATTGGGTTTCGATTTTATTGTTTTTAATTTTTGCTTTCCGCTGCATTTGATGCTCGAAACCCTTCAATAATGTTGTTAATGAAATGTCTAATGAACTGTATAACATGCATGTCACATTAAAATCGCTTAACAAGGAGAACAAAAAGATTAAAGATCTTAATGCTAATATAGGTGATAGGAATACTCTGTTAGAAACTCAACTAATTGATTTTGAAACAATGAAAAGAGATTTCCAGGATGCTAAGAATGAGTTACTTGAGGCTCTGAAAAGAGAAGAGTGTTTAATAAAACAGTTAAAAGAGGAACAAGACTTAATTGCTAAGTGGAAGGGATCAAAGGCTAAAACTGAAGAAATTTATAGTAAACAAGGAGTTGATTCTTTTCACAAATTAGCAGAAGTTAAGTTAGATGTTGATAGGGAAGTTGCTTCAGACAGTGAAAAAGAATGTTCTTTGAGACTTAAGCCTGTTAGCAAAGCAACTTTAACTAGATTGAATAAAAAGTACGGGCCTGTCAATGAGAACTTTGTTAATGGAGAGTGTAGCAAAACCAAGTCAGTTGAACAAGGAAACATAGGCAACTTGTCAATCAAGAAATTGAAGGATAAGTTAGAGAAGACTGAACCTAAGGCTAAGGCTAATAAGAAGAATAGAAATGGCAAGGTAGGAATTAACAAACATAGTAATTACACACATAATAGATATGCTCCTCGAAAGGAATGTGTGAACTGTGGTAGTGTTAATCATTTATTTGTCAACTGTAAATCTGTTAAGAATGCTTCTGTGCCTAGTATGCCTAAGTCAGTACCTATGCCTGCTATGAATGTTATGCCAAACATATTTGTCCAGCCTGCTCATGCATCTAGTCATTATGCTAACATGCCATTCATGTATAATCCATATTACAATGCTTTTAATTTGCCTCAGTTGCCGTGGATGATGAATAACATGTTTGCACAGACTATGCCAAATTATACATCTAGTTTTAATGCAAGTGAGCAAGTGAAACAACCTATTTTTCAGAAACCTACACCAAGAGTTAAGGTTGATTTAACTCAATCAGAACCCCTGGGTAGTAAGGGCTTGAAAAATAAGAAAAAGGCTAACAAGGCAGGACCCAAGAAAACATGGGTACCAAAATCAACTTCATTTTGTTTTGATGTGTGTAGGGAAACAGAAAGAATCTTTGGTATCTGGACAGTGGTTGTTCTAGACATATGACTGGAGATTATACCCTGCTCACTAAGCTTGAGGAGAGAGCTGGCCCTAGCATTACCTTTGGAGACAACTGGCAAAGGATATACTAGAGGATATGGCTTGATTTCACAAGGGAATGTTGTCATTGAAGAAGTAGCACTGGTTGATGGACTTAAGCATAACTTGCTAAGTGTCAGTCAACTGTGTGACAAAGGCGAGAATGTCTGGTTCACATCTGAAGCTTGTGTCATTTTTAAGAAAAGTGACAACAAAGTAGTGTTGACAGGAGATAGAAGAGGAAATGTGTACATTGCTGACTTCAATTCAACAAATGCAAACATGACTACATGTCTTCTCAGTAGGGCAAGTGTAGATGAAGGTTGGCTTTGGCAGAAAAGACTGTCACACTTGAGTTTTAAAGAAATGAATGAGTTGGTAAAGAAGGATTCGGTTAGAGGTATTCCCAAATTGGATTACTCCAAGGATGGATTGTGTGATGCATGCCAGAAAGGGAAGCAGAAGAAGGCCTCTTTCAAATCAAAGTCAATGTCATCAATTGATCAACCCTTGCAACTACTTCACATGGATCTCTTTGGACCAGTCAATGTGTTGTCAATCTCAAAGAAGAAATACTGTCTTGTGATTATTGATGATTTCTCAAAATTCTCTTGGACATTCTTTCTGCAATCTAAGGATATGGCGGGTGAAGTCACTATAAATCACATCAAGATAGTCAACAACAATCCTTTACTCAAATTAAGGAGAATCAGAAGTGACAATGGAACTGAGTTCAAGAATTCTGTAATAAGAAAGTTTTGTGAAGAAGAAGGAATTATTCAGGAATTCTCTGCACCAAGAACTCCTCAACAAAATGGTGTAGTGGAAAGAAAGAACAGAACTCTAATTGTAGCTTCAAGGACAATGCTTGAAGAGTCTAAGCTACCAACATACTTTTGGGCAGAAGCTATAAACACTGCATGCTACACTCAGAATATTTCTTTGGTCAATCAAGCAAAAAGCATGACACCTTATCAACTTTTCAAAGGCAAGAAACCAACAATCAACTTTCTGCATGTCTTTGGATGCAAATGCTTTGTACTGAAAAATCATGGTGAGCATCTTGGAAAATTTGATTCAAAAGCAGATGAAGCTATCTTTGTTGGATACTCAGCTGGAAAATCCTACAGAGTCTACAACCTAAGACTAAACATTGTAATGGAGTCCATACATGTTGTCTTTGATGACAAGAAAATTTCTGGTCTAGTAGATGAAGGTTTTCATGAGTCTCTCTCATTTGAGAATAAGAGAAGTGGTGAAGAAAGTGAAGATGATGATGAAGAATGGAGATCAAATGGTGTGAGAAACAGACAAGGATCATCAGTTGAAGTGCAGAATGAACCACCTGTTGAAGAGCAACTTACACCATCAGTTGGAAATCAAAGAGAAGCCTCTGTTGATGAATCTGCAAGTACTCCATCAATCTCGAGAGCCATACACTCAGGGGGAGTTTCTCACAATGATCAACACAGAGAAAATGAAGCCACTTCATCAAGGTCAAACTTACCACCACAAAGAAAATGGACCAGGGATCATCCATTTGAGCTTATAATTGGAGATCCTAATTCAAATGTCCAAACCAGAAGAGCAACTCAAGAAGAATGCTTATATAGCAGTTTTCTATCCAAAGAGGAACCAAAGAGAGTTGAACATGCTCTTCTGGATCTAGACTGGGTTTTAGCAATGCAAGAAGAGCTAAATCAGTTTGAAAGAAATGAAGTATGGAAACTTGTACCCAAACCTAAAGACAAATCAGTGATTGGCACTAAGTGGGTATTCAAGAACAAGATGGATGAGAATGGCATAGTCACAAGGAATAAAGCTAGATTAGTGGCTAAAGGCTACTGTCAAGAGGAAGGAATTGACTTTGAAGAAACCTTTGCACTAGTGGCAAGGTTAGAAGCAATAAGGATCTTCCTGGCCTATGCAGCGCATGCCAATTTCAAAGTCTATCAAATGGATGTCAAGAGTGCATTTCTGAATGGAATTCTGGAGGAGGAGGTATATGTTTGTCAACCGCCTGATTTTGAAGATCCAAACTTTCCAGAATATGTGTTCTTTCTACTCAAAGCACTCTATGGCCTGAAGCAAGAACCTAGAGCCTGGTATGACACACTCTCACAGTTCCTTATAGAGAATCACTTCATTCGAGGTACTATTGATAAAACTCTCTTTTATAGAAATGTCAATGGCTCTATGATACTTGTCCAAATTTATGTAGATGATATAATATTTGGGTCTACAGATGAGAAACTTTGCAAGAGGTTTGTCAAACTCATGCAAAGTAGATATGAAATGAGTATGATGGGTGAATTAACTTATTTTCTTGATTTACAAGTTAAACAAGTGAATGAGGGAATTTTTATAAGTCAAACAAAATACATTTATGATCTTTTAAAAAGGTTTGATTTAGCAGATTGTTCTTCTGCAAAAACACCCATGGCCACTGCCACTAAGCTTGAACTGAATACTAAGGAAAAGAAGGTAGACATGAAAAGCTATAGAGGCGTGGTTGGATCTCTTTTATACTTAACAGCTAGTAGACCTGATATTATGTTTGCTACATGTTTATGTGCTAGATTTCAAGCTGATCCTAGGGAATCTCACTTGGTAGCTATTAAAAGGATTTTCAGATATCTCAAGGGAACACCAAACCTTGGCATTTGGTACCCTAGAGATTCTGGTTTTGATCTAATTGGTTACTCAGATGCAGATTATGCAGGTTGCAAAATGGATAGAAAAAGTACCACAGCCTGTCAATTCTTGGGAAACAAGCTGGTCTCATGGTTCAGTAAGAAGCAGAACTCAGTATATACCTCAACTGTAGAGGTTGAATACATAGCAGCTAGGAGTTGTTGTTCACAGATTCTATGGATGAGAAATCACTACTTGACTATGGAGTTCAAGTTAAAAAGATCCCAATTTTCTGTGACAACACGAGTGCAATTGCAATATCACAAAATCCAGTGCAGCATTCTAGAACCAAGCACATAGACATCAGATACCATTTCATCAGGGAGCATGTGATGGAAGGCACTGTGGAACTGCATTTTGTTCCTAGTGAAAAACAGTTGGCAGACATTTTTACTAAAGCTTTGGATGAAGCAACCTTTTCAAGGTTGGTAAGTGAGCTTGGTATGTTAAATTTCACATGATCTTTTAAAATATCTGTTCAATTTGTTGCATCCAGTGAATTTCATTCTCTGGATTTTGTTTGTTTTATTTGATTATCTGCAGGATTATTCTGGAGATATCACTATATCATAATTAAATAAATATTTTATTGACATATATAAATTACTGATATTTTGTTAATTTTATGTCTATTTAATTATAGGTTTATTATTGTGGATTAATTCTTAATTTACTGCGTGATTATATTTAAATCCATAATAATTAGAAGTATTAAATATGTGTATATGTGTATAGGCTGATAGGTCGGCTGACAAGTTTCGGTGATAAGATGTTAGCCTCCATTGTTGAATTCATGAAGTGTGCTACTTAACATGGTTGACAATTTACCACTTGTTGTAGAGAGTTTGAATTCTTTAAACAAAACCTGTCACTATTTCACCTAACCTACTGAACCTTGAAACCTTATAAATGATGAGTTTTTGTTTGTGTTTAACATCATCATTTTTCAGATATACAGAGCATATACACACAATTGCTGAATATTTTGAGCTTTGATCGGAAAGATCTCTCAATCTAGCTGGTGGTTTTTATATCAGATTTCATATTCTTGCTTTATACATCATCCTTTATAAAAACTAACTCTTGTTTTTTAATTTCCTCAAAGTTTTGAAAATGGCATTGCAGGGAAGTTTTTTTATTGCTAAAGCTAATCCCACTTCCATTCAGCAAATCGAAACCATCTATGATGAGCAATTTCGGGCTTGGGAACAATTTCTGTATGAACATTCATTAATTCGTTATGCTTTAGTTACACCAGTGTAGCTTAACCATGATGCATTACGTGAACTATATTGCAGTGCGGTTAACACTTCTGGACAGGACGGGTGTGCATTCACATATCGACTGTTTGGTAGGTCGATTAGGGTCACTAAACGAGATGTTAATCGAATTCTTCATTTTCCTATGGAAAATCTTGTTTCTGATCCTACACCTGAACAGATTGAAATGTTCTTTCATTTTATAAGGTACCAAGATGGCAATTTCAATACTGGTAATATCTCTAGAACATTTCTAACCCAATACTGGAATTTCTTCTTTCACATTCTTGGCCATGTTTTTTCCTCAGATAGAACGAATCTAGATCGGATACCTGAATTTATTCAAAAAATAGGGTATACGGTCGCCAATAATTTGAGGATTAATTTTGGAAAAATAGTGCTTGGTCAAATCATTTTAAAGATGAAACACTTGGGAACAAGAGATGTTCAGACTCAAAACATCAAATGTCTATATCCAAGGTTTCTACAGCTAATATTAAATGATTTTTTGAATGATGAAGACAGGGTACACTCGGAAAATGGTCAAAAGGTGGAATGTTCTTACATGAAGATGAATGTAATTTATTACATAAGCAGAAAGAACTATACGGATGTGTCTACAGTCCTAACTGAATATCTAAAGACTGTCCCACTTCCGTTGTAACCAAGACCAGTGAGAGCAGGTATACGACAAGGTAATATTTCAATCTCTGCTATTCCAACCTCTGTATTCCCTGCTGTGTCACAGGAAATACAGTTTCTACAGCCCTTAGTGGCCATCTTACCCGACCAAGAGCAGGAAATCCCAGCGACTCTAACACAGGTCGAAGAGCCCATTCTACAAACATAAACACAACAAACTCCTACACCTCAATTGTCACTTAAACGACCATCCATCAACACTTTTGAGGGAGATAGTGCCTCAGCAGCACCACATAAGGAGTTAGTTACATCAGCCGCTCTACCTCATTCTAAACGGAATAAACCCAATGAACCTGAGGTAACGGCAACTGTTAGTGAAACAATTCTTCCTTATCCAATGAGTGAAAATGTAAAGGAGGTTGAATTGACGGGAGCAACTATCTTGAGTTCCATTTCACGGAACATGAGAGTGGTTGATGATCTTTCTAAAGATCAAATGCCTTCACAGGCATCCGAGGTGGAATTACCTACCTCAATAACTGCTGGTGAATCTTCCATTTTACGGAAAGTTCCATCGGTAGGTGGTTCTTTTATGAACCAAGTGTCTTCACAGATATACGAGGGAAACTTGGGTTTTGTGCCATTTAATCGATTCAAGTTTAACCTCCCAGAGGGAAAATCTCTGGATCTCTTTCGAGATTTACCACTCTTTACCAGTGGTCGGCAACTCGCTTCACGCGAGGATGGAAGATCACGAACTTTCATTGCACCATCTGTGACCTCTGAAAAAAGGGCTAGGATGATTTCATTTGCAGGTACACATCTCGGTGGAAGCTCTGGAAGAGAGTTGAGGGAAACACAAACAGAACATGTAAGTGTAACCCAAACCACTAAACCGAGTGAATATAGAGTGTTGAGTGAAACACCTGCAGAATGTATGAGTGAGCAACCTACTCAATCACATGCACCTGTAACCAGAAAGGAATACAACAGACTCCTTACACGGGTCCAAAAAATGGAGAAAGAGTTGTCGAATATCTATAAGTCCATTGCAGAAGTCAAAAATTTGCAACTTATTCAACATGATGCATTCCAGGTTCAGTTAAGTTCCATGGCATCCCAGTTTAGTCATGCAATTAATTCCTTGGCAAAACCGTCTTCGTCTAATTTACCAACTCCACATTCTACTACTCTGGAGGATAACCCAACTGAGGGGGAGAAGTTGGATGATCAAGAAAAATCAACTAGGCGTAAAGGCAAGGAAAAGGTTGTTGACACGGAATTAACTTATTTTGGGAAAGGAAAAGCTAGTGGGAGTATTAGTGGAAAGAAAGCAAGGCAAAATTGAAGATATGTTCAGCCTAGAGGAACAATTTATCTTGCACTTGTTCAAATTTTAGAAATCTGGAAAATGTGTATATGATCCAGAATGCGCTTTAATATTATTTATCTTTGTATTTCATTTTTTGTTGTATCAGTTGAGTCATCCTCTAGGAATTTGCTTGTCAAACCCTAACAATCAAATAGGGGGAGATTGTAAAGCATAATGTAATGTAATATGTAATAGAGGACATATATAACTCAACTAGGATAAAAGATAAATAAATATTAACTCTATACAGGGATCGTGAAATTTGAAGAACATGCATCAACAAGGATCAAGTTGCTGAAAGAAGTTCATTAACATGATCAAGCCTAAGTGACAAAATAAGATGTACAGATGATTCCGTTGAAGGGCCAAAAGATTCCAGAGATAAAGTTTTTATGGTTGCACAATTCTTAGCAGTGTTTTTAAAGACATGATACGAAGACCATGAGTGAATGTTAGTCGTCTGTGAACCAGACCAGTTGCACTAGGCGTCAACACTTCACAAAGGAATCGAAGTATCTAACTCAGAAAAACTGTTAAGAGGTATGATTGAGTTTAGAGCAGTATTGATATCCTCCATTTTGGAAGCTGCATATTTAAGGATGTCAAATTAAGAGGAAAATGAATAGTATCCAAAATTACTATTCATGTGAATAGTATCCGAAATCACTATTCATATGAATAGTACTATTCATATGAATAGTACTATTCATATGAATATTAACCAACGGTTACTATTTGGGGGTTGGTGAAATAGTATCCGGTTACTATTTGGGGGTTGTTGGAATAGTGCTCGGTTACTATTTGGGGGTTGTTGGAATAGTGTCAAATAGTAACTTTCTAAAAACCTATAAATAGGCCTGTTGTATTTCATTTCAAAACACACCTCAACACACAACTCTCTCTTATATCTTCTCTGTATAAGCTGCTAGACAGTCCATCTAGTAGGAAAGTCGGCTTAGCCCGCTTTCAGAAAGTGTCGGGTAGAAGGTCCTCGTGCCTAAACTATCCTTAGGAGTGTAAGCTGCTAGACAGTCCATCTAGTAGGAAAGTCGGTTTAGCCCGATTTCAGGAAGTGTCGGGTAGAAGGTCCTCGTGCCTAAACTATCCTTAGGAGTGTTCAGGTTTTGAAGCTAATCCATTGGATTAGAAGTTGAAACACCCCTTCAAGTTTATTATCAATAAAGATATATTCTCAGAATTATTTTTTTTGGTAGTATCGTATTCAACCCCCCTTCTACGATACTTCGGGACCTAACATCTTCATGTTTATTGGATATAGACATGAACTAACTCTTTCAGGAGACGATGGATAGTTATTTTGGTTGGAATAACGCTCAAGATTTCACCCTCGATCTAGAACGATATCAAGATTTTAATTCATTTCAGAATTTAAATGTGTATCAGGTGAATTCTTTCTATTCTACGAACTCATGCTATGCTCCTTACCCTCCTAACATTGATTATTCATATGCTTTTGAAAATCAATGTTATGATCCGCAATATAATTCCCAAGGCCATCAAGGGTCTTCATCATCTTCCTTAGCATCATTAGAGGAGATGATGAAACAAATGGCGGCAAACAACCTCCAATTTCAAAACATCACTTTTCAAAGGATATACAACTTGGAAAAGAACACTTCTCAAATCATATCCAACTTGGAGAAGCAAATGAGTCAACTAGCCGAAACCGTGAGTTAATTAGCGGAGGTCAATTCTCCTACTAATCATGATTCTTGTTTTGTAATTGATGAAAATGTTGTGCATGATGAATTTGCTTGTTTAGTTGACGATTGCCCTAAGCTTGACAATGATAAATTGGATGTAGTTGAGGATCTACCAAACATAGAAAATACTTTTGTGCTTAATGAATTGGTAGATGAGATAAAAATTGATGAATGTCCAATTAAAATTGAGAAGGAATTTGAGCTTAAGATTGATGAGATTGAAATTTTTGCTTGGGTATATAATGATCCAATTTGGGAACAGTTTTTGAGTCGTAGTTATAATGATTATTCTGATGATTTTTCTAACTACTTTTCTTTTTTAAAGTCTCTTGAAGATGTGAAGATCATAAAAATATTTTTATATTTTTATGGATCAAATGTATATTTGCACACCTTATTTTTAATATTGATTCGTAGGTATGTGCATTTATTTGCTTTTTCACCTCATTAGTTATAATACTTGTATAAATAATTTGAGCCAACAACAATAAATAAAGCGCTTTTTGGGAGGCAACCCAAGGTACGCATGTATTTATATATTTTTATGAGTGTGTTGAATTTTGTTCCTAGCTTGCATTTATGAAGGGTGTTATGCATATTGTGAGTTTGAGGATTGATGTAAATATTAGTGAGTGGGGATTCCATTTTAATCTATTTTAATTCATAGAAAATAACCCAAATATATATATATATATATATATATATATATATATATATATATATATATATATATATATATATTGATAGTGTTAGTGTTAGTGCCCTAGAGACAATGTAGTTGTGCTTCTAGGAAATACTATTTTGTTATAACATGATCATGTTCTACTGATTATTCTACATTAATTTGTTATGTCTTAATTTACTGCGATATAAATGTTAGAGTAATATATGTCCTTGGAATATAGAACATGAATTCTATATCTTTAAGTATGTGACTTAAAAATGTGATTATATGAATAGTGTTTATATTCCAAAATATCCCTAATCAAGCATTATTATTAAGGGACAATTATAATGCATAAAGATTAGTATGTTGGTTGACAGATGACCACATCTCATTGGTCATAGGTATAGTGATACTAAATTCAAGAACATAGGTGCATGTAATTCCATACATGGCACTGGATTAACCCTTTGTGAGATTCTACATGTTAATAAGGTCATTAGAAAGACTCACAGTGATAATGGTGTAATGATCCTTAGACTTGACATCATTATATTTCTATATGACGATTAATATACTTTGACTACATTAAAAGTTACCTTTGACCAGGTGATGATAAAAGTGGACATCGGGTATATTATGAGTCGTATGAGAAATATGAATGATAGATATAGGATTTAACCCTCCTATGATTAGGAGAGATGTTATTGGCCTCTTGATTGAGTGAGACTATGAAAATGCATGGCCATGCTCAAATATTGATTTGTTTTAATAGTCTACTCATGGATCAAGTAAACCCGGATTAAATGTTGAAGAGGATGACTAAATACATGCCTCGAGTTTAATCTATAATATATATGGTTAAAGGGATTATATTACACGGAAACATTAATCACAAAAAGTTTAATTGGATCACCAATTATTATTATTATTACTTGGGTAGCAATGATGTATTACTAGATGCCGCTCCTTGTTTATAATTTTATTATTGGATATTAAAATTATTGCCAACGTAATAATAACCTAAAGGGTTACACAATAAGAACGTTTAAAAGGAGTTTTAATTTAAATTAAGAATTTAAATTAAATTATTAAATTCAAAATTGGATATTTAATTAATTGAGCTAGTCTTAATTATAATTAAATAGAATTCGAATTTAATATTAAAACCAAATAAGAATGGGTTTGGAGAAGCCCAATTCGATTTAGGGTTTAGCCAATCTCTCTTCCCTATAAATACATTATGATGTATTGTTTAGGGTGAGACTTTTGCAATTCGTTTGTATAGAAAAACGTATTAGAGGCTAGAGAGAGAGAGAGAGAGAGAGAGAGAGAGAGAGAGAGAGAGAGGCAGGTTCTTTGGCTAGTACCGACTCCGGTGATCGTTGGACGATCAAGCGTTCGTGTGGACTACTTTGGCAACGTAGATCTCGAAGAGGGATGCGTGGTGATTGTTTTGGACCTCCATCTGCCATCAATTTGTAAAGCTTCTTTAAGGTAATCATCTATCTCCGAATTAAATATCATGTTTTTGCATGGATCCTGCGGTAGGGTTTCGATTTTTTATTGTTTTAATTATTGTTTTCCGCTGTGTTTATGCCTCGAAACCCTTCAATGCCATCAGAACTACTTGCAAAAACGTTTTAATTCGGTTATATGTTACAGTTTTGATATATATACGAGCATGTTTGATGATTGTCATGTATGATGCGTTGATTTTGATATATATGTATAAACTGTATGCTGATGATGATCACTACTGATGAGTGGAAATTTTATTCACTTAAAACATATCCATTTGGCTTAAAACGAATGTTTGTACTCGAGTTGTAGTATTTTTGATCTCTTTTAAGGGTATTGTGCAGGAATATTAATCACAGGTGTTAAAGGAATGAAGCGGAGCAATCGGAGCGCAAATCGGAGTTATAATGAAGAAAAGGGAAAAAAATTCAGTTGCTGAACAGAAGGCACGGCGCGGCAGCACCGTGTTAGAGCTTGCAGAGGACGCGGCAGCGCTGGGGCAATTCTGTGGCGCGGCAGCGCCGTCTTTCTACACAGAAATGGCGCGGCAGCGCCGTATGGGCTGACGAAGATTCCTGTTAGATTATGGTTTGTTGATTTTTCGAGTTGAACGAATTTGTCGCACCTGGAGGCCTATTTAAAGGAAGAAAACCCCTAGAAGAGGGAAGAGAGGGACCACGTATTTTATCTACGGAGTTTTGAAGCACGAAGAAGCGAGGAAGAAGATAGTTTTCAATTTATTCTTGTATTCTTTCTAGTTTGTGGATGCTTGGTTTGGGTGTATTCTTTAGAACCCTTGTTATTTATTTCAATCATTATTCGTTTTCTTCTATCATGTTTACATTGAAACCCAAGGTGACGATTAGTTTGATTATGAACTAATTCGTTGTCATGGGGTTTTAGCGGATTTATTCATGAAATCTATTTGTTAAATCTTCTCGATGCCTATAGTGTGATTGATGTGATATCCTATCATGGTTGATTTAATTCGTTATAGGAGAGTAACTAACTCCTGTAATTGTGTGTTAATTCTTATTGAAGCGAAAGTGGATATAAGAGTTTAGAACTTGCCATGCTAGCATAGGTTTTTGCGTGAGAATTTCATTCATAATTAATGTCGTAACTCTAACCGTTTTATGACGACTATGTGATCAATTGAATGCTTGTACTTCAACCACTATGTTTCAATCTTTATAGACATATAGAGATTAGGCATAATTGGGAGACTAAGTGATTTCTATCTTTATTGTGGATGTTATTTAAGATGGTATTTGTGCAACGAAGGTTGGCTTATATCAGTTTTGTGTATTCGATCAGGTATTAACAAATCACATGAAAAGGCTAGAGAAGTGAAGACTTTAGATGGATTGTTTAATGAAGTTAAAATCCCATGTTTTATTCGCATAAGCAATTCGACATAATTCTTAGTTCAAGTAGTTGATAATTAGTTATAAATCTTAGAGTAATTGTAGTGATAAAAAAAATCCAATTGTTCATCTGTCGTAGCATCGAATAATAATCATACATCGGTGAGTGAATTAACTAGACAATACAACGAGTCCCTGTAGGAACGAATCTTATTTGCTATCTATATTACTTGAGATCACGTGCACTTGCGTGTTGAGTTTGGTCGTAACAAGTTTTTGGCGCCGCTGCCGGGGACGCGGTTTTGTTTGTTTTGTTTCAGTATTTGCCATCAGTGGTCATTAAAGTTCGGTGACTAGGACGTTTCTCACCAAATTTCTTGTTGGTGAATTTCAGGTACTTTTTGAGAGTGTATGCGTACACGAGCTCAAGCACGTAGAGAAGAACTAGCAAGGAGAAAACTTGACTTTGAGAACATCGGGTTAGAAGACGATCTTGAATCAATAGAAGAAATGGCAGATCAAGCACAACCAACGAAGGCTTTGAGTGAATTCTCTCAGCCAAAAGTGGAGGATATTCATACCAGTATTGTTCGCCCAGCTATTGTGGCTAATAATTTCGAGCTTAAGCCAAACATCATTCAGATGATTCAGAATACAGTACAGTTTGGGGGTAGTCCTGCTGAAGATCCCAATGCTCATATTAGGGACTTCCTTGAGATCTGTGACACCTTCAAATTCAACGGAGTTACAGATGACGCAATCAGATTGAGACTATTTCCCTTCTCTCTCAGGGATAAAGCTAAGAGTTGGTTACATTCTATGCCATCAGGCTCTACTAAAACATGGGCAGACTGTGCTCAAAAGTTCTTGACGAAGTATTTCTCCATGGCGAAGACAGCAGCTTATCGGAATTCTATTTCTCAATTTGCTCAGCAACCTCAGGAATCTTTGGGGGAAGCTTGGGAAAGGTACAAGGAGATATTGGCACGTTGTCCTCATCATGGAATGCCGGATTGGATGATAATCAACAATTTCTATAACGGGTTGGGAGCTCAGTCCAGGCGTATGTTAGATGCAGCTTCTGGAGGTGCGCTATGGGCAAAAAGCTATGAGGATGCCTATAATCTTATTGAAATGATGGCGGCCAATGAGTTTTAGAATCCTACTCAACGCTTGCCACCTGCTAAAGTGGCTGGAGTTCTTGACTTGGATGCAGCTACTGCTATTGCTGCTCGACTCAAGGCGTTGACAATGAAGGTAGATTCCCTTTCTAATCATGGGACTAACCAGGTTGCTATAGTGTGTGAATTGTGTGCAGGGGCTCATGACACGAGTCTGTGTGTTATCTCATCTGAATCTGCACAATTTGTTAGTAATTTTCAAAGAGCTCAGCAACCAGTGCCTAATGTTTATCATCCTAACAATCGGAATCATCATAATTTCAGTTGGAGCAACAATCAGGGTGGTGTTCAGCAACCCCAAAATCAGCAGTTCAATGAAAGGCCATATAATCAGAACTATCAACCACCACCTTATGCTCCAAGGCAACCATTCAATACACCGGGATTTCAACCATCTCAAGGGAATTCATTGAATCAGTCTGAGAAGTCTGAATTGGAAGAGCTTCAAATGATGTACAAGAGTCAGGCGGTGTCATTGAAAACTTTAGAGAATCAAATTGGTCAACTTGCCAATGCATTGTTGAACCGTCAACCAAGAACGCTTCCGAGTGACACAGAGATGAATCCAGGCAAGAAAGATCACAAGGAACAGGTCCAGGCAGTAACATTACGATCAGGAAGAATTCTACAAGGTCAGAACAAAGAAAAATCAACCGAGGAAAAAAATGAAAAATTTGAACAAACTGCACGGCGCGGCAGCGCCGTTTCCCAGTGTAATATTGGCGCGGCAGCACCGCAGCTTCTGGAAGAAAAAATTGATTTTGATGCTGGGGTCGAATCTGGTCCTAAATTGCTACCTAATGCTACTCCCTCGACTCCTATAACTTGTAAGAATGATAATGCTCAGAAAGAAGAAGAAGATAAGGTGTTTCCACCTCCTCCATACCCAAAACGAATTCAAAGGCAAAAGTTCGACAATCAATTTGCTAAGTTCTTGGATGTCTTCAAGAAGCTTCAGATCAACATACCATTTGCGGAGGCTCTTAAGCAAATGCCGAGCTATGTGAAGTTTATGAAGGGCATACTCTCGAAGAAATTGAAACTTGAGGAGCTAGAGACCGTTGCCTTGACGGAGGAATGTAGTGCCATCTTCCAACAAAAGTTGCCGCCTAAGTTGAAGGACCCCGGGAGCTTTACCATTCCATGTACTATTGGAGATCTCTCATTCAGCAAATGCTTGTGTGATTTGGGTGCAAGTATTAATCTCATGCCCTTATCAGTTTTCATGCAACTTGGTCTTCCAGAACCAAAGCCAACTACCATGACTCTACAACTTGCGGACCGTTCAGTTACCTATCCTCGAGGGATAGTTGAGGATGTTTTGGTGAAGGTCGACAAGCTTATCTTTCCAGCCGACTTTGTTATTCTTGACTTCGAGAAAGACAAGAAGATTCCTATTATCTTGGGACGACCATTCTTGGCTACGGGCCGAACTCTTATTAATGTCCAAAAGGGAGAACTCACTATGAGGGTGCACGATCAAAACGTCACTTTTAATGTTTTCAACGCAATGAAGCTTCCAACTGACGATGAAGAGTGTCTCAAAATTGATATGGTCGACAAGGTGGTTAACTCCGCGACTCAACACTTGATAAAAGCTGATGTGTTGGAAAGAGTTCTTGCTAATGACTCGGAGGTTGAGAACGAAGAGGATAATGAACACTTGCAATATCTTAATGCATCTCCATGGAAGAAGTTTGGGATTCCATTTGAATCATTGGGGTTGTCAGAATTGAAGAAGTCTCATGTTAGACTTAAACCATCCATTGAGGAAGCACCTACCTTGGAACTTAAGCCATTGCCCGAACATCTAAGGTATGCCTATCTTGGTGATTCTTGTACCTTACCTGTTATTATATCATCTAAGCTTTCAGGCATAGAAGAGGAAAAACTATTGAGAATCTTAAAGGAATTCAAAGCAGCCATTGGGTGGACTATAGCAGACATCAAGGGTATTAGTCCTTCTTATTGCATGCACAAAATTCCTTTGGAAGAGGGAGCTAAACCTACAGTCGATAATCAAAGTAGACTGAATCCTGTTATGAAAGAAGTTGTGAAGAAGGAAATTTTAAATGGCTTGACGCGGGCATTATCTATCCGATTTCTGATAGCTCTTGGGTGAGTCCGGTGCAATGTGTGCCTAAGAAAGGAGGCATGACAGTGGTTACTAATGAGAAGAACGAGCTCATTCCTACGCGAATAGTTGCTGGTTGGAGAATTTGCATGGATTATCGAAAGTTGAACAAAGCCACTCGGAAAGATCATTTTCCACTCCCGTTCATTGATCAGATGCTTGACAGATTGGCTGGACGTCAGTACTATTGTTTGCTTGATGGGTATTCTGGTTACAATCAGATTTGCATAGCACCCGAGGATCAGGAGAAGACTACATTCACTTGTCCATTTGGTACATTTGCATTCAGACGTGTTTCTTTTGGGTTGTGTGGTGCACCAGCTACTTTTCAGAGGTGTATGATGGCCATTTTCTCTGACATGATTGGAATTAATATGGAAGTATTCATGGACGATTTCTCAGTCTTTGGGGATTCTTTTGTTGAGTGCTTGGAAAACTTGAGTTTGGTTTTAAAACGTTGTGTGGAGACAAATCTTGTTCTTAATTGGGAAAAGTGCCACTTCATGGTACAAGAAGGTGTCATTCTGGGACACAAGGTTTCAAGTAAGGGTTTGGAAGTTGACAAGGCAAAGGTGGAAACTATTGAGAATCTTCTGCTCCCTATATCAGTCAAGGGTATTCGCAGCTTTCTTGGTCATGCAGGGTTCTACAGGCGATTCATAAAGGATTTCTCAAAAATTTCTAAGCCGCTTTGCAATCTCTTGGAAAAAGATGTGCCATTCAATTTTGATGAGGCTTGTTTACATGCGTTCAAGATCTTGAAGAAGAAACTAATTTTTGCTCCAGTTATTACAGCTCCTGATTGGAGCCAACCATTTGCTTTGATGTGCGATGCTAGTGATTATGCAATTGGGGCCGTTCTAGGCCAAAGGAAAGAAAAAATGTTCCATGTTATTTACTATGCAAGCAAAACTCTCAATGATGCTCAGTTGAATTACACCACCACTGAGAAGGAACTACTTGCTATTGTCTATGGGTTTGAAAAGTTTCGCTCTTATCTGCTTGGTACTAAGGTGACAGTTTATACGGATCATGCTGTTATTCGCTACCTCCTTGCAAAGAAAGATGCTAAGCCAAGGTTGATTCGTTGGGTTCTTCTGTTGCAAGAATTTGATGTGGAAATCAAGGATAGAAAGGGGACGGAGAATAAGGTAGCTGACCATCTCTCTAGATTGGAAGATCATGGAAAGTCACCTAAGGACAACACGGTTATTAATGAGTTTTTTCCAGATGAGCAACTATTCATAGTGCAAGATGATGAACCATGGTTTACCGACATTGTGAATTATCTAGTAAGCAACATCATTCCGCCTGAGCTCTCTTATGCTCAAAGGAAGAAATTCTTGCACGATGTCAAGCAGTATATTTGGGATGAACCGTTTTTGTTCAAGCAAGGAGCTGATCAGATTATTAGACGTTGTGTTCCTTACAGTGAGACCGAGGCTATTCTTAGTGATTTTCATGCTACAGCTTATGGAGGCCACTATGCGGGTGAAAAGACAGCCACACGTATTCTTCAAGAAGGTTTTTATTGGCCGACTCTATTCAAGGATGCTCATCAGTTTGTGTTGAGATGTGATCGATGTCAACGAGTTGGTAATATTTCCCGTAGGAATGAGATGCCTCTTAATGTCATGTTGGAGGTAGAGATCTTTGACGTGTGGGGAATCGACTTCATGGGACCGTTCATTCCGTCATGTGGTAATCAGTATATTCTTGTAGCCGTGGATTATGTGTCAAAGTGGGTGGAGGTAAAAGCACTTCCAACGAATGATGCTAAGGTGGTACTCAATTTTCTTCACAAGAATATTTTTACTCGGTTTGGCACTCCACGGGTGATCATCAGTGATGAAGGTACGCACTTTTACAATCGAAAGTTTACATCTCTTATGGCACGCTACAACATCAATCATCGAGTTGCTACAACTTGTCATCCTCAAACCAATGGGCAAGCCGAAGTGTCTAATCGTGAAATTAAACGGATTCTTGAGAAGGTATTTAGTCCTTCTAGGAAGGACTGGGCGTTGAAGCTTGATGAAGCAGTGTGGGCTTATCGGACAGCCTATAAAACACCTTTGGGAATGTCACCATTTCAGCTAGTGTATGGGAAAGCATGCCACCTTCCAGCTGAGTTAGAACAAAAGGCTTATTGGGCTTTGAAGAAGCTGAATTTTGATCTTACAGCAGTAGATGAAAAACGTATGGTTCAGTTGAATGAAATGGACGAGTTTCGATTGCAAGCTTATGAGAACAACAAGCTATACAAAGAGAAAGTAAAAAGGTGGCATGATCGTCGGTTGGTTCTTAAGACGTTTGAGCCCGGGCAATTGGTGTTGTTGTACAACTCTCGACTTCGGTTATTTCCTGGGAAGTTGAAGTCACGTTGGTCAGGTCCATTCACAGTCAAAATAGTTTTTCAGCATGGGGCAGAAGAGATTTTCGACAAGATACCGGATAAGTCGTTCAAGGTCAATGGTCAGCGGTTAAAACCATATTTTGGAGAGAAGTTGAATCGCGAAGTTGAGACCGCGGTTCTAATTTGCGCAACGTAAGGAAATGGAGCTACGTCAAGCTAATGACGTGAAAAGAGCGCTTCGTGGGAGGCAACCCACGTGGATTGTTCTCGAAAAACAAAAAAAACAAAAAAATTGTAACAGTAGCCACGGCGCGGCAGCGCCGTTTCCAAGTGTATTTCTGGAGCGGCAGCGCCGCATGGTCGGTTGAAAAAAAAAATTCAGAAAATTTGAAAACACAAAAATAGTTTGTGTTATAAGTTGACCCACTACCCAAGCCCACTACTCACACCCACTAACCCTAAATTTTCCTATATATACCTACCCTTACACAATCCTACCTATACATACACCACTTACAAATCTCAAAATTCTTAAACACTCTAAACACTTCTTCCAATCAATTCAATGGCATCCAAGCGACAAAGGGTTGTTGTTAGTGGTAGTGCGGGTGCTGGTGGTAGTGGGGCTGGTGGGAGGAACCCTCGTTCTTCATCTTCATCTGATTCTGAGGGAGGCAATGGTGGACCTCAATTTATTAATAATGGGGCTCGTGAGGAGTATAATCGATTGTTGGGGCGTCCTATTGCTCGTGAGAGGGGTCTTTTGCCTAATGCAGTGGATGGGCACATGTTGGAGAATATTATGGATAGAGGTTGGGAGCAAATTTGTGAGGTTCCGGAACCTATTCCGATGACTGTGGTTCGCGAGTTCCATGCGAACGCTAGTGTGGAAAGGAATGGGATTAGCCAGGTTCGTGGGTTTCGTGTGGATTATCAGCCGCCTGCTATTCGTCGTGTTCTTGGGCTTCCGGCTCCTAGGAGGGGTCAAGAGGATTGGTCGGGGAAGACTCGCGATGTTGTGGATCTTCTGTTGATTATTCAGCGGTTGTGTGTTCCAAGTACAGAGTGGCGTTTGAGGAGAGGCACTACTGAGCCCACCTCGTTCTTGTCGACGGCTTTGAATAAATATGGGCGTACTTGGCACTTGTTCATTTGTGCCAACCTTATCCCTATTAGGCATTCGAATGAGGTGACAGTTGAGAGGGTTATCCTGTTGTATGCTATATGCAGCAGAGAATTTGTGGATGTGGGCAATTTGATCCATCAGGGGATTATGCATTTTATGCAAGGTAGTACCACTGCGGCGATGCCTTATGGTTCGGTCATTGCTAGGTTGGCTAGGGATTGTGGTGCTCGTTGGTCAGCAGAGGAGGTTGTGCAGCAGCCACAGGAAGCGCTGGATCATCAGAGTATACGGAGGCTGGCTGAGTGGGATGGAGGTGAGCCGGATTGGTGGGGTCTTGGTTATGTAGTAATAGAGCAGCAGCAGCAGGAGCAGCAGCAGCAGGAGCCTCAGGGAGGAGATTCTTTATTACTCAGCGACTGTATAGGCGTTTGACGAGGCGTATCGATGCGGTGCACGATATGCAGGCAGGTTTTGCAGTAGATTTTAGTCAGTTTGCACAGGCTTTGGGCACGGATTTTCGTGCGAGTGGAGTGGACGTGACTTTTCCGTCTTTTGGAGCAGGAGCTGGCGCTGTCTATCCGCCACCGGACACTCCCGATGGGAGTGGCTCGGACGACGAGTATGTATGCCTTGCACCCTTTTTATTCTTACCTTCAATGGGGGCATTGAAAATTTTAAGTTGGGGGTGGGGATACAAGGTGCACTTGTATAATAGGTGTGTGCATGTTAGAAGCATATTTGTATGTTAGCATATTTGCATGTTAGTTAGAGCATTTTTTTTTTGATGTATGCCATATAGGACATTCTGTTATTGTGATATTTATGTTCATATAGTTGCATGAGCATGGCATGCATTTTCATGATCCCGTAAAGCTTGCTAATTCTGACTGGTAGGTAGGTGTCTAATTTAGTGTGGTAATGATGAATAGAGGGTTGAATTATAGTGCCTATGAAATTGACTTGAGTGTTTCAGAAACAAAACTTTTACACGGACTCATTGGGTGCTTTTGGGCTACGTTAGGGTCATGCTTGTTGGATGTTTAGAGATTTAATCGCTTGATTATATTTAGAATTTTCGTTATTCCCTTGATGGCGTAGGAGCACTAAAGTCTAAGTTTGGGGGAAACCAGGGATTTCATGCTAGTTGTAAATATTTGTTAATAATGGCTAGGTGTCAAATGGCTAGTAGCCGGCTCATATTTATATGAGTAGTCTAGGGTTGGAAATGAGAAAGGCTCATTCCAAATTGCATTGAAAAGAAAAAAAAAACAGAAAAAAAAAAGTCAAAAGTCTAATTGTTAAATGCAAAATTAACCAGAGTGAGCTCTTTAATACTCGAGTAATTAAGTCTGAGGGGACTTAGTCCTGGTGACCTAAGGCTTTTATAGTTTGGGATCCACTGACCCAACACTCGCTACATGGGTATTATTGTATAAGCCTTTTGGGGTCTCATTCATTGCACGGTTAAATAAGCATGCGTATTGTATATAGTGTTATGTGTCATAGTAATAAAGCATGAGTTTCTGTCTACCTTGGATAAGGGTGAAGGTGTTCCTAGGTTATGAAGTGTCTACAGTCTATTCTAGTTATAAACCTGTGATTGTCCTGACTGAAAGCATGTATGATTTTTGACCTAGTTTGGGAGTATTTCTGATGAGCATCGCACACACGCACGTTTCTGTTCATGTATTGTTAGTATACGGGGACTTAGTCGAGCTCTATTTGGATTTGTTGCATTCTTTGAGATATTTGCTTGTTAGTTGGTTTTGGTGAGTTTAAAGGGGATCCTTGCATTTTTCATGTAGTTGCATACATATAGTTAGTTGCATTATAGATCGGATTTTGTGGGTACATTCGCTATAGGCCCTCACGAGACCGTACTCGTCCACTAGGGCTGCCTAGGGGTTTAAAGGGCTTGTTGCATATGCCAAATGCAACCGTGATCACCTACAGAAGTGGTAATAGTTAGTTGTAAATAATTTGTCTGTTTATGCTTGAGGACAAGCATCGGTTTAAGTTTGGGGGTGTGATGAGTGGATATTTTATTCACTTAAAACATTTCCATTTGGCTTAAAACGAATGTTTGTACTCGAGTTGTGGTATTTTTGATCTCTTTTAAGGGTATTGTGCAGGAATATTAATCACATGTGTTAAAGGAATGAAGCGGAGCAATCGGAGCGCAAATCGGAGTTATAATGAAGAAAAGGGAAAAAAATTCAGTTGCTGAACAGAAGGCACGGCGCGGCAGCATCGTGTTAGAGCTTGCAGAGGGTGCGGCAGCGCTGGGGCAATTCTGTGGCGCGGCAGCGCCGTCTTTCTACACAGAAATGGCGCGACAGCGCTGTATGGGCTGACGAAGATTCCTGGTAGATTATGGTTTGCTGATTTTTCGAGTTGAACGAATTTCTCGCACCTGGAGGCCTATTTAAAGGAAGAAAAACCCTAGAAGAGGGAAGAGAGGGACCACGTATTTTATCTACGGAGTTTTGAAGCACGAAGAAGCGAGGAAGAAGATAGTTTTCAATTTATTCTTGTATTCTTTCTAGTTTGTGGATGCTTGGTTTGGGTGTATTCTTTAGAACCCTTGTTATTTATTTCAATCAATATTCGTTTTCTTCTATCATGTTTACATTGAAACCCATAGTGACGATTAGTTTGATTATGAACTAATTCGTTGTCATGGGGTTTTAGCGGATTTATTCATGAAATCTATTTGTTAAATCTTCTCGATGCCTATAGTGTGATTGATGTGATATCCTATCATGGTTGATTTAATTCGTTATAGGAGAGTAGCTAACTCCTGTAATTGTGTGTTAATTCTTATTGAAGCGAAAGTGGATATAAGAGTTTAGAACTTGCCATGCTAGCATAGGTTTTTGCGTGCGAATTTCATTCATAATTAGTGTCGTAACTCTAACCGTTTTATGACGACTATGTGATCAATTGAATGCTTGTACTTCAACCACTATGTTTCAATCCTTATAGACATATAAAGATTAGGCATAATTGGGAGACTAAGTGATTTCTATCTTTATTGTGGATGTTATTTAGGATGGTATTTGTGCAACGAAGGTTGGCTTATATCAGTTTTGTGTATTCGATCAGGTATTAACAAATCACATGAAAAGGCTAGAGAAGTGAAGACTTTAGATGGATTGTTTAATGAAGTTAAAATCCCATGTTTTATTCGCATAAGCAATTCGACATAATTCTTAGTTCAAGTAGTTGATAATTAGTTATAAATCTTAGAGTAATTGTAGTGATAAACAAAAATCCAATTGTTCATCTGTCGTAGCATCGAATAATAATCATACATCGGTAAGTGAATTAACTAGACAATACAACGAGTCCCTGTAGGAACGAATCTTATTTGCTATCTGTATTACATGAGATCACGTGCACTTGAGTGTTGAGTTTGGTCGTAACAACTACGCCATAAACGCACATACGCAACCCCCAAATAAAGTTGCAAAAGACCCGAAAAGCGTTGCGTAAGGTCTTACGCAACAGCAGAGGGGCGTTGCCAATATTCGCGTTACGTAAAACCCCTAATGCAACGCTTTTCCAAGCTATTGCAAGACCCCAAAAGCATTGCATATGGGGCCTTATGCAACACCAAAAGCATCTTATGCAACACTACATGGTGTTGCATAAGATTTTTAGCCATTTCAGCAGTATGGTGCCACGTCAGCAGTGGGGCCCATATGCCACGTCAACATTGGATCCCAAGAAGTGCCACATCAACATGGTGCCACATCAGCAATATGCCACGTCAGCAATGCCATGCCATCAAGTGCCACGTCAACAACTGGCCCACCAAGATGCCACGTCAGTAGTGGGGCCCACATGGTCCACGTCAAAAGCAGGCCCACATGTCACGTCAGCAGTGGGGCCCACATGCCACGTTAGCAGTGGGGACTACTATCTAATGCAACGCTAGTTGAGTCTAATGCAACATCAATATTTTTTTTTGCAACGTCAAACGTATTTTTAGCAACACTAAATTTACGATACTGCAACGTCAAATAGAGTCAAATGCAATACTTTTTTACAAAAAAATTGAAATGATTGTTCTGTTTATACATTAAACCATTCTAACTTCGAAAGGATGAAAATTCTAACTTCAAAATTACTAAATTACAAAGTTCTAATACTAGCTAGTTAAAGCTACAAAAAAATTATTAAAAAGTGAAGCCGCCTTGAGTCATTGGAATATAATTATCGTCTTAATTGCTTAAAAATGTGGCCTCCTTCTTGATATTGAAGCAATTGTTTTTTCCAAGGCTTCCAATTCTTCTCTGGCGTCACATATAAAGGCAGAAGCTGCCTGCCTGAAAGAGCTGCACCATGCAATGTTTACCTAGTATATACCTAACACAAAATTAAAATTTTTAAAAAAAAACCTTTGTTGGGCATTTCGCTTCTGCAAAAGTATCTGCAAGCTGCACAACATCCATGTTTGATGTTACCCCTGTTAACACCAGAGTAAATTGTTAAAGGAGAAGAGGAGAGTCCATGAGGGGATAAGAGAGACTAGACTATAAGTACCCCCAATAATGTGATATATTCCCGTGCAAACTTGTGTTTACAAAACTAAACCAATGGAATAACTTTAACAGATAATTGGATCAGGTTCTTTATCTTAATGTTGATCAGGAAACAATTACTTCTCAACCTGTAAAGCTCTACATGCTTCGGGTTTTACTCTATTTGTAGAACAACATATATTGGCTACCATGAAGCTGTTTACAGATAAAATATTGACAAAGTACTTCAGAAAAATATAAACATTTGATTTATTTATTTATGCATCATTATTTATCATGTAGTCCATAGTGGTATAAGTGTAAGACCTTCCCAGGACATTGTGAAGAATGTTGTAGTGCGTAGATTGAAGAAACTCTCCTCCCTGCGGAAGATCTCCCATGTATACTATATGAACCTACAGATACCAGGACTCGGCTTAGAATACATTTTATGTGAAGTTGATGTACTTGTCAAGACTGAACTTAAAATAAAGATGATGAACTTCTAGAAGAACCTTGTTCTCTGCATGACAACTGAAGACAAAAGTAGAAAGATGTACGAGGCACATGAAAGAAAGAATCTACACCCAGGCCATTGTGCTGTTCAATGGAGATATTCACAACTTGAGTGATATTTATATACAGACTGCATATGTGAACAAATATTGGGGAGATAAATCATAAGTTCTACCTTGTTATTTTAGTGTAACATTTTTCTCCTCGTGTCAGGCAACGACAACATAGAGACTAGCTAAGATAAATTGTATATTACCTCTGAATTCTACAGTCAGTGATGAATCATTGTTCCAAGCTGGAGCTCCTAAATTTGTGATCCATTAAGGAGAATCAACGGCACTTGAAGGGCGATCCTGTATCATAGATCATAAAAACATATGAAACATGTGTGTTACATATTAAAAATCTGTCAGTATTATATTTGGTCCTAAAATATATGGTTAAACTGAAGTTATGGTATCCCCCGTACGAACAGCAAGAAAAAGAAAATTAATTCATATAAGATTGGGTACTGTCTCGTTAATTGTTAATTTGTTAATTGCTGCACTTACATACCAACACCCCCGCCTCCTTGCTTCTTTTCTTCTTCCCGCTACTCCCCTGCTCACTACAATAGCCCCTGCCGTTCACCCATACATCTCTTATACCCCCTATTCTATCTACAAGCATACCTCAATACACACCTACACTTCACCCACCAACACTCTCCTTTACAGACACCATATTTTCGACACACGCACACCATAAACTCGACCCATCACCTCTACTTTTCACCCAACTCGCAGCAACCCACTTTACAATTGAATTACACAGCCATAAGTAACATACCAGCCTTACAATCCTCCAGCAGACATGTTAATTTCGAGTCCAAGCTCCAACAAGAACACACACAGCTACATAGACATCACACACACACACACACACGGCCTTACCCTCCCTTCCTAGCCTTCCTCTAAACACCCCCACCTAGCTGAAATCGAATCCAAGTCCGGCACCACCACTCGATTATACACACACCCACTGCGAAGGACATACCAGCGGCCACTATCCACCCCCACGAATGCACACACATGCGTTTTCTTTTGAAGAACAGAGGAGGGGAGTTCATGAGAGGAGAGTGAGAAGGAATAGAGCCAGAGCTCGAGAGAGAGATTAGAGGGACCGATTAGAGAGACGAGAGAGAGAGATTGTGGAGTTTAGAGAGGGAAAGACGTTGGGAGAGAAGTCTAGAGACTTCCCGAGAGACCCATAAGAACAGAGCACATGAAATAGGGAAAATAAGCTGCAGGTTTTGTATTGAAAAGGAATTAACAGCCCGTTTGGCAACAATAGCTTAAAGGAGAAAGCTCCTTTAAGTTAAAAATGTTCTGTTTGTGTAACTTGTTTAAAGCTGAGCTTTAAGTTAAAAAACTCCTTTAAGTCATAAGTTCCTTTTAGGTACTTTTGACTTATGACTTATGACTTATCCAATTTTTTTTATTTTTTTTGTTTCAGGACTCTTGTAAAGTTAAAATATTATGAATTTAAAATTTTTTTAAGTCAAATTTCACTTTAAGTCAAAATTATTAAACCCCCATTTAACTTTAAGCTAAATTACCAAACACATTCATTCAACTTAAAGTAAACAACTTTACTTTCTCCTTTAAGTTAAAAACACCTCAATTAAGTCAAAAGTAACTTATTTTAAGCAATGCCAAACACCCTCTAAGCATTTTTAGGGGGTATGTCGAGAGAGAGTAAAGTAAGAAAAAGATCTGGTTTACTTTAATTTGATTGTATGTATCTGTTTTAGGGGGAAAAGTAGAACCTAAAATTTCATTTGGGGGGAAGTATCCCGCCTCTTATTTTGACCTTGTAAAATGTGTATTTTTTTTTTCAATTTCTTTATTAAAGTTTTTTTAAGTTAAAATTAATATTTATATATAATAAAAATAAAAATTTATACTATAAAATAGATTATATGTATATTGTTATAAAAAAATTTATCCTCTACAATTTTGATTAGTACTTTGACTAGTATTCCTATACAGGTTTCGTCACGGTTTAAAATTTTGATTTTTTTAAAAATATTTTTCGAATACCTAACCATATGGGCATCAAGATACATCATTTTTAATGTTATTCCCAAAATTTCAGGAAAAAAAATTATTTGATTGGGTAATTCAACGGTCAACTACTACTTTGACCGGAACCCCTAAATTTATTTGACCAGTTTGACCGATATAAAAAAAACCAAATAAATATAGAATTTTTTTTAAAAATTTAGCACATCACTAAAATCGTTATATCTTGACATCCGTACGATTGGAACGTCGAAAAAATAATTTAAAAAAATGGATTCATCATTCGGGACAAGACTAGTTTAAAGGACGGTCGACTTTGACCGGTTTGACCGTTACCAAACAAAACCAAATACATGTAGGGAATTTTTTTAAAAATTACCACATCGATAAAATCGTTATATCTTAACATCCGTACGATTGGAACGTCGAAAAAATAATTTGAAAAAATGGATTCATCATTCGTGACAAGACTAGTTAAAAGAAAGGTCGACTTTGACCGGTTTGACTGTTACCAAACCAAACCAAATACATGTAGGGAATTTTTTAAAAATTTACCACATCACTAAAATCGTTATATCTTGACATTCGTTACACAGTCGTGGTGTTACCGTAGGCTGTTTATGGCGTAGTGTTGATACTCCTGTCTATAATATAAATAACAAACGTCTAAAGACAAATGACTCAAATCACACATACCTCTGGCACTGTCGTTTAGGCCTTATAAATGATAATCACATTTCCAAATTACATAGGGATGGATACTTGGATAAGTTTGATTTTGAATCATACGAAGAATGCGAACCATGTCTCATTGGCAAAATGACTAAATCTCCTTTTACCGGTCAAGGTGAGAGGGCCACCAATGATTGGAATTGATACATAGTGATGTATATGGTCCAATACGTACAATGGCAAGAGGTGGCTTTTATTATTTCATAACCTTTACTGATGATTTTAGTAGATACGGATATGTGTATCTTTTGAAGAACAAATCCGAATCATTTGAAAAATTCAAAGAGTATAAGGCTGAAGTTGAAAAGCAATTAGGCAAAAGTATTAAAACTCTACGATATGATCATGGGGGAGAATACTTAAGCTTGGAATTCACGAATTTCCTAAAGGAGTGTGGTATCGTATCACAACTCACTCCTCCTGGAACACCACAATGGAATGGGGTGTCTGAAAGGAGAAATCGTACCTTTTTGGACATGGTACGGTCGATGATGAGTCATGCGGATCTTCCAATCAGTTTCTGGGGTTATGCCCTAGAGACGGCTGCACAAACACTAAACCGAGTTCCTTCAAAATCGGTTCAAAAGACACCATATGTGATATGGAGTGATAAACGTAATAGCATGTCATTTATGAAAGATTGGGGATGTGAAGCGTTTGTGAAACGCTTGGTCTCTGATAAACTAGGACCGAAATCAGATAAATGTAATTTTGTAGGATACCCATTAAAAACTAAAGGGTATTATTTCTATAAACCTTATAAGAACAAAGTGTTTGTTGCTCGAACGGCTGTGTTTCTAGAGAAAGAACTACTTTCTAAGAAAAACAGTGGGAGAACAATAGATCTCGATGAGGATCGAGAACTACAAAATAATGTTGAACCAGAGTTGGAACATGAGCAGAATGAGACTCAAGATGTTGAGAACAATACTACTCAAGAAACACAGGTCGTTCGTAGATCTAGTAGGATTCACCATGAGCCAGAGAGATATTATGGATTTCTCGTGACTCAAAGTGGCGATGTGATGCTTGTAGATAATGATGAGCCTCTCACCTACAAGGATGCTATGAATAGCCCAGATTCTGAGAGATGGCTGGAGGCCATGAAATTTGAGATGGATTCCATGTATGAAAACCAGGTATGGACTTTGGTTGAACCACCTAATGGGGTAAAACCCATAGAGTGCAAGTGGGTTTTCAAGAAGAAAACTGAAATGGATGGAAATTTACAGACCTGCAAAGCAAAACTAGTGGCAAAAGGTTTCAAGCAAATTCATGGTACTGACTATGATGAAACTTTCTCACCAGTAGCTATGGTCAAATCCATCAGGATTTTGCTTGCGATAGCAGCTTATTATGACTATGAGATCTGGCCAATGGATGTCAAGACCGCTTTCTTAAATGGGAGCTTTGAAGAGGATGTGTACATGACACAACCTCAGGGTTTTGTCGATTCGAGGTTTGCTAGAATGGTTTGTAAGTTGCGATGATCCATATATGGATTAAAGTAGGCCTCTAGAAGATGGAACATTCATTTTGATGAAACAATCAAAGAGTTTGGCTTCATACAAAATGAGGATGAACCGTGTGTTTACAAGAAGGTTAGTGGGAGCCATGTGGCATTCCTAGTATTATATGTAGATGACATATTACTAATAGGGAATGACATTCCTTCTCTACAGGCTGTGAAGACTTGGTTGGGAAAAAATTTCTCGATGAAAGACTTAGGCGATGCTGCCTATATCTTAGGGATCAGGATCTATAGAGATAGATCTAAAAGATTAATCGGCTTAAGTCAGAGTACATACATTGATAAGGTATTGCATCATTTTAGGATGCAAGAGGCAAAGAGGGGATATGTCCCAGTGTCTCATGGGATAGTGATCTTAAAGGAAAACTGTCCTAAATCATCAGATGATAAGGACTATGTGAGTAAAGTACCATATGCTTCGGCAATTGGTTCTATAATGTATGCAATGATATGTACTCATCCTGATGTCTCGTATGCTTTGAGCATGACGAGCAAATTCCAGTCTAATCCAGGTGAGGGTCACTGGACAGCAATCAAGAATATTCTTAAGTACCTTAAACAGACTAAAGATTCGTTCTTGATATACGGAGGAGATGAGAAGCTAGTTGTAAGAGGTTACACTAATGCTAGTTTCCAGACAGGTAGGGACGATTCTGTGTCCTAGTCTGGATTCGTGTTTTGTCTAAATGGAGGTGCTATAATCTAGAAAGTTCTAAGCAAGAGACAGTAGCTGATTCTACAATGGAAGCTAAGTATATTGCTGCCAGTGAAGAAGCCAAAGAGGCTGTTTGGATTTGGAAGTTTATTACAGGACTTGGTGTGGTTCCACCGATCGCAGATCCAGTTGATCTGTATTGCGATACCAATGGAGCCATTGTGCAGGCTATTGAACCAAGGTCCCATTCCAAGGCAAAGCATATACTTAGGAGATATCACCTTCTTTTAGAGATAAACGAGAGATGAGATATAGATATATGTAAAGTGCATACTAATGATAATGTTGCGGACCCACTGACTAAGGCTTTGTCGCAGCAGAAGCACGAAGGTCACACTAGTTCCATGGGTATTAAATACATGGGCGATTGGCTCTAGTGCAAGTGGGAGATTGATAGTGTTAGTGCCTTAGAGACAATGTAGTTGTGCTTCTAGGAAATACTATTTTGTTATAACATGATCATGTTCTACTGATTATTCTACATTAATTTGTTATGTCTTAATTTACTGCGATATAAATGTTAGAGTAATAAATGTCCTTGGAATACAGAACATGAATTCTATATCTTTAAGTATGTGACTTAAAAATGAGATTATATGAATAGTGTTTATATTCCAAAATATCCCTAATCGAGCATTATTATTAAGGGACAATTATAATGCATAAAGATTAGTATGTTGGTTGACAGATGACCACATCTCATTGGTCATAGGTATAGTGATACTAAAGTCAAGAACATAGGTGCATGTAATTCCATACATGGCACAGTGATAATGGTGTAATGATCCTTAGACTTGACATCATTATATTTCTATATGACGATTAATATACTTTGACTACATTAAAAGTTACCTTTGACCAGGTGATGATAAAAGTGGACATCGGGTATATTATGAGTCGTATGAGAAATATGAATGATAGATATAGGATTTAACCCTCCTATGATTAGGAGAGATATTATTGGCCTCTTGATTGAGTGAGACTATGAAAATGCATGGCCATGCTCAAATATTGATTTGTTTTAATAGCCTACTAATGGATCAAGTAAACCCGGATTAAATGTTGAAGAGGATGACTAAATACATGCCTCTAGTTTAATCTATAATATATATGGTTAAAGGGATTATATTACACGGAAACATTAATCACAAAAGTTTTAATTGGATCACCAATTATTATTATTATTACTTGGGTAGCAATGATGTATTACTAGATGCCGCTCATTGTTTATAATTTTATTATTGGATATTAAAATTATTGCCAACGTAATAATAACCTAAAGGGTTACACAATAAGAACGTTTAAAGGGAGTTTTAATGTAAATTAAGAATTTAAATTAAATTATTAAATTCAAAATTGGATATTTAATTAATTGAGCTAGTCTTAATTATAATTAAATAGAATTCGAATTTAATATTAAAACCAAATAAGAATGGGTTTAGAGAAGCCCAATTCGATTTAGGGTTTAGCCCAATCTCTCTTCCCTATAAATACATTATGATGTATTGTTTAGGGTGAGACTTTTGCAATTCATTTTTATAGAAAAACGTATGAGAGGCTGGAGAGAGAGAGAGAGAGAGAGAGAGAGAGAGAGAGAGAGAGAGAGAGAGAGAGAGAGAGAGAGAGAGAGAGAGAGAGAGGCAGGTTCTTCGGCTAGTACCGACTCCGGTGATCGTTGGACGATCAAGCGTTCATGTGGACTACTTTGGCAACATAGATCTCGAAGAGGGATGCGTGGTGATTGTTTTGGACCTCCATCTGCCATCAATTTGTAAAGCTTCTTTAAGGTAATCATCTATCTCCGAATTAAATATCATATTTTTGCATGGATCCTGCGGTAGGGTTTCGATTTTTTATTGTTTTAATTATTGCTTTCCGCTGTGTTTATGCCTCGGAACCCTTCATATATATATATATATATATATATATATATATATATATATATATATATTATATGTTTTGTGGTGTGACTAATGGATTTTATATTAAATTTTAAAAAAAAAATTGTAATAATAGTGCCCCGCTCAATAATATTTAGTGTCATTAATTCTAATTTATATATTTATTCCACACTTGCCTTAATCTGTTTGTTCATGTTTTCAGGATTTACTAATTTATTCAAACATTCAAGGGTTTATGCCGGTGTTAAAAAAAAATAAGTATATATAGTTTTCTGCAATTTTGGTTCTGTACGGGCGTACAACGAACTGTGCAGCAAGCCGTGAAATTCTAGGAACATTCTGCATAAAACAACACTTCCCTCGCTTGTCTGTACATGGTTTGCACGGCCATGCATAGTTTTTTTTTTAAAAAAAATACAAAACAGAGCATAACACTAAATTTTCCAACGCTATCTCTAGTTTGACCGTTACCAAACAAAACCAAATACATGTAGGGAATTTTTTTAAAAATTACCACATCGATAAAATCGTTATATCTTAACATCCGTGCGATTGGAACGTCGAAAAAATAATTTGAAAAAATGGATTCATCATTCGGGACAAGACTAGTTAAAAGAAAGGTCGACTTTGACCGGTTTGACTGTTACCAAACCAAACCAAATACATGTAGGTAATTTTTTCAAAATTTACCACATCACTAAAATCGTTATATCTTGACATTCGAACATTTGGAACGTCGAAAAAATAATTTTAAAAAAAAATAGATCCATCATTCGGGATAAGACTAGTTTAAAGGAAGGTCGACTTTGACCGGTTTGACCGTTACCAAACCAAACCAAATACATGTAGGGAATTTTTTAAAAAATTATCACATCACTAAAATCGTTATATCTTGACATCCGTGCGATTGGAACGTCGAAAAAATAATTTAAAAAAATAGATTCATCATTCGGGACAAGACTAGTTAAAAGAAAGGTCGACTTTGACCGGTTTGACTGTTACCAAACCAAACCAAATTGTATACGATACGATTTCTGTATACGCTGCGCAAATTTGGTGAAATCTGTGTCTAGTGTCCGATTTGCGTAAACGATATGTGTTTTCTGACTGGAAACGACCATCTGAACAAAACTGATAGCATAACTATCATCGACTCGTCTGTAAGGCGTTTGACGCCGTTTAATGCCTGAAAACGGCGATTTATTATTATCAGAATTTGATTCTGATTTTCTGATTTTTTGTGTTATATGATTTCTTTAATTGGATCATCTGAAATATGATATGGTTACATGTTCTTAATTGTTATATGAGCATGGTGATTGGTTATGGCCCTAAGACCAATAGGATAGTGGTTTTTATTTTATGGTTTGGTTTCTAAATACGACTTGCATGTTGTTGTTTCTTGTAATTAATAAATCTCGAATGTAACTCGAGTTCATCTTGTAAGTTTATTAGTGTAGCATGTTTTTCAAGAATTCAATGTAACTTTTAAAGACGACAAGAACAAGGAAGCAAGGAGGCGATTCCCCACGAAGATGCAATGGAGAAAACATGTATGTAATTGTATTTTGTTAACCACCATAGATTGACCTTGATCTTTTCATTAGCTTGAAATGATCACATAGGATGGGCCATAACCAAACACGTTTAATTTATGCACTTTACATATATATGAATGTATGCGATACAATGTATTTGTAGAGATAAAGATGCATGTTTAATTAGATTAATCATGTATGTATTAGATACGACACCCATGCCATGCCTGCTAAACAAGATAAAATTGGTAACGATTCAAGATTTTAAAATTAACAAACGATCATGAGATTCTTGTGTTCATGAAATATGGATTTTTAAAACACGGAATTAAATATGTGTTTTTGATATCTAAAATTGGGATTTTCTGACAAAAGCGGATATGCGTATTCGTAAGGTTAATGGGTATTAAGTGTGACCATTGGGATCCTCCATTTACCTGGGAAATGAACAATTTAAGATGTTAATTTGAAATATTTGGTTCAAGGAAAATTGAGGATCTCTTTATGATGTGATCATGATCGTTATAAATTTTCTAAACCCCTTAACAAAAATATTAAGTTTTAATCGGATGCTTTCCAATGAATGAACACTCATCGAATCCTAGATCGATAAGGGGAAGGGCTGTCAGTGGAAGGGGACTCCTATCTATCGTGGTGAGATGCGACGAATATAAACGGTTATATTCGGCCGTTGTATCATTGGGTCTAACTTAACTGAGTCGTCATAATAAGGTGAAAATAAACGGTTATATTCAACTATTATGAACTTAGAAGCATAGAGTTTGGTTAAAAATCTATTAGATAGATTAGATCAATCGTTGTTCACCAAACTATCCAAGAATTATATATGATATAATTGACAACTGTTGTCTACCTAAATAATCATGTTTTAAGGACTACCAGTGGTTGACTTAGGACATGACGAAATATGGATCTTGGCTCACTAGAAAGATTTATGGGATATTCTTTCCGAATTAATAGTAAGGGCTATTAATTTGATAAAAATAGTGGGAGATATATATTCTAAATATATATGAATAATCACTTGAACATAAATTAATAATACCGTAGGACTAATTATTTTATGCATTTTAACATTGTGGATATTCAAATGACAAACAACTCAAATAAACTTCTCTGTACGATCAGTCCTTGAGAAGGACAAGGTGACAAGAACAAACTTCCTCGATTGGCAATGGAAAGGCAAGAAGAGGATTGGATCCAAATCTAATGCTAATCCAAGACAAACTCCTAAAAGGGCTTTGATGCCTACAGGAGGTGTTGCAAAAGGTGATTGTCACTATTGCATGAAGTCGGGTCATTGGAAGAGAAACTGTCAAAATTATTTGGAGGATCTAAAGAAACTGAAGGCTGTTCAGATTTCGGATTCAGGTATTTATGTTACATAAGTCAGCTTTATCTCCTTCTACATCATGGGTATTCGATACTGGATGTGTTCCCATATTTGTACGAATGTGCAAGAACTTCGAAGGAGTAGGATTTTGGTGAAAGGAGAAGTCGACCTACGTGTTGGCAATGGAGCAAAGGTTGCTGCCTTAGCTGTAGGGACTTATTAGTTATCGTTGCCCATCGGGTTTATTTTAGAACTTGAGAACTGTTATTACGTGCCTGTGATTTACAGAAACATTATTTCCGTTTCTTGTTTGGACAAGATTGGTTTTTCAATTTTGATTCAGAACAATGGTTGTTCGTTTTCATTCAATAATGTTACCTATGGGGTTGCACGTTTGTTTAATGGTTTATATGTTCTTGATCTTGATACTCCTGTCTATAATATAAATAACAAACGTCTAAAGACAAATGACTCAAATCACACATACCTCTGGCACTGTCGTTTAGGCCTTATAAATGAGAATCGCATTTCCAAATTACATAAGGATGGATACTTGGATAAGTTTGATTTTGAATCATACGAAGAATGCGAACCATGTCTCATTGGCAAAATGACTAAATCTCCTTTTACCGGTCAAGGTGAGAGGGCCACCAACGATTGGAATTGATACATAGTGATGTATATGGTCCAATACGTACAATGGCAAGAGGTGGCTTTTATTATTTCATAACCTTTACTGATGATTTTAGTAGATACGGATATGTGTATCTTTTGAAGAACAAATCCGAATCATTTGAAAAATTCAAAGAGTATAAGGCTGAAGTTGAAAAGCAATTAGGCAAAAGTATTAAAACTCTACGATATGATCATGGGGGAGAATACTTAAGCTTGGAATTCACGAATTTCCTAAAGGAATGTGGTATCGTATCATAACTCACTCCTCCTGGAACACCACAATGGAATGGGGTGTCTGAAAGGAGAAATCGTACCTTTTTGGATATGGTACGGTCGATGATGAGTCATGCGGATCTTCCAATCAGTTTCTGGGGTTATGCCCTAGAGACGGCTGCACAAACATTAAACCGAGTTCCTTCAAAATCGGTTCAAAAGACACCATATGTGATATGGACTGATAAACGTAATAGCATGTCATTTATGAAAGATTGGGGATGTGAAGCGTTTGTGAAACGCTTGGTCTCTGATAAGCTAGGACCGAAATCAGATAAATGTAATTTTGTAGGATACCCATTAAAAACTAAAAGGTATTATTTCTATAAACCTTATAAGAACAAAGTGTTTGTTGCTCGAACGGCTGTGTTTCTAGAGAAAGAACTGCTTTCTAAGAAAAACAGTGGGAGAACAATAGATCTCGATGAGGATCGAGAACTACAAAATAATGTTGAACCAGAGTTGGAACATGAGCAGAATGAGACTCAAGATGTTGAGAACAATACTACTCAAGAAACACAGGTCGTTCGTAGATCTAGTAGGATTCACCATGAGCCAGAGAGATATTATGGATTTTGTAAGAACCCCAAATTTTGGATATAATTAAAACTTTTTATTATGTACTGAGGTAATGGTGAATAGTGATTACGACTACGATGTAACGATTGAGATAATGAATGGAAGGAATAGATTTGGATTCAAATGTTTTTTATGTCTTCAAGAATACTATTGGTTGACACTTTAGATAATAATTATCTATCTCCTAGGGAATTGAGATTTGATAATTCTAAAGGAGAAGATTATTCTTATGTCATCCAAATCGATATCTGTTATTGGTCCAGTGGGTCCGTAAAAAGGTTAAGAAACGATCGAAAAGAGATCAGGGACAATTGTACAACCCTAAGAGGATAAGTAAAGAAAAATGGATGAATAGTGATTTTGGTGGACATAGGAATATTGTTAGACGACGCGATATATAAGTATTCGGAACGGATTTTCGAGTTCGTATTAGTGATCCAGGGGGAAAATAAGTGTATGTAAAAGCTGTCGGATTCTGAAAAACTGCACTTTTATTTTCTCCGAGAGTTCCCTGGACACTGATAGACTTAAGAATTTAACGAAGGGATTTAAGGAATATAAATTCGAAAGTTAGTAAGAAAGATGGAGAATGATAGTACTAATATTAAGAAGATTCCCGGTAAGCCCTAATTAGAAATCCGTGAAATATTCCTACGAACGATCAATCGAAACGAGCAATAACCGGACAAAGGAGCAAGCAGAGAACAAAGGCATGCATGTGCAAGTAAGGAAAATATCTAGGGACCAACTAGTTAGCAAGGAACTAGAACACTTAGAGATTAAACCAAGTACTTAGCACTCTTTACCATCTTACCACACAAAAATCAACACATGTCTCTCCAATTTCATCATCCAATACATCACACCTTTAATAAAGGTGCTTTATACAAGATATTATCAAAACCAAGTGTATCATGCAAGATTAGATGAGTTCAAGCCAAACAAAACAAGGCAAAAGAAAAGAAAACAACCAAGAACACAAACTGCCAGCAGAAACAAAGTTTAAAGAAAAATTCATATCTCCATTTCTATCCATGATAAAATCACCAAATTTTAACCATAGCCTCTCCACTCCATGGGTAATATTCTCTCAAAATTTCATGGCCAACAAAATAGTATAGCATAGTCAAATCCATGCTCAAAGTTGGGGAAACAAATCTGCCCAGTTTCTGTCCAGCAGAAAAAGAGGGCTCAAAACCCTAGCTAGGAAGCTTCATATCTGATGATCTTGGACTCAAAACAAAGCTTATGAAGAGCCCAAGATGTGGTAAAAATTTGAGAGCCAAATTCTTATTTTTCAATTTTCTATGATTTTTACAAATTTAGGGTGAATAGTAACTTTCAAGAACTAATCTTGTTTTCTTTGATTCCTATGGTTGATTTAGCTAGCTTAAGGCCACTCAAGGATCATACAAAGCTTAGTGAGGCTAGAAAATACTCCAAGGAAGGTGGACCTCTTGAAACCCTAGCATTTGATTTGAGATTTATATATGTTTTTTATGGTTTTAGCTTTGTATGATTATAGTGGTGATTATAAGCATGATTATGTAGTTAGTTATGTGATTTAAGAAGCATGATGATTTTGAGGTTAAGATCAGTGGTTCTAGGGTTTGTTGAGATGAGAATCATGTTTATGAATTGTGTTGATGCCCGGTGTGGCTTGGTTGTGTTGTTACGATTTTTAGAACGTCCGATTTATAGCCGTCGTAATGCCGAATTTTTGTTAACACTTAAAAACCAAGCATGGCAGTTAATATTAGTTCCTGACCTTGGTAATATTGTGACTGGTCCTTGTAGATCTCGAGTCATAGATCGTTTTGGCGCGAGAATCGAAACATTCTGACTTACGGTTTAGGAGTTATGGTCAAATTACAAAAATTGGTTCGGAACCGTAAGTAAAAGTTCGTAACTTCAATTGAACCCTCGTAAAGCATGTTACTCAGTGGCGAATCTTGGTAAATAAATACTAGAGGTCATAAGGAAGGTACGAAAGAAAACCACATGTCAAACGGATCGTTTTCCGATTTTATAAAAATGTTGGAATCGAAGTTAAACGCGAACGAACCCCTAAAAACCCGCTTGGTTATAACTTCGGTAAAACACTTAGAAAACGGGCGATAAAACTCGGAGTATAATATTGATTCGTAATGATCGACTTTAGAACTTGTATAACTTAAGTATGTCCCAAGTGTAAGTACAGTGACATGTCGTATTAACGAACGAATGTCAGGTCGGATCGATGATAAAAGGAATCCACTAAAAGGGGTATAACGAGATAACTCGAGAACGTGTTTCGATTTAAGTATAACTTAACTTTTGAGATGTTAAGAGATTAATCCCGAATGCCTTGGCTATTTATAGATCACCAAGCTGACCCAGGACCCGCTACCACTATCCCTTACCGTACTCGACTACCAGGCAAGTTTCAATTCCATTCTTTTAGGCTGTTGTTGTGATTGAATATATATGTATGTTTTCTGTTATAATATGCCATAACATGCATGCCTACTTTCAAGTTATATCATTATGCTTGTTCCCTGATTGTTATTGGCTTATAAATTAGATAGCTATCGTATCAATTATAAGCCGGTTATTGTAAGACCCTCAGAGAAGGGTGTATTCATCGTATTCATCAAATATAGGCCGGGAGTCAATATTTCTTGACATATCGAGATTACCTCGAAAGAAAATATCTAAGTAAATATTTTCCATTATTCGGGCGACGAATATTATTTGAATATTCGTTCGAGATTATTTATTTAACGATCCTTACTTCAAATAATTATTTGAACGTAACTATTCGACGAATAATATTTTTAATATTCATTCAGAGTCAAATTATTTATCGATTATTATTTCGAATATTCTTCTAAAGGTTGGACTACTAAATGAATATTATTTGGATATTCATTTAGAATATTATTCATTAAATGAATATTACTTTTGAATATTCATTTAAGATAGTAATTACCTGATGAATATTATTTTAATGTTCATCTGAAGCTTGATTTATTTATCGAGTCTTATCTCGAATATTCCTTTAAAGCTTGGATTACTAAATGAATATTACTTGATATTCATTTAGAATATTATTCATTAAATGAATATTACTTTTTCGATATTCATTTAAATTCCTAATTAATTATGAATATTATTTTGAATATTCATCCAGGGTTCTATTTAATCATCGAATATTATTTAAATATTTTAAATATTCCTTTCAGGTCTTATTAATTAATGAATATTATTTTGAATATTCATTTGAATATTTAATTATGCAATAAATATTCTCTCGATATTTCTTCAAGGATTATTTGAGAAATACTCTGATTAAAGATATTCTTTCATATTCCTAAATATTCTGTAAAATATTTTAATTCAATAAATATTCCCTGAATATTTATTCCATACTTAGAATAACCTCGATAAGGTTTATCTTCTTCGATTATTACGGAAAATATTTCGGAGTCATATTATTATTAATCCTATATCAAGAAAGGTTCTCAGACATCATTCTTCTTTGAGTCTATCTCCCTAATAATAAGGGAACCTTACTTGGAAAATGATATTTATCTTGTCGACTTCCCGGTCATAAAGTATTCTCTTCACTCGCAACTCGGGTGCTATTGACTTATTAAGTCGTTGTTTACCTTCTCATCTTTCGAGGGGTAAGATGGTTGGAACAAGTTGATATTCGTTACCAAGCAATAGCTTGGAAGTTATTGGTAAATTTTCCTTTCCAACTAGATACGACTACTTTGTGGAGTCTTATCAACAAGTATTATACTTGGGGAAAGGGGGACGAACGTTACATTCAGAATCATGAATTCTATTTGAACTAGGAGTCGTGTAAGAGGCCGAGTAGCGCCGGTCCATCCCCTTTCGCCCAACCGTTGGCCGGGGAGAGCTAGTAAGGCGGTATACAAGTAAAGCCGTCAGTTCTTCCTTCTACCGGTAGTAAATCTAATTTGAGCTGTACGATCTCGACTGATCATCAAGATTGGAACAGCGGGCGCGGTGAATACTCCATCATTGGTTCATCATCCAAACTTATTTATTTCCTGCAATATGATTACTGTTGGCAGAGCTGGAAAAGTGTTCATAACTGGAATTGCAATCTTTTCATGCAAGTTCCTCTTTTAATGGCAATGAGAATATCTCGCTTACTTTTGATGTAGCAGATATTTCTACAAACAAATACTTTGAGTTACCTGGTAACTTCATCCTTTATATTATACTGGCAATAACTTCATTAAGGCATGGCATATGATTTCAAAGGATATTTTGAACTACTGTATATATGTATCACTGTTCAGTTATATTATTGTTGGTGGGCTTTCGCTCACCCTTGCTTTGTTCATATTATGTCACAACAAGAGCTAGGACAGATGGCCCGCGCCAGGCGCACTCGGCGCAAGCAGGTTACTGCCGTTCGAGGACTACCGCTGATGTCCTTGCTGCCGTTGCTGAGGTAGCATAGATAGGCAGCTTTTGTTTATCAGTCTATTTATATGTAACATTAACGTTAATCAACGGCAAAACCTTTAAACATATCATTTGGCTTGTAATAACTTTTATTCGTAAACTCTGATATTATGGACTTGTTTCAATTTCATCTCTGGGACTATAACTGTTGTGTGTGTGAGTGGATATTATTGTGGGGTCACATCATGTGATTTGTTTATTGTGGACTCAAGTCAAGTATTTTGAATGGATGTAAGACCGTAACCACCAGATCCCTGACCCCGGATCTGGGGGTGTTACAGAAGTGGTATCAGAGCGTACGTTATAAACCCCAGAGATGAGGCGACGTTAAAACAATAAATTCACTAAGATAATAAGAACTCTTGCCAAGTTCATAGTCGGACTACTTAAGGTAGTGATGACGTATAAAACCCTTATGGGAACTCTTAAGTATCATGATAGTAACTTAGCTCGATATCGCATCGACAAGTAAGGCAACAGACCTTGAGGCATACGAGCAGCAGCGCGATGATGCTTTATTATATGCTGAAGATCAGCGGGTAAATTCAATAGAGTACCCTACTAGAGACCCGGAAGAGGTTCCAGCAGATAAGGAAAATCTTGTTAGGATAAGGAGCTTACCCTCGAGGAATGAGGGCTGTAGCCAGAAAGACTGAGATGATTAAGGTATAGAGCTTAGAAAAGTGGGCATAAAGAACTAAGCTATTAGCAAGAGAACTGAAGATTCATGTTGGATTCGTGGCTGGACTACTGGAGGTAGTACCAGCAAGTAAGACGGATTGGAAGAATTACTTGAGATCTTATACGGGAATAGATGAGAATCATTAGAGACTTTCATATTAACGAAAAGAGTGCTAGAAGGATGTATTATTATCAAAGGCATCGATATAAGGCGAGGAGCAGAGTCCCTAGGAATAGTTGAGAAGGCAGTAAGTGCCATATCATTTGATAAAAGAATAAGTATGAATATTGTCAGTAATAATTCGCCATGAGAAGGCAGATGTCATAGGTTGTAATTTATGGAACCGAATTGAGGTTGATGAAGTTGTTTTATTCAGGAAAATGTCCATTTTATGAATGAATCAGTTAGAAAGTGAAAACATTGGGAAGTGACAGCATGATTGGATAAAGTTATATAAGGAAGTAGTAAGCAAGACAATGATCTCAGAACCTACCGGAAGATAAGACCAGTGAGTCAAGATGAACTCGTAATGAGACTATTGTCAGAGACTAAGTATAGGGTTAATTTAACTCAGTGAAATGATGAACCAGAAACGTTAGATGCATGTGACTCAGAGGAATATTAAATTCTTTCTTTCTTTGAATGGATTATAGTAGTTACCTTAAGTTTACTCCGACGCGGAATTATAATGGATCCAGTAATACGATCAGCAGTTAAAGAGAAAAATGTGAGAAAATCTTCCTGGAGCTAAAAGATGAAATTGGTAATGACCAAGAGTTGGCATTGCTTAATGGAAAAAGGAGACTTTGTGCTTCCAACGACGCTTCGCATAAAGGATTATGATGTATGCTTGTGCAGCACGACAAAGTACTTGCGAATGCATTCGAACAGCACGGTCCACCAGATCGGATGGCCTTAGTAGTGCCAATTTTGTTGGACAACCAACTCCGACGGTAATGTTCCTTCTGAGACTAGTAGTCAGGTAGACTGACATTTGGTAATATTGAATATCAGGACGTATGGGTATCAGGACGTATAGGCATCAGGACGTTGCGACAAGTTTCAGTTTAAAACTGTTGATTCCCTTCTAAGGGATATATATAATTGGTTCCTCTCCAGGGGTTAAATTTCCAACCCGATGACGATTATTTCGTTAATTATGACTGCTTACGGTTCTACCTACTAGGAGGTTCATAGAACTATTCTTCAGGTTTCGAAACTGGTCTCCTTAGTGTTACCAGTCGATGGATAGATTGACCAAAATTTCCCTAATTCTGGGAAGAATTTCAACGAATTTTGGCAAACCTTGTCTTTCTGATTATCACAGAACATCATGGAAGAGAGTGGAAACTGGGGCGAACCCCGTGAATTGGGTAAAGTAACCGCTATATGGGTTGGTGGACAGACCCTGGTTATCGCGATTGATTGTAGAAATACAATGATGAAGTGAGATTGGACGAAAACAGGAAATGTAAGTAAGAAACCAGCCGGACTGAGAAACTCCGGGATTGACTTAAGTGAAAAGGCTGTTATGCCAGGAATGGTAAGCTTGCGTGGCACGTGGGAGTGATAAGAATAGTTGAAAAGATAAAAATAGAGGAAAGGTTACCGGAGATGGCGCTGAGTAGCTGATTAAGACTTATATGAAGTAAAGTTTTGGAAAGGTAGAAAGGTATCAAAGAAGAAGGCACTTTGCCAGCAATTGCTAGAAAAGTAATGCTATTAGCCAACCCCTAAAATCATATATTTTTATTTTAGTGTGGCCGGTTGAGGCCAAGTCACAAAGGACTATCAAGTGACTAGACCAGCAATGAAAGGACAAAGCAGGGTTGCTTCTAAGTAAGCACCGACTGCAAGGGCTTCTGATATGACGGAAATATTAATGAGATTGTAGGAATCTTCTACTGAACCCTTTGCAACCCATGTTTGGATTGGGAATTTACTAGACTTTTGGAATGGGGTCCCCCGTACTAAAGTGATTCATGTGTATATGATCGTCCAAGATTACGAAAAAAAAAAATGGAAGTATAATGACTTGAGATGTATGGTGTTAGGGTATCATAAATACCATGAATATATTATGACTAAGGAAAGTAAACAACGAAGGTTTATGAAGAGAGTATAGAAATGGTCAGAGATGGATCAGTATGCTGTAGAAATTTCGTCTAAGGCAATTACCTTTGAGAAGAACGATAAGTACTAAGAGATTCACATTGAACTCGACTCGACCAATATCTCCCAGAACATCCTTGCTACCAGTACCAAGTTCTGTAAGAGAGCAGATAGACATACGTTGTCTTTTGGAAGGTCAAATATGCTGACAACTATCTGAAAGAAGAGGTTAGCATTAAGCCACCGATCGATTATCAAATGAGAATGATTGAGAAGAGACCCTTATTAAGGATACATGATTTGATTGCCAAGTACAGGACGCAAGAATTCCTTGGCAGTTGAATTAAGGATAGGATATCCATAAATTAAGACAAACCCTAGGGAATGCACAAGGGATGGCATTAACCCTAATAACGACATTATGAATTCAAATGATATGAGTTGGACTTGCTAAGGCAACAATGACCGGTAAGGATTATTAAAAAGAGTTCTGGAAAGAACATAGATAGAATTATTAGAGTATTGATCAATGACGTTTTGATATACCCTGTACCTAGAAAATACAGGAGGAATGATGAGGACGACCTAAGAAACCTTACAAGAAAAAGTTAATATTCTGAGTTTCCAACTAAAAGTTTGGAAGAGAATGTAAGACACAGTAGCAATATACCAGATGATGCATGTATGAAACCCTGAGAAAGTATGGATTGAACCTATAAAGGTTGAGATTATCCTAAGATAAGGAAAGAACTAAGAAAAGAAGTATCCTAAGTAGGAGTGGGAATAAACGTGATAAAGTTCCCACGGGTAGGTGGAAGCAATGACTTATGGAAAAAAAAAATACTGATAGATATATTTTCTCCTTCAGCAGAGCTTAAGGGAGAATGCTTTCACCCAACAGTGATGGGAATGAGGTAGAAAAATTTGAGTTGGAATGTATCCAGAAAACATGGATTACAAGGAATTATTATTATCAGGAAAGGCCAATGAGGTGGCCGACAGTCTAAGTATAAAGGAATAATTACAAATGTTCATACCGAAGAAACAAAATGATATTTGGAAAGACCTTGAAGGTCATATCGGAGTGGAGGAATTTACATTCCTTTTGATGATTGTGCAAGGATCGAAGGTAATAATAGTTTAAGTAAAGATTCGATTCCTGATGGAGTCTAAAGCATATGACGTACCCTAGAAGGTCCCGTTTTGAGGCAAACAGGGACCATGATACAAAATTGACGAAGTAAACCGTTAAGTTTCCAGTCTTTTATGGAAGCTGCATGAGTGATAGTTTCATCAACCGGACCTAGCTGCGATGCTTGAAACTCTTCTGCAATTTTATCTACTTCATGTAATATCTACATTAAGTTCAGGAAGTGTTCCTTAGGGATAAGGAATAGTGATTACTTTGTCTCCCTAAAGGATTTGTAACCCGTAAGGTTAGCTATTAACGCATTACGTAAACAACAATCGATGGTGATTCTTCTAAGAAAGTAGATGACAACGTAAAGATAAAGAAAGTGCTGCTATTAATGAGCTAAGTGGCATGTTGATGAATGACAAGTAAGTTTGTGTTAGTGTACTTCTGCGCAAACAAGATAGAGAATATGAGGTAGATGATTCATGATGCTAAATGTATTCCCGTGGAAAGAATTAATGAGACTTAGAGAGAAGGGCAGTTGAGCCCGAGACTTATTAGGCCACCTGAGAGTTTAAAAGTGTTCAGAAGGTGGCATTCAAGCCAATTTTACCCCCAAAGCTTATAGCATGGTAGTAACGTGTTTCTTGTGGCAAAGCTACACCAGTAAAATGCAGATGCTCAACAGATGATAAGAGTGCGAGCAGGTAGGTGTACGACCTGGTCTGACTTACGAAAGACAACCTGTGAAAAACTGCGGGTAGAAAAGAATAAGTGATGAGAAACAAGTTGACAGAAGTAGATTATATTGGATCTAAGCTAAAGAAAGCGGCCAGATTCATTTCGGAAGTTTTAAATTTGAAATAATGTGATGATTATAGAATAAATGTGACGGGATACCAATAAGGAGGTGCCAAGTGCAAAAGATGTCTCAATAAAGAGATGAAGGTGGAAGTAAATAACAAAAGTAAATAAGAATCAGATAATAAGAAGGATGTGATTGATAAAGAAAAGACGGGGAAAGCAACTACGAAATATGAAGCAAGGAATGTTAGGAATGGATTAATAAAAGGGTTTTCCGATGAATTCTCGGGATGACAACCTGATAGTGTTAATATTATAGATATGAAAAAGCTAGTAGCGTGACATGGAATGTCAGTAACAATGGTGTCAAGCGAGAAACTAAGATTTAACCTGAAAGGTTCAAAGATTTTCCAAAAGTAAGTGTTGCTAAGGTGGAACCAGGGTACAGGTCCAGAGAATAGTGGACAAAGCAGCAAGATATGTTGACACGTGAGGTTACGATCAAATAGTATTGGATATAATTATGATTAATTTCTTCCTTAATGAACCTCTATAGTTCAGAGGTAAATTCTGAGTATGATATTTTACAATCATGAAAACTTTCTATAATCCTTTAGAATTCTTTTCTTTTCTTCTCTCTTATTCATCTTCTTTATGAATTGAGAAGAACAACCCTTTAAGGAGGGGAGGTACTGCTACGTGACTATCTGTCTATGTGATAGAAGTCTAAGTGGAATACCATAACTTGTTTAATTGCTTGTCAAGTACTAAAGGCTGGCCCCCTTCTATACTAGCTATGCAATATAACAAATGTTCAATTGATCATAGTGATCTCTCAATAAATCTTTCCACTTCTCTATATTGATCGAGATTGCGAAGATTAAAGCGATCGAGAAATGCACAGTGCGAGCGAGGTTATCTTCGAATTCGCAGCACGATAGTAATACCAAAGCCACTGCGGATATCAATAAGGATAAGACTGAGTAAGAGTATAACCCGGATAGTGTGTTGTACGAAAAGTAGCAACGTTGATGGAAAAAGGATAAAGTATGGAGTGTAGCACTAGAAGATGTGCTGAGAAAGGGTAGAATGACTAAGAATTGACCGGGAAGCTAAAAAGTGAACGACAGGCAAACGACTCTTTGCTTCCTACCAGATTCCGGGACGGAATCCGTTTAAGGAGGGGAGACTGTAAGAACCCCAAATTTTGGATATAATTAAAACTTTTTATTATGTACTGAGGTAATGGTGAATAGTGATTACGACTACGATGTAACGATTGAGATAATGAATGGAAGGAATAGATTTGGATTCAAATGTTTTTTATGTCTTCAAAAATACTATTGGTTGACACTTTAGATAAGAATTATCTATCTCCTAGGGAATTGAGATTTGATAATTCTAAAGGAGAAGATTATTCTTATGTCATCCAAATCGATATCTGTTATTGGTCCAGTGGGTCCGTAAAAAGGTTAAGAAACGATCGAAAAGAGATCAGGGACAATTGTACAACCCTAAGAGGATAAGTAAAGAAAAATGGATGAATAGTGATTTTGGTGGACATAGGAATATTGTTAGACGACGCGATATATAAGTATTCGGAACGGATTTCCGAGTTCGTATTAGTGATCCAGGGGGAAAATAAGTGTATGTAAAAGCTGTCGGATTCTGAAAAACTGCACTTTTATTTTCTCCGAGAGTTCCCTGGACACTGATAGACTTAAGAATTTAACGAAGGGATTTAAGGAATATAAATTCGAAAGTTAGTAAGAAAGATGGAGAATGATAGTACTAATATTAAGCCCTAATTAGAAATCCGTGAAATATTCCTACGAACGATCAATCGAAACGAGCAATAACCGGACAAAGGAGCAAGCAGAGAACAAAGGCATGCATGTGCAAGTAAGGAAAATATCTAGGGACCAACTAGTTAGCAAGGAACTAGAACACTTAGAGATTAAACCAAGTACTTAGCACTCTTTACCATCTTACCACACAAAAATCAACACATGTCTCTCCAATTTCATCATCCAATACATCACACCTTTAATAAAGGTGCTTTATACAAGATATTATCAAAACCAAGTGTATCATGCAAGATTAGATGAGTTCAAGCCAAACAAAACAAGGCAAAAGAAAAGAAAACAACCAAGAACACAAACTGCCAGCAGAAACAAAGTTTAAAGAAAAATTCATATCTCCATTTCTATCCATGATAAAATCACCAAATTTTAACCATAGCCTCTCCACTCCATGGGTAATATTCTCTCAAAATTTCATGGCCAACAAAATAGTATAGCATAGTCAAATCCATGCTCAAAGTTGGGGAAACAAATCTGCCCAGTTTCTGTCCAGCAGAAAAAGAGGGATCAAAACCCTAGCTAGGAAGCTTCATATCTGATGATCTTGGACTCAAAACAAAGCTTATGAAGAGCCCAAGATGTGATAAAAATTTGAGAGCCAAATTCTTATTTTTCAATTTTCTATGATTTTTACAAATTTAGGGTGAATAGTAACTTTCAAGAACTAATCTTGTTTTCTTTGATTCCTATGGTTGATTTAGCTAGCTTAAGGCCACTCAAGGATCATACAAAGCTTAGTGAGGCTAGAAAATACTCCAAGGAAGGTGGACCTCTTGAAACCCTAGCATTTGATTTGAGATTTATATATGTTTTTGATGGTTTTAGCTTTGTATGATTATAGTGGTGATTATAAGCATGATTATGTAGTTAGTTATGTGATTTAAGAAGCATGATGATTTTGAGGTTAAGATCAGTGGTTCTAGGGTTTGTTGAGATGAGAATCATGTTTATGAATTGTGTTGATGCCCGGTGTGGCTTGGTTGTGTTGTTACGATTTTTAGAACGTCCGATTTATAGCCGTCGTAATGCCGAATTTTTGTTAACACTTAAAAACCAAGCATGGCAGTTAATATTATTTCCTGACCTTGGTAATATTGTGACTGGTCCTTGTAGATCTCGAGTCATAGATCGTTTTGGCGCGAGAATCGAAACATTCTGACTTACGGTTTAGGAGTTATGGTCAAATTACAAAAATTGGTTCGGAACCGTAAGTAAAAGTTCGTAACTTCAATTGAACCCTCGTAAAGCATGTTACTCAGTGGCGAATCTTGGTAAATAAATACTAGAGGTCATAAGGAAGGTACGAAAGAAAACCACATGTCAAACGAATCGTTTTCCGATTTTATAAAAATGTTGGAATCGAAGTTAAACGCGAACGAACCCCTAAAAACCCGCTTGGTTATAACTTCGGTAAAACACTTAGAAAACGGGCGATAAAACTCGGAGTATAATATTGATTGGTAATGATCGACTTTAGAACTTGTATAACTTAAGTATGTCCCAAGTGTAAGTACAGTGACATGTCGTATTAACGAACGAATGTCAGGTCGGATCGATGATAAAAGGAATCCACTAAAAGGGGTATAACGAGATAACTCGAGAACGTGTTTCGATTTAAGTATAACTTAACTTTTGAGATGTTAAGTGATTAATCCCGAATGCCTTGGCTATTTATAGATCACCAAGCTGACCCAGGACCCGCTACCACTACCCCTTACCGTACTCGACTACCAGGCAAGTTTCAATTCCCTTCTTTTAGGCTGTTGTTGTGATTGAATATATATGTATGTTTTCTGTTATAATATGCCATAACATGCATGCCTACTTTCAAGTTATATCATTATGCTTGTTCCCTGATTGTTATTGGCTTATAAATTAGATAGCTATCGTATCAATTATAAGCCGGTTATTGTAAGACCCTCAGAGAAGGGTGTATACATCGTATTCATCAAATATAGACCGGGAGTCAATATTTCTTGACATATCGAGATTACCTCGAAAGAAAATATCTAAGTAAATATTTTCCATTATTCGGGCGACGAATATTATTTGAATATTCGTTCGAGATTATTTATTTAACGATCCTTACTTCAAATAATTATTTGAACGTAACTATTCGACGAATAATATTTTTAATATTCATTCAGAGTCAAATTATTTATCGATTATTATTTCGAATATTCTTCTAAAGGTTGGACTACTAAATGAATATTATTTGGATATTCATTTAGAATATTATTCATTAAATGAATATTACTTTTGAATATTCATTTAAGATAGTAATTACCTGATGAATATTATTTTAATGTTCATCTGAAGCTTGATTTATTTATCGAGTCTTATCTCGAATATTCCTTTAAAGCTTGGATTACTAAATGAATATTACTTGATATTCATTTAGAATATTATTCATTAAATGAATATTACTTTTTCGATATTCATTTAAATTCCTAATTAATTATGAATATTATTTTGAATATTCATCCAGGGTTCTATTTAATCATCGAATATTATTTAAATATTTTAAATATTCCTTTCAGGTCTTATTAATTAATGAATATTATTTTGAATATTCATTTAAATATTTAATTATGCAATAAATATTCTCTCGATATTTCTTCAAGGATTATTTGAGAAATACTCTGATTAAAGATATTCTTTCATATTCCTAAATATTCTGTAAAATATTTTAATTCAATAAATATTCCCTGAATATTTATTCCATACTTAGAATAACCTCGATAAGGTTTATCTTCTTCGATTATTACGGAAAATATTTCGGAGTCATATTATTATTAATCCTATATCAAGAAAGGTTCTCAGACATCATTCTTCTTTGAGTCTATCTCCCTAATAATAAGGGAACCTTACTTGGAAAATGATATTTATCTTGTCGACTTCCCGGTCATAAAGTATTCTCTTCACTCGCAACTCGGGTGCTATTGACTTATTAAGTCGTTGTTTACCTTCTCATCTTTCGAGGGGTAAGATGGTTGGAACAAGTTGATATTCGTTACCAAGCAATAGCTTGGAAGTTATTGGTAAATTTTCCTTTCCAACTAGATACGACTACTTTGTGGAGTCTTATCAACAAGTATTATACTTGGGGAAAGGGGGACGAACGTTACATTCAGAATCATGAATTCTATTTGAACTAGGAGTCGTGTAAGAGGCCGAGTAGCGCCGGTCCATCCCCTTTCGCCCAACCGTTGGCCGGGGAGAGCTAGTAAGGCGGTATACAAGTAAAGCCGTCAGTTCTTCCTTCTACCGGTAGTAAATCTAATTTGAGCTGTACGATCTCGACTGATCATCAAGATTGGAACAGCGGGCGCGGTGAATACTCCATCATTGGTTCATCATCCAAACTTATTTATTTCCTGCAATATGATTACTGTTGGCAGAGCTGGAAAAGTGTTCATAACTGGAATTGCAATCTTTTCATGCAAGTTCCTCTTTTAATGGCAATGAGAATATCTCGCTTACTTTTGATGTAGCAGATATTTCTACAAACAAATACTTTGAGTTACCTGGTAACTTCATCCTTTATATTATACTGGCAATAACTTCATTAAGGCATGGCATATGATTTCAAAGGATATTTTGAACTACTGTATATATGTATCACTGTTCAGTTATATTATTGTTGGTGGGCTTTCGCTCACCCTTGCTTTGTTCATATTATGTCACAACAAGAGCTAGGACAGATGGCCCGCGCCAGGCGCACTCGGCGCAAGCAGGTTACTGCCGTTCGAGGACTACCGCTGATGTCCTTGCTGCCGTTGCTGAGGTAGCATAGATAGGCAGCTTTTGTTTATCAGTCTATTTATATGTAACATTAACGTTAATCAACGGCAAAACCTTTAAACATATCATTTGGCTTGTAATAACTTTTATTCGTAAACTCTGATATTATGGACTTGTTTCAATTTCATCTCTGGGACTATAACTGTTGTGTGTGTGAGTGGATATTATTGTGGGGTCACATCATGTGATTTGTTTATTGTGGACTCAAGTCAAGTATTTTGAATGGATGTAAGACCGTAACCACCAGATCCCTGACCCCGGATCTGGGGGTGTTACAGATTTCTCGTGACTCAAAGTGGCGATGTGATGCTTGTAGATAATGATGAGCCTCTCACCTACAAGGATGCTATGAATAGTACAGATTCTGAGAGATGGCTGGAGGCCATGAAATTTGAGATGGATTCCATGTATGAAAACCAAGTATGGACTTTGGTTGAGCCACCTAATGGGGTAAAACCCATAGAGTGCAAGTGGGTTTTCAAGAAGAAAACTGAAATGGATGGAAATTTACAGACCTGCAAAGCAAAACTAGTGGCAAAAGGTTTCAAGCAAATTCATGGTACTGACTATGATGAAACTTTCTCACCAGTAGCTATGGTCAAATCCATCAGGATTTTGCTTGCGATAGCAGCTTATTATGACTATGAGATCTGGCCAATGGATGTCAAGACCGCTTTCTTAAATGGGAGCTTTGAAGAGGATGTGTACATGACACAACCTCAGGGTTTTGTCGATTCGAGGTTTGCTAGAATGGTTTGTAAGTTGCGATGATCCATATATGGATTAAAGTAGGCCTCTAGAAGATGGAACATTCATTTTGATGAAACAATCAAAGAGTTTGGCTTCATACAAAATGAGGATGAACCGTGTGTTTACAAGAAAGTTAGTGGGAGCCATGTGGAATTCCTAGTATTATATGTGGATGACATATTACTAATAGGGAATGACATTCCTTCTCTACAGGCTGTGAAGACTTGGTTGGGAAAAAATTTCTCGATGAAAGACTTAGGCGATGCTGCCTATATCTTAGGGATCAGGATTTATAGAGATAGATCTAAAAGATTAATCGGCTTAAGTCAGAGTACATACATTGATAAGGTATTGCATCATTTTAGGATGCAAGAGGCAAAGAGGGGATATGTCCCAGTGTCTAATGGGATAGTGATCTTAAAGGAAATCTGTCCTAAATCATCAGATGATAAGGGCTATATGAGTAAAGTACCATATGCTTCGGCAATTGGTTCTATAATGTATGCAATGATATGTACTCATCCTGATGTCTCGTATGCTTTGAGCATGACGAGCAAATTCCAGTCTAATCCAGGTGAGGGTCACTGGATAGCAATCAAGAATATTCTTAAGTACCTTAAACGGACTAAAGATTCGTTCTTGATATACGGAGGAGATGAGAAGCTAGTTGTAAGAGGTTACACTAATGCTAGTTTCCAGACAGGTAGGGACGATTCTGTGTCCTAGTCTGGATTCGTGTTTTGTCTAAATGGAGGTGCTGTAATCTAGAAAGTTCTAAGCAAGAGACAGTAGCTGATTCTACAATGGAAGCTAAGTATATTGCTGCCAGTGAAGAAGCCAAAAAGGCTGTTTGGATTTGGAAGTTTATTACAGGACTTGGTGTGGTTCCACCGATCGCAGATCCAGTTTATCTGTATTGCGATACCAATGGAGCCATTGTGCAGGCTAATGAACCAAGGTCCCATTCCAAGGCAAAGCATATACTTAGGAGATATCACCTTTTTTTAGAGATAAACGAGAGATGAGATATAGATATATGTAAAGTGCATACTAATGATAATGTTGCGGACCCACTGACTAAGGCTTTGTCGCAGCAGAAGCACGAAGGTCACACTAGTTCCATGGGTATTAAATACATGGGCGATTGGCTCTAGTGCAAGTGGGAGATTGATAGTGTTAGTGCCCTAGAGACAATGTAGTTGTGCTTCTAGGAAATACTATTTTGTTATAACATGATCATGTTCTACTGATTATTCTACATTAATTTGTTATGTCTTAATTTACTGCGATATAAATGTTAGAGTAATAAATGTCCTTGGAATATAGAACATGAATTCTATATCTTTAAGTATGTGACTTAAAAATGAGATTATATGAATAGTGTTTATATTCCAAAATATCCCTAATCGAGCATTATTATTAAGGGACAATTATAATGCATAAAGATTAGTATGTTGGTTGACAGATGACCACATCTCATTGGTCATAGGTATAGTGATACTAAAGTCAAGAACATAGGTGCATGTAATTCCATACATGGCACTGGATTAACCCGTTGTGAGATTCTACATGTTAATAAGGTCATTAGAAAGACTCACAGTGATAATGGTGTAATGATCCTTAGACTTGACATCATTATATTTCTATATGACGATTAATATACTTTGACTACATTAAAAGTTACCTTTGACCAGGTGATGATAAAAGTGGACATCGGGTATATTATGAGTCGTATGAGAAATATGAAGGATAGATATAGAATTTAACCCTCCTATGATTAGGAGAGATATTATTGGCCTCTTGATTGAGTGAGACTATGAAAATGCATGGCCATGCTCAAATATTGATTTGTTTTAATAGTCTACTCATGGATCAAGTAAACCCGGATTAAATGTTGAAGAGGATGACTAAATACATGCCTCGAGTTTAATCTATAATATATATGGTTAAAGGGATTATATTACACGGAAACATTAATCACAAAAGGTTTAATTGGATCACCAATTATTATTATTACTTGGGTAGCAATGATGTATTACTAGATGCCGCTCATTGTTTATAATTTTATTATTGGATATTAAAATTATTGCCAACGTAATAATAACCTAAAGGGTTACACAGTAAGAACGTTTAAAGGGAGTTTTAATGTAAATTAAGAATTTAAATTAAATTATTAAATTCAAAATTGGATATTTAATTAATTGAGCTAGTCTTAATTATAATTAAATAGAATTCGAATTTAATATTAAAACCAAATAAGAATGGGTTTGGAGAAGCCCAATTCGATTTAGGGTTTAGCCCAATCTCTCTTCCCTATAAATACATTATGATGTATTGTTTAGGGTGAGACTTTTGCAATTCATTTTTATAGAAAAACGTATGAGAGGCTAGAGAGAGAGAGAGAGAGAGAGAGAGAGAGAGTGGCAGGTTCTTCGGCTAGTACCGACTCCGGTGATCGTTGGACGATCAAGCGTTCGTGTGGACTACTTTGGCAACGTAGATCTCGAAGAGGGATGCGTGGTGATTGTTTTGGACCTCCATCTGCCATCAATTTGTAAAGCTTCTTTAAGGTAATCATCTATCTCCGAATTAAATATCATGTTTTTGCATGGATCCTGCGGTAGGGTTTCGATTTTTTATTGTTTTAATTATTGCTTTCCGCTGTGTTTATGCCTCGGAACCCTTCATATATATATATATATATATATAATTAATTATTATATGTTTTGTGGTGTGACTAATGGATTTTATATTAAATTTTAAAAAAAATTATAATAATAGTGCCCCGCTCAATAATATTTAGTGTCATTAATTCTAATTTATATATTTATTCCACACTTGCCTTGATCTGTTTGTTCATGTTTTCAGGATTTACTAATTTATTCAAACATTCAAGGATTTATGCAGGTGTTAAAAAAAATAAGTATATATAGTTTTCTGCAATTTTGGTTCTGTACGGGCGTACAACGAACTGTGCAGCAAGCCGTGAAATTCTAGGAACATTCTGCATAAAACAACACTTCCCTCGCTTGTCTGTACATGGTTTGCACGGCCATGCATAGTTTTTTTTTTTAAAAAAAATACAAAACAGAGCATAACACTAAATTTTCCAACACTATCTCTAGTTTGACCGTTACCAAACAAAACCAAATACATGTAGGGAATTTTTTTAAAAATTACCACATCGATAAAATCGTTATATCTTAACATCCGTGCGATTGGAACGTCGAAAAAATAATTTGAAAAAATGGATTCATCATTCGGGACAAGACTAGTTAAAAGAAATGTCGACTTTGACCGGTTTGACTGTTACCAAACCAAACCAAATACATGTAGGGAATTTTTAAAAATTTACCACATCACTAAAATCGTTATATCTTGACATTCAAACATTTGAAACGTCGAAAAAATAATTTAAAAAAAATAGATCCATCATTCGGGATAAGACTAGTTTAAAGGAAGGTCGACTTTGACCGGTTTGACCGTTACCAAACCAAACCAAATACATGTAGGGAATTTTTTAAAAAATTATCACATCACTAAAATCGTTATATCTTGACATCCGTGCGATTGGAACGTCGAAAAAATAATTTAAAAAAATAGATTCATCATTCGGGACAAGACTAGTTAAAAGAAAGGTCGACTTTGACCGGTTTGACCGTTACCAAACCAAACCAAATTGTATACGATACGATTTCTGTATACGCTGCGCAAATTTGGTGAAATCTGTGTCCAGTGTCCGATTTGCGTAAACGATATGTGTTTTCTGACTGGAAACGACCATCTGAACAAAACTGATAGCGTAACTATCATCGACTCGTCTGTAAGGCGTTTGACGCCGTTTAATGCCTGAAAACAGCGATTTATTATTATCAGAATTTGATTCTGATTTTCTGATTTTTTGTGTTATATGATTTCTTTAATTGGATCATCTGAAATATGATATGGTTACATGTTCTTAATTGTTATATGAGCATGGTGATTGGTTATGGCCCTAAGACCAATAGGATAGTGGTTTTTAGTTTATGGTTTGGTTTCTAAATACGACTTGCATGTCGTTGTTTCTTGTAATTAATAAATCTCGAATGTAACTCGAGTTCATCTTGTAAGTTTATTAGTGTAGCATGTTTTTCAAGAATTCAATGTAACTTTTAAAGACGACAAGAAGAACAAGGAAGCAAGGAGGCGATTCCCCACGAAGATGCAATGGAGAAAACATGTATGTAATTGTATTTTGTTAACCACCATAGATTGACCTTGATCTTTTCATTAGCTTGAAATGATCACATAGGATGGGCCATAACCAAACACGTTTAATTTATGCACTTTACATATATATGAATGTATGCGATACAATGTATGTGTAGAGATAAAGATGCATGTTTAATTAGATTAATCATGTATGTATTAGATACGACACCCATGCCATGCCTGCTAAACAAGATAAAATTGGTAACGATTCAAGATTTTAAAATTAACAAACGATCATGAGATTCTTGTGTTCATGAAATATGGATTTTTAAAACACGGAATTAAATATGTGTTTTTGATATCTAAAATTGGGATTTTCTGACAAAAGCGGATATGCGTATTCGTAAGGTTAATGGGTATTAAGTGTGACCATTGGGATCCTCCATTTACCTGGGAAATGAACAATTTAAGATGTTAATTTGAAATATTTGGTTCAAGGAAAATTGAGGATCTCTTTATGATGTGATCATGATCGTTATAAATTTTCTAAACCCCTTAACAAAAATATTAAGTTTTAATCGGATGCTTTCCAATGAATGAACACTCATCGAATCCTAGATCGATAAGGGGAAGGGCTGTCAGTGGAAGGGGACTCCTATCTATCGTGGTGAGATGCGACGAATATAAACGGTTATATTCGGCCGTTGTATCATTGGGTCTAACTTAACTGAGTCGTCATAATAAGGTGAAAATAAACGGTTATATTCAACTATTATGAACTTAGAAGCATAGAGTTTGGTTAAAAATCTATTAGATAGATTAGATCAATCGTTGTTCACCAAACTATCCAAGAATTATATATGATATAATTGACAACTGTTGTCTACCTAAATAATCATGTTTTAAGGACTACCAGTGGTTGACTTAGGACGTGACGAAATATGGATCTTGGCTCACTAGAAAGATTTATGGGATATTCTTTCCGAACTAATAGTAAGGGCTATTAATTTGATAAAAATAGTGGGAGATATATATTCTAAATATATATGAATAATCACTTGAACATAAATTAATAATACCGTAGGACTAATTATTTTATGCATTTTAACATTGTGGATATTCAAATGACAAACAACTCAAATAAACTTCTCTGTACGATCAGTCCTTGAGAAGGACAAGGTGACAAGAACAAACTTCCTCGATTGGCAATGGAAAGGCAAGAAGAGGATTGGATCCAAATCTAATGCTAATCCAAGACAAACTCCTAAAAGGGCTTTGATGCCTACAGGAGGTGTTGCAAAAGGTGATTGTCACTATTGCATGAAGTCGGGTCATTGGAAGAGAAACTGTCAAAATTATTTGGAGGATCTAAAGAAACTGAAGGCTGTTCAGATTTCGGATTCAGGTATTTATGTTACATAAGTCAGCTTTATCTCCTTCTACATCATGGGTATTGGATACTGGATGTGGTTCCCATATTTGTACGAATGTGCAAGAACTTCGAAGGAGTAGGATTTTGGTGAAAGGAGAAGTCGACCTACGTGTTGGCAATGGAGCAAAGGTTGCTGCCTTAGCTGTAGGGACTTATTAGTTATCGTTGCCCATCGGGTTTATTTTAGAACTTGAGAACTGTTATTACGTGCCTGTGATTTACAGAAACATTATTTCCGTTTCTTGTTTGGACAAGATTGGTTTTTCAATTTTGATTCAGAACAATGGTTGTTCGTTTTCATTCAATAATGTTACCTATGGGGTTGCACGTTTGTTTAATGGTTTATATGTTCTTGATCTTGATACTCCTGTCTATAATATAGATAACAAACGTCTAAAGACAAATGACTCAAATCACACATACCTCTGGCACTGTCGTTTAGGCCTTATAAATGAGAATCGCATTTCCAAATTACATAAGGATGGATACTTGGATAAGTTTGATTTTGAATCATACAAAGAATGCGAACCATGTCTCATTGGCAAAATGACTAAATCTCCTTTTACCGGTCAAGGTGAGAGGGCCACCAACGATTGGAATTGATACATAGTGATGTATATGGTCCAATACGTACAATGGCAAGAGGTGGCTTTTATTATTTCATAACCTTTACTGATGATTTTAGTAGATACGGATATGTGTATCTTTTGAAGAACAAATCCGAATCATTTGAAAAATTCAAAGAGTATAAGGCTGAAGTTGAAAAGCAATTAGGCAAAAGTATTAAAACTCTACGATATGATCATGGGGGAGAATACTTAAGCTTGGAATTCACGAATTTCCTAAAGGAGTGTGGTATCGTATCATAACTCACTCCTCCTGGAACACCACAATGGAATGGGGTGTCTGAAAGGAGAAATCGTACCTTTTTGGATATGGTACGGTCGATGATGAGTCATGCGGATCTTCCAATCAGTTTCTGGGGTTATGCCCTAGAGACGGCTGCACAAACACTAAACCGAGTTCCTTCAAAATCGGTTCAAAAGACACCATATGTGATATGGACGGATAAACGTAATAGCATGTCATTTATGAAAGATTGGGGATGTGAAGCGTTTGTGAAACTCTTGGTCTCTGATAAGCTAGGACCGAAATCAGATAAATGTAATTTTGTAGGATACCCATTAAAAACTAAAGGGTATTATTTCTATAAACCTTCTAAGAACAAAGTGTTTGTTGCTCGAACGGCTGTGTTTCTAGAGAAAGAACTGCTTTCTAAGAAAAATAGTGGGAGAACAATAGATCTCGATGAGGATCGAGAACTACAAAATAATATTGAACCAGAGTTGGAACATGAGCAGAATGAGACTCAAGATGTTGAGAACAATACTACTCAAGAAACACAGGTCGTTCGTAGATCTAGTAGGATTCACCATGAGCCAGAGAGATATTATGGATTTCTCGTGACTCAAAGTGGCTATGTGATGCTTGTAGATAATGATGAGCCTCTCACCTACAAGGATGCTATGAATAGTCCAGATTCTGAGAGATGGCTGGAGGCCATGAAATTTGAGATGGATTCCATGTATGAAAACCAGGTATGGACTTTGGTTGAACCACCTAATGGGGTAAAACCCATAGAGTGCAAGTGGGTTTTCAAGAAGAAAACTGAAATGGATGGAAATTTACAAACCTGCAAAGCAAAACTAGTGGCAAAAGGTTTCAAGCAAATTCATAGTACTGACTATGATGAAACTTTCTCACCAGTAGCTATGGTCAAATCCATCAGGATTTTGCTTGCGATAGCAACTTATTATGACTATAAAATCTGGCCAATGGATGTCAAGACCGCTTTCTTTAATGGGAGCTTTGAAGAGGATGTGTACATGACACAACCTCAGGGTTTTGTCGATTCGAGGTTTTCTAGAATGGTTTGTAAGTTGCGATGATCCATATATGGATTAAAGTAGGCCTCTAGAAGATGGAACATTCATTTTGATGAAACAATCAAAGAGTTTGGCTTCATACAAAATGAGGATTAACCGTGTGTTTACAAGAAGGTTAGTGGGAGCCATGTGGCATTCCTAGTATTAAATGTAGATGACATATTACTTATAGGGAATGACATTCCTTCTCTACAGGCTGTGAAGACTTGGTTGGGAAAAAATTTCTCGATGAAAGACTTAGGCGATGCTGCCTATATCTTAGGGATCAGGATCTATAGAGATAGATCTAAAAGATTAATCGGCTTAAGTCAGAGTACATACATTGATAAGGTATTGCATCATTTTGGGATGCAAGAGGCAAAGAGGGGATATGTTCCAGTGTCTCATGGGATAGTGATCTTAAAGGAAAACTGTCCTAAATCATCAGATGATAAGGACTATATGAGTAAAGTACCATATGCTTCGACAATTGGTTCTATAATGTATGCAATGATATGTACTCATCCTGATGTCTCGTATGCTTTGAGCATGACGAGCAAATTCCAGTCTAATCCAGGTGAGGGTCACTGGACAGCAATCAAGAATATTCTTAAGTACCTTAAACGGACTAAAGATTCGTTCTTGATATACGGAGGAGATGAGAAGCTAGTTGTAAGAGGTTACACTAATGCTAGTTTCCAGACAGGTAGGGACGATTCTGTGTCCTAGTCTGGATTCGTGTTTTGTCTAAATGGAGGTGTTGTAATCTAGAAAGTTCTAAGCAAGAGACAGTAGCTGATTCTACAATGGAAGCTAAGTATATTGCTGCCAGTGAAGAAGCCAAAGAGACTGTTTGGATTTGGAAGTTTATTACAGGACTTGGTGTGGTTCCACCGATCGCAGATCCAGTTGATCTGTATTGCGATACCAATGGAGCCATTGTGTAGGCTAATGAACCAAGGTCCCATTCCAAGGAAAAACATATACTTAGGAGATATCACCTTCTTTTAGAGATAAACGAGAGATGAGATATAGATATATGTAAAGTGCATACTAATGATAATGTTGCGGACCCACTGACTAAGGCTTTGTCGCAGCAGAAGCACGAACGTCACACTAGTTCCATGGGTATTAAATACATGGGCGATTGGCTCTAGTGCAAGTGGGAGATTGATAGTGTTAGTGCCCTAGAGACAATGTAGTTGTGCTTCTAGGAAATACTATTTTGTTATAACATGATCATGTTCTACTGATTATTCTACATTAATTTGTTATGTCTTAATTTACTGCGATATAAATGTTAGAGTAATAAATGTCCTTGGAATATAGAACATGAATTCTATATCTTTAAGTATGTGACTTAAAAATGAGATTGTATGAATAGTGTTTATATTCCAAAATATCCCTAATCGAGCATTATTATTAAGGGACAATTATAATGCATAAAGATTAGTATGTTGGTTGACAGATGACCACATCTCATTGGTCATAGGTATAGTGATACTAAAGTCAAGAACATAGGTGCATGTAATTCCATACATGGCACTGGATTAACCCGTTGTGAGATTCTACATGTTAATAAGGTCATTAGAAAGACTCACAGTGATAATGGTGTAATGATCCTTAGACTTGACATCATTATATTTCTATATGACGATTAATATACTTTGACTACATTAAAAGTTACCTTTGACCAGGTGATGATAAAAGTGGACATCGGGTATATTATGAGTCGTATGAGAAATATGAATGATAGATATAGGATTTAACCCTCCTATGATTAGGAGAGATATTATTGGCCTCTTGATTGAGTGAGACTATGAAAATGCATGGTCATGCTCAAATATTGATTTGTTTTAATAGTCTACTCATGGATCAAGTAAACCCGGATTAAATGTTGAAGAGGATGACTAAATACATGCCTCGAGTTTAATCTATAATATATATGGTTAAAGGGATTATATTACACGGAAACATTAATCACAAAAGGTTTAATTGGATCACCAATTATTATTATTATTACTTGGGTAGCAATGATGTATTACTAGATGCCGCTCATTGTTTATAATTTTATTATTTGATATTAAAATTATTGCCAACGTAATAATAACCTAAAGGGTTACACAATAAGAACGTTTAAAGGGAGTTTTAATTTAAATTAAGAATTTAAATTAAATTATTAAATTCAAAATTGGATATTTAATTAATTGAGCTAGTCTTAATTATAATTAAATAGAATTCGAATTTAATATTAAAACCAAATAAGAATGGGTTTGGAGAAGCCCAATTCGATTTAGGGTTTAGCCCAATCTCTCTTCCCTATAAATACATTATGATGTATTGTTTAGGGTGAGACTTTTGCAATTCATTTTTATAGAAAAACGTATGAGAGGCTAGAGAGAGAGAGAGAGAGAGAGAGAGAGAGAGAGAGAGAGAGAGAGAGAGGCAGGTTCTTCGGCTAGTACCGACTCCGGTGATCGTTGGACGATCAAGCGTTCGTGTGGACTACTTTGGCAACGTAGATCTCGAAGAGGGATGCGGGGTGATTGATTTGGACCTCCATCTGCCATCAATTTGTAAAGCTTCTTTAAGGTAATCATCTATCTCCGAATTAAATATCATGTTATTGCATGGATCCTGCGGTAGGGTTTCGATTTTTTATTGTTTTAATTATTGCTTTCCGCTGTGTTTATGCCTCGGAACCCTTCATATATATATATATAATTAATTAATTAATTATTATATGTTTTGTGGTGTGACTAATGGATTTTATTTTAAATTTTAAAAAAAAATTGTAATAATAGTGCCCCGCTCAATAATATTTAGTGTCATTAATTCTAATTTATATATTTATTCGACACTTGCCTTGATCTGTTTGTTCATGTTTTCAGGATTTACTAATTTATTCAAACATTCAAGGATTTATGCGGGTGTTAAAAAAATAAGTATATATAGTTTTCTGCAATTTTGGTTCTGTACGGGCGTACAACGAACTGTGCAGCAAGCCGTGAAATTCTAGGAACATTCTGCATAAAACAACACTTCCCTCGCTTGTCTGTACATGGTTTGCACGGCCATGCATAGTTTTTTTTTTTAAAAAAATACAAAACAGAGCATAACACTAAATTTTCCAACACTATCTCTAGTTTCTACTTCTCCCCTGTTGCTTTACAGCTCCACAGCCCTCACCTCTGTTCAACCCACCTCTTCGTCGTCCGCCATTAACCTCCGCCATTCTCCCTATTCCTCTCCCCTCGCAACCATCTACTTCACCTCCGCACTTTACACCTTTTTCCCTTCTCTGTTTTCACCAACACCCAACCATCTCTGCACACTACTACCAGCCACCATGTCAATTCACCAGCCCTCCTCTTCCGTTCAACAACCTCCGCCCCATCTTCTTCGACCTCCTCCTCCGTTAATCATTTCACCCCCTCTGTTTTTCACTAACAGACCCCCCTGTTTCCAACAATAACACAGCCCCCTCCCCTTTTTGTTTGGTTTTTGTTTAATTATTTTATTTTAGTTTTAGTTTTATTTTTATTTCATTTCTTTTTATTCCCTTCTTTATTTTTAATTGTGATTTTTTGTTAAATTTTCTAAAACTAAATAATTTATATAAATTCAAGAATCATTTTTAAATTTACTTTAAAGTTGATTTTTGATTTTATTAATAATAAGTTATTTATTTTATTTCATTTTCTTTATTTTATTTTATTTTATTTTAGTTTTAAATTTGATTTTTGATTTTATTATTATTTTAGTTTTAAATTTGATTTGATTTTTATTTTATTTTTTTATTTTATTATTAATTGGTTAGTTATTTTATTTTATTTTATTTTATTTTATTTTTAAAACAAACAAACAAAAACAAATATTTTTATTATTTCTATTTCCTTAATTTGTGTATTGCAGGGCTTTGAGGGGTGTTGGATATTGGCTTGTCGGCTATTTTTGTGGAGTTGATTATGGTTTGTGGCATTAGTTCAATTCTTGGCTTACAAATTTAGGAGTTGAATTTTTACAAGTATGAGTGGCTTTGCTCCCGGTCCTTGTTGTTTATTTTTAAGGGGAGTTTTTGTCACTTTTGTTTCTATTTCATTTTTTATTTGTCATGCATGAGGAGATGCCATGTTTTAAGTGGGCGAAGGATTGCTTTTGTTCGTCTTTGTAGTGTAGTACGTAACCAATATTATTACTATCTTTTGTTACGTTTGATGTCTGTCTCGTTTGCATTTAGAAATAAGTTTAGTCATAAAGCTTGTTTACTTATTTGTAAAATTTAAGTCATTGTGAGCTTGTAGCCTTGTTTTCTCCTATTTCGTGTCTAGCATTATCAATTTGATGTGAATCTATAAGTTTGATGCACCTTATTGCACACACACACTTAAAATGGCATGAAAAGTCTAGATTGTTGTAATTAAATTGTGAGCATGACGATTATCTCTTAGCATGCATGGAATCAAATCGAGAAGATGTTATTAAAACTTAAACCTTGTGAGGTCTTGAACGATGATTACTTTTGCTTGTGTGTTTCTCCGTCTTTATGTATGTTTGTTGCTCTAGGGCTTGCAATAAACCTTTATTCATGGATGCACCATAATAAGGAAATTCTTTTTAGGATAACCATTTTGGCCTTTTTAACTTATGAACCATGAAAATAATCCCTAGTTATCCCTTTGAAGCTTATATCCATATTTTTCTTCGTCGCTTTCCCCTTTTATACATGAGTCATAGCCAAATACTTCACTCTCGACCTAGTTGAGCTAGTTGAGTCTTGGAAACAATTGATAATGAGCATGAGAATTTGGAGAAGTTGTGAAGAGGAAGAATTATATTTATTGTAAGTGGGAACTAGTTTGATATGTATATGTAGATGTGGTTCAAAGTTCTTTGTAGTATTTATATATGTAATGCATCCCCTTTGCTAAAAAAAAGAGAAAAAACAAATAATATAAAGGGGATGTTAAAAAAACAATAAATCATTGTACTTTATTTTGTTTCAATTTCTTTGGTAAATGTGGTTGTGTTTTGTAATTGTAAATGAGTGGAGTTATTCTTTAGTTTTAGAATTTGGTGGATGAAGCGAGCAAGCGTCATTTAGACTCAACTAGCGAGACTTTTACACCTTCCTTGAACTTAAATTTTCACACCTTCACCCTAGCCTCATTACAACCCATTTTATGAATTCCTTGTTTTTGGTGCAATCCGGAATTTAGGTGGACATGCAAGGTCAAGTAGAGCACATGCATTTAGACTTGGAGTTGAGTGAAATCTCTAGCCCATACTTGTGTGATACATAATTGAGAGATGTGAGATTTTTCACCATACAATTTCATCTTCTTAATGCGAAGCCATGTATGCTTTGTGATCATCTTGTCTAGTGTTCACGATTGAAGTGCATTCATTCTATCTTTAATGTCTTGATTACATCTTGCACAAGGTGTGTTATCTTGATTCTTTAATTACTTGTTAGCTCGTTAGAATGGATGACAAGGTGAATAGCTCTATATGTTTAATTGTAGTTACAAGTAGATATAGCACCATGCTTGGCTTGTTTCCTAATTGTATGACGATTCGGACATGTGAGTGTAGTAGTTAGTTTAATTAGTAGGCATTGTTAGTTTCTTGTTTATTAATGGTTTTTGTGATTTTGTGGGTACATCATCTATAAACCCTCACGAAACCTCGTCCACTAGGGATACCTAGGGATTCCAAGGGCTTGTTGCATATGTCAAATGCAACCGTGATCACCTACAGAAGTGGTACTAGTTAAGAGTATATGGTTATGTTAATTTTAGTTTGCTCGAGACTAGCAAAGTTCAAGTGGGGGAAGATTTGATAACGTGTATTTTATACACGTTTTGTCATTTATTTTCTTGCATTTTTGTTAGTTCCGAATGTTGTTTGATCGATATTAATTATGTTTTTCATCTTTCAGTGCCTCATGCTTAATGGTTGAAAAGATGGATTATTTTGGGCTTGAAAGCAAATATTATTCAATAGGGAAGTTAGAAGATGCAAGCTCGCGTTTCCGGGAGGTTTTTATTGTATAATCTTGAAGATTTTGTCTCGTACGGGCTACTGCACGGCCGTGCAACAGGCTGTGCAGAGTGTTCTAAGTAGTGCAGATTGGGCAGCCTTTTTCACGTGCTACTGCACGGCCGTGCAACAGGCCGTGCAACCCCTGCTGTGTATTAAAAGAAGCTAAACCCTACATCTTATCTACACATCTTATTTGCCTCTCATCTTTGCCTCTTCAAGAACATAAAACTAGGGTTAGTAGAGTAGAGAGAAACATTAATTACTCATAATCTAGCATTGATTATGAGTAACTAACTTCATATATTTGGCTCAAGGAAGCAATTCTTGTACTAAACCCACTTCATTTTAAGTAAGATTTTTCACTCTATCTTGAATACTTGTGTTGTATTGTTTATGATTTTTCTTGGAGATTTGTAAGTTGCTTCATCTTGCTCTTCTTGTAATTTCAATTACTAATTGTTTGTGCTAATCCGAAATTGTTAGTACATTCATTGTAGTAGCACAAGGTTTGGCGTGCCTAAACTTCAAGATTCAAGTACAAATACCTAGGTTGAGCTTCTCATCCTTGGGTTTTGTCCTAGCCTCTCTTTGTTTAATTCCTTGATTTGGTTATACTAGTAGTGCTTCATTATTGGTAGATGTTATCAAGAGAGCTAATTTATGTGCTTCACTAAATTAGTGTTTTTAGAAGAGAAATAAGTGATTGTGTGCTTCACCAATTATCTTGGTTAGGTAGAGTTGGATTTATTTTGCTTGTTGGGTTGAAGTGCTTGATTTGATATAACCTTGGGTCAAGTATATCTCTTATCTTGCTCATTTACTCATTGTGTTGGTAAACTTGGATAGTTGCCATTAAATTAGTTGTATTTTTGTAGCAATTTATTTATTGTATGCAAGGTATTTGATAAAACACCTCAACCAAAATCAAAAGCCCCCTTGTTCATACTTCTAAATTGTAAGAGACAATCTACTTGAAATCAATATTGATAGTCCTTCCCTGTGAACGAACTTACGAAAAACACTACCTTCAATACTAGAACCTGGATAAATGAATAGCTTTAAATCAAAAAAAATATATTCATTTAGTAAAATTATTTAATAATTGATAAAATAATATATTATTCAATTATTGATGAATGAATATTTATACTTTTGGTCAATAATTTTATTTTTTTTCTTGTGATAAAACTATTTTACAATTTAATGTTGGAATGTATCTATAAGATAATAGTGAAAAACATAAAATTATTATCATATATTTCTAATAATATGAATACATTTATTAAATGTATATATTAAGTATTTTGTATTTGAAGACTATTTCTACCTACTTGAGATTATTAATAAGAATGTATGTATGAAATACTTAGCGTCTATGTATGTATATGTATATATATAGGGGACTGCTCAAATGAGACCCCTCTCTTATAATGAGTCCCCCTCATATTTCTTGTATTCTAAAGGGCCCCACCAGGGGCATCCAATACAAAAAAGGCTTATAATTCTACCATCTATCCATTCATCAAAAAAAAATTAAAAAATAATAATTTTTTATTTTTTTTAATTTTTTTTTTTTGATGAATGAATAGAGGGTAGAATTATAAGACTTTTTCGTATTGGGTGCCCCTGGCGGTGCCCTTTAGAATAGATGAAATATGAAGGGGACTCATTATAAGAGAGAGTCTCATTATAAGAGGGGTCTCATTTGAGCACCTCTCTATATATTTATATATATATATATACATGTATGTATGTATGTATGTATGTATGTATGTATGTATTTATGTATGTATGTATGTATGTATGTAAGTATGTATGTATAAGAATATTTTTTATTAAATGATATATATTATGAAAAAAATTGCTTCAAATTAGTAAATATTCATTTTTTATTTACATGAGGTCTTTAAAGACTCCTTAAGAATTAATTCATTAATGCATTTGGCGAGATTCTTCATTTATCACATTATACCAAGTTGGGAATGAAAAATATTATTCATTTGACGTAATTATTCATTTATCGAATATGCATTTATCGAGCTTCTACAATATAAGATATGCCTTTCTTAGTTTTTTTCTTATTCATTTATTTTAATTTAATTACTTAATTTTAGAAAAAGTACATACATACATTTTAATATAATGACAAACATTGTTTTAATAATTTCCATGAATCTTTTACATGTGTTTAAACGCTCCAACTTTAAAAAAAAATTGTAATATAGCTATATTTGTATTTGATCAAAAAATTTACAGGTTTTTATAAGGATATTGTCAAAGGTTTGGATAAACCTATAGAATAAAAAAAGCTACAAGGGAATATATTGTAATACAGCTAGATTTTAATTTAATCAAAACTTTTTAAGGTATTAACAAGGATATTGTCAAAGGAAGGATATTGTCAAAGGTTTGGATAAACCTATCGAATGTGATTGCAAATAAATGAAAGTTGTTTTGTTTTAATTATTATAAAAATGTGATTACATGATTACGTGCTACGGTTATTCTACATTTGTGATGTACTATTCATGGTTTAATTAATTGCATGTTAAATGCATGATTATCAGAATAGTTTTGTGTATAGTTGAATGGTTGAATATATTTGGTACTCTGTTAATTATATATCATGGGTGTGATCTTAAGTGATTGTTGTCTATCATGTTGTACTTGAATGTATGCATATGTGAGATAAATAAAAGGTGTTATGACCCTTGTCTGTACATGGAAATATATAGGAGGTCTTCGAATCATATAGTTGGACCTTCGCGTCATACATTGGAGGTCTTCGAATCATATAATGGGACTTTCGGGTAATATACCGGAATCCCGCGGCGATGTAGAGTACGATAGGTTATAACAAATAAAATGGATTACACTAAATTAAATTTGATTATAGAAGCATATGCACATGCACATGAGATAAATTGTGATTGATTATCATAAGTTTCTGATCTTATAAAGTGGAATTAGTGATGCTCTATGGCTCTAAGTTGCGACTCATAAAAATCGTAAATAATTTTTCAGGTGTTATTAAAATTAGATTTTTAGCACGTATCGAGTTAGGAATCATAGTTGTAGGTTTAAGTCATAGGTTGGCCAGCTTGTATTCTTTTTTCTTTTTTTGTCAAGAATATACATTCTCGTATATGAATTATATCGAAATACAATACCGGCAAAACCGGAGAAAAGGGTTTAGCTTCTTTTATTCAATAAAGTTTATCATCTAACCAAAGGGCATGCATAGATGTCCTCGGAAATTTAGATAATAAGACCGTAAAGTCCGAAAAGAGACTACCCAAAGTCTTCTCACCTGAAAAACAACAAAAAAACTGATTAAAAAATAATTTTTATAATTAATATTAAAGTATATAACACAGCAAAAATTATTCCTAAATCCTAGAGATATTAAAAACATTATTTCAATGAAAAAAAATTTAATCAACTGTAAAAATAAAATCTAATCAAAGGAAAACCCTTTGATTTGACACAATAACATACATCAAGACCTATAAAATTTAAGTACACACACTAATAGTCAAAAATTACAATAAGTAATTTACTATACCGGCCTCCTGGAGTCGATTACAAATATGGCAAAACAATAATCATCAATAATGACCCAACTCGTCAAAAAGACGACATCGAAAATAACCCAAAATTGGTCCAAAAAACCACAATAAATGGCACACCCTCAGAGGTACAACAACTATATAAAATGGTACAATCATACTATTTTAATCTTTTCAAAATAAGAAATTAAACCAAAAATAAAACATAATCAATTAGTCCACTGAAAATTCAAAGCCTCAAAAACAAGAATCAATTAGCATTTAATAAAACTGATTTCAAATCCTCCTTCAAATAATTAGAAAACAATTAATCATTTATATATGATTACCTTTCACCAATTAATCCCTCAAATAACTCCTCGCCAATTAATCATTCTCTTAACTACCTCCAATCAAGAAATAACATACACATTTAGTCAAACCAGCCTATAAATACACCATCAAACCCACCCTATGCAATATAATGAATTAAAGACTTTCCTAAATTAAGAAAACGCTAAAGGCTCCTACCTAAGTCATTTAGAAGGTTACTGACTTAACCATACAACTAATTAAAGGCGTATAAAGTTGGCAATTAAATCACAATAAACGACACTAATTATGACATAAATAATCATTACTCAAAATAAACTGAAAACTTAATAATGCCTATCAGTTATAATGAGTGTAAAATAATACAGAAAAACAGAATTAATGAAGTGCCCTCATCTTCTCCAAACCCCCAACTAATTTTACCCCTCTCCTCGAATTCAACCTAATGGCTAAAGATTAGAAGACTTAATCGGAAACAGAAATCATGAATAATCCATCATACACAACAATTAGATAATTGGTCAAATATGATAATCACGGCCAAAACAAGATAGAGCAAGATCTGATTCAAAAACAGGAAAATGTACATTTTTCTAAATGCTAATCTGAATAATTCATCTATGTTAATTTAAGAGGTTACCTGAGCCCATGGTGTGATACACATGGTCTTACCTGAGTTGATTGGGATGACACGGAAAACCAATAGATGCCCATTTCTGAGTAGTGATAACATGAACCCAACTGTTTAACAGAGTCGGCGATCTCGGGGCCGATACTGTCGTTGGGGAAAAGAGTGGCGGTGATGAGATTATATATACACATGTAATATCAGAAACAGTTTCATATATACACATTCTAATACCATCGAAATTTACCTTCCAGGAATGAAAGGTCTGTCAAAGTAAGGCATTGGTCGGTATTCTAAACTCCCTTCTCCTAAGCATTTATATATATATATATATATATATATATATATATATATATATATATATATAGGCCATTGCTCCATACAGAACACCCTTATATAACAAACAATAAAAACACCTTAGATCTAATCGATCCAATGGCCCCGCTAGGGGCACCCAATACAAAAAGTTGTTATTTTTTACCTTTTATCCATCCAGCAAAAAATAAAAAAAAAAAATTTAAAAAAAATTACTGTTCATGATGACGTCATGCTGACGTCATCAGTGACGTCATCATGAACAGTAAATTTTTTTAAATTTTTTAATTTTTTTGCTGGATGGATAGAGGGTAAAAAAATAACAACTTTTTGTATTGGGTGCCATGACGGAACTCTTATATTATATTAGATATGAGGTGTTCTTTATTGTTTGTTATATAAAGTGTTTGTTAATATATATATATATATATATATATATATATATATATATATATATAGTTAAGTTTTAACTTGCACTAGTCAAATTTTGAATAATATATTTTATGATATACCGTGGATATTATTAGTTAATTTATAAACTAAATTACAGGTTGTAATTATATTTGTTCATTAAATAATTTATTAATAAATTAATTTTCTTAATATTATAAGATACATGGGTGTCACACTCTTATTTGAACTTGATATTTTGAAAGACGTTTTTCAAAATCATTTCTATCACTTAAGTTACTTTATTGAGAATAAAGTTCCTGATATTACTTCAAGAAATTTCTCTGAGATACCATAATGAAGTTACCATATTTTATTCACTCAAGTATGTACATTCAATTAGAAAATTATACATGCACAAATATAAAATTTTCATCTAATACATATGACTTGTGTCATATTAACATAGGATAATGTTACCTCGGGTAAGTTTCCTGAGGTAACCTCAGGAACTTTATTTATTGACAAGAAAACAATGATTTTTTATTTGAGATGATTCAAATAAAGACCAGGATAGAAAAATACCAACATAGTCAACTCCTCTTATAAAGAAACAAAAAAAACATTTTTTTATCTCAAATTGGGGCGTACAACAATCACGATATCACTTACATATTAAAAATTTTCTTTTCTTGCTTTTCTTTTCTCTAGTCTATTTCAAAGTTATGCGATATTTTCAATTAACTTTTTAAGAATATTTTGAATTTTTTAAATTATATAATTCAGAAAGTATTTGTTCGTAAAAATATTGTTATTCAATGAGAAGTTCAAAAACCTCCCAGTGGGACGAAAGTGCTGCACGTAGATGGTGAACCTTCGCTGCAAATGATAGCTAATTGTTGAGTATTGAACACACAAAAGAATACAGAGGGGGTGAATGGATTCTTGAACTTTTCTTGTTCTTGAATCTGGTTGATGTATGTAGCAAGATATGTGTTATGTGTGTGCAAAAATATAGGTGTGGAAAATGAACAACACAAGACACAATATCACTTTAATCTAATATTTTATTAGATAAAGATTTGCTACAACCTGTGAATACAAATGGTAGTATTCTCAGCTTCGTTTTTCTCAAAGAGATGTATATCTTGAATATGTATGTGAAAAACTTAACTGCTAGAAAAGTGAGGCTGTATTCTTATAGAACATGAATACAGCCTACCTACTACAAATAAGGTAGCTAAACAGATTTACTTTCTAGTGTGTCTATCCTTTTTGAGTAAGCATCCAAACGGCTACAGATTTGACTTCTTGAGGTTCTGTTCAGATCCACTTCTTTAGCTCTTTGTCTCTTGTACATCTCTCTAAGCTTCCTTGTAGGCTTTCCAAAGTACTTTACAGTTTGTGGTCCATAAAGTGCTTTAGCTTGTTGCAGTTTTCTGACTTGTACAATTTCTTCAGTAGTTTGTCTCCAAGAATGTATTCGAAAAGTGGCTAAGTGATTGGTTCAAGAACTAGGATTAGATAACTCTGAGTTCTCGAATATTGCAAAGTTGACATATCGAATCACTTCTCGAATAGCTCTTTTCTTCAGGAATCCTTGAGTTGTCGAATAGAGCATTTAACTTATCGTATCCCTGAGATATCGAATAGCTTTCTGAGTCTTTGAGATATCGAATGAACCTTGACTTGTTGATTCCTAGAGAACTCGAATAATGCTTTGACTTGTTAACTTTCTGAGTTCTCGAATAGAGTAGTAGACATATCGAATCTCTGAGATATCGAATGAGATATCGAACAGTGCATTCAGAGATATCGAATAATGTCTTTTGAGATATCGAATCCCTGACTTCTCGAAGGCTAGACTTTTTGAATATAACAAACATACTTCTCGAATTGGTACTTAGGCAAATTCTTCATTTCTTCAAATCCCAACTGTGATAATTTAAAAGTCTTTATCTCTAAGCTTGAGGCATGATCCTTGGATCTTCTTCCAAGCATTATTCCTTGACTTTTAAGTACAGTCTCACAGTTACAATTTGATGCCTATTACAAGTACTAAACAAATGGAAACTCTACAACTAGAGGTTCCCTCAGTTAAGAGGTCATGTAGGTAATGCATAGCATTACACATACTTAGGCTTGTTATTATATGAGTACAGGCATGTCTCTGTGACTAACATTAATGTTGTTCTTTCAAGACTCAAGGTAATCATAGAAATCTCGGCTAATAGACATGAAGCTTTCACCAAAGTCCTCGAAGATCAAAGGACGTCTGGAACTACAATTCTCTGCCCTACGAATATATCTTCATGGATTTCCTGGTAATTAATTACCGACATTACATTACTATTTGGTTTAGGTATAATTAAATTACCACAAACACATACATATTTAACAGTGGTGTTTAATGTTTGACTATATGCAGGTCATGGATGGCATCGAAGCAATATGAAAATTGCGAGAGAAAGAAGAAATATATGGATTGCACATTCCCATATTTATTGTTAGTGCACGTACAGATGGTCTGAAGATACAAGAGATGAAAGAGGCCAGCATGGACTAGGACTTGTCCAAATCCGTAAATGCCATAAAACTTGTGAAATTTCTCAACAGTTTTGAAGTTTAGAAAAGATTAAAATAATCTTTGTCATATAAGCACATTTTGATTTTATCTGTATCTTTCTGTATTTATGGAAATTACTCTTAATAAATTGAACCATTTTTTTCTCAAGTATAATTGCAACAATTTTATTTACCAGTCATGTCCATCCACTTGTATTGTAGGGATATGCAAGGTTTCTTTGGCTAATTTTAAATAACTTAAGTTAAAAAAAATATACTCACATATATGTTAGCTATTAAAATGATCAAAAAGTGTTGTTGTTAAATGACAAAAATGAGTGTAATTGTTTTTCAAAAAATAAATTTAACCTAAATTTAGATCATTTATTTTATACAGATAAAAAGGTAATCAAAATTAAACAACAAAAGAAAATATTTTTAAAATGATTTAAATAAATTGGTACAAGACAGGTGGTGGCGTGGCCAGATTATTGTGAAAACTTGAGTTACTTGGGCCGACAAGTAAAATGGGCTTTTGATCGATTAATAATAAAAATCGAATGGGCTAGATTGTTTTAAAAATAAAATAATTATATAAAATAAAATTCAAAATCGATGGGAACGTCTCTATAAATAGCCCATAAGTTCATTTGTCTTAGAAACAACAATGTACCACCTTCTGGTTTTATATATATGTAAGCATTTCTTAGTTTTTTTGTTAAGTAACCAGTCCATCTAAAACCTTAAGCTGTCAGAATAAGTCCCCAACAGACAAACACCCTTCCACAATCGTTTGTTTCACTACGATTGATCAGATAGACGGCAGAAGGAACGCCAGATAACAGATAATAAAGACAACAAATAATGATTAAATAAATTGGGGTGGAGGGACTCGAACCTGAGACCCCTCCTAAATCGAGCTCTAATATCATGTTAAGTAACTAGTCCATCTGAAACCTTAAGGTGTCAGAGGAAGACCCCAACATGATCCTATGCTACAACATATATTATTTAACATATTTTCATATTTATTTGTTTCAATTATTTTTAATTATTTTATATTTGAAAAAGTACATACATATATTTTAATAATGATAAACATTTTTTATTAATTTCCATGGATCTTTTATATGTGTTTAAACGCTCCAACTTTAAAAAGAAATGCACTGTAATATAGCTAAGTAACTAGATTGCAAAATAATTTTGTAATTTCTTAAACTTTAATCTAGTCAAAACTTTTACAGTATTAATAAGGATATTGTAGAAAGTTGAGTATGAAATACACTAACTGTAATGTAGGGGGTTGAATGTATTACAATCCCTTTTTCTAAATTTCCTTAAGTGTTAACTTTTTAAAATTGTTTAATGATTGTAGATTGAGTATGTATGTTGAATGAAATATATTGCGGAATATAAATAACACACAAACTCACTTTAAACCTAATGTTGTATTAGATTTGAAGGTGCTACAAACTGTGAATATAATATGCATTCTCAGCTTCTGTTTCTCAGAGAGAGATACTCAAAATATTACAATGAAAAACTTAACAGCTAAAGATATGGGTCTGTGCACTTACACAACATGTGCAAAACTCATTTTGGTAAAACTAGTAACCGAAAAAGTAACGAGCTAAGCCTGTCTATACTATTTTGGTGAAACTTGGTATCATGTGATTTCTCCTTGTTTTGCATACTGACCAGATCCACTTCTTTAATTGTTTCTCCTTGAATTTCTCTCCAAGCTTCATTATAGGCTTGCCAGGTGCGCATTGCAACAATTGGACCACTGCAGATACCTTGGTATGTGTTGATTTTCTATCATGAGAATCTTCTGAAATCTTGAATTTCTCTTCAAGTTTCTTTGTAGGCTTGCCATGTGCACACTGCAACAATTGGACCACTACAGGTGCCTTGGTTTATGATGATTTTCTATCATGAGAATCTTTTAAAATTTGTCCTTGAAACATTGGAGAATTGAATAAGTACTTAATTCGAGAACTACTTTTGAATTGCTAGAGATCTCTGAGTTCTGGTTCAAGTCTTTTTGAGATATTGAATGAACTTCTCGATTGAGTCTTTTCACTTCTGGAATCCTTGAGATATCGAGTTACTCTTTTGACTTGTAGAATCCTTGAGAGTTGAGATATCGAAAGAATCTTTTGACTTATAGAATCCTTGAGATATCGAATTACTCTTTTGACTTGTGAAATTTTTGAGATATCGAATATGTCTTTTACTTGTGAAGTCCCTGACATGTCGAATGGAGCTTTGAATGGTTGACTTCTTGAGATATTGAATAGAGTCTTTGACATATTGAATCCTTGAGATGTCGAATCCTTGACTTCTCTAATAGAAAAAGTTTACTTCTCGAATTTGTACTTAGGCAAATTTTCTTCCTTCTTCAAACTTCAACTATGTTTATTATGCAGCCTTATTCTTCAACCTTGAGGCATGATCCAAGGATCTTCTTTCAAGCATTATTATATGACTAATTTGTACAATTCACAATTGAATTTGATGCCTATTACTAAGTACAAATACATGACCGAAAACTAACTAAGGGGTTTCTCATTTAAGGGGTCATACAAGTATTACACAATATTACTATGATCAACTAGGCTTGTTATATAGATAAGTACAGACATGCCTCTGTGACTAACATAGAAAGTTCGGATAAACCTATCTAATAATAATGGGTACAAGGGAATAATAAATAATAATTTGCCCTATGAATGGAACTTGTATTTTATAATTGTTTTTCAAAGGTAATTGCATGATTTATCTGCTGTAATTATTCTATATTTGTGATGTACTATTCATATTTTAATTAATTGCTTGTTAAATGATTATCAGAATAATTTTGTATATACTTGAATTTACTTGGTACTCGTTAATTATATATTGGGTATGATCTTAAATTCTTGTTATCTATCATGTTAGACTTGAAGGCATGCATGCGAGATAAATAAAGGGTTAATTGTCAATTGACTCAATTGTTTTATTCTAATGTATCAAGTAGATCATCGACAAATTTTGGTCTCATGTAAATCCCTCATTCCGAATTAAGTTATATTTAGTTAAATTTTAGTAAAATGGAAAAAAATTAAGTTGGATAAATTTTTTACAAAGAATGTCAACTCAGTCTCAACTCTCAACCTACTTCTATATATATTTATTACATCAAGTTTTTAGGGTTCTACATACCCACTTTCCTTTACATTCGAATTCAACCTTTAACTCAATAACTTTCTTGAATTAATTTCATTGGTAGCATATTATCTTAAAACGTTATCATCACCTTGCCATGTGGACAAGTCCACGTCAAGTTGCATTCAAGTCCACATCACAGAATTTGCGAAAAACATTTATTTTAACGTCTGTTTTTCAAACGTTCAACATAATGTAACTTATTTTATGTCGAGTGACTTAAATGAGAACAAAATTTCGCCGGTGATCCACTTTATATAGTAGAGCAAAAAAAGTGAGTTAATTGATAATTAACCCGATAAAAAGCGTTGTGACCCTCATATATCTATACTCGCAAATATATCAGAGTTCTTCAAACCATATAGTGGGACCTTGCGGTCCTATATTGGAGGTCTTCGGACCTTAGAGCGGGACTTTTAGGTCACATACTGGAATCCCGGGACGATATAGAGTATGATAAGTTACAACAAATAAAATGGATTATAACAAAAAAAATTGATTACAGAAGGATGTGCATAGGTAAATAAAATAATTCGTGATTGATTATCATATGTTTTTGATCTTGTTAAGTGGAATTAGTGATGATCTATGCTAACTGAGTTACAACTCATAAAAATCGTAAATAATTATTCAAGTATTTTTAAAATTAGACTTTTGCTACGTTTCGAGTTTAGAATCATAGTTTTAGATTTAAGTCAGAGGTCGGTCAGTTGGTACCCCAAACTCCCTCCTTCTCAGCAATTGCGTATATAAATGTAGTTGAATTTTGACTTGCGCTTCTCAAATTTTGAATATATATTTTATGGCATTCGGTGGATATTATTAGTTAATTTGTAAATTGAATTACAGTTTGTAATTATTTATGTTTATTAATGCATTGATTAACTAGTTAATTTTCTTAATGTGATAAGGTACATAGGTGTCACACTCTTATTTTTTAACTTGATTTTTTGAAAGACGTTTTTCAAAATTATTTATATCACTTAAATTACCTTATTTTACTTACACGAAAATGATTATTTTCATTTGAGAAAATTTGAATAAATAGTTGGATAGGAAAATATCAATATAGTGAACTCCTCTTTTAAATAAAAAAACATCACATTTTTATCTTAAATTTAGGCATACAACAATCACGATATCACTTACGTTTTCAAAATTTCCTTTTTTAATTTTCTTTTCTCTAATCTATTTCAAACTTATGCGATATTTTCAATTAACTTTTTGAGAATATTTTGAATCTTTTTAAATTTTATAATTCAGAAAGTATTTGTTCGTAAAAAGAATGTTGTTCGATGAGAATTTTGAAGAATATAAGAAATTTTAAAATCAATAATACTTTTAAATATCTTCAAAAGATTAGTGATACTGAATTAATTTATTTGAATTTCTAAAAATTCGGTGACATCCAAATTAAAACTAATTATTTTTTAAAAAACAATAAAATTTGAAATTTATTAGATCGTAAAAGATATTTCACATTTATAAAAATCGTGCATGAATTCCATAGATTATTATGAATTTGAGGTAAACGTTGAAAATCTGTTTCAATAATAACATTTCCTGCAAGGCAAAGATAAAAAACGTAACCAAATATCCACTTCACATCTTTTTAGCATCTTCACAATAATATTTTTAGAAGATTTATAAAATCCATAATTAAAAATCCATTGATTTTCAAAATCAAAACAGATCCAATACAATCTATATTAAATACAATCTTTAAAAATTTTCCTATAAATTTGGTTCAACATTCTGAAAATACTCTCAGGTTATCGTCGTTTGCCGATTGATATGCAAGAACTACCTCTTGATGTTCAGTTTTATCAAAAAAATCATGATATGTTAACCCCAACAGAGAAAGATCAAACCAATCTTTTTTTCCTATTAAATATGTCAGATCCACTTGCTTCTAGTTCCCCACCTAGGCCAATCGCATCACCTCTAGACGCCATCAGTCTCCCACTAAACAAAACAGAGATCGGAGAATTTGAAAAACCTTTCAGTGAGAAAAGTATCGGGGCAACCATCGAAACCTCAACCAATGGACAGGAAGCTCTAAAGCCCTCGAGGATCAGAAGACCTCCGGAACTCCACATTCCCTGGCCTACGACTGCAATTTCATGGATTGCCAGGTAATTACTAGCCTTTTAATACTATTTTATTTTCTGTACAAATTCATCACCACACACACAACATAATCTAACAATGGTGTTAATGTTTGATTAGATGCCAGTCATGGATGGCATCGAAGCAACGCGGAGAATCAGAGAAGAAGAAGCAAAATATGAGTTGCACATTCCTATATTTGCTGTAAGCGCGCATACGGATGGTCCAGAGATAGAGCAGATGAAAGAGGCGGGTGTGGACTATAACTTGTCTAAACCCCTGAATGTCGCAAAACTTGTTGAGTTTTTCAATAGTTTTGAAGTTTAAAGAAGATTAGAGTAATCTTAATCGTATAGACACTGTACTACATGTATCTGACGATAACAGTACTCTTAATAAATAAATTGCACCATTTTTTCACCATTTTTTTCGCTTATGTATAATTGTAACAATTTTATTTACCATCCATGTCCATCCACATCCGCTTCTATTTTACGAACATGTAGGGGTTGTTTGATCAAAAGTGTAGTTGTTAAATGACAAAAATGAGTACAATATTTTATTAAAAAAAAACTAAAACTAATTATAGATCATCTATTTTATATAGATAAGAAAGTAATTAAAATCAAAAAATTAAAAAAAAATTAAAATGATTTAAAATAGATTTAGAGAAAATGGTACAATACATCACGTGGTGGAGTGGCTAGATTAGTGTAAAAACTTGAGTTACTTGGGTCGACAAGTAAGATGGGCTTTTGATTGATTAATAATAAAAATCGAATGGGCTGGATCGTTTAAAAAAAATAAATAATAATAATAATATAATAATAATAATTATTATTAGTAATACTATAAAATTCAAAATCGATGGAAACATCTCTATAAATTTCCCATGAGTTCATTTGTCTTAGAAACAACAATGCACCACCTGCTGATTTCATATATACTACAACCTCGATAAATGAATAGTTTTAAATCAAAAAAATATATTCATTTAGTAAAATTATTTAATAATTGATAAAATAATATATTGTTCAATTATTGATGAATGAATATATATACTTTTGGTCAATAATTTTATTTTTTTCCTTGTGATAAAACTATTTTATAATTTAATGTTTGAATGTATCAATAAGATAATGGTGAAAAACATAAAATTATTATCATATATTTCTAATAATATGAATACATTTATTAAATGTATTTATTAAGTATTTTGTATCTGAAGACTATTTCTACCTACTTGAGATTATTAATAAGAGAATGTATGTATGAAATACTTAGCGTCTATGTATGTGTATATATATATATATATATATATATATATATATATATATATATATATATATATATATATATATATATATATATATATATATATATAGATATATATGTACATACATACATACATACATACATATTAGTAGTATTCATTTTCCTATTAAATATGTCAGATCCACTAATGTATGTATGTAAGTATGTGTGTATATATATATATATGTTTATATATATATATATATATATATATATATATATATTTAAATATTCATTTAAATATTCATACACATATTTTTTATACTAGTGTATATCACCACCACCATGAATCACGAAAATTAAATAATAACACTAAAAATTAGACCACCACCATCATCATAGTATCACTAAACATGGAATTAGAATTCCATCTATAATCACAAAATTTTACTGCAAATTATGAAATTTTGTCAGAAATATCAAATTTTCTAAGCTCAAGTTTCAAAAAAATAATTAGATCTGAATATGTCGTGATGTCGTGAATTTGAGTGTAGATGTCATAAATCATCACTATAATAAAATTTACAACCACACCTCTTCCACTTCTATCATCGTCGTATTCACCATCATTCTGGTAATCATCACTCTCCAAAATCAATCAGATTTTAGGAATTTTGGAAATACAATTCGAAGAGAGGTTACTAAATATGAATTAGAGATGGTCGGATGAAGGAAAATGAACAAATTTAAGGTCGTCAAAAATAAAAGAGAGGTGGTCGGGGGAGATGAATGCGCATATATGACGTGGTCAGAGGGAGGAGAAGGGAATAACTTGTAGTATATATGAGGTGGAAAGATGGGTAAAAGTGATCATAGATCTATTAAAATTATTGTGCCTACGATTCAAACTAGTTGAATTTATTGTACTGATCAACCGGTTATCTTAAATTCGTCTTTAATATAAAAGTATAAATAATATAGATATATGATATTGTGTTCAAATATAAACTTTTTAAATGACAAACTTTATGATTGTAATATAATGCAAACTATCATAATATACTTTATAAATTGAAGGATAATTCTTTTCAAAGCAACCTCAATTACAAATAGAGCACCTGTTTAGTCTCTAAATTTTGTTAAATATGAGTTAATTATGTAACAATTTTAAAATCTTTCTTGTACTTAAGGAATTCAACATGGTTAACACATAAAAAAATATCGTATTTTTATCCTACTAAACGAGTATACAGGATTATCATGAAAAATGTTTCATTGTTAAATTTAAAATTAAAATGTACTTAGTTTGAAATTTTGTGCTCAATTAGGTAAATATATTGTAACATTGTAAATATTGTTTATAAGTTTTATAACATTCCCACATCGAGGAGGGTGGAGACTTTAGTTGACTATATAAGGCAAAGTACTACTACCAATTGCACCAAAAAATCATGATTTTTTGGGGGCCTGTGGTGGACTTGTAGATTATCCAAGATGTTACATTTGGACCAGTGTACCTCAATTTATTTCGAATTCGGAAACGGGATTTGACCCGATTTCGGAAAAAGGCTCGGAAAAAGGCTCGGGTTTATCACATTGTACCAAGTTGGGAATGAAAAATATTATTCATTTTACGTAATTATTCATTTATTCAATATGCATTTATCGAGCTTCTACTATATAAGATATGCATTTCTTTTTTTTTTTCTTATTCATTTATTTTAATTTAATTATTTAATTTTAGAAAAAGTTCATACATACATTTTAATATAATGATAAACATTGTTTTAATAATCTCCATAGATCTTTTACATGTGTTTAAACGCTCCAACTTTAAAAAAAATATTGTAATATAGCTAAACTATTATTTGATCAAAAATTTTACAGGTTTTAATAAGGATATTGTAGAAGGTTTGGATAAACCTATCGAATAATAAAAGCTACAAGGGAATGCATTGTAATATAGCTAAATTTTAATTTAATCAAAACTTTTTGAGGTATTAATAAGGATATTGTCAAAGGTTTGGATAAACCTATCGAATTTGATTGCAAATAAATGAAAGTTGTTTTTTGTAATTATTATATAAGTGTGATTACATGATTACGTGCTATGGTTATTCTACATTTGTGATGTACTATTCATGGTTTAATTAATTGCATGTTAAATGCATGATTATCGGAATAGTTTTGTGTATAATTGAATGGTTGAATTTATTTGGTACTCTGTTAATTATATATCATGGGTGTGATCTTAAGTGATTATTGTCTATCATGTTGTACTTGAATGTATGCATATGTGAGATAAATAAAAGGTGTTATGACCCTTGTATTTCTGTACTCGGAAATATATAGGTGGTCTTCGAATCATATAGTGGGACCTTCGCGTCATACATTGAAGGTATTCGAATCATATAATGGGACTTTCGGGTCATATACCGGAATCCCGTGACGATGTAGAGTACGATAGGTTATAACAAATAAAATGTATTACACTAAATTAAATTTGATTACAGAAGCATATGCACATGTACATGAGATAAATTGTGATTGATTATCATAAGTTTCCGATATTGTAAAGTGGAATTAGTGATGCTCTATGGCTCACTGAGTTGCGACTCATAAAAATCGTAAATAATTTTTCAGGTGTTATTAAAATTAGATTTTTAGCACGTATCGATTTGGGAATCATAGTTGTAGGTTTAAGTCATAGGTTGGCCAGCTGGTATTCTTTTTTCTTTTTTCTTTTGTCAAGAATATACATTCTCGTATATGAATTGTATCGAAATACAATACCGGCAAAACCAGAGAAAGGGGTTTAGTTTCTTTCATTCAATAAAGTTTATCATCTAACCGAAGGGCATGTATAAATGTCCTCGAAAATTTAGATAATAAGACTTTAAAGTCCGAAAAGAGACTACCCAAAGTCTTCTCACCTGAAAAACAACAAGAAAACTGATTAAAAATAATATTTATAATTAATATTAAAGTAAATAACACAACAAAAATTATTCCTAAATCCTAGTGATATTAAAAACATTATTTCGATGAAAAAAATCTAATCAACTGTAAAAATAAAATCTAATCAAAGGAAAAACCTTTGATTAGACACAATAACATACATCAAGGCCTATAAAATTTAAGTACACACACTAATAGTCACAACTCACAATAAATAATTTACTATATCGGCCTCCTGGAGTCGATTACAAATATGGAAAAACAATAATCATCAATAATGACCCAACTCGTCAAAAAGACGACATCGAAAATAACCAAAAATTGGTCCATAAAGCCACAATAAATGGCACACCCTCAGATGGTACAGCAACTATATAAAATGGTACAATCAAACTATTTAAGACTTTTCAAAATAAGAAATTAAAACCAAAAATAAAACATAATCAATTAGTTCACTGAAAATTCAAAGCCTCAAAAACAAGAATCAATTAGCATTTAATAAAACTGATTTCAAATCCTCCTTAAAATTATCAGAAAAAAATTAATCATTTATATATGATTACCATTCACCAATTAATCCCTCAAATAACTCCTCGCCAATTAATCATTCTCTTAACTACCTCCAATTAAGAAATAGCATACACATTTAGTCAAACCAGCCCATAAATACACCATCAAACCCACCCTATGCAAAATAATGAATTAAAGACTTTCCTAAATTAAGAAAACACTAAAGACTCCTGCCTAAGTCATTTAGAAGGTTACTGACTTAACCATACAACTAATTAAAGGCGTATAAAGTTGGCAATTAAATCACAATAAACGACACTAATTATGACATAAATAATCATTACTCAAAATAAGCTGAAAACCTAATAATGCCAATCAACTATAGTAAGTGTAAAATAATACAGAAAAACAGAATTACTGAAGTGCCCTCATCTTCTCCAAACCCCCAACTAATTTTACCCCTCTCCTCGAATTCAACCCTAATGGCTAAAGATTAGAAGACTTAATCGGAAACAGAATTCATGAATAATCCATTATACACAACAATTAGATAATTGGTCAAATATGATAATCACGACCAAAACAAGATAGAGCAAGATCTGATTCAAAAATAAGAAAATGTACATTTTTCTAAATGTTAATCTGAATAATTCATCTAAGTTAGTTTAAGAGGTTACCCGAGCCCATGGTGGGAAACACATGGGTCTTACCTGAGTTGACTGGGATGACACGGAAAACCTATTGACGCCCATTTCTGAGTAGTGATAACACGAACCCAACTGTTTAACAGACTCGGCGATCTCGGGGCCGATACCATCGTCGGGGAAAAGAGTGACGGTGATGAGATTATATATACACATATAATATCAGAAACATTTTCATATATACACATTCTAAAACCATTGAAATTTACCTTCCGGGAATGAAAGGTCTGTCAAAGTAAGTTGGCTGGTATTCTAAACTCCCTTCTCGTAAGCATTTGCATATAAAGATATAGTTAAGTTTTAACTTACACTAGTCAAATTTTGAATAATATATTTTGTGATATGCAGTGGATATTATTAGTTAATTTATAAACTGAATTACAGCTTGTAATTATATTTTTTCATTAAATAATTTATTAATAAATTAATTTTCTTAATATTATAAGATACATGGGTGTCACACTCTTATTTGAACTTGATATTATAATTATTAAAACTCCTGAATGTCGCAAAACTTGTAGAATTAATTTCTCAGCAGTTTTGAAGTTTAGAAAAGATTAGAGAGGCACATTTTACTTTTATCTGTACCTATATGTATTTGACTATAATATTCTTAATAAATTGTAGCAATCTTTTTGCTCTAAGTTTAACTGTAATAATTTTATTTACCAACCATGTCCATCCACTTTTATTGTAGAGATATGCAGGATTTGTTTGGATAATTTTAAGTAACTTAAGTTAAAAGAATACACTTACACAAATGTTTGTTATTAAAATAATGATCAAAAAATGTAGTAATTAATTGACAAAAATGAGTACAATTTTTTGTCAAAAAAAAAAAGAAATTGAAGCAAATTTAGATCATCTATTTTATATAAATAAAAAGGTTATTAAAATTAAACAACAAAAGAAAATATTATTAGAATGATTTAAAATCGGTTTAAAATGATTCTACTAATTATGTCCTACTAATTTTAACATTTTAAAACTATTTTAACTATTTTAGCTTAAACCAATTTTAAGGCCTACTATTTATGTATCTTGAAAATCTGTGTGAGGAATTTGATTAATTTGAAATCCTATCTATACTATCTACCTACACTATTATATAATAACTGAAACATTAAAAGTTTGGTTGGTCGATCGATTGGTTGGTCGGTCGATACGGTACCTGTTAATTTTACTTATTTACCCTTACTTAACTGTACCTATTATTTTTACTTAATTATTTATTGTTACTAATAACTAAAAAATTTACTTTTCAGGTAAAACATGTTACCTTTTCTATTTTCAATAACTAATCAACTCCTTTTTCACGTAAAATAAATTATATTTTATATTTCATCTAACTAAAATTATTTCTTTTCTAAAAATACTATGAGCAATTCTATTTAATAAAATAAAATATTATAATTATAATTACTGATAATTAATCAATTACCTTTTTCAGCTAAAATGCGTTACCTTTTCTATTTTTTTCCCATTAAAACCTATTTGGGTAGTGTTATTTAAGCAAAATATAATAATCTAATTACTAAACGATTACGTTTTTCAGCTAAAACATATCATCTTTTCTACATTTTCAAACTAAAATTCATCCGTTTTCTAAAATTATCACGAACAACATATATATAATTATTATCACATCATATCATTTAAAATTTTAAGCCTACAAAATTCATGTCTTAAATTTTTTAAATCAAATTAAAAAAAATTGCATTGTATTAAAGAGCATCACAGAGATTTTAAGCTAATTTTAAGTAAACGCATAACCTCAAAATTCACACGTTCCAAGCTCACTTGGTCACACCGTCAATTTTACAACTTTATCCCACTAATAATAATATGGACCAACGGAGAACCTCACTTCTCCCATAACATCTGTAAACATTTAAGACCAATATATAGACACAGACACCCTAATGCAAATCTCTACACATTCAAACATGAACCAACAAGGAGTTAGCCGGGAACAATCCTACAAAGGGGTCCGAAAGAGGAAATGGGGAAAATGGGTGTCCGAAATTCGAGAGCCTGGAAAAAAAAGCAGAATCTGGCTAGGAAGCTACGAGGCACCTGAAATGGCAGCAGCTGCTTATGATGTAGCTGCATTACACTTAAAAGGCCCCGGTGCGCATCTCAATTTTCCGGAAATGGTTCATACTTTTCCCAAGCCAGCAAGTTCGAACCATGCGGATGTGCAAATGGCAGCTCAAGAAGCTGCCATGAAGTTCCGAAAACCTGAAAATTCTGGTCCAGTTACGGTGCAATTATCTTCTAGTGAGATTGAAGCTATTAACGAGTCTACATTGGACTCACCAAAGATGTGGATGGAAATGGCGGGGTCGGTATTTTTGGATGAGAGTCAAGATGATGAGCATTTAGCAGAAGTGCACTATAGTTCTCTTTGGAAGTTTTAATTTCATAATTGTAAAACACGCACTTAATTAGCATTAAGAATTTATTTTAAGTTTAATATAATAACAGAACTTTTTTATTTAAATTGATTTCGATATTGTATATACTGTTACTTCATGCACATGCCGTATTATTATTGGAAAGCAAATTATTGAAAAGGTGTTTTACGGAAACATTAACTTTCACTAGACATTTGGATGGTTAAAAGGTATCGAAATCGGGATAGGAATGTGGGATATGGGAATGAGGTAACGAGAATGTGAATGGCATGTTATCGTAGAGGGAGAATATAATTACCCATATAAAATGATAATGAAGTTCTTATTTTTTACTATCAAATTGTTTATACAAATTATATGGGTTTAATGTTTCGATTCCTATTAATCGGATTCATGTATTAACCATGAATTTCATGTTTTGATTCATGTTAATCGAATCCATTAACCAAGAAAAAAATGTCCCCTAAAAATATCCGTAACATTTATTTTTTTCAAACTCTATTTTTCTTGCTAGATATATTACTTTATTTTACGTTACTGATTAAAACTAAACTAAACCTCTTACTCCAAATTGCTTGAAAGTACTCGGTAGTCAATGATCAAAGTATCTTTAACAGTTTGTACTAAGAATTACTTAAACCAGTAAGTTTAATTGTTTCCTATTTAGCTATAAAAATGAAATTGTAAATATGTATTCCCTCTGTTCCTATTTCTTTAAATTTTTATATAAAAAAAATTATAAAATTATTCTTAACATGCATCTTAAATGGATGTTGAATATCCCTTTAAAAACGAAGAAAATAATTAAAAAAATTAAAAGGTACGACGACATTTTCCTAAAAATGGGTTCGGTGAACGGTGATAGTCTATTTTATTGACCAAACGGATCATGTCATGGTTTGACTCAGCATGCTGTAGTTGATATGGAAAAAATTGATCGACATGCATGGCTTTTTTATTATGTAGGACACTGTTTCACCAACAGCCAACAGGCGGCTTAGAGACCGTTTGGGATTGCTTAAAATAAGTTACTTTTAACTTAATGGAGGTATTTTTAACTTAATGGAGAAAGTAAAGTTGTTTACTTTAAGTTGAATGAATGTGTTTGGGTAATTTTACTTAAAGTTAAATGCGGGTTTAATAATTTTGATTTAAAGTGAAATTTGACTTAAAAATATTTTAAATGCATAATATTTAAACTTTACTAGAATCGTAAAAATAAAAAAAATAAAAAAAACTCCATAAATCATAAGTAATAAGTCAAAAGTATCTAAATGAAACTTATGACTTAATGGAGTTTTTTAACTTAAAACTGGCTTAAAGCAGTGATTGACAAACGGGTCAAAAACTACTTAAAGCACATGAATGACTTAAAGCAGCGTAGCCAAACGCCAAACAGGCTCTAATAACAATGTCCTTAAAAACGTGTTTTGTTTGAAACTAATTGTGTAATTTTCCTCCATAAAATTTTCACATTCAAATCAAAAATCTTCTTATTACACCGAGCAGTCGACCATTGTTTATATCTGGTCTCGTGCATTGCACGGCCGGGCACGGTTTAAGTGTAACGATATATTCATTTGTTTCAAAATTATAGAATTTGTTCACGAACTGAGCTGATTTCTTAACAAATCGAGTCGAATTTTGATCGAATCGAGCCGAACTCGAGTTGTTCACGAACAGCCTCGAGCCGAGTTGAGCTCGATCCGAGCTCGAGCTGTTCGTGAACAATTAATTTGATTGAAGATATTGATAGATCACTACTATTCTAACTAGTACTAGTCTAGTGCTTTTTCACGGATTGTTATTTCTTTTTTTTAAAAAATATTTCTCGACGATCCAACCGTACGGATGTCATGATATATCTAATTTAGTGATATTCCCAAATTTTCAAAAAATAAAAAATTAATTTGGTTGGAGATCTTAGTAGATCACTACTATTCTAACTAGTACTAGTAACTAGTGCTTTGTCACGAATTGTTGTTTCTATTTTTTTAAAAATATTTCTCGACGATCCAACCGTACGGATGTATATCTAATTTAGTAATATTCCCAAATTTTCAAAAAATAAAAAATTAATTTGGTTGAAGATAAAAAAATAAAAAGTAAAATTTTTTTTTTTTTTTAGCTTTAACGAGTTAATGATAAAGATAAGACGAATGATTTGCTAAAATGAATGAAATCTAATGATTAATGTTAGTACAAATTTGTATCGTGAAACTAACATCTATTATTTGTTGAATTTAAATTTCGCTACGTTAAAAATTGTTTTTTATACATGTATAAATTTGAGCTTATTTTTGTTAAATGTAATATTTTTATACGACAAAGTAGTGTCAATTGTAAAAAAATCTTGTATTACGCTTATGTAATTTTTTTTGATTAATTTATACTTTGTTCTTCGCAAAGTATAAATATTTACAAAAAGATTATTAGCCTCGTTAAATTCTAATTGGATATGGTACCGTAAAAAAACCGGTTTAAATTGGTTGGAAAAAAAATGCACAAAATTCGGTTGGGCTGAATTATAGAATTTTGAATTTTTCGAAATTGGATTACTTTAAGTTTTTTAAAAAAAAAAATTGAATCGGGTTGAGTGTTTAAAATATCTAGGCCCGTTTAGGGTTGCGGATCATGTTGGATTTCAATTTTTTAAATCACTTTTATATTGATTGTTTTCTTTTCAATAACTTTTTTCGGAAATTTAAGTTTTATGTGAGATTTCATTAAAAAGTTTAGATTTTTATCCATGATTTAATTCAATATTATAAAAAATTGGATAAAATACAGTAAAATCTCTATAAATTAATATATTTGGGCCGGAGAATTCTATTAATTTAGAAAGGTATTTATTAATCGAAATTAATAATTATTAATTTATAGAGAATTTTTGACATCAAAGAAAATTAATTTCCAGTTATATACCTTTAAACAGAATGAATTGTACAATTTATGTTTTATATTTAATTCAATTAATTTAATATATACTGTTTACAAATTTAATGAGTATTTGCGAGATTCAAAGTAAATATTCATGTATATTTAGATGATATCAAGGATAAAACAACATTTTTGAACCTTTTTCACGTAAAGAAACACTAAGACATAAAAAACATTGATTAATAACTTTTTAATGATTTACGAAAACATCGTGTTTGAACTTTTGGATGCAACAAAGATGGTTAAAGATGAGTTTCAAATAGATTCAAATTTTAAGAACCCTAGAATCATATTTTACAAAAGGGTAATACATATATTTTTATGATTATAAAGGAATTATTAATTTATAATATTATTGGGACCATATATTTATATAGGATTTCAAAAAAATTAATATATTATTATCTTATGAAATTAATCATTTTTTGAACTGGCCCAAGTTGAGACCGGAAAAAATTATTAACTTAGAGAGATTATTAATTTATCGCATATTAATTTAACGAGGTTTACTGTATGAATTAATTTAGATTTTTATCAAATTTTCCACAATATACACATTAAATCCTGATTTTATATTGGGCCAATTTGCGATCTTATCTTAATCATTCAGGATTTCTATTCAAATCGACTTTAAATATCGGCTTTTACTGAATTTGAAGGGGTCGAATTTTGATAAAACAAATTGTAATCCATTTTGACCTGTGGACCGAATCGAAATTTTTTCAAATTGATTTCATTCCAATTTTCCTAATATATTAGACAAAATTTCAAATCCAAATTTTTCTGTGCGCCTATTTCCTTCTCTTACAAATATTGTCACAATCAATTTTAAGTCTGATTTTTTAATTTTTTATCATATCATCAGATCAGCAACTCCGATCCAACATTATAATACCAAATTAATGTTAATTTTAATGTAAAATAAACTCCAATGCAACACTATAAGAGCATCTTCAAGTTGACTAAATTGATTGATTAAAATGATATAAAATAATGATTATATAAAATTTATTGAATTTGTAAGGTCTTATGCTTCGATAGTACTGCCTATACTGATTGGCTACTTTTTAAAAATAATATGTTATTATTATTTCAAGTTGTTATTAATAGAATATATTATTTTATTATATTAATAGATGATGTGGAATCTTCTTAGTCTCTAGAGATTCAACAAATATAGCCACCATCATGGGATTGGATAATTTTTTAAACAAGAGGTATTTTATTATGGTAATAGATGATGTGGACTATTCTTAATCTCCAGAGATTCGACAAATATAATCATCATCACAAGATTGGCTAAATTTTTATACAATAGGAATGCGTGGTTGGAGTGGAAATTTTTTCACATATTTTCTATCATTTTTATTTATGGTATCATTTATCCATTTTATCTAAAAGTTTTAGAAGGTTGGAAATGCTCTAATAATATAAAAGTCACACCAAATGAATAGTATGATATTAAATTTAGTATCAAAAGTAAATCTGACATAATTTTTACACCAATTTCGCATATTTTATCATTCCTATACTTCCCTTGTATTTTGTTAACAAAAATAAATTTATTCCTTTAATGTTCCATCTATTTTATGGTTTTTGTATCTTTGAGGGTGTGCCATACATTGTACGGTGAAACTAACATCTACAATTTGTTGGATTTAAATTTCTCTACGTGAAAATTTGTTTTTTATTACATGTATCAATTTGAGTTTATTTTTGTTAAATGTAATTTTTTTATACGACAAAGTAGTGTCAATTGTAAAAAATTCTTGTATTACGAGTGTTGTGGAATAAAAACTAGGTTGTTAAATTGCGGCTAGGGTTTGTGTGTAATTAATATTAGGGTTCGTGAGCTTCGTGCTTTAAAGGCTGCTCTCGTGTTCGTGGCTGAATCTGTCTTCACAAGATGCCTACGTACCTTGATGAATATCAGGAATCAAGCCAAAAACGTAGTTCTGAGAATGAGGGGTCAAGCCCTTTATATAGGCTGAGAAGCCTAAGAATTATGGTAGGATTTGGATACTTGGTGGGCAAGCCACCGCCTTAAGGAAGGTTCTAGACTCCTTCCTTGTAGAAGTTAGTTTCCATGTTGAAGTGGGTGCCTTGGAGGCTAAGTCAGGCAGAAGTAATATCCTTATTTGACTCTTATTGCTGAGCTGTTTATTACCCCTAATATTAATTACGAAATTAATATTAAAAATAGGGTTTGGACCTTGTTGGTGGGCCCATATTTGGACCATACCCGGTCTAATTAATGCCACATTAAATGTGTTTTTAGGGTTTACTTTTAGCCAATATCATTTGCCCCCAACTTCTAGGAAAACTGATCAGGTTTTCCGTGAAGTTTTAACTACCTTTTTCGAGACTTGGGTCAGGGTTTATCGTTATACACTAGTGTTTCACGAGTATCGTCATTTGATGTAAAGCGTGGAGCGACAGATGCATTTACGACGACATTTTAAACGATGCTAAACGGCATTAAACGACACTGAACGGTGCTAACTAGCCTTAAACGACGTTTAAACGGTGTTACATGGCATAAGACGGCGCTAAACGGCGTTAATCGGCACTAACGGCACTAATCGGTGCTAAACGGCACTAAACGGCGCTAAACGGTGCTAAGAGGCACTAAACCTGGCCTGCCATTTTCCTAAAATGACAACGTTTTTTTGAAATGGCGACGGGCTTAAGACGACCGGTCGGCGTAGGCCGGTCTGCTGAGGCTCAGTCGGCTAAGGCTCGGTCGGCTGAGGCCAATCGGTTGAGGCCGATCGGCTGAGGCTCGGTCGGCTGAGGCCCCTAGTTGAGGCCAGTCGGTTGAGGCTCGGTCGGCTGAGGCCGGTCGGCTGAGGCTCGGTCGGCTGAGGCCGGTCGGGTGAGGGCGGTTGGCTGAGGCCCTTGCTTGAGGCTCGGTCGACTGAGGCCGGTCGGCTGAGGCTCGGTCGGCTGAGGCCCTTGGCTGAGGCCGGTCGGCGGAGGCTCGGTCGGTTGAGGCCCTTGGCTGAGGCTCGTCGGCTGAGGCTCGGTTGGCTGAGGCCGGTCGGCTGAGGCTCGGTCGGCTGAGGCCCTTGGCTGAGGCCGGTCGGCTGATCTTAAATAGAATTACTTCGAACTTTTCAATCACAATGTTGGAATGCTAACTGAGTGGCTCACTCTTGAGCTATGCTGGAATCTCTTGATCCAAGGTTAGCTCTAGTAGCTTTGCTGGCCTTCAACGACTTTAACTTAGTTCCTTAGTCCTTGATTCTAGATTGGAATTCCAAGCTTCTAAATTTATACTTGACCATCAAGGCTTACATTCAACATTGTCAACCTAGAATCCAAAGTTCGGGTTTATATGTTAAACGGCGCTAAACGACTCTGGCTCAACGTTTCATATAAAACGATGATTAACTAGTCACGTTTCAAACATCAGGAGGGACGTTTGAAGGCTGACTGAGGTGTTGGAATGATGTCAGCCTCTTGGCACGAGCGTCTCGGCCAGAGCTCTCTCCAAGAGCCTCTCGGCCCGAGTGTCTCGACCAGAGCTCTCTCCGGGAGTCTCTCGGCACTAAATGGTGCTAATCGGCACTAATCGGTGCTAATCGATAATAAACGGTGCTAATTGATGCTAATCGGCGCTAAACGGCCTTGGGCTCAACTTCTGACCCATCTTAGTTTTCATATTAGAAACGACGTCGGGACCGACTTTTGACATCGAAACGATGTCGAGACCTTCGACATCGAAACGATGTTGGGACCTTCGACATCGAAACGATGTTGGGACCATCGACATCGAAACGAAGACCGGTCGGCTGAAGCTTCCCGGGTGCCCCGGTCTTCCGGTCCCCGGTCGGCTGGAGCCTTTCGGGTGCCTCGGTCGGCCGGCTCTCGGTCGGCTGCGGCTTGGTGCTCGGTCGACCGCGGGTCGTTCGTTCGTCGTGCCTTGCGCGCCTCGGTCGGCTACACCTCAGTCGGTTGTCGTGCCTTGTGCGCCTCGGTCAGTTGGGGGTTAGTCGGCCGTGGTGTCCCGGACGCCTTGGTCAACCGCGCCTCGGTCGGTAGGGGCTCCTTCGGGCGCTCGGTCGGCCATTACCTACGGGATTGCCTTCGTGACGACCCTGGCTCTAGGTACTTGGCTTCCATCTTGAATACTAGTCTTTCATATTGGTAGTAGAACATCAACGTCAACACTTGAACATCACTTCAACCTTTGGATCTTGATTGGAGGTTCATGACCCCCTCAAGTTTTGCCTTCATGACTAATCTTGACCTTCATGGCTAATATCTCGTATTTCTCATCCTAAGATTCGAGATTAATATTCACATGTTCAACGTTGGTGCTCTGGATCAAAGACCCAGGATCCCAAGTCGATTTTTCAATTTCCAATTTGAGTTATCAACCTTTTTTATTAGTTTTTCTAATAAGTATTCTTAATCAACCATCAAAATATCTATCAGGTTGGGGTGTTCTGGACCACCAATACGAGGTTCAGGTCAATAGGAGGTGTTTGTTATGCCTTAAATGGTTTCGTGAACCTTAAATTCAAACGACTTGTTTCTTAGTCCTCATGACCTTCCGGGCCTTAACTTATTTGATGAGTCCTTGGTTTTAAGGTTATTATCAACCCTTGATTCTAGGCTTCCAACCTTCTTCTTATGCTCAAAGAACCTTGTTTAGGTTTTGACTGACGGCTCTTAATTCAGGGCCTCGAATTCGAACGACAAGCTCGATTGGAGGTAGACAGCCTTGCTGGCCATCAAGGTTAAATCTTGTGTTGAGATTTGAAGTTTAAGGTTTCAATCCTAAGTCTTGGAATGTATTCTCCATAAGAATCAATCCTTAGTCTTGGCCATCAAGGCTTAAATATTGTTTTGAGCTAATCTTCTTAATTTTGTTTTTGACGCTCTCGGGTTATACCTCTTGCCCCCCGACTTCTTAGTTGTTAACGATATATTCAACCACGAAGTCAGTTAATGCCTGAGCCTTGATGGCCGTTCGAGGCTTGTATGTGATATCAAAATCTCCTAACTCAATTGCCCACTTGATTAGCCTTTTATTGGCTTTCAGGCTATGCAATATGTTTGTTCAATGGATGGTCCACCAGGACTTTAATGTTCGTCTTGGTTCCATCTTTGTTTCTTGTTTTTCTTGATTCCAGGTTAAGGATCTAGGGTTGGTTCCTCGATTTAGATTTCAAATAAGACAATTATGTGGGCTTCTTGCCTTTTAAACCCCTGAGGCAAGAGTTTGCTTGAACTTCTTGATCCTTGTTTAAGGTTCTCTATTGGTCTTCTACCTTAGATTCTCCATCCAAGTCTTTTTGAAAATATTGAAGAGTGGCTAGTCCTTAGCCTCCACAGCCTTGCATGGCTTTGATTGCCACATGTAGCTTTATTAACTTGTCTTTTATCCCGGGTCCTTCAAGGACTTTAAACACTTATTTGGTTGTGTCGTAACCTAACTCTTGACCCTTCGGGGTTTTTATTTATGCATTTGTTTGTTTCCATTCGTGTATTCTTTTATTTTCGGTACTTGGTCATCTTTGACTTACACACATCAGGTGCTTGGTACATAAATAAAATCATACGGGAGCGCCTAGCGCCCAGAGGAGCAAAGCTCATTTTCCTTTCAGGGTAAAGCGGCGCATAAACATTAAAAAGGGCTGGCCCGTCAAAAGTCCGGTTCCTTCGCGAACGAAGTTCAGAATTAACAAAGGTTCATAGAACGAAGGGAGTGCACAACTGGGGTGCAGCCCTACTTTTTTGTTCGTAACGAGGGAGAGATAGAATGGAGTTCTTCACGAAGTTCGAGACAAAGGAATAAAAAAGCAATGAACGGAAACAAACTTGAATTAATAACTTGAAATGAGTTCAACCCTTACCTAGAGTACTGCTATCCTACTTGGAGCAACATGCTTTTCGATGGTTTCATCGAACCTTATTTCTACTTCTACTAGATAAATATGAAGCTAAGTCCTACTAGGATAATTTGAACCCATCGGGGTTTTGCAAGACTAGGCATGCACCACTTGATTTTGTTTTTGATGCTCCATCAAAATAGAGCACCTACTACTCTTTCTGGTCTCCTCATTTTTATTCTGAAGTTCACTCCTTGCTTGGGGTACTATCTCTTACCCCCCGACTTCTTGGTTGCCAATGGTACATTCAACCACGAAGTCAATTAACGCCTTAGCCTTAATGGCTGTCCGAGGCTTATGTGTGATGTCCTCTGTTGGCCTTTCTTGATGTTCCTTATCACTGTGGATATCAATGTCTTCAATCGGAAGGACCTGCCCCCTGACTCCATCAGGCCTTAACGCTGCTACATAACAGCTCCTAGCCATTTTCTGGTCACCTTTTTGTTCTCCTACACCATTCCTGGTTGAAAACTTGATCTTCCTGTGATATATAGAGGCCACAGCCTTAAAAGCGTGGAGTCCAGTCCTTCCGAGGATGGCATTGTAAGTAGAAGATGCTTTGATAACCAAAAAGTTCAACATCTGAGTGGCCTCTATTGGCTTCTGTCCGATGGTGACGGGCAACTGAATAGATCCCTCAAATTTAGATTCTACTCCATTAAACCCGTATATAGGTGTGTTGGAGGGGGTCAACTGGGAGTCGTTATATCCCATCTTTACAAATGCGTCGTGAAACAAGATGTCCACAGAAGCTCCATTGTCTATCAAGACTCGTTTTACCTCTGAATTTCCAATCACGGGCATTATGACCAGTGGGTCATCATGGGGGAACTTCATCCCTTCAAGGTCTGAATCATCAAATTTGATTGTTACCTCGGTTTTTGCACATTTTGGTATTTCCCCAACAATGTGCATTACTTCTCTGGCATAAGCCTTTCGTGAATTCTTTGTTGTCCCGGCCGCGGTCGGGCCTCCTGGGATCATGATGATTACTGGCCCTCGGGGCTGTGGGTCGCGATCTCGATCATCGTCGTTCCTATCATACTCTCTTCCCTAATTACCACGATTTTCACCCTTAGTGAAGTGGCTTAGTTTCCCTCTACGGATCAAGAACTCGATCTCATCTTTGAGTTGCTTGCAATTATCAGTGTCATGTCCCACATCCTTGGGGAACCTATAGTATTGCTCCTTGTTTCTTTTTGCGAGATCACCCCTGAGTGGCTTCGGCCATCGAAAATCCTTATCCTTCTCAATATCCAACAAGATTTGACTCCTAGGAGTGTTCAACCTTGCATACTAAGCAAACCTTGGTCCTAGAGCAGAGTCGGTGTCCTTGCTAGTTCGGAGATACTTGTCCCTAGCATCATACTCCTGCTCTGTCTTTCGCTTCCTAGAGTCATTGTTATTCCCTCCATTACCTACTGTGGCCTCTTTCTTCATGCTATCCTCAGCTTTAATGTACTTATCAGCCCTTCGTTGGAGCTCATCCATATTCTCAGGGGGATGTTTTGCCAATGACCTCTTAAAGAAGAGAGTGGTTCCGTGCTCCAGGGCTACCATGGCTAGGCCTGTCAACGGGTCGGATTCGGATCGGATTATCCTAAATCCATATCCGAATCCATTAAGATTTTTCGGGTTCGGATCGGATCGGATCAGGAGCGGATATTTTTTAGTCCGATCCATACCCGATCCGTTCGGATTTCGGATTTTCGGGTCGGAGGTCCGACCCGTTTAAAAAAAAAGGAAAAACATGCAAAATTATAAATTGACATCCAAATTTAAAATTTCATAAAAAAGCTCATAACAAGTTCCAATTACATTGTACATTAACAATGAATTACATAACTAACAGCAAAGAAAATGAGTCTGAAGCTATTGAATTTCAAAGTAGTTCAAAGCAGTAGGTGACTAGTTGTACTTGTACAGGTGAGATAGAGGGAAATGTAAACTACAACAAAAACCAAACTGGTAACCAAGATGCAACCATCCAGATTCCAGAAGATCAAAAAAACCACCAATCCACCATATTCTCTCTGCTATAAACAAAAAAAAAAGTATTAAAAGATCAAATATACAACAAGCAATTAAAATTAATTGCTTTAACATACCAACATATCTCCTAAATTTTTTTATAAGACGATCATCATTCAAGCTTTAATTTACTATCTCCCACAAAGGATTTTTTACAGTGATTACACACAGCCCTTTCTTTTCCATTAGCGTCTTTAATTGTTGCCATATCATTCCATACCTTTGATTTTTTTGCCCTCTGCACAGCTGCTTTTTTCGCAGGTTCCTCAACATGAATTGGAACAGATTCAGCAGTTCCAATTGGAATAGATTCAGCAGTTGAGCTTCTTTTTCCAAATTGCTCATTATTAGCAGTTGAGCTTCCCGTATTCTGAAAAATAAAACATAATAAATCATATTCAACAATAAAGAACCAATAAATCAAACACATGGAGAACCAATAAGTCATGATTCAAACTTCAATTAAGTAAAGAATGAAATCATGACATAAGAGGAAACAAATCTATACCATTGTGAATTTGTGATAATAGAGAATAGAGAATAAAATCTGAAGATTTGGATATTTCGATAGAGAATATAGCTCGATTTTGATAGAGAGAGACAGAGAGTAGAGACTAGAGCTCGATTTTGCGCAGCGGCTGAACTGAAGGCCCAAAATGAAAGATAGAACTAGGGTTTAGGTCCTTTAGGATTAGTTTTGTATAATAAAAGACCAGTTTAAAATAATTGTTTTCACAAAAAATTTAGTATCTATTTTAAAATATTTTTTATTGGAATATTTTTTATCTATTTTAAACCCTAAACCCTAAACCCAACCTTAAAGGGTTTCGATATTTTTTAAAATATTTCTCGACGATCCAACCGTACCGATGTCAAAATCCATCTTTTTTAATGTAATTGCCAAAATTTTAGTAAAAAATAAATTCATTTGATTTGGTAATTTAACGATCAACTATTACTTTGACTTGTACCCCTAAACATGGTTTCGTTCTTGATTCGTGTTTCGATTTTTTTTAAAATATTTCTCGACGATCCAACCGTACGGATGTCAACATTTATCATTTTAAATGTTATTGCCAAAATTTTAGAAAAAAAAAATTCATTTGATTTAGTAATTTAACGATCAACTAGTACTTTGACTATTACCCCTAAACATGATTTCGTCCTTGATTCGTGTTTCGATTTTTTTCAAAATATTTCTCGACAATCCAACCGTACGGATGTTAACATCAATCATTTTTAATGTTATTGCCAAAATTTTAGAAAAAATAAATTCATCTATATATTTTTTATAAATTTTATATTATATATGATAAATAAAAAATGTATAATACATACTAAAAAATAAATATAGTATATTATATATTATATAATACATATAAATAATAAATATAACATATATTAGCATAAAATATAGTATAGATATGTAGATATATTTTTTTATATTTTATATTATATATAAAAAATATATTATATATAATATATAAAAAATATTTAATATATAAATATATTCGGATCGGATCGTTAACGGATCGGATCATGCTAAATCCATATCCGCTCCTTATCGGATCGGACCCTTATCGGATCGGATCCTTATCGGATCGGATTTTTTTTTAAAGGATCCATACCTGCTAATTTCGGATTGGATCGGATCGGATCGGATCGGATTCTTGATCCATTGACAGGCCTAACCATGGCCACCTTATTCTCTAAGCCAGTGATATTTAGAGTCTCCTTAGTGAACCGCTTGAGGTAGTCTCTGAGATTTTCATTATTTCCTTGTACCAGATACATAAGAGATGCAGAGCTTTTCTCATGAACTCTTCCGCTAATGAATTGGCTGACAAAAGCGGCACTTAACTCCTTAAAGGAGCCAATTGAATTTGCAGGTAATCGGCTATACCATCTTTGGGCCATGCCCGACAGGGTTTGAGGAAACGCTCTGCACTTTAGAGCATCACTTACAAGCTGCAACAGCAGTGCGTTTGAAAACGTATTGACGTGATTTGCGGGATCACCCGTTCCATCATAAGCCTTGATTGTCGGCATCTTGACCTTCATAGAAATACGAGCATTCATCACCTCCTCAGTAAACGGGGGTGTGGGATCATCAGTATCTCCAAGAGGCATCAGATCTTTGGGGTTACCCCTGGGTGTTTCCATCCTTGTTGTTCTTCCAGTTAGGGCATCAGCCCTTTTCTGTCTCCTTGAGGACCTCTCCAAATCAACAAAGGGAATCCCTCCTGAAGTAGGAGGAGGTTGATTTTGATTCAGTCTCGCTTGCTCTCTCGCCATGTCGCCCTTCAGCTTCTGGATCTCGGCTTCATAAGCCTTGATTCTCTCAGCGATTGTCATAGGGGGTCCATCATGGATTCATCGAGTACGCCTGATAGGCTCCTTACTTGGATGTCCCCTCCTAGAGTTGAAGAAACAACTTGGGAAATTGGAAGTGAAATGGGTGAGTGGTACTGTCACGTGTTTCTTGAGATTGATTCTGAGAACAGAATCCTATTAAGGGGGGAAGGATATAACGCCCTAGAAAATCACGTATTTATAAATGTTTATATAATATTAATTATGAATTCTATTATGTGGATAATGTTGAGAAGGTTAATTATAGGTGATATCGTGTTTACATGTTTATATTATGATTTATGTGTGCCAGTGTGTGTTCGTGTATTTATTATTATTTTTTATTATTTGCATTTTTGGTGATTAAATCTATTTAAAATATGCATTATTTACCTTCTGGGAATTTTACAAAATCGATGGAGTTAGTAAAAATTGTGAAATCTTTTATACTATTATCTTTGCATATTTAAATGATTTTTAAAAATATTAGAGGAATTATTTTTAGCCTCTAGAGATTTTAAAATGATATTATGAATTATTTTGCATTTTTTGTGGATAAACATGTTTTATTCATCCTCTATGAATTGTATAAAATCATTGGAGTCGTTAAAAATCAGGAGATCTTTTGTAATATTACATTTGCACATTTATCTAGTTTTTAAGATTTTTGAGAGAATTATTCTCAGTCTTTAAAGATTTTAAAAGAATGATTTTTATGAATTGTTTTGTGCTTTAAAGATTTAAATCTTGTAAAATTCATATAAAATTCATTTTTGATTATAAAATTAATTTAAAAATATAGGGGAGAAGGTAATTTTTTGATCTTTATTTTAAAAATATCAAAATCATTATTTTAAACTTTTTCCAGGTTTTTAATATTATTTATCCAAGATTTAGCTTTAAAAACAAAACAAAACCAAAATTTTTGTTTTAAAAAAAAAGAAAGAAACCACTCCCCTGTTCTAGAAAACCCGAGACACCCCCTGCCCCCATTTCAGTCTCGGTTGTTTTGTCTCCCTCCCTGGCCACCATCTTTTTCCTCCTGCTTCCTTAGTTCTCTCTCTCTCCTCTCGTTTTTCACCTCCAACACATTCTAAACACATATAAATTCCTCCCTATTGCTTCCCATAACTTGTATTTGTGTTATTCTATAATTTTGAAGCATGGTTATGAAGTTTTGTATGTATATATATGCGTGTATTGGCGCGGAGGTCACCTGCAAGAACCAGGAGGGCTGGGTTGGAGTTGAACTGTAGCTTGTGGTATTTATGTGCTTGAATTTATGTGATAGTTGCTTGTTAATTTGATTATATGTGTACATTTTCGAATCTTATGCTTGATTTTGAATTTTATGTATTTAATATTGAGATGTATGAATTGTTAGTTGTTAATTAAGGTGTGTTGATGATTGTTGGTTAGTAATCATTAAGGTGCTGATTTTCATGAGAGTTTATATGAATTTTTAATTTTTTTCAGATTTATATAGTAATCATTTGGTTAGAATTAGTGTTATATAAATGGTTGATTTTAAATTAGTATGGTTAAAGGATTATAGAATTTTAAATAATAAAGATATGATTTGAATGTTGTACTTAGAATTGTAGATGTATTTTCAGATGTTAATTATGGAGTGTAAGTGGTAATTAGCTTATTTACGAGAGATTAGCAGTTGGTAAAGGAGTATGGGACTGATTTGAAATATTAATTATATATAAACTTGAGTATATGTGTTTGTATGGATTTATAATTCAATTTTTTCTTATTAATTAGTAAAAGAGTATAATTTCGGATGTTATGAATTACTAGATGTTAATTAATTGAATTTGATGATTGTTAGTTGATAGTTAACAAGACATTAGCATGATTATAGATTGTTGGTTTGATTTTGAGGATAAAGGAAGTCCTAAGTGTATTCTGATTTGATTGTGATTAGTATATATACTTGTTAAATGTTAATTACACGGATTGTCAGAAGTTTGTAAAGAGTGTATATTAGTATGAATTGTTATACCTGTGAGTTGTGAAGAAGCAAAAGATTGTTTGATTGTTTTGGGTCGGTTGTATTCCGACAGGTTAGGTCATATTTTAGAGGAGGTGCTGCCGAAATTTCGGTAAATCAGGATATAGTTTATAACCTGTTTTAATAAGAATAATCTCTATATGTAATCTACTAGTGTGTTATATGTGCTTATGTGGTTTATATGATTGTACTACGCTATTCTGTGAGTCTGGTCAGTATGTGCTATATGTGTTAAATTGTAAAGCATATAGGACACGATTGGGTAGAATAGAGTTAGACGGTTAAGGTTATGAGCGTACTAAAATAGTACTTTACATGTGTATTGGTACGAATAGGAGGCCAGCTAAGAGCCAGTACCAGTGTAGATGGAATCTTGAGGAATGGAACGATAAAAGGAGCAGAAGAGTGTGTTCGTGTAGAAGCTGACAACTGATAAAGGAAATACGGACGTGAGAGCGAGTAGAGGACAATGTATAAAGAAGTCGAGAGTGATGTAAAGTGAATGACAAATCAATGTGATGGAAATGGAAATTTCATATAATAAGGCAAGTATACTATCTCTCACTTATCGTTCAAGTGATGTGAATCATCTTGTGTTATTTATATATGTTCCTTCGAATCCTTTCTTGCAAGCATTTTTTTTCCTTCATATTTATTTTGAATGGTGTGAGCCAGTATTTATTTATTGTAAGGTTTCTTCCAATTCGTGTTGCTAGGGGTGGCAAAATTTGACAAGACCCGAAACCCGACACGAACCCGACACGGAAAAATACGAATTAGGGTCGGGGTTTTTACGTTTCGGGTCGGGTTCGGGTTGGGTAAATTTTTACCCGTTGGGTTCGGGTCGGGTTCGGGTTAACCCAGTGTACCCGAACTCGACCCGAAATTTTTTTATATATAATATATTATATATAAATATATATTTATATTACAAAATATTTACATTTGTCATCTATTTATATATTATTTAAATAATTTTATTCAAATATCATCTCATAAAGTTATTATTATAGATTTTTTTAATATATTATAAAGAAAAATAATTTAATAAAATTATAATAATTAATTTTTAATAATTTTCGGGTCAAAACAGGTCATTTTCGGGTTGATCGGGTACATAACAGGTCGGGTTCGGGTTGAAAATTTCAACCCGTTTCGGGTTCGGGTCGGGTTCGGGTTGACCCAAAAACAGGATCAGGTACAGCAAACCCGACACGAACCCGACCTGTTACCCGAAATTGCCACCCCTACGTGTTGCTAGTCTACACCTCTTTCATTTGTTTATATGGACTCGAACCTTGTTTTGAAATTCATATTTCTTGAACTGCTTAAGAATTGTTGTTTAAACTCTTATACTTCACTATCATTCCTTTTTAATTATTATTGAACCCTTTATACCTTACTGATCATTCCTTATAAATTATTGTTGAAACACCCGTGCCTGACTTATCCTTATGAATCATTATTTAACTTGTGTACCCTATTAATTACCATGTTTCTTGTTGAACCATAATTCCTGACTTATAATTTATGCCTTGTTTTAACTTGGTCTTTTCCTTATGCTTACTCCTTTAAGCTATACCAGCATAATCACACTTTATAACCCTTGAATTAAATTCTAGAATCCTAAACCCTTGTTTTATTCTTTATTAACTAACGACTTTTCATTTGTTTATAACCAATGTATTGCTCAAATCTTCCATTAAACTTCAGATTCCTTTATTCCAGAATTATTATATAAATTGCTGTTAAATTCCTAGAATCTTAAAAATTGCTTTGTTCCTTAATTGATAAATGTTCCTTGTTAATTGATATATGATTCAATTTTGCTGAACCTTGTCATGCTTAGTTAAATCTTATTGCTTTGTTGTCTATGATTCCTTATATCAATTGCTACCCTGAGTTTCATTAAAATGGCTTAACTAATTAAAGATGTTTTTAAAAATTCCTTATACTGGGCTGATCTGTTATCAGTGAGCATAAAGGACTTAAAAATGAAATGTTTTAAATCATTAATAATAAATTTGTTTATAAATTGGAAAAGCGTAAGAGGCTAGGGTGGTCCTAGTCCAGCACTTTTATATAGCGTAAGAGGCTAGGGTGGTCCTAGTCCAGCATTAAAGGCCAATGTGTTGCCTAATTGGGAACCCAATTTCAAAGGAAGGGGGACTTTACGTGGCTGATCACCCGTATTGTCCGTAATCAGGATAATAATACAAACAACTTAGATGTTAAAAAAAAGGTTTTATGAAAAGTATGTTTGAATGATGGAATGGTTTTAAAGAAAAGAATGTTTTGATAAGATATATATGTTTCAAGGTAAATGGTCATTAGTTTCGAAATTGTGGATATCAGAGTTAGTCGTTTCCTATCTTGATTAAAATTTGGAAACTCAATAAAACAATGAGATTAAGGATGGATAGAAGTTTCCCAGTTATTCCCTCCGCGAGTAACATTGTACGTTGAAAGTGGAGTAAGAATAATTGGGGGATTTCTTGATATTCTTTTTCTCAAAGTTTTATCTGAGACAAGGATGGTTTGTAGTACATGGAAAAGTTTTACCTTATGATTTAAATTGAATGATCTCTTGATATAAAGTATTCATTGATATTTTTCAACAATGAAATATCGTAATATCGTTGTTTCACTATATTATTAACTTGCTGAGCGTTCTTTGGCTCACTCTTGCTTTGTTCTACCTAACTCTTTGCAGTTAGGATTAAGGATGATCTACTACATTTATCCCTGCAAATGAGAGCGATGAGGCATTTTATACAGGATAGATTTCGGAGCTAAAGCGGGTAAGCACAGATTGGGATTGCGTTACGAATTAGATGGTATAGTAATTTTGTATTCGGAGCACAAATAGAAGTTGTAATAATTTGTATAGTGTAGATTCTTGTTTCATACCATAACCTGGAATTGATCCTCGATGAGGAATCGTTGGTGTATTAAGTTTTAATTGTATTTGTTAAATTGGAATTTGGTTTGGTTGAAATACAGGTGGATAATCCGATTTACGAATACTTCATGCCGAATTTTTCTAAAATTCCCCTATATCAAAGTCTATTTTATTATAAAAAGTATATTTTTTTCAGTATTGGGAAGTCGGGGCGTTACAGGTTGGTATCAGAGCGACAGGTTATGGTCATTGAAACAAGTCAGGATGATTAGGTATATGTATTTAAGTGGGACGTTAGAAAGGATGATTTAGGATAAGATTCGACTTAGGTTATTCGGACAATGGTTGCGACGTTAGTTAGTATTTCGACATATCACGCGAGCCAGAATTTGATTCATTCAAAGGTACGACTTTTGACGAGGCAGTTGATTCGGTGCCGCCTACGTTAAATAGACGATCGGAGTTTCCAGCTTGGAGGATGCTACGTGTAGACCTTCGTGTGTGTTCTAGAATTTCTTTTACGACTTTAGTTACCCCGTGAACGATATAGAAAGTGCGAAAGGATGATAAACAAGATGCGAAATGTGATTCTGGCATGTGATAGAGTAAGGACATTGTTATTCATTACTAGCAGTTGATTTCATTTAATTTATTGATTAAGGAGATTTAACTTTTCTTTCTGTTTCTTCTTATCTTGATAATACCCCATCACCTTTGATAATCAACTATATTTCAATTGATGACGAATTTTTCAGATTCATTTAAACACATTCCTATTTTTCGGAGATACCTCTATTTTCTAGGGGATCACTTTATTCAACATGATGCATATAAATTATTGAGATCCTTGAATTCTTTCTAATTTCCCCGAATATTTTCTATTCCTTATTCAACATTGTATATATATAAACTTTTGAGACCTTTGAACTCTTTTTATTTCTCTCTGAATACTTGACCATATTTATTCTGACTGGGATGAACAACCCTATGTATATAGGGGATGCAGGGACATCTTATCTATGTGATAGAAGTCTGGTGGGATGCCACTTATTGTGTTTGTCATGAAAGTACAGAAGACTGGCCCCCTTCTTGTGCTATGGCGGTTGACCTAAGTGACAAATGCAACCTAAAATTAGTTCAATGATCATATTAATCTCTCGCTTAAATCCTTTTTCAACAAAACTCATCTTATATTCATATGTTAATACCTGTTTATTCTATTGATCTTTTTGTTATAAACCCTTGAGATTTCTAAAAGTTATCAATGATTGAGAGTAGTAAAGATGGGACGATGAAATTTGGAGTGGTGTAAGTTACATTTACATCGAATGAAAATTTGATGAGCAGATTTAAGAATTGAGGTTAAAGCAGAGATTGAATATCAAGTTAAATTACGCAGTGAATAGACAAAATACAAACAAGATTCGATAAAATGGAGGACTGAATATGGATAAGGAGTAGTTAACAAGGACACGAGATTATTAATTCTGTTTAAATTGGAAGTAGAGTGATGATGGATTTAATTGGTATGTGAGAGTTATGTTGAGGAAAGATTGTTGAGGAATACTTGTTTATTGCATATTTTGCTTTGGATATGGAAACAGGAATATTATGAGATTTAAAATGAATTGAGACCAATTGTCGGGTATGAAATTTTAGAACTGGATGGGATAACTTGAGCGAAGCTGAGTAAAGCTAGAGGGGAAGTAAAGTGATTGTGTGGGAGATTATGACTATGCGAATATAGTTTAGAGGATCATGAATATTATGAGTAGGAGCGTAGAAGTGGTATAAATCGTTTTAATCGCGTGGATTTCGTTTTAAAGATTTAATTACTTACCTGTTTACTTCAAGTAAAGGCAGATTTCTTCGTTTATAGGTTTGCTGCAAGTCAAGGCAGGATTTGATTTAGTATTGAATACGAATGAATTGTTTATGGATGATTGGGTTAGTAATGGAGGTACTTTTATAGAGGACATAGTCCATTATGCGAATAGGTCATGCCCGATTTTCGGTATAACAGACATTCACCTACGAGTGGTAAGCGTATAGAATTAACGAGACTCGTAACCAAAAGGTCTAAGTTGTATTGGAGTATGATGATTGACATGATATGGTTATATAAAAATTAATTGATATAAAGGAAATCCTAGAGTTGAAGAAACAACTTGGGAAATTGGAAGTGAAATGGGTGAGTGGTACTGTCACGTGTTTCTTGAGATTGATTCTGAGGACAGAATCCTATTAAGGGGGGAAGGATATAACGCCCTAGAAAATCACGTATTTATAAATGTTTATATAATATTAATTATGAATTCTATTATGTGGATATTGTTGAGAAGGTTAATTATTGATGATATCGTGTTTACATGTTTATATTATGATTTATGTGTGCCAGTGTGTGTTCGTGTATTTATTATTATTTTTTATTTGCATTTTTGGTGATTAAATCTATTTAAAATATGCATTATTTACCTTCTGGGAATTTTACAAAATCGATGGAGTTAGTAAAAATTGTGAAATCTTTTATACTATTATCTTTGCATATTTAAATGATTTTTAAAAATAGTAGAGGAATTATTTTTAGCCTCTAGAGATTTTAAAATGATATTATGAATTATTTTGCATTTTCTGTGGATAAACATGTTTTATTCATCCTCTATGAATTGTATAAAATCATTGGAGTCGTTAAAAATCACGAGATCATTTGTAATATTACATTTGCACATTTATCTAGTTTTTAAGATTTTTGAGAGAATTATTCTCAGTCTTTAAAGATTTTAAAAGAATGATTTTTATGAATTGTTTTGTGCTTTAAAGATTTAAATCTTGTAAAATTCATATAAAATTCATTTTTGATTATAAAATTAATTTAAAAATATAGGGGAGAAGGTAATTTCATGATCTTTATTTTAAAAATATCAAAATCATTATTTTAAACTTTTTCCAGGTTTTTAATATTATTTATCCAAGATTTAGCTTTAAAAACAAAACAAAACCAAAATTTTTGTTTTAAAAAAAAAAAAAAAGAAACCACTCCCCTGTTCTAGAAAACCCGAGACACCCCCTACCCCCATTTCAGTCTCGGTTGTTTTGTCTCCCTCCCTGGCCACCATCTTTTTCCTCCTGCTTCCTTAGTTCTCTCTCCCTCCTCTCGTTTTTCACCTCCAACACATTCTAAACACATAAAATTCCTCCCTATTGCTACCCATAACTTGTATTTTTGTTATTCTATAATTTTGAAGCATGGTTATGAAGTTTTATATGTATATATATGCGTGTATTGGCGCGGAGGTCACCTGCAAGAACCAGGAGGACTGGGTTGGAGTTGAACTGTAGCTTGTGGTATTTATGTGCTTGAATTTATGTGATAGTTGCTTGTTAATTTGATTATATGTGTACATTTTCGAATCTTATGCTTGATTTTGAGTTTTATGTATTTAATATTGAGATGTATGAATTGTTAGTTGTTAATTAAGGTGTGTTGATGATTGTTGGTTAGTAATCATTAAGGTGCTGATTTTCATGAGAGTTTATATGAATTTTTAATTTATTTTCAGATTTATATAGTAATCATTTGGTTAGAATTAGTGTTATATAAATGGTTGATTTTAAATTAGTATGGTTAAATGATTATAGAATTTTAAATAATAAAGAGATGATTTGAATGTTGTACTTAGAATTGTAGATGTATTTTCAGATGTTAATTATGGAGTGTAAGTGGTAATTAGCTTATTTACGAGAGATTAGCAGTTGGTAAAGGAGTATGGGACTGATTTGAAATATTAATTATATATAAACTTGAGTATATGTGTTTGTATGGATTTATAATTCAATTTTTTCTTATTAATTAGTAAAAGAGTATAATTTCGGATGTTATGAATTACTAGATGTTAATTAATTGAATTTGATGATTGTTAGTTGATAGTTAACAAGACATTAGCATGATTATAGATTGTTGGTTTGATTTTGAGGATAAAGGAAGTCCTAAGTGTATTCTGATTTGATTGTGATTAGTATATATACTTGTTAAATGTTAATTACACGGATTGTCAGAAGTTTGTAAAGAGTGTATATTAGTATGAATTGTTATACCTGTGAGTTGTGAAGAAGCAAAAGATTGTTTGATTGTTTTGGGTCGGTTGTATTCCGACAGGTTAGGTCATATTTTAGAGGAGGTGCTGCCGAAATTTCGGTAAATCAGGATATAGTTTATAACCTGTTTTAATAAGAATAATCTCTATATGTAATCTACTAGTGTGTTATATGTGCTTATGTGGTTTATATGATTGTACTACGCTATTCTGTGAGTCTGGTCAGTATGTGCTATATGTGTTAAATTGTAAAGCATATAGGACACGATTGGGTAGAATAGAGTTAGACGGTTAAGGTTATGAGCGTACTAAAATAGTACTTTACATGTGTATTGGTACGAATAGGAGGCCAGCTAAGAGCCAGTACCAGTGTAGATGGAATCTTGAGGAATGGAACGATAAAAGGAGCAGAAGAGTGTGTTCGTGTAGAAGCTGACAACTGATAAAGGAAATACGGACGTGAGAGCGAGTAGAGGACAATGTATAAAGAAGTCGAGAGTGATGTAAAGTGAATGACAAATCAATGTGATGGAAATGGAAATCCTTTATATATATTATATGCCAACAAGGCCTTTCAAGCCTATTTAATAATTTACTAATTTGCCCTTTTATCATATTAATATTAAAAAAATGTTTGTCATGAGAATTGAACCCATGAACTTATGTAAGGAAAGTATTATTATTTTAACATCTCCAACCACTACACCAAAGAAGTTTTTTGAAACTTTTTATAACTCATTAAATACATACTCTAAGAACTCATTTGTTATAATGTTCAATATTTCTATTCATTCATATATTTTATAGTCAAACCTAAGCCGAATTGTTCATCGAAATCGGATTTTTAATATTTAAAATTTTTAAATATTATAAATATCTTTCAATGTAAATATTCAATATTTTATAAAATTCATGTATTTTATCAAGTTAAACCCGTGTCGAACATAAGTCGAACCGTTTATATTCAAACTTTTTTCACAATAGGTTAAATCGATTCGAGATTTCAAGCTTTATGAGTCAAGTTTCGAGATTAAAATTAAAGGACCAATTGAAATTGAGCTCGAGTTCAAGCTCGACGAAACTTTTTAGCCGAGTTTGAGCTCGAGTGTGGCAATGTTCGACTCGACTCGATTACACCCCACTATCATTGCTATTGGGCAAAATATTTTGATAAACTAGAAAAAAAAATTTAAGGAAAACAAAACAAAAATTATTGCAGATGAGATTTGTACTTTATATTATATATTAGATAAACATTTAGATAAAACAAATAGTTGGGTCAAAAATATTTATTAAAAAATAGATTATAGATACTCTTTTAAAAATAATAGATTTAAAATGTCTAACAGTATTACTGAAATATGATACTTAGTAGATAATATATCACAATGTACATGAATACAAACCACAATTTTATCTAATTTTAATATAAATTACAAGAATATGTAAATCACTATCACATGACCACTTCCACGCCACCACTACCACGACCACGACATGCACCACTACCAAAATTACCAGAATTTTATCTGTAACAACATGAACACCACCACTTACACCACCAAAATCACCAATATCAAAGCAAAAACACTAGGAATTCAACTAAAGTTACCAAAACCTAAACGTAAATCACTAAAAAATTTAAACGCAAATTACAAGAATATTCCATATTTAGAATTGTCTAAGTATTCGAAGCTGTTGATAATGGTGTTGACGGTAGTAAATTGAGTAAAAATGTCATCGATCGACGTTACAAACTTAGATCTATTGAGAGAGGGATGAATGATTAGTGGAGGTGTGGTCAGGAATGTGATTGGAATTCGTGTTCTTCAGTTACTTTCGGAGTGGTGGTCAACTTGGTGACCACAAAAGATCGCAAAGTGATGATGGTATATACACACATTCCCTCTCTCTCACCCATTCACACACATTATACATATGTGTATGTATATCATGAACGATGATGACAAATGGAATGAGGTGGTCATGATAACGGCGGTGTAAAGCAAGTGATGGTGTCTAAGGTCGCCGAAAATGGAAGGGGCATAGGAGTGGATGTTGGTGAAGGTTAAGATGTAAATTAGATTTGAATAAGATTAGTTTTTGATTCTCATATCTATAAAAATCTTATTTAGCACTTATCTATATATAAACACGTGAGTCTACTGACTCGTGATTAGATTTCTAAATTACGTAGTGTTTAATCATTCCAAGTTATGTTTTTTAAATTGTTAGATGTGATTGTATTGTTATAATCATATATGAATTTTAGGTAAGAAATTTGAGTTATTACAAGTATCCATAAAAAATACCATGATGTATAGTGTTTCAAAAATTAGAAATCGTCTATTTAGAAAAATTAAAACAACATTTTATGAATTCAAATGATGCCCGTGCTTTGCACGGGCTTTCATGCTAGTTTCATATAATAAGGCAAGTATTGTGACACCCCTAGATCCGGGGTCAAGGATCCAGGTCATCACGGTCCAATTTCCGATCAATATTCATATCTCTTGAGTCTTTTTTTATATACAATTTAATACTTATGCAATTGACCCCACACTAATACACACACACACCAGTCATATGCTCATAAAACAACTTCCACAATATTAAAAGTTTAAAGTTAATAGTTATTACAAACCCAGAATTCTACTAAGTACATTGTTGAATAATACTTCTACAGGAAGCATTTCAACAACCAAAAGTTTATTACAAACTTACACACTTATTTTACATAAGTCTACTAAGCCCCTTTCGCTTTTCACTACCTCGGGGATGGTCGCCAGCACTCGCTTAAAAGGTCGCCTTTCCCTTACCCTCTTGCGGGGTGTAGTGCGTAGTATCGGCATGGGACCTAGCTGCTATATACATAAGTAGCAAGAGTGAGCTATAATAGCTCAGCAAGATAATATTGTAACTAGAATTTAGAATGTGAACAGGTATACATATATATGCATATATAAGCAGAAACCATTTATAATCCTTAAGGAAGAATAAAGCTCTTATTTAATAATACATCATCCACTTAATATTATAAGAAAGAAATCTAAAATAACATAATATCAGTTTTTCTTCATCTGTAACCATAATTCCATCATCTTATATTATTATTCTGTTTTCAGTATAGAGATCTGAAAATCATTTTCAACTCTCTCTGTCAAGTTTTGGGGATTTTCACTGTTGCCGAATACGTAAGGACGATGATCAGTCGCCCTCCGTACCCGTCCTTTTTACTACCGGTAGAAGGAGGAAGGTACACCACTACATCCCCTGGAGGAAGGTATACCACTACATCCTCCTTCGGCAACTCTTGGGCCGAAATAAAATATTGATTGCTGGACTGTGCCGCACACAGCCTCCTACGCTTTTTGTTGCTATCCCCCTTTTTGTCAAATCATTATTCCATTTATAAAATATCATTCCACATTTCCATTTTCTCGCTTTCATTTCCACATATCAGTTACTCATATCATTTCCATTCTCGCACATTATTTCTATTATATATATATAACATAATGCTTTGATTATGATCCAGACATCTCTTTCATATTCAAGAAATCAAACATATTTTTATATTCATAAAATATTCCGTCTATTTTAAGAGTAGTAAATAATAATCAAATAATATTTATTAAACCACTAATACTCAAAAAGAATATTTTTAATATAGTATTATAAACCATATAACCCTAGATAACAACTGATACCATTCCCTTTCATATCTCTTTTACCATAGAGCATACTCGCTCCATTCGTAATCATCTTTATATCCATATTTCATAAATCATATCCATCTCTCTTTAATTTCCCAAAATCAAGGAAATATATTCTTTGCAACATAGCAACAATAGCATCATATATATATATATATATATATATATATATATATTCCATGATATCAGTTTTATTCCAAAGATAAATAATTTTCAAAGTAGGGATAGAAAGATCTTGCCTCGATCTCTGTAAGTCGGAAGTATAGCTCGTGGCTCTCCCGGAGTCTCTATAAACACGAAAAGGATCATTATCAAAATATATTCCACTTAACCACCTACACACATATAATAACACTCTTACAATATCCCCTTTACTATCTCAAAAGGTCTTGAGGACTTAACCATTCTTATTCCCGATTAAAGTTCTTAACGATTTACATTCTTTCCTTAACAACCACTCTCGACTGTAAAAATTCTCAGAAAATATAGATTCGGAATTTTAATGCAAGGCTAACTGTCAAGGGTCCTCTGACCACCCTACTACACTATCCCAAAATTTTATAACTTTTAAAAATGTTTAAGTATGGTAATTATAGCCTCAAATTTGATACAATTACGTTTTCTCGGTTTCCGAACGTCTTTCACTAAAACTGACTTTTCTCCTAAACCGTTCATCAGATTTTAACGTACTTTATATCAAAACGATCTATGAACCAAGCTCTACCCTCTCATGATCAGTGGTTGTTCTGGACAGAAACCTACCGTACGAATATGGGGACCAAAAACAGGGTATCTATTTGGTTTACCGAAAATCGGGCATTATAACGGCTATATTTTCATACTTTCCAAAATTCAACTCCTCCAAATCCATCATCCACCTTATACACCATCACCTACACCTTGTGGTCATCTCACCAACCATGGTTACAAGCACATACTCCTTTCATATACCATAAAAACACTTTTAAAAACATATATAATCATGATTTCATCACTTACAACCACTTAACCACTAATACCATTAATATCCATCATAAAACTCAAGAGGGGTGAAGAGATTATACCTTCTTTGAAGCTTTAATATTATTAATATATGCTTTTAGTCCTTGGTACACCTTTAAACAACCTTAACACACCTTAATCTTTCAAAACAAAACATAAAATCCATATAAGTTACTATTCATTCATTATTCATCATCACCTTCATGATTTTATATCTCAAAGATGGAATGGATTTAGAAGCTAGGATTCATAGCATACCTTAGTCTATATGTAAGCAACCTTCATAAATTTTCCCTTGAGTTTTAGTGGCTTGGAGCTAGGGTTTCAAGTTTCCATTTTTCTCTTTTTTTTCTACTTGGCCGAATGGAGTTTTCTTGGATGGGGAGAGATTTTTTTCTTGTTTTTTGATCTTATCTCATCTTAATCTTGTTTAATCTAGTGTCTTGTGGAATCTTGTGGATATTTACAAGGTCAAAGGACTAATCTACCCCTTAAATAAGTGTTAGTGGATGGTGATGTCATTTGGATGATGTCATAATTCTCTTTTCTTGATTTTCCTAAGTAATTTGCTAGCACTCTTGGTAATAATAATGTGGTACATATCCTTGTTATGTTATAATCTTGGTTGTTTGGTTTCCATACTCGTCTAGGATTCATAGCATACCTTAGTCTATATGTAAGCAACCTTCATAAATTTTCCCTTGAGTTTTAGTGGCTTGGAGCTAGGGTTTCAAGTTTCCATTTTTCTCTTTTTTTTCTACTTGGACGAATGGAGTTTTCTTGGATGAGGAGAGATTTTTTTCTTGTTTTTTGATCTTATCTCACCTTAATCTTGTTTAATCTAGTGTCTTGTGGAAGCTTGTGGATATTTACAAGGTCAAAGGACTAATCTACCCCTTAAATAAGTGTTAGTGGATGGTGATGTCATTTGGATGATGTCATAATTCTCTTTTCTTGATTTTCCTAAGTAATTTGCTAGCACTCTTGGTAATAATAATGTGGTACATATCCTTGTTATGTTATAATCTTGGTTGTTTGGTTTCCATACTCGTCTAGTTGTGGTTCGGTTCGAATATACCTCATTATCTCAGTGGTTCTGAAATCATTTAACAATCCAAATTCCTTTGATAATTCCTTAACTTAAAAATCCCCTGGTTTAACTTAAATTCACTAATTCCTCAATATATAATTCCTTTAATATTTCTATGCTCCTTAATATCCAATAAATAGAAGCTCGTTCGAACTCAAAATCCTCAAAAATCCATATTCAGGAATTTCTGAAATCTATCGTCATTTCGAGTCACTTATTTTCCTAGTACAATGCTAATATGGTTTCTATTTACTCGTCTTCCATTTCAAGTATAGAGTACTTACATACCATTTCCTAAATCCTCAAAATTTACTATTCATGTGACCACTGTAGCATTACTAAAGTTAAGGTTATTACAAGTATACTATCTCTCACTTATTGTTCAAGTGATGTGAATCATCTTGTGTTATTTATATATGTTCCTTCGAATCCCTTCTTGCAAGCGTTTTTTTTCCTTCATATTTATTTTGATTTGTGTGAGCCAGTATTTATTTATTGTAAGGTTTCTTCCAATTCGTGTTGCTAGTCTACACCTCTTTCATTTGTTTATATGGACTCGAACCTTGTTTTGAAATTCATATTTCTTGAACTGCTTAAGAATTGTTGTTTAAACTCTTATACTTCACTATCATTCCTTTTTAATTATTATTGAACCCTTTATACCTTACTGATCATTCCTTATAAATTATTGTTGAAACACCCGTGCCTGACTTATCCTTATGAATCATTATTTAACTTGTGTACCCTATTAATTACCATGTTTCTTGTTGAACCATAATTCCTGACTTATAATTTATGCCTTGTTTTAACTTGGTCTTTTCCTTATGCTTACTCCTTTAAGCTATACCAGCATAATCACACTTTATAACCCTTGAATTAAATTCTAGAATCCTAAACCCTTGTTTTATTCTTTATTAACTAACGACTTTTCATTTGTTTATAACCAATGTATTGCTCAAATCTTCCATTGAACTTCAGATTCCTTTATTCCAGAATTATTATATAAATTGCTGTTAAATTCCTAGAATCTTAAAAATTGCTTTGTTCCTTAATTGATAAATGTTCCTTGTTAATTGATATATGATTCAATTTTGCTGAACCTTGTCATGCTTAGTTAAATCTTATTGCTTTGTTGTCTATGATTCCTTATATCAATTGCTACCCTGAGTTTTATTAAAATGGCTTAACTAATTAAAGATGTTTTTAAAAATTCCTTATACTGGGCTGATCTGTTATCAGTGAGCATAAAGGACTTAAAAATGAAATGTTTTAAATCATTAATAATAAATTTGTTTATAAATTGGAAAAGCGTAAGAGGCTAGGGTGGTCCTAGTCCAGCACTTTTATATAGCGTAAGAGGCTAGGGTGGTCCTAGTCCAGCATTAAAGGCCAATGTGTTGCCTAATTGGGAACCCAATTTCAAAGGAAGGGGAACTTTACGTGGCTGATCACCCGTATTGTCCGTAATCAGGATAATAATACAAACAACTTAGATGTTAAAAAAAGGTTTTATGAAAAGTATGTTTGAATAATGGAATGGTTTTAAAGAAAAGAATGTTTTAATAAGATATATATGTTTCAAGGTAAATGGTCATTAGTTTCGAAATTGTGGATATCAGAGTTAGTCGTTTCCTATCTTGATTAAAATTTGGAAACTCAATAAAACAATGAGATTAAGGATGGATAGAAGTTTCCCAGTTATTCCCTCCGCGAGTAACATTGTACGTTGAAAGTGGAGTAAGAATAATTGGGGGATTTCTTGATATTCTTTTTCTCAAAGTTTTATCTGAGACAAGGATGGTTTGTAGTACATTGAAAAGTTTTACCTTATGATTTAAATTGAATGATCTCTTGAGATAAAGTATTCATTGATATTGTTCAACAATGAAATATCGTAATATCGTTGTTTCACTATATTATTAACTTGTTGAGCGTTCTTTGGCTCACTCTTGCTTTGTTTTACCTAACTCTTTGCAGTTAGGATTAAGGATGATCTACTACATTTATCCCTGCGAATGAGAGCGATGAGGCATTTTATACAGGATAGATTTCGGAGCTAGAGCGGGTAAGCACAGATTGGGATTGCGTTACGAATTAGATGGTATAGTAATTTTGTATTCGGAGCACAAATAGAAGTTGTAATAATTTGTATAGTGTAGATTCTTGTTTCATACCATAACCTAGAATTGATCCTCGATGAGGAATCGTTGGTGTATTAAGTTTTAATTGTATTTGTTAAATTGGAATTTGGTTTGGTTGAAATACAGGTGGATAATCCGATTTACGAATACTTCATGCCGAATTTTTCTAAAATTCCCCTGTATCAAAGTCTATTTTATTATAAAAAGTATATTTTCAGTATTGGGAAGTCGGGGCGTTACAATTGGTGGAGCCCTCTCAGTTTGGGGATTCGTCCCTGTTGATTGAGAGATCTGAGTTTCAGTGATCGCCCCTGTTGATGGGGGGGTAACTGTCCTTGTTAAGTAGTGATAGGTGGATCAGAAGTAGCGGGTGGATCAGAGCTGAGGGATGTGGCCTCGGTTGAGACTGGTACTGTTCTTCGTGTTTGAACCATGGTTGATGTTGTCTTCCCACAGACGGTGCCAAATGTTGTGGAATAAAAACTAGGTTGTTAAATTGCGGCTAGGGTTTGTTTGTAATTAATACTAGGGTTCGTGAGCTTCGTGCTTTAATGGCTGCTGTCGTATTCATGGCTGAATCTGCCTTCACAAGATGCTTACGTACCTTGATGAATATCAAGAATCAAGCCAAAAAAGTAGTTCTGAGAATGAGGGGTCAGACCCTTTATATAGGCTGAGAAGCCTAAGAATTATGGTAGGATTTGGATACTTGGTGGGCAAGCCACCGCCTTGAGGAAGGTTCTAGACTCCTTCCTTGTAAGAGTCAGTTTCCATGTTGAAGTAGGTGTCTTGGAGGCTAAGTCAGGCAGAAGTAATATCCTTATTTGACTCTTATTGCTGAGCTGTTTATCACCCCTAATATTAATTACGAAATTAATATTAAAAATAGGGTTTGGACCTTGTTGGTGGGCCCCACGTTTGGACCATACCCGGTGTAATTAATGCCACATTAACTACTATGTTTTTAGGACTTACTTTTAGCCCATATCAACGAGTATGTAATTTTTTTTATTAGTTTATACTTTGTTCTTCGCAAGGTATAATATTTACAAAAAGATTATTAACCTCATTAAATTCTAATTGGACATGGTACCGTAAAACAACCTATTTAATTAGTGTTTGGGGAACTTACTTTCATGAATAAAATCAACTTATTTTAAGACAAAGCTAGAGATTCCTAACTTTTTTCTGAAAAAGTTAATTTTTTTTTGCAATTTATAGAATCTCAAACATACATTAAATAGTTGTATGAAAATAAGTCTATAAGGACTTGTTTTAAGAAGTTGCCAAACAGGCCCTAAATTGGTTTGGAAAAAAAAATTGCACAAAATATTGAACTTTTTTAAAATTGGATTGGTTCAAGTTTTTTTAAAAAATTGAATCGGGTTGAGTTTTCTAAGATATCTAGGCCCGTTTAGAATTTCGGATCAGGTTGGTTCTCAATTTTTAAAATCACTTAAATATTAATTGTTTTCTTATCAATAACTTTTTTCAAAAATTTATATGTGAGATTTTATTAAAAGGTTTAGATTTTTATCCATGATTCATTCAATATTATAAAAGAATTGGATAAAATATGAATTTATTTGGATTTTTATTTGAATTTCCAAAATATACACATAAAATCATGACTTTTATCGAATCATCATTCAGAATTTGTGTCCAAATCTACTTTAAATATCGGATTGGATCGAGCCGAATTTTCAAAAATAATATATAATCCATTTAGACCCGTGGACCGAATCAAAAATTTTCCGAATGGATTTCTTTCCAATTTTTTCCTGATAGAATCGGATAGATTTTTCGAATCCAAAATTTTTGTGAGCCTATTTCCTTCTCTTACAAACATTGGCACAATCAATTTAAGTTTGATTTTTTAATTTTCTAACGTATCATAAGATAATCAACTCCGATCCAACATTATAAAACCAAAATAAAGTTAGTATGCAATATTATAATAATGTAAAATCACACTAAATGAATAGCATGCTATTAAATTTGAGGGTGATTGCCCTTTCTACCCATTTTTTAATCTTCTCTAACCAAAATACCCACCGCGCGAAAGGACTACCCAAAATGCCCAGCACATACGCCTCTAAGAGGCGTATCTTCTGTCACGCCGACTCCAAAGGAGTAAGCAACTCGATACGCTCACCCATAGGAGCAAGCAGTTGGATACGCCCATAGGAAAGGAGCTAGCTATGTGGATGCGCCAATGCAATTAGAGCAACAGGAGATACGCATCTTCAAGATGCGTATCACATGTCAGCACAGAGCTCCTCCAATCGCGACAACAATGGTGGTTGCGGCGTTTTTTTTCGATTTGTTCGTCCGTCCACATCCCTGACTTTCCATGCAACTACCATATACCATTAGAATCGGGGTTCGATTCTCTACACACCCATACTAATTTCATAACACTTAAATTGCAGGATTAAAAACGCCTAAAACATCGATTTCCTCGACTCCAACATCTCCGACGAGCTTCGTTGTGCCCCTACGGGGTCGGAGAAGATAAACGAAGACGGGGAAGATGAAGTACAAGAGCTTGCGATCATTTTAGCCTGCTGTAGTCGTTCTGAAAGTTCCTGGAGAGCGAGATCGAAGGGGAGAGGCCAGTCGCCGGCGAGGAGAAAACGAAGGAGACAATACAGAAATCGTGTTTTCTGACGTGCTATAGTGAAATCGGATACGCCCATGGGAGTGGCGTATCCCGTGGGTAAAAAGTTGATGTTTTCGGAAACAAGCATTTTGGTAAATGGGTAGTAAAAAAATGGGTATTTAAGACATTCTTTCTGTGTTTTTTAACAAAAATAAATTCACTCCTTTAATGTTCCATCTATTTTATATATTTTTTTTTGTCAGGAACCATCTATTTTATATTATATATCAACAAGCCACTTACTTATTTTTGGAAAGGTAAGAATATCAAATCTTTTTTAAAATATTTAGTACAAAATATAATGTAAACGGATTAGAGTTGATTTTATGAATAATATAATTTTCACATTAATAATATAAAAATTACATTATTTTAATTTTAAGAATTGGAGATGTTTTTAATGTACTTATTCTTGAAATGAAACCTTATGGTCCCATTTGGGAAATCTTATTTTTCAGAAATAAGTTACTTATTCTGAAAAAATTTACGTAAAAATATATTTTTCTTCTGAAATAAGTAACTTATTTTTGCAAGATAACGAATGTTAAACTTCCTATACACATTTATTTCTAAAAAATATATGAAATTTTCTTGAAATAAATAATTTATAAATTATGCATAAGGAGGGACAAATGCTGCCAATTCATCATAGGTCTAAATAGTTACTCTTCTATTTAAATGATACGCGAGTAAATTACAGAGTGGTGGTTGTACTTTATACCGATTTTCAAAAAAGTGATCAGTCTTTCATTTTTTCAAATTAGTGGCCAACCTTTCACTTTGTCTTTCAAAATAGTGACTAATCTTTCAATTTCTCAAATTAGTGGTCAACATTTCATTCTGCGTTTTAAAAAAGTAACCACTTTAGAGATAATTAGTCTACTATTTGCAACTTTTTTGAAAGGCGGAGTGAAAGATTGGCCACTAATTTGAGAAATTGAAAAGCTGATCACTGTTTTGAAAGACAAAGTGAAAGGTTGGCCACTAATTTGAGAAATTGAAAAGACTGGATATTTTGTTGAAAATCGTTGTAAAATATGACCACCACTCTGTAATTTACTCAATGAACAGCCTACCTCAAGTAATTGAGCACAGTTAAATTGAACACTATTGATTCGAGTTTAAGTTGATTAAAAAATTTGGTTTTAAGCTTCGAATTGAGTCAAACATTACTAGATTCGAATTTACGCTCGATTAAAAATTTTGGATTCAAGTTTGGACTCAAATTTGACTAAATTTCAAGTTCGAAATTTGACTCGTTAAGAATTTGATATATTGAAATTCGGTTCGAAATCGTGAATTAATTTCCCTAAATATTAATAAAAACTTAAATATGATCTGTTTGGCTCGAATTTGAATCGATTAAATATCTAAATTATGTATATAATTTAAAATTCAAATTTGGCTCGAACAATATTCGAATAGCTCTAATTTGAACTGGACCCCGATTATTATTGAATTTAAATATTTTATGGATCAAGTTTAAATATATCAAATTTTAATAGCTCACAAACAAATAATTAGCAAAAAGAAAGAAAAAAATAGCTCACAAACTGTTTAAATTATCTATATTCTTATTACAAATTGCAACTTTAACATGTTTTAAAATTATACATTCCACTATAAACTCCATCTTGATTTAATACTCAGTTATCACTGTATTTAAAATATTATATTATTACAGAAAAATATCTACCTCAGCATCAGTATACCTATTAATTTACTTGAAACAAATAGAAATACACATACAAAAAAAGTTCCATTACACTTTCTTTTTTTGATTTTATATTTAAGTAACGTGTTCTTGTAAGAAAAACATATATAATGTGAAAAAGTTACTAAAGAGGACCAATGATGAATAAAATAAAATGATCGGTGTTGTAAAAATTGATGTACAATATTTGGGAATGCAACGTTTTTTCTTTGAAACCTGGGTATTAAACGTTTTAATAATTTATTAAAAAAGAGTAATAAACGGTTTTCATTTTTTCGGATAGAATTAGAATATTGGATGGATGAATGAATGAAAGTGGATATAACGATGACGTGGTGGTGAAGAGGGCCATAGGATGGATGTACATGGCACGTGGAATCACACAATTCCCAGACAACCACGTAAACGTACTTGTAAAATAGACAAAAGAGTTACTTACAATAACTTTTGGCATCTTGTCCTTTGTTTCAATTTTCTCATTCACTCACTGTCTCCCTCCCAAGCAAAGCACATTTACTACCAATCCTATATATTCACAAATTAAACATTCTCTTTCAAATTCAGATCTGAAGCTTCCTCAATTCGGTATGTTTCTTCTTCGATATTTGTCTCTATTTATGTTTTTTATGTGCACCCAATCTATGTACTGCCTTCTCCTGTTTAGTTTTATGATGATATGTGTGTGTGTGTGAGAGAGAGAGAGAGAAGGGAGAGAGAGAGAGAGGGAGAGAGGGGAAGGGAGATAGATAGATAGATAGATAGATAGATAGATAGATAGATAGATAGAGAGAGAGAGAGAGAGAGAGAGAGAGAGAGAGAGAGGGGGAGGGAGAGTTTGTGCATTCTGTTACCTGAATCTGATGTTTGCACTTTGATAGTATGATATTTTTGGCATTTTTCGATTTGTTGTAGCTTGGAAGCAATTAGGATGTTATAATCAGATATTAGATTTAGTGTTCATTAATCGGGCAATGGGGCAAGTAAGGGCAGAAATTTGGTTGGGAAGATTTAAATTATATAGAGTTATCTGGTATTTGGGTACCAATGCATCTGCAATGGCTTTAATGAAGTGATTCCTGTATTATTTTGAGCTTGGTTCTTCTGTTTTGGATCAATTCGCTAAGTTAGTGTGGTAATTTCTTTCTTGTGTTCTCAGTTTCCTGACCTAGGGTATAGTTTGTAACTTCATGTCGTTTATACAAAGATGAAACATGTGAAATTCTGTTGAATCAGGGATTTCGTGTACTGAGTTAGGTTGAATCTTAGTTGTTTTGTAAGGTTTTTATATTAAGTTTGACTGGAACCTGACCCTATGTTAATATACAGTTCAGTTCTAGTGAGAATATTTTCTAAAATAATGATTGAAATTTCTCATCCACTAGCTACCAAGATCCATCAGACGATAAAATCTAGCTATTTTAATCTTCAATCAAGCATCAGTCTATTTATTGGCTTGAGACCAAAGATGATAAAATGTGAGATGAGTCTCCTTCTTTTCTCCTCTCAGACAAGTAAAATGCATCTTAAGCAATGTATTGTTAGACTCAAATGATAACATATGTTATAATTATTCTTATGAAAAATGTAAAAGTGGCTAAAAATGGTTGATGTCAAGATAGATGATGATAAGGTCAGTGGAACAATTGAACTTTCAATTCCAATTGTGTAAAGAAAATGTGTTATTTCAGATCTGTAAACTGGATTTTTTTTCAGGGATTAGTTCTGTACACTGATGACATTTACCCAAGTATCATCACGATTTGCAAAACAATGTACAAGTTGTTGCACGATGTTCTTTATATTGCCCGACTATCTAATGTTGATAGTCACATAATGTAGCCAACCTCCTATATACTGTCGAGGGTTCGAATCTTGGCAAAAACAAGGTGGGTGTGTGAGTGTGTTAACAGTTTACTATCCAAAAAAAAAAAAATCACTTTGGTAATGACTAAAATGTCAGATTTGCATACACTTACATACTTGTGATGGAAACAGTTTTATCTTTGGCATTTTTATATGATACATGTTCTCCTTATAATAGGTTGTTGAAGGGATTCAATCACTGCCACTGACGTGACAAAAAATCCTATACAATATCCATATATATTATATGGTAAAGGTTAGTGACACGAGAGAAGCCGTACAATGGCAACAGATACTGATCATCGTGCATATTGCAGCCACTTGAGACATCTATCTGGGTTTAGTTCAGACCCCCAGTACGAGATTCAGGTACACAATTCCAGCCCCTTATGATTTATGAATTTTACCTTATGGCGGAATAAATTATTTATATTAGTATTCTGTAATTTATTATTTAGATAACATGTGTGAAATGTTAAAATCCTTATAGAAAAAAGTTGATGTGTTTCAATAAAATTAGAAAACATTGATTGAAGAGAAGCACCACCTATGTTACTCTTACTCGGGGTACAAAGTGTCGGAATGTCACATATCTTACTGTCGGTTTTGGAATTTCTAATAAATGGTGGTACGGGGGACCTTGCTCTATTTATTGACCCTAGTTGATGGACGCATCATAATTTTATTTTGTAAGCAAGTATAATAAATTTTCGTAGCAAAAATTAAGAATGAAACTCAGAAAAAAAACTTGGTTATGTGAAAAACTTTGCAAATCAGCATCTTCTCCTTCTCCTTCTCTTCTACTTTTTCATTTCTCCTCCTTTTTTTTTCTCATTTTTCTTATGTGTTGCATCCTAAGTTCATCTCATATGTGTGTGTTGGTCAAAGTGTCCACATTTTGGTCAGATCAAATGATATGATAATTAGTGTTGGACGTTCAAGTGTCCAACACGGGTACGACAGCTGAAAACTAAGAGTTGGAGTAACATAGCATTACAGTAATAAGATTTTATGAGATGAAAACTGGATGCTAGAAGAAACTTTAATAAGGGCATATAGATTCATTTTAGCTTTCAAGGTTGAGCAATAGATAGAGATATTGAAGTGGATGCTAGAAGAAACTTTAATAAAGGCCTAACTTCCAAAATTGTGCTACTTTCGGGGGTGGACCATAAATTTATAAAAGGGTTGCCGCCTTTTTTTTTTTCTTGCAAGATATTGTAACACTTTTGCTTGTTATATTTTGTTGTCCATAGAAAGAAGAAAAACTACCAACTGTGAATAAGACAAGAATTCTAGAACTTTTACAATCATATTAACAGACATCTAATCAACTCTTTTGGCCTAAACAGGATGTGTCTATCTCTGAACTTGTAAATCATGGTTCAATATCTTTTGGAAGATTTGCTGTAGAAACGCTTGAATGGGAAAAACGGTCAGTTTTTTCCCACAACAGATATCAGGAGGAATTGGAGAAGTTTAAAGCCCCTGGAATAGTTGCACAAAAGAAGGCCTACTTTGAAGAATATTATCGAAAAATTAGAGCTGCAAAGAAGTTGCAATCAGAGGAGCAAGAAATCAGCCAGTCAGATCCATGTGAAGGCAAACTTTCCTGTACTTCTCAAGTGCAGAGTAGTCCTGAGATTTGCAACTCAAATGAGGTAAAGAATTCAGATGGTACTTCTCCAATTGCAATTTCAGTAGAGAAGATGAGCGGACATCAAGACATAATAGCAGAATCTAACAAGGGCAAGTCATTAGTTACTGGGATACAGAAAGACAACTATAAAGGTGGTGTCATAAAGGGGGTGCAAAAAAGTAACAATACCTTGCATTCAAGAGGAGGTCAATGCCTAGAGAAGGCCGCCAAGATTCCTGCCTCATCAGCAAAAACGTATTCCAAATCCTCCATCCCCAACAGAGGACATCAAGACATAATAGCAGAATCTAACAAGGGCAAGTCATTAGTTACTGGGATACAGAAAGACAACTATAAAGGCGGTGTCATAAAGGGGGTGCAAAAAAGTAACAATACCTTGCATTCAGCAGGAGGTCAATGCCTAGAGAAGGCCGCCAAGATTCCTGCCTCATCAGCAAAAACGTATTCCAAATCCTCCATCCCCAACAGAGGTGTCTCAGTTAGCCAAAACCTGAATGCTAACAAGCTGAAAGCTCGCACTCTGCCTTTTGAAGTCAAGGTAGCAATCCGACATTTTAATATATTATCTACAAATACCCTATAAAAATATTTATAAATTAACAATACTACATGGTTTCTGTGGTTCTGTTCGCGGCCAACTGTTTTCTCAGTGGTAGAATGAAGTTGGAATATTCTCTTATATTTTTTTTTCTTAAAATCTGGATTTGGTAACAAAATTTAATTTCTGTTAGAATGTTACTATTGTTACATATTTTGGTCACTACCAAATCTGTCAACTTGAGAAAATCCTTGAATTATCTATCGTAAAAAACTAAATAGTAGTGAAAATTGGCATGTTTTGAAGAATACTGATTCATGACACAATTTGTGACATCCTTTCTGTTTAGTTTTCCGGGCTTGTCAATGTCATAGCTCAAAAAATGTACTGCATTTGTTGTTTCATGTTTGTGCTGTAGGCATCTGCCGTTTTCTTCACAGTTGTGTCTTCTGTATTCCTCCTGTCCTTGGGTCTTATATATTCCTGTACTTAATTTGAGCATTTATACAATATTATTGAGATACTAAGTACGCAATTTTTATATGTATACACAAGGGGACTGTTCCTCTACCTAAAGTGGAGAGAATGGTAAACAACAGAACAAGGAGAGATGCAGCTAAGCTACCTGACAAAGGAAAAGAGGTAACTGGTGATGATGGAACTGGAAGTAGGAGATCAGTTATGGGTGAAAAGGCTGCTCGTTTGCTACAAAGGAATGTGAAGTGTCAGAACATAGAGGTACATAAAAATCCTACTAGAGATCAGTCCAGCACTAAAGTACCACAAGCTGAAGTGTCAAGACACATTCCAGCGACTTGTTCAAATACCAAGATTAACTTGGATAAAGCAAATTCAAAATTTGGCCTTAAGAACAAGGTAAGATAGAGGTACTCATCCCCGTTCAGCTAATCTAGTAAGAAGCAACTTTGTTCGCAATAGATTGTCATATCAGATTTTATGTATGTGCAGACTACTTCAAGGCATGCAAATGTGACAAATAGAGTTAATAATCTCTCTGTAGAAAGGTTTGTTCGCAAAGATTGTAACCATTAGTTATTTATAAAATACTCTTATGACAGAACGTTAACAAATTTTTTTAGGCCCTCTGCTGGTGTTCCTGGGAGAACTTTGCAGTCAAGCAGCAGGAACATGACGCAAAGAAGTGGACAATCTGAGAACCAGAAACCAAAAATCATGTAATGCATTTTGGACCCAGGCATTTTAATTTTTGTTTCTTGAGGGACAACGTTGCTGTTTCTTTGACTAACTTGTCTCTCCATCAAATTTATTCATTGCTGTGATTGTTTTTAGCAATTAAGTACTGTGTACCTTTCCTTGTGTATTTATTACTTTTCGTACCTTGATCTCTTTTTTTTTTTCTGGTTAACTCAGATCTATAAACCGTCAGACAGAAACAAATCCGAATATCAGAGTAGGAACACAGATGAAGGTACTTTCTCTTTAATCTGTTTACGAAACTGAGAAACAGCTTGTTTTTTCTTATGAAAGCATTATAATGTGTACTATTACTTGGTTGCCTTCAGTAATGGAAATGATGAAAAAGTTTTGTCAAGTAGTTTTCTCTGTGCAAATTTGTTACCTAAACATTATATATGGTTTTCAAGTGCTACCATCATTTGTTTTGATTGGTACTGATAGTAGTAATCCCTATTCCCTACTTGAATCTTCTCATGAATGAAATAACAATGCACTTCTACTTGGTTTGATGAAGCTGAATATTTTACTTGTCATGCCTTGTACTGGACCATGTTTGTAAACCCTTTGAGTTGACAAATCTTAAATCCCGAGTTCAAACAATTTAAAAGTGGCATGATCCATTTATCCACATTAGTATCCCAAACATGTTCTGGCATAACATTCTTGTTTTTACTTTTCCATGAGGATTTCTACTTACAAATAATATAAATGTTGAAAGTGAATGCTAATTAGATGGCACAACGATCCAGTTTGCATCAGAAAAGGACTCTGTGCAAGTACCACGATCTTGAAAGATGATGCCAGTCCCAGTGTACCCTTGACATACTTTAGAATCTAAATTAGGCACCAGAGCATCCCAATCTGATATCCTCAGAATACATAATGCTTGTAAAAGATGCAATTTAGAATTATCATATTGCTGAGATGATTGCTAATTATCATTTTGCACCTTTTTACTTTAGAGTGGAGTTTAACCTTTGTAGATTGGTTGAACCAAACTTTAGATGATTTCTAAAATGATATATAGACACTTGTGTTTTGCAAAAACATCTAGGTTACCCTTGAGCAGTTGAACACTTGATAATGCGGCTGCTTCTTATAAGCCACCTCAATACCACCATATATGAAATGAGACTGTTTTTTGACATGGAATCGATGTGAAGGTAATGTTTTATAAAAACATTCTTGGGTTTAAACATTTAATGCAAATACAGAGTTAAGATGATCATGTGGTCGGGAAATTAAATGTTGCGGACTCTCTCTCTCTCTCTCTCTCTCTCTCTCTCTCTATATATATATATATATATATATATATATATATATATATATATATATATATATGTATGTATGTATGTATGTATGTATGTATGTATATAGGATAGGCTCATGAATACAAAATTAAAAAATTACAACCAGTAGAAATCAAAGTTCTCCTGTTGAAATTTCAGCTTATTAGAGCAGTCCTACATCACTTAAGCTAATTTAAAATTCTTTTACAGTAGTTGATACAATTCTGTAGGGGGTAGGTAAGAATTGAACTCTTGGCCTCTTGTAGGACTAGGAGCACCTTTGCCACTGCTCTGGCTTCTTGATTCTCTAAACTATCAGTAATATGGATTAATTTGAGGGAGACAAACAAAAAAACATAAAAGGCATTGCTTCCTTCTTTAGTTCAAAAGCTGCTGTAGTAGAACGGAGAGAATAAGTTCTGTATTGGGTGTATGTAACATTTTTAAATGCTATTGAGGAAAGATATGGAACTTTCCACTGTGCTGTCTTGGTTTAGGGAATGTAAGGTGCTGAAATAGGCTTAGTGATTCAATGTTTCTGTATTTAGGCAAAATGAGAACCATTTAGGCATTGTAGTTGGACATTAATAGATGTAATTTTTAACATTATGATATTTTTGTTTTCTTAATGCATATATGATTTCTGTGTATAGATATGTATATTTTGATGTAATGTATAGTTGTATGCATGTTTATAATAAATCATACATTTTATTACAATTCTTCTAGTTTAAGTGAAGTAATATGTTAGTGAGCTATTATGCGGGTCACCATTAGAAGGTTTTTGTTCTTCTGCCAGCTTCAGAGTATATCAGATAATGCTTAGAAAAATTTCATACTGAATCATGGTATTCTCAGTCAACCTACTAATCTAACATACCCACTTTGTCCTTAAAGAATGCAGATTGTACCTGTACTCGTTTTCCTTACAGAACTCAATAAGCTTCTCAGTCAACCTACTTTTAAGTTCTAAGAGCATCTCCAAGAGACTCTTTATTTAAGCTCTTAAACGAAAAAATAAAGAGGATGACTTAAAATGTCTCTCCAAGAGACTCTTAGAGGCTCTTTAAAAAGTTAAGAGCTTCTTCTCTCTCCTCTATTTTAGGAGCAACTAGTAGCTCTTATCTTAATATTTTATTAGTAAAATAGTGGTTCTTCTCTCTCCTCTATTGAATGTTTGTCCTAGTGGAATTGAAGTATAAATAAAATATAAAATAAAGAGCCATAATAGAGAGCATTGTTGGAGTTGACATACAAATCAATGTAATAACTTGCTAAGAGCTTAATTATTTATAATATATTTAGGAGTGAGCTAAGAGCGTCTCCAAGAGACTCTATACTCAAGCTCTTAACTCAAAAAATGAGGAGAGAGAATGAAAATGTTGCTCCAAGAGACTCTTAGTGGCTCTTAAAAACACTAAGAGCCTCTTCTCTCTCCTCATTTCTAAGAGCCACTAGTAGCTCTTAACTTATATTTTAATAATAAAATATACATGTCCACCAATTCTTGCACAAGTTTTGGTTATAGTGGGGTTAATTTATGAATAAATTATAAATAAGGAGCTAATATAAAGAGGATTGTTGGAGTTTGACACATAAACCAATGTAATAACTTGCTAAGAGCCATTTATTTATATTATTTTGAGGAGTGAATGTAGGAGTCTCTTGGACCTCTAAGCGACTCTTGGGAATGCTCTAAGTGTGTTAAAATAATTGCATCCATTTAACTTGAAATTTGTTGTACTGCACGTCAACTTCTGGATCTATATTTGAAAAAGCTAATTGGTTTGATTACACTAAGAAATCGATTGTATTTCTAGTGTTCTTACGGAAATTATTTCAATGCATGTATCATTCATTTCAAAATTTATGCAAACAGGAAACTCGCGCAGTTAATGGAAGAGTTCCAAATACTGCTACAAAGTCCTCATCCAGTTCTAACAAGGCTGCAAGTCCCAAACTGGAGAAGATGGTCATGTCTCGTGTTAAATGTCAGTTTAGTGCTCCCACAAGTGGTGGAAGGGAACAAAGGTATGGCTTCTAAAATTCATGGCTCATTAAGTTTTCCTAATAAAAATTAAATATACATTTTCTTCTCTCCGTTTAAAGGTAATTTTCCAGTGACTGTCATGTTCGAAGTAGTTTCATCTGTATCTTCTCTTGATGACTACATCTCTCACCAGCTAAGATTATTTTTAGATGCTTAAAGCAGCGCCATTTTATGGAAAATGCTTTACTTTTACTGTACATGAAAGTGCAATATAGCTCCCGGCCACCACTAGGAATAAATAATTTGGGTATTGCGTCTGTTGGCCAGATTAGATTTGTAATGCTTGTTTATAATTTCAGATTCATGTTACCTAGCATCCATCCTATGCAGGAACAAACTGCCAAGCTGGCGATGAAAGACGTTGTGGCTTGGAAAAAGAAACCAGACCCCGGTATGATGGTAATTAGATGTCCAGAGAGTCACTAACATCAATAAATCTGATAACAAAGAATAATGGAAGCAGAAGTTGGAGTAAAATAGGCATCAACAAATTTAACTATGAGATAGGTATCAACAACTATAACTTTGTATGGGGCATCTGTTAAAGCTCTGTATTAGGCATCAATGAATAACTACATAGAATTTATATATCTAGATTTCCAATGAAGAAATAATTGTGTAATGACATGTTAACAAACATGAACAATGTAATATTAGTGTATCTGCTCAACCAAAACACTCTTTGTAAACTGCTGTTGTACAGTGAGTGGTAGTATTTCAATAGTCCGGGGCTTCTGCTAACTCATCTACTTCTCTTCTTTGTCTCGAATTTATTTGGATGACTTGGCGAATAATTAACATGTTAGGTCCATATGAATGTATGGATGCACCTGCATGAATCTTGTTTGTTGCGTGTCATGATCGAGGGACCATATCATTATAATTTATCTGGCTAGTAGATTTCAAACCCCTGCTGTGCATATGTATCCAGGGTATGAGGGGGAAGAAAATGTGCTGCAGTAGAACTGTAAAAGTGTAAAACATACCCAAAGGCCAAAAGTAGAACTTGAACCAAAAAGAATGTGCTGCAAATTTTACTAAATTCTTATCGTATTTAACTTTTGAACATATCAATCAATACTGTACATGCTGCATTCAAAAACTAATGATATTTATGTCTACACTGACTACAATTAAAATTATTTTTATGTTTTTTTACTAAAATAAATATGCTTGTACATATTAGATTGTACGGTTTGATTTGATCTTGTTTAACAATTTGAACCATGGGGTGCGTACACTTGTAAGTTCGATAAATAAATAGACTAACGCTACAATTTTTTTGGTGCGCTTGTTGCTATTTTTTGTTGGGGTTTGGGTCCGTTTGGATACTCATCCAATACTGATCCTAATCTATCCTGAGCCCGGCTTTTATCTTTCGGCCTAAAACTGAGGAATATTGATGGATCGTCATGGCAAAATACTTCTACTAATATGAATTGTTTGCCATCGTTAGGCACAAGAACATGCAAATACCTCTACATAAACATCCTCATTTTGCAAATTCAACTATCAAAGTTGTTTGTTTCAAAAAAAAAAAAAACTATCAAAGTTGCTCTGACTAAAAAAATTATGAAACTTGTTAGAACAACTAATTGTGAAAAAGGATTAATAATAAATGAATGGTTTGATAAAATATAAGGGATGTTTGGGGGAACTTTTTTCCAGAATAAGTCAAATTATTTTAAGACAAAGTTAGAGATTCTTAACTTTCCAACTTATTTTCTAACTTATTTTTGCAACTTATTGAATCTCAAACATACATTAAATACTTATATAAAAAAATTATCAAAATATAAAATTTTTATCCGAAAATAAGTCAATAAATCCTTAAAAAAAAATTTCCCAAACAGGCACATAATATGATCTCCGACTTCTAGAACTCTCAAATTTCAGGAGACTTTGTTTTCGGGTGTTTCAAAATTGAATCACTCCAATCCCAAATTCCCAATATTCTCCATAATAATTAAAAATACTAAGAGCATCTCCAATGCTATTAGGTAAATTGATTAGCTAAAATAATATATAATAATAATTAGCTATATTATAGATAATGAAAAAGTAATTTTGCTCCAATGTTGTTAGCTATATTTGTTAGCTATATTTCAAAAACAATATTTTACTATTATAATTATTGGAGGGAGATGAGTTGGATATGAAAAAAGTGTAAAATATTAATATAAAATTGGAGGGAGATGATGTGGCCATTTATAGATAATGGTAGTGGATCAACAAATATAGAAGACCAAGTGAGATTATCTAAAATTTTTATTGCTAACAGATTATGGTTGGAGAATGTAATTATATATATGAGTTTAGCTATATGAAGTGCCAACTAGGATTTAGCTAACAAGTTTGTTTGGGTTGGAGATGCTCTAATTTGTAGTTTGATGGACCAAAATGTGGAACGAGATTTTTATTGAATAATTGAAAAATGTATATGGTAATGTCCAAAATGAAATCCTCCTACAATAATTGAAAATCAGATCGCTGATAAATTCAAAACGAAATGAATCATCAAGTAATCCATTTTTCAAATCCGATTAAACGAGCTTTCGCCTAACAAAAATGTTAGTGATATAAGATATGATCCTTATAAATTCAAAATGGGTAATGCAAAGTATCCCAAAACGGTTGCTAAGTGTCGAATTATAATTTGTAGGCACATATGTATGTACGGGTTTCATATTAATATTATGAAAGTTACTAACTATATATGTGACACGTCAGTTTTTGGGATAATTTTTGGTAATTCTAACATTTTTCATTTAAATTTAATTTTTGTAAAAATGGTAACTGAAAGTAGTTTCTTAGATTTTGTAAGTTAACAAAAATTTTAGATTTTGTACATTTGTAAAAGATTTTCTTTCCTACCTGACTGTTGTAATTACAAAAACTAACTAAATGAAATTGCCTACTGGTAAAGATTTATCCTTTCACGTCATGAATTCGATTTCTGTCTCCCAAAAATTATTGGAGAATAGATATTATTTTTAAGTTTACTTTAAAAGTAATTTAAGAGTAAAAGAATTGGAATTGTGGATTATCATTAGTTACACTCTCAAAAAGTCTTGTCTTTTGACATGGTAAGTATGTGCTCGTCACTTCCTGGGAAAGTTTGGTGTATTCATTTGAGAATCTGTTAGATTTTGATGGATTCTCAAAATTAGTAGGTATTCATTTTGGATTTTAAACAATCTTTTAAAATCTGCAGGTATTCAATTCGGATTTCAAATAATCTTTCTAAATCTGTGGGTATTCAATTGAGATTTTAAAAAATCTTCTAAAATCTGTAGGTATTCAATTCAGATTTTAAACAATCAATCAAAATCTCAAGGTATTCAAATTTCAACAGATTTGATAAAGTCATAGATTTTGAAATATTTGTGGGAGATTTTATATGTAAAATTATCAACCTAAAATTTGTTCCAACTACACAATATTTTGTTGGATTTGTGATTTACAACATTTCTAATAAAAAAAATCAAAACAATTAAAGTAAAATTAGCAATTAAATTTACAATATTTTGTTGTAAGTCCTCCCTTGTTCTTGATGAAATCAAATGTTGCGTCCATCAGCCCCCCATTACAACCTTGGTTTTGCTCAGTGTCACAGTCGATAAGCTCTTGCTCAGAGAACGAAACTAACTTATTTGTTTTAATTCCTTCAACTCCTACCATTGTTGAAAAAGCCCAGCAACTACCTGAAACCCAAAATCGCTGATAAAATCATGCACATGATTGCTTATAGTCTGTGTACACATTGACAAGTAGTGTAATTTATATAAGACTTGCTTTTAATATAAGACTTGCTTTGTAATGTTTTGGAATCATCCTGCATATACAGATGTTTTTACCTATATGTTCAGTCTCCTATTTAGAGCTTCTTCTCTATTTGTCAGCCATTGCCAATTATTCATAATAAAACAAAGATAAATTCTCGAAACAGAATCGTTACTGTAATGATGGATCAAATTTTTCAAGTCAACAACAACAAAGAGCCGAAGCTAATACTTGGAGGCTAACATTGCTAATGCCATTGCCATGTGGAATGATAGGCCTCATAAATACTGGTCATCCAATATTTTAAATGCTGTCATCCAATATTTTAAAATTTTCGGACTATATTGATTTTGGACTATTTATTTATAAATAATTATCTCTAATTAATATATACAATATAGATATTATAAAATAAAAAATGAAAGAAATCAATCTCGTAGAATCTGTGGGATTTTATAATTCTACAAAAATCCATCAAAATCTATCAAAATCTGTAGGGAATTAAAATAATATGTGTAGAGATTTTAAACAATTCATGGATTTACATATTCCATTAAAATCCATGGATTATTAACAATCCAACAGAATCTCAATTGAATACACCCCTCTTAATCCTTTGACAATTATTTCCTTGTATCAAGTTTCTAGGAAGTTGAAAATTATGTTTGGTTGTATGTAGGAGTTTATAAATCATAGAAAGTGTAAGTTACCAAATAACTTCTACTTCCTACATGAATGTTAACCAAACAAATTTATAATTCCCTACTTCCTAGGAAAATCAAGTTCCCATATACTTACCTGTCAACCAAACAACTTCATATATGTCTTGAAATTCTTTCAAGGTCTGTTTTTTGATAAGTCATTAGAAAATCTTAGTCTATGTTCCATTCGTGTGTGTGTCCGTGCTGTTAGACTATCATGGCTTCTACAAGTAAAATAATTGAGGCTATGAATAATATGGTTTTGGATGATGAAGAGGATGAAGGCTTGGCTTTTGAAGAGGAAACAGGGGAAAAGATTGTTGACGGGTCTCAAGATTTCAACACAGATTTATGTTTGGTCGGACGATTTCTGTTTGAAGGAGCAATCGATTTTACTGCGATGAAGCAAACTATGGCTGCGTTATGGAGACTAGGTAAGGGAGTATACATCAAGAAGGTAGATGTGAATTTATATGTGTTCCAGTTTTACCACGAGGTAGATATCAGGAGAATTATTGAGGGAAACCCTTGGTGTAACGACTGGGAAAATTTCGTGTATTTTATTATATTAAAATATGTTTTTAGTTGATTTTATTGTGTTTTTATTTAATTTTTAATGCATTTAAACACATTATGATTTTTATTAAATAGGAAAAATTATCCCATACGTGTTATGTGACTTCTGTGTAACATAGATTATTTTATTATATTTTTCTGTAATTTTTATATTTTTAGAATACAATTATTTTGCATTTTAAATTCCGGATCCAGCCCCTATACTGAATCTGAGACCCTGTTTTTGATACCAATATTTTTATAAAATGGTAGGATATATAAAAATGAATTTTGTTGTAATTTTTGTAATATTCATAATTTTTGGGAAATTTTGACATATATATTATATTTGTTTAAAAATAAAAATTTGACATTTTTATCTCATAAAAATTATTTTTAAGGCTTAATAATTTTAATTAGGGGTTCAAAATATTTTTGGGGTATTAATTTCTGGTTAATATAAATAGCAGCTGATTTTATTTAATTAATCAAAATAATCAAAAAATCAGATTTTTTGATTTTTATTTTCTGTAAAATCTGGAAATTGTGTTCTTGGTGTTCATCAGAATCAAACCCACTTTTGACAGTGATTCCGGCATCCAAATCGATCATGTGGGTAACCAAACTGAAGCTCTTGATCTCTACTACATGTTTATGTGTGTTTTAACATCCTAAATTGCTTGAATCGAAAATTCATAATTTTAATTTAATATTTGCATTTTCTCGAATTTATTTTGGATTGTAGGATGATTTGTTGTTGATATGGTTAGTTTCTATAGATTGTATATAATCTCAGGAGTATCATGATAATTTTTGTTTAATTTTACATAGCCTAGAACTCGAATCGAATTTTTGTGGGGGTGAGTTTAATTTTCTATTTTTCGGATTGTTTGATGATGGAATCATGATTTTGATGATTGATATGAGTACTTGAACTCATAAGCTTCAATTTGATATGTTGAACGCATGATTTGGTGGCCGATTTCGAGCTCACCGGTTTTGATTTTGAAGGTCACCGGATTTATTTCGGTTTTGACCGAATTTTGGTTTCGGGTGATGGTGGGTTGGTTTGAATGGTATAATCGTGTTTAGAACACGATTTGGAGTGTGTTTGGTATTTAAAAGGTAGCAAATGGTACGTTTTGGGGCTCACCGGAGATGGCCGGAATATTTTTTTTCGGTCGGAGTGAACAGTGATTAGGGGGGTTCAGTAAGGAAGACGATGGTGAACAAAAAAAAAATTATTCTTATTCTTTTATTTTACTTTTATTTAGTTTTAATTACTTTTAAATCTTTTAAAAATTCTGAATTTAATTATAAAATTCAGAAAATTATTTTCTGAAAATGTTTTGGAAATTCAGAATTTATTTCTGAATTTTGTTTTTAATTAATTAATTTATTATTTGTTTTTAACTTAAAAATGATTTAGAATTAAATACTTTTAAAAATTCGAAAAATCATTTTTAAATTTAGAAAAATTATTTTTAATTTCGAAAAATAGTTTTAAAATTTTAATAAATTATTTTTAATTCGAAATTTATTTTATTTGATTATTTTAAATCTATTTAGCTAATATTTTAATTAATTTAAATTGATTGGTTAATTAATAATAATCAATTAATTTAATTAATTAAATATTATTTAAATATGATGAAAAATAATCAAATTTAATTATTTTGAAAAATAAAATAATTTATTTATTTTATAAATATTATTTTACCTTTAATATTTATTTCCTTATTTGTTTAAAATGGAATAAAATTGTTTTAAAATTCTAAAAATAATCCGGGAAGGGTAAAAATAGTTTTAAAATTCTAAAATTGATTCTAAGATCGGATTAGGTAATTAGAAAAATATTTCAATAACCCAATAATTATCTGTAGGGTTTTAAATTATCCTTTTTCATCCAAAAAGGGTAATTTAAATTCTTTAAAATTCCGAAAAATGTTCTAAAAATGTTTATAAAGGTTCTAAAAATACCTTGAGTGTTCTTTTATATGGTGAGTCATATCTGCTATGTGAATTACGTGTTTGATTACTCTGTACATGTTACTATTTGTTTAAAATATTTAGTCGGTAGCAATACAACGTATGGGTAGACCCTAGAACCAAGGTTTGATTGGTAATTGACCTTGTACCTAGCCAGATATTTGAAATAGCATGTTTTATTGTAGAAGTGGGAGAAACCCTAGCTATTGGGCAGAGTTACCTGCAGTATTCCTAGAAGTGAGAAAACCCTAGCAAGAAAGCATAAGTTACCAGCAGTATATTCAGGCAAGTATTTTCTTCCTTTATCATCTTAAACACTGTTTATTTATATTTCATTGATTCATATCATGACGAATAGCTATTGTTCAGAGCTATTTGTGATTATTAAATATTTTGTGCGGACACGGTTATTTAATATTGGTACCCTTGATGTGGGGAATTGTTTAAGATAAACTCTTCATATCCTTATTATCGTAGTAAATAATAGGGATGTGAACTGTATGTGAAACTAAGCATTTCCTGTTGAATTCGGAAATTGCTCTATTGGATTGGAAAATGGTAAAGCGTAGGAGGCCATGATAGCTGTCATGGTCCAGCAATATGTAAGGAGGATATGGTAACCATTCCATCTTCCTATAGGCTAACATTACTTGCCTATTTTGGTACCCTCATGAAATCCGGATTATACACACGGGTATAGCTGTACCAGTGGAGTATAAAGGGTCCCATTGCTTTTGAACCTGATCAGGGGGCAATGGTGTTTCAGTTATGTATATCCAATCCATATCGCCCGAATGGCTATTATATATTGGGAGTTGGCAAATGATTCAGTTTTATGTCATGTCAAATGATTTCAGTTATGATCGGATTATAATTCAGTTGTTGATTCAGTTTGCTTTATAAACTGTTTTACTTTTCAGTCGATATTATGCAGCATTTGTTCTGGTTTTATTTTGAAACTGTTCATATATATACTTGCTGGGCTTTTCTTTGGCTCACTCTTGCTTCCACTAAACCTTTCCAGACGGGAAGTATAGTTCCGATCAGCAGTCCAGACAGTATTAGAGGGAGTCAGAGTGGTCGGGTATCCGCACCTCAGGCCGTGCAGGTACTTGTGCGTTTCAGTTGGCGCTAGATAGAATTTTAAATAAAATGGGATGTAATAATAAAATTAAATTAGACTGGATTTAAGTTGACTTGATTTGGTGATTTGTAATAAGTGACTAGTTTATTTTGGAATATGTCTGCTTGTATTCACACAATAACCTGTTTGCGATCTTTGGTTGCGGGGTCGGTTGCGTATTCTGATATTTTTGGTTATGATTGGTTGGTGACCCCCGGATCTGGACCCCGGATTTGGAGGGGTGTCACAGTTGGCATCAGAGCTGACAGGTTATAGTCATTGAAATAAGCAAATATATACCATAGGAAAGATTAGGCAGATCACATGAGATAGGACGACGTTTTTGTGTTACGTTGCGTTTGATTTTAGTCTAAGCCTAAGTTGTGAGGTGATTGTGATATTATGTTACTGGGTTGCGCAGGTGTCTGTTGTGGTGACTGCACCGGTAGTTGCACCTCAGCCTATGCCGGCCCTGGAGTCAGTTACACCACCGCTGTTCCCACCTATGGATTTACCACCTATTCCAGCTATTATGGATCCTGACTACCCAGTGATGGGGGTAGACTATTGGCTGGGTTGGGAGTTTCCACGGGAGCCGATGAGTCCCGTACCACCAGTTCATCCTGTTGATCCAGGTGAGTGGATGGGCTTACCAGCACTTGGGGAGCCGAGTTATGTGGCGCATTTGGGTATGGCACATGAGGAGGAGATCATGGTGATTGACCCTCCAGCACCAGTCCCCATACGGATGTTTGTTCCGGAGCAGCAGCAGGGAGTAGTGATGCCACCTGCTTTACCTGAGCTTCATCTACCCGATGCAGAGGCAGCTATAGGAGGATTTCTTATGCCAGCAGAGTTCACGGATCAGTCAGACCCCACTGTGCAGGGTCCCTATGTACCACTCTCACCAGTTATACCTTGGCATCAGATGCCACCAGGAGAGGAGAGAGTGCGTGCTTTGATAGAGGAGGTTACAGGCGGGGCATAGGCTGAGTCGAGGGGCCATATAGGTGCACCGCACACTGTTCCTTTTAGTGAGTATCGTGAGCTTTGGGAGGCATATGACTTTTTGAGAGGGCAGAATGTGGAGCTGCGTAGGATGACAGGTCGTCCTGTTTCAGACTCCGAGATTCGTCATAACCTCCGGGAGTTGATTGCAGCCGGTACTTATGAGGTGGAGGCATTGAGGTTGGGTGATTCTGGTACTATTGATTATCGTCGGGCCTACCGTATCCTCCAGAGGATGTTGGCGGATCTTCAGCAGATGGTAGATCCCCGTTGGGATTAGAGACTGTGGGACAGAGTCATAGAAGGAAGAATGCTACCTGTGTTTGTTTGGTTTTAGTTGTTTGTAAAATAGTGTATGTGTGTATTAGCAGCAGTTTGGTAGAATAAGTCGGGAATTTTGTTGTATATAGCCGACATTAAAGTTGTTAAGGTAGGTTATGAGCGATATGATGAAAGGTGAACCGATCAATAGTCATGTATGACTGTAAGTGGTGAACCGATCAATAGTACTTTTGTAGCGTTACGTGTATCGATTCCATCCGGCATGCATTTATTTATTTTTCCAATTCAAGTGAATTAGTGATTGGGTGACATGAGTTGATAAATATTCTTGATTCATGCTTCTTTTCAATGAATGTCTATCAAAAACATGTGTAGCCAATTACTAAGGAACTTGTGTATTTTCCTCTACCAGATTATGGATAATCAGCAACCACATGGAAATCACGCGGGAAATGCGAATAATAATCAGAACGCCGGGGAGCAGGGCAATATTAATATGATGCAGCAAATGCTAGAGCTGTTCCGACAGCAGACCGAAAACCTCACTCGTCAGCAGCAGCCGCCAGTACCCCAGGTGACGACCTTTAAAACTTTTCAATCTGTTAAACCCCCAGAATTCCAAGGCTCAGCGAATCCAGTTGAGGCCCGAGCTTGGTTAAAAGAGATGGAGAAAGCTCTTGCATTGGTGAATGTAGAAGAGAATAAAAAGACCGAGTTCGTGAGTTACTTTTTGAAAGGAGAAGCGAACTACTGGTGGGAAGCCAGGAAGGCTTTGGAAGGAGAAGGGGTAACTACGTGGGAAAGATTCAAGGAGTTGTTTTTGGAAAAGTATTTTCCCCGCTATATGCAGAATAAGATGGAGATTAAATTTTTGGAATTAAAACAAGAAGGCAGTGCCACTGACTATGAAGCAAAGTTTACAGAATTAGCCAGGTTTGTTCCAGACTTGGTTGATACTGAAGAGAAGCGAGCAAGGAGATTCCAGTAGGGTTTGAAGCCGTGGCTCCGAAGCCGGGTAGCCGCTTTTGAGTTGACCACCTATTCCGCTGTGGTCCAGAAGGCACTGATCATAGAAGGAGAAAGTGATAGCTCTCAGAAAGAAAGCGAAGGTAAGAAGAGGAAATTCCATAGCCAATCAGGGAATTCGTTCCAAGGCAGAGTGCAGAACAATTTTAGCTATGGACCAGCATTTCAGCCTAGAGGCAACGGAGGACCAGGGAATGGAACCCAGAATTTTGGGAATCAGGGGAATCGATTTCGGAATAGCAATCAACAGCAAGGAAGTCGGTTTTTGAGCAATAATCAACAACAAGGAGGTCGAATTCCAAACAATAATCAGCAACAAGGGATACGACCACCACTGCCAGCATGTGGAATATGTGGAAGGAACCATGGAGGTGCATGTAATCTGGCTAATGTAGTATGTTTTCGGTGTGGCAAGAAAGGGCATTATGCCAACGGATGCGATATGCCAGCAGCTAGTGGGATTGGTTGTCACAAATGTGGAAACAAAGGGCATCTTGCTAAAGATTGCAGAGTTAACTTGAATTCGGGAAACCAGAATAAAGCTACAGGGACAAATAATGCGGGACAGCCAAGGGCCCGAGTTTTCAATATGACCATGTCAGATGCGGAGCAGAATTCTGATGTTATTACAGGTACACTTTCCGTAAACTCTACTAATGCCAAAGTACTTGTTGATTCAGGAGCTTCTAAATCTTTTATTTCGGAAGAGTTTGCGGGGTAAGCTAGAATGTGAATGTCAGTTATTAAATGAAGCATTAGTAGTAGAGATAGCTAATCAGGAGCGTATACCCGTTAGACAAATTTACCCAGCATGTGATATCGAAATATCCGGTCAACATTTTCATGCCAACTTGATTCCTTTCAAGTTGGGAGAGTTCGAGGTTATACTGGGAATGGATTGGTTGACAAAGTATAATGCCCAGATTGATTGTAAAAAGAAGGAGTTGAGGCTGAAGCTGGATGGGGATAAAGAAGTGGTGTTTCATGGGCAAAAGCAAGCGAAGAAACTTTTGACTATGATGCGAGCCAAACGATTGTTGCGGCAGGGATGTAAAGCATGCTTAGCTTATGTAATGGATACCAATAAGGAAGTGCCACAGATAGAACAGATTCCAGTAGTGAATGAATTTCTGGATGTGTTCCCTGATGAATTGCCAGGCTTACCTCCAGATAGAGAAATTGAGTTTGGTATTGATTTGGCACCAGGTACTGAACCTATATCGAAAGCTCCGTATAGAATGGCGCCAGTAGAAATGAAAGAATTGGCCAAGCAGCTGCAGGAATTGCTAGACAAAGGAGTGATCAGACCAAGCGTATCCCCATGGGGCGCACCAGTATTGTTTGTGAAAAAGAAGGATGGAAGCATGAGACTTTGTATTGATTACTGGTAATTAAACAAATTGACGATTAAAAACAAGTACCCATTACCGAGGATCGATGATTTGTTTGATCAACTAAAAGGCGCATCATGGTTTTCCAAAATCGATTTACGATCGGGATATCACCAGTTGAAGATCAAGTCAGATGATATTCCTAAGACAGCATTTCGTACGAGATATGGGCATTACGAATTTTTAGTTATGCCATTCGGATTAACTAATGCACCAGCCGCTTTTATGGACTTGATGAATCGAGTTTTCAAGAAATATCTGGATAAATTCGTGATCGTTTTCATAGATGATATCTTGATATATTCTAAGACAGAGGAAGATCATGCGGAGCATTTGAGAACAGCTTTAGAAATTTTGCGGAAGGAGAAGCTATATGCCAAATTTTCGAAATGCGAGTTTTGGTTAAGGGAGGTACAATTTCTGGGGCACGTTGTCACTAACGAAGGAATTAAAGTGGATCCAGCCAAGATCGAAGCTATTAAGAGTTGGGAGCGACCAAGAACACCAACCGAAGTTCGAAGTTTTCTGGGATTAGCTGGATATTATAGAAGGTTTGTTAAGGATTTTGCTAAAATAGCAGTATCTTTGACAAAACTCACCAGGAAGAATGAGAAATTTGAATGGAACGAGAAGTGTGAGCAGAGTTTCCAAGAATTAAAGAAGCGATTGATGACTGCACCAGTGTTAGTTCTACCCAACGAAACTGGAAATTTTGTAATCTATAGTGATACATCGCAGAAGGGGTTAAGGTGTGTGTTGATGCAGGATGGCAAGGTAATTGCTTATGCGTCTAGGCAACTCAAGAATCATGAACAAAAGTATCCAACGCATGATCTGGAATTGGCAGCAATTGTTTTTGCACTAAAGCTTTGGAGGCACTACCTATATGGAGAAAAGTGTGAAATATTCACGGATCACAAAAGTTTGAAGTATATCTTCACTCAAAAGGAGCTCAACATGAGGCAAAGACGATGGTTGGAGTTGATCAAGGATTACGACTGTACTATCAGCTATCATCCAGGCAAGGCCAACGTAGTGGCAGATGCACTAAGCAGGAAGGAAAGGTTAAATCTCTTAACCTCATCTGAGGAGTTGCTGAAGGAATTCGAGAAATTGGAAATAGAGGTCCATACATCAGAAGAGACCAGTGAAGTATTGTATGCCATGACCTTTCAGCCAATGTTATTGGAAAAGATCCGTAGGTGTCAAGAACAGGTAATGGACCAAGACAAAGCAAGTTTAACCGGAGAGGAAATCAGGAGTCAAAAGGATGATAAAGGAATTCTCAGGTTTTCTTCACGTATATGGGTACCTAATGTCGCAGAACTGAAAGATGAAATCTTACGTGACGCGCACAACTCCAGGTATTCTATTCACCCTGGCAGCACCAAGATGTATAGAGACTTAAAGCAACACTTTTGGTGGCCTGATATGAAGAAAGAAATTGCAGAATACGTCAGCAAATGCTACACCTGTCAGAGAGTTAAAGCTGAACATCAAAGGCCAAGTGGATTGCTACAACCTTTAGAAATTCCAGAATGGAAATGGGAACATCTTGCAATGGATTTTGTAGTAGGACTTCCAAAGACTAAATCAAACCATGATGCAATCTGGGTGATCATTGATAGGTTGACCAAATCAGCACATTTCCTCCCAATCAACGAAAGATTTTCGCTAGAGAAACTGGTTCAACTATATTTGAAAGAGATCGTAGTACGACACGGGGTTCCCGTATCTATAGTATCTGATCGAGATCCTCGTTTCAATTCAAGATTCTGGAGGCAATTTCAAGAAGGTTTAGGAACCAAGCTAAACATGAGTACGGCATATCATCCTCAAACGGACGGGCAAAGCGAGAGAACAATCCAAACCATTGAAGATATGCTAAGGGTATGTGCCCTAGATTTTAAAGGTAGCTGGGATGAGCACTTACCATTGGTAGAATTCTCGTACAATAATAGTTACCATGCCAGCATTGGAATGCCACCATATGAAGCTCTTTACGGCAGAAGATGTAGATCTCCGGTGTATTGGGAAGAAGTAGGAGAACGCGCAATCTTAGGTCCAGAACTACTCCAATAGACGAAGGAAAAGATTGGATTGATACAGAAAAGATTGATTGCCGCTCAAGATCGACAGAAGAAATATGCAGATCAAACTAGAAAGGACCAGAATTTTGAAGTTGGAGAATTGGTATTGCTGAAAGTATCACCATGGAAAGCGGTGACCAGGTTTGGGAAAAGAGGTAAACTCAATCCAAGATATGTGGGACCGTTTGAGATATTGAAGAAGGTAGGGAAGCTGGCTTACGAACTAGCATTACCGCCTCACATGCAGAACATCCATAACGTATTCCATATATCGATGCTGAAGAAGTACAACCCTGATCCAATGCACGCAATAGAATATGAACCTATAGAGATTCAACCTGATTTATCTTTTGTCGAGCAGCCAGTTAAGATATTAGATTATAAGGATAAGGTATTAAGAAATAAGACAATACCTCTAGTTAGAGTTTTATGGAGGAATCCCTTGGTTGAGGAATCAACATGGGAAGTAGAGAGTGAAATGCGAGCTCAGTACCCTCAGTTATTTTCTTAAGTAGGATTCTGGGGGCAGAATCCTTATAAGGGGGGAAGGATGTAACGACTGGGAAAATTTCGTGTATTTTATTATATTAAAATATGTTTTTAGTTGATTTTATTGTGTTTTTATTTAATTTTTAATGCATTTAAACACATTATGATTTTTATTAAATAAGAAAAATTATCCCATACGTGTTATGTGACTTCTGTGTAGCATAGATTATTTTATTATATTTTTCTGTAATTTTTATATTTTTAGAATACAATTATTTTGCATTTTAAATTCCGGATCCAGCCCCTATACTGAATCTGAGACCCTGTTTTTGATACCAATATTTTTATAAAATGGTAGGATATATAAAAATGAATTTTGTTGTAATTTTTGTAATATTCATAATTTTTGGGAAATTTTGACATATATATTATATTTGTTTAAAAATAAAAATTTGACATTTTTATCTCATAAAAATTATTTTTAAGGTTTAATAATTTTAATTAGGGGTTCAAAATATTTTTGGGGTATTAATTTCTGGTTAATATAAATAGCAGCTGATTTTATTTAATTAATCAAAATAATCAAAAAATCAGATTTTTTGATTTTTATTTTCTGTAAAATCTGGAAATTGTGTTCTTGGTGTTCATTAGAATCAAACCCACTTTTGACAGTGATTCCGGCATCCAAATCGATCATGTGGGTAACCAAACTGAAGCTCTTGATCTCTACTACATGTTTATGTGTGTTTTAACATACTAAATTGCTTGAATCGAAAATTCATAATTTTAATTTAATATTTGCATTTTCTCGAATTTATTTTGGATTGTAGGATGATTTGTTGTTGATATGGTTAGTTTCTATAGATTGTATATAATCTCAGGAGTATCATGATAATTTTTGTTTGATTTTACATAGCCTAGAACTCGAATCGAATTTTTGTGGGGATGAGTTTAATTTTCTATTTTTCGGATTGTTTGATGATGGAATCATGATTTTGATGATTGATATGAGTACTTGAACTCATAAGCTTCAATTTGATATGTTGAACGCATGATTTGGTGGCCGATTTCGAGCTCACCGGTTTTGATTTTGAAGGTCACCGGATTTATTTCGGTTTTGACCGGATTTTGGTTTCGGGTGATGGTGGGTTGGTTTGAATGGTATAATCGTGTTTAGAACACGATTTGGAGTGTGTTTGGTATTTAAAAGGTAGCAAATGGTACGTTTTGGGGCTCACCGGAGATGGCCGGAATATTTTTTTTCGGTCAGAGTGAACAGTGATCAGGGGGGGTTCAGTAAGGAAGACGATGGTGAACAAAAAAAAAAATTTATTCTTATTCTTTTATTTTACTTTTAATTACTTTTAAATCTTTTATAAATTCTGAATTTAATTATAAAATTCAGAAAATTATTTTCTGAAAATGTTTTGGAAATTCAGAATTTATTTCTGAATTTTGTTTTTAATTAATTAATTAATTTATTTATTATTTGTTTTTAACTTAAAAATGATTTAGAATTAAATACTTTTAAAAATTCGAAAAATCATTTTTAAATTCGGAAAAATTATTTTTAATTTCGAAAAATAGTTTTAAAATTTTAATAAATTATTTTTAATTCGAAATTTATTTTATTTGATTATTTTAAATCTATTTAGCTAATATTTTAATTAATTTAAATTGATTGGTTAATTAATAATAATCAATTAATTTAATTAATTAATTAAATATTATTTAAATATGATGAAAAATAATCAAATTTAATTATTTTGAAAAATAAAATAATTTATTTATTTTATAAATATTATTTTACCTTTAATATTTATTTCCTTATTTGTTTAAAATGGAATAAAATTGTTTTAAAATTCTAAAAATAATCCGGGAAGGGTAAAAATAGTTTTAAAATTATAAAATTGATTCTAAGACCGGATTAGGTAATTAGAAAAATATTTCAATAACCCAATAATTATCTGTAGGGTTTTAAATTATCCTTTTTGATCCAAAAAGGGTAATTTAAATTCTTTAAAATTCCGAAAAATGTTCTAAAAATGTTTATAAAGGTTCTAAAAATACCTTGAGTGTTCTTTTATATGGTGAGTCATATCTGCTATGTGAATTACGTGTTTGATTACTCTGTACATGTTACTATTTGTTTAAAATATTTAGTCGGTAGCAATACAACGTATGGGTAGACCCTAGAACCAAGGTTTGATTGGTAATTGACCTTGTACCTAGCCAGATATTTGAAATAGCATGTTTTATTGTAGAAGTGGGAGAAACCCTAGCTAGTGGGCAGAGTTACCTGCAGTATTCCTAGAAGTGAGAAAACCCTAGCAAGAAAGCATAAATTACCAGCAGTATATTCAGGCAAGTATTTTCTTCCTTGATCATCTTAAACACTGTTTATTTATGTTTCATTGATTCATATCATGACGAATATCTATTGTTCAGAGCTATTTGTGATTCTTAAATATTTTGTACGGACACGGTTATTTAATATTGGTACCCTTGATGTGGGGAATTGTTTAAGATAAACTCTTCATATCCTTATTATCGTAGTAAATAATAGGGATGTGAACTGTATGTGAAACTAAGCATTTCCTGTTGAATTCGGAAATTGCTCTATTGGATTGGAAAATGGTAAAGCGTAGGAGGCCATGATAGCTGTCATGGTCCAGCAATATGTAAGGAGGATATGGTAACCATTCCATCTTCCTATAGGCTAACATTACTTGCCTATTTTGGTACCCTCATGAAATCCGGATTATACACACGGGTATAGCTGTACCAGTGGAGTATAAAGGGTCCCATTGCTTTTGAACCTGATCAGGGGGCAATGGTGTTTCAGTTATGTATATCCAATCCATATCGCCCGAATGGCTATTATATATTGGGAGTTGGCAAATGATTCAGTTTTATGTCATGTCAAATGATTTCAGTTATGATCGAATTATAATTCAGTTGTTGATTCAGTTTGCTTTATAAACTGTTTTACTTTTCAGTCGATATTATGCAGCATTTGTTCTGGTTTTATTTTGAAACTGTTCATATATATACTTGCTGGGCTTTTCTTTGGATCACTCTTACTTTCACTAAACCTTTCCAAACGGGAAGTATGGTTCCGATCAGCAGTCCAGACAGTATTAGAGGGAGTCAGAGTGGTCGGGTATCCGCACCTCAGGCCGTGCAGGTACTTGTGCGTTTCAGTTGGCGCTAGATAGAATTTTAAATAAAATGGGATGTAATAATAAAATTGAATTAGACTGGATTTAAGTTGACTTGATTTGGTGATTTGTAATAAGTGACTATTTTATTTTGGAATATGTCTGCTTGTATTCACACAATAACTTGTTTGCGATCTTTGGTTGCGGGGTCGGTTGCGTATTCTGATATTTTTGGTTATGATTGGTTGGTGACCCCCGGATCTGGACCCCGGATTTGGAGGGGTGTCACACTTGGTCGTTTAATCGAAGCATTAGTGATGGCAAGAATGAAGCAAGGTGACATTCCTCGTACTGTAAACTTGAATACAATGGATCTGTGGGTTCAGATTTACGAGTTACGACCTGGGTTTATGACGGAGAAGGTCGTTAAGGAAGTTGGCAATTATGTTGGCACGTTTGTTCAATCTTATCCAAGCAATTTTAAAGAAGGATGGAAGGATTACTTGAGAGCTAGAGTTAAAATAGATCTATCAAAACCATTGAAGAGAAGAATGAAGGTACGAAAGGCTGGAAACGAGTGGTTCTGGATCTTTTTCAAGTATGATAACATTCCCACGTTCTGTTTCATTTGTGGCATTGTAGGCCATTCAGATAAGCTTTGTAGTAGATTGTTTGATACCCCTGAAGGTGAAATAACTAAACCATTCGGTTCTTGGATGAGAGCACCTTTCAGGAGACAAACAAAAATGATAGGTGCTAAATGGCTCAGGGAAAATAATGCAGATGATCGGATTCCGGCAATAGTCGAAGCATGGAGCAGAAATGAAGAGATGAATCAGGATCCACGAAATCAGGAGATGAATCAAGATCCACCAAATCAGGAGAAGGATATGTGTAAGGGAGGAAATTCTGGTAATGTAACAAAAAATGGCGCGCAAGAAAGATTTTTAAATGATACAGCTATAAGGAGGGATAATATCCAATCTAATCCCATGAAAAATGGGATTACTGTCATTGAAAATAAAAAGCGCAGAACTGGGGATGGGCCGGATCAGATAAATGAGGTGATCAAAAATACAGAGCTGGACTTGGGCTCAGAAGAGGAAAATGCAATGGATCAAGATTGTCAAAAAACTCAACTGTTCCAAAAAACGTGAAGATGGCGGGCCTTGTAAAAGGGGCTCGCCAAGAGTTATGAGTACTTTGAGTTGGAATTGCCATGGGCTTGGGACCCCATGGGCTTTTCAATTCCTTAAGGAGTCTATTCTCCAAAAGAGCCCAGATTTTGTTTTTCTTAGTGAAATTCTATGTAAACGAGACAGAGTTGAAAAAGTAAAAAATCTCATAGGTTTTGAAGGTACTTTCACAGTAGAAACTCGGGGTCATAGTGGTGGTATAGCTTTCCTTTGGCGGAACCAACATGAGGTGGAGCTTCTCCCTTATAGTACAAATCATGTTGATGTTCTCATTGAAACTAAAGGGTGGAATAAATATCGTCTCACAGGCCTTTATGGTGAACCTGATCGTGCGAAGAGGAAGGATACTTGGGACTTAATTAAAAAGTTGCATAGTCAAATGACAGTTCCTTGGGTAATTCTCGGAGATATGAATAATATTGCTCGCCAAGAAGAGAAACGTGGAGGTCGTCCGTATCCAACCTGGCTTATTCAAGGATTTCAACAATGCATTGAGGATTGTGGTCTGATTGATTTAGGTATGGAAGGCTACCCTTATACTTGGGAGAGAGGGCACGGTACAGAGAATTGGATGGAAAGTAGGCTTGACAGAGCTTTAGTTTCAGCAAATTTTATGAACCAGTTCACAGATGCCAAGCTGATAAAATTAAAAATCTCTACTTCTGATCACAACCCTATCTTTCTTGAACCTTTTACGAGAACTCATGCAGTTAGAATAAAGAGTTTCCGATTCGAAAATGCTTGGTTGCGAGATCCTATGTGTGGGAAAATTGTTGAAGAATCTTGGAATTTAAATCAGGGAAAATCCTTCGTAGAGAAAATCAGTTTTACTGCAGAGATGTTGGCCAGATGGGGTAAAGAAGTCACAGAAAGTTTTCGAACTCGAGTGTAGCACTGTAAAAAGATTATACAGGTAACAAAAGGAAGAAAGGATGACTATTCTGTTCAGTTGTACCAAGAAAATGCAAAGCAGTTGATGGAAATCTACTCCCAGCAGGAGATTTTTTGGCGTCAAAGGTGTAAGCAGCTATGGCTTAAGGAAGGAGATAGCAATAGTAAGTATTTTCACGCTGCTACAAAGGCTCGTCGCAAGATAAATAAGATCAGCACTTTAAAAAATGAGGATGGGGCAATTGTTGAATGGGGATCTGGTTTGGAAGAAACAATGGTACGGTACTTCTCTAATCTGTTCACAGCTACAGATACAGATGTAACAGAAGTGACAAATTGTGTTCATGGTCGTGTCAAAGAAGATCAAAACGCAGCTATGTTAGCCCCAGTTGATCCAAAAAAAGTGAAATTTGCATTATTTAGTATGCACCCTGATAAGTCTCCCGGTCCAGACGGTATGAGCCCAGTTTTTTACCAAAAATATTGGCAAATTGTGGGAACTGATGTTGTCCACTTGACTGGGCAGTTTTTCTTTACAGGAAAATTTGATATTTCTCTCACAGATACTAATATTGTTTTGATTCCAAAGAAGCCAAATCCAGAGTCAATGGTTGATTTTCGGCCTATATCCTTATGTAACGTGGTGTACAAAATTATATCGAAGGTGCTGGCAAACCGTCTAAAAAATGTGCTTGATGGTGTAGTTTCTGCTTCTCAGAGCGCTTTCATTCCAGGAAGATTGATCTCAGACAATATTATGGTTTCTTATGAAGTCATGCATTACATGAAACGAAAAGTGGTTGGAAAAAAGGGGTGTATGGCTTTGAAACTAGACATGAGCAAAGCATACGATCGAGTGGAGTGGGATTTTCTGAAGGCAATGCTGAAGAATTTAGGTTTTGAGCAAAAATTAATCTTTTTTTTTGGAGTGTGTAATGTCAGTAAAGTATAATATCACTCACTCGGGGAAGGAGGTTGGTTCAATCACTCCGAGTCGAGGTATTAGGTAGGGAGATCCACTGTCCTCGTATATTTTTTTGATCTGTATGGAGGGGATTACAGCTCTAATTAATTATTATGAGAAGAGGAATCTGGTGATAAGAATCAAAGTGGCAAGAGGTGCTCCAACTTTAACCCACATGTTTTTTGCTGATGACTTGTATATTTATTGTAAAGCAAATGCAGACATGACTGATCAAATTAGCCAGATGCTTAGAGTCTATGAAAAGGCGTCAGGGCAGAAAATAAATCAAGCAAAGTCCTCTGTGTTTTTTAGCAGCAACACGAACAACAAAGTGAGAGAGGTCATCTGTCAAACTTTGGGTTTTCACGAAGCAGATGAAGGTACAACCTACCTGGGTCTTCCTAATTGTATAGGGAGAAACAAAAGTGCTGTTTTCGGTTATTTGAAAAATCGTATGCAAGATCGCATTGAAGGTTGGGATAAGAAACAGTTGTCGAATGGGGGAAAAGAACTGCTTATTAAAACAGTGTCACAAGCTCTTCCATCCTATGCAATGAGCGTCTTCTTGTTGCCCAAGAGTATTTGCAGTGAGCTAGAAAGTCTGATGTGTAAGTATTAGTGGAGGAATTCAGTAAACAAACCGAAAGGAATCCACTGGATGTCATGGGATTGTATGTGCATGAAAAAGTCTGAGGGTGGGTTAGGCTTTCATAAACTACATGTTTTCAACTTAGCTTTCATAGGGAAGCAAGCGTGGAGATTAATCATGAGGCCAGACAGTATGGTTAGCAGAATATATAGAGCAAGATACTATCCTGGATGGAATTTCCTGTCAGCTAAGCTTGGATCGAATCCAAGTTATATATGGAGAAGTGTCATAGCATCTCAAGAGCTCTTAAAAGAAGGTCTGGGTTGTCGAGTGGGTAGTGGAGAGAATAAAAACATTTTGCACGAACCATGGCTTCCATGTGAAAGTGATCCTTATATTCGAACTGAGAATGAAGTTCTTAAAGAAAACAAAGTCTCATCTTTAATGTCAATGGATCAAGACTCCTGGGACACGGATTTAATCCATGATATCTTTAACACCAGAGATGCAAATTTGATTTTGTCAATTCCAGTTCGAAGAACAGATGCTGATACATGGTTCTGGAAAAATGACAAGATGGGAGTCTATTCTGTGAAGAGTGCGTACGCCCTGATTTGAGATGGTGGAAGAGCAGTCCACGATAGAGATAATGCTAAGTTCTGGAACAAAATTTGGAATTTGAAGATCCCTCTAAAGGTGAAGCATTTTCTGTGGAGATCAATTCGAGGATGCTTGCCAACAAAAGATTGTCTGAGACAGAAAAAAGTTACGTTAGATGGCATGTGTCCAGTCTGTAACTTAGTTAAGGAAACGACTATTCATGTGATAGTCACCTGTCCTATAGCGATGATGTGCTGGCAGAATTTGGGGTTTATTGCTACATTTCATGAGGATATAAACATGCAGAGCTGGGCAGAGGAAGTGCTGCAGCATAGTCGAAGGAATATCATTAACAAAATCTTTATGGTAGCCTGGTCCATTTGGAAAAACAGAAATGAGATTGTTTGGAAGCAAAAAGGAAGAGGTTATGAGGAGATTGTTAAATCAGGTGTACAGGTCCTTAACAACTGGGAAAGTGCTCAGGATAAGTCGTTCGACCCCAATATTGGGTTCCAAACTCAATCGGATGGTGATGTGCACTGGAGACAACAACAGCAAGGAGCAGTTAAGGTAAACACCGATGCAATAATTTTCGAAGAGTCCAATTATTACAGTTATGCTATGGTGGCAAGGGATCATGCAGGGGCATTAATAGAAGCTCAGTAAAGTTGTAAACAATGTTTCTTGAATCCAGACCTTGCAGAAGCCATCGGGATAAGAGAAGCCTTGAGTTGGGTGAAGTATAAAGGCTGGCAGCTAGTGGAGGTCGAGACTGATTGTATAGGAGCAATCCAGGCCATCCGTTGTTCATCATTTAACTTTTCATATTTGGGGAGAGTAATTGATGACTGCAGAAGACTTCTTGATGATTTAAGGTCACGTAATGTAACCTTAAAATTTGTTAGACGATCTGCGAACAAAGTAGCTCACTTCTTAGCGAGATACTCTAGTTCTTTGGTTGATCGTATCTGGGATGTGGGGAATGTCCACCCGGAATTTATCCATGTATTAGCAAATGATTTGAATTAATAATATCTTTTCTTTTCTGGCAAAAAAAAAAGTAATTAAAATGGTGAAAAAACGTTTTAACAAATTTTGAATTTAATGATTCTGGCATTTCACAAGAAAATCATCTCATTTGAAATATTTTAAATTTATAAACTAAGCAAATATCGATAAAATGAAACATAAATTTTAGATTAAAAATTCATTAAATTCTGAAATGAAAATTGAAAACAAAATACTTGAGTATCATACAACCGATGTATTGAATCTAGATTATATTAATGAATTAATAACAATTTATGTATTTTAGAAAATTGTTTTTAATTTGATTTTAGTTTCATATTTTTTTTTCATGTAAAATGTCCTTGAACCTTATTGATTTATTTAGAGTTTTTATGATTTTTTTCAAAATCTCATAAAATTTAACTAGTGTATATTTACAAATTTATCAAAATCCACTATTTTATGAAATTCAACAAAACTCACCATTTTATTGACCAATAAAATTCACAAATTTTAAAATACCATTAGAGTGAATTCTTAAAAATCTACACTGAATGAACCCATATTTTAATGAATTTTTAAAAATCTAAAATGCATACCCCCACAATTTAGTTAACTTTTAAAACTTCAATTTACCTGTTTCGTTTCAAAAATAAATTTTATATTTTATTTTAAAAAATAAAATCAGTAATGAATATCCACACTATGGTAAAAAATAAACTTTTAAAAAAGAATAAAAAAAATAGAATGAGAACCAAAAATGATATCAATTGTTTTCATGAAATCAAATTATTGTATTGTAAATAATAATAATATAAGATACTCCGTATATACTCTTGGAGCCTACGTGGATAAATCCCTTCCCCAAATTTAGCGAATCAAAACATACACCATGGTCAAACCGAAGTTTCCAGAAAATGAATATTGCCAACTCAGCCTAACCTGTAATTTTGCATTTACCCACCTATACACACAAAAAAAATGTAAGTATATATAAAAGCAAAGGCGCCGCCTCGAGGACACCACACGTTATTTCCTCCTAAGACTCTGTTGTGTTGTTTCTTTCTCCTCATAGTACTATTTGTGGTTTCACAACAAACCCACTTTCTCTCTCTAAAGCTTTCTCTCTCTAAAAAGAAAGCAAGTCAATTTGAATGGCGTCTTTTGCAGAAGCACCAGAAGGCAACAAAGATGCAGGAGCTAAGATCTTCAAGACCAAGTGTGCTCAGTGTCATACCGTTGAAGCTGGTCAAGGCCACAAACAAGGTAATAATAACAATAATTATTGTTATTTTTTTTATTAATTTTTTCATATTTTTATGTATGTTTATGAGTTTTTGAGATCTGTTGATGGTTTGTGTTGTTTGAATCTCTAGGGTTTTAACTGGATCTGCTAGAGATTTAGGGTTTTTGATGTTATTAATTTTTTTAATTATTTTTTTTGATTTATTTGTTGTAGCTAGACATGTTTAGTTTAGATCTTGAGTTTGTTGTTATGTATTGATGAAAGCAAGTGTTTAATTGCCTTGATTTGTATGAAATGATAGTAGGCTTTGTGGTTGTGTTTGTGTTAATATATTTATATGAAATGGACAGTGGTTGTGTTTATATCTCGAGTTTTTTGTTATGTATTGTTTGTATCGGAGAAAGGAAGTGTTTGATTGCCTCGATTTACATGAAATGGGAGTGGTTGTGGTTGTGTTTATGTTTATATGTATGCATCAATGTGTACAGAAGTTTGTGATCAGATACAAACTAATAGATTCATGTATGTATGTTTGCTGTTTCGTACTTTGGTATGTGTTTTGTTGGTGAATTGTATATAATTTTTCGTGAAATCTGTGTTTGGGAGTTTTGAATATGTTTTTTATGTGTACAATATGTGATGGATATATTTCTATATTATGTATGTATAGAATATCTAGAATTTTGAAGGTGTATTTTTTAGCTAAGAGGTTTAGTGGCACATGCTTCTTTTCTCTCTTATAGAGAGGGAGAGAGGACGTGAAAGCCTTTGTGGATTTTGCAAGTCTTTCGTTTTAAGTATTAGTAGGGCTAGACTAGAGGAGAAAGATGTAATTATGTGAGGTGAATTTGTATAATTGTATTAAACCACAGTATGTTGAGGTTTAGTTTCTTTTGTTTTGATCGATAACTGGCTGTAATTTAGTCTGATCTGTTTAAATGTTAAATATGCAGGACCTAATCTCAATGGGCTTTTTGGAAGACAATCTGGAACAACTGCTGGATATTCCTACTCTGCTGCTAACAAGAACAAGGCTGTGATCTGGGAAGAGAACACATTGTATGACTACTTGCTGAACCCCAAGAAGGTATTAACTTCATTCTATGCATGGTCCTTGTGTAAATCGATAGGACTGCCAGTTTCTCTTTTATATCTCTTTGTATCCATGCCATGCTTTTGAAAATATGATGAGCAATTTATAAAATGTTAAGGTGATTATTTGACTGAGGTCAGTCTTTAGCTGACAATTGTTTATCAGTTTGCATCATTGTCTTCTCAAACGCAGAACAAGGTTATTCAAATAATTATGTATTATGTAGGTTACTTTTTATTAGGAGCAGCATCTAGAAGTGGCCTTTGTGTGAGCTTCTATATTAATTACTTGAATGGGATATAATTGTGTTCAAAACTGTTATTGGTAATGAAGTATGTTTTTCTAGTCTGGTGACTCGCAACTTGCATGGTCTAAAAAATTAATGCACTAGTGCTTTGTTTTTGCAATCTCTGTAATAGAGAAGACCTCAAGTGTCTATCAGATATGTGTATCTTTCAGTAATTATCTTGTAAAGGGTTGACCATTGTTGGACCAAATGTGGTTTTAATCATCAAATTACCTCAGATTGTGTTCTCTTGTTGGGTTTCATATATTGGATTATGTCCTAAATGTTGCAGAAACTTTTTTACCTGGCTACCTAACGCTTCATGCTCTTTATTTGTTTTGTTATAGTATATTCCTGGAACTAAGATGGTGTTCCCGGGGCTGAAGAAACCACAGGAACGTGCAGACCTCATTGCATATCTGAAACATGCTACTGCATAAGTTATTACTCTTATTCCATCGAGCAGTTTAAGGTGAATGCGTAAGGAGCAGAAGAATCACTATTTCTTTCCAGAATAAATATACTTTTGAGCTACTCTGTTCTTGTTCTTTGAGTGCTGATGTAGACTCTTGGTTTTTGAGATGAGGTCATATTTGACACCAAAGCAGTTAATTCTGTTAAACTAATAGATAGTTATATCATATGATTATTTCGTCAAAGCAGTAACAAATGTTTTGATACATTGTTTTATTACTCATTGTGCACTTTGCATTTTTAAGAATTGGTATTCTGACCTACTTTTTCTGAGCCCGTGTTGGTTGATAGAAGCTTCAATAATGTTGGATTGTGGCTTCATTATCAATTGTTTGGTTGTGCTTCAAAAAATCTTTGCAAGGACCTCTCCAGTTATTTATTCTAGTTGCCTTCTGCTTCAGTTATCTGTATGCTAGTTAGCAAATATGATCTTGAGCCCTTTTGGCCTGCAGTGTACCTATTGATGTTGGATCTAGAGTTCATTGTGAACCGCCCTAGCCTTCAATGTTAAGAATCTACCTTTTGGAAAGTTGTAACTAGGTGTTATTATTGACTAGAGTTGCAACTTGATTAGGATTATAAAATAGTAATGCTCGAATGGACTTGGGCTTAAGCATTCTCTTGCGTTTTGGTGTGTTTTTCGCCCTTCAAAGCTCGGTCAAAGAGCCAAATGCATTAAAATTTTGGAGGTTTTAAGGTTACTTGAAAATTTCCCCGACTGAACATGTAGAGAACAATTCTTGCACCTTATAGTGAGGTTGAAATCTCATACAAATCCTGCGCTTTGTACTTTTGAAGGCGTGTAAACTCTGTTCAAATCTCATACAAAACTTTCCTGATATATTGTAACTTAGAGATTTATCAATTAAATAAAATTGAGTACAGATAACTTCCAAGTATGTGGTAGAAAGCACTGCTTCTTAAGTTTGCTGGCATGGTTGAAGACAGCATCTGTTTTAAGCGTTTGTTCTTTCAACGATAAAAGCTCTTTTCCCTGCATATTACCACCAATTTCGCCCGACCTTCCGTACGTCCTTGTGCCTTTCATTCATCATTCATTCGAATATGGAAATTCATGTAGATGATAGAAGAGCAGACAGTAATCTGTGACAACCTTTAATAATCTGAAATTTAAGAGCAATTTATTTTTCAAACCTAGTCCAGTAAGTATATTTCGGACTAATGATTGCATTGTGACTGGTAAAATCCAATAAGTGAATGGTTGTGGTGTACTGCTTGAATCTCTTACAGGTTACAAGACATATTCCACGTTGACAAACAAAGGAATACCAGTACTTTCAGGAACATCCGGCATGTAAGAGTTCAAAAGAACCGAACATGTTGCAGTTTCAGTAGAAGCTTAATCCAATTCTCTAAAACACGGGCATGATAATAACAGCAAGATGGATCGGTGAGAACACGACATGAAATGTATTGTGATATAGCTAAGCAACTAGATTGTAATATAATTTTGTAATTTCCAAAATTTTCGTTTATTCAAAACTTTTACAGGTATTAATAAGGATATTGTAGAAGGTTATGATAAACCTATCGAGTAATAAGGGCTACGAGGGAAGCATAAATAAGAGATATGCCAATAAATGGAATTTTTATTTCATAATTATTTTACTAATTTGATTGCATGATTTACGTGCTATAATTATTCCATTTATGATGTACTATTTATGTTTTAATTAATTGCTTGTTAAATGATTAGCGGAATAGTTTTGTGTATACCTGAATTTATTTGGTACTTGTTGTGACATTTATGAAGGTTGTTGTTGGTATAACGGATGAATTGCATAGAAATTGGCGACAAAAGCGGGTTTGCGCACCACAGCTGGCGTTCAACTGCCGGAAGTGGGTGGTGTTTGTGGCTGTGTTTGAGATTGAGTTTGCAAAGTTTCCGGGCAAAGGTGATGGGGTAATTCACACCCAGCCGCCTACGATGCTCAGAAATGTGATGTTTCTACATAATTTTTGTAGAGAGAAATGAAATTCAACCCCTGTAAAGTGCCTACATATCCTATATTTATAGGAATCAATAACCATGTAGTACTAGGATTTTGGGTTCCTTGTTGATAGTTCAGCCACGTATTTTGATAAGCCTTATCCTCCTGACCATGCTAATCCGTTTGTTATTTCGTTGATGAAGAAGAGTCCTAGCCTCCTTAGGATGTTGCTTGAATCCCAGCTTTATGCTTTACGGCCGCCTGTATGTATACATCATGTATATCTATACTATACTATTATAAGCAAAATAGGGTATATTTGGTTGTCGGTTTGGTATTCTTTTTTTTTATCACTCTTTTTTTGTCATACAACACACACCAAAGCACACGACAATTAGTCATAGTCGAATTAGGCCTGCTAAATCAGAATCCGACTAGATGTCCAAGACCTTTAAGGCCCAATTATATTTTTTTATTTTCCAAGCCCAGTTCTTTTAAATATAATATAAATTTCAATAAAATCATATTAAATTTAAAAAGTTATATGATCTATTTTTAATATAGAAGAAAAACACTATCGTTTAGAATACTATCAAATATTCATTATTATATTTTAGTATCTTCTATAATTTATTTTTGTACTAATTGAAAAACATATATTAAAATTATGAATAATAATATAAAAATATTAAAAAATAAGATAAAAATATTAAAAATCATTTATGCATCGCACAGGTTGTAGGCTAGTATTGTGTAATTATCCACATTTTGTGTATATATTACACATGTCTTGTAATTATCTTCCATTTACCTTGTTGTCGCCATGTAAATCCTTTCAGATAGGCTGTTACAAAGTGATAAGGTATGCTCCTGGAGTTATGGAGTTATCCAGAAGTCGTTTAGGCTGACATATATCTGTTCTCCTATAATTTAGGAGGCTGTTTATCCAATTTCCGCGATCGGTTGGGGTACGAGTGGAACCCTTCCTGGAAGTCCTTCACCTGCATGAACCCCTATCAGGATTTCATATAGCAATACCCACACATGGGGTTCAAACACCTGAACCCTGCATGACTGAACCCCGCTTTAGATGCCAGATTCTTCATCCATTAATATATTTTCAAGGCATGTAGGGCCGATGTATCCATACCTGACCCAGCCTATTCCTCCATATCCACATAACTCGGACATGTAACCTTAATGGGCCTTAAATCAAGTTCAAGGCGGATTTTGAGCACAACATCACTCGTTAATTATATAATGGGTATGATCTTAAATGGTTGTTGTCTATCATGTTAGACTTGAATGCATGCATGTAAGATGAATAAAGGATTAATTATCAATTGACTCAATTTAGCAAAAATAAAAAATAAAAAAAATTATCAATTGACTCACTTGTTTTATTCTAATTTTTCAAGTAGATTATCGACAAATATTTGGTATAATGTAAATCACTCATTTTGAATTAAGTTACATTTAGTTAAATTTTAATAAAATGGAAAAAACTAAGTTGGATAATTTTTTGACAAAGCATGTCAACTCAGTCACGACATGCTTCTATAAATATTCAATACATCGAGTTTTTAGGGTTCTACGTACCCATTTTCCATTACATTCGAATTCAACCTTTAATTCTACAAATTTTTTGAATTAATTTCATTTTGTGGAAATCTATCTTAAAACACTATCATCACCTTGCCATGTGAACAAGTCCACGAGTGTTATTCAAGTCCCCATCATAGAATTTACGAAAAGAATTTATTTTAACATCAATTTTTCAAAAGTTTAACATAATGTAAATTATTTTGTGTCGAGTGACTTAAATGAGACCAAAATTTCGTCGGTGATCCACTTTATATAATAGAGTGAAATAAGTGAGTCAATTGATAATCAACCCGATTAATAAAAGGCATTGCGATCCTTGTATAGTGGGACCTTCGGGTCATATATTGGAGGTCTTCGGATCATATAGTGGGACTTTCAGGTCAGATCTTGGAAACCCAGGATGATGTAGAGTACGATAGGTTACAAAAAATAAAATGGATTATAACAAATAAAATTGATTACAGAAGGATATGCACATGTACATGAGATAATTTGTGATTGATTATCATATGTTTTTGATCTTGTAAAGTGGAATTAGTAATGATTTTTGTTCACTGATTTATAACTCATAAAAACTCGTATAAAATTATTTAGGTATTTTTAAAATTAAACTTTTACTACGTTTTGAGTTTGGAATCGTAGTTGTAGATTTAAGCTGGTACCCCAAACTTCCTCAGCATTTGCATATATAAATGTGGTTAAATTTTGACTTGCGCTAGTCAAATTTTGAATAATATATTTTTTGGTATTCGGTGGATATTATTAGTTAATTTGTAAATTGAATTACAGTTTGTAATTATTTTTGTTTATAAATTTATTGACGAATTAATTAATTTTCTTAATATGATAAGGTACATAGGTGTCACACTCTTATTTTTGAACTTGATTTTTTGAAAGACGTTTTTCAAAATCATTTCTATCACTTTAAGTAATGTTATGTATGAAATACACACCAAGAAAATACAGAGGGGAGGGGGGAATGTATTTTCTAACTTTCTTGGATTTTCCTTCGAATATGAACTTATTTGAATCTGTTTAGGTGGTTGTATCAAAGTGGTGTGTGTTTAACAAATATTAATTATGGAAATAAGAACACAGACAAACTCACTTTAATCTAATGTTTTATTAGATCGAAGTATGCTACAAATTGTGAATACAAATGAAGTATTCTCAGCTTCATTTTTCTTTGAGATATTTTCTAATTGTTTGCAATGAAAAACTTAACAACTAAAGAAGTGAAGATGTGCACCTACAGAACATGTACAGAGTCAACTTTTACGAAATTATTAACAGACAAATTCTCTTTTCTAACTTGTCTATACTACTTTGGTGCAAGTCTGGGTAACATGTGATATACTTTGTTTTACTCTGACCAGATCCGCTTTTTCATATGCTTTTCCTTGAATTTCTCTCTAAACTTCTTTGTAGACTTTTCCATGTACACTCTGCAATAAATTGACTATTGCAGGTACCTTGGTTTGTGTAGATTTTATATCTTGAGAATCTTTAGTAATTTGTCTTCTAAATACATTTGAGAAATGACTAAATACTTGATTCGAGAACTACTTTGAATGGCTAGACAACTCTGAGTTCTCGAACAAACCTTTTTAGGATATTGAATTACTTCTCGAATGAACCTTTACTTCTGGAATCCTTGAGATATCAAATAGCTTCTTGACTTGTGGAATTCTTGAGATGTCGCTGGCCTTTTGACGTATGGAATCCTTGAGATATCGAATACGACATTGACTTGATTGACTTCCTAAGAACTCGAATGATACTTTGACTTGTTGACTTCTTGAGTTCTCGAATAGAGTCTTTGACATGTTGAATCCTTGACTTCTCGAATAGAGCAAATTACTTCTCGAATTTGTACTTAGGCAAATATTCATTCTTCAAACTCCAACTGTGTTTATATCTTCAGCCTTGTTATTCAACTTGAGGCATGATTCATGGATCTTCTTTCAAACATTATTTCATGACTTTTTGTACAATACACAAATAAAGTTGATGCCTAGTACAAGTACAATTTACAAGTTAGAAAACCTAACTAAAGGGTTCCCCAACTAAGGGGTCATGTAAGTAATATAAAGTATTATTGTGATCAAGTAGGCTTGTTACTATATGGTTACAAACGTGTCTCTATGACTAACAACGTACCTTATTCTATTTACACAAAATTTATTATTTTTCATTTAAGATGATTTAAATAAATGCTTGGATAGGAAAATACCAACATAGTCAACTCCTCTTTTAAACAAAAAAAAATCACATTTTTATCTCAAATTTGGGCATATAACAATCACGATATCATTTACGTTAAAAATTTCCTTTTTATAATTTTCTTTTCAATAATCTATTTCAAACCTATTCGATATTTTCAATTAACTTTTTAGGAATATTTTGAATCTTTTTAGATTATATAATTCAAAAAGTATTTGTTCGTAAAAATAATGTTATTCAATGTTAGTCACAGAGGCATGCCTGGGTACATCTAATAACAAGCCTAATTGTTTGTAATGCTTTGCATTACCTACATGACCTCTTAACTGAGGGAACCTCTAGTTGTAGAGTTTCTACTTGTTGTAGTACTTGTAACAGGCATCAATTTCTATCTGTGTAACTGTAATTAAAAGTCAGAGAATAATGATTGAAAGAAGTTCCAAGGATCATGCCTCAAGCTTGAAGATCAAGACTGTCAAAATAAACACAGTTAGATTTTGGAGAATGAAGATTTGCCTAAGTACCAATTCGAGAAGTATGTTTGTTATATTCGAGAAGTCTAGCCTTCGAGAAGTCAGGGATTCGATATCTCAAAAGACATTATTCGATATCTCTGAATGCACTGTTCGATATCTCAGAGATTCGATATGTCTACTACTCTATTCGAGAACTCAGAAAGTCAACAAGTCAAAGCATCATTCGAGTCCTCTAGGAGTCAACAAGTCAAGGTTCATTCGATATCTCAAAGACTCAGAAAACTATTCGATATCTCATGGATTCGATAAGTTAAATGCTCTATTCGACAACTCAAGGATTCCTGAAGAAAAGAGCTTTTCGAGAAGTAATTCGATATGTCAAATTTGCAATATTCGAGAACTCAGAGTTATCTATCAAGTCAATTCTAGTTCTCGAATCAATCACTAAGTTACTTCTCGAATACAATCTTGGAGACAAAATACTGGAGAAATTGTACAAGTCAGAAACCTGCAACAAGCCAAAGCACTTTATGGACCACAAACTGTAAAGTACTTTGGAAAGCCTACAAAGAAGCTTAGAGAGATGTACAAGAGACAGCTAAACAAATGGATCTGAGCAGAACCTCAAGAAGTCAAACCTGTAGCCGTTTGGATGCTTACTCAAAAAGGATAGACACACTAGAAAGAAAATTTGTTTAGCTACCTTATTTGTAGTAAGTAGGCTGTATTCATGTTCTATAAGAATACAGCCTCACTACTCTAGCAGTTAAGTTTTTCACATACATATTCAAGATATACATCTCTCTGAGAAAAACGAAGCTGAGAATACTACCATTTGTATTCATAGGTTGTAGCAAATCTTTATCTAATAAAATAATAGATTAAAGTGATATTGTGTCTTGTGTTGTTCATCTTCCGCACCTATATTTCTGCACACACACATAACACATATCTTGCTACATACATCAAACAGATTCAAGAACAAGAAAAGTTCAAGAATCCATTCACCCCCCCTCTGTATTCTTTTGTGCGTTCAATACTCAACATTCAATGATAATTTGAAGAATATAAGAAATTTTAAAATCAATAATACTTTAAATATTTTCAAAAGATGTGGTATTGAATTAATTTATAAGAAGTTTTAAAAATCCGGTAACATCAAAATTAAAGCTAATGATTTTTAAGAAAATAATGAAATCTGAAATCTATTAGATCGTAAAAGATATTTCAAATTTATAAAAATTGTGCATGAATTTCAAAGATTATTATGAATTTGAGGTAAACGTTGTAAATCTGTTTTAGTATTAGTATTTCCTGCAAGGCAAAGATAAATAAAAACTTAACCAAATATCCACTTTACATTTCTTTAGCATCTCCAAAATAATATTTTAGAAGATTTATAAAATCCATAATTAAAAATCCATTGATTTTCAAAATCAAAACAAATCCAATACAATCTATATTGAATACACTCTAAAATTTTCCCTATAAATTTGGTTCAACGTTCTAAAAATACTCTCAGGTTACAGTAGTTTGCCGATTGATATGCAAAAACCACCACTTGATGTTCATTTTTATTAAAAACAATCATGATATATTAACCCCAAGAGAGAAAGATCAAACCAATGTTTTTTCGCTGTTAAATCTGTTAGAAATGGCATTGAAGCAACACAAAAGATAGTTGGCTCACACCGTTGTAGGACTAGATCCAAAGAAGCGCCACTAACTTTCTTGGATGCTATTTTACAAAGAGTGCCTTAACATAGAAAAAGTAAAGTACCAGAGGAATGGTGCTACCAAACTTTATATTGATCGCGATTGATGCAAATGTTGGAATATTTTGCGAGATAATTAGCTTGTCTGGCTGGAAGTGATCAGCTGCAATACCTTGCTGAAGACGAACTTTTTACTAGTGACATCATCATTACGCAGCCTTTCCATGGATCAAGACTAGATCAGATACTGAAGCTTTTACTTGAATTTGGAAGAGAAATTTTGGAAGCCGATCAATTTGCTTCTAGTTCCCCGCCTAGGCTAATCGCATCACCTCTAGACGCCATCAGTCTCCCACTACACAAAACAGAGATCAGAGAAGTTGAAAAACCTTGAAGTGGGAAGAAAGTGATGCTCGTAGATGATGAGCCTTCATTGCAAATAATAGCTAATTATGTTCTTTCAAGACTCGAGATGACAATATAAATCTCGAGTAATGGGCAAGAAGCTCTCCAGGATGTCGCCAAAGTCCTCGAATATCAGAGGACGTCTAGAATTATATATTCTCTATCCTTCAACTATATCTTCATGGATTGCCAGGTAATTAATTACTAACATTTCATTACTATTTTGGTTTCGGTACAATTTAGTCTCCACAAACACACACATATTTAATAATGGTGGTAAATGTTTGATTAGATGCCGGTTATGGATGGCATCGAAACAACGCGGAGAATTCGAGAGGAAGAAGCAAAATATAGGTTGCACATTCCCATAATTGTTGCTAGTGCGCATACGGATGATCCGGAGATACAGCCGATGAAAGAGGCCGGCATGGACTATAACTTGTCCAAACCCCTGAATATTGCAAAACTTGTAGAGTTTCTCAGCAGTTTTGAAGTTTAGAAAAGATTAGAGTAGTCTTAGTAGTAGTATAGGTACATATTGCTTTTATCTTTACCTATATGTATTTGATTACTGTATTTGATTAGAGTAGTGTTAGTTATTAAAATAATGATCACAAAGTTTAGTAATTAATTGACAAGACTGAGTACAATATTTTATTAAAAAAAGGAATTTGAAGCTAATTTTAGATCATCTATTATATATAGATAAAAAGAATACTTGTCCAATGATTTTTAAATTCATTTTTATTGGAGATAGAAAATAATTAGATGTACATAGTTATTATAAGATTTAATATTAAAGTATTAGAATATGTGAGTACCATTTCGAACATGTGTCCATGAATTTAAATTTAATATTACATACAAAAAAGTTCTTACAAATGCTCAAAAAATTAATTAAATGAATAGATACAGGTGTCGGATCACTCCAAAAAATATGAAGCATGACTTACGGAATGCATTTGAATTCCATTTTGTTTGTCGTACGACCAAATTTATCGACAAGTTAAGTCAATCACACCTCTTATCACATTTACATTATGCTTCTTTTTTTTGCATAAAATTATTTAATCAACAAACTAAGCAATCACGTCTCTCATAATGCCATCGACAACAAAAATGATTCAAAAATGTTACTTTTACTTATACATTGTCAAACTTTACAAAATTTTATAAATATTGGTTTTCAGAAAGTCAACAAGTCAAAGCATCATTCGAGTTCTCTAGGAGTCAACAAGTCAAGGTTCATTCGATATCTCAGGGATTCGATAAGTTAAATGCTCTATTCGACAACTCAAGGATTCCTGAAGAAAAGAGCTATTCGAGAAGTAATTCGATATGTCAACTTTGCAATATTCGAGAACTCAGAGTTATCTATCAAGTCAATTCTAGTTCTCGAATCAATCACTAAGTTACTTCTCGAATATAATCTTGGAGACAAAATACTGGAAAAATTGTACAAGTCAGAAACCTGCAACAAGCCAAAGCACTTTATGGACCACAAACTGTAAAGTACTTTGGAAAGCCTACAAAGAAGCTTAGAGAGATGTACAAGAGACAGCTAAACAAATGGATCTGAGCAGAACCTCAAGAAGTCAAACCTGTAGCCGTTTGGATGCTTACTCAAAAAGGATAGACACACTAGAAAGAAAATTTGTTTAGCTACCTTTTTTGTAGTAAGTAGGCTGTATTCATGTTCTATAAGAATACAGCCTCACTACTCTAGCAGTTAAGTTTTTCACATACATATTCAAGATATACATCTCTCTGAGAAAAACGAAGCTGAGAATACTACCATTTGTATTCACAGGTTGTAGCAAATCTTTATCTAATAAAATATTAGATTAAAGTGATATTGTCTCTTGTGTTGTTCATTTTCTGCACCTATATTTATGCACACACACATAACACATATCTTGCTACATACATCAAATAGATTCAAGAACAAGAAAAGTTCAAGAATCCATTCACCCCCCCTTTGTATTCTTTTGTTCGTTCAATACTCAACAAGTGGTATCAGAGCAGACTATAGGAACAGTGAAGGCCCTAAGTTCGACAAAGAGAATTACAACCTCTGGAAGATTAAAATGCTGTTGTTCATCAAAGCTACTAACCCTCTATATCCTGAGATACTCAAGAATGGTCCCTTTGTTCCACAACAGGAGATTCCAGAAAAGACTGTTGGAACTGTAACCATTCCAAGATCCTATGTCACTAAAGAACCATCCAAATGGATAGAGACAGAAAAGGAGATGGTTGTTCTTGACAATCATCTCATGTTATTAATCATAGATTCTATGGAACTGTCAATGTTTGCTAATATAGCCTCTTGCAAAAAAGCAAAGGATATGTGGGTTCATATTGAGGTGCTATGTGAGGGAACAGATGAGGTTACAGAAAATAAGAAACAGATATTGGTCACAACGTATGAAGCTTTCATGGCTCAGACCAAGGAAAGCATTACTAAAATGTTTGAAAGGTTTCACAAGCTGGTGACTGAGCTACAGATGAATGGGAAGGTTTACAGCACCAAGGAGTTGAACATAAAGTTTCTATTGTCTTCACCAAACCATCTAGAGCAAAGGGTCATTTCTCTAAGAGAAAGAGATTTGAAAAAAGTCACATATGATGTGCTCTATGGGGTTTTAAAGACTCATGAGCTTGATTTGCTTCAGAAGAGGGATATCCAAGCCAACCAAGGCAGAATGATAAACACATCATGTGCCTTGATTGTCAGCAAATCTGTTCAAGACCTAGAAGCATCTACAAGTCAGCTTAGGATAGAGGAGATAGTAGATGATGAAGAAAATGAAGGTGAAGTGACTGAACCTGTTGAGGAGAAGGAAGAAGAAGAGTTCTATACTCTTGAAGAGCTAGATGGCATGGAAAACACTTCATATGCTTTCATGGCCAGAAAATTTCCAAACATCAGATTCAAGATAAACCAACCCTTCAAACCTAGACCCCAAAACCATTCATTCAACTAGAGCAAGACACCTGTGAAAGCAAACAAGAATAAATTCAAAACCAGCCATGTGGATAGGTCATCTGTAAGGTGTTATAGATGCAATGACCTAGGGCATTTTGCCAGTGAATGCAAGAAGCCTAAAAAAAAGGATAAGGAGTTTCTAGAGCTTGAAGCTAAGTATGAGGCCCTTCTGAGAAAGCAAACACAAGGCAAGGCCTACATAGCTGAAGGGAAGTGTTGGGATGACTCTGATAGTGATGGAGAAGAGCAAGAATTCTGCAACTATGCCTTGATGGCTGATTCCAAGGATGAACAATCTCCATCTGACTCTCAGGTACCATCTCTCACTACCATAGATATCTCTGTTTCTGAATATAAATGCATGGTTGAACAATTGTATATTGAAATGTTTAATATTCATACTAGTATGACTGTTGCTAATGAAGAGATTGCTAAACTGTTTACTAGAAATGAACTGTTAAACAAGAAAAATGAGGAACTTGAGATAACTGCTATGCAAGTAGATAACCTTAAGAAAGGAGTTGAATATCTGCAGAATAAGGTTCTATGTGCTAGTCAGGTTGAGAAGGCTCTAAGGGATGAACTAGCTGAAAATGAATTCAAACTAAAATCTTTTAAGAACTCATCTAGTCTATTGCAGTCCTACCATGTGAGAAACCAAGCTAAACCCAAGGCTGCCATTGGACTTGACTATGACACTCTTAAATAGAGGAAATGCTATGCTGTCATTGAAGATGACATAGTTGTTCAGGAGGAAGTACCTCACATTTTGAAAAAGACTGAGTCTCCAATTTTTAAAGAACCAACATTTGAGATTGATGAGGATGCCTTACTCATTAAACAAATGTTGAATGATGAGGATGAGGCACAATCTAGTGAACAACCAGCATCCTCTAAGGGTGAGAGTGTCAAGCCAAGGAGCCAGTAGGAGGTAGACCTAGACCTGAGAAGTTTGTGAAGTTTGTTTCAGCTAGGAAAAATGAATCTAAGAAGAAAGTGGCTAATAAGAAACATAACAGGAATGGCAAACTAGGGATACACAAGAATAACAATTATGCTTATGTGCCAAATGCCCCTAGGAAAGTTTGTAAAAACTGTTTTAGCACTAATCACTTAACTCATGCATGCAAGAAACCAACTGGTAGTGTAGCTAAACCATTCTATGATTGCTCTGTGCCTTTAAGACATAGAGATTCACCTTTTTGAGATAAACTTGACTGTATGCCATGCAATATGAATGTTATGACTAGCTGTTTTAATTTGAGAAGACAATTCATGGATGGTTGCATCAGTCACAACATTTACACACACTACACAAGGCCAGAGTCTTCAAGTCCTCCTAGAGCTAGGAAGGTACCTCTGTCACCTAAGTCTGAGACCTCAGTTTCTAATACTTCTAACAGTGACAAGAAGACTAGTCCTAAGAAAACTAATAAGCATGCTGTTTTTGATAAATCTGTTTCTAAGCCAAGTGGACCCAAACTTGTTTGGGTACCAAAGGAGAAGTAATACCTTTGTGTATGCAGGGCAAAGAACAAGAAAAGAAAGTCATGTGGATTTTGGACAATGGATGCTCAAATCATATGACTGGTGATATGGCCCTGCTATCACAGTATGAGGAAAAGGCTGGCCCAATGGTTGCTTTTGGATATGACAACATGGGTAACACATTGGGATATGGCAAGTTAAAAGTTGGTAATGTCATCATTGAAGATGTAGCACTAGTCAAGGGATTCAAGCATAATCTGCTAAGTGTTGGTCAGTTTACGTTTATAGACAGATGATTCAAAGTAAACTTTGACAAGGATGAATGTTTGATCACCCACAAGAAGACTGGTGACTTTGCTCTATCTGGAGTGAGGAAAGGAAGCCTGTTTGTAGCCAATATGGACTCTGCAAGCAAGGACAAAGTTTGTTGCTTCTACTCAAAAGCATCAAATGAAGATTGTTGGTTGTGGCATAAGAAGCTATCACACTTGAACTTCAAGGCCATTAATTCTCTGGTCAAAAGAGGGTTAGTAAGAGGCATGCCCACACTTGAATTCTGTCAAGAAGGAGTGTATGAGGCTTGTCAAAAGGGAAAAATGAAAAGGTCTAGCCACAAGTCAAAGACAGTGACATCAATCACCAAGCCCCTGCAATTAATTCATATGGATTTGTTTGGGCATGTCAATATTATGTCACTCTCAAGAAAGAAGTATGCCCTGGTGATGGTTGATGACTTCACAAGGTATACATGGGTGGAATTTCTAGCATCAAAGGATGAGGCTCCATAAGTGATCATTGAGCACATAAAGAAAGTTGATAAGGAAGCAAAGGCCAACAATGCAAGTGTGATTGCATTGAGAAGTGATAATGGAACAGAGTTCATAAATGCCTTACTTGAAGCATTTTGCAAAGAGAATGGCATTTCTCAACAATTCTCAGCTCCAAGGACTCCATAACAAAATGGAGTTGTTGAGAGAAAGAATAGAACTCTTATTGAGGCTGCTAGAACAATGTTGCTTGATGCAAAGATGCCTACATGTTTTTGGGCTGAGGCTGTGAGCATTGCATGCTATATCCAGAACAGAACTCTCATCAACAAAAATACTGGAAAGACACCTTACAATTTGATGACTGGAAAGAAGCCTACTCTTAAGTATGTTCATACTTTTGGAAGAAAATGCTTTGTATTGAAGGATAATTCAGAATATGTTGGAAAGTTTGATGCAAAGGCATTTGAAGGAATTTTTCTTGGCTATTCTATGGAGAGAATTGCATACAAAGTTTATGTCATCAGTCAAAAGAAAGTTATGGAAAGCACATATGTGACATTTGATGACAACAAACTACCTGGATTAGAAGAAGCCAATGATGAAGATAGAGATCCATTAAAGTTTGAAAATCTAGATGATTCTGATGAAGAGATTGAAACTGAAGTTGAAACTGTAGTTCAACAAACTCAAGTGAATGATGAAGCAAAAGAAGAATTTGTGTCAATCAACAATGAAGAGACAAGCATCCAAGACACACCTGTGAATAGTGGCAACTTCACAGGGGGAGGAAATGAAAATGATCATGACTTGGATGATGACGCAACATCAAGGTTGAGAAATCAAACTGAGCATTCAAGGAAATGGGATTGATCACACACTGCAGAGCAAATTATTGGAGATCCAAATGCAGGAGTGAGAACTAGGAGAGAAACTCAAAATGAGTGTCTCTATGGTTGCTTTCTATCTCAGATTGAGCCTAAGAAACTTGATGATGCACCGTTGGATCCAGATTGGATTATTGCTATGCAAGAGGAGCTGAATCAATTTGAAGGAAACAAAGTATGTGAACTTGTCCCTGCACCAAAGAACAAAACCATTGTTGGAACAAAATGGGTTCTGAAGAATAAGATGGATGAAGATGGTGTAATAGTAAGAAACAAAGCAAGGTTGGTTGCAAAAGGATACTCTCAATAGGAAGGCATTGATTATGATGAGACATTTGCCCCTGTTGCTAGATTGGAAGCCATCAGAATCTTCTTGGCATTTGTTGCTCATTCAAACTTTAAAGTCTATCAAATGGATGTCAATAGTGCATTTCTGAATGGGGAATTAGAAGAAGAAGTTTATGTGCAACAACCACCTGGCTTTGAGGATCCACATTTCCCAGAATTTGTCTACAGATTGCTTAAGGCATTGTATGGACTTAAGCAGGCTCCAAGGGCATGGTATGATACTTTATCACAATTTCTTCTTGAAAATAAATTCACTAGAGGCACATTGGATAAGACTCTGTTTTACAAGAAGCATGGTAATGATATTATCCTAGTTCATATCTATGTGGATGATATCATATTTGACTCTACAAATGAGAAGATGTGTAAGAAATTCTCTAAGCTCATGCAAAGCAGATATGAGATGAGTATGATGGGAGAGTTAACATTCTTTCTTGGATTGCAAGTTAGTCAGAGGAAGGATGGTATCTTCATCAGTCAAACCAAGTACATCAAGGATTTATTGAAGAAGTTTGACCTTGAAGACTGCTCACCTGCAAAGACACCCATGGCCACTGCCACAAAATTGGATGAAGATGTCAAAGGCAAGAAAGTAGATATCTCAGTCTACAGAGGCATGGTTGGTTCTCTACTCTATCTCACTGCAAGTAGGCCAGACATCATGTTTGCTACATGTCTGTGTGCAAGGTTTCAATCAAATCCAAAGGAATAACATTTTATTGCTATAAAAAGGATCTTTAGATATCTGAAGGGCACTCCAAACTTGGGTTTATGGTATCCTAAGGACACAGGGTTCAATCTCATTGGCTATTCTGATGCTGATTATGCTGGATGCAGAGTGGATAGGAAAAGCACCTCAGGTAGCTGCTAGTTTCTTGGACAAAGGGTAGTCTCTTGGTACAGCAAGAAACAACAATCATTGTCAACTTCCACAACTGAGGCTGAATACATAGCTGCTGGAAGTTGTTGTGTTCAAGTGCTTTGGATTAGAAATCAGCTTAGAGATTATGGACTTGTGTTAGAAAGAATTCCAATCATGTGTGACGTGACAACACAAGTGCAATCTCTATAGTTGCCAATCCTGTCAATCATTCTAGGACAAAGCACATTGACATCAAATATCATTTTATTAGGGAGCATGCAACTAATGGAACTATTGAGTTGCATTATGTCTCCACAGATAAACAATTAGCTGATATATTCACTAAGCCATTGGATGAAGCCACCTTCACAAGGTTGGTTAGTGAGATTGGAATGCTGAATTCTTCAGAGTTTGGCTAAGTGAAAATATCAACTAGATTGTTGCAGCAGTAAACACTTACTTTATCTAAATGCTCAATATTTTTGAAGTAAGTGTTGGCTGGAATATGATTTATAAATATTTCAGATTTGCTGCATATGTTGAAAATCATATTTAGTTAGCTTGAAATTTCTATGAAATTTTAAGATTATCACTATTTAATTTGTTAGAATATTCTTCATTGAATAATTCTGGTGAATTTTGAAAAGATAGTGAAAATTAAATTTTATGAGTGGAAAGTATAGCTCGATAAGTCAGACTTCTCTAATGACTTTCATGTCTATGGTCGACTTCTCTAACAAGTCTATTTGGAACACTCTTGAGTTCTCGAATAGTGCATTTTGGAGAAATCGAACAGAGACTTGCTTGACTTCTCGAATAGGACATTTGAGTTCTCTAATGACTGAGTTCTCGAATAGAACATTTGAGTTGTCGAATCATTTGAAAAGGCTGAATTTTCGCTGAATCTTAACCATTTTTGGATTTTTATTCAGAATTTTAAATCACTCATAAAAACATATTTTATTTAACTTGGAATTATTTCTAAGTTAGATAATTGTCAGTTGTGAGTTACAAATTTCTTGAGATATCGATTAAGCCTTTCTTGACTTATCAAATAGTTGATTTCTACTTCTCGAATGCCTGACTTGTCGATACAAAACATATATCTAATCGACAATTCAAGTACTTCATACTTATACAATTTTACATCTATTCGTTTAATTTCATTCGGTTTCTCAAGCATCTAAAGTTCCAAAACCTCTGAAAATCCTAACTTCAAAAGCTAAATTTCTTCTTCGAACTTCATTCTCTTCTCTCTCCTCTCTCTCTCTGTGTGTAACAATGGCAAATACCCAACTCAGAATTCCTACCCACACCAACTTCATTGCTATTACTAGTGATGTGAAAGCACCCAATGCTAATTTCAAGTGCTTCGTTCACTGGATGTCTGAGTCATACATCAAGGATGCACTCTCAGCCAACCCAACTCTGTACCTAGATCTTCTAGAACAGTTTTGGAGGACAGCCACTGTGGAAGTTGTTGCTCTCGAAAATGCAGTAACCTCTTATATCATCTACTGCAAAATACAAGAGAAAGACGTTACTATCACTACAGAGGATATGAATCAAGCACTAGGACTTCATCAAGACCTGTATCACCCTCTGGTATCTGATGATGATTTGATTACATTCTTCAACTTTTTCAGATATACTGATACAATCAAGATTGGAAAAATGAACCGGAAGTGTCTGAGAAAGGAATGGAGTTTTGTGATTGCCACACTGCTACAGGTGTTCACTGCTAGAAAGTCGAGTTTTGATCAAATCATTGCACCTGCATAGTAAATTGCATACTCCCTGGCATATGATAGGAAGATCAATGTGGGTAATCTAATTATGCAGGAGTTATATGGGAGACTTGGTAAGAACTCAACCAAGAGAGGTACTGAAATTTTCTTCCCTCGTTTTATTCAATCTGCTCTTAATTTTGTAGATAATAAATTGATTGAATTGCCTGGGATAGATAGAAATAGAATAGGCTATCCGAAATCCATGACCAAACTCATTTTTGGTAACTTGGAGACTAGGAATGATGTGGATGTGAGACTTGAAATAACTCCTCATATGCAGAGTTTATTTGAGTCTTACCCCCACAACATGCCAATATTTGCCTCTAAGTCTGAGTTAGCACAGCCCAAGAAAGTAGAACAAAATGCTAACCCAGGGCCTGCTAATCAACCCTCTCAACCAAACACTGTACCAAACACAGAGCCACCTGCATCATCTTCTCAACAGGGTGGTGTTAGTAAAAAGGAGAAGAAGAAGAGAAAACAGACTGAATCTGAACCCTTGAATATCTTGACAGAAGCAGCATTGGCAGTAGAATTAGGTCTAGAAAGTAAGGAACCTGAGTCACCCTTACAGAGACCAAAGAAGAAGAAATATAAAGCCACCTCTTCAGTCACACAGATGGCTGAAGTTGTAAAATCAGGGGAAAACAACTCACTAGATGTATCCTCTCAACAGGGTGCATCTATAGAATCAAGCATCCTCCCCAATGCATCTACTTGTAATGAGTCAGCACCTGGGAGTGATAAGGCTGGCACAACACTGAGTGGAGAGCACATCACACTTGAAACTCCCTCTATTTCTCAGGGGGAGTTGCCAAAATCAAATCTACAAGACACTTCTCTTCCAGAATCTATCACTGAAATTTCTTTGGAGCCTGCAACTCAAGCAATTGAGGAGCAAGGCATTGATCACCAAGAATTCTCTTCTCTTTGTGAGCCAATGGACTCAAGTGACTTAGTGCATGACACTTTGCTCACCACCCAAGAACAACATTTAGATGGTGAGGGAATGCAAGCTGGGGCATATCCTAATGACACCATCATAAACACAGAGGATTCACTAGTTTTCACTAGAGACTCTGTGCCTGTGTTAACTATTGTTGTAACTCATCCCACTCCTGTGGAGACAATAGTAGTAGAGTCAATCCATCCGGTTACAGAAGTTGCATCTGTAACTGAGGAGTCTAGCTTGCCTAGCTCTAGCTCTGACTTTTTGTCACAATGGCTGAAGCCTGTGCAACATGACAGTGCTTCAGGATCAGGGTCTGCTCCACCATAATTGACGGTTGAAGCACTTCAAAGCTTAGTTGTGGATCAGATTCCTGAGTTTGTTAAAATAGCCCAAAACCTGGTCACATCCAACATATCAAATCCAGACTATAAAACCATTCTGCTGTGTCACAAAGATGATGTGGAGATGCAAAAGGAGAAAATAGCATAGGAAGCTGAGAGAGATGGCAATGTAGATGCCTGGCTGCAAGGAAAATATGACATTACTCTCAATGAAGCTCTTCAATACCTAAGAGAGGAATGCATCACTTCACTGGGCTCTAATGCCAAATCTCTGACTCCTGGTGAAGTGTATGAGGCTATAAATGATTATTACAAGGGATTCCTCAAGGTTGCTCACTATCTTGGAAAGGGAGTTAAAACAGAAATCAATAAAGTATGTGATGCAACAACCAAGGAAGTAAGTGAAATAAAAAGAGAATTTGCTGCCAAGTTTCCCACTCTAGATTCTGTCCTCAAAACTATACAAGACTACAAATCTACCTGCACCAAGCTGGACAATGGCTTGGCTTTGCTTCACGGAACTGTCAGTAATCTAGAAACTCAATTTCAAAATCTATTTGGTCAGACAATTGAAGTGAATGCCATGCTAAGGACTCTGTTTGCAAATCAATATGGAGATAAGTTGGTAACTAAAGTCCCTGTTCATGAAATGACCAAATTTGAGGTATTGAGGCTCAAGGAACAATCACTGTCTAGTTTTAAATCTACTTAGTTATTCAAAAAGGTGGATGCACTGGAGAAAGAAGTGATCTCTCTCAAACAGTCAAATGCTCATCTTACAGACACAGTTGCAACTCTTACTGAAAAGTTGGACACTCAAGCCACCACCACAGCTGAGGTTCTTCTTCACCAACAACTGATGATGTCTGCTATGATGAAGCACATAGGACTCCCTCTGCCTGATGAATCTATGAATCCCACCTCTTCCAACCCAAAGGCCCCTACCAAAGCCTCTGTGCCTGACAACAAGCCTAAGGGGGAGAAGAGGACCTTAAGGAACTCAAAACCTAAGGGGGAGAAACCTAAGGAGAAAGGTATTGTCATCATTGAGGGTGGTCAAGGTTCAAAAACTACAACTCATTTTCAAGGCAAAGGGAAAGCTAAAACTGATGAACCACCATCTTTTCTGCCAGTTGTTACTCTACCACCCGGCACATCACTACTCCAAGTGGCAAAAAGCAAACTGTCACTACTACAGTGGTGGCAGGTTCCATGCCAAGTGATCTAGTCCAAGCCTCCAGATATGAAGATGATCCAGTTGAAGTTAATGTGGTTACAGAGACCAAACTGATAGAAGTAGCAAATTCAGAGATTTATCATGATGCTGCATTCTTGAAGCTTCTGCAAGCCTTAAAGGCAAAGGTTGAAGGAGATACACTGTTGTACAGAAGGAGCCTCAAAGATCAAATCAAATATCTAACAGTGATTCCAAGAAAGCTAAATCAAATCTTTCTCAAGGAAATTATGATGGTGACCAATGGCAGAATATGGCATCTATCTTATGACACCTTGAAAGTCCTAAAATTCACTGAGATTGATGCTATCTTGGAACTAATTGAGCAGAAAGGGGAGAACAACAAGAGTCTGTACTCTGAACTTAGGAATAGTCAACAAGCTAGATTGCCTGAAGTGTGCATTAATCCAAGAACCATTCTCTATCAGTCTGGTACAAAGATAGAAGGTGTCAATCAGCTTGTCATTCCCAAGGATCTCAATATCAAAAATCACAGATTTATAATTGACATCATTGATCAACTGCAAAAGAAGAATGGGATAAGGACTGCTGAAGAGTTGGAAGCATTGAATATTCTAAGATTGTTCATAGCAACTGGCTCTGTCCCAAAGATGGCTAAAGTAAGGAGGAATAAGGATGATAAAGATGAATACAAGAGTGATGGGAGGAGAAGACATCACAGGAGTGATAAGGGTGATGAAGACAAGAAGAAGAAGAAGAAGAAGAAGAAGAAGAAGAAGAAGGATAGTAAAGACAAGAAAGGTGATGATGACCAAGGCAAAGGCTATGAGAGGAAATGTGAAAAACAGCAAGCCTTAGGCATTTATAACTCTAATATCACCGTAACACAAGACTCTAAGTCTAGGGTGAATACAATTAGTAGTGACCTACCAAAATCTACATCCATGGCCTCTGCAACTGCTTTGCCACCTCAAGAAGAGAAGAAGATACAAATCAAGAAACCATCTGTATGTTTCCAAAATCAAACTGCTAATGGTATACTATAGTGGTATGCAAGCAAAGGTCATAAGTTTCTGCAAAGCATTGGAGTGAAAAAGGTTAAATTCAAGCATGCTGCAAGAAGAGTGAAGTTACCCAAGTCAAGGGCCCTAACTATCTATCCAGGACTGAAACTCCAACCACTAGATGAAAATTTTGATGAAGACCAACTGCAATTTCTAAGAGCTCAAAGAATCTACTATGCTGCAATTGTGAATGACTGCCATGAAATCAAATACACTGATGGAAAATAGATGAAATTCAAACAATGAGGTTGTCAAAATTGGGGCAAGCTATATGAGATAGAAAGAATTATTGCATTATTGGATTTTGAAGACAAAGTGGAAAGAGTATGGAAGCTGGAGTTGATTGATTTTGTGAAGATGAAGAGAGACTATGCTGAGAAGATAAGAAAGGGGTGCTTTGAGAAATGGCTAGAAAGGGAGAAGGAGATTGATAGGCTAGAAGTTGAAGCAGAAAAGCTAAGGGCAAAAGGATTGTGTAGAGTTCAATTCAATCCCTATGTTGTGAAGTATATGAGAAGAAATGGAGATCAGGTCAATATAAGAATGAACCTACTCAATCACTATCCTGCCAACATTCTGAAGCCAGTACTTGAAGATTTCAAGAACTCTATTCTGCTTGAAGAATTAGATGATATGGCAGAGATCATAAGAGCTATGGATGAGAATGCAAGTAAGGAGAAAGAAAGGAAACAGAAGGCATATGATGATCTACTATCCAAGGCAATGGAGATGGAATCAAATGACAAAGGCTAGTATTTCATCATAATCTGTAAGATCACTCATTGTAGTTCTATCCATGTTGTTAATCAATTTCATACATGTACTGTCAAGTTTTATCTTTATGTATGTTAGGCTTGTTATCAAACATGAAATTGTGACTAAGGGTCTCACTCACAATTTGGGGGAGATTGTTAGTCACAGAGGCATGCCTGAGTACATCTAATAATAAGCCTAATTGTTTGTAATGCTTTGCATTACCTACATGACCTCTTAACTGAGGGAACCTCTAGTTGTAGAGTTTCTACTTGTTGTAGTACTTGTAATAGGCATCAATTTCTATCTATGTAACTGTAATTAAAAGTCAAAGAATAATGCTTGAAAGAAGTTCCAAGGATCATGCCTCAAGCTTGAAGATCAATACTGTCAAAATAAACACAGTTAGATTTTGGAGAATGAAGATTTGCCTAAGTACCAATTCGAGAAGTATGTTTGTTATATTAGAGAAGTCTAGCCTTCGAGAAGTCAGGGATTCGATATCTCAAAAGACATTATTCGATATCTCTGAATGCACTGTTCGATATCTCAGAGATTCGATATGTCTACTACTCTATTCGAGAACTCAGAAAGTCAACAAGTCAAAGCATCATTCGAGTTCTCTAGGAGTCAACAAGTCAAGGTTCATTCGATATCTCAGGGATTCGATAAGTTAAATGCTCTATTCGACAACTCAAGGATTTCTGAAGAAAAGAGCTATTCGAGAAGTAATTCGATATGTCAACTTTGCAATATTCGAGAACTCAGAGTTATCTATCAAGTCAATTCTAGTTCTCGAATCAATCACTTAGTTACTTCTCGAATATAATCTTGGAGACAAAATACTGGAAAAATTGTACAAGTCAGAAACCTGCAACAAGCCAAAACACTTTATGGACCACAAACTGTAAAGTACTTTGGAAAGCCTACAAAGAAGCTTAGAGAGATGTACAAGAGACAGCTAAACAAATGGATCTGAGCAGAACCTCAAGAAGTCAAACCTGTAGCCGTTTGGATGCTTACTCAAAAAGGATAGACACACTAGAAAGAAAATTTGTTTAGCTACCTTATTTGTAGTAAGTAGGCTGTATTCATGTTCTATAAGAATACAGCCTCACTACTCTAGCAGTTAAGTTTTTCACATACATATTCAAGATATACATCTCTCTGAGAAAAACGAAGCTGAGAATACTACCATTTGTATTCATAGGTTGTAGCAAATCTTTATCTAATAAAATATTAGATTAAAGTGATATTGTGTCTTGTGTTGTTCATCTTCCGCACCTATATTTCTGCACACACACATAACACATATCTTGCTACATACATCAAACAGATTCAAGAACAAGAAAAGTTCAAGAATCCATTCACCCCCCCTCTGTATTCTTTTGTGCGTTCAATACTCAACATTCAATGATAATTTGAAGAATATAAGAAATTTTAAAATCAATAATACTTTAAATATTTTCAAAAGATGTGGTATTGAATTAATTTATAAGAAGTTTTAAAAATCCGGTAACATCCAAATTAAAGCTAATGATTTTTAAGAAAATAATGAAATCTGAAATCTATTAGATCGTAAAAGATATTTCAAATTTATAAAAATTGTGCATGAATTTCAAAGATTATTATGAATTTGAGGTAAACGTTGTAAATCTGTTTTAGTATTAGTATTTCCTGCAAGGCAAAGATAAATAAAAACTTAACCAAATATCCACTTTACATTTCTTTAGCATCTCCAAAATAATATTTTAGAAGATTTATAAAATCCATAATTAAAAATCCATTGATTTTCAAAATCAAAACAAATCCAATACAATCTATATTGAATACACTCTAAAATTTTCCCTATAAATTTGGTTCAACGTTCTAAAAATACTCTCAGGTTACAGTAGTTTGCCGATTGATATGCAAAAACCACCACTTGATGTTCATTTTTATTAAAAACAATCATGATATATTAATCCCAAGAGAGAAAGATCAAACCAATGTTTTTTCGCTGTTAAATCTGTTAGAAATGGCATTGAAGCAACACAAAAGATAGCTGGCTCACACCGTTGTAGGACTAGATCCAAAGAAGTGCCACTAACTTTCTTGGATGCTATTGTACAAAGAGTGCCTTAACATAGAAAAAGTAAAGTACCAGAGGAATGGTGCTACCAAACTTTATATTGATCGCGATTGATGCAAATGTTGGAATATTTTGCGAGATAATTAGCTTGTCTGGCTGGAAGTGATCAGCTGCAATACCTTGGTGAAGACGAACTTTTTACTAGTGACATCATCATTACGCAGCCTTTCCATGGATCAAGACTAGATCAGATACTGAAGCTTTTACTTGAATTTGGAAGAGAAATTTTGGAAGCCGATCCATTTGCTTCTAGTTCCCCGCCTAGGCTAATCGCATCACCTCTAGACGCCATCAGTCTCCCACTACACAAAACAGAGATCAGAGAAGTTGAAAAACCTTGAAGTGGGAAGAAAGTGATGCTCGTAGATGATGAGCCTTCATTGCAAATAATAGCTAATTATGTTCTTTCAAGACTCGAGATGACAATATAAATCTCGAGTAATGGGCAAGAAGCTCTCCAGGATGTCGCCAAAGTCCTCGAATATCAGAGGACGTCTAGAATTATATATTCTCTATCCTTCAACTATATCTTCATGGATTTCCAGGTAATTAATTACTAACATTTCATTACTATTTTGGTTTCGGTACAATTTAGTCTCCACAAACACACACATATTTAATAATGGTGGTAAATGTTTGATTAGATGCCGATTATGGATGGCATCGAAACAACGCGGAGAATTCGAGAGGAAGAAGCAAAATATAGGTTGCACATTCCCATAATTGTTGCTAGTGCGCATACGGATGATCCGGAGATACAGCAGATGAAAGAGGCCGGCATGGACTATAACTTGTCCAAACCCCTGAATATTGCAAAACTTGTAGAGTTTCTCAGCAGTTTTGAAGTTTAGAAAAGATTAGAGTAGTCTTAGTAGTAGTATAGGTACATATTGCTTTTATCTTTACCTATATGTATTTGATTACTATATTTTTAATAAATTGTAGCAATTTTTTTTTTCAAGTATGCCTGTAACAATTTTATTTACCAACCATGTCTATCCACTTGTATTGTAGGGATATGCAGGATTTGTTTGGCTAATTTTAAGTAACCTAAGTTAAAACAATATACTTACATATGTGTTAGTTATTAAAATAATGATCACAAAGTTTAGTAATTAATTGACAAGACTGAGTACAATATTTTATTAAAAAAAGGAATTTGAAGCTAATTTTAGATCATCTATTATATATAGATAAAAAGAATACTTGTCCAATGATTTTTAAATTCATTTTTATTGGAGATAGAAAATAATTACATGTACATAGTTATTATAAGATTTAATATTAAAGTATTAGAATATGTGAGTACCATTTCGAACATGTGTCCATGAATCTAAATTTAATATTACATACAAAAAAGTTCTTACAAATGCTCAAAAAAATTAATTAAATGAATAGATACAGGTGTTGGATCACTCCAAAAAATATGAAGCATGACTTACGGAATGCATTTGAATTCCATTTTGTTTGTCGTACGACCAAATTTATCGACAAGTTAAGTCAATCACACCTCTTATCACATTTACATTATGCTTCTTTTTTTTGCATACAAATTATTTAATCAACAAACTAAGCAATCACGTCTCTCATAATGCCATCGACAACAAAAATGATTCAAAAATGTTACTTTTACTTATACATTGTCAAACTTTACAAAATTTTATAAATATTGGATTTCAAAAGCATTTTTTTATGCAACAAAATAAGTGTCTTCAATATCTCCGAAAAAATATTATTAATATTTAAGAGTTTACCCGAAACATGTTTTTTTCCAACTAATTTTTTTCTCTATAATTCTTAAACATTCAAATTTAATTACATATTACACAAATTTCAATTCATCATATCAACATTTAAATAATAAAATTCAACGACCACTGATATTATATATACGATTTTTAAACATGTTTTCGTGTTGCGTATAGCACACCTATGTATGGGTTATTAACATACTACTATTATCTTTTAAGAGTTGAAACCGGGTAGGGATATTTTCGGGAAAAATAATTACGGAAAGAGTAAAACTGCAAAAAATCAAAATTAAAGTGATAAATTAAACATTTTTCTTATTTGAAGGTTCACATGTACAAACGGACATACTTTAAGAGCCAATATGTAAATAACCATGTCATTAATAATTTACTATATATAAGTGCCCCCTGATCACCTAAATTTACTATTTAAGAGCACCAGTAGTGCAGTGGCTTTGCAACTTTTCCTCTTCTCAGCTGCGTTATCACGTCTTTTCCTCTTCTCAGGTCTTAGCAGTGTATGTGCTAGCTACTGATTCAAATCCCTCCGGTGTTGCATTTTTTAGTAAAGATTTCTTGGTATTATGTATGTATTTCTCATTTCTACTCTTGCAATTAATATTTATTATTGGATGTTTTCATCTCTTTTATTGCTAAACAAGTTGTTTTGCTTGTGTTATCTGAAATCTGAAGAGTCTCATTTACAGTATATAGTTTGTTGATTCTGTTTGGTGTTGCATAATAATGCTACTTTTCAAGATTTCTCAGTTCTGATTTGGAAGTTCATTTGATTTTTCGATGCTTAAAATCACATAACTTACCTCAAAGTAATTTTGTTGTTAAATTGCTCAATCGATTGGAAACATGAATATGTGTGTTTCCTTCACAATGTGTGTGGTTTGTTTATTTTAATAGATTATATGTTTTCAGTATATATTTTTTTTTGTACAAGGGGAGTGAGGATTCTGACCTAATAGCATCTTAGTTCCTTGAATTATCTTTTATTGTTTTAAACATCGTCAACACAAGTTCTCGTAGCTAGGTATCTATAAGCTCACATAATTAGTTCAAGGTTCTCTGTTTCTCTCGATATACAAGTTTCATTTAGTTGTTTGGCATATTGGCTTCTTTAGTTGTTTATCTAAACCTGTGATTGTACTGATCAGTCCTTGGGTGATATCAGTTATCTCGATTAAGATGGAGAGTTGGCCAGGAAACAGGGATGGGCAAGTTAATGTTCTGTCTCGATTACCTACAAAGGCATTTCTTGGTTTGAAAAGTGTTTCTAAGGATTGGTGTCGTTTCATATCAGACCTTATGTCAGAAAGCTCATTCATCCGGCAGCATTCGAAGAGGAAAGAACCAACTTCTGGTTTCTTTTACCAAGAAAGATTCATATGGTGTGATGATGACATCAAATTTGTTAGCTACATTACTGCTGGAAAGGAAGGTGTTCAGGCACATCGCAGAGTTCTTGAGTTCCTTCCAGAGCATATTGTAGTTCAGGCTTCAAGTAATGGTCTAATTTGTGGTAGGAGTTGCTTCGGTTCTCAGCACCAACTAATTTACATCGGCAATCCCATAAACAAGGAATGGGTAAGCCTACCATTTCCTCAATTTGACACCAAAAGCAGCTTAGCTTTGGCTTTTGATCCTTTTTCTGATGTCAAAGATGATGCTACAAACTTTAAAGTTGTTCGAGTTTATGAAGCTGATCAGATGAACAATTCTTTGTTTGTATTTGATGTATACTCATCAGAGAACAAAACATGGAGGATGTCAGTGGAGATGTGTCACCGTAGTCAAAAATTGTTTAAAAACAAGGGCATCTTTGTGGCAGGTTATCTGTATTGGCTGACAGAAGGTGACCAGATCTTGATGTTTAATCCTGAAAATGAGCTATCTTTGTTGATAGCAGTACCTTTTCCGCAAGCAGAGTATAGGAGCATCCCTCAGATGTGTTTAGGAGAATATAAAGGGAAACTTTGTTATGTTGTAGTATCTGTAGATGGACTCGTGCTATGGGTGCTGGAGGACATGTTTACAGAAGTGTGGAAATTGGAGCATTCAGTAGCTCTACAACTGCTGGAGGTGAAACATCTGTCGTTTCCAAAGAACACTTTTAGGAGAATACAAAATCCGGTGGTTCCATTTATAGATCCTCTAATCGTTACAGACGGACAGTTGTTTATGAGAGTGTCAATGGATATCTTCTTGTACGACTTCAACACAGGAGATATGAAAATGCCATGCAACCTTTCTATGTTGGGATTCAACTACGCTTGCTCTCCACTTGTGCTTCCATATACAGCGAGTTTGGTTCCATTGCGTAATGTCTAGGGACACAAGCATCTCTTCAAAATGTTTGCCATGGTCTTGCTCCTTTTCGAACTTAAATCATACCTGTTATGAACTGATACCCAATACTTATCATGTGGAAATGTTCACCCTATCCTTTTTGTTTTGAGCTTTGTGTCACGGTATGCTCTTTGGTTAGGAATATTCTAAAAAGCTGATATTAAATGTTTTTCCTAATTTTGTTGTACAGAGTTAAATGTTTTTTCTAGCATGCTGTGTGTCAAAGCTATTACTAATACGAAGATAAGTATTCTCTTGGGGTGAGAATGAACCACAATTAATTTGCAGAATCAAGACTTGCCTTCATATTAACTATAACTGCTCCTGATATGCTCCTGATATACTGGACACTAAACACTAACTGCTAGTAGTGCTAATAACTGCGTCTGCCACTAATGCTAGATTGCTAGTAACTACTTATACTAATAACTAATAATACTAATAACTCTAAAATTAAATAAACAGACCTGATATAAAGCTAAATAAACTGAGCAATATGACTTGTCAGTGTCATGGACTGTAGTTCAAGTATTGTTTCATTTAACTCCTCTAACTCACAAAGGTTAAAACGTTAGTTTCATGTAAGTGTATACTTAATTATTTTTGTTAGAGTTGGAAACATGATCATTAGCTCTGTTCTTTCACTAAGTTGACTTAGATTGATAATTCACTCCAACAATCCACAGCTCATCCCACTGGAGAATGAGGCGTAAATGATCTACTTTGAGCTCCACTTCATCACCTTCATCCACGTTGAACCCTTACCAGGATAAAGTGCAAACTGAACCACCTTGCATCATGACCAAAAGCATCAACGCAGGTGCAAGGTTTTACATAGTGTCCAAGTTCGTAAAAATATTGTTACTAGTACCTTTATAGAAGTGATTTTAATGCATATAGAAGTAAAAAGGTCATTCTTTTTGTGACAAATTTAAAGAAGCATACACCAAGCAGAATGCAAAGAAACTGTAATAAAACAGAAGCGACCAAAGACATAAACCTGAAATTTGGTGCAGAACTAAAAGACAGTTAAAAGAAAATGCAACCAAGTTCGTTTTTCTTTTGACTTTTGTATAGCACTTATTTTTTAGAAAAAGGACACGAGGTTGATGTCACGAACTTTTTCCAAGATACTTAACAAATATGTTTTAAATTTGATTGGGCCGTAGAACTAATTAAAAAAATTCTGATTTTACAAAAATGTACACCACTTATTTACATACAAATCACATGTATTTTAGGGAAGGGAATTTATTGAGATACATCTCGGGCTCCTTAATCTTCTTATTTTTTTGTTCTTTGGTTGGTCATTTTTTACAATTATTTATATACTATACTTTTTTAGGAAAAGATCATTTGAGCCACATAAACTTATGCATTTCTCTATTAATAAAAATAAATGTTTAAATTAAATTATAGTCCATCTAATAAAAAGTAAATTATCTAGAAAAAGAAAAATAAGGGAGCGTATAAAACATAAGTTTTGATAGAATTCAGGTTTTTTATTTTTATTAAAACAAAAGAGGCGGAGAAGAGGACCATCATCTTACCACCGCCCGTAGGTAATCACTGAACCTGCTTTCACAATTTCTTTTTGCTATCTTGCATACATACACACACACACACACACACGTGTATGTATCTTTGAATTTCAGAATCTGCTTTGACTCGATTGAATTCATCTAGCATGTATCATTTCTTTAATGTCACTGTTATTGAGTTTCAATTTTCTAAGATTTGATTATATATCAGTTGTTTTTTAATTCAGCTAAGTTGTATTCACAAAGCCAGTCAGATCATTTCGTGCTTTACTGTAATTAAAAGAGTAGATATTGACTTGATATTATCGACATTCAGTTTACTCGTATAAAAGCCGATAATCGAGTTGTTTACTTCTGCGCAACCGTTGTTTTTGTTTTTCTTGATAACGGAATTGACCTTTTTGCTCATCCTTCAATTAGTTTCGTAATTGACCTGTTGGAAAACATTCTTACCGAATTTTGCATATTTTGCAATGTGGATTTTATTTTCGCTATGGTCATTTTTAGGTTGACACGAGTTAATTCATAGACAAAATTGCTTAGCTTATCTAATCTTTAGGATAGAAACTAATCTTTATGTCGTTGAATTTGAAATAGAAACTAATCTTTAGGATGTCCCTGCGCCATGCACAATTTAAAGTTAGACTTTGTTCTACACTTCAAGGAGCTAAAACTTTGTTGTTCAAGGTGTGCAATCTCAAATTGTAGCATATGATTTGTTTTAATTTTTGACTTTCCAAAACTAAACTTCTACGGAGTGTATGCTTTTCTATACTTAACAAGTTTAATTTTTCTAATATCAGGTTGAAGTAGGTTCTGTTATGGATGTTATTCAGACATACAGTGCGACTAAAGATGTTGATAGTTTGCATGAAAAGGAGAATGTACCTGTTCAGATAAAGCTACTGTTCTTTGCTCGAGCAAGAGATTTGACTGGATTAGCTGAAATGTCACTCGACGTGTCATCCGGTAGTACTGCACATGATTGCTTGAACAAGCTGATTGCCAAGTTTCCGCAATTGGATGAGATCCGTGGCTGCATGGTATTGGCCCTGAATGAAGAATACACGACTGAGTCTGCAACTGTTAAAGACAGAGATGAATTGGCTATTATACCTCCAATAAGTGGTGGCTAAGTTTGTTGTTGTATAAACCTTGAAACTTGAGAATGTAAGACGATTCTGTGCAAATAATATACCCATACAGGTTTCAATTCTGCTTCGGGATTTTGATAGCTTGTTTTATTTTATTTTTGGTTATAACACTGTCCTATTTATGTTGTATCAAAGATGCTACATATACATAGCATGTTTCCCTAAGATGTCTATTGTTTTCTATATCTGTAATTGATTCCACCGGTATAAGTCTGTACAAACCAAATAATCCATATTCATTTATAACAACTTAGAAAAGAAATTCATTTGTGATTGTGTATTAGACATGGTAGTTACAAAAATTTAACACCATTTACTTATTCTGTTATTGTCTATGTTGCTTGTGTTTCGTGGTTGATGCAAGTCTATGTTGGGGAAAGTACTTGCTTCTGTTGCCGTATTCTGTTTCCTTTTGAGTTGCGACATCTGTATTTGTTCACTTATATGTTTTCGCCTCTGTAATCTGTGCTTCAGTATCGCAATCATTAATTTGCAAGTATGGACAAGTTTCAAGCAATCTGCAATCAACATGTTCACTCTAAATATATAAAGCTTTAAGGCTTTTCTTCATTACTTTCAGTTTTCTAGAACTATATTAAGGGGCTCAAATGATGCTACCTCCTACCTATGCATTTTATTTATGCAAATATTACATTCGATGACATTCTCTTTTAAGGTATAAATACTTTACATCTTCTAGATACGTTCCATGTAATTTGAGAATATGATACCCTTTCTAAATGTACGATAGTAGCCATCCCGAACACCCACTAATACCAAGTAAAATCATAGAAAAGTGTGATATTACAGAATATGACGCTATATCACTGCTTCCGATCAGTTAAGGGAGATCCTACTTTTACTTGCACCACTGATGACAGAATTGTGTACGTGCATAAGAGTTGTTCTGGGGAGGATGGTCCAAAATGTTGTGGTTGCAACAAATCGGTTTTAAGCACTCATATATATTTTTGCCCCGAGGAGGATGAAGATTGTGTCGGTTTTTTCTTGCACAAGAGCTGCTCAGAGCTACCCAGACTAATAAGTCAGCATAAGCACAACCAACACCCCCTCACTCTCCTACCACGCCGGCATTGTGTTTGCAATGTTTGTGGTTGTGAGTGGAAGTTTTTAACTTGTACATGTGATAATTGTAATTTCCATGTGTGTATGTTTTGTGCTGTTTTACAGAGAGTGCTTCATCACGAAGGTCACCACGAGCACACACTAACATTGATGCAGAGGGAAGCCTGGTTCAAGTGTGATGCTTGTGCAGAGGAATCACCACTTGTGAATTTTGGATCCAAAAAAAATGTGCACTTCCGCCCGTTCAGTCTCCTACTTATCACCATCATCCTCTTAATCTCATGTACTCCACTCCTGACAACCATGGCTACTTCGAACGATTCTGCAGCATCTGCAAGAAAATAGTTCAAGTAATCCAGTGGTTGTATTATTGTAAGAAATGCACATACTTTGTACATATTATGTTGGGCCACATGCCCACCTAGTTAGTGAAGGCCTATTAAAAGCCCACTAGAAACTCTATAAATACCCTTGTAATACCACTTGTAAGAGGATGGACATTCTAATATACACTACTTGAACAATGGCGCTAGAAGGAGCTCTTACCTCCTAAAAAACAAAAACACACACATCAAAATCAGTTAGACATATTAACAGATCGAGTTCAATATTTGTTCATCGACTGTAATTCTCCGTTTAAAAACGAAGAATGGCGGGTGAAGCTCAAGGAACAAGCAATCTAGTTCCGAATACTCGCGATATTACTAGTGTTACACGAGTTGAGAAATCAAAAGTGTTAATGGCTCCACAGGCGTTGTTTACCTCACCTCCGAGACCGAGCATATCAGATCCGTTGAATGGATCTTGTAAATCATGAGGGATGTTCGTTTACATTTGGAGAAGATTAAGCGGCAAAAACAAGCTCAAGAGAAGCAGATTGGAGCTTCAAGCAGTGTTATTGTTGATGATGAGCTTCGTCGTTTAGATTTAGAAAGACAAATATTGGTTGAAAAAGTAAAGCACAAAAAGGAGATAATTAGATTGCAGAAGGAACTCCATGAGGTGCCTGAGGTAATCAGATTGCAGAAGAAACTCCATGAGGTGTCTGAGGGTCATATTCCTCCAAAGTATCAAACTGAGACTTTTGAGTCTTCATGGAGAACATCATTGGGGAGTAAATATTCCAAAACGGAAGCGTCTTCTGGTTCAGGAAACGTAAAAATAGAAACGCAGAACAGGAGTACGCTGAGGATGCTGATGAGGATTATGAGGCAGAAGAATCAAGCACGGCTAGCTTATCAGCGAAAGATATAATGCGGTTCAAGGAGTTCATCAAGTCACACTCGGGAGAGACTAAGGTCTCTTCGGAGAGTCCGTTAATAAAGAATATTGAAAAGGCTAAGGTAAACAGGGATCTTAAGGTACCGCCAATGGACCAGTTCGACGGGTTCACGGACCCTTATGACTTCGTTAACCTCTTTGATGGAAGAATGTCTTTCTTTGGGCACAGTGAGGTGACGAAGTGTCAGTTCTTTCCGACGTGTTTAAAGGGCACAGCCCTCATGTGGTTCAACAACTTACCAGCAAGGTCTATAAAATCGTGGATTCACTTGAAAGAAAAGTTCAAGTCAAGATTCTCTACTAACAAAAAAGGAAAAAAGTTAACGGCCTCTCTCGTGAATATTCGCCAAAGATCAAATTAAAGCCTTCGGGAGTACTTAAATCATTTTCGAGCAGAGATGATACAAATCCCAGATTTAGTGGAAACTTAGCGATGACATACCTGGCGGCAGGAATTGATAGGTCTAGACACAATGCGGTGCTCGAAGAATACTTTGAAAAGGAACCTCAATCACTTCAAGCAACTATACAGTTGTTTGAACATAGACTAACTCTTCAGGAGGCTGTGGGAAGCATATAGTCTTCTAGATCTCCAAGGGCTAGGATGAATAGGTTACTTGAACAGACCTCTCAATGGGATATCGTCGAGGTCATTGAGGATACCGAGGTGAGCGAAGAACACAAGCAAGATCGCCAGTTCAACTAAAGAAGGAAGATGAGACCTCCTATACATCAAACAGCTCATTCGCATCACAGGTATCCCCATCCATCTTAAGAAATTTTGTTTAAATATATAATTTTAGAAGATTGTCAATTTCGAACATCTTTTCTGCTTCTACTATGTTAAAAGAAATTCAATTTTTTAGTAATTTAAATCCTAAAATTCTAAAATATTAGAAAAATAGATTGAATCTTTTCACATATATTAAAATATAATTTATTATATCATATTATATTCAATTATATAATGTATCAAAATGTTAATATTCATTAGATCTTAAAATAGATAAATGATGTGTACCTGCAAAAGTTTCAGGCTATCATTGTCATTGAGAGTACTACTTTTTTTTCTAAGGAAGATGAATTTTAGCCTTCAATTCTAACATGCAGTGTGTTAAAAATCGATAACAACTTATACTCTAAAAAATTAATATGACCATGACTAATGATTAATTAATAAACAAATTATATTGATATTAATTTCATGAAATTATTTAATACTTACTGGCATTAGAAGAAACCTGCAAGAAAATAAAAAATCATGAACCAATTTATTAAACGAATTTCCATTATATCACAAATCAAGTTTATCCAGTACAATAATTTAACTAAATAACAAAACAAATAAATGAATAAATATATTATCGTACATAGCTGTTGATAAATGTGTGTTCATGTTTAAAGCATATATGTTACTGTTTCATCATTCTTTTATTAATTATCTATTTTTAAATAATAGTTTTTAGAATTATTTAAGTGTTTTTTAATTTATTGTAGGTGTGTTAATTATTATGTATAATTTTTTAACAAAAATTTTAATAAATGATAAAATTAATTACTAATTTGATGGAAATATTAATTACATGAATAAGCTAATCTTGTAATCTAAAAAACGTTGAAAGTTATTTGATGTAATATCAATGATAAATTTAAAAAAATATTATTAACAAATTAATAATAATGGGTGTTGTAGTCGTATATTACACTCACCAAATATATTATGTCGACTTTAACTACTGACCGGGTGAATGAATGGTTTCCATTCATTCACCCTCTTATTCAAAAGCCCCTTATTTTGCTTAGGCACTTCTCCACAAGCTTTGTGCAAGAAAAAAAAAATTAGTACGTTAGATGTGGACTACATAACAATATCAAAAAACAATAGTTATGATCAGGATGGATATAATTAATGATCAACCTTTATTTTCTATATATATATACCCGCCGTAACAATTTATATTCTTGTAGAAGAGAGAAAATTACCAAAATAATCATTTCTGAGATTTAGTGGCCCAAAATACTGAAAAACGGAATTATGGTCCTATTTACCGACCTAACACGTTGAATCGTGTTACGTGTACAAGGGATATCACATTGGTCGGTGCTCCGTATCTGTGTATATCACGTTGGACGGTGCTCGGTATTGAGGGATATCACGTTGGACGGTGCTCCGTATTGAGGAAAAGCTTATGGAGCACTACCATAACTAACTTATAGAGTAAAACTTATGGAGTGAAACTTATGGACCATAAGTTTTGAATAAAACTATCCAAAACTTATGGAAACTAACTTATGGAGTAAAACTTATGGACCATAAAACTTATGGAGTGAAACTTATGGAAGGAGATTTTTTTCTCCTAGAAGTAGAGTGACCTGCATGGACTGCGTCTTCATTCACTTATGGTGCCGCCCATCCTTGCATATGAACGCCCAAGTTCCGAGCATTCATCTCATTGGTTATTTACTTGTAAAGGAAACACGATACTTCCGTTATTCTGTGACGGCCCCGCAGGGGCACAAATCAAACAATCAGCTCATCTCCGTCATCGTCGCCGGAGTAAAGAACACAACCGGAAAACATCACGTTAGACGGTGCCGTGTATCTGTGTATATCACGTTGGACGGTACTCCGTATCTGTGTATATCACATTTCACGGAGAAACGTATCCTTGCAATACGGAGCACGGAATAACGTATCCTTGCAATACGGAACACGAAACAACGTGTCCCGTCGGTATTTAAGGCCAAATATTTGGAATTCAATATTTTGGGCAAACAATATTTATTTTTGATTATTAAAGGCCTTCACCCTGTAGAAGAAGTAATTTGTTATAAATTCGAATTCTAACACCTATTATACTTCTAACATCAATATATATATATATATATATATAGAGTTGCACTCCATGTAGAACACCTTATATAAAGAACAATAAAGAACACCTCATATTTAATTCAATATAAGAGTTCCGTCATTATTTTTTTATCTTCTATCCATTTAGCAAAAAAAAAAAATTAAAATTTTTTTTGGAAAAATAACTGTTCATGATGACATCAGCAGTGACGTCATCATGAACAGTGATTTTTTTCAAAAACTTTCTTTTTAAATTTTTTTTGCTGAATGGATAGAAGATAAAAAAATAAGAATTTTTTGTATTGGGTGCCCCTGGCGGGGCCAATTGATCTATTGGAATAAATGATTTTATAGTGTTCTTTATTGTTTGTTATATAAGAGTGTTCTGTATGGAGCAAAGGCATATATATATATATATATATATATATATATATATATATATATATATATATATACATATATATATATATAGGGGGGCTACTCCAATACAAACCTCCTTAAAATACAAACCTACAAACCAAGCATAATCTAATATTTCAAGCTAATCTAATGACCAAACTAGGGGTACCCCAATACAAAAAATGTTTAAAATAATTGGCTCTATCCAACAAAAAAATTAAAAAAATAAAAAAAATTCACTGTTCACGTGATGACGTGGCAGTGGATTTCACTGGTTAACGGTGCTTCGCAACTTCTTGTACGGCGCTTCGCGCCTTTATCATTCTAAAGTTGTAAGGAATGGCAATCAATGGTAAAGGCAATAGACGATTGACGGGTGTGTCGAGGGCCTGCGGCCCTCATGACTACCTAACTCATCCGTTTACTGTCTTAAATGCTTCGCATTTCCACGGCAAGTTTTTTTTTTTTTTTTTTTTTTTTTTTTTTTTTATGGATAGAGCCAATTATTTTAAGCATTTTTTGTGAAGGTACCCTTGGCGGGAACCTTAGAATAAATGAAATATAATTAATTTAGTGTTGGTTTGTAGGTTTGTATTTTAAAAGTGGTTTGTATTTGAGCACTTGCCTATATATATATATATATATATATATATATATATATATATATATATATATATATATATATATATATATATATATATATAAAGGAGGATACGCGGTAGCTTAGGTGTAAATTCGAACACCTATTCAACTTTTAACATGTTAAAGATTTTTTTTTATTTTTTAGTATTTAAAATTCTAAAAAATTAGAAAAATAGATTTGAGATGATCTTAGAGCGCCACATAAACTCCCGCGTATCCTCCTTTATATATATATATATATATATATATATATATATATATATATATATATATATATATATATATATATATTTGATATTGATGATTCCATTTTTCTAATTAATTAATTAATTAAATCATACTTTATTAATATTAAAACTAGAATTAGTTATTTATTTAATTTAAGTTATTTATCCTTCATGCATTTTTTGTGTGTGATCCTGTAAATTATTATTTACGTTAGCAACAATTTTAATATCCAATTAAAATTGTAAATACTGAGCGACATCTAATAATATATCATTGTTACACAGGTAGTAATAATTAAATCGGTGATTCGATTAAGTCTTTTCTGAATAATGTTCCATGTAACATAATTTCTTTAACCTTGATATATAAATTAAACTCGAGGCATGTATATTATACTCTTCATAATATAATTTTACTTTTCTTGATCGATGAGTAGACTATGATATTACTTTAAAAATGATATTGAATTTTCTCTCTAATAGTTAGCTACAGAATGATGTGTTATCTTCTTTATGCTATTTTTATTAAAAATTGAGAAAATTATTTATTTCATAGTTTACAAAAATGTATTTGACATGTATTGTTTAACAACAATCTACACTATATATACTTCTATACTATATTTACTATACTATAATAAGCGAAAGGGGTATAATTTGTAGTTTAGTTAACCCCTATTTTTGGTTATTAAGGTTCGATTCTCGCCAACAACCACCAACAACATAGTATTTATATTTGACACTAAATATTATTATATACAAAGATGTAAGGTTCGAATTCTTCCGTAATATTTTTATACTAAACTATAAACAAATTATAAAAAATTAAAAGTAATCCGTGCAAAGCACGAGCTATAAGCTAGTATTATTAAATCATTTTTACCACATAATTACACAAACAATGTCCGGAACACATATATTTTCAATAACAATTTTTAAAAACATTAAATACAAATGTTATTCCAAATTAGTGAAGTTCTGTTAATTACAGAAAAATTTAAAAGAAAAAAAAAGAAAAATAGTGGTGGTATGTCTAAATAAAAAAAGAAATTAAGAGATATAATAAATAAATAAAATAAAAATACAAAACAAGGGAAGAAAGAAGCAAAGAAGAAAATCAAACCGAGATAGAAAGAAACACAATCAACCCCTGTCTCTCCTCCTTCAATCAAATTTCTAGAGAGAGAAAATTCAAACAATTTAATTTATATACTTTTAGAACGAGAAATTCATCCTCTCCTTCACCTATACATACACCTATACACACAACACAATTCCGGCAGCGAGGAAGGTGAATTCCGATCAATCTCATCTTCCTCCACCACCGCCATGTCTCTAAACATGAAAACCCTAAGTCAAGCCTTCGCCAAGACCGCCGCAGCGATCGAAAAGACCGTTCAAACCACCGTTCAAGACGTCACCGGTCCCAAGCCTCTTCACGACTACGATCTCCTCGATCAGATCGGTTCGGCCGGTCCAGGTCTCGCCTGGAAGCTTTATTCCGGTAAAGCGCGTAATGGATCTTCGATTTCACAACAGTATCCGACGGTTTGTGTTTGGTTGCTTGATAAACGGGCGTTATCGGAGGCGAGAGTGCGTGTCGGTTTGTCGAAAGCGGCGGAGGATTCGTTTTTGGATGTGATTAGAGCGGATGCGGCGAGGTTAGTTAGGTTGAGGCATCCTGGTGTGGTTCATGTTGTGCAGGCGTTGGATGAGAGTAAGAATGCTATGGCCATGGTTACGGAACCGTTGTTTGCGTCGGTGGCTAATGCGCTTGGGAATGTCGATAATATTGCTAAGGTTCCAAAGGAGCTTAAAGGAATGGTAATTACCTTAATTTCAAAGGTTTCGACAATGAATTTCATTTTGCATTGTAATTGAACTGCTTATCTTTTCTATGATGGGAAAGCTACATAGTTGGTTAAAATTTCAGAAAATGTAATGAAGATATTGCAAGCAATATTATTGTGACATTAAAGCTGGTGAAGTTGAAATGATCGAGGCTGTGTATGGTTATGAATAGAGCTAGTCTGCTAGAAACGGAAAACCCCTCTAAACCCATACATTGAATAAAATAACTTCTTGATAAACATAAACCAATACATTGACTATAATAATTTCTTGGTAAACATAATGTGGCTACATACCTCTCTGAATGTATTTATTTTAGTTAAATGTTTATACTTTTTAAATAATTTTTGTTCAGGCTGATCATTTTTTAAAAGATTTTTAATGGTTATTTCTTTTAATGTGGGAGAAATGTTGACCATGTATGTTCTCTTAGCTAGAATTGATCTGAAATATCAGATTACATTTTTTTTGCCTTAAATTTTTATATAAGCTTATTCTATGTTGTTTAAATTGTGCTGGTAGGGAGTTCCTTTCTACTGAAATGTGATGTTTATGGAATCTCTGTAGGATTGTTCTATTTATGATTAAAGTGAAATTAGACTGCTTCCGGATGCATTATATTTTAGAATCTAATGCGAAAGGTATGCTAGGATTTTGAATTAGATCACTTCGTTTTACCAGCTATGATTTTTTAGTGAGTTTCTTAGTGTAGTTAAGTTCAGGAATGCTCTACTTTACCTTATTATTTATTTTGATTGCCATTGTTAGTTATCTATGGTTTTATACAATTTAAAGTGTAACAAACAAAAAGGGTAAGATGATAAAAAAATAAATACTCTGTTTATATGTTCATTCAAATACATATTTAGCTACTCCCTCAGTCCCACTTGATACTTTACCCTTTTTTTTACACTTTCTGGCACGTATTTGAAGGATTGTTCCATAACTTATTTTTAAAATTTTCTTTTTTTGTAAAATGCACCTTAAAATGCGTGCCAGAAACCTCATGCTGAAAGGTAAAGTATTCACTGGGACTGAGGGAGTACATAATTGTAGAATTGTGTAGGAAAATTATCTGCACCTACGTGTATGTAATACAAAATGGAAATAAACAAAGGTACCTTATAATAGCACTTGGTTTATGCCTACAGTGGCAAGTTGTTGGCAACCACTCCAGTACTACATTACCCTAGTATGTATATAGAAGTCTTTCCAGAGTCACACCCTACATAACAAAAGAAGTGATTCACTGGAAAAAAAATAAAAATTCAATACATTGTGTTGTCAGAGTGAAACCAGAAGTAATCCATACTTTCTAGTGATCAAGGATATTTTCTGTCTGAAATTTAGGCATTACAATTGCAGACACTAAGATGATGTTGTTGACTTTGGCAATACGTTTGCAAACCATATAATTCACACCTTACTGAAATTCTTCTTTTTTTGCAGGAAATGAGTTTATTAGAGGTTAAGCACGGTCTGCTTCAGGTTGCCGAATCCTTGGACTTTCTTCACAATAATGCACGCCTTATCCATAGGGCCATTTGTCCTGAGGTTGACGTCTTCTTGATCAACACATATTCTCACTATCAATTACTTTTTTTTACTGTGGATTTCCTCTTTTTGTTCCTCGTGGTCATCCTCTGTTGACATGTACTATTAAACCCTAAACCGTGGGTTGTCTGCTAGAACTAGGTTAGGGTAGTTATGATTTCTTTTTGTTCAAAGTATGCATCTGTTTATGTTTTTTGAATTTTGAAAATTTTAAATCTATTAAAATGTGTTTTGACAGTCATTCAGTAGTAACTTGTTAAATTTCCTCTCTCTCTCAAAGGTTGGGTGATTCAAAGGGACCTCGGGGGGGGGGGGGGGGGTTATTTTGGTGGAAATTTTGTATAATGTTTCTGTGAACTCGTAATGTTTCTATAGTGTTTGTAGGCCAAATCTTTATATATATAGATAAAAGATTCTTTCATGATTACAGAACAATAATGTAGATATGAACGACAAGGTTTGTTTATGTATGAAGAGTAGTAGGCAGAGTATCTCATTAGTGTTGCTAGACACAATGTAATCTCTTTGAGTGATATATATATATATATATATATATATATATATATATATATATATATATTATTTCCTTGTTTGTGATTTTAAAACTGTGTTGTTTGTGTAAAGATAATTCAAATACCAAATCCGGTGTTGTGTGTCAAGGTAACATCTCAAATGACATTCTAGGTCCTCTTTTCCTGTTGCAGTCCATTCTCATTACTTCAAATGGTGCGTGGAAACTTAGCGGTTTTGGTTTTGCAATCACGACAGATCAGGCATCATCTGATTCAGCTAATGTGCAGTCCTTCCATTATTCTGTAAGTTAATTTCATGCCTATTATTAACACTTTATAAAGTAACAAATAATTATTATTGAATATTATGTGGTTTTTGTAAGGCTTTGTACTTCATGTTCCGGCAGATTTGTTTTACCACAATGCCATATTTATGACAACAGATTTCTTTCCACATTATTTAGCTTTGTTGTAGTTTGCACAGACTGAGTTGCCTAGTTTTTTAAGTTACCGGAATCCACGGTACACAAAGCTGTAGAATTTCAGGTGACTTAAATTGGCATGGATTCTGGACATAAAAGACCCACAAATATAAATAAAAATCCAAACCTCAAGACTTTACTGGAAGCGTACTGTTACATTCTAAGAAAAAGGTTATAATTCATATGACACCTGTCTCCTCTTTTTCCTTAGTAATGTAAAATTTGCATTACAGACAGTCTGACACAAAAAATGCTTTTATCACTTGCCTTTCGAACTCAGCTTTCTGCAGCCCAACTGATATAGATATTTGTTACCTTGGGCGAAATGTTTTAATATGTTTGCACCAGATTGTTTTAGTCAATATGTACAGGCATCTGCATCTTCTTGTGCAATTTAGGATATCAACAGACGTGCAGTGCAATAATTCTTTAGCAATGTAATAAGTTATAGAAGTTGTACAGATAATCCTAGTAAATGACCAAACAAACCAAGTTTACAGCTCGGCAACTCCAAGAAACTCTTGAACCTTTATTATTTTTTTTTTTGCTGTTGTCATTTTGTTGTTTTTATCGTGGAATTTTTTGAAAGGGTAACCGTTAGCTATTTTCGTTTCAAGAATGTGGTTTGGAGGCGCTATATATATGATCAAGTCGAAATATAATTTGTGAAATAATTGAATGTTGATGTAAAAGGGAAATATTTGTACAGAGAAAAATCAATTTAATTGCATATTAGAATGTTGAAGAATGCCAACTACAAAGTACTTTTGATTTCTACACCTTAAGGGCCCTTTTTTGGCCTACAAACAGGTAGGATGTGACTCGCCCTTGCTACATGCCATCACTTTTTTGTACAAGGATCAGGTCCAACTAATAATCTTTAAAACTCAGCCTAATAAATTTAAGTTGCTTTTACCTAGGTTAAGATAATGAAAAGCTTTTTTAGAAGTTAAAAAAGTTTAGTGTATATAAATATACAGGCCCATGTGTTGTAGAAAACTCATTATATACGCTTGGCCTGTTATTTATTCAGTAATAATCACAACTTCACAAGGTATAAAAATGAAGGTAGATTTTTTTGTATATTGCGTGGTAGTATAATAGATGCTTCACGAGGTTATTGCTAATACTAGCTAACTGGTTCAATCTTTTAGATAGTCAACATGTTCCAGTAAGATTGGGAGTTTTCTGATCTCATTTTATTGTTCAGGAGTATGATGTTGAAGATTCTTTATTTCCCCTTCAGCCATCCCTAAATTACACTGCCCCAGAACTAGTTCGAAGTAAATCAAGTTCAGTTGGATGCTCTTCGGATATATTCAGTTTTGCTTGCCTTGCTTATTACCTGGTTGCTCGGAAGCCTTTGTTTGACTGCCACAACAATGTGAAGATGGTACTGTAACAACAATTTTTGCTTAAAGTTACTTAAAGTCGTATACATTGATCAACCAGCTGTGGCTAAATTTGTATTTCTGTGCCTAATTGTAAGCTTATTTATGGTAAATTTGGAGGGTATGTGCATCTCAGTCACTCAGTCACTGAGTCAGTGTATGGTACAAATACCATGCTAATTTATATTGTGTGAAATATCTTGCTCTTATACACAATTATATCCAGCACATTGTGCAGAGAGCACATTTACTTGCTCTAGCTTTGTTACGTGTACTTGTTGCAGTTCTTATTGCGGTCCTTTCACGTTTTTCTTTACTTAATCTTACATGTATATCTTGTTTATCTGGTTTCCTACAGTACATGAATAGTTTGACTTACTTATCCAGCGAGGCATTCTCATCCATCCCTTCAGACTTGGTTTCTGATTTGCGAAGGATGCTTTCTGCAAATGAGACATCCAGGCCAACAGCATCTGATTTCACTGGTGAGAGTATAGATCATCTGGTTGCCTAATATATTTGTTTGCAAATTACGCACACATATACTTTTATGTAGTTGTTTTAGAAACATTTAAAGCTTATAACTTGCACAATTTAACATGAGATATTCATAAAAGATAAAGGCTTGTCTATGTCAAGACCTCTGTTGTTAAAAAGTAAAGAAAAACTATCTTTCTCTGCTAGGTTTCCCCTCCCTCCTCAGCACAGAAGGTTTGTGTTGTTTCAGGTTCACTGCCTCATTGTCAAAATGGGGCGTAATACTTATGTTATGTTTTGAATTTGGTCCGCAATATAAAGGAACACATAGTAGGATACAGCAAAATTGGGAACCCAGAATTACTAAAAATGGTCATTCATAGCTATGTCAGATAAATATTCAATCTTGCTACTTAGGTTGTGGAAGAAACAAGTGTTTTCTTTGGAAGAGAGTACTCTAAATGATTTTAGCCTTACAGGTTTCATTGACTCTATCTATGATTTCTGAAAGTGTAAATTTCTTATGTTAATTTTTACTTTTGTGTAGGTTCTGCCTTTTTCCGGGATGATACGAGGTTGCGTGCACTTCGCTTCCTTGATCACATGCTTGTATGGCTTACATTTTCACATTGGCGGTGACATGTTTTACTTGGGCATTTGCCTAGTTGGATCTTGTGCAAATGGAAAAACTAAATCACTAGTGTTATTATATCACAGGCACGAGACAACATGCAGAAGTCAGAGTTTCTAAAAGCTTTATCAGATATGTGGAAAGATTTTGATTCACGTGTATTGCGATACAAGGTTCTTTTTCCATCTCTTTTCTTACTATGTTGTATCTGTAGCCTTGATTTGTAGTTGTGTAAACTTTTGTTTTTATATCTCATTTACCATATTCACCCAATATTGTTGCACATCTTTTTAAGCAACTGATCAGTATCTATGTTACCCAGAGTAGGTTGGAAGATGTCCAACATGGATATGTGTCCAGGTGTTGGACTGGCCAAGTTTATAAACTTTTGCATTTGGTTGAATTTTCAATTTTTTTTTGTTTTTTGTTCTGTATTGTCCTTCAATATGTGTTATTTCTTATATAGAAATATACTCATTAATCTCAAAGTAACGTTTTACAAGTTAGATTTTTATTTTGTTATAGGTTATATGTTAAATCTTATCTTAGTGCTAAATTGATTGTTCTGTGTTAATGCATGCAGGTGCTTCCACCACTTTGTGCTGAGCTCAGAAATTTGGTTATGCAACCAATGATTTTGCCCATGGTTCTAACTATTGCCGAATCTCAGGTATTGTGCTTCTTTTCTTAGTATGGGATACGGCCAACTGCAGATAATTAATTACACACCCCCATGCCTCCCATGAGGCTTGAACTCTAGAGTCATCACCTATTATTTCGTCTCTCTGCTAGGTCAAAGCCAAAGGATAAGTCTTTAGTTTCCTCTTCTGCTGATTTTTATATATGAAATTTAGTATTGCATGTAAGAAAGTTGCATCATTTGTGGGTGTTTAACAACCTTAGTACTTCCCTGTAAGTACTTCTTGACTGGGGGGCGCACAGGTTGATTTACTGTCGCTTATTATTTGACACTTTATTTTGGCGATGTACACTATTACAAGTGTAGGGTCTAGTCTGGCAGGCAGATCCAACTTCCTTAATTCTGTTTATACCCATCTAATTAGAGCTCCATCCCACCACTATGTGAATGGTTGCTCCATTCTCTAATCTCCTCCCTTCTCATTTTCACCACATCACACACCTAACAATAGATATTTGTATATATTCACTCTCCCATCTTACATCGATTTTTTTTTCAATTTTATTTTAATTCGAAAATCATAACTTTCCACTCCATTCTTACCTCATTGTATTTCTTCCAACCAAGCGGAGCATCAGGACCTATGTGTTTACGAGTTTGTTATGAATCATTCATCAGTACAGATTGCATGGATCTCTATTTATTTATATAGACTGAATGAAAAAATTTAGTTGAATACAAGAAGAAGATCAATTTTGTTTAAATTAAGATGGCACAGCTAAAATCAATTTTGTCTAGGTGCAATATTATAAACTAATTATTATTAATTTGTATCCTTAGATTTTCCATTTCAGTTCTTGTATCTTTTACCCTTTATGAAATTGCATATGGCTTTTTTTTCTTCCCATGAATTCATTCAGAGGGACCTATATTGGGTTAATTGCATATGGTTTTCTTTCTTCCCATGAATTCATTCAGAGGGACCTATATTGGGTTGCCTTTATTAGCACACAACGGGACATAAATTGATGAGTATTTTTAAGTTTATAGGTTTGTGACTCGTGAAGCAAGTGTTTTCCACTATTCTTTACTGGAGTCGGTTGAAATCTATCAACAATACAAAATATGTTGCGTCATTACCAGTTACCAGTAGAGGTTTCACACAAAAATGAACTCTAATTGTCACTAAAAGTTATAACCACTAGGATTCGGCTTCTTGAATATATTGCAGGATAAATATGATTTTGAGCTATCAACATTGCCAGCTCTTGTTCCTGTCTTGAATTCTGCTGCTGGTGAGACATTGTTACTACTTGTGAAACATGCAGATCTTATTATTAACAAGGTAATTCATGATCTAATCTACAAATGATTCTTTTGTAGATTATAGATTTTTCTTCCCATGAGCACACATCTAGTAATTCATATTTGCTTCCCTTATCCTAATTAATTAAAGGTGTTTTGCTATGCTTTAGGGATGAGACATTGTTCTATATTTTAGTATGTATCTTTTTCAGGCTAGTCAAGAGCACTTAATTGCACATGTGTTACCCATGCTTGTTCGAGCATATGATGATACTGACGCTCGTATGCAAGAAGAAGTTTTAAAAAAGACAGTATCTCTTGCTAAGCAACTTGATGCACAGGTAATTGTCACTGTATCATACTTGTACATCTTCGAAACTTCGATTGACCAAACTTGGCATTCACTTTATTTGAGCCTGTTAACAATGGTGCTCCTTTTGTATGTGTATGCACATGTATCAAATTGATTGTATAGTTACATATTTACATATAATGATTATGCTTGCATGTCTGAGTGTTTTGTCTTCCAATTGAAGCCCAAAAAAAATGAAAAATCAAAAACCTTATAGATGTGATTACAAATTTACAATTGTACGGTTGCATGCTTATTCTTCTAAAATATTGTTTTCATATAAATCAGAAAGTTCAATGGAAATAGATAGTCGATTTCTTCATCATTTATTTGTTTTTATATCTTGTATATACATTTTTCACAAGCAACTCCTGAAGTTGGAGAAGTTCCAGATAGCATGGATATTCCTTTCTACTTATTCTTATTATTTTCATTACTTTGGCAGCTGGTGAAACAAGCAATCTTGCCTCGTATACATGCTTTGGCACTTAGGACGACTGTTGCTGCAGTATGTCCTATAATGCTCTTTCTTTCTGTCTTCATTACTAAATATCTGACTGTCCCCGTTTCTTGTCTCATATGTGCTGGACCTGCTGCCTGCTGGTGCATGACGTCTGTGTTTTAAAATTGACTAACTGTCTTATTTGGTGCAGAACAGTTTTTTAATTATCTGTTGATACTTAATATCTTTTTTTTTTTTTGAATTAGTACACTTATATGCTCAAGTGAATTTGCAAGATTCTGTTTGCTTGTAGGAAATGGGTGTATATATATTACTCCTTTTTGTGTGTTAAGATCCCATGTTACAAAATAGGGGCCCATTTACTTGTTTTGAGCTTCCGTTGATGCGTGGCTATATATTTGAGCATTCCCTAACAGCACATTGCAAAAGTTGTGATGCCAGGCATGACGTCGAATTTGATTCTTGGCTTGTGCCTGTCAATTAGACACTTGCATATTGTATTGTAAGTTGTAACAAATCGCACAGACGAGCATATCATTTGAAGTTTGAATGTGATGGGCAAACAATGAGTAGCTAATTTTAATAAAGTTATCATTGCGTTAGTGCTGTGAAGCATTTGTTTTGTTTAAAAGTTTAGATTATTAATTGATTATTCGTTATATTTGTTTTGGCATGTTTTTGTCGGTAAATATATGTTGAATGGTCATCTAAATGACAGGTGAGAGTGAATGCATTGTTATGTTTAAGTGATATGGTCCCAATGCTTGATAAGCGGGCAACATTAGATATTATACAAACTATCCAGCGCTGCACTGCTGTTGACCGCTCTGCTCCGACGCTTATGTGTACACTTGGTGTTGCAAATTCAATTCTAAAGCAGGTGACTTTTTGAGCTGCCCTTTGTTTAAATATATATGCTAAACTATTTACTATGGTTGTCTTACATCCCTGTCATAATTCACAGCACGGAGTAGAATTTGCCGCAGAAAATGTTCTACCGCTGCTTGGACCACTTCTAATTTCCCAACAATTGAATGTTCAGCAATTTGCAAAATATATGCTATTTGTCAAGGATTTACTCAGGTACAAATATGCTCTCTTATTCTCAGTCACGAGCATGTGTGGACCATTGGTCTTTTTTGCTACTCTTGGCAATAATAGATATACGATTGTGTTCAGTTCCTTTAAATGAAATTGTTGGCTTCATTCTTATTAAATATAAGCAGAAGGGTCATTTCAAAATTAAAATAAAAGATTTTTTCTTTCTTATACACTTGTCTCAGAAAGATAGAAGAAAAGCGAGGAGTAACTGTTTCGGATTCTGGAGTTCCAGAAGTTCAAACACCAGCTGCTGGTGCTGGGCCTAACTTGGGACCAGTTAAGAAAAACACAGCAACTAGCATGTCTACCACAAAGAGCAGTCCGGCATGGGATGAAGAATGGATTCCTACGAGGGAATCTACCATGTCACTTAAAACATCGACAAATGTGTCATCGGCTCAACCTGCCATAGCCGTGGCTAGTCAGCAGCCTATGCAAATAAATCCTGCAACTTTGCCATCATCAGTTGCTGCTGCACCTTCACAGCCAACATCAGAATCATACGCCTCTGCTGATTTGGAGTGGCCTCCACGCTCATCTGTTGGTGTTAGCCCTCCAATAGGTGGTGATACTGATAAGAAAACTCCAAATGGGAATTTGTCAATTTCGGCTTTTGATGATGTAGATCCTTTTGCAAATTGGCCCCCTCGACCGACTAACACAGTGGGTTCTGGATCTTCCATCAATTTAAGAATAGGTCAGTCTGCAATTAATCCTGCATCGAATTTGAGCTCAAGTACCTTGAATGGCACAAGTTCTCAGTCTTACAACAATAGCAGTTGGACCTATGGTACTCAAAATGCTGTTGAGCCAATGAGACAGAACCAAATGAGATCGACGTTTAGCACTGGCAGTCTTAATGGCATTACTAACTCACAAGGTTCTCATATGAAAAATGATCAGCCTGATTCAGCTTGGGGTGCTACTGCTCAAAAACCAGCAGACATTGGATCAATATTTTCTTCTAATAAGGGAGATCATTCAGCGCTTAGGCTTGCTCCTCCACCCTTAACAGCTGTTGGTAGAGGTAGAGGAAGAGGTAGGGGAAATCAAGGGCAAAGTAGGGCTAATACATCATCCCGAACTGGTAACGCATCATCCGGGCAGCCACCTCTGCTTGATCTGTTGTAATTTTGTATCAGTAGTTTGTTTTTTGATTTACATAAGAGAGTATACAAATGCATCAAGAGTGGGTTACCCCAGTTCCCACGGTGTCGAGCAAGCTATCTGGACTATGTGATGGAACTGTTCGTTGATATATATGCAAATGTGACAATGGGTGCTGCAGCCGTCGGGTAAAGTTTGTTGTAATTTAGATTAAAACATTTGTTTGTAACATAGAAAGGAGCTCTGCTTATATCGATTCTTCCACCATTTTTCCTCTACATGTATTGAATAAGAATGTAATTATCATCGTCTTAGAAAAGTCGTCAGAGTAATCATACTAATGATTAATCATTAATATGGACTATGGAGCATTAAACATTCGTAATCTTACCAATTAAATCTGGTTGCTGGCCCCCTGATTAAATTACTCCATCCGTTTTGAAATATAAGTCGTCTGACTTTTTGGCACACATTTCTAAGTCTTTTGATCGTATAGTTAAAATCATTATTTTTAAAATTTTCTTTTTCTAAATAAAAGTATGTGATTTATATTATAATTTACAAAAAGAAAATTTTAAAAATAATGATTTTAATTATGCAATCAAAAGACTTGGAAATGTGTGCCAAAAAGTCAAACGACCTATATTTCAAAACAGAGGGAGTAATAAATACTATGATAGCATTAATAATGATAACTTTTTAAAATTTTGTCAAAATTATATGCAGTGACATGACAAAAAACAAAGCAGATTTATTCTCACTATCTTGAACAGAAATAAAAAAATAAAAATAACGACCTTTTTCGCGGGTAGAAACCACTCCTTCTCACACACGCACACACCCCCTTGTTTTCATGTTTATCTTCTCACCCTTTTTATCTTTTTCCACCAAGTAGGTTAGGGTTTCACCTATAGATACACATATACACACACGTATCGAATCAATTCAACATCACTCACTTCCATGGACGCCGGCGATTTACAAGGCTGGGAGGTTCTTCACGGCTCCGACACCGAGTCAATTCAAGATAATTTCGATTCCAAGTGTTTCGATTGTATCGATGGCGATTCCGGCGGTGCTATTCGATCCGATTACTTCTCTCTAGACTCTCCGATCACTTTTAAGAACATCGGTGATGTTTCCGAGGACGGTGTTTCGGTTAATTCCAATAATCCGAGCTGGATTGATCCTGGTTCCGATACTCGTTCACCGCGGAAGGAGTTTACTGAATTCTGGCCTGATTCCGCTAGTGATCGCTCCGATGATCCGAAATTTATCGAGTTCGAGGCGATTAAGGAGATAAATTTAGTTCGAAATGAAAAAATTGAGGTTGATTCTGATGGTGTGGAGGATCCTGGAAAGTATTGGTCCGATTCGAGTGAGGCGAAAAATGAGGAGTTTGTTGATGACGTGGAGGTTAAGGGTGGAGGTGATGTTGTTGAGGGGAAGGAAGGTGGAGATAAGGAGTGTGTGATTGGAGTGGCGAAAGCGAGTGAGGGAGAGAAGAGGGTGATGGCGTGGTGGAAGATTCCGTTGGAGCTTTTGAAGTTTTGTATGTTTAGGATGAATCCTGTTTGGACTGTTCCGATGGCTGCTGCGGTGATGGGATTTATGATCCTTGGACGTCGTTATTATAGGATGAAGAGGAAGAGTAAGAGTGTGCATATGAAGGTTACTGTGGATGATCAGGTCAGTTATTTCGTGTTCTGTAAGATGGAATGTGTATTTGAGATGTTTATTGTTAGACTATGCTGTTTGTTTATGTTGTTAATATTTACTAGAGTTTATAGGATTTGTTAGGGAGGTTGAGAATTTGTTTGGCAGCTAGGTAATTGCTGTAATTTATTATTAAACGGGTGAAGATTTGGATTAAGAAATTTTAGGGGTTTAATTATGAGAATGTTTAGCAAATAGAATAAATAAATTTGACTTTGACCATTAGTTGACAATGAATTGTGAGCTTTTGTATTTGTTTATATAATGTTTCTAGAGTACGAGGTATGAAATCACTTCAGGAAGAATGTTTAAGTGCTATAGGTGATCAGAAGTAGTCATGGTTAGCTGGAGAGATGGGATATAGTATTGTTGTAATGAATTGGAGATTGATGTATGCAATTACTTCTTTAGGAAGAATGTTTGAATGTTATAAAATTTGACTTTTTCCGTGAGTTGAAGATGAATCACGCTTTTTTGTATCTGTCTATAATTTTTCTAGATTATGAGGTATGAAATTACTTCAGGAAAAGAATTTTAGTGCTATAGGTGATCAGAAGTAGTGATAGTTAGCTATAGAGATGGGATATAGCATTGTTATCTAGTGAATGCCCCCTTTCTCTTGTTATAGTAGCAAGAGGTCAAGGGTTCAAGTCTATGTAGGGTAATGGGTGTGGCATGTGTGAGTAGGGTTCAAGTCTATGTAGGGTAATTCTTAATTGCCAAGAAATATATTTCTGAAGGAAGTGCTTGTAATTATGTAACCTAATGGCAGACTATCACCCACTTTCAGTGGCGGGGCAAAAATATTTGGTGTCCCGTGCCATGGTACACTACTTTTTGTTTAAAAAAAAAATTTCATTTTTTAATAAACAAAAACAATACTTGATAACAAAATAATTCGAGTTTTGGCTCTTTCTCTTGCGAGTTTTTGTTATAAATTCTTATATAATACTAAATAATTATCACTTCAGTAACACATCAATTGGAAGATAATAATTACAACTTTATTTGTTTCTACAACTTGTGTCTGTGTTTGTATGCCCACATAGCTGTTATATTACTTAAATGTATATTTTATTGTGGGGTTTGTTAGTAGGAAAAAGAAGAAACTACTTTTGGGTGATTTCTTTCTTGAATGCATAACTGAAGGATCTCTGATGTTAAATTACAAAGTTTCTGGCAATCCATGTCTTCATTGCATTACTGATTTACACGGTTTTTAAGGAATAATACTAAATTTTCTAGGCTTCTTGTATGTATTCTGGTGTTTGTTTTCGGAATTTTTTGTTACCTGTGCCAGGATATATTGGTTTTGTTCTGGCAATATCGCAATAACCTAATGGACACCTCATTTTTTTGGTTCCAACAGAAGGTGTCTCAGTTCATGAACCGAGTTGCACAAATAAATGAGGCCTTCTCTGTAGTGAAGCGGGTTCCTATCATTCGACCACAGCTGCCCGCAGCTGGGGGGATGCCATGGCCTGTAATGTCTAGATAAAAGTAATGTGAAACATCATGCAGCACCGGGAATGGATAGATCGCACCCTTATATATATGTATGGCTTGTATAATCAGTATTTTTGCATGCAACTTCTGTAAATTAAGTTTTCAAATGCTTAGAAAATGTACGTGTGCCAATCAAAATCTATGTATAAACTTAACAATTGCTGGTATTTCTTTCCTCTACTTGATTTTCTTCCATCTTCTGTTCCTCCATTTTTTGAAGCCGAAGTTTATCATCAGATACACTTAAATTTTGTGTTCCTTTAACTAGCAGCCTCTGTTACTCGGAGACTTGATTTTGCAGCTACATGCATATCAACACTTGGACACATTTCAGATTTGGTTAAATGCATGCAAATCTTTAAAATGTTGTCAAATTCAACACTTATATATGCATATTGAACACCTTCATCCAAATTCGCCAAATTCGGGACAAAGCGTGCATCCCAGATTATAAGCAGAGCAGTGCCCTCTAGATTCATTTAGGCCAAAATGTCAATGTCAATTATGACAGTGACACCAATGACTAACCAGCACCTGAAAGAATTTGCATGGGGACTTGCAGAGAGTAAACACTTATTTTTATGGATCATCATATCTTATCTTTTTGAAGGTGTTTCTGCAATAATATCAAAAGAATTTCTTGAGGAGATGAAAGACAGAGGTATGTTAGCAATATGGTGCCCACAAGAATGTGCACTTTCTCATCCAACGGTGTGTTGAAGTCTCCTACAGAGATTATATGTGGAGGGCCTATTATTCGCTCCCGTTTTTTACAGAATAACAAACCAGTTGTCGCTATATATGTACTGACACAAGTAGAGGTTATTCAAGATGTAAAGCACGAGGAAATCGAAACACTTATAAAGGAAAGGATGGAAGAAGAAAGGAAAGAAATTGAAGAAAAAGGCTCTTCGAGTGGAAGAAAATGGTTGCACAAGATACCAGTGTTGGAGATTTATCTTTTACCAACAATGACGAAGTTATCAAAGAAGTTCTCCTAAAAGAGAAAGTATAAGTGCAGATTTCAACGCTCTAATAACAGTTGCAGAGCATCACAGGGCAATACCAGACGAGTGGTGCATGTGCCAATTATTTCGTTTGAAGTTCATTTGACTTCGCTGAAGCTTGGAAACGGACTAAGGTTCTTTCAAGAATCTAATATTTTTGTAACAGTTCGAGCAGTTCCAATAATTAATTTATTTATTTGTCTTTTCGTTTGACGGGAGTTTGTTATCATAAGACGACAGCGTTTTAAGAAGGGATTAACACGATTGGGTATTGGGCACAAGCTATAGCAAGTGGGTTGGTTGCTCCTATGAGAAGCTGACACATGGACAAGGGAGTAGAAATAGCCAAAGAGAGAGAAGGAGAAGGCACGGAAAATCACGCATTTTACATTTCATGTTTTTACTTTCTTTTCTCTCTTGTAATCAGTACTGAGTTGTATTCTTCCTTTCCAAGTTATCAATTTAATGGCCTGTTCTTTAATTTTCTAGTTGAATTTACCTTGTTATGTTAATATAAAAATTACAAACGAAGCTGTTGGTTACAAAGTGGTATCAGAGCCTTAGTTCCTCGGACCAGAGTTGCTTAAACATGGCGGATGGTACCAGAATGAAAAGCATGGATGAGAGGTTGGGAGTATTGGAAGGAAAATTCAAAGAGATGTCTGAAGAAAATGCTCAAGGAAGAGCTGCTATGAATGAGAAATTGGTCGAAATGAGTCAACAAATTGAAGAACTGGGGATTGGGTGGAGTAAGATAGATGATAGATTTGATGAGTTGAAGGCTCTAATTGTAAGTGGACAAAAACAACGAAGGTCGGAAGGAGACTCTCCCACAGGGCAAGGCAGCACTACAGAGATCAGATCTGGGCCGGAATCGATTAATAGATCCAAGGAAGAGGTAATACCCACTTCTAGTTTTATTAATCCTCTGTTTACTACTGCTGTTCCTATTACACTTATAGTGCCACCAAACCCTTTCACAATGGGTTTTAATCAGTCACACCCATCTAACCCCCATCCTCAGAGCCCATAGTATACATCACCCCACAGTTCAATCTCCTCAGCCCCACCGTATTACTCCACCACCATGTCTACACATACAGGCTCAGTTGGTCCTAATGTGATAATTCCACACCAACTATACATACCCCCATATACTAACCCTCAAACTCAGGTTCCTTACTATACTCATATGTCAAATGGACCACCCTACTCCTATACTCATGTCACTCCTCACTCACCAAACTTTAATCCTATTCTGAAAATCGAATTCCCAAAATTCAATGGCCATGACCCAAAGGGGTGGATTGTGAGGGCTGACCAATATTTTGAGTTCATTAACATCGAAGAGGCCAAGAAGGTGAAGCTAGCTGGCCTTCACTTTGAAGGGAAGGCTAGTGTTTGGTATCGTTTCTATCAGAACAGCAGAGTGAACTCTAATTGGAAGGTGTTTCAAACCGATCTACTGTCACGATTTGAGAATCCTGAGGATCGTGATGTACAAGATTTGTTTAATAAATTAAGGCAAGTAGGCACAGTCATTGAATATGAAGATAAATTCGAGGAGCTGCGTGCCATGGTGGTAGCCAAAAACAAGCACTTATCTGAAGAGTATTTTGTTTCCAGTTTTATTAGTGGCTTGAAGGACCACATAAAGGGGGCAGTGAAAATGTTTAGGCCACAGGCCTTGGTGGATGCTGTATTTCTAGCAAAGCAAGAGGAGTCTAAAATGCAGAGGAACGCTGGCAGTACACCTAAACCTTTCGTGGCCAGATCGAGTTCAAGTATTGGAACAGAGAACAAAGGGAATTATCCTAGTAATACATGGGGTTAAGAAAGAACAGTTTACTAGCAAGTCCACGCTGACTAGTAAAGAAATCATGGAAAGGAGGGCACAGGGCTTGTGCTTCCACTATGATGACAAATATCACCCAGGCAAAAATTGTAGAGCAAAATTATATGCTATGGTGGGAGAAGAGGAGGACAGTAATGGAGAGAATGACTTGGAGGAAGGGAAGTTAACAGAAGATGAAGATTATAACCCTGGGGAAATCTCTCTGAATGCAATGTTTGGTAATCAGACTCCTAGTACCATACGTTTGCAAGGCATGATTAAGAAACAAAGGATGAGTATCCTCATTGACAGCGGCTCGACTCACAGTTTCATTGACAGCAAAGTGGTTAAGCATTTGGGACTAGTAGTGGAAAAAATGCCTTCTCTAATGGTTAGTGTAGCTGACGGATCAAAATCATTAAGTGACCTGGCCTGCAGAAATCTCACTTATAGTATATAGGGGCACTTATTTTCGAATGAATTCAGGCTTTATTCACTAGGAGGGCCAGATGTAGTACTGGGAGTGGATTGGTTGAAGAAAAACAGCCCGGTCACTTTTGATTACCAAGACTTTAGTATTACTATTCTCAAAGAAGGGAAGAAAATATTGTTACACGGGGAAAACCAAGAGGGTAAACTTAAAACCAATAGTGGGAAGGGGCTGAGTAAACTCATGAGGGGAAAACAAACAATATCACAGGGATACTTATGTATGGTTAGTGCTTGCGAGGCAGAGAAAAACGAAGCTACAGACCCCCCTATTCCAGCAGAAATCTCTCAACTATTAGAACAGTATAGTGATGTATTCCAAGAGCCTAAAGGTCTACCTCCCCATAGATATAATGATCATAGAATACCACTAAAGAAAGGTAGTCAACCAGTGAACCAACCAAGCTACAGGGTACCCTACTTTCAGAAAAATGAAATAGAAAGACAAGTGACAGAAATGCTCAAAACGGGGGTAATCCAACCCAGCACAAGCCCGTTTGCTTCTCCGGTTATCTTGGTGAAGAAAAAGGATGGAACGTGGAGAATGTGTATCGATTATCGCAAGCTAAATGATATCACAGTGAAGAATCAGTATCCCATACCGGTGATAGACGAGTTATTGGATGAGTTAAGGGGGGCGAATTGGTTCACCAAATTAGATCTTCGAGCTGGGTATCATCAGATTAGAATGACTGCTGGTGAGGAGCATAAGACAGCATTTAAGACCCATCAAGGGCTATACGAGTTCAAGGTCATGCCGTTTGGGTTAACTAATGCCCCAGCCTCGTTTCAAGCTCTTATGAATGAAGTTTTTCAGTCTCAATTACGAAAAACCGTACTAGTTTTCTTTGACGACATACTAGTGTATAGCAAGACATTTGAGGAGCATTTGTTGCATTTGGAGGAAGTTCTGAAAATCATGAGACTACACAAGTTGTTTATTAAGGAAAGTAAGTGTTCACTCGGTCAAAACCAGTTGGAGTATCTTGGCCATATCATATCTGGAGAGGTGTTGCTACGGATGCAAGTAAGGTTAAATCAATGGTGGAATGGCCAACTCCTCGAACTGTTAAGCAGCTGAGGGGATTCTTAGGACTTACGGGGTATTATCGCAGATTTGTACAAAACTATGGCCTAATTTGCAAGCCCCTTACAGAACTTCTAAAAAAGGGAACATTCCAATGGAATAAAGAGGCTCAACAAGCCTTTGAGCAACTTAAGAGGGTTATGACTTCTACTCCTGTTTTGACCTTGCCAGATTATACCAAACCCTTCATTATAGAAGCAGATGCTAGTGGTACTGGAGTGGGTGTGGTACTAATGCAGCAAGGTAAGCCAATAGCTTACTATAGTAAGAGCTAATTAGCAAGGCAACATGCTATGTCTACGTACGAGAAAGAGTTGCTAGCAATTGTGTTGGCTACGTATAAATGGCGTTCTTACTTGCAGGGTCACCGTTTCATAATCAAGACAGACCACCAGTCTTTGAAGTACTTGCTAGAACAGAGGCTCTCGACCCTTGTACAGCAGAAGTGGCTTGCTAAGTTAATGGGTCTGGAATATGAAATTACGTATAAAAAAGGGAAGGAAAACAGGGTCGCGGATGCATTGTCAAGGATGCACGAACCAGTTGTTGAAGAAGAACTACAAAGTATCACCACTATTCAACCAGGATGGATTACTGATATCCTTAATAACTACAACAACGATTCCGAGGCTTTAGAGATCATATCTGGAATTGCAGCAAACGATGAGAATTTTAATGAATACCAGTATAGTAAAGGGATAATCAAATACGGGGACATATTATATGTGGGTCAGAGTGAAGGATTTAGAGACAAGCTCATTTGGGAGTTCACGATGGAGTTGTAGGAGGACATCCTGGGCAAGATGCTACCTTCAAAAGGTTGTCTCAATTCTTCTACTGGAAAACACTGAAGAAGGACATTAATGAGTATATACGTACTTGTGACACATGTCAAAGAGTGAAAACAGGCACTCACTTTCCTAATGGACTATTACAGCCCCTACCAATTCCAAACCAGGTCTGGGAAGACATTTCGTGTGATTTCATTGAAGGATTACCTACTTCAGGAGGAAAAAATTGTATAATGGTGGTTGTGGATCGACTCTCCAAGGTAGGCCATTTCATTTCACTTTCTCATCCCTTTACAGCAACTCAGGTGGCTCAGCTTTTCCTTGATAATATCTATAAACTACACGGGTTACCAAGGTCTATTGTCTCGGACAGAGACAAGATTTTCACAAGTAGCTTTTGGAAGGAGCTGTTTTCTACGGTAGGAACACAACTGAATTTCAGTACATCTTACCACCCCCAATCAGATGGGCAAACTGAACGACTCAATAGGTGTCTTGAACACTATCTAAGGGCCATGGTAAGTAAACGACCTAAACAGTGGAATAAATGGCTGCCTTTAGCCGAATGGTGGTATAATTCTTCATTCCACTCTGCGATTCAAATGAGTCCATACGAGGCTTTGTATGGAGTGCAACCTTGTCAATTGTGTGTCCCTTCGAGTTGCAGAACAACTGTAGGTGCAGTGGCTGATTTCCAGATCGAGAGGGAAGCTATGAATCTTGTCTTGCAGGAAGCTATTCGTAGTGCCCAGCACAAATACAAGACTTATGCTGACAAGAAACGTAGGGAGGTCATGCTGGAGGTAGGTGATTGGGTATTCCTGAAACTGCAACCATATAGGCAGTTATCTGTGGCCATTAGAAAATATTTGAAACTAGCACATAAGTTTTTTGGACCATACAGAGTACTAGAGAAAGTGGGCACTGTAGCTTATAAACTTGAGCTACCAGAAGGCAGCTTAGTGCACCCAGTCTTCCACGTTAGTTTACTCAAGAAGATGGTGGGATCGAAGTTCCATGTCACTACAGAATTACCAAAACTGGGAGATGAAGGACAGTTTTTAGTCTATCCAGCTGCAGTCATTGATCGAAGGATAGTAAAAAAGAGGAATCGTGCAGTAGTACAGTGGCTTGTCCAGTGGTCACACTCCATTCCGGAGGATGCTAGCTGGGAAGATGCAGCTGCTATCTCTGAGCAATACCCAGATTTCAATCCTTGAGGACAAGGATTGTTTTCAGAAGGAGGCAATGTAACAGTTCGAGCAGTTCCAATAATTAATTTATTTATTTATCTTTTCGTTTGGCGGGAGTTTGTTATCATAAGACGACAGCGTTTTAAGAAGGGATTAACACGATTGGGTATTCGGCACAAGCTATAGCAAGTGGGTTGGTTGCTCCTATGAGAAGCTGACACGTGGACAAGTAAGGGAGTAGAAATAGCCAGAGAGAGAAGGAGAAGGCACGGGAAATCACGCATTTTACATTTCATGTTTATACTTTCTTTTCTCTCTTGTAACCAGTACTGAGTTGTATTCTTCCTTTCCAAGTTATCAATTTAATGGCCTGTTCTTTAATTTTCTAGTTGAATTTACCTTGTTATGTTAATATAAAAATTACAAACGAAGCTGTTGGTTACAATTTTATCACCTTCCAACTGCTTGAACTAATCAAACAGATTAATTAACGCTCCGATTTTATTATTTTGTAATCCAATTCAACCGCTCAAGTACTAGTTGCTTTCGTAGCCTGTAAAGGAGTGAAGTTATAATATAAATCTTGATAGAGATCATGCTCCATATCAGAACTGAGTACGAATGTTTCACTAGAAGGTGAGTGTATGGCGTTACATAATATAAGTATATAACTGTTCATTATGTTATGGTATTTGAGGAAGTTTCATAACTATGGTATTTGAGGAAGTTTCGTAACTTCGGTTATCTGATACTACAGACTCATTGTGCTACATTTTGCTTATATTTGCAAAAAATAAAAAAAAAACAATGTTGACTAAGATTTAACTTCTAAAATTTTTTAGAGAAAAAGGAACTTGAGATACATCTCAGGTAACTTTCCTAAGATACCTATATATTTTTAAATAAAACGACGTAATTTTGATTATGCAGAAATAGGCCCCGCAGGAGCACCGAGATTTTTTAATTGATTAAATAGAAATTTTATAAGGATCTTAGGGATGATACCTAAGATGCATCTTAGGTTCCCCATTCTCAATTTTATATTAGAATTATATCTCTTAACGAATAATCATAAATTTACGGCTTTATCCATATTCTGAAAATTGAACGTTACATGGTACTGTTTTACCAACTAAAAACAGAAATAGAATGCAAAGTGGAGACTAAAATGAAAAGTTATCAGAGGAACATTCAGTTCACTGAGGACTAGTATAAATATCGAGATGATAGATTGTAGACTTTCTGCTCAAACATTTTCTTCAATGCCCTATGTATGTCGATTAAAAGTGCAATCTAATAACATTCAAGTATTGTATTGTCTGAAATTCAAATTTAATGCATTCGTAACCTGAACAAGCAACCCTTATGATTCTTGAGAATGATGAAGGAGCAGGTACAGGATGCAAAAATAGTCAAGGCATGCATATTTATTAATACTCATTACAAATGAAGTATAAGCATGCATTCATACAAGCAAATAGCTTCAGTGTCGCTTGGTGAAACACACCACACCAGAATGCCACAGCAGTGGTAAAGTTACAAACCAGCACTAAAAAGTCAGGGAATAGCAACAAGGGCAATAAAAAGCAAAGAGAGTTAAGATCAATATATAAATCTAATATACAAAGTAGAACGAACATGTTAACAAATTCAAAAAAATAGATGATGCGAGTAGAAATAGAAGATTATAAGGAAACAAGAATATTAATAGACTAAACAGTACCAAACCAAAGCACTCAACCAGACAAGATTTTAATACCCCCAGAGCTTCGTAAGAATGATAACAACTTGGTGCATGCAACTATGCAAGTAACAACTTTGAAAAACCCTGACCTTTTAGTAAATATAAATGGGTCACTCTTCATATCAAACATATCAATGAATGTAAACGTAACCAACAGAGTTAACAGTTCATATTATGTAAGGGTTTATAGGGTACATAATTGGTAAAGCATGGACCTTTTCGAATGCGCACTAACACACATCATCAAGTCTCAAATCCCCAACATTTTGTTGACAAAGATTACGTGACCTATTTTCACAAGTTGTCATTATTAACTTCTCCGTGTTTAATCACCTTACGTAACAATATCCTAAAATCATTTTTCAGGCCAATGCAAGTGCCTAGTAGAGTACTGATTCTTACCATCACTTAGAAGACGCTTCGAAAAGAAAACAGAGAAAAGATTGATTGTGGTACAACACACAATAGACGATACACAAAACACAAAAAGAAGAAAAAAAGAAGGAAAATATATACTCTATTTTTTTTTTTTTTTTGATCACCAATATATACTCTATTTAAGTAAAAGCATGCACGCACATAAGAAACATGATCGCAAGTCAGGATACAGGGGAAGGCATCACTTTTTACACTCAACTCTTGCAATGCTAGAGAATTATGATGGAGCAGGTACATGATGCAAAACTAGTCAGCATATATGCACATACAGTCATAAGACTGCAAAATAAAGCAATCTGTTCAATATAGAGGACAAGAAAACATGATTAGGAGATTTAGCAATACCAAACCTAAGCATTCGACAAGACAATTAAGATATCAATTTGGAAAGTGTTATGCCCGAATCTCGGCATAGATCCTAAACAGGCTCAAAAGACTATGCAAGGGGCCCACCTCTCTTAATGGGCTCAACCACCTCTCTTAATGGGCTCAATTATCTACTAATGGGCTTAAATATTGAAGAAGGATCAACAAGGCGTGAGGCCCGGTCAGGGATCGTCTCACCTTTATCTCATCATATTATTTGAAGACAATCTCTCGAAGACATGATCCCGCCCTAGGGCTCGCCTCACTATGACTTCCTGCTGCTACTCTAGGCGTCTCACGCTAGGCCTCTAGGCGTCTCATGCTAGCCCGGCCTCGAGGTCGCATCTACAGGGCCGCCTCGCTACAGGGTCACCTAGCTACAGGGCCGCCTCGCTACGGGGCCGCCTCGCTATAGGGCCGCCTCGCTATAAGGCCACCTCGCTACAGGCCGCCTCGCTACAGGGTCACCTAGCTACAGGGCCGCCTCGCTACGGGGCCGCCTCGCTATAGGGCCACCTCGCTACAAGGCCACCTCGCTACAGGGCCATCTCTAGCAACAAGGCCACCTCGCTACAGGAGCACCTTGTCTATCCTCTCACGCTAGGCCTCTGCGCCTCTCACGCTAGGCCTCTGCGCCTCTCACGCTAGGCCTATGCGCCTACCGGGGTCGCTACCCGGGGTCGCATCTACCGGGGTCGCTACCCGGGGATCGCTTCGTTTGGCTCCCGTCAAGGGATCGCTTCGCACATAACCTCCAATGCGGGGTCACTACAGCGAGATCACTATCTCCTCTTCTCTGGAAGGCTCATGGCCTGACCCCTCGAGGTCGCATGCAAGGCCCTTGTTACTTCTCTGTTAGCCAGCTCTATCCGTTCGAGACTATGGGCTTCCACAGCTGGGCCATGGATCACGGATAGGGTTGATGGCTCACTTCCACGTCAGCCCTAAACGAGTGGGCTTGGACTATGGCTTATCTCTTAAAACCCTAGCCCGCCTAGGTAACTTCTTCTCCAAGAACTACGTATGGCTTGATCCCTATAAATAGGGTACGTAGGCACCTTGTTTGGATACGCCTCAGCTCACCCCTGACTATCTATCAACAAGATCAGCCACAAACAAACACCAATCTCCTCCCATGTTCTTCATGTTCATAGCAAAATATCCGTATTTTGCTCCATAAATCCAGCAACCTCCAATTTCGTGTTGTAACGAAATTCTCCCTACAACAATTGGCGCTAGAAGGAGGGGCAGTCATTAATTTGGGAGAACGATGACTAACTCGAACAAGAAGAACATAGAGGCCAACAACGGAGAGGCCGAGGTCGGGCTAGCGTGAGAGGCCGAGGCCGGGCTAGCATAACTACCCCCCAGGAGCGACCCCATAGGAGCGAGGTCATGCTTGCACCTAGCGTAGCGAGGCCATGCTTGCACCTAGCATGGCGAGGCCCCACCTAGCGCTGCGAGGCAGCATTCGAGAAGCATAAGCGACGTCACTAGGAGCGAGGCCAAAGTAGGGGCCAAGGTTCGGAATGACCCCCATCTCTTCGTTGAGAGCGTGAGCGGTCCAATCGTCGCGAAGACAGACCCCCCCTCTCTTCGAAGAGAGCGCGAGCGGTCCCATCATCGCGACGAGAGACCCCCCTCTCCTCGTTGAGAGTGTGAGCGGTCCCATAAGTACGAGCCCGACCCCGAGATTGTAAGAAGAAGGATTGTAAGGAGGATCAAGAGGAGTCAAGCTCGAGAAGCTCACTACTGACAAGAAGGATAAGTGATAGAGGCCAAGGCAAGGGTCAAGGTTCTAAATGACCTCCATCTCCTCATCGAGATTGTGAGCGGTCCCATCGTCATGATGACAGACCCCCTCTCTCCTTGTGGAGATCGTGAGTGGTCCCATCGTCGTGACGACAGACCCCCATCTCCTCGTCGAGATCGTGAGGACCCTATATGATGAAGCTAATGAGGCCCCTATATGGTGTGGATATCGAGATCGTGAGATGCTTCTTCTTGGTGAAATACCTCTACGCCGAGGAGAGGGGGGACGCTCTCGATCCTTGGGGTAAGGGGGGACGCCCCCGACCCTTGCCGACAATGAGGAGGTCCTCGATTAACTCAAGACACTGGGAAGAGCAAGCAACAAATAAGGAGGCTGAAAACGAGGCTCTCATTGGTTTCAAGCTCATACTAGAGATGAAGGAAGATAAGCCAAAGTATTTGAAAAATAAAATGAGCTCAAGACCTCAATATCTACATTCTTGTTCAACATAGGGAAGCATGTTATGACATTAAAGAAGCTAAGTGCTCTTGCTTAGCGTTGGAGAGTCCAAGTGCCCCGGGATAGCGTGATGAGGCCAAGTGCCCCGGGATAGTGTTGATGAGGTCAAGTACCTTGGGACAACAGTGAAGAGTACAAGTACTTTGGGATAGCGTTGAAGAAGTCAAGTACAAGTGCTCTGGGATAGCGTTGAAGAAGTCAAGTACAAGTGCTCTGGGATAGCGTTGGAGAGCCCAAATGCCTTGGGACAACTTTGATGAGGCCAAGTACCCCGGGATAGCGTGATGAGGCCGAGTGCCCTGGGATAACGTGTGATGAGGCCAAGTGCTCCGAGATAACGTAATGAGGCCAAGTGCCCCCACATAGCGTTGATGAGGCCAAGTGCCTTGGGACAACAGTGAAGAGTACAAGTGCTCTGGGATAGCGTTGAAGGAGTCAAGTATGCTTATAGCGGGATCACATCAAATTCCTTTCATTACAAATGGTGTCAACTCCAAATAATACAAGAAGATTGCTGAAACACTTTGATTCCTCATCACATCTACAATGATAATGAGGACTCGGGGGATAGTGGCATTACATATACACCTCTTCTAGAAGGGCATTTGAAAATTTTCAAGACAAGGCCAGCACCTAGCGTTGCGAGGCCACACCTAGCGTTGCGATGCCGCACCTAGCGTTGCGAGGCATCACCTAGCGTTGCGAGGCTGCACCTAGCGTTGTGAGGCCGCAAGCCCGATATATTACAATGCAAGGCCACTTGACCTCATTGGCGATGATGGGTCAATTCGTAAGTCTATACAATGTGGAGCTATCTCTAGGCATGTGTTAAAGTCAATCTACAAGCAAATAAAGCATATGAAGACTCAATCAGCTATCCCAAAGCACTTGGGAAAATTCAAAATTACTAGTTTTCAAAGATGCAAGGCCCACCAGCTACATATGTGAGGTGGGGCTAGAGCCAGCAATATGGATTATGCGAGGCGAAGGAGGAGTACTTTGTGTTCATATGCGAAATGGGTCATCAAACAAGGACGAAGCCGGGGCCGGGATCGAGCTCGTTACTCCAGAGGGTCATAGGTTGAGAAGTGCGAGCCACTAAGGGAGTCCTCTCATTATATCAGTAGGAGGAGGCCTCTCCACAAATGAGGCTGCGAGGAGGAGGCCTCTCAACATATGAGGCTGCGAGGAGGAGGCCTCTCAACATATGAGTTTGCGAGGAGGAGGCCTCTCCACAAATGAGGCTGCGAGGAGGAGGCCTCTCAACATATGAGGCTGCGAGGAGGAGGCCTCTCAACATATGAGTTTGCGAGGAGGAGGCCTCTCAACATATGAGGCTGCGAGGAGGAGGCCTCTCAACATATGAGGTTGCGAGGAGGAGGCCTCTCAACATATGAGGATGCGAGGAGGAGGCCTCTCAACATATGAGGCTGCTAGGAGTCCTCTCATTATATCAGAAAGAGAAGACCTCTCCACATATGGGGCTATGGGGAGTCCACTCAACTTATGAGGAGTCCTCAACATAAAGGGAGTCTTTTCATCATATTAGGAGTCTTCTCATCATAATAACAAGGAGTAAGCTCGGAGGAGAGTCCTCTCATCATATTCTAGGAAGAGCTTGAAGACACAAGTGAAAGCATGAGCTCATATATCAGCTAAACAGAAGACATATTTAACAATTTATGACCGCGAGGCCCTATGAGGTCGCCTCTCAAGATCCCTGCAGGACCATATTGTGCTTGGAAGAACCCTTCGAGGTCACCATCACTAACATATACATAGCTTCGCATCAACTGGAAAGCGTCACTTTACTTGATTCCACATTGCATTCATAATGGCAATATGGAATCGGGGGGTAGTTGTTATGCCCGAATCTCGGCATAGATCCTAAACAGGCTCAAACGACTATGCAAGGGGCCCACCTCTCTTAATGGGCTCAACCACCTCTCTTAATGGGCTCAATTATCTACTAATGGGCTTAAATATTGAAGAAGGATCAACAAGGCGTGAGGCCCGGTCAGGGATCGCCTCACCTTTATCTCATCATATTATTTGAAGACAATCTCTCGAAGACATGATCCCGCCCTAGGGCTCGCCTCACTATGACTTCCTGCTGCTACTCTAGGCGTCTCACGCTAGGCCTCTAGGCGTCTCATGCTAGCCCGGCCTCGAGGTCGCATCTACAGGGCCGCCTCGCTACAGGGTCACCTAGCTACAGGGCCGCCTCGCTACGGGGCCGCCTCGCTACGGGCCGCCTCGCTATAAGGCCACCTCGCTACAGGCCGCCTCGCTACAGGGTCACCTAGCTACAGGGCCGCCTCGCTACGGGGCCGCCTCGCTATAGGGCCACCTCGCTACAAGGCCACCTCGCTACAGGGCCATCTCTAGCAACAAGGCCACCTCGCTACAGGAGCACCTTGTCTATCCTCTCACGCTAGGCCTCTGCGCCTCTTACGCTAGGCCTCTGCGCCTCTCAAGCTAGGCCTATGCGCCTCATGCCGCTCAGCCTCGGGGTCGCATCTACCGGGGTCGCTACCCGGGGATCGCTTCGTTTGGCTCCCGTCAAGGGATCGCTTCGCACATAACCTCCAATGCGGGGTCACTACAGCGAGATCACGATCTCCTCTTCTCTGGAAGGCTCATGGCCTGACCCCTCGAGGTCGCATGCAAGGCCCTTGTTACTTCTCTGTTAGCCAGCTCTATCCGTTCGAGACTATGGGCTTCCACAGTTGGGCCATGGATCACGGATAGGGTTGATGGCTCACTTCCACGTCAGCCCTAAACGAGTGGGCTTGGACTATGGCTTATCTCTTAAAACCCTAGCCCGCCTAGGTAACTTCTTCTCCAAGAACTACGTATGGCTTGATCCCTATAAATAGGGTACGTAGGCACCTTGTTTGGATACGCCTCAGCTCACCCCTGACTATCTATCAACAAGATCAGCCACAAACAAACACCAATCTCCTCCCATGTTCTTCATGTTCATAGCAAAATATCCGTATTTTGCTCCATAAATCCAGCAACCTCCAATTTCGTGTTGTAACGAAATTCTCCCTACAACAGAAAGAGTTAAAGCCCAAATCATATTTTAGCACAAACTAAGTGCCTAGCAAAATACTGATTTTTACCAGCACATGGAAGAAGACTGGGCAAGAAGTCAGGACATCACTTTAACACAAACAAGAAATAAAAAGAAATAGAACAGCACTGAATCATTGTGGCAGAACACACATAAGGCCGTGCTCATTGACAAAGAAAACAATAAAATATTCAAAGCGAGAAAGGATCAATATTATATATTCATCATACAAAACCCAAACATTCGACAAGATATCAACACCCACAACATTAGAAAGCAACGAGAAGAAAGATCAGTACTACAAATCCTTAATACAACGTCAAGCAAGCGGGTTGCAACAGAAGACAACTATTAAGAAATTTAGCAATACAAAAACCAGACGTCTTGAAACAAAAGACAAAGAAACTTGGCAAAGGGATTTAGCAACACCAACCAAGCTTAGCAAGAAAAACAAGTGATCAGCCTGCCTTCGTGCTTGTCAGTAATCCGTAACTTGAACAATTTGCGGTGAAGAAACTCTGAGTCGAAGTTACTATCAATCCCAAACTTTTTCTGCACACGTGTTTTATAGTAATGCTTATCATCCGAAGCTGTCTCAAGGAGCGTTGGAGTGGGAGGAGAACATGAACCTGGGATATAAAAAAAGCTAAAAAGAGCCACAGGGTCATGAGATTCAGGATGGAGGCCGTAAGACACACAGCAAAGTACATTACGACCATCAATGGTTTGAAGAGCAGTCATGCTGCAATGTGATGCATTACATGAAAAAAAAAATCGTGACGGAGAGAGAATTCCCGCCAGAAATCAAAATCAGGAGCCAATAATGGTCGCATAAACATAGACCTAGTAGAATCTGTAAGATAAGAGTCGGGAGATGCAGCAACACTAAGTATATGATTATTTTGAAATCCCCCAAAAAGCATTTTACCGATAACCACGACGGGGGAATCGAAAGCGGGATGGAGTTTATTAAAGGCATCCCAAGAAGGGGAAGTACTCAAGACTTTCCAGGAACCATTGATTAAATTGTAAGATAAAACGGATTCATCATGTGCGCCCCATTCAAGAGGATCGGTGGCAAAATAGACCGTGTCATCCAAAACAACAAAGGATTTCAGATCACCTATACCACTAGGTTTAGGTTTCAAAATAGTCCAGGAGTTGCGGGTGGGAGAAAACATTTCAAAATCGAACGAGGTAAAAGAGAAAGTACGAGAAATGACATAGAGATTGTCTTTGGCAACAAAAACAAGGGGTCTGGATTTAGGGGAGTTCATGGGGGTTTTAAGTCTTTCCAAGTATTTAGAGGCAAAGTTAGTTACGTTAAGATATAGGTTATTGATTCAATATTTGGCAATTCTGAAAACATCAGTAGGTTTCTGGCCAACAAAATAAAAGTAATCACCAAAGGGAGTCAATGAATAGAAATCGGATGGAAGATCATGAGGTCCAAAAACAAGACAGAGGGACAGATAGGGAGATGGAATCTCATGTTTCTTACAACTAAAATTATGATTATCATTATGATTATTATTAAGCTGATCATAATTAATCCTAATACAAAACATAACCGACATGAGATAACTTGCGACGGAGAGAAGCAAACATGTAAAAATAAGAGGAACCTAGCTTGATCAAGCGATTCTTCTTATTCAACTTGTTCTTCCTACGTTTCATCTTTATTTCTGAAGAAGGCTTTGACCGGACACAGGCATCGGCATCGCCGGCGATGTTTGTAGCTGGATTCTCGATCGTCATACCACCAACGATCTTAGACATAATTCAGTGTTGTATGTTTTTTAGGGTTAAAGTATAGCTAAAGACCAAATCCCGTGCCCTTTCCCCCCTTGGGCCCGATCCGAACCCCTAAAATCATTTTACTAAAATGTTTGAAAAGCCCAATCCCAAAATGCCTGGCCCACAGACATTGTATGAGCCTTCTATTTTTCATTAAATTTAACTCGACGACTCTGGTCCGAAACTCGGATAAAACTCGAATTTTCAAAAAGTCCGGATAAAAATTCAATTCGGTCCAGTTAAAATTCGAAATATTTTTAATATTCTTAAATTATTAATATATAAATTAAAAAAGGTACAAATAAATTCCTGTTTAGCCCGATTCGGCTCGGCCCGTGAAACTAAAACGATCCTCTTATTTTAGACCCAGCCCGATTTTCAAAAGCCCGGATAAACCTCGAGCTTTAAAGACCTATTCAATACTGAATAATTCTGTAATTTCTTGAAATAAAAACATAATAACTAATTAACAATGTCTAAAATTTCAACCACAAACTTTATTTTCAAAAACGAATACAAAATTTAAAATTTCTAAAATAACAATGAATAAAAACAATGATTTAGAATTATAATGAAAGTATCAAGTCACATAAACATATTATTAGAATTTAGAAAATAATACTTGTTTTTATAAAGATTTGATTGAAGTGAAGCAAACAAAGTACATGAAATGAAGCACACAAACAATTAATTCATTACATAGTGAAAAGCAGATTCTAGAATACAGCTAATATATTTGAATATCTCCCATGAAAAGTGAAATTTTCGTAGTCTACAACGTCGGCGGCAAAAGTGATCTCAAATTGACAACATATCTTGTAGAGGACAATAACACATCCGACTTCAACCGGTTTACGGATAAGTGGGTACCTATTCCTATCCAGTCGGAGATAAAAATCAACTTGTTGTGTCCCAACATCTATAAAGATGATTCTTTTACCAAATAGGTCTGAGTCATGGATGCTTATAATCCATCCCTTTGCATAATCGATTGGTAAGGTGTCGATGCCCACAAAGTCATCGTATTCTTCAAACGCATATTTTGATATTCCTTTAAGAGTCCTGCAAGTGACGAAATAAAAGGGATTTTGCATTCTATCTTCATTGGATTTGGGTACATGTTAGCGTAATATCCCGCATCTGCAAAATTACATATTTTTAGCAATATAAATAAATGAATATTAAATCAGTACAAGAAACATAAAATACCACTACTTTGGATGAACATTTTACGATCCTTCCACTGCTTACTTTTGTGATTAATTCGGGGAGTTTGCGGAATTGGAGTGATTGATTAAGGAGGTTACAGAGTGATTGGTTGACGATTGAAAGTGGTTCCTCTTTCTCTTCGAGGGGAATGTTGGGGAAGGTTTACAGAACTATCCATGTGTGGTTGATATAAAGCATCGACAGCTCTAAACATTTCATCAATTGCTTCTTGTTGAGAAAATGTAAGGTTATTCTAATCGTAACTGCAACTATGATCGAAAGTTGGACCGAGTGGTTCTAGAGGGATTGGATCGATTGTTTGAGGAATTTCTGGAATGATTGGCCGATGATTGGAAGTGGTTCCGATTTCTGTTTAAGGGGGGAGGGGGTTGGGAGAAGTTTAGAGAACTATCCAGGTGTGCTGCATAATAATCATCACCAGCTATATTATTGTTTATAACGCCCCCTAATCCCTTACCATGAATCGGGTCATCACAACCTTAACCATACACATACATACCTTTGCGGAATATTTATTCACCTGCTCACAATATTATCTACAACAATATTCAATATAAACTCCATACTCAATTCCACAGGTTATAGTCTGAGAACATAACATAAATCCTCAAAAGTTATTACACAACAGAGTATCCTCCAGAATCTTATTACAACTTCTACTTAGATTTATTACAATACTCAAACCTTCATTTTAAAGCAACGTCATACAACCTTGAGACTCTAAACAGTGAGTCTACTAAACACATAATAAAAGTCTGTCCAACTTATTCCCAGCCTTCCAGCATTTTATCTAACACTTTGGATCATCTCCAGGACCTTTCCCTTTAGCAAAATAAGATGCCGAAGCCTCACCTCTTTTGTTTCGTGCTGTATCATTAGTATACAATAGCAAGAATGAGCCAAAAATTGCCCAGCAAGTTATATACACCTGAATCATATATATATATATATATATATATATATATATATATATATATATACTGTTGAGTATTGAATACAGTAAAAGAATATGGGGGGTGAATGGATTCTTGAACTTTTCTTCGTTCTTGAATCTTTGCAGCAAGATATGTGTTGAGTGTGTGAGATATGTAAGTGCGGATAATAAAAACAAACACAACACAATATCACTTTAATTTAATATTTTATTAGATAAAGATTTTGCTACAATCTGTGAATACAAATGATAGTATTCTCAGCTTCGTTTTTCTCAGAGAGATATTTCTTGTGATGTATATGAAAAACTTAAAAACTTCTTTTTAGCTAAGGAAGTGAGGCTGTATCCTTATAGACATGGATACACCTACTTACTACAAATAAGGTAGGTAAAACAAAATACATTCGAGTCTGTCTATCTCATTTGAGTAAGAGTCCAAACGGCTACAGATTTGACTTTGCAAAGCCTGTTCAGATCCACTTCTTTAGCTCCTTGTCCCTTGACTTATCTCTCCAAGCTTCTTTCTAGGCTTTCCAACGTGCTTTATAGTACAGAGTCAAATAAAGCGTCTTGGCTTGTTACAGGTTTCTGACTTGTACAATTCTTCAGTATTTTATCTTCAAGAATGTATTCGAGAAGTGGCTAAGTGAATGATTCGAGAACTAGAATTAACTTGATCGATAACTCTGAGTTCTCGAATAGTGTTATCTTGACATATCGAATCACTTCTCGAATAGCTCTTTTCTCTGGGAGTCCTTGAGATATCGAATAGAGCATTTTGACATATCGAATCCCTGAGATATCGAATAGCATCTTGAGTCTTTGAGATATCGAATGTAGCTTTGACTTGTTGACCCTTTGAGAACTCGAATATCACCTTTGACCTGTTGACTCCTTGAGTTCTCGAACAGAGTAATAGACATATCGAATCTCTGAGATATCGAACAGTGTATTCAGAGATATCGAATAGTGTCTTCTGAGATATCGAACCCGTGACTTCTCGAATGCTAGACTTCTCGAATAGACAAATGTACTTCTCGAATTTGTACTTAGGCAAATTCTTCATTTCTTCAAATCCCAACTGTGATTATTTGGCAGTCTTTATCTCCTTGCTTGAGGCATGAACCTTGGAACTTCTTTCAAGCATTATTCTTGACTTAATAGGTACAGTTACACAGCTAGAATTTGATGCCTATTACAAGTACAGAACAAGTAGAAACTCTACAACTAGAGGTTCCCTCATTTAAGAGGTCATGTAGGTAATGCATAGCGTTACAAACAACTTAGGCTTGTTATTAGATGTAATCAGGCATGCCTCTGTGACTAACAATCTCCCCCAAATTGTGAGTAAGACCCTTAGTCACAATTTCATGTCTGATAACAAGCCTAAAATTCATAAAGATAAAACTTGACAGTACATGTATGAATTTTGATTAGCAATGTGGATAGAACTACAGGGTGAGTAATCTTACAGCCTATGATGAAGTACTAGCCATTGTCATTTGTTTCCCTTTCCATAGCTTTGGCTTGAGATTCATCATATGCTTTCTCTCTTCTTTCTTTCTTCTTCCTTGTATTCTCATCCATAGCTTTTATTATTTCTGCCATAGCATCCAATTCTTCAAGCAAAATTGAGTCTTTGAAATCTTCAAGTACTGGTTCCAGAATGTTTGCAGGATAGTGGTTGAGTAGGTTCATTCTGATGTTGACCTGATTCCCATTTCTCCTCCTATACTTCACCACATAGGGGTTAAACTGAACTCTACACAATCCCTTTGCCCTTAGCTTTTCTGCTTTAATCTCCAGTCTCTCAATTTATTTCTCCCTTGCTAGCCATTTCTCAAGACACCTTTTTTTGATTTTCTCCTCATGATCTCTCTTCATCTTCACAAAATCAATTAGCTCCAGCTTCCATACTCTTTCCACTTTATCTTCTGAGCTCAACAATGCAATGATTCTCTCTATGTCATGTAGCTTGCCCTGGTGTTGACATCCTCCTTGTTTGAATTTCTCCTCCCTTCCATCAGTATATTTGATCTCAAGGCAGTTATCAACAATGGCAACATGGTAGATTCTTTGAGCTTGTAAGAATTGCAGTTGGTCTTCATCAAAATCTTCATCTAGTGGTTGGAGTTTTAAGCCTGGATAGATTGTCAGGGTCTTTGATTTGGATAGCTTTGATTTCCTTGCAGCTTGCTTGAATTTGATTCTTTTTACATGATTACTTGGCAGCAGTATGTGACCTTTGTTTGTAGACCATTGTAGTATTCCATTAGCAGTTTGCTTTTTGAAACATACAGATGGTTTCTTGACTTGAATCTTCTTCTCTTCTTGAGGTGGCAAGACAGTTACAGAAGCCATAGATGTAAATTTTGGAAGGTCACTGCTGACAGTATTCACCCTAGACTTAGAGTCTTGTGTTGTGGTGAGGTTACTGTCAGCAATGCCTAAGGCTTGCTGTCTTCCACTTTTCCTCTCAGTGCCTTTACCTTGGTCATCATCATTCTTCTTCTCCTTATCATCCTTCTTCTTTTTCTTATCTTCATCACCCTTATTACTCCTGTGATGTCTTCTCCTTCCATCACTTTTATCCCCATCCTTGTCTTGATCACCATCCTTGCTTGGGTTGAACTTAGAAGTCTCAGATACAATGCCAGTTGCAATGTATGACCTGAGATAAGATATAGCTTCCAATTCTTCTGTTGTTCTTAAACCTTTCTTCATGTTCAGCTTCTCAATAATGGCAATAATGAGAGATTTATTCTGAGGAACCAGATGCTTAGGAATGACCAGTTGCTTGATATCATCAATTCTTGTTGCAGCCTGATAGATGATGATTCTAGGATTTGTGAATACTTCAGGTAGCCTTGCTGGTTGACCATCCCTTAACTCATCAAAGAGACTCTTGCTGTTTTCATCCTTCCTTTCAATCAGTCCAAGGAACACATCCACTTCTGAGTGCTTTAGACCCTGTAGTGTGTTGATGGTTAAGTGCCATATCTTATTCTTTCCTACCATCATTATCTCTTTGAGCCATAAGCCATCAACTCTCCTTGGTACTACAGTGAGATAGTCAATCTGACTCTTCAAACTCCTATGATATGACAAAGCATCACCAACCTGTTCTCTTGAGACTTTCAGAAACTCCAAGAATGCATCATCATGATAGACATTTGAGTTTGCAATATCTTGTAGCTTGGCCTCAGTGACCACCTTCACTTCTACTGGCTTGGCACTCTTAGATATGGAGAATGGAGGTTTGTCAGATGGCATACTCCCTGCAACCACTGTGGTTATGATAGATTGCTTTTGACCACTAGGAGTAGTGATGTGCACAGTTGGTAGAGTGACAACTGGCAGAGAAGTAGGAGGCTCATCAACTTTGGATTTTCCTTTACCAGGCACATGAGTTAAAGATTTTGAAGCTCTTTGATGGCAACCCTCATTGAACTCGATGCCCTTTTCTAGTGGTCTCTCTCCCGTTGGATTTGAGTTTCTTGATGTCCACTTCTCCCCCTTAGGCTTGTTGTCAGTCACAGAGGCTGTAGGAGTGACCTTTGGGGTTGAAGATTCTTCAGGTAGAGGGAGACCCATGTGCTTCATCATTGTAGACAACATTGATTGTTGATGCAGAAGAACATCAGTTGCGGTGGTGGCTTGAGTGTTCAACTGCTCATTCAGAGTGGTTACAGTGTCTGTAAGATGAGCATTAGACTGTTGGAGAGAAGCTACCTCCTTTTCAAGAGTATCCACTTTAGTGAAGAGCTCATTGGCCTTAAAACCAGATAGGGATGATCCTTCAGTCTCTGCACTTCAAACCTTGACATCTCATACACAGGGACCTCAGTGACCAGCTTGTCTCCATATTGATTTGCAAAGAGGGTCCTGAGCATGGCATTGGCCTCTGTTGTCTGATCAGAAAGATTTTGAAATTTGTGCCCCAGACCTGTGACAACATCCTTGAGAATAGCCAAACCATTGTCCATCCTGGTGCAAGTAGCCTTGCAGGTTCGAATGTCCTTGAGAACAGTCTCCATTTGAGGGAATTTAGCATCAAAAGTCCTCTTTATCTCATGCACCTCCTTGGTTGTGGCTGAACACACTTCATTAACTTCTGTCTTTAGACCTTTTCCAAGGTAGTGTGCAGCCTTGAGAATGCCCTTGTAGCTGTCATTCACTGCTTCATACACATCAGTAGGGTTGAGAGATTTGGCATTGGACCTTATTGAAGTGATGTACTCTTCTCTGAGGTACTGGAGACCTTCTGAGAGAGGGATGGCATTTGTTCCTTGTAGCCAAGCATCTATATTTCCATCTCTCTCAGTTTCATCTATGATCTTTGCCTTCTGTTGTTCTACATCATCTTTGTGGCATAAGAGGATAGCTTCATAGTCTGAATTGGGCATGTCTGTAGTGAGAAGGTGCTGAGCAATTTTTGTGAACTCAGGGATCTGATCCACAATTAAGCTTTGTAGTGCTTCAACCGTCAATTGTGGTGGAACAGACCCTGATCCTGAAGCACTGTCACGTTGCATGGGCTTCAGCCATTGAGACATATAGTTAGAGCTAGAGCTAGGCAAGCTAGACTCCTCAGTTACAGATGCAACTTCTGTAACCGGATGGAAAGACTCTACTACTGTTGTCTCCACAGGAGTGGGATGAGTTACAACAGTAGGTGACACAGGCACAGAGTCTCTAGTGAAAACTAGTGAATCCTCTGTGTTTGTGATGGTGTCATTAGGATATGCCCCAGCATGCATTCCCTGACCATCTAAATGTGGTACCTGGGTGGTGAGCAAGGTGTCATGCACCAAGTCACTTGAATCCATTGGCTCATCAAGAGAAAAGAAATCTTGATGATCAATGCCTTGCTTCTCAATTGCTTGAGTTGCAGGCTCCAAAGAAATATGAGTGGTAGATTCTGGAAGAGAAGTGTGTTGTAGAATAGATTTTGGCAACTCTCCCTGAGAAATAGAGGGAGTTTCAAGTATAATGTGCTCTCCACTCAGTGTTGTTCCAGCCTTATCACTCCCTTGTGCTGACTCTTTACAGGTAGGTGCATTGGGGAGGATGCTTGATTCCATAGATGCACCCTGTTGAGAGGATACATCCACTACACCATATAATGGCTATAGCAACTCCTGAAAATTGTTGATAAATGGCCTAATACCGTTGCCATAGATGCTATGGCATTGCTTTTGCAAAAATTGGGCGTGAACTTTGCTTGGGTTGCAATAGGTCCCTATAGCAACGAATATAGTACCATATAGCAATGCTTTAATATCATTGCAAAAGTTTGTTATAACAACGTTTTCCAGTCTATAGCAACAATTTAAATTCATTGCAATAGGCTATAGCAACCCTGTTTTGGATATTTATTGCAACGTTTATGGTGGCAATGGCAACACATTTCTGTTTAATAACAATGCTTTTAGTAAGGAATTAACAATAAATGGCAACACATTATGAGGCAATAACAATGCTTTAGTAAGGAATTAACAATAAATGGCAACATATTATGAGGCAATAACAATGCTTTTATTTAAAAAAAATGGACATGACCCATTTGTTCATATAGAAATCCACCATTAACATGGTATTTCATACACACCAAATATCCAAAACCATTCGGACTACATTGTCAACATAACCATTCAACGTCTAACGACTAAATGGAATCAAACGACGACATAAACGTGGTAATTAAAGTTTACAATATTCACCAAAAGCTTAGATATGAATTAAATGAAAATGCTCCAAGTCAAGCATCTGCATCTTCTTCATCTGCCTTATCTCCATATATTAATTAAACGATCTGCAATTTCTGCCTTCATCTGCATTTCACCTTAATTTGCTTAAAGGTGCTCTCCATATATTAATTAAGTCATTGTCATTGTTGACACATAGAGTTTTGTAATCCAGTTACAATGCTAGTTATTGGTCTCCTCATAAAATTCATTGCACCTGAATATATAAGAGGAAAAAACACCAGTAACTAGTTCAAAATACAGAGACAGATAAAACCATAGCATAAACAATTAACATTAATAAATTAATATGTAATAACTATATTCCCTTATTTACAGCAAAGAATTGAAACCAGTAAGAAAGACATAATTGATAGTATGAAAGTGCCTAAGGGATTATGTACTTGTAGGACAACTGACAAAACAGTAGTTATCAATAAGCACTACAACAATGCTATGTTTTTCCAGAAAATGAAATGATCCAGGTTTAAAGCACACACAAGAACCTTGACAATTACAACATTCCCACTACTCGGAACAGAATAATAGGACCCCAAATTAAAAAGAAATCCAAATCCACAAATTAAACCCCAAATCTGGTACTCAAATTAAGAAAAAGAAAAAACCCCAAATCTGGTACTTAAAATAAAATCCCCAAATCCCAATTATCACTAATTGAACTCGATTTGAGCAAATACATGGAAGAATATATACAAAAAAAAAGAACATTCGTAAGAAGAATATTTACCTAATATTCGAGTTTTAATCTTCGTTTTTGTTTAATCATCGATTTTAGTCTTCAATCTTCTAGCTTTAGTCACCGATTTAGTCTTCAATCTTCGAGTACGTTTGATTTCTTCAATTTACTTTGTGTGTTTGTGTTTTGCGTCTGTGTGTGTTTTTGTCTGTTTGTGTCTGATTTTTATTTTCTTATGTTTTATTATTTTCATAAGCCCGGTAAATTAAGCCCGCCCATTTTTTCATCAAATTTTGAGAAGCCCTCCAATTTTGAGGTCCAATAATGATGTCTACAGCAATGCCTTATAGCAATGCCTTAAAAAACCATTGCAATAGATAGCAAATTTTACAATATGTAACGGTTTTTCACTTCAATTGTAACGGTTTTGAAAATCATTACAATATGTCTAATTTTGTAAAAACTTGTCAAGCAATAGCAACGGTTTTTAACAAGTCTGGTTGCCTTAGCCAATCTATGGTGTAGTGATCTAGTGAGCTGTGTGCCCCTGATTTTACAACTTCAGCCATTTGGGTGACTGAAGAGGTGGTTTTAGACTTCTTCTTCTTCTTTAGGCTAATGATAGGTGACTCAGGTGCCTCACATTCTAGACCTAGTTCTACAGCCAGGGCTGCTTCAGTTAAGATGTTTAAAGGTTCAGAAGCAACCTGTTTTCTCTTCTTTTTACTAACATCACCTTTTTGAGAGGATGATGCAGTTGGCTCTGTGTTTGGTAGAGTGTTTGTCTGAGAAGGTTGGTTAGCAAGCCTTGGGTTAGCATTTTGTTCTACTTGCTTAGGTTGTGCTAACTGAGACTTAGAATCAAATATTGGCATGTTGTGGGGATAAGACCTAAACAAACCCTCCATGTGGGGAGTTATGTTAAGCCTTACATCCACATCATTCCTAGTCTCCAAGTTACCAAAAATGAGTTTGGTCATGGATTTAAGATAGCCTATCTTACTTTTATCTATGCCAGGCAATTCAATCAATGAAGCATTTTTAAAATTAAGTACTGATTGAATAAAGCGAGGAAAGAAAATTTCATTACCTCTCTTGGCTGTGTTCTGACCAAGTCTCCCATATAGCTCCTGTATGATGAGATGTCCAACATCTATCTTTCTCCCATGAGCCAAGGCATAGGCAAGTTGCTGCACAGGTGTACTAATCTGATCAAAGCTCGATTTCCTTGCAGTGAATACTTGAAGGAGTGTAACAAAAACATAGCTCCATTCTTTTCTCAAGTGCTTCCTATTCAGCTTCCCAAGTTTAATAGTATCGGAGTAGTTGATAAATTCAAAGAATTCTTCCAACTCAGCATTGGTGGCTAGGGAGTCATATGCCTCTTGCTGCATATCCAAGGCTTGATTCATGTCTGCGGTAGTGATAGTAATATCCTCGCCTTGAATCTTGCAGTAGACAACATATGTGGTGATAGCATTCTCAAGGGCGATGACCTCCACAGTAGCTGTCCTCCAGAATTGTTCTAATAAGTCTAGGTACAGGGTTGGGTTGGCTGAGAGTGCACCCTTGATGTAAGATTAAGACAACCATCGAACAAAGCACTTGAAATTAGCATTTAGTGCTTCCACATCACTGGTAATTGTGATGAAATTGGTTTGAGACGGTATGGTGAGTTGAGTGTTTGCCATTTGGGTAGAGAAGAAAAGAGAATTAAGGTTGAAGAAGAAATTCGCAGTTAGGGTTTTCAGAGGTTTCAGGAGTTTAGATGCTTGAGAAATCGAACGAAATGAGTTGAATAGTTTGTGAAATTGTATATATATGAATGACTTGAGTTGTCGATTAGATATATGTTCTGTATCAACAAGTCATTCGAGAAGTATGAAACAACTATTAGATAAGTCAAGAATGGCTTATTCGATATCTCAGGCAGTTTGTAGCTCACAGCTGGAAGTTATTTAACTCAGAAAATAATTCTAAGCTAAATAAAATATATTTTTATGAGCGAAATGAAATTTTGAATATAAATCCAAAAAGCGATTAAGTGTCAGCGAAAAATCACCTTTTCAAATGATTCGATAACTCAAATACAGTGTTCGAGAACTCCATCACTAGAGAACTAAAATACTCTATTCGAGAACTCAAAGTGTGCTATTCGATTTCTCCAAAAGACACTATTCCAGAACTCAAGAGGGTTCTAGATAGGCTATTCGAGAACTCGAGCCATGACATAACAATGAACCATTCGAGAAGTCTGACTTATCGAACTATACTTTTCACTCATAAAATTCAATTTTCACTATCTTTTAAAATTTACCAGAAATATTCATTGCAGAATATTCTACCAAATTAAATAGTGATTTTCTCAAAATTTTCACAGAAATTTCAAGCTAAAGATGTATGATTTTCAACATATGCAGCATTATAGAATATCTATAAATCATACTTCAGCCAATACTTACTTCAAAAATATTGAGCATTTGATAAAGTAAGTATTTACTGCTGCAACAATCTAGTTGATATATTCACTTAGCCAGAATTTGAAGAATTCAGCATTCCAATCTCACTAACCATCCTTGTGAAGGTGGATTCATCTAATGGTTTAGTGAATATGTCAGCTAGTTGTTTATCTGTAGAGACATAATGCAACTCAATGGTTCCATTAGTTGCATGTTCTCTATTGAAGTGATATCTGATGTCAATGTGCTTTGTCCTAGAATGATTGACAGGATTGGCAACTATAGAGATTGCACTTGTGTTGTCACACATGATTGGAATCCTTTCCAACATAAGTCCATAATCTCTAAGTTGGTTTCTAATCCAAAGCACTTGAGCACAGCAACTTCCAGCAGCTATGTACTCAGCTTCAGCTGTGGAATTTGACACAGATTGTTGTTTCTTGCTGTACCAAGAGACTAACCTTTGTCCAAGAAACTGGCAGCTACCTGAGGTGCTTTTCCTATCCACTCTGCATCCAGCATAATCAGCATCAGAATAACCAACCAGATTGAACCCTGTGTCCTTAGGATACCATAACCCCAGGTTTGGTGTGCCCTTCAGATATTTAAAAATCCTCTTTATTTCTGTCATATGTGATTCCTTTGGATTTGATTGAAACCTTACACACAAGCATGTTTCAAACATGATGTCTGGCCTACTAGCAGTGAGGTAGAGTAGAGAACCAACCATGCCTCTGTAGATTGAAATATCTACCTTCTTGCCCTTAATATCTTCATCTAACTTGGTGGCAGTGGCCATGGGTATCTTTGCAGGTGAGCATTCTTCCAAGTCAAATTTCTTCAATAGATCCTTGATGTATTTGGTTTGACTTATAAAAATGCCATCCTTCCTTTGACTAACTTGCAGCCCAAGAAAGAATGTTAATTCTCCCATCATACTCATCTCATATCCGCTCTGCATGAGTTTAGAGAATTTCTCACACAGCTTCTCATTTGTAGAGCCAAATATGATATCATCCACATAGATTTGAACTAAGATAATATCATCACCATGTTTCTTGTAAAACAGTGTCTTGTCCAGTGTGCCTCTAGTGAATTTATTCTCCAGTAGAAATTGTGATAGTGTGTCATACCATGCCCTAGGAGCTTGCTTAAGTCCATACAATGCTTTAAGAAATCTATAGACAAAGTGAGGGAATTATGGATCCTCAAAGCCAGGTGGCTGTTGCACATATACTTCTTCTTCCAACTCCCCATTCAGAAATGCACTCTTGACATCCATTTGATAAACCTTGAAATTAGAATGTGCAGCAAATGCCAAGAAAATTCTGATGGCCTCTAGTCAGCAACAGGGGCAAAAGTCTCATCATAGTCAATGCCTTCCTGTTGAGAGTATCCTTTTGCAACCAACCTTGCTTTGTTTCTTATGACTACACCATTTTCATCCATCTTATTCCTTAGAACCCATTTTGTTCCAACAATGGTTCTATCCTTTGGTGCAGGCACAAGTTCCCATACTTTGCTTCTTTCAAATTGATTTAGCTCCTCTTGCATAGCAATTATCCAATCAGGATCCAACAATGCATCATCAAGTTTCTTAGGCTCAACTTGGGATAGAAAGCAACCATAGAGACATTCATTTAGAGTTGCTCTCCTTGTCCTCACTCCTGCATTTGGATCTCCAATTATCTGTTCTGTAGTATGTGATCTATCCCATTTTCTTGTATGTTCAGATTGATTTCTCAGCCTTGATGTTGCTTCATCATCCAGATCATGATCATTTACATTTCCTCCCCCTGTGAAGTTGCCACTAATCACAGGTGTGGCTTGGATGCTTGTTTCTTCATTGTTGATTGACACAGGTTCTTCATTCACTTGAGTTTGTTGGATTGTGGGCTCAAATTCCGTTTCAATCTCCTCATCAGAATCATCTAGATTGTCAAACTTCAAAGGATCTTTATCTTCATCATTGGCCTATTCTAATCCAGGTAGTTTGATGTCATCAAATGTCACATCTGTGCTTTCCATAACTTTCTTTTGACTGATGACATAAACTTTGTATGCAATTCTTTCCATAGAGTAGCCAAGAAAAATTCCTTCAAATGCTTTTGCATCAAACTTTCCAACACATTTTGAATTGTCTTTTAACACAAAGCATTTGCTTCCAAAAGTATGAACATACTTTAGAGTAGGCTTCTTTCCAGCCATCAAGTTGTAAGGTGTCTTTCCAGTATTTTTGTTGATGAAGGTTCTGTTTTGGATATAGCATGCAGTGCTCACAGCCTCAGCCCAAAAACATGTAGGCATCTTTGCATCAAGTAACATTGTTCTAGCAGCCTCAATCAGAGTTCTATTCTTTCTCTCAACAACTCCATATTGTTGTGGAGTCCTTGGAGCTGAAAATTGTTGAGAAATACCATTCTCTTTGCAGAATGCTTCAAGCATGGCATTTCTGAACTCTGTTCCATTATCACTTCTTAATGCAATCACACTTGCATTGTTGGCCTTTGCTTCCTTGTCAATTTTCTTTATATGCTCAATGATTACTTGTGGAGCCTCATCCTTTGATGCCAGAAATTCTACCCATGTATACCTTGTGAAATCATCAACCATCACTAGAGCATACTTCTTCCTTCCTAGTGACATAATATTGACAGGCCCAAACAAGTCCATATGAATTAGTTGTAGGGGCTTGGTTATTGATGTCACTGTCTTTGACTTGTGGCTTGATCTTTTCATTTTTCCCTTTTGACAAGCCTCACACACTCCTTCTTGACAGAATTCAAGTGTGGGCATGCCTCTCACTAACTCCCTTTTAACTAGAGAATTAATGCCTTTGAAGTTCAAGTGTGATAGCTTCTTGTGCCACAGCCAACTATCTTCATTTGATGCTTTTGAGTAAAAGCAACAAATTTTGTCCTTGTTTGCAGAGTTCATATTGGCTACAAACAGGCTTCCTTTCCTTACTCCAGATAGAGCAAAGTCGCCAGTTTTCTTGTGGGTGATCAAACATTCATCTTTGTCAAAATTCACTTTGAAGCCTCTGTCAGTAAATTGACCAACACTCAGTAGATTATGCTTGAGCCCCTTGACCAGTGCTACATTCTCAATGATGACATTTCCAATTTCCAACTTGCCATATCCCAATGTGTTGCCAATGCTGTCATCTCCAAAAGCAACCATTGGACCAGCCTTCTCCTCATACTATGATAGCAGGGCCATATCACCAGTCATATGGTTTGAGTATCCACTGTCCAAAATCCACATGACCTTCTTTTCACTTTCTTTGCCCTGCAAACACAAAGGTATTACTTCTCCTTTGGTACCAAAACAAGTTTGGGTCCATGTGACTCAGCAACAGTTTTATCATAAACAGCATGCTTATCAGTTTTCTTGATGTTAGTCTTCTTGTCACTGTTAGAAGTCTTAGAATCAGGGTTCTTAGACTTAGGTGACAGAGGTACCTTCCTAACTTTAGGAGAACTTGAAGACTTTGTCCTTGTGTAGTGTGTGTGAACATTGTGACTGATACAACCTTCCATGAATTGTCTTCTCAAATTTAAACAACTAGTCATTACATTCATGTTACATGGCATACAATCAAGTTTATCACAAAAAGGAGGGTCTCTATGTCTTAAAGGCACAGAGCAATCATAGAATGGTTTAGCAATACTACCAAATGGTTTCTTGCATGCATGAGTTAAATGATTAGTGCTAAAACAGTTTTGACAAACTTTCCTAGGGGCATTTGGCACATAAGCATAGTTGTTGTCTTTGTTAATCCCCAATTTGCCATTCATGTTTTGTTTCTTTTTAGCCACTTTCTTTTCAAACTCATTATTCCCAACTGAAACAAACTTCACAAATTTCTCAGGTCTAGGTCTACCACCTACTGGCTCCTTGGCTTTGGTTTTGACATTCTCACTTTTAGAGGATGCTTGTTGTTCATTTGATTGTGCCTTATCTTCATCATCCAACATTTGCTTAATGAGTAAGGCATCCTCATCAATCTCAAGTGTTGGTGTTTTAAATATTGGCTTCTCAGTTTTTTTCAAAACCTGAGGCACTTCCTCTTGAACAACAATGTCATCTTCAATGACTGCATAGCCTTTCCTCTATTTAAGAGTGTCATAATCAAGTCCAATGGCAGCCTTAGGTCTAGCTAGATTTTTCTCATGGTAGGACTGCAATAGACTAGAGGAATTCTTAAATATTTTAAATTTAAATTCATTTTCAGCTAATTCATCCCTAAGAGCTTTCTCAACTTGACTAGCACATAGAACCTTATTCTTTAGATATTCAATTTCTTGTTTAAGGTTTTCTACTTGCACAGCAGTTAGCTCTAGTTCCTCATTTCTTTTGTTCAACAGTTCATTCTTAGTAGACAGTTTAGCAATTTCTTCATTAGCAGCAGTCATACTAGTATGAATATTAAACATCTCAATAGATAGTTGTTCAACCATAGATTTGTATTCAGAAACAGACATGTCTATGGTAGTGAGAGATGGTACCTGAGAGTCTGATGCAGATGGTTCTTCCTTGGAGTTGGCCATCAAGGCATAGTTGCAGAATTCTTGTTCTTCTCCATCACTATTAGAATCATCCCAACACTTCCCTTCAGCAATGTAGGCCTTACTTGGTGTATGCTTCTTTAGAAGGGCCTCATACTTAGCTTTAATCTCAAGAAACTCCTTATCCTTCTTTTTAGGCTTCTTGCATTCACTGGCAAAATGCCCTAGGTCATTGCATCTATAACATCTCACAGATGACCTATCCACATAGCTGGTTTTGAATCTGTTTTTGTTTGCTTTCACAGGTGCCTTGCTCTTGTTGAATGAATGATTTTGAGATCTAGGCTTGAAGGGTTGATTCCTCTTAAATCTGATGTTTGGGAATTTTCTAGCCATAAAAGCATATGATGTGTTTTCCATGGCATCCAACTCTTCAAGAGTGTAGAACTCATCTTCTTCCTTTTCATCAACAGGTTCAGTCACTTCTTCTTCAGTTACTTCATCATCTACTATCTCTTCTATTCTCAGCTGACTTGTAGATGCTTCCAGGTCTTGAACAGATTTATTGACAATCAAGGCACAGGATGTGTTTATCATTCTGCCTTGGTTGGCTTGGATAGCCCTCTTCTGAAGCAGCTCAAGCTCATAAGTCTTTAAAAGCCCATAGAGCACATCATATGTGACTTTGTTCAAATCTCTTTCTCTTAGAGATATGACCCTTTGCTCTAGATGGTTTGGTGCAGATAGTAGAAACTTCATGTTTAATTCCTTAGTGCTGTAAACCTTCCCATTCATTTGAAGCTCAGTCACCAGCTTGTGAAATCTCTCAAACATATCAGTAATACTTTCTTTGGACTGTGCTATGAAAGCCTCATATTGTGTGACCAGTATCTGTTTCATATTCTCTCTTACCTCCTCTGTCCCTTCACATAACACCTCGATGTGGTTCCACATGTCCTTGGCTGATGTGCATGATGCTATGTTGGCAAACATCGACATATCCATGGAGTCTATGATCAGCAACATGAGATGACTGTCTAGGGCAACCTTTTCTTTCTCTGAGTCCGTCCATTTGGATGGCTCTTTTGGAACATATGATCTAGGAATGACTACTGTGCCCGCTGTAGATGTAGCAATTTCTTGTTGTGGTACAAATGGACCATTCTTGACGATATCAGGGTAGAGAGGATTGGCAGCTTTGATGAACAACAACATTTTTATTTTCCAGAGGTTGTAATTATCTTTGTCGAACTTAGGGACCTTCACCGTACCTGTAGTCTTTGGTGTATTCGAACTCATGATTGTTTTTTGTTTAGATTAAACAGTCTGCTCTGATACCACTTGTTGAGTATTGAATACAGTAAAAGAATACAGAGGGGGGGTGAATGGATTCTTGAACTTTTCTTCGTTCTTGAATCTTTGCAGCAAGATATGTATTGAGTGTGTGAGATATGTAAGTGCGGATAATAAAAATAAACACAACACAATATCACTTTAATCTAATATTTTATTAGATAAAGATTTTGCTACAATCTGTGAATACAAATGATAGTATTCTCAGTTTCGTTTTTCTCAGAGAGATATTTCTTGTGATGTATATGAAAAACTTAAAAACTTCTTTTTAGCTAAGGAAGTGAGGATGTATCCTTATAGACATGGATACACCTACTTACTACAAATAAGGTAGGTAAAACAAAATACTTTCGAGTCTGTCTATCTCATTTGAGTAAGAGTCCAAACGGCTACAGATTTGACTTTGCAAAGCCTGTTCAGATCCACTTCTTTAGCTCTTTGTCCCTTGACTTATCTCTCCAAGATTCTTTGTAGGCTTTCCAACGTGCTTTATAGTACAGAGTCAAATAAAGCGTCTTGGCTTGTTGCAGGTTTCTGACTTTTACAATTCTTCAGTATTTTGTCTTCAAGAATGTATTCGAGAAGTGGCTAAGCGAATGATTCGAGAACTAGAATTAACTTGATCGATAACTCTGAGTTCTCGAATATTGTTATCTTGACATATCGAATCACTTCTCGAATAGCTCTTTCCTCTGGGAGTCCTTGAGATATCGAATAGAGCATTTTGACATATCGAATCCCTGAGATATCGAATAGCATCTTGAGTCTTTGAGATATCGAATGTAGCTTTGAATTGTTGACCCTTTGAGAACTCGAATATCACCTTTGACCTGTTGACTCCTTGAGTTCTCGAACAGAGTAATAGACATATCGAATCTCTGAGATATCGAATGAGATATCGAACAGTGTATTCAGAGATATCAAATAGTGTCTTCTGAGATATCGAACCCCTGACTTCTCGAATGATAGACTTCTCGAATAGACAAATGTACTTCTCGAATTGGTACTTAGGCAAATTCTTCTTTTCTTCAAATCCCAACTGTGATTATTTGGCAGTCTTTATCTCCTTGCTTGAGGCATGAACCTTGGAACTTCTTTCAAGCATTATTCTTGACTTAATAGGTACAGTTACACAGCTAGAATTTGATGCCTATTACAAGTACAGAACAAGTAGAAACTCTACAACTAGAGGTTCCCTCATTTAAGAGGTCATGTAGGTAATGCATAGCATTACAAACAACTTAGGCTTGTTATTAGATGTAATCAGGCATGCCTCTATGACTAACATACACACACACACACACACAACAAAACTTCTTCAAGAAATGAACCCCCATATTTTCATTAACATACTGAAATTTACCCGCAAAAACTTAGTAAGGGTATAATATTTATACCGTAATTAATACCCGCCTGTGGTATTAATTACACTGTTAATTGACTATATTCAAGAGATTCTTATCCGCTGGGCTGTAATGGATGATCAGTCCATACATCTTGCAATTTACTACCGGTAGAAGGATGATCCGCCTATCACACCCTAAGCCGCATCCGGGCCTCTATACACCTTTATTGAGCTGGCTAGTGTACCAGTCTCTTACATTATCTCCAGTCCAGAACCTGGGGTACCAGAGTACCCCTGGCCACCTTCAATATTCCTCATCTTAGATGTCACGTATAATTCCACACTCACCTCAATTCATAATAATTATTATCGTTCGGAAATAATCGAACGATTAATACTTCTAATAAAGCACTCCCCTCTCGAAATATAAGAGGAAAAATATGAACGACTGCTTTGATCATGGATTCGAATAAAATGATCCAGATCAAATCTCTCATCACCTCCAATAATTAACACGATAGTTTTTCAAAACATTTATCTCCCTTCGAGTACGAAGAATGTACCTGTGACGCCCCCAGATCCGGGGTCATGGATCCGGGTCGTCAAGGTCCAATTTCCATTTATTACCAATATCTCTTTGATCTTTTTTTTTCAAATATATTATTAATACAAATTAATACTCACATAAATGACCCCACACTAATATCATCACACACCAGTCATATGCTCAGGGAACAACATCCACAATATTAAAAGTTTAGAGTTAAAGGAGTTATTACAAACCAGGATCATACTTAAATACATTGTTGAATAATACTTCGACATGAAGCATTTCAACAATCAAAAGTTTAATACACCAGCTTACACACTTAATGTACATAATCTACCAGAACCCGCTTGCCTACACGCTACCTCCGGGATGGGTGCCAGCGTTCTCTCAGAAGGTCGCCTTTCCCTTACCCTCTTGCGTGGTGTAGTGCGGAGTATCGGCATGCCTAGCTGTTGTATAAAATAAATAGCAAGAATGAGCTAAAATAGCTCAACAAGATAACTTCTATCTACTACCATAAAAGGGAAAATAAACCTTTACATATATATATAAAAATGGGAAAATTCATCATAGTCATTAAGAAAAGAAATAATTCTTATCTATCAAATGCACCATCTATTCCTCTTCGTACGAAAAGTAATATGTAGTATTATAATATTAGTTTCTCTTCTTAAATAATATAATAATCCATACTTCGTTTCCATATAATTTTCCAAAAATAATATTCCATTTGAATAAGATCTCGCAATAATATCCTTCTGTTTCTTGTATACGACAACCATATACAAATAATATAAAATCAGTTTCTCTTCATTCCATATAAATAATTCCATCACCTTATCTCATTTTCTTGGTTTCAGCATATAACTCTGAAAACCATTGTCAACATTTTCTTTTCAAAAACATTGGGGATATCTGATGTCACCTGATACATTAGGACGATGATCAGTCGCCTAATCGTACTTGCTCTCTTTTTACTACCGGTAGAAGGAATGAAGATCATCCCTGGAGGAAGGCCACCTGCTAACATCCTCCCTTGGCATCTTCGTGCCGTAATAAAAATAATAAATGCTGGACTGTGTCGCACACAGCCCTGACACAGCCACTTACGCAAGTCTGTTGCAATCCCCCTTTTTGTCAAATCATTTTTCCATTTACATTTATCATTTCCATTCACATTTCCATTCACATTTCCATTCACATTTCTTCATCACCTTTAAATCATATGTCATAATACTTTAATTATGACTCATACATCTTTTCTATAATTATTAAAGTCAAATATGTCTTCAGAACATAAAGTATATTCGCTCTATCCATATTCTTATCTATATTTCTTTAATTCTCAAAATCAGGAAATAAATACTTAGCAATACAACAACGTAGAAAAACATATATATTCCATGAAATCATTTTACTTTGAAAAAAATAAAATAGTTTTCCAAAGTAAGAGTAGAAGAAATCTTGCTCTCTTATATACACACACACACACACACACACATATATATATATATATATATATATATATATATGTTGTTCCATCTACTTTTAAAAATAGTAGATAATAATCAAATAATACTTATTAAATCACAATATTTAAAAAGAATATCTTTAGCAAAATATTATAAATCATATAACCCTAGATAACACCTGATACCATTCTTTTATTTACTTTAGATAACAACTGATATCATTCTCTTATCATAAGGCATGTTCACTCCATGCATAATCTTCTCTATACATATGCATATCCATCTTCATATTCATACACATCTTCGTATACCTTTCTTTTTAATATCAATACTCAAGGAAGACAAATTCTTCATAATATAATAATAATAGCATCATATATATATATATATATATATATATATATATATCCATGAAATCAAGTCTCTTGAAGATAATAATAATTTTTCCAAGTAGGGATAGAAAAGATCTTGCCTGGATCTCTAAAGCGAGTAGGTGGAATCCTGAGTTCGTCTCCCGCTTCTATAGGAACGAAAAGGATCACCGTTAGTATATACCCCACTTAATCACTTAATCTCTACACTATAACACCCTTAACTCATATTATACGTTTACCATGGTTTTTATGCACCAAAAGTTTACATGCACTTCACCATTTTTAAACTCGATCTAAGTTTTAGTGTATTCCACAATTTTCCTTAATAACCACACTCGACTGTAAAAATTCTCAGAAAATATAGATTTCGAATTTTACTACAAGGTCAACTGTAAATGGTCCTCTGACCACCCTACTACACTATCCCAAAATTTCATAATTTCTAAAAATGTTTAAGTATGGTAATTATAACCTCAAAGTTGGCACAATTGCAATTTCTCGGTTTCCGAACGACTTTCACTAAAATCCACTTTTCTTCTAAACCGTTCATCAGATTTTGACGTACTTTATATCAAAACGATCTATGACTCAAGCTCTATCATCTCATGGTTAGTTGGTGTTCTAGAAAGGAACCTACTGTACGTGTCTGAGGTTTAAAAAACAGGGCATTCTTTGGTTAAACTAAAATCGGGCATTATAACGGCTATATTTTCATACTTTCCAAAATATTACTCCTCCAAATCCATCATCCACCTTATACACCATCACCTACACCATGTGGTCATCTTACCAACCATGGTTACAAGCACCAAACACTTCTATATATCATCTCATCACTTATAAACACACATCTACTCATGATTTATACTTAAAACAAACTTAACCATTAAACTCATCATAATCCATCATAAACTCAAAGTAATACTAAGGGTTCTTGAATTTTATACCTTCCTTGGAGCTTGAACAACACTCAATAAGCCTTGGATAGTCCTTAAATAACCTTAAGGTAGCTTGGATCAACTAAATAAATCATAAAAACAAAGTTAGAAATTCGGATTCACTAGACACCAGTTGAAAGAATCGCAAAAACGAAGGCCTTACCTACGTTTTCTGGATGAGGCTTCTAAAGGAAAGTTGTAGAGCATCTAACCAGATTTGCAAACATATAAATAACACAAAATTTTATTGAGTAATGAAGGAGATATGGCCGTTTGAAAATCATCACAGAAACTGTCAAAGATTCTGGCAGCTCGGTTCTTCAACTTGGGGAGGCGATTTGACTAGGCTATACTCATTAGATTGCCATGAACTTTGGAGCGAATAATGCCCATGGAGTGGAGAGGTTGTGGTTCAAATTTTGTGATTTTATCATGGATATAAATGGAGATATGATTTTTCCTCTCCTCCTTGATCTTGCTGGGCAGTTTGAAAGGATGAAGTTTCTAGCTTGTTTCTTGATCCAATCTCATCCAATATTCATTGTAAGGATAATATCTAGCTTAGTCTTGATGATTCTAGAGTCTTGGAGATGTTTATGGAAGGTTATGGATTAATCCTCATGCGAAATGTCTAATTTGCCCTTGCTTTATAAGTTAGTGGAAGATGATGTCACCTTAATGATCTAATAATCTCTTTTTGCTTTTCTTTTCCAAGTATAATGCTAGCAATCTTGGTAAATGATAATGTGGTATATATCCTTGTTGTATTACTAATCTTGGTTGTTTTGTTTTCATACTTGTTTAATCACGTTTCGTTTCGAATACACCTCGTGACCTCAGTGGTTCTGAAATCGTTTAAAAATCCAAATTCCCTTGGCATTTCCTTGACTTAATAATCCATTGGTTTACCTTAAATTCACTAATTCCTCAATATATAAATCCTTTAATATTTCCATGCTTCTTAATATCCAATACAATAGTGCTCAATTAAAAACAAACATCTTAAAAATCCATACTCAGGAATTTCGGAAATCCGTCATCGTTTCGAGTCACTCATTTTCATAGTACAACACTAATATGGTTTCTGATTGCTCATTTTCTGTATCAATTATAGGGTACCTACATACCATTTCCATAAATCCTCGAAATTTACTATTCATGGGGTCACTGTAGCTTTGCTAAAATTAGGGTTATTACAGTCTTCCCCCCTTAAAAGGATTCCGTCCCGGAATCATGTCGGAAATGTTCATGAATACCTTTCTCATTCACACCTTCTAATTCCACACTACTTCCTTTATCCTTTTTCCTTTCATAATATCTCTATCTTGTTTGCGCAAAAATACCCCAACATAACTTGCTTGTCATTCATCAACATGCCATTTAGCTTATCATTAGTAGTACTCTCACTATCCTTTTCTTGGAGATTTCTTCCTATATTCAGTCATTCTATCTCATCTCATCTCTCCTTCCTCTTTTGCCTAAGGGTATCGGCCACCACATTGGCCTCCCCTGAATGGTAGTGTATCTCACTATGGTTTGGCTATATTATGATCTCTATCATGACATAAAATATTAATACCTCCATCTTAATATATCTTGTCTCTGTACAATCCTCCAGAAATTTGACTATGGCACTATTCCTTGAAACAACTGTAAGAAAATAATACCTATAATAGATATTTCCTGTTCGTACCTGAACAAGTTTGTGTTTTCCCAAAATACTCATACTCTCCTTTTTATAGCGTTCCTTACCCTTAACAGATACTGATTTTCCTTATCTAGATTGTCAACCTACCTACACCATTCATTGACTAAGTCGATCCCTAACCAAACATTTACACTTTAAAAGGTTAAATCAGGGCGTACCTACAATTTCCTCCGGATACCTTATCCCATATGTCCATTGTTCACTATACGCTCTTTACATCTTGCTGATCCACCTTAGTTCCTTCATGAAATACTATCTATTCCACCTCTGAAATTTCCTTGTATTATTCTCATCAAAATCTTTACCTCAAGTTTTACTCATTCACACCTTTTGGATTAATCCTTTGAATACTTAACATCTTTAATCTCTCTCTGCTACTTGGGGTATTAGTCACAATATTGGCCTTCTCCCACTAATAGTTATTGTACCTCGAAATCCTTCATTAATTATCCCCACTTCCTTTGTTTATCCTTATTCTGACTCTATCCTCAAAATACACCTTACTCTCAATAGTAAATCTCAATTATACTTTAAAATTCCTCATATTCTTTTCTCTTACTAATCGTCAAATATACCCATTTCTTCTAACGAAATTCCTTCCTCTCTTATATTGGAACGCTTTTAGCTCTAATTATCTCTTAGCGGAGTTTCCCTTGGAATATCGAGTTTCCTCGTATAATCACGTATACCCTAAACATTGCTTCCATTATTCCATCCATTAAGGAAATCTTCTATATTCAAAACAATTGATAGAATTTAAGAGACTTTGAATTGAAACGAATCCTGAAATAAGCAAGGGTCCCACAACAATTTATAAAATTAAGAGTTTTAAATAACCTTTATTCGAAACAAAAGGATATTTGAGAAGTCAATATGATGGAAGAACCCGTACGTCACACAAGTGAAGGCGTCCCCTCCGACTTTCAATCACAGAGATAGATCGTCCTTGTGTATACATATAGGATTGTTCCTCTTAGTTGGAATAAGAAGTATAAAGGAAATTTTTTAATCACGATGATAAATACCATCTTCCAAAAATAATCTTAGGAAAATATTTTGACTAAGATAGATAAAATACAATTTTGAAACACATCCCCAAGGGTACCAGAAAGTTTTTAAAAGATGCCGGCACTTAATGAATAATTACCCACCAGTTGAGGAAAATTTGAAACTCAATAATGTAATTTAGCAGGGCTGTAGGAGCTTGAAAATAGGTACTGTTAATAGCCTCTGCCCAATTGAAAATCCCAATAATGGAAGGTTTTCCTCAAATACTATTTATATCTTAGGCTGCGAACTCTCCAAAATTTCTTAAATTTGGCACTCACCATTTAACCTTAACCTATCGTCTGTTATTCCCAATTATCTTCATTTACCTAGTCGTGACTTGGCTCGATACTCTCTGCCTTTATCCAAAATAGAACACAACCTTCTAATCTATATACTTACGTAATGTTGATATACTTACGTAATGTTGATCGTCTTATCCCGACAATGCTCCGGTATCAAAGACCCTTCAAACTATACTTTATAATTGTATATCCCAACATACCCTGTATACTCACGAGATTATCTAACGTACACTTCCCGATACATCAAGTATTCCCTTTCTCATATCGATCCTGTGTACTACATAAACTTAACACTTTTGGCATAATAACCTTTTTATTTAAGTCAATCTCGGAATGTCTCAGTCTGTCTTGGTCCTTAAGGTATATCTTGGCTTTACCGACCAACCTCAGTTTCACCCTTTCATCTCCACAAACAATCAGGGTCTATTCACCAATCTACTTACTCTATTACCTCAAACTCCCTCATTTTCCCTTACATTTGCCCTAGTATTACGGTTAGGCGGCATGATTCTATACATAACAATATTCTCCATTATTTACCCAAATTTAGGGTACAATATACATTCTTCCATATTCAATAATAATATCACCGATTAATACATTTATATATATATATATATATATATAGCCACTCACGAACATAACCCGACTCTCCCATTTCCTCTCCCTATAATAAAACATAAACCATTATTAGTAATAATCTATAAAATTATAATCCCTACTTAGAATAAACGCTTCGTTCGATAAACCACCCTTGAACTCGATGTGAGTTCATATTTTATATCATTACATATATATCTATATGTGTATATTATTATCACTTTTGTTCCTGAGCATTATGACTCTTTGCTCTGATACCATCTGTGACGCCCCCAGATCCGGGGTCATGGATCTGGGTCGTCAAGGTCCAATTTCCATTCATTACCAATATCTCTTTGATCTTTTTTTTTTCAAATATATTATTAATACAAATTAATACTCACATAAATGACCCCACACTAATATCATCACACACCAGTCATATGCTCAGGGAACAACATCCACAATATTAAAAGTTTAGAGTTAAAGGAGTTATTACAAACCAGGATCATACTTAAATACATTGTTGAATAATACTTCGACATGAAGCATTTCAACAATCAAAAGTTTAATACACCAGCTTACACACTTAATGTACATAATCTACCAGAACCCGCTTGCCTACACGCTACCTCCGGGATGGGTGCCAGCGTTCTCTCAGAAGGTCGCCTTTCCCTTACCCTCTTGCGTGGTGTAGTGCGGAGTATCGGCATGCCTAGCTGTTGTATAAAATAAATAGCAAGAATGAGCTAAAATAGCTCAACAAGATAACTTCTATCTACTACCATAAAATGGAAAATAAACCTTTACATATATATATAAAAATGGGAAAATTCATCATAGTCATTAAGAAAAGAAATAATTCTTATCTATCAAATGCACCATCTATTCCTCTTCGTACGAAAAGTAATATGTAGTATTATAATATTAGTTTCTCTTCTTAAATAATATAATAATCCATACTTCGTTTCCGTATAATTTTCCAAAAATAATATTCCATTTGAATAAGATCTCGCAATAATATCCTTCTGTTTCTTGTATACGACAACCATATACAAATAATATAAAATCAGTTTCTCTTCATTCCATATAAATAATTCCATCACCTTATCTCATTTTCTTGGTTTCAGCATATAACTCTGAAAACCATTGTCAACATTTTCTTTTCAAAAACATTGGGGATATCTGCTGTCGCCTGATACATTAGGACGATGATCAGTCGCCTAATCGTACCTGCTCTCTTTTTACTACCGGTAGAAGGAATGAAGATCATCCCTGGAGGAAGGCCACCTGCTAACATCCTCCCTTGGCATCTTCGTGCCGTAATAAAAATAATAAATGCTGGACTGTGTCGCACACAGCCCTGACACAGCCACTTACGCAAGTCTGTTGCAATCCCCCTTTTTGTCAAATCATTTTTCCATTTACATTTATCATTTCCATTCACATTTCCATTCACATTTCCATTCACATTTCTTCATCACCTTTAAATCATATGTCATAATACTTTAATTATGACTCATACATCTTTTCTATAATTATTAAAGTCAAATATGTCTTTAGAACATAAAGTATATTCGCTCTATCCATATTCTTATCTATCTTTCTTTAATTCTCAAAATCAGGAAATAAATACTTAGCAATACAACAACGTAGAAAAACATATATATTCCATGAAATCATTTTACTTTGAAAAAAATAAAATAGTTTTCCAAAGTAAGAGTAGAAGAAATCTTGCTCTCTTATATACACATATATATATATATATATGTTGTTCCATATACTTTTAAAAATAGTAGATAATAATCAAATAATACTTATTAAATCATAATATTTAAAAAGAATATCTTTAGCAAAATATTATAAATCATATAACCCTAGATAACACCTGATACCATTCTTTTATTTACTTTAGATAACAACTGATATCATTCTCTTGTCATAAGGCATGTTCACTCCATGCATAATCTTCTCTATACATATGCATATCCATCTTCATATTCCTACATATGCATATTCCATCTTCATATGCATATATATATATATATATATATATATATATATATATGATGCCATGAAATCAAGTTTCTTGAAGATAATAATAATTTTTCCAAGTAGGGATAGAAAAGATCTTGCCTGGATCTCTAAAGCGAGTAGGTGGAATCCTGAGTTCGTCTCCCGCTTCTATAGGAACGAAAAGGATCACCGTTAGTATATACCCCACTTAATCTCTACACTATAACACCCTTAACTCATATTATACGTTTACCATGGTTTTTATGCACCAAAAGTTTACATGCACTTCACCATTTTTAAACTCGATCTAAGTTTTAGTGTATTCCACAATTTTCCTTAATAACCACACTCGACTGTAAAAATTCTCAGAAAATATAGATTTCGAATTTTACTACAACGTCAAATATAAATGGTCCTCTGACCACCCTACTACAATATCCCAAAATTTCATAATTTCTAAAAATGTCTAATTATGGTAATTATAACCTCAAAGTTAGCACAATTGCAATTTCCCGGTTTCCGAACGACTTTCACTAAAATCCACTTTTCTCCTAAACCGTTCATCAGATTTTGACGTACTTTATATCAAAACGATCTATTACTCAAGCTCTATCATCTCATGGTTAGTTGGTGTTCTAGACAGGAACCTACCGTACGCGTCTGAGATTTCAAAAACAGGGCATTCTTTGGTTAAACGAAAATCGGGCATTATAACGGCTATATTTTCATACTTTCCAAAATATTACTCCTCCAAATCCATCATCCACCTTATACACCATCACCTACACCATGTGGTCATCTTACCAACCATGGTTACAAGCACCAAACACTTCTATATATCATCTCATCACTTATAAACACACATCTACTCATGATTTATACTTAAAACAAACTTAACCATTGAACTCATCATAATCCATCATAAACTCAAAGTAATACTAAGGGTTCTTGAATTTTATACCTTCCTTGGAGCTTGAACAACACTCAATAAGCCTTGGATAGTCCTTAAATAACCTTAAGGTAGCTTGGATCAACTAAATAAATCATAAAAACAAAGATAGAAATTCGGATTCACTAGACACCAGTTGAAAGAATCGCAAAAACGAAGGCCTTACCTACGTTTTCTGGATGAGGCTTCTAAAGGAAAGTTGTAGAGCATCTAACCAGCTTTCCAAACATATAAAGAACACAAAATTCTATTGAGTAATGAAGGAGATATGACCGTTTGAAAATCATCACAGAAACTGTCAAAGATTCTGACAGCTCGGTTCTTCAACTTGGGGAGGCGATTTGACTAGGCTATACTCATTAGATTGCCATGAAATTTGGAGCGAATAATGCCCATGGAGTGGAGAGGTTGTGGTTCAAATTTGGTGATTTTATCATGGATATAAATGGAGATATGATTTTTCCTCTCCTCCTTGCTCTTGCTGGGCAGTTTGAGAGGATGAAGTTTCTAGCTTGTTTCTTGATCCAATCTCATCCAATATTCATTGTAAGGATAATATCTAGCTTAGTCTTGATGATTCTAGAGTCTTGGAGATGTTTATGGAAGGTTATGGATTAATCCTCATGCGAAATGTCTAATTTACCCTTGCTTTATAAGTTAGTGGAAGATGATGTCACCTTAATGATCTAATAATCTCTTTTTGTTTTTCTTTTCCAAGTATAATGCTAGCAATCTTGGTAAATGATAATGTGGTATGTATCCTTGTTGTATTACTAATCTTGGTTGTTTTGTTTTCATGCTTGTTTAATCACGTTTCGTTGCGAATACACCTCGTTACCTCAGTGGTTCTGAAATCGTTTAAAAATCCAAATTCCCTTGGCATTTCCTTGACTTAATAATCCATTGGTTTACCTTAAATTCACTAATTCCTCAATATATAAATCCTTTAATATTTCAATGCTTCTTAATATCCAATACAATAGTGCTCAATTAAAAACAAACATCTTAAAAATCCATACTCAGGAATTTCGGAAATCCGTCATCGTTTCGAGTCACTCATTTTCATAGTACAACACTAATATGGTTTCTGACTGCTCATTTTCTGTATCAATTATAGGGTACCTACATACCATTTCCATAAATCCTCGAAATTTACTATTCATTGGGTCACTGTAGCTTTGCTAAAATTAGGGTTATTACAGTACCTCGATACTTGTCCCAATTATATGGACAAATAACTTTTAGACATATTACTATACTTATACACTATCCGGATAACATTCACAACAATAATATATATATATATATATATATGTGCATTCAATTGTATCAATATCCGGTATTTGAGTAATGAGATAAAATACTTGTAACTTGTAAAGTAAACATTTGAACTGACATATACCATACGTTGAAACATATATACTCTGAACAATAGAGTAGGGTTAAGTATACTTGTCTGATGCTCCGAGGACAGTAGGGGCTCGTGGCGGAATTCCACAATCTAAACAAAGTCAAGAAAATACACGGTTAATCCCCTGTACAATCCACTTATAACTCAATGCTTAAACACTTAAGCCAACCATAAACAAGACACTAAAGGATCCCTCTAGACTCATACTAAGTCCATGTTAACCGACAAACACCTTAGGCATAAGTTTAGTCCGAAATCGTTCCTCAAATCAAGTTATACTTAACCATTTATGACCTCGTTCCTTACACCAATATGTTGCCTTGATAATCCTTAAAACGTTTCGTGTTTTAGTCGACTCAAAATTCCTCTTTTAACTTAGCCAAGGTCAAAGTAGCACTACTAAAGTTGACTTTCTTGAGAATTACTATTCCGTGAATCGCACTCCAACACTTTTAATAAATCACTGGAGACATATTTAATTACAAAAGCACTTCTAAAATCATCTTTGGTATTTTTAATATTTATCATAAAAATCTTGATTTGAAAACACGGGTCTAGATAGGTGAAATGTATTTTCGAAGTTGGGTCAACTGCGGATTCTTACTATTTGCACCACTATTACTAAAACCTTCATAACTCGTTAACAGTTAACTCAAATGACGCACCATTTTCGCGTGCACGATCTTGAGAATGTTTAAAAGATAACCAACTCAAGATTTGGCTCTGGTCAGAGGACTCATTTTTCGGAATTTTACAAAACAGGGCGGTGGGTGGTTTTTGGGAATAGTGTCGTTCCTTTAAGGGCTTTTCACTCGCGCAACCTCGGCTAACGCATTTTTATAAAATTGATAAATAATCCTTTGGACTTGAAATCTTCCCTCATACTTTTCTAACTGAATTTATTATTAATCCACAAAATATCATACTCTAATTCTGTTTTTAAGGGTCTGAAACATAACTACAAAGTTGGTACATTTCTGCAACATCATTCTTAGAACAACTTTCACTAAAATTGTCATATCTCCTAAACCGTAAACTCTTTTGACACGAATCTTGCGGCCACATGAACTAGAAAACAATATCTACACAAACATAGGTAGTGGTAAGTCAAGAAATAAATTTATTGTTTCGGGGTTTCAATGATTTTAAGGACTAACGGAATTTTGCTATTACGACGGCTATAACTCGGACATTTCCATTTTGTCACAACATAACCAAGCCACACCGGGCATACCATACATCCACAACCTCAACAAACAACCTTTTTACTTCTCTAAAGTCAGTGGTGTGGCTACAATCTAACACCCACCATTTTTCATATTAAAACAAAGCCAAACAATCACTAAGTATACTAACATGAACACACCTCTAAACTAACATCAAAACTTCACCAAAACTCATAAAAACTCAAAGGTGGGTTAGGGTTTTTACCTTCTTGGGAGCTCTAGCACTAACAAGTGTTTATAAACACTTAACAAGCCTTAGATAGCCTTTATAAAGCTTAAACCTTAAGTTCGAAAGAAGAAAACAATGTTAAGTTAGTATATACCCCTATTCATCATTATCTTGTAAAATTCATATAAAATCGAAAATTAGGAGTTTGGTTCTCAAATTTTTACCACACCTTCTACTCTTCAAGGGCTTTCATATTAGCTATTGGTCACCAAAAACAAAGCTTCCTAGCTATGATTTTGATCCCGTTCTTCTTGCTGGCAGAAACTTGGACAGTTTGGTGTTTTTGCTTCTTTCACTTTTCTCTCTTGTTTGGCTAAGTGTTAAATGAATTTGTGGGATATTTTCTACTTTATATCAGATGTAGTAAATCTACTTTATCAACCTTGGTTCTTGTGCAAAGAGTATGCAAGAAGCTTGGTTGATATCTGTTTGATTTTTTGGTTGATTTAAAGTGATTTAAATCACTTAAATCCTAAATTGTTTTGTTTTAATCCTTGAATTAAATCTTTTAATCCACTTGATATAATTCTCTTGATGATCATGCAGAATTTTTAATCTCTTTATGAACTCAATCCAAATTCCATAATTCGTTCGCTTAATCTCGTTATATAGTTCTAGCGATTCCTAGAATGTTCGTTATACTAACTCAGAGGTTTTCATTCTAAATCCTTAAATCATCTTAAATAAACTAATAAAATATAAAATCCTTGAATCCTCAATCTAAACATCTCATTTTTTGATAATACTGATATACACTTCACTGCCCGGTCAAATATTCCATAAAAATAAACTTTGGATTTTCTGAATTCCGATCTCGTTTACATATATTTATTTACCTCGTAGATTACTAATATAACTTCGAAATATCCATTTCCTATCCCGTACATAGGGTGACATGAAAAATTTTCTTAGTCCTCAAAATCACTATTCATCCCAAAAATGGAAATTTTTCTCAAGTACGGAAATTATGGTTATTACAGTCTCCCCTCCTTAAAAGGATTATGTCCTCGAAATGAACATAGGCAATAACTCAGGTTGCTTATCTCGTACTCTACTATCCAATATCTTCTCATCGCTTTTACCAGTTTTATGCTCCCATATCCCGATTATAAACCCTTATGCTATATTGTCTATTCTATTTCCGATACTCCTCTCCCGTTCTTTATCATACCTCTATGTTCACATCGGCTCATCATTTATATACGTATTTACAATATTAAGTAAACGTGTACCTGCCATCTCGTCCATCTCTTTTATGCCATCGGCTAACGTCATATTAAAAACTCGTGTAGTTGATTGGATGCTATTAGCGCCACCGCTTTGTCGTGATGCAGCTGGTCCCATCGCTGATGCTTTACAGTCTCTAGCGATATGACCCTCCTTTCCACATCTATAGCAAACTACTCCCTTCCTAGGACAATCCCTCTTATGATGCCCTTCCTGGCCACAGTTAAAACACCTGCTCCCTCCTTTGGAACATGCTCCTGCATGCTTTCTCCCGCAAGTCTCACAATCTAGTAATGGCGAAGTTTGAGTCACGCTTCCCTGTCTACCGTTCGGCCCATTATTTCCACTAACTGTCGAGTTAAACCCCTGCTGACTCCCTGATCTCTTATAAGCTTGGTTTTAGTAGGTTCCCACAGTTGAATTTCCCCTTCCTCAGCTTTCTGCTTTCCTTTTCTTCGAATTCTTGTCCCTCAGATTGAAGTCATCATCCTCCTCGATGATAGCAGGCTTCTGTACTACCTTACTATATTCTGTTAACTCAAATGGCTTCTTTTTCTTCTAGAGCCACGGTTTTAGGCCATATTGAAACCTCCTATCTTTCTTCAGTTCCGTATCTACGAAATGTGGAACAAACCTAGACAACTCTGAAAATTTTGCCTCATACTCGGCTACAGTCATATTGCCTTGCTTCAGCTCTAAAAACTTTATCTTCATTTACCCTTGCATATAGTCAGGAAAATACTTCTCTAAAAATCATTCCTTAAATCTCTCGCAAGTCACTATTCCTGCTCCTTCAAAAACTCTTTTAGCTTCCCACGAGTAATTATCCTCTCCTTTCAACAGGTACCCGACAAAGATAGTCTTCTTAACATCTTCCACATCTACTATTTCAAATGATTTCTCCATTTCCTTTATCCATGCCCTTGCCTCCACGGGGTCAGCTGTTCTTTTAAACTCTAGCAGATTTAAAGATTTAAACGCCTTAAATGCTACAGCAGTCTGCTTTGCTTGATTGGGTGGTGGCATATTCTGGTCACAATTAGCATTTTGACGATAAAACTCATACATCTCTTCTATCCGTGCATTCTGCTGGTTACCTCCCTGGTTACCTTCTTGATTATTGTCTCTTCCTTCATTATTTCCACCTCCAGTGGATCCTTCATCATGGATAATCCTTGTATTTCTCCTAGGCGGTATTCTTCTACAACAGAAGATAAATCTTTTAGCATCTTACTCAACTATACTTTAAAAAATGTATAAACTCACATTATTCCAATTGCTACTCTCCTCATATACCCCTCATATTCTTGTTCTAAGGTTTATAACCAACTGCTCTGATACCATTTGCTGTAACGCCCCATAATCCCTTACCATGAATCCGGGTCATCACAACCTTAACCATACACATACATACCTTTGCGGAATATTTAATCACCTTCTCACAATATTATCTATATCAATTTTCAATATAAACTCCATACTCTACTCCACATGTTATAGTCTTAGAACATAACATAAATCCTCAAAAGTTATTACACAAAAGAGTATCCTCCAGAATCTTATTACAACATCTACTTAGAGGTATTACAATACTCAAATCTTCATTTTAAAGCAATGTCATACAACCTAGCGACTCTAAACAGTGAGTCTACTAAACACATAACAAAAGTTCGTCCAACTTATTCCCTACCTTCCAGCATTTCATCTAGCACTTTGGATCATCTCCAGGACCTTTCCCCTTAGCAAAATAAGATGCCGAAGCCTCACCTCTTTTGTTTCGTGCTGTATCATTAGTATGCAATAGCAAGAATGAGCCAAAAATTGGCAAGAAAGTTATATACACTTGAATCATATATATATATATATATATATATATATATATATATATATATATATATATAAATATATATACACCAACAAAACTTCTTCAAGAAATGAACTGTAAAGCATAATGTAATGTAATATGTAATAGAGGACATATATAACTCAACTAGGATAAAAGATAAATAATATTAACTCTATACAGGGATCGTGAAATTTGAAGAACAGGCACCGACAAGGATCAAGTCGCTGAAAGAAGTTCATTAACATGATCAAGCCTCAGTGACAGAATAAGATGTACAGATGATTCTGTTGAAGGGCCAAAAGATTCCATGTATTTATATTATTTGAAGATATTGCTGCAGGCTAATCAATTGGAATGTAACGAAGGTGTGAAGATCAAGATCAGTGCTAGTCACTTGTGAACCAGACTAGTGCACTAAGTGTCAGCACATAAGAGAAGGATCAACACATTAATTCACAGAAAGAATTGCCAAAGCCTATTGACGATCAAGGACATACATAATATTTCAAGGTATTGTCAAAAATTAATTTACTCTGAAAATCAAATAAGTAACAGATTAATTAATTATTTATAATAAATAATTAAATTAATCTGGTACTTGAACTATTTTCTGAGAAGAATTAAAACAACAAAATAAACAGAAGAGAATATGAATAGTAACCGAAATCACTATTCATATAAATAGTACTATTCATATGAATAGTAACTGCGGTTGTTGGAATAGTAACTGTGGTTGTTGGAATAGTAACCGCGGTTGTTGGAATAGTAACTGTGGTTGTTGGAATAGTAGCTGGGGTTGTTGGAATAGTACCAAATAGTGATTTTCTAAAATCTATAAATAGGCATGTTGTATTTCATTTCAAAACACACCTCAACACACAACTCTCTCTTCTCTCTCTTATATCTTCTCTGTGTAAGCTGCTAGAAAGTCCATCTAGTAGGAAAGTCGGCTTAGCCCACTTTCAGGAAGTGTCGGGTAGAAGGTCCTCGTGCCTAAACTATCCTTAGGAGTGTTTGATTTTGTAGCTAATCCATAGGATTAAATTGTGTAGCAAACCTCCGGGTTTTATCTATTAAAAGATATTTCCCAAACAGTTGTGTTATTTCGATTCAGTATTTTTTATCTCATATCCACATCAAAAAATCGAAATATTTTTTGAATAACGTATTCAACCCCCCTTCTACGTTATTCCGGACCTAACAATTGGAATCAGAGCCACTCTGTTATTATACAACAGTTAAGATCCAAAAAGCTATACAATCATGACAGAGAAAACACAAACTCCAACAACAAGCAGATATGAATCAATCAGAGTTCCAATACTCAGGGCATCAGAATATCCCACATGGAAGGTGAAGATGGAAATGTTTCTGGAGGCTACAGATCCAGAGTACTTAGACAGAATCCATGATGGTCCACATAAGCCTACCAAACTTTCTGTTGTAGTTGTTGGGGAGGAACAGAAAACGATTCCAAAGGAGAAGAAAGACTACACTCCTGAAGATATCTCCTCTATTAGCAAAGATGCCAAGGTAAGGCATTTATTACATAGCACTCTTGACAATGTTATGTCTAACAGAGTCATTGGATGCAAAACTGCTAAAGAGATTTGGGATGCTTTGGAAGTCAGATGTCAAGGAACCAAAGCCATCAAGAAAAATAGGAGAACAATACTCGCACAGGAGTACGAGCACTTTGACTCAAAGTCTGATGAGTCATTAACAGATCTATATGAAAGATTCCTGAAATTGCTAAATGATTTGTCACTGGTAGATAAGGAGTATGATCTTGAAGACTCCAATCTGAAATTCTTGTTGGCTCTTCCTGAGAAGTGGGATTTAAAGGCCACTACCATCAGAGACAATTATGATCTGGAAGACATGTCTCTTGATGAAATCTATGGAATGCTCAAAACCCATGAGCTTGAGATGGAACAAAGAAGCAAGAGGCATGGAGGCAAGTCCAAATCAATTGCTCTTAAAGCTGAGGAGAAAGCTTCTAAAGAAGTTGCTGTGAAAAAGAGTCAATCTAATGGAAAGGCTCTTATTACAAAGTCTGATACTGAGTCATCAAACTCTGATGATGACTCAAACTCTGACAATCTCACGGACCCTGATGATGATGGCAGTGATGCGGAGATGATACAACTTGCAGCCCTGATGGTAAAAAGCTTCAAGAAGATGGCTTACAAGAACTTCAGAAAGGGAAGGAAGTTCACACGAAGAGATTCAAACTTCGAAAAGAAGAATTTCAGAAAAGCTGAGGAAAAGGAAGGCAGGTCTGGGAAAGTGGACAAGTCCAAAATCAGATGCTATAATTGTGGTGAGAAAGGACATTTTGCACCTGAGTGCAAGAAAGCCAAAGCTGATAAAAGTCAAGCTTACATCACAAAGAAGAAGGACTGGGCTCACAATTCAGACTCTGAAGATGAAGTGAACTATGCCTTGATGGCAAATGCTGATAGTATCTCTGAAGCTACTGAGACCAAGGTACCTCACTCTACTTTAGCTTTTGATACTACTGATATATCTGAGTTAAGACTCTTTCTTAAAAACTTGCATGTTAGCTACAGAGATCAGACTTTAGAAAATGAAAGAATAAAATCTGAAAGTCTAGACCTTAGAAAGAGAAATGATTATCTAGAATTAGAATTAGTCCAAATGTTAACAATTCAGAAAGAGAGAGAGATGATGATATTATTATTAAAACTGAATTATTGAAAAAGCATGCTTATCTTGAATCTGAACTTGTTAAAGAAAGAAACATTATTAAAACTTGGACTAACTCTGGTAAAACTACTCAGATTATCATAGAGAATGATTGTTGGAAAGAAGGTCTAGGTTACACTGATAAAAAGAAAACTGTCAACATAGAAGCTGAGACCTCTAAACCTGTATTTACTGAAAAGGCTGCAAAACCCAAACTTAATCACATGAGGTTTGTACCAAAATCCGACAAACCAAAACAGGATGAAGTCAAATCAGTAAATATTAGTTTAATGTCTCAGAAACAGCTTAAACATAAGCTGAAGGAGTTAAAAAGAGTGAACGAGGTAAAAGAACCTAGGAAAAATAGAAATGGAAAGGTAGGCATCAGTAAAAGCAATAACTATATGCCTATTCCCAATGCTCCTAGGAAGAAATGTCACAACTGTGGAAATCCTAACCATCTTGCTACTTTTTGCAGGAAGAATAAAAATATAAACTCTATACCTCCTAAGTCAGGAGTTAAGAGTGGTTCGGTTAGGTTTAAGCCACAGAATCCTTGTTTTCACTGTGGCAGTATTTGGCATTCTATTTATACATGCAAAGAGTATCATAATTTGTATTATGATTATTATGAACTTAAACCCTCTTTGAATAAATTCAAGATTGATTCTACATGTATAAATTCTGATAAAAAGAATGTTAGCACAAACTCTGATAAGACTTCTGCTGCAAAAGCTAACAGACTTAATAAGGCCAAAGGATCCAAGCAAGTCTGGGTCCTTAAAACTAATCATTAGTGGTTTTTGTGATTGCAGGGTAACAGGAAAAATATCCTTGTTCTGGACAGTGGATGCTCAGGACACATGACTGGAAATAAAGCCCTGCTATCAGAATTTGTGGAGAAAGCTGGCCCAAGTGTTTTTTATGGAGATGGCAACATAGGAAGGACTCTGGGATATGACAATATCAATCTTGGAAATGTCATCATTGAAATTGTAGCTCTAGTCTCAGGACTCAAACATAATCTACTAAGTGTGAGTCAAATCTGTGACAAAGGTTATCATGTGGATTTCTTTGAAGAACACGGTGAAGTTGTAAGCAAATCTACAGGAAAGGTTGTTCTGAAGGGATACAGGCATGGTAACATTTATGAAGCCAAGCTTTCAACAAACTCTGATGGCTCTGCAATCTGTCTACTGAGTAGAGCATCAATTGAAGAAAGTTGGGATTGGCACAAGAGACTTTCTCATCTGAATTTCAACAGCATTAATGAGCTAGTGAAGAAAGATCTTGTGAGAGGATTGCCCAAATCAGTTTTTACTCCAGATGGCCTATGTGACTCATGTCAAAAGGCAAAACAAAGGAAAACTTCATTTAAAAGTAAGACTGAATCCTCAATTCTTGAGCCATATCACTTATTGCATGTTGATTTATTCGGTCCAGTAAATATAATGTCTATTGGAAAGAAAAGATATGCTTTGGTTATTGTTGATGAATACACCAGATATACATGGGTATATTTCATGCACAATAAAGAAGAAACTGCATCAATCTTAACAGAGCATGTCAGACAACTGGACAAAGGATCTAAGCATACAGTGAAAATCATAAGGAGTGATAATGGCACTGAGTTCAAGAATGCAGTCATGGAAGAGTTTTGTAAAGAAAATGGAATAAAGCAAGAATTCTCTGCACCTGGAACTCCACAACAAAATGGAGTAGTAGAGAGAAAGAATAGGACTCTCATAGAAGCTTCAAGGACCATGCTTGATGAAGCAAAGATGCCAACTTACTTCTGGGCTGAAGCTGTGCAAGCTGCTTGTTTCACACAGAATGCTACACTCATAAACAAGCATGGTAAAACACCATATGAGATGGTGAAAAATAAGAAGCCGAACCTGAAGTACTTTCATGTGTTTGGATGTAAGTGTTTTGTTCTTAAGACTCATCCAGAACAGCTTTCCAAATTTGATTTAAAAGTTGATGAAGGAATCTTTGTTGGATACCCACTATCCACAAAAGCATTCAGAGTCTACAATCTGAGAACAAAAGTGGTCATGGAATCTATCCATGTGTCTTTTGATGATAAGAAGATAACAGGACTTGAAGATTTTGATGAACATGACCAGCTGAGATTTGAGAATGAAGAAATAAATGCTGATCTACAAAATTCTGATACTCTTTCAGACTCTATTGTTCAATCTATACCAGTAGATCAGACAGCAGCACATGTTGAGGGGGAGCAAGTGAACGATGAACCCCAATCAAGTGAAGAAACATCTGCTACTAATGATTCTTTAAACTCTGAAAGCAACAGCTCAGGGGGAGCAAATAATGATTTTGGATCTACTAGTCACCATACTCAACACAATCATGAACTTGGGGAATCATCAAGATCAGATCTGCCAAGACAAAGGATATGGAGTAGAGCACATCCCTTTGAACAGATCATTGGTGAACCGGACACGGGTGTACAGACTAGAAGAGCAACACAGAATGAGTGCAATTTCGCAGGATTTTTATCTCAAATTGAACCTAAAAAGATTGATGAAGCTCTTGATGATCCAGATTGGGTAACTGCAATGCAGGAAGAACTCAATCAGTTCGAAAGGCAGAAAGTATGGAAGCTGGTACCAAGACCAAAAGATAAATCTATAATTGGCACTAGATGGGTGTTTAGGAATAAACTGGATGAAAATGGTATTGTTACGAGGAACAAGGCTTGATTGGTAGCAAAGGGTTACTCTCAAGAAGAGGGAATTGATTATGATGAAACTTATGCTCCAGTTGCAAGGCTTGAAGCAATCAGGATGTTCTTAGCATTTGCTGCACACTCCAACTTTAAGGTTTTTCAGATGGATGTGAAGAGTGCATTTTTGAACGGAGATCTAGAAGAAGAAGTCTATGTTGAACAACCCCCTGGGTTCGAAGACAAGGACTTTGAAGGTTTTGTGTACTTTCTCTTTAAAGCTCTCTATGGTCTCAAGCAAGCCCCTCGAACATGGTATGATACTCTCTCCAAGTTCTTACTTGAAAATGGTTTTACAAGAGGTATCATCGACAAAACTCTCTTTCATAAAAATCATAAAAATGATATAATTCTGGTGCAAGTATATGTGGATGATATAATATTTGGTTCTACTAATGATTTGCTATGCAAGAGATTTGCTAAGTTAATGCAGAGTAAGTATGAGATGAGCATGATGGGTGAGTTGTCCTTCTTCCTTGGACTTCAAGTTGTTCAGAAGCCTGATGGTATTTTCATCTGCCAATCAAAATACATAAAGGATCTTCTGAAGAAGTATGGGATGGAAGAAGCAACTACTGCCAAGACCCCAATGCCAACTGCTGTCAAGCTTGATCAAGACAAATCTGGTAAGTCAGTTGACATCACGAAGTATCGAGGTATGATCGGCTCTCTCTTATACTTAACTGCTAGTCGACCAGATATTATGTTCGCAACTTGTTTATGTGCTAGATTCCAGGCTGACCCTAAAGAGTCACATCTTATAGCTGTTAAACGTATTTTCAGATACCTTAAGGGAACCCCCGATCTTGGGATTTGGTACCCTAAAGGAACAGGTTTTGACCTAGTTGGCTATACAGATTCTGACTTTGCAGGCTGTAAGATTGATCGGAAAAGTACTTCTGGAAGCTGTCAGTTTCTAGGAAGAAGGTTGGTATCTTGGTAAAGCAAGAAGCAACACTCAGTATCTACCTCGACAGCCGAAGCAGAATACATTGCGGCAGGTAGTTGTTGTTCTCAGATCCTGTGGATGAGGAATCAACTTCAGGATTATGGACTCATGTTGGACAAAATTCCAATTCTATGCGATAACACGAGTGCCATTGCCATTGGCAACAATCCAGTTCAACATACCAGGACTAAGCACATTGATATCAGGTATCATTTCTTACGAGAGCATGTCATGAATGGAACTGTGGTATTATATTTTGTTCCCACAGATCAACAAATTGCAGACATCTTTACTAAACCACTGGATGAATCCACATTCTCCAGGTTAGTTGGTGAACTTGGGATGTTAAATCTGTCTAATTAATTTTGGATAATCAATAACTGCAATTTGTTATAAATTCACAGGTATTTTAAATGTCCATATTTTTAGGACTTGTGAATTTACTTTGCATCCAGTCTTCATCTTACAGTTATCTCTATACTAATTGCCATGCTTATAAATGCTATCTTTTATGGTAATTAGTTAGTGAATAATTGTGTTAATTGTAGCATAATTAAATAAATATTTTATTGACATATATCAATTAATGATATTTTGTTAATTTTATGTCTATTTAATTGTGAGTTTATCTGATTATTGTGGATTAATTCTTGATTTACTGCGTGATTATTTTTAAATCCATAATAATTAGAAGTATTGTATGTGTGTGTGTATATAGGCTGATAGATTTCAGTGATAAGATGTTTTTCGGCTGACAGGTTTCGGTGATAAGATGTTTTTCGGCTAATTGATTGATTAGGTGAGAAATTATTGGTTGATTAGGTGAGAAATTATTAAAGCGGTGTTATTCAACATAGCCTGTCAATATCTCACCTAACCCACTAGTCCTTGAAACCTTATAAATGATGAGTTTTTGTTTATGTTTAACATCATCATTTTTCAGATATACAGAGCATATACACACAATTGCTGAATATTTCGAGCTTTGATCGGAAAGATCTCTCAATCTAGCTGGTGGTTTTTAGATTGGATTTTATATTCTTGCTTTATACATCATCCTTTATAAAAACTAACCCTTGTTTTTGAATTTCCTCGAAGTTTTGAAAATGGCATTGCAGGGAAGCTTTTTAATTGCTAAAGTTAATCCTATTTCCATTCAGCAAGTCGAAACCATTCAGGATGAGCAATTTCGGGCTTGGGCACAATTTTTGAATGAACATTCATTAATTCGCTATGCTTTAGTTACACCAGTGCAGCTTAACCATGATGCATTGCGTGAACTATATTGCAGTGCGGTTAACACTTCTGGACAGGACGGGTGTGCATTCACATATCGACTATTTGGTAGGTCGTTTAGGGTCACTGAACGAGATGTTAATCGAATTCTTCATTTTCCTATGGAAAATCTCGTTTCTGATCCTACACCTGAACAGATTGAAATGTTCTTTCGTTTTATAAGGTACCAAGATGGCAATTTCAATACTGGTAATCTTTATAGAACGTTTCTAACCCAGTATTGGAGTTTCTTCTTTCACACTCTTAACCATGTTTTTTCCTCAGATAGAACAAATCAAGATCGAATACCTGAATATATCCAAAAATAGGGTATGCGGTCGCCAATAATTTGAGGATTAATTTTGGAAAAATAGTGCTTGGTCAAATCATTTTAAAGATGAAACACTTAGGAACAAGAGATGTTCGGACTCAAAATGTCAAATGTCTATATCCAAGGTTTCTACAGCTAATATTAAATGATTTTTTGAATGATGAAGACAGGGTACGCTTGGAAAATGGTCAAAAGGTGGAATGTTCTTCCATAAAGACGAATGTAATTAATTACATGAGCAAAAAGAAATATACGGATGTGCCTACAGTCCTAACTGAATATCTAAAGACTGTCCCACTTCCGTTGTTACAAAGACCAGTGAGAGCAGGTATACGACAAGGTAATATTTCAATCCCTGCTATTCCAACCTTTGTATTCCCTGTTGTGTCACAGGAAATACAGTTTCTACAGCCCCCGGTGGCCATCTTACCCGACCAAGAGCAGGAAATCCCACCGACTCTAACAAAGGTCGAAGAGCCCATTTTACAAATGCAAACACAAACACAACAAACTCCTACACCTCAATTGTCACTTAAACGACCAACCATCAACACTTTTGAGGGAGATAGTGCCTCAGCAGCACCACATAAGGAGTTAGTTACATCAGCAGCTCTACCTCATTCTAAACGAAGTAAACCAAATGAACCTGAGGTAACTGTAACTGTTAGGGAAACAATTCTTCCTTGTCAAATGAGTGAAAATGTAAATGAGGATGAATTGACGGGAGCAACTATCTTGAGTTCCATTTCACGGAACATAAGAGTGGTTGATGATCTTTCTAAAGATCAAATGCCTTCACAGGCATCAGAGGTGGAATTACCTACCTCAATAACTGCTGGTGAATCTTCCATTTTACGGAAAGATCCATCGGTAGGTGGTTCTTTTATGAACCAAGTGTCTTCACAGACATACGAGGGAAACTTGGGTTTTGTGCCGTTTAATCGATTCAAGTTTAACCTCCCAGAGGAAAAATCTCTGGATCTCTTTCGAGATTTACCACTATTTACCAGTGGTCGGCAACTCGCTTCACGCGAGGATGGAAGCTCACGAACTTTCATTGCACCATCCGTGACCTCTGAAAAAGGGGCTAGGATGATTTCATTTGCAGGTACACATATCAGTGGAAGCTCTGGAGGAGAGTTGAGGGAAACACGAACAGAACATGTAAGTGTCACCCAAACCACTAAACCGAGTGAATATAGAGTGTTGAGTGAAATACCTGCAGAACATACGAGTGAGCAACCTACTCAACCACATGCACCTGTAACCAAAAAGGAATACAGCAGACTCCTTACACGGGTCCAAACAATGGAGAAAGAGTTATCAAATATCTGTAAGTCCATTACAGAAATCAAAAATTTGCAACTTATTCAACAGAATGTATTCCAGGTTCAATTGAACACCATGGCAACCCAGTTCAGTCATGCAATCAACTCCTTGGTAAAGTCATCTTCGTCTAATTTACCAACTCCACATCCTGTTACTCTGGAGGATAATCCAACTGAGGGGGAGAAAGTGGATGATCAAGAAAAATCTACTAGGCGTAAGGGCAAGGAAAAGGTTGTTGACACGGAATTAACTTTATTTTGGGAAAGGAAAATCTAATGGAGTATTAGTGTTATGCGGGAAAGAAAGCAAGACAAACTTGAAGATATGTTCAGTCCAGAGGAACAATTGTCTTGCACTTGTTCAAATTTTAGAAATCTGGAAAATGTATATATGATCCAGAATGCGGTTTATTATTATTTATCTTTGTATTTTATTTGTATCAGTTGAGTTATCCTCTAGGAATTTGTTTGTCAATCCCTAACAATCAAATAGGGGGAGATTGTAAAGCATAATATAATGTAATATGTAATAGAGGACATATATAACTCAACTAGGATAAAAGATAAATAATATTAACTCTAAACAGGAATCGTGAAATTTGAAGAACAGGCACCGACAAGGATCAAGTCGCTGAAAGAAGTTCATTAACATGATCAAGCCTCAGTGACAGAATAAGATGTACAGATGATTCTGTTGAAGGGCCAAAAGATTCCATGTATTTATATTATTTGAAGATATTGCTGCAGGCTAATCAATTGGAATGTAACGAAGGTGTGAAGATCAAGATCAGTGCTAGTCACTTGTGAACCAGACCAGTGCACTAAGTGTCAGCACATAAGAGAAGGATCAACACATTAATTCACAGAAAGAATTGCCAAAGCCTATTGACGATCAAGGACATACATAATATTTCAAGGTATTGTCAAAAATTAATTTACTCTGAAAATCAAATAAGTAACAGATTAATTAATTATTTATAATAAATAATTAAATTAATCTGGTACTTGAACTATTTTCTGAGAAGAATTAAAACAACAAAATAAACAGAAGAGAATATGAATAGTAACCGAAATCACTATTCATATGAATAGTACTATTCATATGAATAGTAACTGCGGTTGTTGGAATAGTAACTGTGGTTGTTGGAATAGTAACTGTGGTTGTTGGAATAGTAGCTGGGGTTGTTGGAATAGTGCCAAATAGTGATTTTCTAAAATCTATAAATAGGCATTTGTATTTCATTTCAAAACACACCTCAACACACAACTCTCTCTTCTCTCTCTTATATCTTCTATGTGTAAGCTGCTAGAAAGTCCATCTAGTAGGAAAGTCGGCTTAGCCCACTTTCAGGAAGTGTCGGGTAGAAGGTCCTCGTGCCTAAACTATCCTTAGGAGTGTTTGATTTTGTAGCTAATCCATAGGATTAAATTGTGTAGCAAACCTCCGGGTTTTATCTATTAAAAGATATTTCCCAAACAGTTGTGTTATTTCGATTCAGTATTTTTTATCTCATATCCACATCAAAAAATTGAAATATTTTTTGAATAACGTATTCAACCCCCCTTCTACGTTATTCCGGACCTAACATGAACCCCTATATTTTCATTAACATACTGAAATTTACCCGCAAAAACTGAGTAAGGATATAATATTCATACTGTAATTAATACCCGCCTGTGGTATTAATTACACTGCTGATGGACTATATTCAGGAGATTCTTATCCGCTGGGCTGTAATGGATGATCAGTCCATACATCTTGCAATTTACTACCGGTAGAAGGATGATCCGCCTATCATGCCCTAAGCCGCATCCGGGCTTTTATACACCTTTGTTGGGATGGCTGCCGTACCAGTTTCTTACATTATCTCCAGTCCAGAACCTGGGGTACCAGAGTACCCCTGGCCACCTTCAATATTCCTCATCTTAGATGTCACGTATAATTCCATGTGCACCTCAATTCATAAAAAATATTATCGTTTGGAAATAATCGAACGGTTAATACTTCCAATAAATCACTCTCCTCTCGAAATATAAGAGGAAAAATATGAACGACTGCTTTGATCATGGATTCGAATAAAATGATCCAGATCAAATCTCTCATCACCTCCAATAATTAACAAGATAGTATTTCAAAACATTTATCTCCCTTCGAGTACGAACAATGTACCTCGATACTTGTCCCATTATATGGACAAATAACTCTTAGACACATTACTATACTTATATACTATCCGGATAACATTCACAACAATAATATATATATATATATATGCATTCAATTGCATCAATATCCGGAATTTGAGTAATGAGATAAAATACTTGCAACTTGTAAAGAAAACATTTGAACTCACATATACCATACGTTGAAACATATATACTCTGAACAATAGAGTAGGGTTAAGTATACTTGCCTGGTGCTCCGGGGATAGTAGGGGCTCGTGGCGGAATCCCACAATCTAAACAAAGTCAAGAAAATACACGATTATTCCCCTATGCAATCCACTTATAACTCAATGCTCAGACACTTAAGCCAACCACAAACAAGACACTAAGGGGTCCCTCTAGACTCATACTAAGTCCATGTTAACCGACAAACACCTTAGGCATAAGTTTAGTCCGGAATCATTCCTCAAATCAAGTTATACTTAACCATTTATGACCTCGTTCCTTACAGCAATATGTTGCCTTGATAATCCTTAACAAGTTTCATGTTTTAGTCGACTCGAAATTCCTCTTTTAACTTAGCCAAAACTGATGGTCAAAGTAGCACTACTATAGTTGACTTTCTTGAGAATTACTATTCCGTGACTCGCACTCCAATACTTTTAATAAATCACTGGAGACATATTTAATTACAAAAGCACTTCTAAAATCATCTTTGGTATTTTTAATATTTATCATAAAAATCTTGATTGGAAAACACGGGTCTAGATAGGTGAAATGTATTTTCGAAGTTGGGTCACCAGCGGATTCTTACTATTTGCACCACTATTACTAAAACCTTCATAACTCGTTAACCGTTAACTCAAATGATGCACCATTTTCGCATGCACGATCTTGAGAATGTCTAGAAGATAACCAACTAAAGATGTGGCTCTGGTCAGAGGATTCATTTTTCGGAATTTTACAAAACAGGGCAGTGCGTGGTTTTGGTGAATAGTGTCATTCCTTTAAGGGCTTTTCACTCATGCAACCTCGGCTAATGCATTTTTATAAAATTGAAAAATAATCCTTTGGACTTGAAACCTTCGTTCATACTTTTCTAACTGACTTTATTATTAATCCTCAAAATATCATACTCTAATTCCATTCTTAAAGGTCTCAAACATAACCACAAAGTTGGTACATTTCTGCAACATCCTTCTTCGAACAACTTTCACTAAAATGGTCATATCTCCTAAACCGTAAACTCTTTTGACACAATTCTTGTGGCCACATAAAATAGACAACAATATCTACACAACCATAGCAGTGGTAACTCCATAAATAATTTTATGGTTTTGGGGTTTCATTGTTTTTAAGGGCTAACGGAATTTCGCCATTACGACGGCTATAACTCCGACATTTCCATTTTATCACAACATAACCAAGCCACACCGGACATACCGTACATCCACAACCTCAAAAAACAACCTTTTACTTCTCTAAAGTCAGTGGTGAGGCTACAATCTAACACCCACCATTTTTCATATTAAAACAAAGCCAAACAATCACTAAGTACACTAACATGAACACACCTTTAAACTAACATCAAAACTTCACCAAAATTCATAAAAACTCAAAGGTGGGTTAGGGTTTTTACCTTGTTGGGAGCTCTAGAAACACTAACAAGTGTTTATAAACACTTAACAAGCCTTAGATAGCCTTTATAAAGCTTAAACCATAAGATCAAAACAAGAAAACAATGTTAGGTTACTATATACCACTATTCATCATCATCTTGTAAAATTCATATAAAATCGAAAAATAGGAGTTCGGTTCTCAAATTTTTACCACACCTTCTACTCTTCAAGGGCTTTCTTTTGAGCTATATAGCACCAAAAACAAAGCTTCCTAGCTAGATTTTTTATCCCGTTCTTCCTGCTGGCAGAAACTTGGACAGTTTGGTGTTTTTTCTTCTTTCTCTTTTCTCTCTTGTTTAGCTAAGTGTTAAATGAATTTGTGGGAAATTTTCTACTTTAGATCAGATCTAGTAAAGCTACTTTATCACCCTTGGTTCTTGTGCAAAGAGTATGCAAGAAGCTTGGTTGATATTTGCTTTACTTTTTGGTTGATTTAAAGTGATTTAAATCACTTAAATCCTAAATTGTTTTGTTTTAATCCTTGAATTAAATCTTTTAATTCACTTGACATAATTCTCTTGATGACCATGTATGATTTTTAATCTCGTTATGAACTCAATCCAAATTCCATAATTTGTTCGCTTAATCGCTTAATCTCGTTATATAGTTCTAGCGATTCCTAGAATATTCGTTATACTAACTCAAAGGTTTTCATTCTAAATCCTTAAATCATCTTAAATAAAATAATAAAATATAAAATCCTTGAATCCTCTATTTAAACATCTCATTTCTTGATAATACTGATATACACTTCATTGTCTGGTCAACTATTCCATAAAAATAAACTTTGAATTTTCTGAATTCCAATCGCATTTACATACACTTATTTACCTCGTAGATTACTAATATAACTTCGAAATATCCATTTCCTATCCCATACATAGGGTGACATGAAAAATTTTCTTAGTCCTCAAAATCACTATTCATCCCAAAAATGGAAATTTTTCTCAAGTACATAATTTAGGGTTATTACATTGTTGATGAGACTACAGAACTTTATACACACATAAAGTATGACGTGAATTATTGAGCTTTACAATAACATGCATTCATAAATAATTGAGCTTTACAGACATGTGAATTATTATTGTGAGCATAGTTATAGGAAGATGTGACTACTCAATTTCAATAACTTGTAAATTGCTGCTACTGTTATCTGCATACTATTGTAGAGGAGACCACACATTACTGAGATGCACAGCTACAAAAAGTTGAAGAGGCTACACAACCTTGTGATCCCATATCTTAAGTTGGTGTTTTCAACGAAATTTAAATTTCAACTTACCACTCCACTTTACAGGCATGTGTTATTACCCCCCTGAGCACACAGTTATGATGATGTGACCAGTAAAACTTAATAACTTGCATGAATACAGAAAGTCACGGTTTTAAACATTTGGAGCTTTATTTTACTATTGACTAGACTATACACAGTCAGAAGGTTAAATAATGAATACTAACATAGCATGTATTATGGAGGAATCCCAATGTTTTGTCCTCTAAATTCTTGTGATTTATTTATTTGTTATGTGCTTTCACAAGCTACTTCAAGTCCCTATAAAAAACGAGTATGTTGAGGTTTGTTCACCTAACCACTACAAAAAATTTTAGCACATCTCTTATACAATTGAATATGAGTTATTCTCCTGGTGATATTTTCAAAGTAGTGGGTAGGAAATGGTGGTGTGATGATAATTTCGACTACCCGCTCGATCCAAATTTACGTTACTCAACTATGTCAATAAAGACAATGCATCGGGAATGGGAGTGGCGAAAACATGGCCTCTCTTATTTTGTAGAATGATGTCGGTTGAATGGATTAATAATACCAAAACAACGTGCCATACTCATGCCACGTGACACTCCTCAACAATTGGAATTAGCGTTATTTTTCGTGCACGAGAGGAAGAAAATCGAATGAGATTACGGTTACGCCAAAAGAGTCTACGTGATGACCGTGATGAATTTTTTGAAGAGGGCGACTTAAGACAAGTAAGGATATTTCAGCTCTTCAGTGTGAGTCCAGAATATAACTCTGATTGTTTTATGTCCAATGATGAATAAAGTCTATGCCAATGTAATTTTTTATTTACTTCTGAAAGTAGTTTAGAAGTTGTTTACTTTCGATATCGTTTATGGCAAGTGATTTTATGTATTATTTCCATCCATTTGCAAAGATTATGGTAGTGTCATTTTCCATGTAGTTTTGAAATAAGTTTTCAAGTTATTTACTTTTAATATCTATGTAAACGTGAAGTTTCATGAAAGAGAATTCTAAAACAACTAATTAATCTCATTCAAAGTTCAAACATCAAACAAAATACGAAGTACAAACAAAGATATTGAAAAACCATCATGCTTGTGCTCCCCCGGGTCCTGGACATTTTTTATTCCTTTTTATGTGACCCTCTTATTTGCAGATGCTACATTTTTTCCCTGTGCGAAAAGTATCCATCTCTGTTCGAATTCTGACCGATTGCCCCTTATCCCCGCGTTTCTTCTTTAACTTCTTTAAAGCCTCGTCGGGTACCAATTTCCCAAACCATTGCCACTTTCTCGGTAATTCATAGCTCTAAAGTTGAGTAGGTTAAAGTGGATATATCACCGGTCTCCACACCTTTTAAAGTTGCTTGTTGTAATGGTAAGGCTCAATAAACTGGTGCCAATCAAGTTTATTTTTCATGCACCCTGCCACTACATGAGAACACGGTAAATGATGGGTGGCCCATTTCCCACATATGTAACTACGCGTGGATAGGTTCACGACTTGGGTGTTACCACCCCTCATGACACCTTTGACTGTATATTGCTGCGTAAGAACTAAAAACATTCCATCAGGATGACTGAAAGTCCTAACCTTATGTGTAGTGGCCTTGGTTTGAATTTTGGCTAAAATTTCCATGGTACACGAGCACAAATATTCTCCCCTCTGCAGGCTTTCTTCAACACTGTTCCGATGTGTATTCATAATTTTGACAATCTTGTAAAACAAATACTCCATCATTGTTGTTATCGAAAGAAAACGAGCCCTCCGTATGTTGCCATTGAAACCTTCAATCGTGTTTGTTATAGCCTGACCATAACGAGCACCATGTATGTCATGAGATAAGGTCCATTTGTGTTTTAGTATTCTGTCAAGATACTCAAATGCAGCCGGGGAAATTTCAGCAATGCACTTCATATAGGTTTCATGTTTTCCCACTTATGGTGTAATTCCGGCCTTCCACATCAAGCCTTTTAGTTCACCTCCTGGATGATCTATGCTGAAGTTGCTTCTCACATGGAATAAACAAAGCCTATGAATGCCCAATGACATACGAAAACCATTATCGGGGTCTCTCACTACAGCAAGAATACCTCCAGTACGGTCAAAAATTAAGCACACACCCTTCCTCTATTGACACACATGTTTACGCCAAAGAATAAGAAACCAAGACCAATTCTCATATGACTCCTCATCCACCAAAGCATAATATAGATTAAAAGGGTGATTGTTGGAATCAACACCCATAATAATGAGTATCTTCCCTCTATATGTTGCCTTCAAGAAGGTGTCATCTATTGAAATTACTGGACGGGCATGTTACCAACCGTCTGAAATTGCATTCAAGCACCAAAAAATACGCTTACAAATGGATGCCGCATTCTTCCACATGAGGAACAGCATCAATCTCAGCATAACTTTCTTCATTTGCATGTAGAAGGGCTGTTAGAAACATTGAAAGTATTTGGTAGGTTGTGGCCCAACTACCATATACCTTCTCAATGGCGATTTTTTTTCCTCGCCATACTTTTAAGTTTGTCGCTTGATGGTTGTATTCCTTCATAACAAGCAGTATAATTGTTTTGATGGCTATTTCTGGTGTCTCTATCACCTGTTTCAAGGATTAGAAATATATGTAAAATTATAAAAACAACATTGGCTGGAATTATAAGTAAATAACTAAATTGACGAATAAATTTGTTTAAATAATGAACTTACAAGTGACTTCACAATCCTGGATATCATTCTTGCTGATATCATCTTATGCTCTTGCAAGGGCCGTGTAGGCAAACAAGTGTGCTCTTACTTGTTCATGGTTATCTCACAGTATCCATGTATCTCCTTCTTCGCAGCTCTCAGCCTCCACTTGCAGTCTGGAACAGTGCATTCTGCAATGAATTGGGTTTTATTACTTCTTGTGACAATGTAGTCTCGATCCGTTGAAATATGAGCTTTCTTCACTACAGTAAGAAAACTTCGTTTTTCCACAAATAAAGAGCCAACAGACTCATCATTTAGCTCATAATCAAGGTGCATGTCATTTCGGTTATCATATGGGATCGGTGTATATGCCTCCATCTCAAACCAAGAAAGCATAGGAAAATGATGTTGATTCACAACTACCAAACTCATGGGCACTTCCTTCATCCTTCGTGAAGTCCTACCATCATCATCATCAGCATCATCGCTCTTTGAATAATCTTCATCTTCGTCCTCAAAGTCATACGAGGCTTCGCTCTCAGAATGCCTAGCTTTATCCCCCAAATCCACTTAACTCGGCTAACTGCCTACCCGAGCTCCTAATTGCAACATTTCCTGGTGGAGAAAATTGCATACCCTCGTTGCCCCAAGAATATTCATGAAACTGACCACTAGACCCCCTCCATACCCTTGGTATTCTTTATTGGACCCCCCTGCATAACCTTGAAATGGTTCACTCGATCCGCCAACATACCCTTCAAATTGTTGACTTAAAACCCCACCATAACCTTTAAATTGTTGACTTGAACTCCCTTCGTAAAACCCCCCATATCCTTCATATGCTTGAGTATCGAAATATTGATCCGACCACCCCTCCATACCCTTGAAATGGTTGAGTCGAACCCCCTTCATATGTTGTTTGTGTTGGTTGTGATCCCAAATTCAGTTGAAACAAGCGTGGGTCATCCATATCAATTTGCTTAACTTCAATGAACATTGAAACATCCCCATAACCCATTTGCATGGTAGCAAGAACACTAAGCATCCTCATCACATCAGCATCAGAAATAATCTGGGAGAGCCAGAATCCGTTGACCATGTTGAAATCACCTAAGCGGGGATATTTGAAAGTCATGTTTAATTTCCAAAGGTAACGACTTATTTGCATTATATTGTAAACAAAGGTCTCCAGCTCTTCATACATTGTTCCCAACTTAATGTATTCCTGCTTCTTCAGATCTTTAGAATACATAATATCATTAACAGTTCGAACGATTTCTCCACCCCAAAAGAAGTTTACATTCACATAGCCCTCCATGTGGTGTAATGTAGATAAATATGTGTTTTTGCGTTTAAGTTTTCTTTAATGTTTGGTGGAGTGGTGCAAGATACATGTATTGATTGGGTTTTTATGGTGGAGGGGTGCTGTGAAAAATAGGGATAAGATACGAAGATGATAAAATTTTCTTGCAAAAATCTATTGTAGCTAGTACTATATTGTTGAAGTGTGTGATATAGGATAAGATTTCTGGTTTTCCTGCAGAAATCTATTGTAGATAGTACTGTATTGTTGAAGTATGTGATATGGGATAAGATTTTACTGCAAAAATCTGTAAAGTTGCTAACATGATCTGCATCAATGAAAAAGTTGATGTCATAAGATGCAGAAAAAACATCTATATTTATGTACAATATTATTATTTATATTTATGTAATAATAATAATTTATTATTAATTATTATTTTACTATCTTGATGTAGTAATTTATAAAATAATTCAAGAAAATAATAAATAGAAAAGGAATGGGAAAAAAAACTCATAAATAAGTAAAGTAGTTTATAAGTAATGTAATTGTAAAGAACAAATTCTAGAAAAAAATGAAAAAAAAGGGTAGGTTGGTCGCCACTTCAAGTGGCAACCCAGTCAATTTTTTAAACCTGGGCGCCACTTCAAGGGGCGAAAAGTCCTTTTTATCTTTTTAAGTTCGATTGGCGACCAAACAACAGCGACGCCACTTCGTGCGGCGCCCAGTTCAATTCCCAGGTTTTATTTCCAGATTTCTTCGCCCTTCTGTTAATTTGATTATGGAATTATGCTTAGTAATTTGCTCTTCATTTCTTCATTAATAATTTGTTTTGGAGTTGTTGTTCAATTGTTTAGATGAATTATTGTAAGGTATTCACTACATGTTAGAATAAGTTCAATGAAAATTATTTACTAGATTACCTACGAGATGTTTGTTGAAATGCCTAGCTCAAATTTAAAGTGTAATTTGCTTGAACTCAAATTCTAATACATGTATAAACCTAGTCATTCGTGCAAATGTCTCTAGACATTTTGATTTTAAAATTAAATTATCATTTTAAAATTTTAATTTTAAAAATAAAGAAATGTAATTAATTTTAAAAATTATTATGCTAGTGAAATATATTTCATGATTTATATTTCAAATTTATTAATTGTATTTCTTGATTTATAGGCAATTGTTGTTAACAAATTAAAAATACATATGCATTAATTTTAGTAACACCTATCTTAAATACAGGGATCTATGGAGCAGGCTATTTACCACCCAGGTCCCGTTGAGCCGTCATTGCTTACACGACAGCATGAGCATCGTTCATAGTTAGTATGGGATTAGAAGGTATTAAGCATTTTGTAATTATTGGTAATATGCATGTGGTAGTATGTAATAACAGAAACATGTCAATTTATGTAGATTACAGAAGATCGGCTACGTACAAACTTCAAGTCTTATTGGGATGCAATTAGGGAGCACCCACCTCCAGGACAAATGATTGCAGCCATTAGAGATGCTGGCTTATTTGGGGTGTATGACATAAGGATGTTAAGACATGATGCTGGACTCTTTACTGCTTTTATTGATAGATGGCATCCCGAGACTCATACCTTCCATATGTGTTTCGGCGAGGTCACTATCACATTATAGGATGTGTACTTCATTCTAGGCCTTCGTAGCGGAGGAGATCCAGTGGGGTCAAAGTTAGAGATGCCCGACGAGATGATGGTCCATAAGCTTTTAGGGGTGGAGCCTGAGCGAGGTGTTGTGCAAAAAGGTGGGATCAATATTGGCTGGTTGGTTAGGAACTTTGGTAGCTGTGCAGCCATTAGGGACTACTCGGATGCTAATCAGGATCGGCTCGTATTTCATATACGTGCACACCTTTTCCTCCTACTTGGGTCATTGTTCCCCAACTCCAGCGAGAATGGCCTACAGTTACGACTACTGCATTATGTACGCCACATCCATGCTGTTACTACTTACAGTTGGGGCAGTACTTGTCTTGCTTACTTGTACAGGCAGTTGTGTATAGCAAGCATAGGGAAGGTTAAGAATCTATGTAGATCCATGACTTTCCTTCAGGTACATTTCCTTTCTTTATTTTAGTCTACATTCTTAACCACTGCCATGTTATTGTTTCGTTTAATTTTCTTGGACTCTACTGGGATTCATTTCCCTTATTATTTCGTCCATGTTTCTTAGGTATGGATATATGAGCATTTCAGAGGCCTAGCTCCTGTACCGTGAGATACTTATTTGATGCAGCATCCCTGTGCTCTTAGGTAAGTGACAGAACTAATACACCTTCTACCTTTACGTACATGCTGCATGTTTAGCATACTAACTTGCCTTGTGTTAATTCAGGTGGGTCATGATCCGTATGCATTGTGGGGATGTGGCTGATCACAACCCGCGGTTGGTTCGTTATCATCTTGATAGCATGAAGGAGAGTGATTTGTATAGATACCATACGGGGACAGTACACCAGATACTTTCCAGATTCCTACTGGTGAGAGGGCACTTATGACTGCACCTTGTCCACTGATTTTCAAAGGTTTGGTGGAGTGGTTTTATACGGATCGAGTGACCAGGAAGTTTGGCTTTCTAAAGCTGATTTCGACTACCTCACCAGTGCCTGGGCATACTAGTTTCCATAGGGATCCCGATGATTGGGTCAAACCACTAGCGGATGTCTTTCATATTTGGCATTCACGAGGGGATCGCATCATGGCACCACCCGAATATTGCTCTATGAGAAGACCTACATGTACCGATGTGTATCTTTTGTGGTATGATAGAGTTACTCATTGATTTATCATCAATCCCGCTATATGGGCAAGGCAACAGGGTTTTCAGGGTACGCAAGGACACCTCCCAATGGTTGTAAGTATTTTAATTCTCACTTGAAGTACTGTATCACATTATCAATTTCTTCTTCACTACATGAGATCATGACGTTGGGTTTTAAAAATTGCATAATGCAGGTTGAGGGGATTTCCCGTGCTTATCACGGCCTTAGGTGTGACGATATTGGAGATGATGAGACTGTTGTGGATGATGCATTAGAGGTTCTACAGAGTACCCTGGACCACACAGGTTTTCCCGAGCTTCAGCAGAGACCACCTTCACCCCCTGCACCAACCAAGCCTCGTCGTGGAGCACGTATGAGAGGTGGACAGGCAGCTAGGCCTCCTACAACTCGTGTGTATTCTTCTGTTGCTACATTAGATGGATGGGAGCCATGGGTTCATCCCACATCTAGGGAGGGCTCTTCATCGCATGCATTTACTGGATCTGGATGGGAGCAGAGTTCATCGGGAAATGCATTTACTGGACCAGGTGGTTCTGGACAGGCATTTGGTGGTACACAGGACTGGACTCCTCACATTTCTCAGTTCTCTCAGGGAAATGCATATGCTGGATTTGCTGCTTCGGGCCAGCCCTTCTCAGGATTTGGTTCGGGACATCCATTTGGTAGTTCTTCTCTTCCAGGCTCTTCGGGACATGCATTTGGTGGTTTGCAGCACACCATGTCTACTCCATTACAGTCATACTTGACATATGCAGGTGGCTCAGGATGGAATACCCCATTGACAGGTTTTCAGGCTTTTGCATCATATGATATCTCTCTTACAGTACATGAGGAGGGTAGTCATATGCATACCTCTACTATTTTAAGGGAAGAGGAGACCACGAATGAGGATGAGTGGGCGGGGGCGGAGGATATACCCCTAAGGCTACAGCCAGGTAGGCGGGTCAAAGGGTAGGGGAGGCGTTGCCACACTGGTGGGAGGAACTGTAGATGAGTGGGCATGTAGTTGTTATATGCATGCATATACGATTTTATGATGCTTTATGTTTAGTTTAATGTAATCGAAGAACATGTTGTTTTATTTCATTTCATTATCTAAATTTTTGTAATTTATTTGGTGTATCAATTGTCTTACAACAACTGGGTTCCATTACTTGAACAAACTTACATCCACCAAACTTAACATGCTTAATAAAAAACTTACAGGGAACTATTAGTAATAAATTTATAGGGACAAATGATATTACTTCCATAATGAAAGTATTATGATAACTACTATACAACACACGAACAGCTTCTTCAATGTCATGTTTTCCTTCTCCAACTTCTTCAACACATTATTAGTCACTTCAACCTGATTTCGTAGCAAACCAAGTTCTTCGTCCAACTTCCAAGCATTAAGCAAGTCTTCATCCTTTCTATAGTCTTATCTTCAACTCTTTTATCACTTCTCTTGCCCTTTCGGTGTATGACGGATCAACCCACTTAAAGAAGTTACATCTTCTTCTAGGATCCGAACAACACATTTAAGAAAATAAATTTAGTTTCTTAAGAACAAAATTTGTAGAAAGTGATGTTGTAAATACCTTGTATTGGCTGCATCCAAAGAACCTCCTTCCTGGATCAAGAGTACCTTCTTTCCATGCTTCTTGACAAGGAGCTAGTAGATTGTAGTTATATCTAACACTTTCACATTCACTTAAGTAGTTGAACGTACTTGAACTATGTTTGTAAGGGTTTCTAACTGAAGATGAAGAGTTTCTTGAATAAGACGTGACTTACTTCTTACATACACAGACATGACATAATAGCCTCCACATTAATAGGCAAATGAGTAAACAAGGTTGAATTGTAAAAATCGTTAAAAACTACTACACATGTAGCATTTTCTAAAAAGTTAAATTGTCACTTAAAATTGGGAAAAGGGTGTAACAATTGTACACATCAATACTTTTATAAACAAAGTTGAGTTGTCTTTTCAATTCAAGGAAAATCAATAAAACATGAGAACCCACCCTGATAACCCCACTTGCAAGTACGTTGTATATGTACCTGACCCTCAATATACATTCATTTCATATTAATTTAGCAAATTTTATAAACAAAGTTTAGTTGTCTTTTCAGTTCAAGCAAAATCAATAAAACAGGAGAACCCCACCCTGACAACCCCACTTGCAAGTACATTATATATATATATATATATATATATATATATATATATATATATATATATATATATATATATATATAATGTACATATTAATTTAACAAGTACATCAAAAAAAATGTCATCTTGTACACATCACAATTGGTTGCTTGGAGAAAGAAATGATGATTATCGCCGTCTAAAAATTTAGCGATCCAAAGGAGTACTTTGCAGGCGTTCGTCGAGAATGGGCATATCCGCATGTAGAATCCGATCGTTTGAGAAATGACTTAATTGCCATGGGTGCAAGGGTCCCTATTCGTCATTTGCTTAACATGTTTTCGCGTACTGGTGAATCATCTGGTTAGAATGATTATAGGCATAAAGTCATTCAAGCTATGAAACATATTCAAATTAAGAACAATAGAATGCTATTGCATAGAACTCGTCACTATATCTATTAACTTGCCAAAGACTCGGTTCGTGCAAGTGGGAGAGAGCTAACAGATGTTGAGGTCCAACATCTTCAACAAAACCCATGTTATATCTCTAATGATTATATGTCCGATGAAGAAATTTGATTAAGTACTTGTCAATTATTTAAGTTTTTTCATTTTTCTATTATGTATTTGTATTATTGTTGTAGTGTGTGAGAAAAATACGTTGTTAATAAAAACATCACATTTCATAACATCAGACTACATGAAAACAAGAAATAAAAATGAATATCCATAGAGGACATTCTTTAGGGGAAACTAAAAAAACACATTTTATCACAGACGAAGAAATTAATCTTCATCATCTTCCTCATCCTCCTCCACGGAGTCCTCGTACTCATTCTTGTTCTCATTAGTTGATTCATCAAGACCAGCAAAGAAATTTTCAGGCTCAATCTCATCGACCTCCATGGAGTCCTCGCAATCACTCTTATTCTCATCTTTTGATTCAAACTGATGGAGTTCTTTTTATGACTCGTTGCATTTCCAATTCCTCAACAACACGCGTAGCACGCTCCTCTAATGGTTCATCAAGCCAACGAATGTACCCACATCCGTTGCCTCCATTCGGACAATTCAGATACCTCCTTCCAGCATCTCTTCCATAGCACCAAGTGCGTTGAACGCACAGCTTATCACAGAAGCAGAGATTCAAATCGGGACTGTTGGACATATTGAATTGTATGAGAGAAGTGCTAAAATATTTTGTAGTGGTTGGGTGAACAAGCATGAACACATACTTGTTTTATAGCTGAGACTCCAGGGATGAATTATTGTTTGGTCTTCAATCAACTACCCCGTGATGCTCATCAACACTATCAAAAAGCACTGAAAAGAACTGAAAAATATTAAATTTGAGTAGTCAGATTTCTTATCTGGAAGCATCCCATAAATGCACAGCAAAAAACAATAAAATATTCTGCATTATTGGAAAAAAACACTCTGAGAAAGCACTACAAAGATTCTCATCTTCAAAAAAATGACTATCCACTTCATGTTTTATTTAAGCAGTACATGAAATAATTGACAATAGTATTAAGCAAGTGGTAAGTTGGTTTCAGACGTTTTCTACAGTTGATTTCAGGCATAATAAAATAAAACTGATTTCTCTAAAAATAAAGTTGAATTCAGATATCTTGTACATTTTCCTGCAACCTATTAAATTTGAGTAGTCACATCTACCTATCACTTGCTCGTAAACTAGTGTGATCACTTGAAAATAACGTTTGTTTAAAATATTTTAATATTTTTGCATCAACAAAAAGGTGAAATAATAATCACACCTTCGTTCTATAAATAGGTCTTCCCTTCGGTTAGTAAACATTCATGCAACAACACAATATCACTTTGCTAAATACCCTCAAAGGCAGTGTTTACCAAATGGATAAGGGAAAAAGGCTTATGCAATCCGGTCCAAGCAGGAACCAAAGGCGAGAATTCCCCCTCCAAGGGAAGATGAAGCAAGCGCTCGGAAAAGAAATGAAGAAGCAGCCTTGAAAGCCGAGGAAGAACATGGCTGGAACATGTTTTACAATAATATGCGCAAGTATATGAACAGAAAGAACAGAAGGGGAAAAGATTGGGTGCCAACTTTTGATGAGGTTGAGGACGAGGCGAAAAAATATCCAGAGGTGAACAAGATTTGAAATGACAAACATGATCGTTTATGTAGTAATAGAAATATCACATTTGAAGTTATACGTGGAGCAGAATGATGCAATACGTGAGGAGTGTAAGGCTTTATAAAAAAACTTGACGAACGTGACGAAGCCGAATGGTGGGCTGCATGGAATGCTCCTGATGAAGATTAAGGACAAGATTAATATCTTCGTCTCCTCAATCAATTTGAACTTTATGGTTTTTTGATGAATCATTTTAATTTATTATTTGCATTTCCATTTTATGTAATCATGTTCTTTATTTAATGAAATGTGTACGTTCCCTCTTTCATTTGAATAAAAAGTGTTTGGTAAAAAATTGTGTTTTTAGTAATCTTCGAGCCTAAAATTAATGTACTGATAAGATTTTATATATGCTATGTAGTCCCGTCAATGGTAACATTATTTTCACTATTCACATTTATTCATATTATTATTATTATTCTGCATATTGTGTACAAAGTTGTGTAGTCACGTCAACAGTAACATAACTTTAAGTATTCATAGCTATCAGTATAATTATTCATCTCCAAAAATGGCTATGAAATCTCTCTTTCCTGCTTATTCAAAATCACAAGTTACTAGCTTTTTCTAAAATAAACTTTCTCCAAGGCAATAGCATAAGATGGATAATGGCAAAAAACCCAAAAACTTGCAAAACCGAAATCAAACAAACTAAGAAAACCAAAAGGTCATACGATATGCATCTGAGGGTGCTAAATTTGCAAAACATTTTGAATTTGCTGCACAACAATGTCAAATTCAAATTCAAATGGAAGTTCGAGCTGCAAAGGAACGTGAAATTGCAATAGAAGCTGAAGTTGCAAAGGAACGTCAAATTGCAATGGAAATAGAGGAAGCTGAGGACGAGAATTATGCGGTTGATCTCAGTGAATTTTAAGAACTTGCATGGCGGTTCTCGTGTCATTGTATGCTTATTTTCAAAATTCCCTGTTGTTTTCCTCCTCTTTCATTTCAATAAAAGTGTGAAAATTGTGTTTGATGGTCATTTTTAGGTCTCAAAGTAAACATAAATACACAAATAAATTTTCAAGATTTTTAGCTTGCGCAAAGGTAGAGCGTGAATAATTTCAAACCAAACAAAAAAAATGAAAAAAAATACATGTAAAGATATGTTTTTTAGGTCCCTAAACATACCTACACAAAAAAAATCTTATAAATTTGATGTGGACTACCCATAATTGGACCAAATTTTAACATATTTACATAAATTATTTTTTCCATTTTTACCAAGGTAAAAGTAGAAAATCAAAACTTTAATACGGAACAAAAGTTAAGGAAAAATTTAATTTCAAAAGTTGAATTTTAATAGGCTAAAATTGGCACTTCAAAATGTGATATTTAGCAGTAACAAAGGCACGAAGGAACAAGTGAAAAAGCAAAGAAAACAAAAAAAAAAAACTATAAGGTTGGTCGCCACTTGAAGCGGCGCTCAAGGACTTGATGCCACTTTGAATGGCGTCTGTTTCGAAGTGGCACCCTATACCATTTTTTAAAGATTGAATACAATTATACCATATATGAAACAAAACAACTCTACTAGAAAAGCAACGGAGCCCAGGTACAAGGTACAGGGCCTGAACATTTATTACACATACATTCATAAGCTTAGAACATCTCCAACGGTAGAGACCTCTTAGGTAAAATTTGAAATTAATTACCATAAAAAAGAATTATAAAGAATGTGTAAAAAAATTTGCACTCCAACGGGACAAAACCCTTATCTATAATTATAGATAATCTTTTGATGTTAGTTATATTTGTCGAACCTCTAGAGATCTGTAGTGAATTGCCACATCACTTATTTCTATATTAAAATTATATATTCCATTAATAACAATTTTAAATATTAATAACATGCCATTTTTAAAATATAGCCAATCATTATAGATAATACAGTCTGAACACAACGTCTTACAGGTTCGACAAATTTTACATAATCAATATTTTATATAATTTAGCCAATCATTTTTAGCTAACGTCATTGGAGATGCTCTTAGTACTCAATTGCTAAGGCTTACCCAAATGACCATGAGTAAAGTTCCATTAGTTACTCTAATATACTATACTTGTGTGCCCACGTTGGCCAAATATTCAACTATAAGCAGACATAAAGTTAGCACAGGGCAAGATGTCTCATGGCAGGATAAATAATACATTTATTGTGGTAGAACATTAGAGTCTAAAACATAATTGTTGGTAAACTTTTTAATTTTTTTAATTAAATACAGTTTACAAGTTGCAAGCAATTAAGATATAATTATATGAATAATTTATTTCTGTACTGTATAGGAAAAAAATGCTAGGAAAACAAATTTAATTACTATTTCCAAATGTTATGTGACATATTCTGAGATTTGGGGTAATAAAATTCTAAAAGAAAGCAGTAGACAAATGGTAGTAGCCAAGTTAGTAGAAAAAGAAAAAAGAACAAACTGTCAAACCTGCCAAACCCGTTTGCCCCGTCTAACCCGCCAGCACCATTCAATCCATTCCGCCCGTGCAACTTGTCTGACCCGTCTAAATCGTGAACCCGATAAACTCGCGTGCCATCCACGAATTAGGGATTTTATAAACCGGACCAGCCCGACACGGCCCGTTCACGAGTTTGTCGGAGATGGAAATGATTATCTAAGTACATTGAGAAGAGATTGATCACTTGCCATAAATATTATAAGTGCAGGGAAGTTTATATAATGGTAAATCTAAGTCACAATGGATTACAGCATGTTTGGCTCCACTTTTATTATTTTTGAATTCAATTAAAGTGAAAATAAATTGTTTGTGTATACTTAAAATTTTCAACTTAAAGTTAATTTTAGTTCAAAAAATTTAAGTAACATTTTTTAAGTAACATATATCTAATTTAAAGTTAAAATTATCACTTTTTAGTTAAAGCGAGTAAATTGCACTTTAAGTTAAATAACATTTTTTAAGTTAACTCAAACGGGAGTGTTAACTGAAAGTGTTATCTAAAAGCATTCAAGTACAGTATTGTCCGAAATTAAAATTAAATGCATTTGTAACCTGAACAGCTGCAAAATAGTCAAGAATGTATATTTATTACAATTTGCACATAAGAAAAAAAAAACCATGCCAACAACATGTTGGTGCAGTGGATTGAACCCTTGTCTCCTTTGTAGGAGGTCAAGGGTTCGACCCCTGGGTGTGTGTGAGTTTAGTTTGTATTAGTTTCCTTTCTTTGTATTTGTATTTGGCCGGGGGTCCTTCGGAAACAGCCTCCCTATTGTATAGGGGCATGGTCTGCGTACATCTATCCTCCTCAGACACCACTTTGAGTGGTATTATAACTGAGTAAAGTTTCGTTTTTACATAAGAAAAAACCATGCCCACATGCATAGGCATATATACTAACAGATATATGCCTATGCAGCTACCCTGAACTAACAGATAGATTGACCACATGCCATATATAACTATTATACTATAATTAATTGACCTCCACAACACTCAAGAAAAATGCTAATTTCATGGGTTGTAGAAGTGCAGAAGCTTATTTATAAATGTATGTCACAATCAACCATAACCAAACCAACCGATTCTACTAAGAGGTCATTGTGGATTGAGCAAAACATTAATGTAAGCTGAGACTACATTTATCGTGTGCTCGCTTGGCCGTGCGGGCCAAAAATATTAATATTCAGCAAAACAAGGCCACGGACTCTCACAGCAATAATAAGATCACATTAAAGTTGATGTTAAAGCTGCCTCCAAATAAGACATGCTACAATCTCAAACTCTGTTTTGAACTATTTAAATAATTATATATCCAATTATCCATTAAACAAAATAGAGCAAGTTGTTTTTTTTTTTTTTTGAATAAATCGTACTTGCATTACTTAAAAATTATAAAATACATGATTACTAAAATTAGGAGGAGTGACAGACCACTCTCCATAGTCTGACATAGAATATATGCAGCATTTACAAGCAAAAAACCACACGATTCGCAGACCGATAATTGAACTGGTAGCACTTGATAATTGTGCTTTAGAGATTTTGTCCAAGAAATTACTTCTTGCCAACAGCTTGCTCCCACATGCTCTTCCCTCCAACCCTCGAACAAATTCCGAACCCAGTGTTCAGAAGTCTCAGCTGCATAAACTATGGTTAGAGTAACGCCATTCCAGCTATCTACATGCCAGATACCAGCTATAGACATGCCGAAAAATAAAACCTTCAAAGGATGAGCAATACCCCAGCTATCTACATGCCGGATACCAGCTATAGACATGCCGCAAGTGAAGACCCCCCACATGTAATGAGCCATCTTTAATTGTGAGTTGTGAGCTCTTGCAATAATCCAAATCTCCCAAAACATAAACAAAATCATTCTCAACAGATCTGATCTATTGCAGACCTTCATCAAACCAAACCAACCAAACAATTTCTCACAAGGAGAGACAAAACAAACTCTTACAAGGAGAGACAAATAAATCCAATTAATGGATAAACAAGTCAAAAAAAAAAACTCACAATCCTCGTAGAAGGAGGATGATTATTGAAAGAAGTAAAGAAACTAGACAAGAAAGGGGCCTCCGGTCGATGGATAAACCACCGCCGGAGGAGAGGCGACTGACCACGAAGAAGAAGAAGATGAAAGAAAAGTTTTTCTTTCGGTGGAAATGTTAGATGGAGAAAGTTGATGAGATTTGTTATTTTTTAGGATATAGAGCAAGTTGTTTGAAATAGAACACAAGGAGTCAACTAAGAGCATCTCCAACGGCACTAGGTATAACGGTTAGCTAAAATAAGTGTTAGCTAAAATTTGCTGAAGCTGTAACACATTGTGCTCCAATGGTGTTAGTAATAATGGTTAGCTATAATTCAAAAATAGTATTTTATTATTATTTTGGTTCACCTTTATCGTTACTTCACCATGAATATAATTTAAATGAGGTAAAAAAGTTACGTGGATATTTTAGATAATGGCTACAGACTCAACATATATAGAAGATGAAATAAAGGATATCTATAATTTTTGCTAACAGGTCTTTTGGTTGGAGTGATATATTTTTTAACTAATATGTATATCATAGTGCCACCTAGACTTTTTACCTAACAGGTGGTGATGGTTGGAGATGCTCTAAGAGAATTAGCAATACAGAACCCGAGCATTCGACAAGAGCAGTAAGATATAAATGGAAAGAGTTATATAGCCCAAATTATATTTATAGATAAATAGTACACTTTCTGCTCAAACATTTTCTTCATGCCGTATTTATGTCGATTAAAAGTGTTATCTAAAACTTAAAAGCATTCAAGAACGGTATTCTCCGAAATCCAAATTTAATGCAATTATAACCCGATAGGAGCAAATCAGGCAACCACTATGATCCCAATTCAGGATACAAGTGAAGGTATCAGTTCACAAGCAATCCTTGTGATGCTTAAGAATGATGGAGCAGGTACAGGGCCTGTACATTTATTACACATACAGTCATAAGCTTACTACTCAATTGCTAATGCTTACACAAATGACCATGAGTAAGTTCCAGTAGTTACTCTAACTAATATACTATTCCCTATATCCCAATATAATTGTCGTTTTTCACATTGTCTCTAGTCCCGTAATAAGAGTCGTTTTGTTCACCCCATACAAATGTACTGTTAGTTTTCCACAATAACCCTTATTTATTGCTAGCTGTAGCCTGTAGTTCTCTGTTCTTGTTTCTCGATTTCTTTCATGTGTTTAATGTGTTGTTATAAGAATTTTACTCCCATTTTTTTATTTTTGACTAGTTAAATGAAATATAATTGAGGAAAATAAAAAATGAGATTATTAAAAAATACATCTAATTGGTTTTAAAATGTTACTTTCAATTTTCAAAAATAATAATTGAATAATTTTTTATTTACACAAAAATTGATCAATTTGACCATCAAAAAGTCCAAAGGTACATGTAAATTGGGACGGATGAAGTATTTTGTAGAAAAAGTTATGACCATTTTATGATGTAAACTCTGTAATATTTTATTTAAAAAATTTATGTTTGTAACATTATTTAATGAAAATTCTAAGCCAATATTTTTTTTTATATTATTTGTAATTTATGTTTTATTAAAAACATAAAAAAATTATTTTTTACCAAAGTTTGATTTTTTAACTTCAAGTAATTTTTTCTATTATACATATAAATTCTTTTAGCTCACAATTAAAATTTATTTTAAATACAACGATTTGCTTTAAACAATGTTTAATATCTAGATATAATTTTATATAATAAATTTGCATTAAGATTTCAGTAAAAGAAATATTACATAAAGTTAATATTCAACTATAAGCAGACATAAAGTTAGCACAGGGCAAGATGTCAAGTCATGGCAGGATAAATAATACATTTATTGTGGTAGAACATTAGACATTAATACTCATTACAAATTTAAGTAAGAATGCCACAACAGTAGTAAAGTTACAAACCAGCACTAAAAAGTTAGGGAATAGCAACAAGGGCAATAAAAAGCAAAGAGAGGTAAGATCAATATATAAATCTATTATACAAAGTAGAACGAACATGTTAACAAAAAAAAAAAAAATAGATGATGTGAGTTGAATTAGAAGATAAGGAAACAAGATTAATAGACTAAACAGTACCAAACCAAAGCACTCAACCAGACAAGATTTTAATACCCCCAGAGCTTAGTAAGAATGATAAGTGCGAGGGTAGTAGGGAGCTTGTTAGTCCATGTCTTGAAGAGTTTGTGCTGCATTAACTCCGACTTGAAGTAACTCTTTATCCCAGTCCCTGATTCCACATGTTTTGCATAACAGATGGCATAAGGAACCCCTTGATTCTCTAGGTGAAAACCACACCAAACCGTACCCCTAATCCTTAGTGCATGCAACTATGCAAGTACCTGACCTTTTAGTAAATATAAATGGGTCACTCTTCGTAACAAACAAATCAATGAATGTATACGTAACCAACAGAGTTAACAGTTCATATTATGTAAGGGTTTATAGGGTACATAATTGGTAAAGCATGGACCTTTTCGAATGCGCACTAACACACATCATCAAGTCTCAAATCCCCAACATTTTGTCGACAAAGATTACGTGACCTATTTTCACAAGTTGTCATTATTAACTTCTCTGTATTTAATCACCTTACGTAACACTATCCTAAACTCATTTTTCAGGCCAATGCAATTGCCTAGTAGAGTACTGATTCTTACAATCACTCAGGGCGGTTCCATACTATACGGGGTACAGGGCGAAATCACAAAATGGGCCCTTCTTTTTTTTGTGAAAACATAAAAATCAATAACAAACAAACCATTTTAAATAAAAATTAAAGTACTAACAATAGTTTAAATACCATACCATATACAAGTGATAAATCATAAAAAACAACTTCGTCTAGCACTTCTTGATGCGAAATCAGTGATAACGGCATCAACATCAATACTTTCCAACATTTCTTTCTCAATGCATAAAGTTGCGAGACCATTTAATCTTTCTTGTGACATCGATGAACGCAAATAATTTTTCAACAATTTCAACTTGGAAAAACTACTTTCGCCTGATGCAACACTTACGGGTGTGGACAATAAGATTCGATAAGCAATAGCAACATTCGGAAGACAATCAAGAGACTTGACAAATTCAAGAATCTCAAGAGCGGATGTCAAATCATCTGGAACATAAAGTTGCAATAGCTCTACTTCTTGTACCAATTCATCTAGTTCAAAATCTGACAACCCATTATGAGAAAAAGTAGTTACTAGCTTACTAACACATTGTCTGACTTCATCATGCCCCAAAGACTTCAAAGTTGGTGGATCAAATAAAAACCCAAAAATACCTTCAAATGTCTGTAATTGTTCAAAGCGATTCCTTAGTGAATTAATTGCAATATCCACCAATCGCACAAAAAAATCAATCCTAAAGGTCTTTTCCACTGATCTTACTTCTTCATTGGAATCATTTTCATCAAATTGTTTTTTTCTAACAACACGACGCTTTATAGGAAAAGAAGGCTCAATATCCATATTAAATGCAATTTCTTTGGCAACATTCATACTAGAGACAAACCCTTCTTCTCTATACTTTTCAAAGAATGTCATCACACTTTCTAATTGTTTCATAGTAGCACCAATGCACATTGATTTAGATTGTAACTTTTTACTCACCATGTTAATGGAAAATAAAATGTCATACCATATAACCATACCAAGTAGGAACTCAAAACTCTCAAGTAGCCCAATCAAACTCTCGGTTTCACTAACCGACTTTCGATCATTAGAAGATTCTTTTAATTCCAATAAAGCCAACCTAATTTGTGGAGCTTGAAATCTAATTGCCTTTAGACTTTTTATACGACTTTCCCAACGAGTATTACACAAAGATTTCAAAGTTAAACTCGAAACATTGTCAAGCAAAACCTTCCATCTTTTAGGAGAACTTGAAAATAATGTATATATCCTTTGCACACCTCCAAAATATCTAACAATTGATACATATACAAACACACACACACACACACACACACACACACACACACACACATATATATATATATACACGAATTATGATTATAATTTATAATATACTTGTAAAAGTGAAAAGAGTTTATTAGAGATTTAGAGTTAGTGAGTTACCTGATTGTGAGAAGAGCAAGTCCGCCAGAAGATGAAATTGGGAAAGGGGCTGATGTAGTGATATGTTATGTATAATCAATAATGTATTGTGTCTATTTTTTTTTAACTCGGTAGTGTATGAATATATGATCTCTACTACTACTACCTAGATTTATTAATTTTTGGGCCCCCATAAAATATGGGCCTAGGGCAAAAGACCTTGTTGCCCCCTACCTTGGGCCGGGCCTGCAATCACTTAGAAGATGCTTCGAAAAGAAAACAGAGAAAAGATTGATTGTGGTACAACACAAACTAGATGATAGACACAAAACACAAAAAGAAGAAAAAAAGAAAGAAACAATATATATATATATATATATATATATATATATATATATATATATATATATATAGAGTACTACTCTACTACAAACTAAAATTAACTACAAACTACAAACTAAACACTAATTCAATATTTCATGCTAATCTAATGATCAAACTAGGGGTACCCCAATACAAAAAGTGTTTAAAATAATTGGCTCCATTCAGCAAAAAAAAAATCACTATTCACGTGATATATATATATATATATATAGGCCTTTGCTCCATACAGAACACTCTTATATAACAAACAACAAAGAACACCTTAGATCTATTAGATCCTTTGGCCCCGCCAGGGGCACCCAATACAAAAAGTTGTTATTTTTTTACCATTTATCAAGTCTGAAAAAAAAACGAAAATTACTGTTCACTGATGACGTCATCAATGAACAGTAAATTTTCAAAAGAATTTTTTTTTTCTGGTTTGCTATAGGGTAAAGAAATAACAACTTTTTGTATTGGGTGCTATGACGAAACTCTTAAATTATATTAGATATGAGGTGTTCTTTATTGTTTGTTATATAAGGTGTTTGCTATGGAGTGCAACTCTCTCTCTCTCTCTCTATATATATATATATATATATATATATAGGAAATGGGTCAGCAGCCACAGTTGGATATTTTGTAATATCCAACCAACCCATCTTATACCGTTAAAACATCCAATCAACGGTCAGGATGAGGGGACTTACGCCATATAATATAGCGTATTACGCTATATAATAGAGCGTAAGTTAAAGTTTTCAAAACCCCCATTTAAATTGTGTCGAAATATATCAAATATGGTATGCAAAATGATCGTTGTGAGATGTAGAAAAATACAGTGAAGTCGGATTTCAAAAATATCTCACCAATTGACGGAAAAAATCAAATTAGAAACGGAGGGATTTTGGTATAAACTTACGCTATATTATATAGCGTAATACGCTATATAATGTAGCGTAAGCTTTTCAAATCCTAGCCGTGCATTAGCTTACTGGATGGTCACAGATGGGTTGGTTGGATATTAGATTATATCCAACTTTGGCTGTAGAAGGCGTCCCATATATATATATATATATATATATATATATATATATATATATATATATATAGGAAACTAGTCAACAGCCACAGTTGGATATTTTAATATATCCAACCAACCCATTTTATACCATTAAAACGTCCAGTCAACGGTCAGGATGAACAGGAGGTACGCTATATAATATAGCATACTACGCTCTATTATAGAGCGTATACGCTATATAATATAGCGTAACAAATATTCCCATTTTACCCTTATTCTGTTCCGCTCTATTATATATCTTAGCCGAGAACTACACCAATTTCAGCTCAAACAGCCCTTCATGTTTTGAAATATCATTTCAAGAGTGTTCTTGAGTTTATACCCAATCTTAAATCATTTGGAGATATATTTTACACCATTACAAACTTAATCTACACCAATCTATACCTATTTCTACTTTACCAATCTTAGTTTATTTGTCAAATCTTACCCAAATTTGAATATTTTGAAGATTTTGAAGATTGAGCTTGGAGTACCAATCCCAAATTAAGATTTTTGAAGATTGAGCTTGGAATTCAAGGTTAGCTCTCTATTTAACCCATGGCTTCTTTCATTTTTTCAAAATTAAAATCTCCTAATAAGACACCTAGTAAGATTGAGATTGAGGTAGAAAATGAAGATGTTAACGAACGTCCACACACACCTAAAATAATAGATCTTGATGATGATAATAATGAAGATCTAAAGAATGATGATGGTGATGGTGATGTTGTCTATGATGTTGTTGATGATGGTGATGATGTTGATGATGGTGATGATGTTGAAGATGTTGAGAATGGTGTTTCTTTGGATGATTTGAATGATGTTTGCCCATGTGTTGGTCAATTATTCGATAGTTTAGATGAAGCGGAGAGGTTTTATAGAGATTATGGTAGGCGTATTGGTTTTGAAGTCATAATTAGAACTACACATAAACGTTCAAAAAATAACAAGATTTGTTCGTGTTTGTATATATGTCGAAAGGGTGGGAGATTAGCCTCAAAATCTTTGGATGATGAAGATGAAGTTCCCAAAAAAAGAGAAAAAGAGATTCTCTTGGTAGAACGAAATGTAAGGCGCGAATGTATGTTGTTCATAGAGAGAAATCAAATAAGTGGGAGGTAACATTGGTTCATTTGGTACACAATCATGAGATGGTTTCACCTAGTAAGGTACATTTCATGCAAAGGCCAAGAAACATAACACCCATCATGCGAGAATTGATTATAATTTTGAGTAAGTCGGGTATTGGGCCTCAACAATCTTTGAATGTAATGGGTGAGCTTACGGGAAGCTTAGAGAATATTGGATTTACTAGTCAAGACATTAGGAATGTTTTGCGTGATATTAGACATCATGTATTTGATTCGAGTGATGCCAAAGAAGGTTTGACATTACTCCAAGAATTAAAATGTAATAGTTTTGGGGATTTTTTCTATCGAGTAGATGTTGATGAGGATAATCGGGTGCGTTCCATGTTGTGGGTTGATCCAAGATCATTAAATGCATATAAAAATTTTGGAGACGTGGTAGTATTTGACTCCACATACCGCACAAATAGGTATAGTATGCCATTTGTACCTATTACGGGGGTGAACCACCACTACCAATCCATATTGTTTGGTTTTGCACTAATAAGGGATGAGAAAGAAAGTTCTTATATATGGGTTTTGAAGAATTGGTTGGAAGCTATAGGAAACAACCCTCCAATCTCCATCATCACCGATCAAGACATTGCACTTGGAAATGCAATTGCCGAAGTTTTACCAAACACGAACCATCTTTATTGTACTTGGCATATAAGTACCAAATTTGGGGAGAAGTTATCCGGTTTGTACGCATATGAACCACATTTCAAAGAAGATTTCAACTTATGTTTGTACAAGTCAATGACGGTTGAACAATTTGAAGATAGGTGGAATGATTTGGTTGAAAAATATAACTTGGTTGATCATGGTTGGTTGCAAGAAATGTATTCCGTTCGACATAAGTGGGTTCGTGTGTACACTAAACTTCATTTCACTACCGGGATAACCACTACCTCGAGAAGTGAGTCAATGAATGCATTTTTTGACGAGTATGTAAATGCTAGAACCGGTTTGAAAGAGTTTATAGAGAATTCACAAAAAGCATTGGAGAAACAATATCTTCGTGAGAAAGAAGCGGACTATGAAACAAAGGAAAAGGAAAGGTCAAGAATAACATCCTCCTCATTGGAGAATCATGCGGCATCTTTTTATACAAAGGAAATGTTTAGATGTTTTCAACACGAACTTAAACAAAGTGGAGCCTATGTTGTGAATGAGAGAGATTCCATGAGTACGATGATATTTAAGGTGTACGAAACATATAAGACCACAGTGGCGGAGGAAAATAGAAAAGTGTATCAAATAACCGTGACCAATGATATGATAAATTGTATTTGTCGGAAATTTGAAAGTTCGGGAATGATTTGTCGTCATGTTATTCGATACTTGAATATGATGCAATGGACGGAGATCCCTAACTACTTAATTAACTTGAGATGGACAATTGGAGCAAATAAAATTGCCGGGTCTATATCGTATAAACGTCCTATCATTGGCAATATTCTTCAATCACAACCCGCCCGATATACAACTTTGTGCAAAGCCTTTCAAGATTTATCGGCTCGTGGAAGTTTTTCGATTCCAAGATTTAACTATGTCATGGGATTGATTGAAAAAGAGGTGGAAGTTGTGGAAAATTTTCCTATAGAGAAGCCTTCTACGAAAAAAACTCCATCATGTGAGGATGAACGTGAAGATTTTGAAAATTTGGAAGACCCTATAATTTCCACCACTAAAGGTCGCAAGAGGGAAAGAGTGAAGAGTGGCATTGAGTCCAACTCAAAAAAACCAAGGAAATGTAATTGTTGCAAAGAACTTGATGCTAAACATGATTCACGAAATTGTCCAAAAAAATTAGGAGAGTCGATTCCCGAAAATTCCAACTCAAAAAAACCAAGGAAATGTAATTCATGATTTTACTTTTGATTTTGTTGATTTGGTTACCAATTTTCAATTTGTTGCTTTTGATTTTACTTTTGAGTGAATTTGGTATTGATTTTGTTGATTTGGTTAGCAATTTTCAATTTGGAATTTGGTGCTTTTGATTTTAGTAGAAATTTAGTGCTTGAATTTGGTATAGGAAAAAAGAAAAAAACAGAGGAAAAAAAAAATTCTGTAATTACGCTCTATAATAGAGCGTAAGTGTTGAAAACAGGGGAAACGCGCTAAAAATTCCTGTACTTACGCTCTATAATATAGCGTAAGTACAGAAATTTTTAAACGCGTTTCCCCTGTTTTTTAACCCTTACGCTATATTATAGAGCGTAAGTACAGAAATTTTTTGCCCTGCTTCCCCCTGTTTTTGCAACACCCCCTGTATAAAAACAATCTCTAAAAACAATCTATAAAAATTTCAACATTTGAAACACAATCTCTAAAAACAATCTATAAAAATTTCAACAATTCAAAATCAATTCAACAATCTATAAAAATCTCTAACTTACAATTCAAAATAAAACAAACTAGTAACTTACAATATCAAAAACAAACTAGTAACTTACAATCTTTAAAATTTCCAAAAACAAACTAGTAACCTACAATCCCGCTAGTCTACAATCGTGGGAATACAAAGACAAATGCCGAGCTTCGTCTTTATGGAGCTCCCAACCAATACGCCGTCGGAATGTGTTAACCACATCTTCATTCCATTGGACACCACACCAAGCTTGGGTATTGCAAGTCAATATGCAATCTATATACTTCATAACAAAAACTCCGCAATCCATACCATTGGTTTGCCTAGGTCGTTCATAGACGTTTTCAACATCAGGGAATACGACATGTTCAAATTTTGTAGGATCCAACCGATTCAACATGAGAGGGACCAATTTTTCCTATCAAGCAAACATGAATTGTCTTAATAATGTATCAAACAAACATGGACTACTAGAAATTAAAAAAAAAGGAAGATAAAATATACCACAATGTAGAACTCCGTCTTGTACATCTCTTTTAATTTCATGTGCTTAGTATCGTCCCTTAGAGGATCAAATAAAGATACTCTAAAATTGGTCATTGACCACAAGAATAGGATCCAATGACCGCCCGTTGCAACCGTCATGATAATATAGTCCAAATTGGTTACCATTTCCCCCCTTCCTTTATGCCATATGCTTTAAAGTCCGTATCAATGGCCGCCCATTCACTAGCTTTCCTTTTTGCGGGATTCTTCTTCATAGGTTTGCAATGATGAGCCCCTATTACTTGGAAGAACCATGAAGACATGAAGTAATATTTGACGGCACCAACTTGATGACCAAAGAGGGTTCTTTCCCTTTTTTCAAGCAATACAGTATAACAATCGACTATAGTATCCTCCACTTCATTCTCCGGTTTCAAAGAAATAATCGCTTTTGCACTACAATTACGCGGAAGGTTAATAGGCTTACCACATTCCCACCAATTTGCATTCAACCAATCCACTTTATGTATCTTGATCGGCTTTATAAGGGATCCTTTATCAAATTGAGCACTAGGACCAACCATGTCCCTTGGAGCCTCTTCCACTTCGAAGTGTGCACTAGGATCATCGTCGAATTGAGTAGGATTAAGAATTGGAGCACTATGACCAACAATAAAATTTTCCTGAGTATTAGGATCATCGTCGAGGTGTGCACTAGGATCAACGTCGAATTGAGTAGGATGGTCATAGCGTTCATACCCCTCAAAATAATTTTCCTTCAAGGGACTAATTTCTTGGGTCTTTCTTGCCTTTTCTTTTAGGCAAACAACTCTTGAAATCGGGCCTTTCATAAGTCGGGCCATATGTCTCGAGCATTAATTCATCAAATTTATTCACGAAGTTTGGCAATATTTCCTCGTGAAAAATCCCAGGCATATCATAAGAGAAAAGCCTACTCAGATCTCGCGCGGTACATATGATCTACAATACATATGAAGCAAGGACAAAGTATAAATATAAATACAATAATATTCAACGAAATTATCTCAAATAACATACTCCATGTTATAAAAAATACGTACCAAGTCCATTGCCTTGGGATTGTCGAACTTGTCTTTCGGTTGTTGGAATATTTTCGGATCCTTGGTTGGTTTTGAAGGCGGCAAAATCTTTAATTTGGTAACATTATAGTACCAATCCATATACTCCTCTAGAGATATGGCATTCAAAGGTGGTCCCAAAATACCAATACCATTATTCACAAATTCATTCCAAACAACTACATATCGTGCAAAATTGAGATAATGTTGATATACAAAAGAATGTTCAGATCTCGCCCTCAACGTTGACATATCATCCGGTGGCGGCGGTGGAATGCTTAATGGAAAACCAAACTGTCTTCCCACCCTTTCCGGAAGTTGATGTTCAACATCTTCAAAAAACACAAGGGGCACATGAGCTAAACCGGCTATAAGGCCCCACTGAAATTGAAGATCAAAAGGCCGATATAAGCGAGCATATGGCCTCCACTTAACCCATTGTGCATCAAAGTTATCGAACATCCCGCGATATGCATCAATATTGTGATGGACATTGAAGTACTTAGATTTTTCTGGGCCAACGGGAGCAACCGCCCATGCCAAAGCCCTAGTCCATATATACTCGGTTTGAGATGCTAGCTTAGGTTGTCCCGGGCGCAACCTCTCACGTGCCCAAAGCATCAATATTGTCAAGCATTCCGAAATAGACTTGCAATCCTTTTGACTTGCCTCAAATAAATTCCTATATAGATAGGCAAGTGCTCTTGCACCCCAAGCATACCCAAAAATTCTAGAAGTATCAATCAACAAGGGAATTAATCTTGGATGAGCAACATTGTTTGATTTTGTGGGGAACAATATCGCCCCACACAAATAAAACACATAACCCCGTGTATATATTTCTAGAAGCTCCCGATCCTCCTTGTTCGGGCATTTGCGATATCTCTCCCTCAAAAAATTTAATTTCACACCACCTCTCTCCAAAGCATTGTCCCTTTCCTCAAATGAGAGTGTCAGATCCGGCCAAACCTGTAACGAAAGATTTTTTACGTTAATTGCGTCACTCAAAGTTACCGCCTCTCCAACAACCGGAAGCCCCGTCAACATGTACACATCTTCAAGTGTCACCGTCATCTCCCCGAAAGTAAAGTGGAATGTGTTGGTTTCCGACCTCCAACACTCCACTAATGACGTAATTAAAGCCACATCATTTTGCATAACGGCTCTTGGGTTGGTAAACATTCCGAAACCCCAATGTTGTAAAAGATGAATTTGATAAGGCTCTAATTCCCATTGATTAAGAAACGAGGTACTTTGACGGATTGTAAGTTTATCTCGATGATCACCGACCCATATTCTACTACTTATATGGTTTTCTTGGTCGGTAAGGAGAGATGGATCAACCGGACCGCAAAAATCTTCCATCTAAAATCAAATACATATAAAAAACTTTAATGCATCCACAATTCAAACTTAATCCACAATTCAAACTTTAATCCAATAAATTTTAATCCTAATAATTAGAAAATTATCCACAAATTCGAACCCTAATCGAAAATTATCCACAAATTCGAACCCTAATTCGAAAATTATACACAAAATCGATCCCTAATTCGAAAATTATCCACAAATTCGAACCCTAATTCGAAATTATACACAAATTTGAACCCTAATTCGAAAAATTATCAACAAATTCGAACCCTAATTCGAAAATTATCCAAAAATTCGAACCTTAATTCGACCCTATTCGAAAATTATATACATACATGCATACATGTACACAAATCTACAATTAGATGATTTTGGTGATATATACATACATACATACATGTACACAAATCTACACACATCTTAATAATTAGATGACATCTACATACAAGAAATAGACACGAAGTTACTCACTTTATATGCAGAAATGATGAAATTGATGATGATTTACTTCCGATTCCGGTGGATTTGCGATGTCCGGTGGTATGTGGATGATTTGCTAAATGTTTTGTAAAATAATGTATATGAACCACAATACGCTATATGATATTCTGTGTGAAATAAACCCGGTTTCGATAAAAAAAACCGTGTATGCTATATAATATAGCGTACTACGCTATATAATATAGCGTAAGTTTAAACCGACACGTGTAGGGCACGTGACAGATTTAGGGATAAAAAGGTAAAAAGGCTTACGCTATATAATATAGCGTACTACGCTATATAATATAGCGTATACTTTTAAATCCCAACCGCCCATATCTTTAGTGGACGGTTATAGATGGGTTGGATCAATATTCAAAAATATCCAATTGTGGCTGTAGAAGAGGACCCATATATATATATATATATATATATATATATATATATATATATATGCAAGTAAAAGCATGCATTAAGTATGCACATAAGGAAATATGATCGCAAGTCAGAATACAGGGGAAGGCATCACTTTTTACCTAGAGAATGACTATGGAGCAGGTACATGATGTAAAAATAGTCAGGCATGTATGCACATACAGTCGTAAGATTGCAAATTTGAACCCAAAAAAACCATGCCTCCATGCATAGGCATATACCAATATACATATAGCAACATATGATGAAATATATAAGTTCATCCCAAAAAGTACAATGCTTTCCCTGGAAATGATTATCTAGTACGTAGCTACTTTAATACAATCGATTGATAATAGTTTGCAGTGAAGAAACTCCGAGTCTGTAACTTGGCAAAGAGATTTAGCAACACCAACCAAGCTTAGCAAGAAAAACAAGTGATCAGCCTGGCTTCGTGCTTGTCATTAATCCGTAACTTGAACAATTTGCGGAGAAGAAACTTTGAGTCAAAGTAACTATCAATCCCAAACTTTTTCTGCACATGTGTTTCGTAGTAATGCTTATCATCCAAAGCTGTCTCAAGGAGCGTGAGAGTGGGAGGAGCAGCTTTATAGTATTGCTTATCATCCGAAGCTATCTCAAGGAGCTTGAGAGTGGGAGGAGTAGCCAAACAAGAACCTGGGATATAAAAAAAGCTAAAAAGAACCACGGGGTCATGAGATTCAGGATGGAGGCCATAAGACACACAACAAAGTACATTACGACCATCAATGGTTTGAAGAGCAGTCATGCAATGTGATGCATTACATGGAAAAACAAAATCGTTACGGATATAGAATTCCCTGCCAGAAATGGGAATCAGGAGCCAATGATGGTCGCATAAACATAGACCTATTAGAATCCGTAAGATAGGAGTCAGGAGATGCAGCAACACTAAAATTACCTTGAAATCCCCCAAAAAGCATTTTACCGATAACCACGACGGGGGAATCGAAAGCGGGATGGAGTTTATTAAAAGCATCCCAAGAAGGGGAAGTACTCAAGACTTTCCAGGAACCATTGATTAAATTGTAAGATAAAACGGATTCATCATGTGCGCCCCATTCAAGAGGATCGGTGGCAAAATAGACCGTGTCATCTAAAACAACAAAGGATTTCAGATCACCTATAAAGAAGTTTATAATGATGCAGATAGATGAGTAGATTTATTGAATGAGAAACATTAACAACAAGAACAATGCAGTGGACAGTAATGAGTAATAAGAACAAGCTTGTATAACTAATGGAGGATTACAAAGACTACATTGTGATAGATTGGTTAATTGTTACATAAGAGTTCAGACCCTATTAATAGAGGTACTAGGGGACAACTAGCACACCAAGACCAACTAGCAGATCCATCGCACTACTACATAACAGCTAGACAAACATGAGTCCTACTACATGTGTTACATGACATGAGTGCTACTACATGTGATGCATTAGATGTCTACATGTGCTCTACATACTCTAACATCCCCCCTCAAGACATATGTGGGAGAGAAACGAAAACATGTGGCTTGAACAACAATGACAACCAACCAACAAGAAGCGTTAACGTTTGCGGACTTGAATTTGATTGCTCTGGGCTCGTGCTCTTTGGCTCTTGGCTCTGGCTCTTTTGGCTCTGGCTCTGGGCTACCGGCATTGGGTTCTAAGCTAAACAAGAACAGCCGCTTGAATTGTAGCTTTCGATGTGGTCGAGAATTGATGTTGCTTGCTGTGTTGCTGAAATGATGTAGAAAAATCACACGAACTGCAGTAGGTAAGGAGCTGCTGGGCAGTGGGTAGAAAATTTTTATTCGGATGAAAGTTTGAAGATGTGTCATGATAAAGGTGTCATTCATATAGATTTGAAGCCTTGCTGAATCTGGAAATACATGCAGAAAAACTGCAGAAAATTGATGAAAAAGGTGCAGAAAACTCAAGATGAACTGCGGAAAAACTGAAGAAAAATATTAAAAACTGAGCAAGATCGAAGGGAGGGCTGTGAGGCCCTTGATGATCCCTCCTAGCTCTGATACCATAAAGAAGTTTATAATGATGCAGATAGATGAGTAGATTTATTGAATGAGAAACATTAACAACAAGAACAATGCAGTGGATAGTAATGAGTAATAAGAACAAGCTTGTATAACTAATGGAGGATTACAAAGACTACATTGTGATAGATTGGTTAATTGTTACATAAAAGTTCAGACCCTATTAATAGAGGTACTAGGGGACAACTAGCACACCAAGACCAACTAGCAGATCCATCGCACTACTACATAACACCTAGACAAACATGAGTGCTACTACATGTGTTACATGACATGAGTGCTACTACATGTGATGCACTAGATGTCTACATGTGCTCTACATACTCTAACAACCTATACCACTAGGTTTAGGTTTAAAGATAGTCCAGGAGTTGCGGGTGGGAGAAAACATTTCAAAATCGAACGAGGTAAAAGAGAAAGTACGAGAAATGACATAGAGATTGTCTTTGGCAACAAAAACAAGGGGTCTGGATTTAGGGGAGTTCATGGGGGTTTTAAGTCTTTCCAAGTATTTAGAGGCAAAGTTAGTTACGTTAAGATATAGGTTATTGATTCAATATTTGGCAATTCTGAAAACATCAGTAGGTTTCTGGCCAACAAAATAAAAGTATTCACCGAAGGGAGTCAATGAATAGAAATCGGATGGAAGATCATGAGGTCCAAAAACAAGACAGGGGGACAGATAGGGAGATGGAATCTCATGTTTCTTACAACTAAAATTATGATTATCATTATGATTATTATTAAGCTGATCATAATTAATCCTAATACAAAACATAACCGACATGAGATAACTTGCGACGGAGAGAAGCAAACATGTAAAAATAAGAGGAACCTGGCTTGATCAACCGATTCTTCTTATTCAACTTGTTCTTCGTACGTTTCATTTTCTTTATTTCTGAAGAAGGCTTTGATCGAACGCAGCCTCTGTTACTCGGACTCTTAATTTTGCATCTACATGTGTATGAACACTTGGACACGTATTTCATGTTTGGTTATATGCATGTAAATTTTTAAAATGTTATCAAATTCAACAATTACATATGCATATCGAACACCTTCGAAGGCGAATTCGGGTTACAAAGCACACATAAAAATTTGCTTGGGGTGGTGAATTCGGGTTACAAAGCACGCATAAGCATTTGCTTGGGGACTTGTAGAGAGTGAACACTTATTTTCAAGGATCCTTAGATCTTATGTTATAGAAGGCGATTCTGCAATAATATCAAAATAATTTCTTGAGGAGACGAAAACAGAGGTGTGTTAGTTGCTTTTGTAAACCGTAAAAGAGTGAAGTTTAATACTAATATAAATCTTGATGGAGACTGTATATTAAAACTGAGTACGATTGTTTCACGAAAAACTGAGTTTACATCGATAGTGTCAATTTCAAATTTAGTTGTAGAAAACAGTGGGGTGGAACTGGAATATGAGCTAGATGTTGGAATGTCCAACATTCGAAGTTAAATTGATGTTGTACCCTTATGAATGGTGTTACATGTCTTAATGGTGTTACATGTCTTAGGCATGTGTTTATAAAATACAGTAACTGTCTGTTACACTTACATTACGGGGATGATAAATTCTTTGGTCCTCAAATTATTTGGATTTTTTGGTTCTGGTACTTGAAAAAATTCATTTATCCTCTAATTTTTTAAAGTCCGACTTAATTTTTATTTGGAAGAAATTTCGAACTCTTTTTTATGATGGGAAAAAAATTTCAAACTTTAGTTATTTGATACTGTAGGCTAATCATCAGTGTGCTATATTTTGCTTATATTTTTTTAAAAAAACAAAAAGATTATGACAATTTTTTTTAAAACCACGGTCCTCCAGTTTAGCCTTTAGCAACTGGCAACTGGGCTGAGGTTTGGGATTTTGAAAAACTCATAATTTACTATAATTTATTTGGTTTAAATATGTAAAAGTTACCTTTCGTATATTCATCCCAAATATATAAATCAAAATGCTTACTTTTGAATAAAGTTATTCGAAATTCAGATATTTATTTAAATCGGATCGGAACATGAATAATTTGGATCCAAATTAATTAAGTAAAATTTAATTTAATTTGTACAAAAAAAAATTATATTTTAATAAGTTATTATTAACCTTACAAATTATAAGGTAATTGATAATATTCTATACATCAAAATTTTATAATTTTAACATTAATAATTTTATTTTTTTGCTAATTTTATGTTGAGCCGTCATAAATTATGATTCATTTCTTTAATTAGTTCTTCTAATAATTTTTAAGAGATATTAATATCACACTACCTCTTGAATTTATAATTTTAAGTGAAAAATGATATGACAAGAGAACACTCTTTCATTGGCTTTATATATATATATATATATATATATATATATATATATATATATATATATATATATATATATATATATATATATATATATATATATATATATTTAAAATTTTGTAACTTCTTAACAAATTTTGTCAATTAAAAATAATTAATTTAGAGAAAAATGTTCCCGAGATCGATCTAAGAAAACTTAATTGAGATTAATTATGAGATTTATAGGTAAAAATATATGAGATTACATTTAAAAATATATGCTCAAATATACAATTTTAAGTGTATTCTTATGTTTTTCCACCTAAAATGTTTATTACCTTACTAATACCCAACAAATTCATTAATTTCTTAATGACAATTTATACTTAATATACGATGTCATATGTTTAATTATTTTTCTTTAATATATATCAATATTATCTATCCATATTATATTAAACATTAAAATTTTGGTTGATCGATCTGTACGGAACTTGTTTTTTTTACTTAGTTACCTTTACTTAATTATTGATAGTTATTACTTAATTATTTATATATATACTACTAACTAATCAATTTCCTTTTTCGGGTAAAATATGTTTACTTTTTCTATTGTTTTTAATAAGTAATCAATTTCATTTTTCAAATGAAATACATTATAATTTATATTTTATCTAATTAAAATTTTTCCTTTTTTAAAAATACTACGGACAATTTTATCTAATAAAACAATAATATAATATTACATTTACTAAAAAATAACATTTCTCAGCTAAAACACGTTACCTTTTCCATTTTATCTTACTTAAAACTCTTCTTTTCCAATACTACAATGAGTGGTTCGTTTAAATAAAATAAAAAAATAATAATAATATAATTACTAATAATAACCAAATACCTTTTTCAATCAAAATGTATCATATTTTCTATATTTTACAACTAAAATTTCTCTTTTTCTAGAAATATCACGGGGAACATATATATAATTTATTAAATCATATAATTCAAAAATTTTAACCTACCAAATTCATGTCTTAAAAAATTCAATTCAAATTATAGAAAAACAAATCTGTGCATCACGGCTTTTAAACTAGTATTCATTATTTCTAAAACATAAAAATTATGTTTTTAAGAAATGCTAGATTATATTGATTAGTTTCTTTATTATTAATTAAGATTTGGAACAACAGGTGTCAGAAAATGATTGCATAAGCATAGCTTAGTAGAATTAGTAAGACTTGAGTCTGGAGATGCATCAACACTAAGATTACTTTGAAATCCCTCAAAAAGATTACTTTGAAGCAATAAGCACGATTTGGGGATGGGATGGAATTATGAAAGCCATCCTTCCAAAAGCCATTAATTAAATGGTAAGATAAAATGGATTCGTCATGTTATCGTTGCATTCATATATAAATATGTTATATTTATTGTAAATGTTATCATTTTATCTAAAATTATCATGTTTCTCAAATGTAACATTCTTTAGTTTAAGGATAACTTCACAAAATTTAAGTAAACAATATAATACTCCGTTCAATAGCGTTGAAAGAAATTAGTCCGCATAATAGAGATAGAGTTGCATATAACTTCTAATTCCAACATTTTTAAAAGCTATATCCTGAAACTAAGAATTTACCATACAATGCCAATAATAGCTCTGGATACATATTATAGGTGAGGATGTGATCAAGGAAATGTAGCTCGGTGTACTCGTGATACTCATTCCGATTAAAATTTAGTAGATAACTCAACTAAAATTCGGTGTGATTCCATGAGTGTTGAGTGAGATGACTGTAACAATTTTTTGATGAATTTAATAAGTAGGACTCCTTGCACCCATTTATCCTAGTTTCCCTATGAATAGTACTGTTAAGCACGCAAAATTGCGTCTGCTTCTTCTCTGCCAAAATCATAGTAAGTCAGAACGTTTATAAGAGGTGGATGGCGATTGACTTCTTGCCTCCAAGTGTTGGTATGTAAGTCGTCAAATGTACAACTTAGGATTGCGTAGTAAACTATCCAAACTATCTCCACACTCATACCTACGATAGCTGACCTGAGCTTGACGTAGAATAGAAAGCGGTCAATCCAATGCCACAAAAATGGGTGATTCAAGCAATTTATCAAATTACCTTCCCTGAGTTTATCTGCAAAATCTGTCCATTCCCTAAGATGATTATTCTGGCGCTTGAAGGCCTCATGGAAAATTATCATCCCTTTGGCATTACGCCGACTCTACATTGAGATTATTTTTCTCCTGGGCTTGACCTCAGTTTGATTGTGCACAATGTGTACGGTGATATCCTGGTCATAATAGTTTTGTTTGAAGAGGGCATTATCCTGGTACACACGTGGAGTAACAGTTACAAAAAAAATTATCCGTCAATCTTAACCCCTTCGTGCACTTCATCTCCTAACTCGTAAAAAGCTTTGATGATTCCACGAGATAGGCTTATTGCCTAGCCTCGTGGAACTAACTTTTCATAAGCAGAATCCCTATGAACAACCACCATGGGTTCATAATGATATTGCAAATACTCGGTGAGGGTACAAGTATATTGTTTCGCCAAGAGCACAAACTTACCGACATAACTCAACTGATGAACAGGAAAAAAGTTAAAACCCGTGTCGAACTTTGATTATTAGTGAATAATACCAAACTTTGGTTATCACTCGATTGCGATGAGGCGAAACCACAACAACGATGATGATGATGAATTTGTGGGAGAGACTGTACCAATCTAACGACAATGTGAGGACTTACAACAAAATCAGACGATCATTTTTCAATTGTAAACGATGATAATTTACAACAATAACGACGACTTGATGATCGTTTCTCAATAGAAACAACAACAAATGAGGACGACAACGATGATCGACGACGACGAACGTTTCTCGATTGGAAACGATGACGAATATTTTTAATTTTTTTTTTCAATTTTCTTATTATTTTGCAAACTCTCGATACTTATTGTTTTGAGTATCGTGAGTTTGAGGGGGGATGTTAACATATTATTATTGATGTAATACGGGAAGTTATCGTAATTATTGTTATTAGTGACATTGGAATAGTTTTCTTATTATATTAGTTACATTTATTATAGATTAGGTATTGGCTATATAAGCGCTCATTGTATTGTAAACAAATTAAGACTTATGCCTTCACGACTGAATAATATGAACATTCACGAATACTTTACCACATTCAAATAAAGTTAATTTTATCAACATCAATTTCATCTAATGTTTTCCCTGATGAACATCGTAAGTTCTATTTGTGAAAATGAATTTTGTAGTCTCATAATAATATAATCCATTCGGTCTTATTTGGTGTGATCCTGTGAACAACAATTCATGAACATTTTGGCCATGTTTGTTTGTTAGGATTAAGTAGGGGATAGGTATAATCCATTAAAAAATTTAATCTCATGTTTATTTTGTAAAAATTTACTTGGGATTAAATTGAGGATTATAGTCCTTTAAAATAATATTCCCTTGTTTGTTTGATTGGGATAAGGGATAGGTCTATAATCCTCTCTAATACTTGGTTGGAGAATGTATTATTTAATCCCCTCCCACAAGTCATTTTTTTAAAGGATTATAGTTCCTTCACTATAATCCCTCCTAAAACAAACGTAGGTTTAAAAACTTTCAAGAATAATAGTCCAGTCCATAGGTTATCCCTCAAAACAAACATGGGATAGGATAATTTAAATGATTATATTTTTTAAAAGGATTATAGTCCAATCCTAAAATTAATACTTCAAAATAAACATGAAATAGGATAATTTTAAGGATTATAATCCTAAGTATTATAAATGATTAATAATTAGAGAATAATATTCTTCTCTAAAGTTAGCTCATGATATTTATTTCAGATAGTTATATAAAAGAGTTGTGTTCATATCAGTTAAATCTTAGACCTTAAATTATATATTTTACTAAATACATTATGCATTGCAACAAAACAAATTTATATTTTTACATATCATATGCATCACATTTCCGGCCATTCATAATTTTCTTCTTCGATACCTACAATCTTTCTCCAAAACACATTTCATGATAGAAATAAAGTTGTTCTGCAAATCAAATTCATTATACTGAAATTTTTAATTTTTATTGTACTGATTTTTTTTTTTGTTTCAAAAATACATTGTACTGCACTATGGTCTACAGGGTCTACAATTTAAGTGGTCTACACTTAATATTTACCTTATATAAAATAAACTTATATTATTATCTTGTATATTATGGCAAGTAATAATGGAAACAAATCAATTACAAATCACGGTCTACATGATAATATTAAGATTCCATTTGAAATTAATGTTAAAAATTGTTGTTATATTTGAAAAAATGTTGATAAAAAAGTGTTGATACAATATTAAATTTAATTAATTAACATTCTTAAACATCGATGCCCGTCTCATAACATCTTGCATGATTAGTGATAGTATAACTTATAAGAATATATTTAGTTAGAATATTAATTTATTCTAACGCAATATAATGGAACAACAAATGTATAATCTTGTATTAATTTGATTAGTCAATAAAATTGTCATGTTGGTTCAATTTAATCGAGTTGGTCATGTCCATGTATAAAAAGTAAATCCAACGATATCACTTGTATTTAAATTGTGGATGTTAATCAAAAAATTGTATACTTCCGTAATTTAATTAAAAAGATCATCGACTAATTACCATTAATTACATTATTTTATTATTTATAATTTTTAGGAGTTAGCTAAAAAACCGGGAGGATTAAGCCATTTTGTATGTAAACTCAATTAGTTATGCTACTAACAATGACACTAAGACAGCAAAGAAAACTTTTGAGATAACAATTTATTCATTGATCTGAACCAAAATCATCATTGCAATTTTAACTCATGAAACATGCGATAAGTATGACTTTATATATATTTAACTCTTGAAACACGCGAGAAGTATGACTTTATATATATTTAACTTATGAAACATGCGAGAAGTATGACTTTATATATATTTAGTTTGAATTTGAATCTTTAGTTAAAACTAGCTCTTTATTCGTGTAATGTACGAGTATGTTCTAGATATTAATTAAATCGTTGTCATTCGAAAGTATATAGTGTTGAAGTTGCTACTGTTATGTTATATTACAATTAACATTAGGTGAAGTTTGTGTCATGGGTATAATTATTTCTTATTTGTTGAAGTAATATATTAATATTTATGAAATTTCCTCTTTTAAAATAAGAATTAGACCTTATTTGTTCCATAATTATAATATTTAAAGTATGAGTGAAGGCGTAATTTATTTTACACAAAATATAAGTAATTACAATATTTCATGTTTACGAATCTTATAGAAGTATTATTCTAATAAATTTTTTTATGTGTTTTCTTAAAAATCATTATAATTGGTTAGTGATTATTTTTATTTATATTACACCTCATTTGAGTGTCAAGTTGAATTCGTTTTTTACTTTATTTAAGCTCCATTATGTTTTTTTAGGAGAAATCAAAATTTATCTAAATACAAATACATACATTACATAATATCTATACTAATAATGATTTACTTTTGTCTCTCAACCAGGCGATTTCTGAATTTTTTTTGAATTTTTATTTTTGCTAAGCCATTCATGAAGGTGACTTGATTTCAAGGTTTTAAAAAAAAAATAAGAAAATTCTTCCGTCTCATTCATGTTACCAACAAAATGAAAAACACAAGCATATATTATTAAATTAAATATTTACAGTGAAGAATGTATTTGTTGGCCGATTTTTTTTTTTTTTGACAAAAAGTTGACCGATTCTTATTTGTGCACACATGTTATTAAATTTAAAACATGTTAAGATTACTGTTTTATTAATAGACAGCATGATAGGTACATCATAGTTATAACTAATGCATTATATGTACTTATTTCATTTATCTTTTTTATATTTTATAAATGATACATATTATTAATATATTCTGTAAATATATTTGTCTAGGGTTTAAATATCACATATGAATATACATATGAGTGTTAGTTATAAAATAATTAAAATGCATAAGTGAACATTAAATATTAACATGTTATAATGACGAGATTATTAATGTGTACATTAAATATGAAGGGATCATAATGTGATAATTTGGTGGGTAAAATTATCATTTTGAATTAATTTACTCATACAAACTCTTACGTTGTTGTATATCATTTTATCATTATCATGTTGAACACATTGCTTAGCCACATTTAATTTAATGCACTTTTGTGCATAGCATGTCATTGAAGGAATGTGTACGTTTAATGTGAAAAGCTTACAATAAGTTATGCATTTAGAGCTGTTATTTTCCCCTCTTTAAATAGTATGCGATTTTTTCTTCCAAATTTATACTTCTACAATGCTTTTTGATAGGTTTGATATAAATTTGGGCTTTAAATTATTTCTTGATACTTTTTTGACTTGTATTATCAATTGCTGTTTTTATGTTTTGATTCAATTTAATGCATATATTGTTCTTTGTAATGATTCTTGGCCCCTTTTTAAGTTGATTATTTACGGGTACCATACTTAAATTTTCATTTCTTATTTAACCACTTATATTTCAGATTCCATCCTGCTTATCACTTATATTATGACATTTACGCTTTTAAGGCAAAAGTTATTCATTTTAAGATATACCAAACATCCACTTAATTTTTCATTTCTTATTTAACCACTTCTACCATCTCTTCATATCTTTAGATTTTAAAATTTACTGAATTAAATAAGTTTGGGATCGAAACTAAATGCAAATATTTCATGTACTTTCATATCTTTTCTACCGTATGAATTCTTTTTTCTCTTAAATGTAAAGAAGTGTACTCATTTTCTATAATTAATACAGGTACCAATTGTAATCAAGCAATAATTAGTACTTGAACACATGCGTTTTAGTGTAAATGAAAATAAAAAGAAGTTTGTTTGTGGTGTCAGTGACCGGCCTCAACAGAATGCAAAGATTAGTACTTGATTATGTTTGTTTGTGATGAAGATTATGCTTGGTCATTTAAAAGAATAGTGACCGTTAAATATTTAGTAAATAGATGATAATCGTTAGATCTAATAATAAGGATATTTTATATTTAAATCCCCATTCCGAAGATCTAAGGTTCGAATCCTGTCAACAACAAATTTACATTAAGATTTTATATTATTAGTTCTAAACAATACATATCATTTATTAAAGGGAAATTACTGAAAATACGACTTTTCATACTTTGATTTGCAGATTTACGTTCTTCTCATTATTATTGCAATTATGCGGTCTTTTTAATATAAAAAAAACATTGCAAAAATACGGTGCTTATCATATGTACAGATGCAATAATACTCAATGCTTATTACTTTACAATCATCTATTAATATCATCTCCTCAACTTATCTCTTCTTTTTTCACTTCTGTATTCATGTATCTTCGATTTATACACACATTTACATCTATATATATGTATGTATATTTGGGATAAATACTACGTCGTTATCATCATAGAGTTTTGATTTTTGTTTTCTATATTGAACATTTGACAAAGATGAAATTCTATACTCCTATTTGTTTTGATGAATCGGGCCCCATAGGGACAACATCAATTTCAATACTTTCAACAACGGGGATTCAATAAGCACAAACTTGGTGGCACGTGAGGGAGGGAGATAACATTTTGAAAGTGCGGTTGATAAAATTAGTTGATTTTGGTGGATTTGGTTGATAAAATTCAGTTGCAATTAATTGCTTTGAAATGCTTTCGGATTCTGGGGTTTTATTTTAGATTTTGGATGAAGTTGCGTTTGGTTGATTTTCAGTTGCATATTCAGCCTATGCAACTGAATGCAACTAAAAACTAAAAGTTAAATTCCCATTTTTTGATGATGCTCAGCCCTTATATAGATCTGAAAGTTGGTAAAAAAAATGAAAATTCAAATTACAATTTTTAGTTGCATTCAGTTGCATATGTACATATGCAACTGAATGCAACTAAAAACTAAAAGTTAAATTTTCATTTTTTGATGATGCTCGGCCCTTATATAGATCTGGAAGTTAGTAAAAAAATGATAATTCAAATTACAATTTTTAGTTGCATTCAGTTGCATATGCAACTGAATGCAATCTGTTGTGCAGCCATTACAAATAAGATAGTATTTTTACTAAATTGTCAAAACAGTTGCATCTGTTTGAATGTAGTTGCATCCCGTATTTTTGCAATTTTTTTTCCCAAAAGATGGTATTTTTGCAAAAGAACTTTAAAATAACAGTATTTTTGCAAAATATTTATATGTTGGGGTATATATGAAAAAGCCCTTTATTAAATAATTATTTTTATTACTAATAATTTTATTAATTAATATTACAAAGTTAAATTATATCCATAATAAATTATTATACTCTATTTTGTTTAATCATATAATTTCAAAAATATTTAAAAGTAACCCATACTTTGCATAAAGAAGCTCAACAAATTAAAAATGGAAATTGGACCATCAAAGACACATAAAATCCCCTAATTTGGGTGTAGTTGGACACCTCAGCTGAGATGCCATATGCCACCTTTACGTATTTATTTATGTGCTTCAACTAACCCAAGTTGAGGAATTATTCGCTTTTCTGACCCTATATATATATAGCATATATACTTCATGTTACCTAGCATGCTACATCAAGTTATATAAAGTTGTCATTTACAGTTCCACAAACTATTATAAGAGCTAACAGGTGGTAATGAACCTCATTACAATGCTACTCTTCAGAGAATCTCATCGCAGGCTTCATTAAAAGAGGGAGTCGACAGGTTTAGGAAAGAAATTCAAGATGCAAGGCTAAGTAAATATCAGACATAGGGCATACTTTAGCAAACCTTTTACTGTCCATTAAATCGGGAAGTAATGGAATACCCCATACCAAACATTCGAGAGAGAAGCCGTTGAGAAACGGATCAAACCCCCCAGTTTTAACTTTGCTTTAGGACCTTATGTCCTGCAGCTTAACAAAACTCTTAGTCAACCAATGAAAGCAAGGAAATATGTAGATAACATGGTATGATGATACTAACAACCCCAAATCTCTACCCAAGCGATGAATGGGTGATCTTGGAGAATTACAAACTTATTATTATTTCAAAGGTACATGTAACGGATTCATGCCAACTCGAGATGACACTACGAACAAGTACCGGAGAATACTCACGCTCACAACACAATATATATTGCATTACCTAGCCAATATTCAAATATAAATGAGAGTCAACAAAGGTTCAATAAACCCCATCACTAATATGCCTAGGGACTCTACTGTGGGATAACTTTTGCTGAGCTTTCCCATTAAATTCTTTTTTTTTTTTTGAAAATGGCCAAGAAGCCACGGTGAATTTCTCATTCATGAATTGTACAAAAATACAATAATCGTACAATAATCATTCAAGAAATTTATCATCTAACCAAAAAGTACGCATGTTGCCCCCGGACGTTTAGACAATAAAAATTCCAAGTTTGAAAAGAAGAATCCCACAATAGAAAGGTCTCGTTAAAAAACCCTCAAGAGTAAAACCATGTGGGAAAAACCTCAAGAAGGAAAAAGAGTGCCCTCAAAATATAAAGTTTTATACGTGTGCCAAAAAAATAATCAGAACTAATTGTTGCTTTTGTGAGTCCCTAATGCCATCAGTTATTGCCGCATACTTGCTTTAATTTCCTCTTCATCTTGTTATTCCATTACTGCACGTCGCTAAATTGTCTTGTACACCGAGATCCCCGGACATTTAGAATAAGACTTCAATATCTTAAAGAGAAAATTCATAAAATCCTGAAAAAACAAGCGAAACAAAGAGAACATAAATCGATATATAAAAAGATTATATATGTTATAAAAATAATGGGAAAATAAATTCTTTAATCCCTGAACTATGCCAGTTTTATTGTTTTAGTCCCTGAACTAAAGATTCCGTATTTTACGTAATTAAACTTTTGAATTTTTCTGATTTTGGTCCTTCCGTCTAAAAGATTCTAACGGACGTTAAACTGGCCGGAATCTGGAAAATGCGGCCACCGAAAATCTGGAAAACAGTCTCAAAACTTAAGAAATTGAATATCTTACAATCCATACACCTTTATAAACAACTATGACCCGTAATTACATCAAAATCCATTCACAATAACAACAAAATTCGGTGACACATCCATTTTCCGACAAATCGAAAACAAGCCCAAAAATTCTGAAAAAATTAGATAACCTTCCACCTAATTGGATCTATACGTATATACAGGAAAAACCGCCAAACTATTAAATAAAAATAAATTCCGGTCAAAAATAAGAACTCCGGTAATGTCGAAAATTAAAGATTATCAAAACTTGATTTTGATGAATGGGGTGAATAGAGTGCGGAGAGACGGTTGTTTTGGATATTCACATGCTCGATTTGGACACCAAAATCACTATGAAAAGTCAGTTTGATTTTGTATTTGGTGAAGAACTAAGATTCCATTAAGTAAGATTCTAACGTCCGTTAGAATCTTTTTAACGGAAGGACTTAAATCAGAAAAATTCAAAAGTTTAATGAAGTAAAATACGGAATCTTTAGTTCAGGGACTAAAACAATAAAACCGGTATAGTTTAGGGACTAAAGAATTTATTTTCCCTAAAAATAATATGGTAAGTATATCCAATCATAAATTATTATTGAAAATGTGTGTGTAAATATTTCGTAAGAATAAGAATTAAAATAGAGTCTAACCAATGAAATCTTTGGTTAGACACTAAAATAATTCGAATATAGAATAACCAACAAAATGGCCCTTGATTGCCTCTACAAGGCCAAAATATACGCCATCATTTCTGGTCACCAATAAATGGTACAAAATAGCCATCAATCAAGGCATAATTAGCATTTAACCTGTTAAAAGAAATCAATTATTACAAAAAATTCAAATTTAAAAACATTTAAAATCTACAAAATCAATCACAATTAAAATATTTAATTAGGCAATAATCACGAAATCAACAACTTAATTCAAATTAACACTGTAGCCAAAATTCAAATACAACTTTAAGACTAATCAAAATATGAATCAAATCAAAATCATAAGCACAATCAATTAACTACTGATTATTCAAAAACCTCAATCAAAAACAAGAATTCAATTAGCCTTAACTAATAAAACTAATTTCAAAATCCTAATTAATGCTATTAAAACTAAACAAAAGTTCCGGTCAACTCTCCAAAAACCGACGAGTTCCCCGGTTCTTGCTATCACAAAACACACCCAGTCATATATCAAACAAATTATATCATTCGGTACACTAACACAAAATAAGACAGCCTTATTTAACAATTTAAATCACGTAGTAAAATACATAAACTAACTACCACGATCATATAACTAATTTGAACAATTGAAATAAACCCTCAAAACATATGATCGAAAAATCATTGCAACTAACAACTCACAGTAATTAGAAAAAACTGGCTATTCATCATTATACTACACATATATCAATTTAGCGAGTTTGGAGTTTTAGATAAATATCACCTATTTTGACGGAGTTCATATGCAAAAAATCATTAATATCAAATTGTATGAACTGAGTTAAGGGGCCGTGATCGTGGCCGATTTAGGATTTTCCGTTAAGTCAACCGAGTTGCCATCGAGATCAACGATTTAAGAGTGTAGATCCGAGGAATCAATAGCATATTCACAAAGCTTGAAGCCACACGAACTCATCTAATTTTATTCCCCATCCTTCTGAGATTATCTTCGTTGGAAAAATGTCGAGATGCAGAATCCGGATCCGTTGGCCTCAAAATACGAACCTAATCTTGGTACGATGGAGAGAGAGAGATGGATGTAAAATAATATAAAATCACAAAAATTTCCCATTAAATTCTTTAATATAATTAAAGAAAAGTAAATAATTTTAAGACAAAATGACAGTTTGTAACCCCTATGTATATGGGTTCTGTCAAATTGGTCCAGATTTACGTTTTTTAGCACTTTGCAACCCCTATCTTCAAATCTCGCTTCATATTACAACCCCTATCTTCAAAAATAACAGTTTGTACCCCTTATGTATAGAGGTTTTTGACTCATTTTTTCTTGTAAAATAGGTCAATTAGACGGGAGGGGTTGTAATATGAAGCGAGATTTGAAGATAGGGGTTGCAAAGTGCTAAAAAACGTAAATCTGGACCAATTTGACAAAACCCATATACATAGGGGTTACAAACTGTCATTTTATCTAATTTTAAAGATGAACGTGTACTTAATTTTCTACAAATGAGCCTTGCTTCGATATTTTATATCCTAACAAAATGCTCTCTATTATATACATGTAGCATATTTGGACCATTTGGTGTTTAGTACCTTCGTCTGGTGACAACATATGACAAATGTGTATGGAAAAATGGGTGGTTGGGCCTGAAAATGCATTAGGCCAGATGTAGAGTTACAAGGAGAGGACACACAATAATATCATGCGGCGACATAAAGAAAAACCTACCACGATTCCAAGCAAAAACTTCATTTTTTGTTTGTAGTTTCTCCTACTTTATACCCACTAGAGATGTTCAAAAAGGCTGAAACTCGAAATCTGGCCCGGCCCGATAAAAAAAAAAGCCCGAAAAGCCTAGTTCAAAAAATGTCCGGCCCGAGGGCCTAAGACGGGCCTCCTATTTCTCATCAAGCCCGGCCCGAAAAGCCCGGACTTTTAAAAAGCCCGGATAAAGCCCGGTTCGGCCCGGATAAAAGCCCGGTTCGGCCCGGATAAAAGCCCGGGCTTTTTTAAATATCCGGATAAATATTTGATTTTTTATAGATAAAATCTAAAATTATATAATATTTTTGATTAATTTTAAGAATATTAAACTTAGAAATAGAGGGAATGTGATTGATCATGAGGCTAGGAAGAATCAACAATATACAAGACAAACTCTTCTTTAAAGAAGACTAATTGAGTGTAGAGGATGTACTTCTCGAAATAGTCGTATGCCAGTAGATTTATATGGCTAACGGTTGCCTTAAGTCATAACGAAGATTATGAGTAAAAAATTCTTGAGTTGTAGTGATGTTTTATGATAAAACAAGTATTATGCTTGTAATTTTTTAGTATTAGGTTTCGTGGTGTCTCTTTTTATATATTCTAGATTATAGAAGTTCAAAGACGTAAATATTTAGAGGTTATTTTTTTTAGTAAGATTTTATTTTTTGTATATTAATATATTAGCTTTGCAAAAAAAAGACAAAAATTATATATATAAATTAAAAAAAAGCCCGAAAAAACCCTAAAACGGGCCTCATATTTTAGAGAAAGTCCGACCCGACCCGGCCCGATTTTTTAAAAAGCCCGGCCCGGCCCGATTGTTAAAAAGTCCGGGCTTTTTAAAGCCCGGATAAAACCCGACCCGAAGGGCTTTTTGTGCATCTTTAATACCCACCTCCCTACATTTGTTTGCTGTAAGGATTTGTGAGTTATATGAAAATAGATGCGCCTGATTAACGCTTTCGGCTGATTGTTACAATGCCACACATCCCCTTGGGTAGCCATGATAAAGTAATTTACACATTCCTGGGAGATGGTCATGATAAAATGATTTATATAAATTCTGTTTAACCTTAACAAATAAATGTAAATAGCGCAATTTACAAATGTTCTATTATAATCAGTCTAATTATTCATTTTAACACAAAAACACGAAGGACCTTAAAAAGAACAAAACCTAAAAAGGATAGATAATATTCTTCTAAACTCATTGCACTATCTTTTTCATGAAGAAAAAGTAAAAACAATATAGTTACTAATGCGATACTTGATGGCTATATGTAACCTACAACATCCCAAACAGCAGCAATTTCTTAATTTGCTACATGTAACCTACAACACCCCAGACAGCAGCAATTTCTTAATTTAAACAACCTAACACGACACTGGTTATAGTGTGCTTATAATTTTTGTAGAGCTTTATAGCCCGTGCGAGGCATGGGCATGCTCTGGTCACATTTGTTGGTCACATTTGTTGTAGAATAGTATGCAGGCATGTCAAATGCAATACAGGTTTTATTACGAGTGAGATATTTCTCAGTTGAAAAGGTTCATTTCTGGTAGCGATCAAGCTATGCAAAACATGTAACTGAGTGAGAACCATTCTAGATGTCGGTACCTTATTTTGCAGAGATCCTGTAGATTACAAAGCACATTGGGATTTAATGTTCAAAAATAAGAGACAAAAGGATCAATGTATATATTGACCAATTCATTTTTATTTTGTTTATGAAAATTTTAAAATGCATTAGAATGATCTTCCTAACTAAATGTTGGCCTGTTTGTGGTAAAACCATCTTAGCAGATTACACTTCTGAAGTTAATAAATTATTAAAAAAGTAATCCAGCGGCATAACAAGTGTAACTAACATGAATCATGATTTTTATCCTTCACATACACCTGAAAAGCTTCCATTTACTTGACAAAATCATGAAATACATAGTATACATAGAATATTAGACAAGAAGCTTAGATCGCCCAATAGAAAGATCTTGACGGCAATTAAAATTGTAGAGATTACAACTTGTTTTCCAAAATGTGATCAACCGCACGTATCAAGTGCAATGTGTATATTCAAGGTCTAAGCCCATTACTTATTAGTACAAAGATAAACTTTGTTGATAAAAAATCAGATATTATTGCAACATTTTTCATACATAGAATGTAAGATTGTAAGGTGGAACCTGTCTGATAAAACTGATAGGATCTTAAACTAAGTTGGATAAACATATTTTCAAATATATTCATAGCTCATTCACGTTTCTACTATCATTACTGATAACAAAATATGTTCTAAGGAAACTGAAAATTATAGATACTTGATATGCTTACCAACAATGGCAGGAAGAAGACACTCGTGACCTTGATGGTATCGAATGGGTGCCCACACATTAACTGTGTTGTTCCTCAATCCAATTGTGCCAGTACTCAAGAAGGTCATAGCATTAAATTCTTACCACCAGTATGTGCATTACTTTCTTAGCAAACAGGTTAATGAGAAGCAACAGAGTCTGTGCACATATTTTATCATTGGTACTCCATGTATTAGATACATGTGATCATCGGCTCATAACCTGTATTAGATCGTTGCAAGTGGATGGGAGTCGAACTGTCGCTGCCTGCTCATAATCTTTTTAATGGATTCGACATTTGATATGGTATTGGCATAAGAGCAATGGGAAGGAAGAGTGTCCAAACAATCTTTAAAAAAATCCTGACAACAAATACAGAATTATATATGCATTGTAGAACAATCAAGAATAGTTAAGAAACCATTGGATAAAAGATTGTGTGCACAAGCTATTATTCATTGAAGTTCTGATTTACACAGCTGCCTATCCTTCTCTTATATAGAGCCTAGTACATGTGAAAATACTACAAGACAAAGTAGGACAACGGTCCAAACAAGTAACAACTTTATTATTCCTTATGCCAGCAACAAACTATGGACCACAGGTGGTGGAATTTTCCTTGTAATCCTCATTACTCCCCCTCAAGTTGGAGCTGATGACGAAGTCGAAGCTCCAAACTTGTGTAGTAAGTACTGGTGCTGTTGGACAGGAAGGATCTTGGTCAGTAAGTCAGCCACCTGCTCATTTGAAGGAACATGGGAAGTCTGAATGAGGCCTTTGTTGAGTTGATCACGGACATAATGACAATCGATTTCCACATGTTTGGTGCGCTCGTGCTGGACGGGGTTAGCAGCAATAGCTAGTGCTGCCTTGTTGTCACATTTAAGCTTAGCAGATGGCATAGTTTTGAAGCCCAAGTCATGAAGGAGAGCAAATAGCCAGGTGACTTCACAGGTGGTCATGGCCATTGCGCGATATTCCGCTTCTGCAGAGGACCGAGCCACCACACTCTGTTTCTTGGACTTCCACGAAATGGGCGAGTTGCCAAGAAAAACACAATAACCAGTAGTTGATTTTCTTGTAGATAGACAGCTGGCCCAATCACTGTCGCAGTAGGCAGTTAATTGAGCAGCGCTGGAGGAGGCTAGTAAGATACCCTGTGATGGTGATCCAGCAAGGTAGCGAAGGAGACGTTTGGCAGTCTGGAAGTGAGTTGTAGTTGGGGCATTCATATACTGGCTCAGAGTGTGGACGGCAAAGGCTATATCTGGTCGTGTTATGGTTAGGTATATGAGTTGGCCTAGAAGCCGTTGGTAAGGTGTAGGATTGGGAAGAGGGTCACCAACAATCGGGGTGAGTTTAAGATGGGAGTCCATTGGTAGTGATAAGGGTTTGCAATTGAGAAGATTATGTTCTGTGAGTAGGTCTAGGGTGTACTTCTTTTGAGAGATGAAAAAACCGGAGGGTGACCTATCTATCTCAAGGCCTAAGAAATAGCTTATAGGCCCAAGGTCTTTCATGTGGAATTGTGCAGACAACATGTGCTTAAGGTCTGTAATATCATTTAAATTAGAACCACAAACCAAAAGATCATCTACATAAACAAGGACGACAATAGTGGTTGTAGGAGTTTGTTTTAAGAAAAGGCTATAATCCGATTTGGACTGTTTAAAGTCGACGCTGAGAAGGGCTAAAGATAGTTTTAAAAACCACAAACGTGGTGCCTGTTTGAGGCCATACAGAGCTTTAAGTAACTTACATACTAAATTGGTTTTAGAAGAACCTGAGCCAGCATTGTTCAACTCGATTCTGCAGCCAAGATGAGTGTAGCCAGGTGGCATCTTCATGTAAACATCATCCAGAAGTTCACCATGGAGGAACGCATTCGAGACATCCATCTGTAAAGTATACCAATCCTCTATTGCAGCCACGGCCGGCAAGGTACGCACTGTTGTCATTTTGGCCACAGGTGCGAATGTCTATTGGTAATCTTCACCAAATTTTGGCCTGCATCCCAAGATAACAAGGCGAGATTTGTACCGTTCAATACTCCCATCGGGGTTAAACTTGGTTTTAAACAACCATTTACACTCGATTGCTGTTTTTCCTTGTGGGAGTTCAGTGATTCTCCAAGTCCCATTACGCTCCAAGGCTTTTAATTCGGTATTCATGGCGGATACCCAGTGTGATTGTTGCACTGCTTCTTTGAAAGAAACTGGGTCCATTGTTGAAGTTATTGTGGCAAGAAAACAGCTGAAGGTGGGGTTGAATGAAGTGTTGGCAATAGTGGCTATTGTCTTTGCACTACAGTGGGTGACATAGTCTTGTTGCCACTGTGGAGGTCGATGAGTTCTTGTAGACCTTCGAACAACAGCACCATCACTGTGAAATTCTTCTTCTGTATCAGTGGATGAGGTCGAATCTGTGATGGAAGATGGAGGTCTTGAATCAACAGGTATAAGGATATCATCGTCAACCATGTTCGATGGAACAGATGGTGGCATTTCAACTGGCAGAGGCTGCATGTACTGAGAACTAGCTTGAAGTGAGAAGGGAAAGATTTCCTCGTAGAACCTTACATCCCTTGAGATGAACTCAGAATTGTTGCTTAAATTTAGCAAACGATGCCCTTTTTTTGTTGATGGGTATCCCAAAAAAACACATGGAGTACCACGAGCTGTAAATTTATCCGTGGAGACAGTTGGATTAGAGGCAAAAGCAAGGTAGCCAAATACTCGAAGATGATCATAAGTTGGTTCTTCTTTATACAACATTTCGTAAGGTGACTTGTTGCCCAGCAAAGGAGTAGGCAGTCTATTCATTAGATGAGCTGCTGTCAATACACAATCTCCCCATAGATGCAGGGGTAGATGGGCCTGAAACTTTAATGCACGAGCAATTTCCAGAATAACATGGTGTTTTCGCTCTACCCTTGCGTTTTGCTGTGGCCGATACGGACAACTTGTCTGATGGACAATACCATTAGCTGCACAAAACTGCTTGCACAGGCTATTGTCAAACTCCAACCCATTATCTGATCGCAGAGATTTTATAGATGCAGCAAAGTGGTTTTTTACATAGGCGTGAAATGCCCTCAGAGTATTCAAGGAGTCTGATTTGTTTGACAACAAATACAACCACGTATAACGAGTGTGATCATCCACCAATGTTAAGAAGTATTTACAGGTGCCTTTTGTATTTTCTTTATAAGGCCCCCATAAGTCGATGTGTACTAAGTCAAAAGCTAATTTAGCATGAGAGTCACTAATGGGGAAAGGTAATTTAATGAATTTTGCAAGAGGACAGGTGAGGCATACAGTAGTGTACTGTTTAGACAGAGTAGGGAGGTTGGGAATCTGTTTAATTTTAGAGATAGGTGCATGGCCAAGTCTATGGTGCCAGAGGTCTATATTAGTATCCGTAGTAGATGTTAGTGAGACTGGTCTTGTGTTTAAAGCATGTACAGAAGACACAGATTGTTTATGAGGTTTATAATAATAAAGACCATCTCGTGCATCTCCTACACCAATCACTCTCTGTGACTTATTATCAACAATATAACATTGATTTGGAAAGAACTGTACATGACAGTTGTTGTCCTTTATCAGCCTTCGAACATATAGTAAATTGTATATAAAATTTGGAACACATAGCACGCCAGCAAGATTTAGACCATTCAACAGAGAAATAGTACCTGTGTGTGAAATCACTGTTGTATACCCATTTGGAAAATTAATGCAAGGTGCATCAGCTGTTGGAGTAGCTTTGGTGAAAATATTCAAATTTGGTGTCATGTGGTCCGAAGCTCCGGAGTCAACGATCCACTCTTGTCCCACAGATGTTACATTGTGACCAGATTTCATGCCAGAGAAGTGAAAATCTAGATCATCTAATGCTTCTGGTGCCTGTGAGTTGGCTGCATTCAACTGCAATTGTGGCACCAGTTGAGCCAATTGCTCAAGCTGCTGAGGTGTGAAGAGTATACCTGAGGTTGTAGGAGGTGGATTTGTAGTGACAGCCGCAGCCATTTTATTCTGTTTAGAAGGCCATTTAGAAGGAGAAGCATTGTAGGACGAAGTCCGGCCTCGAGACAAATTCTGATTTCCTCTGTGTTTTGGATGCCATGGAGGATATCCAATCACAGTCCAGCATCTCTCACGACTGTGGCCTATTACATTACAAGCAGAGCAGGTGGGAGCAGGTCTATCGATTGGACGAGACTGGGAACTTTTGTTGTACATAGCTGAAAGTCCAACCTCAGGAGTTATAGTTTGCAGCAGATTTCTTTGTGCTTCTTCTTGTTGAAAGACAGACACAGCTTGTTCAACAGTTGGCAAAGGAGGGACCATTAACATTTGACTTCGTTGAGGTGCATACACCTCATTGAGTCCATTTAAAAACTGAAAGAGCCTCGCCTCCTCTTTCTGCAATTCAATCGTACTCAAAACAGCTTTTATTTCATCAGTAGGGTGTAGAATAGCAGGTAGAATATTCATGGAGTCTAATTCCTCCCATAATGTTTTCATCGTGGTGTAATATTCATTAATAGAAGCAGTATGCTGACGAACTTCATAAAGATCCTTACTAAGTTTGTATTTTCGAGATCCGTTTGTCAAAGTAAATCTTTGTTCCAAGTTTTTACACATTTCAGAGGCATTCGTCATGAACATGATAGATTGACGTACAGTAGTAGAGACATTACCTGTTATCCAGGCGATCACCATGTTATTACAAGCTTCCCACATCTCTGCCTTTGCTTCATCATCTTGTGGCTTTGTCACAGTGCCTTTAACAAATCCCAGTTTACGTTTTGAGGCTAGATTTATCTTCATGGAACGGCTCCAAGATCTGTAATCAGCTGAGCCTTGCAGCTTTTCAACTTGAATCGAGGCAGAGGTGTCTGATGGGTGAAGAAAAAGTGGGTTTAACATGTCTTGATAGGTTAGTCTAGCAGGGGTCCCCATTTGGTTGGTGAGATGTAGACAGATCAGAGAAAAATATTATATTGTATTGTATTAATATTGTATATTATATTGTATATTAACACCATCATAGAACTAAATTAATATTATATTGTATTAATATTGATACAATTTAATATCATTTAATATTAATGTTATGCCATAATATGTTACTAGAGATTGGGGAACCTGAGATGTATCTCAGGTAAATTTCCTGAGATACATGTGAATTATATGCAAATTAGAATTTTTATAGTATGGGCATTTTTGTAAAATCAGAAATTTTTAATTAGCCCTGCGGGCCCAATCAGATTTAAAGTATATTTCTTTAGTATCTCAGGAAAAGTTCCCTGAGATAAATCTCAGGGTCCTTTTTTTCTATGTTACTAAAATAGTCATCATTGAGAAGTTCAGCCAGTATGATAACAAACGCCAAAGTCTCTGACACTGGGGATGCAAACACTTGTATTATCTCAAATACTGCAGACATGAGTGCAATCTGGATCTCAACAGATTCAAGCAGTAGATGCACAAGCAGGTGGCACAAGCCACCCGCATAAGAGACAAGAATAGTTAAAAAAATATTAATCACATGTTATCTCTCTGATCTTAGGCATCGATAACTCACTAACATAATGTAATTAAAAGTCATGGGGAAATGCAATCTTTACTTGCTTCACATTTAGATTTTTAATACAAGAAAACAAGATGACCAAAAAAAAAAAATGTTAGTTGTTAGTTTTAATAATTTTACATTCAAGCCATTCAATGGGAATATTTATACTTCAATCGCCAAACAATTCACACAATGATCTGCAAGTAAATCAATAGAAGCTCTGTGGAGTATTAACTATACCTGAACTTATGCCTCATAGTGCATCCATCGAGCTCCAATAACTTGCTCAATAAGCAGTATGATATACGTCCTTATGAAGTGGAATGCACATAGCTGAAAACTCTGACTTGAGAGTAACATTCAGTTAAATAATTTTTGTATAATAGGCAATAAAAGAGTGAACTGATGGTTCAACCCGCATAGACGACAAAGATTAATAGCTCCTGCAATCCTTCTCAAGTCCAATCTACATCAAAACAAAATCACAATTTCATAAAAGCCAAGAGGATTTTTTAAGTGTTAGGCAGCCGGCCTACTTTATTTTCAAACTCATATCACCAACCTCCCTCACCTACTACCCTCCCCCTACCTATAAATACCCCATCCCCCTTCATTAGTTAAACACACCAAAATCTCTTCTTCCTGTCATACTTCTTAGTATATATAGTTGCTAGATAGTCCGTCTAGTAGGAAACTTACCTTGTGGTAGTTTCAAGCAGGTCAGGATAGGGGGGCCTCGTGCTACTCTATTCTTTCGTTTCGAGGGAGTTTATGTGAGTATCAGGCTGCAGCCATCGGAATCTGTCCCGCTGCAGCATTAAGAGTTCATCCAGCTGTTGTAGTTGCTACAAAGGGAGTTCGTCCAGGTTATCTGGTCAAGTACCGAAGGAGTAGGGAATCGTTGTATTTCTATTCAGTTGTGCCTCAAGTGTTACTTCGTAAACTTGAGAGAGAATATTGTAACCATTGTTATCATTATAGTGGAAACATTCGGAGCTGGTCCCGTAGTTTTTACTTCTTTATTTTAAGGGGGTTTTCCACGTATAAATCTTGGTGTTCATCTGTCTTTATTATTGACTGTTATAATCTCCGTATTTAAGCCAACAACATGTTGGTGCAGTGGTTGAGCCACTGGCCTCCTTTGAAGGAGGTCGGGGGTTCGACTCCTGCGTGTGCGTGAGTTTCTTAGTTTGTATTAGGTTTCCTTTCTGTATTTGTATTTCTGTATTTGTAATGGCCGGGGGTCCTTCGGAAACAGCCTCCCTATTGTATAGGGGCATGGTCTGCCTACAGCTACCCTCCTCAGACACCACTTTGAGTGGTATTATAACTGAGTAAGCTAAGTTTTTTTTATAATCTCCGTATTTAATTTACGCAAAGACAGGAAACGGGAATTCCTAAGATTAAGTATAAAAGAATGAGGACTCCACAACATCGCATAGCATACAGGAAAGCATGTATCACGCACAAAATTGTTGTTTAACCATCAATTTCGCGATCTGCCACAAGCAAGAATGGATTTCATGCACTAAATTCCCTAATTTTTTTTTAAAAAACCAGTGTGATGAAGATCTTACTCATTTGCACATTATATCAAACAAGTAGTGCCACTGTACGTTTGATCCAGTAGCGGTTCACAACGATGAAATTATAAAGATCCACCAGTTGAACGCCCTCACATGGAAAAAGCAGCTGAAGAGGCATACATATTCACTTAATTACAGCAGAGCTAATGTTATTTCAAGCAAATCGACGTGGAACTGTCGTGGAATAAATTGTCATCCAACCCTTATGTCGCAGTATTAGAAATAACCCATTGAATTAAACTAAGGTGGCACACAAATTCTTTAGTCCTGTCCTTTTTATTAAAATGAGCTTTTTGCAGGTTAAAAATGATGATGATAAGATCATATATTATTTTGTCATATGCAAATTTGTAGTTTCTAAACAGAGACATGACACTTTAACATTGACTTATGCATGTTGATTACTTCAAGACATAACAACCTGCAAACTAATAAATTCAAAATGAAATACCAAAATCACTATGGCAAGAGAAATACTTTCATTATTGCGATTTTGTTTTATATACCAAATCATAATTCATAATGAGAAAAAGGATCCTGAGGTATATCTCAGGAAACTTTTTCTAAGATACATACAAACTAACTATAAATTTTCCTGGGCCCGTAGGGCTAATTAAAAAAATTGTGAATTTACTAAAACACCCACCTTATTTTTACATATAAAAGATGGATATCTTAGGGAACTTACCTTATCTCAGGTTCCCCAACCTCATTCATAATTACAGAAAAAAAAAATATCTGACCAATCAAACATTTTCTTACCATGCGAGTAAAGAGTTTAAAATGACGATATTGGAACCAAAGTATCTGTGATTCTCCGAATAAGCCAGAATTATCGCTCATTTACCATTGTAATCTAATTTTCTGTTGCATGAGTACAAAGATCAATGTTAATTCCTGATCGAAACATGTTTAAAAGTGGCTTCATGACATTTTTTGCGTTGTCTCACTTTTTGGTGAGTTTTTACGTCTCATCTATTGATGAGTATTTTTCTTGATTAATCATTGTCCCAAATCTTGTACGTTTGTTATTCATTACTGGAGTCATGGCGGGCTCTGCAGCAAATGAAAATCTGGAAGAAGCATATGCTCATCTTTCACTGAATAATGAAGATGATGAAGGGTTTGTATTCGAAGAATTACCAGGAAATGAGACTACAGAGGGATTAGATCGGTGCCTGGTGGGAAGGGTTGTATCAGATAAAAAGTAAACTTTAAGGCAATGCAGGATACGTTAGCATCAATTTGGAGGCCAGTCAAAGGGGTATTTATGGAGGAGACCGGTCAGAAGAACATCTTCTTGTTCAAATTTTTTCACGATCTAGATATGCAACGAGTGCTTGACGATGGTCCATGGACTTTTAACCAACAAGCCCTCCTAGTGAAGAAGTTCAATGCGGAGGAACAATTAAAAGACATTAATTTATCTGAACTGTACATGTGGGTTCAGATATTTGATGTTCCGGTGGGTTTCAAATCAGAGTTTATTCTTAAGTCCATCGGTAAATACATAGGGAGGTTTCTAGAATCTGATCCAAAAAACTTTCAAGGGATGTGTAAGAGTTTTCTAAGGATTAAGGTGGCTGTGGATATAAGGCAGCCATTAAAGAAGCAGATGAAGATAAAGAAAGCAGGCGGGGAGTGGCTCTGGATTCGTTTTCAGTATGAACGACTCCCTCCTTTTTGTTTTTATTGTGGGAGAATAGGTCATTCGGAGAAATTCTGTGAAGTCAGGTTTGATAATGCTTCTGAAACGGAAGGGAGAAAGTATGACAGTTCATTGCGTGCAAATTTAAGAAAGCAAACCAGTGGGACTGGGAATCAATGGATTAGAGGAGCAGATGGGACAGTCATTACGCCGGGAGGATTGACCGGAGAGGGAAAAGGTGGATCAGGGATGGAGGATATGGATAAGGAAAGTGGAGGTTGTTACGGAACTAGTAACTTTGATCCCAGGAAATCAGGTAGTTCAGTAAGGACAGGAGAGGATAAAGGGGGGGATCATCCTATGACAGTTGTAACAGCAAGGAATAATTTTAGTGAAGACTTAAATACAAGGCGGGAGAATCAGCAGGGCATAATTCAAAATAGATTGGTTGATATGAAGGCGATATTACAGGAAACAAATTCATCAAACATTATTGAAATTACGGACCCAAAAAGGCGTCGTACTGATGAGCCCAGTGGAGGAAAGCCCATAGGCTTTACAGATGGGGTGGATAATATGGAGATTGGGTCAAATACTAAAGTGGACCAAAAAAACTTGGAAGTGGCGGGTCTTGCGATGCAGGCCCGCCAGTCATTATGAGTGTCCTAAGCTGGAACTGTCGAGGTGTTGGGCTACCTTGGAATGTTCAGTTCCTAACAGACGTTATTCGTCAAAAAAAGCCCACTTTCATATTCTTATGTGAGACAGTAGGTAGACGAAGTAAGATGGAATGGCTTCAGAGAAAGTTAGGGTATGAGGGCCTGTTTGTGGTGGAACCTATAGGACGTAGTGGAGGTTTGGCTCTGTTGTGGAAAGAGAAGGAGCAGGCGAAGCTTAATAGCTATTCAAAGAATCATATCGATGTGCAGGTATTCGTGGAGGATATGCAGGAGTGGAGGTTAACGGGTCTCTATGGAGAACCGAAGAGGGCTCAGCGTAGACAAACTTGGGATCTGCTACGTAACTTGTCAAGGGACGCCAATTTACCTTGGTGTGTCATTGGAGATTTAAATAACGTAGTTGCTCAGGAGGATAAGAAAGGAGGTGCACCGTATCCTAACTGGTTGATTGAGGGTTTTAACCAAGCTTTAATTGATACGGGTTTGAAGGATTTAGAATTGGTAGGGCATCAATATACTTGGGAGAGGGGAAGAGGTACGGAAGAGTGGACAGAGGTTAGGCTTGATAGAGCTATGGTGTCGAGAAGCTGGTTGGATACTTTTGTTTTGGCAAAATTATATAACTTAGAGGACTCGACGACTTCTTCAGATCATAGTCCCATTTTTTTGGAGCCAAAGCCAGTGAACCATAGGAAAGGTAAGAAGTCATTTCGATTCGAGAATGCGTGGTTATCTGAACCAATGTGTGCACAGATCATCAAAGATAACTGGACGGGATATCATGATATGGGTTTTGTGGAGAAAATTCATATTTGTGGGGACAAGCTTGGTGAGTGGGGAAAGGAGATAACGGGGAAGTTTAGTAGCCGAATTAAGCTATGCAAAGCTGAGCTAAAGCAGCTTCGTGGTAAGAGAGATAATGCTTCTGTGGACAGATTTAAGGAGGTCAAGAAACAGTTGTTTAAAATATTTGATCAGCAAGAAACTTTCTGGAGGCAACGATCAAAACAACTGTGGTTGAAAGCTGGGGATCGTAATAGTAAATATTTTCACGCAAAGGCTAGTTCAAGGAGAAGGACAAATCAAATTCAGAGGCTTAAAAATAATGATGGTGACTGGGTAGAATGGAATCATGGCTTGCAGGAGTTGATTTCGAGCTATTTCAGAGAGGTTTATACTTCTGATACGACAGATTGGGATGAAGTTATCGATCAGATTCCTTGCACTATTACGGAGCATCAGAACATGGAACTGGTAAAGCCAATATCGAATGAGGAGGTTAAGAATGCCCTTTTTCAGATGCATCCGGATAAAGCCCCGGGTCCCGATGGGATGACTCCGGCGTTTTTCCAAAAACATTGGCATGTGGTAGGGAATGATGTGTGTAAAATTGTCAGTCAATTTTTCAGGGATGGAACAGGTTTGCAGGAGATAAACCGTACTAATGTGGTGTTAATACCAAAGAAGAAGGATCCAACGAAGATTACTGATATGCGACCCATCTCCCTGTGCAATGTTCTGAGCAAGATTGTCACTAAAGTAATGGCGAATAGACTGAAGGAACTTCTGGGTAATGTTGTGAGTGATACTCAGAGTGCTTTTATTCCGGGGCGACTTATTTCTGATAACATAATGGTGTCATATGAAGTGATGCATTACTTAAAAAGAAGAAGACGCGGAAAAGACGGATATATGGCACTTAAACTTGACATGAGCAAGGCTTACGATAGAGTAGAGTGGGGATATCTAAGGGCAATTATGCAAAAAATGGGGTTCAGTTCGTGGTGGGTTGAATTGGTGATGAGGTGTGTGGAGTCAGTGACTTACGAAATCAGTCACGGAGGGTATGATATGGAGACGATTTTACCTGGACGTGGGCTTCGACAAGGGGACCCCTTGTCTCCGTATTTGTTTATCTTATGTACTGAGGGATTGTCAGCTATTATTCGGAAGTATGAGAGCAATAAGTGGATTCGGGGAGTTAGTGTTTGTCGTAGAGCGCCGGTTATTTCTCATATGCTGTTCGCAGATGACAGTTATGTGTATTGCAAAGCATCTTCAGAGGAAGCAGGAAGGATTCTTGAGCTGTTGAGGAAATTTGAGAGGGCATCGGGACAGAAAGTAAATTTGCAAAAATCTACGGTGTTTTTTAGCTCAAATACAATAGGGTATAACCGTGAGGAAATTTGTGGTATCTTGCAGATGGGTGAGGCTACAAACCACAGTATGTACCTTGGCCTTCCCAACATTCTTGGTAGGAATAAATCGTCTGTTCTGGGGTTCCTTAGAGAAAGGGTTCGTAAGCGCATTCAGAGCTATGATAATATGATTCTTTCAAGGGGAGGGAAAGAAATCCTGTTGAAAACGGTGGTGCAGTCTCTTCCCACCTTCGCGATGAGTGTTTTTTTGCTACCAGGTGGAATTATCAAGGATATGGAAAACATGATGAACAGATTCTGGTGGCAGTCCTCGAATAATCAGCATAAAGGGATCCATTGGATGGAGTGGAGAAGATTAACATCCCATAAATCAGTGGGTGGAAGGGGTTTTAAAGATTTGCATGATTTTAATTTGAGTATGCTAGGCAAGCAAGGGTGGCGTCTCCTTACTAATCAGTCTAGTTTGGTGAGTCGAGTCTTTAAGGCAAGGTACTATCCAAAGAGTGATTTTCTAAATGCTTCACTTGGGAATAATCCAAGTTTCGTTTGGAGGAGCGTCTGGGCGGCGAAAGACTTACTTAAATCAGGGGTTAGGTGGACCGTGGGTGCAGGCAGGAGTATTAATATCCTTAATCAGCCTTGGTTAGTGGATGATTGTAACCCGTATGTTACGAGTAGGATGCAGGTCTTGGAGGATAATAGGGTGGAGTCTCTGATGCAAGTTAATAATCGAGTTTGGGATGAAGAAATCTTGGCAGACTTGTTTAATGATCGTGATATGCAATGCATTTTGCAGGTGCCGTTGAATCCGAACTGGGACGAGGATCATTTGTACTGGAAGGAGGAGATGGGTGGTACGTATTCAGTGCGGTCTGCATATAAGTTTCTTCAAGTGCAGAATGGTAGATGGAATGGTTCTGAACAAGCTGGCTTGTGGAGTAAATTCTGGAGAATCAAAGTTCCTTCAAAAGTAGTCCATGTTTGTTGGAGGGCCATCACAGGTTGTCTCCCGACAAGGTCCCAGCTGTATACTCGTTATGTGCCTGTGCAAACTAACTGTCCAGTTTGCAACTTTGGAGAAGAAACTATTATTCATGCGTTGGTTTCATGTAGTTTTGCAGCGTCGTGTTGGCAGAAAGCTTTAGGTACTACTGCGCTTGTTAATATGTCGACGTTTAAGGATTGGTTTGAACATATGCTGGCCAACTACAGTAGTGACAGATGGGCAGAAGTGGTTATGTTGTGCTGGGCAGTATGGAACGCTCGAAATGATCTGGTATGGCAGCAGAAAAGATCCCGAGTTGATAGCGTAATTAATTCAGCCAAAAATTACTTTGTGCAATGGAAAAATGCCCAAAATTCTGGTGTTATTGCTCTATTCCCTGGTGATAATGATAGGGATGGAGTGACAAATTGGGTTAAGCCGCAGGAGAATATAATCAAAGTATCGGTTGATGCAGCTACGTTTTCAGATCATGGAGCTTTTGGTGTTGGCCTGGTCGCCAGGAATTCGTCTGGAGGGCTTATTCATGCTCAGACATGGAGGTTTTGGGGCATTAGACAGGCGGATTTTGCTGAAGCCATAGCCATAAAGGAAGCTTTGAGTTGGTGTAAAACACAGGGTAGACAGATAATGGAGGTCGAGTCTGACTGCTTGGTGGTGATCCAGGCGATCAGAAGTAGGGTGTCAATGGTTTCACCAGTTGGTAGAGTCATCGAGGAGTGTCGTGAATCTCTTCTCGGTCTAAACAATGTTAGTTTGTTATTTGTGAAACGGTCAGCTAATATGGTGGCTCACAGCTTAGCTAGGGCTTCATATTCTTTTCCTGATCGAACCTTCAATGGGAGTGATGTTCCTGTTGAGGTTAAGAGATGTATTTCTTATGATTTGGGTTTATAAATAAAATCCTCATTTTGAGTCAAAAAAAAAAGTGGCTTCATGAAATAGTAAAAGAGAAAACTGGGGAGGTTGTCCTCTAGGGATTTCCCTTTGAGGTTATAATACAAAAAAGGCTATAAAACAAGAGCATTTTTGTAAATATCAATTTTTTTTTATTAATTTTCCTAAATATCCTTATTTTTGTATTAAAAATATTTTAATGTCAGTATTCAAAAATCTTTTAACCTCATCACATCAATCCCATAGTAAAAAATAGATCATCAATCTACTTTCATCGGTCCCAGCTAAACATGAACAATCATAGTATAAAAAGCGTAACTCTGCCTTAGTGAAAAGATACAAAAAGCATATCGGAGGTAATACATCTATACTCCCTCCGTCCCAAATTGTAAGAGCTGGTTTGACTTTTACGGAGATTAAGAAAATTCTATTTGACTTGCTAGGTGGTAACATGTGGTTGGTTGGTTGTGAAAGTGGGTGTAAGTGGGTATATAAAAAATGGGTAAAGTAGGATAGTAGTGGGTGTAATAGTGTTTATTTAATAAAGAAAGAGTATAAAATAGAGAAGTAGTGGGTGTAATAGTGAAAAGTAGTGTTCAAAAATAATAAGTTTAGTAGGTTTATTCTTTTTGGGATGTCCCAAAAAGGAATAAGGGTCTTATAAAATGGGACGGAGGGAGTACTATTTTAAATTGTTATAAGCAAAATAGAGATCTTTTGTAGTGTGTAGTTTGTGTGAATCAATCTGTGATAAATAATGATATGTGTGCGAATAACAAATAGGTGTATAACAGTGAAAACAGATAAATAGAGAAGAAGAATATAACAATATCTCGAATCCAGCGGAAGAGCTGTCTCCTTAAAGCTATTTCGCCTCTCACCGTGTGTGAAACGATAGCCTCCGAGGATAAAACGAGAAAGCGATGGCGTTGCAGAGAACGACACCTTCGGCAAGCAAAAACAAACTATCAACCAGAAAGAGAGGTATTGGAGGTGTTTAGGCTGCGAATGAGATGAATAACCCTAGACCCTGAGGAGGTATTTATAGGATTGATGAAACTTGGTCGCTACGCAACTGCCTTAATTAATTAAACGCGTTAATTAAAATAATCCCTGATGTATCAACATGAACAAAAATCTTGAAGAACTCTAGCAGATCTCCTTCAACCACCTTAAAAGTCCCTGATTTTTCCTCTTCGTCTATGGCTTCCACCCTCTCCTTCGCAATCATTTGCTTCCCGTCTGTATAATTCGGATACATATATATGCGATTAAAAATTTTACAATTAGATAATCAACAAAGAGTATAGTAGCTCTTGATGTTCGAATTCGAAAATTAGCATTACTGATACTATATTTGCTTCGTTTATATGCATTGCTCAAAAATCAAACATTAGCATGTATAGTAGCTCGTGATGTTCGAATTCGAAAATTCGTCAAAAAGTGGATCAATCGGGTACAATATATACGGAGATATTGTGTTCCTAATTCTTCTGGTGTAGTTTTAAGTCGGTGTATACCGATACTATATTTCCAAATGACAATGGAAACCAACTTTTCCGAATTCTCCTAATTCATGCAGATCACAACCCTGGATATTTTCAGGAGTCATGGTATGTACACGATGTGGTCTGGTACCGAAGATATCATGAAACACATCTCCGTCTGTCTTAATGTTTGTCTGACATATCAACTTACCAATTAATCCCATTTCGAGAGTGTATTTTTGTAAGTGCAAAACTACAATTATGATAACTATATTGGTGCAAAAAATGGCGGAAAAATCAAGTAGATGTACTGGCGTTTATATAGCAAAATGGCAGTGCCATAACCTGTACTGTAAAAGATTATCTTCTGGCAATGATAATTGAAATATAGCTACCGTATCTGATATCGAATTAAAATTGTTTAGAAGCATATTCGAAGGCATTTACGATGGTGATGGGAACATCAAGCAGATTGGTTGTCGATGTTAATATTGGTTGTTGATGTACGTATTTATCAATTTGTCCTTGAGTAAATATATATGAATGGCCTTCTGCACATGCATGTTGGATCCAAAACGTACAGTGCTGGTGTACACATATGTATGGTGTGCATTCTATGGCCTCCAGTTTAGATTTTGAAAAAGACTAGCCAAGGACTTGAAAAATTAATTAAGCATACCTAGCTCCATTCTTGTGTTTGATCGAGCTATACTTTGTATGTTCTTGTCGACCTCTCTCATTTTTTTAAACTAAAATTTAAATCGAAAGAAAAATGTTACGGTTATTTCCACTTTTTCTTCAAATTTCACGTGTTTTGCATTCTAATTGGTAAAGAAAATTCAATATATATATATATATATATATATATATATATATATATATATATATATATATATATATATATTATCTATTAAATATATACAATAAATTTGATTATGCACAATCAAATCAATTAATCTTTTTTAGGTCATACACTACTACAAATTTAATCTAAGGATACGCTGCTTACATAGTATTTTTCACATGTGCTATGGAAGGATACTACTTCAATAGCGTTTTTGTAAAGAATGTTATGCAAGCTATTAAAAAATAGAAGGGAAAATAAATTAAAATTCTAAAGAAGTACTACAATGGAACCCAATTGGAACGTTATCGAAGTTAATTGTTCAATAGCGTTTACACAAGCGCTATGGTAGAACCCATATTTTAAGTAATTAAGTTGTTTTTTTTTAATTTATTTAAATACTACTAAAACGTTTTAAGAAACGCTATGTAACTACACGTATTCTTAAAAAATATTAACTATACTGTGTTTTAACCCGAGTGACATCAAAACAAACATATCTGTTTTACCCATCTCAGTATTCGTATTCACACATATCTCTCGCTCACATCTCTCAATCGCAACTCTGTTCTTCATCATCTATCTGCTGTTCTTCATCTGGATATCCACATCTATCTGTTCTCTGGGCCGGGTCATCTCTCTGTTTCCCGTGAGTATCTCTTTTCAATTGGGTTTTTTAATTTTAGGGTTTTTAATTGGGATTTTTACTTGCTGGGTGTTTATTGCTGGTTCATCGGTTTGATTCCTGTATGACTTAAGGTGACAAGATTTACTGAATACAATTGAGTCGTATTTACTGAATATCAACAAGTGGGTGTCTTGTATTATATTGTCTTGTATTTATAATATTGGGTTGTACGTGGAATATCATTTCATTGTGACATTGCGTCTGTTAGCATACTGATCTATTGTCATGTTCTTATGAAATTTAATTGACTTTCAAGGAGTCATGGGTCATGAATTTTTACATATTTTTTCAGTTTTTATTCTGTAAACATACCAGTAGATGATACTCCGTTAATCAGAAAGATTGTTGATTTGTATAGTCTCTTGCTTATAACAATTCAGCTCATGATCATAAATGTTCAACTGCTGAAAGTGTTAGACATAATAAATTCAATCACTTGCAGCATTAAAGATGATCGACTGACTTTTTAAACTAAAAAAAAATAAAATTGGCGGAATATACTTGGAACCTTTTGACAAGAACAGAATAATATCTAACAGCTAGCTTGACATATAGAAAAATGTACATATGCACACACATAGAGTGAAACAGAGTAGTCTTGACCTGACCAGCTAGCTAGCTAGTTATCCACATTCGTGACAAGTAGTAACTAGAGTTGTCGACACCGGTGATTCGTATTGAGAGGGAGTCGGAGGCTGCATCGTAGAACAGATTACACCACAGATTACTCGTGTCTACTGATTTCTTTAAAGGTTCTTAGGATTAGGGAAAATGCCAAGCTAGTGAGCTGCTCTAGAGAATTGCAGTTTTAAGTTTAGCACGCAAGGGACGACCTATAGTGGACTAGTGGTCCTGGTGGCACATATAGTCAATAAACTAATACTACTACTATGCTATTTGTCTTTATTTACTAATATACTCTAGTAGCAAGATCAGTTCTATAAACTAATATTTACTAATATGCTATAGTGGACTATGCTATTTGTCTTTATTTACTAATAAATAAATTTAATGTTTGAAATATTGCTTATAAGTTTGTGGTCTATGTTAATCTTTGTTGGCTGCTTGATTTTTTACCCTGTTGTTTAATTTATAAATAAAATTTAACAATAACAGTAATAGCAACTACTTGAGAATGTGTAAAGAAACCAATATCTGCAATATACATGTTTTTTTAAGGTATTTAGCTTAATTTTTGAACACCTTTTTGTTTTGTACATTTTAAAAATTATATCGTGGTTATTTAGTTACGCTCCTTCAGGTTACATAGTTCTTGGTGTTGTAATGGATCGTAAATGGGTAAAAGCCGATCGGATGTCAGAAGAATATAAAAAAGGTGTGACAGAGTTCTGTAATTTTGTTGCAAAAACTGTGAAGGATATTAGGTTCATCTTATGTCCATGTCAAAAATGTTTGAATATCGTTGAAGTTGATGGCCTGGATAAGTTGAAGGAACACCTAAGAATTCAAGGTATAGATAAAACTTATACATGTTGGACATATCATGGTGAGAAGAAAGGAGAACATAGTTCAAGTAATGTTCATTCAAATTATCAATTTGCAGATAGAGTGGATAATATGGCAGACATTGATGGTATCAATTCTAGTGAAAAAAATGATATCCCTCACGTGATGAATGAAGAGTTACGTGACCATCCTGATATGAGTGATAAGTTAAAGGACGATGCTTCTTTACCATTGTGGCCTGGTTGCACCAAATTTTCTAAATTATCAGCGGTGTTGACTTTGTATAACTTAAAAGCTGGACATCAAGTTTCTGATGTGTTCTTCACAGAAATGCTCACGGCTATTAGTGAACTCTTGCCAGAAGGCAATGTTCTTCCTCGTAGAACATATGAGGCTAAACAAATGCTCAAATCTATTGGATTAGTTCATGATAGGATTCATGCTTGCCCAAATAATTGTATCCTATATCGAAAGGAGTATGCTGAGTTTAATGAATGTCCAAAGTGTGGTTTAGAACGCTACAAGAATGGCAAATCTCCGGCCAAGGTCATGTGGTACTTTCCATTAATACCCAGACTTCAGAGATTGTATGCTAGTGTAGAAGATTCTAAAAATTTGACATGGCATCACGATGGGAGAGTTAAAGATGAGATGTTGAGACACCCTGCCGATTCACCTCAATGGAAGACATTTGACGATCTACATAAGGATTTCGAGAAAGAACCAAGAAATCTTCGGCTAGCACTTTCAACAGATGGAATGAATCCCCACGGTCTTCAGAGTAGTTCTCATAGTACATGGCCTGTGATTCTAATGATCTATAATTTGGCACCGTGGCTTTGCATGAAGCGCAAATATATGATGATGACTATTTTAATATCCGGTCCTATACAACCTGGTAATGACATTGATGTATATTTAGCACCTTTAATTGAGGACTTAAAGTAACTTTGGGAAGAGGGAATTGAAGTATATGATGGATATAGAAAAGATCAATTTCGATTGAAGGCCATGCTTTTTGGAACAATAAGAGATTTTCCCGCTTATAGCAATCTTTCTGGTTATAGTGTGAAAGGCTATTTTGCGTGTCCTTTGTGTGGTGAGAAGACCGATCATATCCGATTGAAACACTGTAAGAAGTGTGTTTATATGGGGCATAGACGGTGGTTGCCCTCAAACCATCGATACAGAAATATGCCGTTGGCTTTCAATGGTGAAGTGGAAGAACGAAGTGCTCCTCCTCTACTATCAGGTGATGAAGTGTTTAAAGAGGTTGAAAATCTAAACATACAGTTTGGTAAGACATTTGCAAAGGATGTTCCTACTAAGGGTTGGAAAAAGCGTTCAATCTTCTTTGAATTGAGTTATTGGAAGGACCTGTATGTTAGACATTTTGTCGATCTCATGCATGTGCAAAAAAATGTTTTTGAAAGCCTGATTGGTACTATGCTTGGAGTCCCCGGTAAAACTAAAGATGGTCATAATGCAAGGATGGATTTGGAGGAGATGGGAATAAGGGATGAACTACATCCGGTTAATAAACCTGGAAAATCAACACCCTATTTACCTCCTGCTGCCCATACTCTTTCTAAGAATGAGAAAAAAGTGTTGCTACAAACTCTTCATTCTATCAAGGTGCCAGAAGGATACTCTTCCAACATCAAGATTCTTGTATCTTTGAGTGACTTGAAATTAAAGGGTTTGAAATCACATGACTGCCATGTCATCATGGAGAATTTTCTTCCAATCGCTATACGTTCCATTTTGCCAGAAAAGGTACGGATAACGATCACAAAGTTGTGTTGGTTCTTTAAATCGATGAGTAGCAAAGTCATTGATCCAAGAAGGTTATCGTATCTGCAATGACAAATTGTTGAGACACTTTGTGAGGTCGAGATGTATTTTTCACCTTCCTTCTTCGACATCATGGTTCATTTAACTGTACACCTTATTTATGAGACTAGGATGTGTGGTCCCGCTCGTATGAGATGGATGTATCCATTCGAGCGATATTTGAAAATCTTGAAAGAATATGTGATGAATAGGTCTCGGCCAGAGGGTTGCATTGCAGAACGCTATTTAGTAGAGGAAGCAATAGAGTTTTGGTCAGAATTTATCCCAAACGTGGAAGCAATTGGACTACCAGTTGATCGTCATAGTGGTAGGATTGATGGTGAAGGTGTAACCGGAGGTCAACAAGTTGAGATTGATAATGCACAATGGCATCGGGTGCACCTTTGTGTTTTACACAATACTATTGATGTTGTACCCTTTGTAGATTTGCATAAGCAAACTCTTATTGCTGAACATCCAAGAAAAGGTGCTAATTGGATAGAAGTTGAGCACAATCGAACATTTATTGATTGGTTCAAGAATTATGTCACAAATGAGTTAATACAAAATAGTGAATCAATATCAGATAGGGTTAAATGGTTGTCAAGAGGCCCTGATTCATTTGTCTATTCTTACAAATGTTATCTCATAAATGGATACACTTTTCACACCATAGAACATGATGCAACGAGCACAATGCAAAATAGTGGAGTAGCAATTACAGCAACGTCACTGCACCAATCATCCAGTAGTGACAAAGATTCAGTTCTGGCTAATACGACATACTTTGGTAGGATTGAAAATATTTGGGAACTTGATTATGTTGGATTCAGGGTACCGATGTTTGATTGTGATTGGGTTAACAATGTTGGGGGTGTACATGTGGAAGACTCGGGCTTCATACGGGTTGATCTTGCCAAGGTAGGGTACAAAGATGATTCATTTATAATGGCAACACAAGCCCAACAAGTTTTTGATGTTACTGATCCAGTTGATAAAAGGTGGTCCATTGTTGTTTTGTCAAACAAGCTCAACAAAGTTATCAAGTTAATGACGGCGTAGACGAAGAAGTTGATAATATTGATGATCCTTTTGTTGGAGTAAATATTTCCACGAGCATGGAAGGCGGTGATGATTTTGAATGTTTTTATTCTAGACATGATCATGACGAGGGTGAATATGTCAATCCAGAATTTTATAATGTGCATGGGCACGAGAGATCAAAGCCTACTAAAAAACGCAAAAGAAAAAATAAATCTAAAAAATGTAAGTATTATGTCTTATTATAAACTTCTCCCATGAGCATTAATCTTTTCTTAAGTGTTGAATTTATCTTTATTTACAAACATCTTCTGACCTTAGAATTTGTAAACTTTTGACCTTAGAATAATTTTTTTTTCCCTGAAATCTTGTATAAAATGATGTCTTTACTTTTGCATTAAAACTTGTATTGATCTTGCTTGAAAATTTGTTGTGTTTTTGTTTAGGATCATGACATCTGGATCTCGTGATACAAATGGCAGTGATGGCACCAAAGACACTAATGTGACAGAAAAGAGTTCGAGGCGAGGTATAGTAAATATGTTAAAGTTGAAAAGAGCTCGAAGCAAAGGCATTTTGCAAAAGGTAACTTAACTGAAAAATAGAAACTAACCCTAATTTTATGTATATGGGACATTTCCATATTTTAAACTTGATTTTCTTAATATATTTTTAGGTGAATTGGAATGAGTTTGGACAACCTATTGGTAAAGAGTCAATGAAGTTAGTACATTTCGTTGGTTCTTTTGCAAGAAGAAATATCCCAATCACATGTGAAGATTGGCGTAAAAAAGAATGGCAGAATGTGAAACAAAATTTGTGGGATGAAGTTAAGGTACTTTCATTATCTGCTTTTTATTGTGCTATTCAGATCATATATAACGAGGAAATTCAGAGCCATGTATTTTTTATTGGAATAATGATTTTTTGTAATGCAGAGCCATGTTCAGAACTGTCCAATAGATCCATAATCGGATTTAGAATAAAATTAGAATAAATTTATAGTATATTGCTGATTTACTCATCCTGTGATGAATTATAACTGTTCAGGAAACTTATTTACTGCATTTGATTAATACTGAAACAAATGTGCAGGAAACTTTCCACGGGGTTGGAGAGGAACATAGGAAAAAGATCATTTCTCGTGCCGGTACCCTGCATCGACAGTTTAGAACTAGATTGAGGAATCTTGCTTGTGATAGTAATGGTAACTACTCTCCAAAGCCTCCTGATTTATATGCGCACTTATCTACTGTGGGACCTTACTGGAATCGGTTTGTGGAAAGCTCTATGAAAGAAGAATTTAAGGTATGCTTACTTTTTATTCTTTGTGATTTTACTACATATTTTATTCTACTAACAAGTGTTTAGTTAAATTAAAAAAATGACATATTTTATTGCATATTGTACTGTACTAACAAAATAAAAATGCAGGAAAAAGTAAAAAGAATAGGGAACAAGCAAAAGCAATGGAGGCACGATACAAGAAGGCATGTGTTGGTTATGCACGCATTAGAGAGATAATTGTAAGTTAAATTTTACAAGAACATTTTCAGTTACACCAGAATTACATAAATACAAACAAACAGTGGAAACCAATCTTCGTAGATATGCTAAGTACATGACCATCTGATGGTTGCATTATTGTGTTCTGTTTGTCGTAGATATGTTGGACAGGGGACCTTGCACAATGACCTTAGTAATAGAATACTTCATGGTGTTCCGCTGGAAGATGAATTTGTGAGGGTGCAGTTTGAGGTGGCAGAGAAGTCGGAGTATGATGCACCTCTGCCCAGACCTTGTGATGAGGCCAATACTGTTGGACAAGCTCCTGGATATTTTCTTGCATGGCCACGCAAAAATGTCTCCACCAAACTTGAGGTCCAACGTATTTTCTAAGTTGTTTTTTTATAAATAATTTAAAAAACAAACATGTTAGGATCATCTTGTCTAATAGTTAGTTGTTTTTTTATTTTTCTAGACACCTCCAAAAAACATGAACAAGAAAAAAAATAAAAAAAAGTATGATATAAGCCATGACAAGCTTAAGGATAAAGCGAAGGAGAAAACGGTGGAGTCAGGAGTTGATATATGTTCGAGACAATTAGGTTATCCACTCCAAGAAGATACTTGCCACGATGGAGTTTTAGAGTTTGTTCGCCTTGCTGTTGTGTTTAATCGTGTTACCGATATAGAGGTTGATATGGGGGTACTTTATTGGAATGCCAACCCCTGGAAAGAACATATTCATAAGGAAAATGTTTTGGAGGTATTGGATTCCCAATGGTTAAGTGCATCGAGCATCGTCTTTTACATAAGGTAATGAAAATACTCAACAAACTTCACTACTTCGCAAATTAGTTCTAATATATTTTTTCTGACTTGCAGGTATTTGTGTGAGGTATATTTATCTAGAAATCCTAATTTGGCAGCGAAGTTTTCTTTTGTATCACCTCATCTTGTATCTCCCTTCGTAAGTAGCTCTGAAACATCCTTGGCGAAGTGTTTGCTGGGACATATTGACCAAGACCACCTACTTCGTGTGCCCTATAATGTTTCGTAAGACATTTTTTATATGCACATTTAAGTTTCTTAAACTATTAAGGAATTGCTTCTAAAAATATTATAAAATGCAGAAAACATTGGATCTTGGTTGCCATTAATACAAAAACAGAGACAATTTATTATATTGATCCAGCTCAAAAGACCAGCCATGTGGATTACAAGAATGTGAAAGCGCTTATAGAAATGTTAGTGTATTTTTAACATGCTCTCTATATGTTGAATGTATGATACATCTGACCGATAATGTGTTCTTTGACATATGGGTTGTAATCGATTTGCAGGGCTATGAAGACTTTTCGAACTCACAATAAGAAGTACTACACAATGACTGCATTTTCTGTTTTCAAATGGACAAATGTGCAGGTGATCATATTTTTTTTTTCATTTGTGGACCTTAGCACAGGAAGTGAGACAACAAAAATTACAATACCTCCAAAACATTACAAAATATATAAAATTACAACAAAAATTACAAAATTGGCAATAAAACTTATTGAAGTTTTCTAGGAACATACAAATATATAAAATGGAAAGATGCACTAAAAACAGAGAGTTTGTGATCCTCAGCTGTGACTTTGTACAATCTGATAAATAAAGTGTATCTGTTGGTTCTGTTCCGAATTCTGGAATGACGGTCTTTATCGACTTATTTTTACTTCTTGCATGTTGTCCTGCATCTAAAGCTTTTGGGTTTACTTGAATGTACTGATAGAGCAGAGCTACAACTTAGAGTCTTGAATGTACTTCATTTTTCTGAACATAAAAAATTATTTCAGAAATTTTAGATTAGCCAAACAGGCCGAAGATACAATACTCTAGTAGAGTAAGTTGAAGTAAATGCACACTGTATAAAGGCCCTGTTGAGTTGAGCTGTAGAGACATACTTGGGCCGTTCCTGTATTGTTTCAATCTTCGGCTTGGTGTTTAAGCAACATAACTGGTTTGTCAAGCTAGCAACATATAACATTTGATAGTTGTTGACTTGTTGGATACTTAGATTGCCTGCTCTTTTGGTAAGACTGATTGTATGTTTTAAAAATTTTAGTGCCCCAAGCAAGCGTTGAATGATGGCATCTTTTGTGGATATTATGTTGGATGCTTCATTGAGGACATATTGTCTACCGATGAAACAAATATGAATGTTAACGTAAGTATATTCCATAATTTTGAAATTACTGATAGTCTTTAAATTACAGGTGTACTTTTTTATATGATCTTAATTTTAATAACAATTTTGTTGGTGTACAGTTCTCATATTCCTCGGGTTCGAAGTCCTATTATCGTGACAAAATGGTCCGTTTCCAGAAAAATTGGGCAGGCTACTTGTATAATCGGTTTCTCAAGGACAAATTATTAGTCTAGTTTGAGTTGTATTGTAGTGATCAGTGGTGGTAGCTATCTAAGCAGAAATTTGGAATATTTGACTTGTACGATGATATTAAGACTAATGAAAATCGTACTTTTTTGAATTAATTTCATTTTTGATTGGGATGTTTTTATTTTTATTATTGTATTTCCATTTTTGATTGGGGTGTTTCTATTTTTATTATTGTTGATTGGGGTGTTTTTATTTTTATTATTGTATTTGTAACCTTTCTGGAATATTACAATTTAAATAAAATGGGCAAAATAAATTTAAATAAAATATATTCTGAAAAATGGCTTCAATAGCACTCTTATAAGTGCTGTGTAATTAAGTAGTTACATATGATTTTTTCCACTAGCACAGCGTTTCCTAAGGGGCTATGCAAGGTACAAGATGGTTACTTCCATAGCACTTATAGATGCGCTATTGAAGTAGTTACTTAGAGAGCGCCGAAATTAAGCGCTATAGAAGCTCGTTGAACTTGCATAGCTCTGACTTCCATAGCGCTTAAAAATGCTATGTAAGCTCAAAAATGAGCGCTATGCAAGCTGATTTCTGTAGTAGTGTTATTATATTTTTAATTCAAATTATTTTATCATTTCTTTTAAAGGTACAATGATAATGGGATCAAACCTAACAGATCAGAACTGCAAGTCCAACAAGGAGCAAGACGGCAAACCCACAAAGAAGCACCACCATGCTTCCACACCATTTTATTGTTGGAGAGGGGAATCGATCCCAGCACCAACCACTTTGTCAAAGGTCGCAGTTTCTACGCAAATTGTATTTGATTACATTTCTATTTCCATATATGCACACCACTATTTTAATATTATTATTTCATTAAATTCAAATGATTGAGCCACAAAATTACAATTTGTATAACCAAGACATGGCACCGCACACATACAATCTGTATAACCAATTTGCAATACAAAGTTACAAATAACCTACGACCATCATATAGAAATGATAACAACCCACTCAACAAACATCTTTTTTAGTGCCAACTAAGCACTTTTTATTGTAAACGATGTGCCTACGTGGCATCCGTCACTTGGATACGAAGCTGCAGTAGAAAAATTTACTTTGGAAGATGATGAGCCTCGATGTCCTTGGTAATTCGAAGAAGAAAGTCCAAGTACTCGGTCGGATCCTTAACACTCTCGTCCACTTTCTCATAGTCTATGCACCATGTCACTAGATTATCTTCACCTGAAGTATCAACATGAAGACTGAACACACAGATCTTGAACGACTCCAGCAGATCTCCTTCAATCACCTTAAAAATGACTGATTTTTCCTCTTCGTCTATCATATCTACCCTGTCCTTTGATATCATTTTCTTTCCGTCTGTACGTAGAACAATATATAAGGGTTACATATCATTAAGCATATAGCCATATAGGTAATAGGTGTACATGGACGTATATAGGCTTACCGATAGAATATTTCCAGATGATAATGGAGCCAACTTTTCCAAATTCTCCTTCATGCAGATCACAACCCTGGATATTTTCAGGGCTCATGGTCGATACATGGTGAGGTTTGTTACCGATGATCTCATGAAACACATCTCCGTCAGTCTTAATGCTTGTCTGACAGATCAACTTGCCAATTAATCCCATTCTGAGAGTGTACTTTTGTAAGTGCACAACTTATATGTGATGTATATTTTAGTATGGTGGAGAAATCAAGAAGATTTACTGGCCTTTATATAGCAAGTTAAGGCATGCAGGGTCATAATCCATAACCTATATCTATATTGTAACTTAATGCATGCAACCGCCGACCTGCAATCCTGTCCGATCCACTAAAGATTATCTTTGGGCCATGATAATCAACGTATAGCTACCGAATCTGATATAGATTTGAAATTCTTGACGATAATTGTGATGTGTTCATCAAGCAGATTGGTAGTCGACATGAAAATTGGCCGTTGATGTATTTATTAATTTGTCTTGGAGTACAAACATGCACGGCCTTCTGCACATGTTAGGGTCCAAAACGTATTGTGCTGGTGTACTGTGTATACACACATGTATGGTGTGCACTTTATCATTCATTTATGGCCTCCAAATGTTGGAAAGACCAGAAAAGGGTAAAAGGACATTTTCACCATTATATTATTTTCGGAATTGTAATTGCACTACTGTACTACAAATGGATTACTGTACTTTAACGTTTTTAACAAGTTCACTACTGTACTTTAACGTTTTTAACATTTTCACCTTTGGTTTTTGTGGCATTTGACTTACGGGAGTGGTGAACTTGTTAAAAACGTTAAAGTACAGTAGTCCGTTTGTAATACAGTAGTGCAATTGCAATTCCGGAAATAGTACATTGGTGAAAATGTCCTTTTACCCGACTAGAAAAGAACTTGGAAAAATTTAAAATGGTAAAAATATTTAGAAGAGTTGACCTAGTTTTTTTTTTTTTTTTTTTTTTTTTGAGATGAAACTTATTCTGATTTCTGGGTGATGACTTTGGGTTAGGACTGGAACCAATTTTGAACCGCCTCATTTCATCGTAGTTGGACCAGTTGTTCTTGTTTTGGATTCTCTAATTTTTTCTTGTTTGTCCTAATTCTGTTCAGTCTAGCTCTCTTTAAATTTGTCCCATTATGTCCAATTTTACTATTGGGCTAGCTTAGAACTCACGTACAAATTTGGGTATAACAAAAGCAGTAGCTTAAATTTTGAAAGTTATTAGTTTAAAATGATTTTTTTACATGAATCTTTTTAAACTTCTCTGTCGATTTTTATTTCATATATTATAATAATAATAATAATAAAACATATTACATAGAAAAGTTAAGCAAATCAATAAATACACTAATTTTTTACTACTTAACAAATTTTGGCACCAGATTGATCATTAAGTTCACAACAAGTTCACATACCATTATATTTATATGAAAAAATCTAAATGAGTTGCTACTGCAGAGCTCTAATAACACTACTAGAAATATGTCAATAAACATCGGTTTCTGGCCGTTGTTAAAAAAAAATCTGACCGATGTCTATGCGAGTGTAGAGAAAGGTCAAAAACTTTAGACATCGGTTTTTAGCCGTTGTCTATTATCGACTTAGACATTAGTTTCTTAAATATTTCTGATGTCTAAGCTTCATTATGTGCAGTAGTTCTTTTTAAATTATGATATATTATGTGCATTAGATCAACATAAACATAGCACGGACAAGTTAAATAATTACATACACATCGATTTCTTGGTAAAAACCGATGTTTTATGTTATCTAAGACATCGGTTGTTTGGTAAGACTGATGTTATATGTTGTATTAGACATCGTGTTCATTAACAAAATCGATGTTATATGTTCCAATAGACATCGTTTTCAGTAACAAAACCGATGTTACATGTCCTAACAGACATCGGTTTTTAGCCATACTCCGATGTTATATCAAATTTCTCCATTGCAAAATTTCTGAAATATACCAAATCCACAACCAAAAACGAACTAAAACAAATACCAAATTTCAATTATCATCGCAAAACCAATCCAGTATACAAGGACGAAACTGAAAGCAAAATCCATCCCTACATTGCAAATTAGTACAAAATACAACTACCATCTGACAAACAAAATAAAGACTAGCTTAAATATCAACATGTATGCCTCAAGCTCTTCCTCAGTGTAATTCCCTTCTGCTTTGAGCACCTTTTCATGTCCGGTTGAAGCTGCATTAACACAATTGAACCTACAAAGACCACCAAAAGGATTCCGGCTCATTATAACTTATCATAATACTAGTATTGCACAAGTTAAAGATTTAGTACACAGCCTCTTAGATTCTAGGCATAAACTGATAAAAGTCATAAAACTAGACAAGAGGAGACTATTTACATTGAAATATCTTATATTAATTAGACACCTCAAAAATTCTAATCACACTTCCGGAAGATAAAGCAGTATAGGAACAGGCTGTTATTTACATTTACTGTTATGTATGTTTAAAAAAGTATCTAAACAGATTTAGCAAAAAAAAAAGTATCTAAACAGAAACAATATGCATTCAAATTTTAGGAGAAGCAGCAAGACTTCGACACACTAGCACTCAAAAGGACTGTAAGTATTTATACCTTAATGATAACATGACTTACATCTTGTAGTAAAACACAGTAGCTTCTCCAGATTCTTGTCAATGACGGAAAGAATGTCATTGCAAATATTGGAGAGCTCATCCTCTACCTTCTGGCGGTAGCCCTTAATTATTTTAACGTTTTGTTCATTTCCCTTAGACCGTTCCTTCTGCTCAATGGATGACATTTTGCGCTAAGAAGCTCTTCCGGCACCAATAACATTTTTGTACCCAACTGAAAGCAGGTTTCTTTCCTTAACAGTGAGCTCAACATCAAGCTTCGCAACTTTCTTCATACAGTCCACCATTTCTGTATATAATCAACAAGATTTTCTAAGATTTGCAATGTAATTAGTCTACTCTGATAACATCACCTAACCTACACATACAGCCAAAAAGTGCACTACTAACAACCAGATCTAAGCGAATCTAATTATTGTCAATGACATTTGATACGACCAAATTATTGATAGTCTGAGAATGCACTTTAACAACCAGATCTAAGCGAATCAAGCTTTTCAAGAAAAAAATAAAAAAAAAATCTCCAGATAAACATAATGGGTACGTTTGGATTTACCTTTGAGTATCCATTTGGCATTCATGAATTAAACATCATGATGGCCTTCTGCGGCATCTCATTGCTGGACTAGGGCGTAAAGTGTCTATCGAAACATCAACCACTGCCCAAATCCCATCTGAATGTTGTTTGCAGTACCTCACAAAATGGCTCTCACGAGAGGGAACTAGCGGTGAAGGGATTTCAAATTCTGCAGTCATCTGAAAAAAATATGTACCATTCAGCATGTACATATACAAATGTATGTTAACAATCATTGTGCTCATCTTGGATCTTGTTTTCAAGTTTAGCAATGACAGTGACAATTTAAATATCTAAATTGATTAAACGTGCTTTTCTAAATTGTGTTTAATTTTTAACTCAAGTCACACAAATCAAATCATTATACTTTAGAATTTCAAAGTCGGAGCCCTGTACTTTTGTAAAATGAAAATAGGATAGGTGCCATATATTAAATCTAGCAGGCACTTGGCAAAAAAATAGATATCAAGAAATTAGTACCACTTGCAGAGATCCATTACAATTCCCTGCAACTCCGGTTGATAAAACTTCCAATGTCATCGCTCTAGAAACAATGCCGGAAAACATTGTTGACCATTGATTCTGGTTATTGACAAACACAAGTAAATCAAACAAATTAAGTATTAATCAGTACTTATTGTGGTCACCGCAGTACAGTTTTTAGAAAGCAAATGTACTTAAAATACAGAACGAAAAATCATACACAGGACGTACACACCACATCCATTAAAATCTGAACAAGGCTAATGTGATTCATTATATCCACAGCAGTTTCACGTGATGCTTCAAGTCTCAAGCCAGACAATTGGGGGCCAATAAAGTGCCGTTATGAAACATCATTCAGGCTTGATATGTCCCAAACAAGAGTATAGCTTTCAATGAAATTATAAATAAGATTAAAAAAGAATGATTACAATTTTTAACGGAAATAGAAGAAGTGATTTTACATGAGTGCGAGCTCTCCAGATGATGACAGTTTTTCAGCTGCATATTGTTGTAAGACCTTGGGCACCTCTCCGCTTGTCTCGTCCTGTCATATAATCTAGTCAAATACAGTAGAGTTTAAATATCTTACAGTTTTTATCATGCTGGGATTGAAAGGTACTTCATATGCAAAGAATGCATTTTACAGGCACAAAAACAAACACACATTACACAAATATATACAGTGATATAAACAAGATTGAAGCTATGAAAGACTAATGTAGCTCATGTAAAAAAACAAGCATAAAGATGAAGAATGTGGTGGGGAGAGATACCTGAAAAGATGAAGCTGCGGCAGCGAAAAAGAACAAGGAGAGAAAGAGATAGAGAAAGAGAGACTAGTGCAATAGAGTTTGTGTGTGTGTGTGTGTGTGTGTTTTTGAAAGTGATTATTGGGGTGTCTACTTCTGCTACCAGCATGCATCTCAAACTCATGAGCACGTACTCAACACATGCTTAAAGAAGTTTAGCATACGTTTGATTCAGAAATCTTGCTGTACAATTAGAAAATCACTGGGAAACTTACATTGGAGAAAATGCAAGTTGAGCAGCCACACAAATATCCCCAATCTTTGATGATTCCAGAAAGCTCCCTCTACAGAAAAAAGCAAGAAGCATGGTATTTCAGTCATCAGAAACTTAGGCATCAAACATGCTAGCTAAGAAGGACATTAAGCCAAACGTACTCTAATCAATAGGGTGTAACTGGATCATAGTATTTATTTCACACTTACCTTTCCAGAAGTAGACAAATATTTCACAGGGTTCCATTAGATCTCATCAAGCAACAACAACAATTACCATTTGAAAGTTGTAGAAAGTACCTGTAATCAAGAAGGTTCTCAAATTTTTTAATTTTTTTTTTCCTGCTATATCTCAAGTTTCGAAGATTATAAGATAAGAACGAATGAATGATGCTCGTCTTCCCCCATTAAAAAGCATACTATTAGAGATAGCCGTGGAAGTTCTTTAAGAGTTGCTGATGCGGAAATAATGTAGCGAAAAAGTTATATCTATATTTCAGAGTTGAACCATCATAAACCAAATTTATTGGAAAGCAAGAGGTTCATTTCAGTAAATCGAAGAGCAAAACACCTAAAGATACTTTTCAGTAGCCAATGAGACAGGATAAAAAAGTTGATGACAGTGTAAGCATGGAAGTAGAGAATATTGATCTTGACTATACAATGTACCAACACTATTACAATTTCTATAGGATATTTATTTTAATTCCTCTATTAATTAGCTACTGAGCTACTCAAGAACCATATATAATAAAAAATATACATATGTAATTCAACACTGGTAACAAAACTAACAAAGTTATAGTAGGAGCTTGTTGTCCTTAAGTTGTTAAACATCTCCCAAGAAAGTTTTAGATGATGTTTTTTCAGTCTGATGGTTGTTACAGGGCAGCTTGAACTCAAAGAACTGGCAATGCACTTCCTTCTTGGACATGTTCTGAGTTCTTCAATAAATTTTCTGAGGTTGGAAGTTAATAAGAGTTTTTTTACATTGACCAGGGAACTACCAGCATAAATATTGTTCTCTGTTTTGAGTTCCAATTCCAAGGAAGGGTTCAAGTGAGGTATTTTATTATATCCGTCTCCACAGCTACTAATAACAAACTGCCCGACAGGCGCAACAAATATGTGATTATTATAGTCTTCCCTTTTTTTGCTGAATTTAAAAGTTATTTTCCTAATACCAGTGATGCTGACATGACTCTGATTTTCAATCACGACCTGAGAACTACAGCTCATTAGACATTAGTAGTTTTGTAGCAAGAAACAGAAAACTGGAACTTTAGAAACTTATTAATATCACAGAAGAACACATAGTATAATACAGTCTATGCTAAATTCAGATTTATTCATTGATTTCCGGCATCAGAATATTTATTCATATATATTGTCTAAATGTGCAATTACACATTTCCAAAATCTGGAAAGATGATATGTACGTTTATACAAGATAAATCTATATCATGCTATAATAATCTAAGTCGGTACTTAGCAACCAGAAACCATTTAAAGGTTATTCAACAATCATTCAATCAATGAGGATCTAGAACTTAACTCATGTACAACTTCTAAACTACAATGACAATTATAAGGAGAGGAATGAAAGATCTTACTTCATAGTACAAAAAAAATCCTATTCCAAAATCAAGTTTATTCACTTATTTCAATTTTGAAGAAAACAAGTACGCATGTATACTGGAATTAATAGATAGGTTTGGTAAATCAATACATTTGACTCTCAGATTACATTGCTCAGAAGAAAATGTAATTTCAGCATGCAAAGCTTAATCATAATCAACATAGTTTAAAGAGACTGCAGATAGATATAGTTCTGAAATTGCATAACACAAGTGACACATCTGAAAAACAAGAATTATAACAAACAAAAATAATAACAATAATAATAAATTAGAAAGAAGAGAGTTAAAAGGAAAGGATGAAAGGGGATACCGGCAGTGATGAAACGGCGATTGTATTGCATACGCTGAGCACGGCCACATGGCTTCTTCTTCTTATCTTGTTTGGCTACTTTGGGAGTTCGGCCTCTCACTTTACCTGCACGAGCCTGAGGGTTCGAAAATCTTTCTTATCTTCTTCTTATCTTTCTGGCTGAGCATCTCCGTCTCTGTAGATTTTGAAGTTGGACAAAGAGTACCCTGATTCGGAAATCTGTCAAATCCAATTGTAGATTGTTAACTTGAAAGACATACACAAAATGTAAAGAAAAATCACTAAAAAGTAACAAACAAACAAATAAACTAACAAATCTACCCAAGCTAAAAGAGCAACCAATATGCAAAAAAATGTTCAATTAAAACAAAATCGAGCTTAAATCGAACTATTAATCGGAAAATTACTTACGATTTGAGCTTCCTTTTATCTTAATTCGAGCTTCCATCTTCTCTATTTTGATTTACAGAAAAAGTAATTACTAAGATGTGGGTTTAATTAGGGTTAATTAGAGAAAAGTGAGGGATGCGAGTGAGAGAGAGAGAGAGAGGGTCGTGTAGTATTGATGAGAGTGAGAGAGAGATGAGCGAGAGAGAGAGAGAGAGAGAGAGAGATGAAAGAGAGAGATGAGTGTGAGAGAGAGAGAGATGAGGGTCGAGAGAGATGAGGCTAGGGTTGAGAAAGGAAAGTTGAGAGCGGGCAAATAATTTAGGGGAATGAAATGTTTTAAGGGGGAAATGTTTTATGAGAATTGGGGGGAAATAATGTAAGGGGGAAATGTTTAACTAGAATGCGGGGAAATGTATCATTTGCGTGTTTTTTATTTTTTAAAATATCATAAAAGACATCGGTTATTTTACGTATCGATGTCTGGAAAACAGTTTAACATCGTTTTTTAAAAAACCGATGTTAAAAATCTTTTTAACATCGGTGGCTTTTCAAACCGATGTAAAAGGTGCGATGTCTAATCTATATTTTCTAGTAGTGTAAGAACGGATAGAAGAACTTGTTTTTATATATTTCTGAATTTGATTCCACTAATTGAATTGAATTACATATGATGTAGGACAAGCTTTATATAGAATCTAGTGACCATTCTAGAGAGCATTCAGAAAGTTGATCTTGATTACAAGGTGCATGAACATATAATAAACAGATACTGTGAATGTGAAAATGAATATGCAAGTGCATATTTTCCAACACTCCCCCATAATGCACTTGTTTGACAACTCCAATGCGTTCGCGTAAGTAGCAGAATTTTTCTTTAGGAAGAGCCTTTGTAAAAATGTCGGCAAGCTGTTCTTGTGTCTTGCAGTATTGTAGTTGTATCTCTCCTTGTTCAACTGCATCCCTGATAAAATGATATTTAATTGTAATGTACTTAGTCCTCTCATGACACACTGGATTTTTAGTTATAGAAATGGCTGATTTATTATCACAGAATAGAATAGTAGCTTCCTTTTGTTTTTCTCCAATATCTTCAAGAATCCTCTTTAACCAAATTGCTTGAGAAGTTGCTTTTGCAGCTACCACATATTCCGCTTCTGCTGATGTTGTGCAACAACTTTCTGCTTCTTTGATAGCCAAGAACAAATGTTTGTTCATGGTAAAAATGCATAGCCAGATGTACTCTTCATGTCATCTATGCTTCCAGCCCAATCACTGTCTGAGTAAACAATAAGATTCAGATTTTCTCCAGCTTTGTAAAAGATCCCATAGTCAATTGTTCCCTGCAAGTATCTCAGAATTCTTTTTGCTGCTCCAAAATGTGTTTGACTAAGGTTTTGCATAAATCTTGATAGAAGAGTTGCTGCAAACATTATGTCAGGCCTTGTTGCCGTAAGATACAACAAGCTACCCACTAAACTTCTGTAATGAGAGCAATCTACCTTTGATGTTCCATCATTTTTTGACAATTTTTCACTAACAACCAGTGGTGTTGAAACTGGCTTGCAATTTGACATATTAAATTTGTCAAGAATACTTTTTGCATACCTCTTTTGTGAAACAAAAATCCCGTCTGCTCCTTGTGATACTTCAATGCCCAAGAAATAATGTAGTAGCCCCAGATCACTCATCTCATAATACTTCATCATGTGTTCTTTAAAGCTTTCAATCATCACTTTATCATTTCCTGTAAAAATGAGATCGTCGACATAGAGACAAACAATGAGAATCTTGCTTCCTTGTTTCTTTACATACAAAGTTGCTTCATTCTTGCTTCTTTGAAATCCATTTTTCAGAAAATATGTGTCAATCTCTTTGTACCATGTACGATGTGATTGTTTAAGTCCGTAAAGGGCCTTTATGAGTTTGTACACTTTGTTTTCTCCCTCTTCCACCAAGAACCCTTGTGGTTGCTCAACGTAAATTTCTTCATCTAGCTTTCCATTTAAGAATGCTGACTTCACATCAAGCTGGAAAATTTTCCATTTCTTTTGTGCAGCAAGAGCAATCAAAGTTCTTATAGTTTCAAGTCTTGCTACTGGGGAAAAAAGTTTCTGAAAAATCAACACCAGGCTTTTGAGTAAAGCCTTTAGCGACTAGCCTTGCCTTATGCTTTTGAATTTCTCCATTTTGATTTACTTTGGTCTTGTAGATCCATTTTAACCCGATAATTTCTCTTCCTTCAGGTTTGTCGACAAGCTCCCATGTTTTGTTCTTTTCAATCATATGCATTTCTTTTTTCATTGCTTGCTGCCATACTTCATGTTTCTCAGCTTCTTCAATATTTTCTGGTTCACTAACCACAAAATTACAAGACTGATATATATCACTCAATCTTCTAAATTTTCTTGGTGGAGTTTCATCCTCTGATTCAGATGTGTGAGTGTGTTGATCTTGTTCATGATTATCCTCTACGTCAGATGTGTGAGTATCTTCATTTTCTTTACTTGCTTCCAGAAAACTTGGTTGATTAACATGTTCCACATGCTTTTCTTTCCAATCCCAGGCTGCATTTTCACCAAATAGAACATCTCTACTAACAACCAATTTGTTAGTTTTGACATTATAAAGCCTGTAACCTTTAGTCTCCAGAGTATAACCAGTAAAAATACATTTTTTACGTTTATCATCTAGTTTAGTACGTTTCTCAGTAGGTATATGAGCATAACCAATGCAGCCAAATATTCTTAAATGACTTGCAGATGGTTTTTCTCCACTCCATGCTTCCATAGGTGTCATATTTCTTACAGCTTTTGTGGGACACCTGTTAAGGATGTAAACTGCTGTATTTGTAGCTTCAGCCCAGAACGTCTTTGGCAGTCCTTTTTCATTCATCATAGACCTCGCCATTTCTACAATTGTTCTATTTTTGCGTTCTGTAACTCCGTTTTGCTGCGGACTGTACCCTGCTGTGAGCTGCTTCCAAATGCCTTCATTTCTGCAATATTCTTCAAATTCTTTAGAGGTATATTCACCTCCTCTATCACTCCGTATGCACTTAATGTCACAACCACTTTGTTTTTCAACAAGGGCTTTAAATCTTTTGAAAGTAATGATCGCTTCTGATTTCTCCTTTAGAAAATAAATCCATGTCATTCTTGAAAAGTCATCAATGAAAATTATAAAATACCTTTGTTGTCCCAACGAATGTGTTTTCATTGGACCACAAATGTCGGTATGTATAAGTTCCAAGCGTTCTCTTGCTCTCCATGATCTTCCTTTTGGATATGGCATTTTGTGGTGTTTTCCCATAATGCATCCTTCACACGGGTTCTTTTCATTTTGTAATTCTGGCAGGCCATCCACCATGTTCCTTTCTTTGAGAAGCTTTAATCCCTGAAAATTTATGGCAATATCTTTTATGCCAAAGCCATGATTGGTCTACAACTTCAGCCTTTAGAGCATTGTAGTTAAATATTAGTGGAAAGTTCCTGTTCCTCTCCATCTTTACTTCTACAATGGCCTGATTCTTGTTCTTTTTCTCAAAGATTCTGCATAAATTATCTTCAAATACAAGACAATAATCACGTTCCAAAAGCTGTCCAACACTTAATAAGTTTTCTTTTAAATCTGGAACGAGAAGAACATCTCGTATATATTTGACTCCAGATTTTGTGTTGATAGCAATTGTTCCTTTGCCTTTTGCTTCTGCAACAGCTCCATTACCCATCCTCACCTTTGGGTTTATTGTTGTATCAATTTGCACAAAGATATTTTTATCTTCACACATATGATTGCTGCAACCACTATCTATATACCAGGCTTTATTGTCTCCATGAAGGCTGGAATGACAAGCATAAAATATTTGTTCTTCTTTGATGTCTTCCTTTTCTTCTGTAAAATTTGCATTCTCATAATTTTTAAATTTGCAGTCTTTTTCAATATGACCAAATCTTCTACAAATATAATTACATTGAGGCTTGCCTTTGAACCAACATTTAGATGATACATGACTAGTTCTTTTGCAGATGTTGCAAAAAACTTTTGGGTTAAAACTTGTACCTCTATCATTCTAGTTCTTCTGGTAAGTGCTGGTATAGTTCTCTTTCTTCTTTCTCCAGTCTGACTTCTTTTGCTCCTGATTGTGACCACCTTTCTTTGCAAATTGTTGTGGCTTCACCTTTTCCTTAGACAGAAAAGCATTTTCTGATTGCTCTGCCTGTTTAAGTCTTCTTTTTTCATGTGCTTGAAGAGAGCCCATCAATTCTTTTACTGATAGCTTAGTGAGATCTTTTGTTTCTTCAATAACAGCAACAATATATTCATATTTATCTGTTAAACTGATCAAAATTTTCTCCACAACATTGTTGATCAGAAATATTATCACCATAGGTTTTCATTTGATTCACAATCTCCATTACACGAGCATGATAACTTTGTATATTTTCAGAATCCTTCATTCTTAAATTCTAAAAATCCTTTTTAAGAGATTGGAGATTAATACTTCGTACCTTTTTATCTCCGTGGAATTCACCCTGTAGGATTTCCCATGCTTCTTTTGTTGTTGAAGCTGTTGATAACCTTGTAAAAATTGGTTTTATGACTCCCATCTGAAGTTTGCTCAGTGGTCTTGCATCCTGGCGGTGAGTTGTTTCAAGTTTCTTTAATTCTGCTTCAGACAAATCTTCTTCATCTTCAGGTTTTGTAAACCATTTCTTCATAATATTCCATAAGCCTTCTGCCCTTAGAACAGTTCTTATTTTAATCTTCCAGTAGTCATAATCTTCACCATTAAAGAGAGGAGTTAGAGATGATTGAGAGTCTGAATTTGATGCCATGTAATTACTTTTAGTTTCAATCCCAGAATAGAATCGAAACCTGCTCTGTACCAATTTGAGGGAATCTAAATGAGTTGCTACTGCAGAGCTCTACTAAGAACAAATAGAAGAACTTGTTTTTATATATTTCTGAATTTGATTCCACTAATTGAATTGAATTACATATGATGTAGGACAAGCTTTATATAGATTCTACAGACCATTCTAGAGAGCATTCAGAAAGTTGATCTTGATTACAAGGTGCATGAACATATAATAAATAGATACTGTGAATGTGAAAATGAATATGCAAGTGCATGAATTCCAACAATATAGATGTAGAAAACAGTGAATCCAATATTTTAATACTGACAAGTAAAGGATGAATGGACAATTGCTGTTGAGTGTGACCAAGATTTGAGAGAAACGTCATACGGTGAGTCCAATTGTTGGTATATAAAAATGATATAGGTGTAAGACACGTACACTTTGGTCAGTTGCCAATCGCATACTAACTAGGATTTTATGTGATCTTCTTGAACTTGTTACGATCTCTCTCTCTCTGTCTCTAAGAGGGCTCGTTCATTTTGTATGTTCTAATTCACAAGTTCTAACACAAAATGTAGAGATACAAAGTCAATAATATATTTAGCAAAAAAAAAGTCAATAATACAGACCAAACCAACTAAAACAAGTACTCCGTGGTAGTAGAGGGACTCACTTCTGACCATCAGATAAAAGGAAAATAGCTAGACGCATCAGATAGATGTAACATTGTAACTTGACAATGGAGATTTAGTAAAGGCTGTAAAGCAAGTGGTAGAATTGTTTGTAGTATAATTATTACACTAGTGTAAAACACTTCATGTCTGTATTTGATTAGTTACTTATACTGTAAAAGGTAAGAGCATTAACATTGGAGTCCCCGTACTCAATCCCATCCCCATAATTTAGGTAAGTTTTCTAAATTTTGTTAAAATGTGATCTACAATGGGAACCCTAAAATAGGGTATAGTTTTTGGGACTAAAACTAAATCCCCAAATTTGGGGTTTCACTATTCATCCCCATTTTAAATTTTATACTATCTCCGTCCCAAAATATGTGATCTTGTTTATTTTCACGGAGATTAAGAAAATATAGTAAAAAAAAGAGTAAAGTTAGTTGAAAAGTGGATAAAGTAGTGGGACCTATCAATATTTAACAATAGATTTGAGATAGTGGAGTAAAGTAGTGGGTGTAATAGTGTTTATTTAATAAAAAAGAAGTATAAAATAGAGATGTAGTGGGTGTAATAGTAAAAAGTAGTGTTCAAAAATAGTAAGTATAAGTGGTTCATTCTTTTTGGGACGCCCCAAAAAGGAATAAGGGTCATATAAAATGGGACGGAGGGGTACAACTTTATTATGTAAGAAGGGTGAGAAATGATAAAATAATAGATAGTGGTTAAAGTTGTGAAGAGAAGTGAGAGAAAGAAGTAATAAAAAAAGAATATAAGGATATGGGGATGGAAAATGAGAAATGGAATGTAGAACATTTTTGATAATTTTGAGAATTTATTATTTTTGTTTGGTGATTTATTATTTTTATTAAGTTTTTGGGATAGGGATAAGGTGAAGGATGTGATCATGTGAATGCATCCTTTGTCTAAGGAGAAAATTGTTTTTACGTCCAGGTTTCCTGATCATCATTTTTAATCGTATAAAAAAATTACTACTAGTACTAGTCTACTACTTTACTACTGAAATCCTGAACCCATATAATCCCATTCTCTTACCACTCATTCGTTTTGCTTGGGAAAGATGAACGCTTTGTATTTTGGGGTGTTTGGGGGAACTTTTTTCCAGAATAAGTCAATTTATTTAAGATAAAGTTAGAGATTCTCAACTTTTTTCTGAAAAAGTTAACTTTTTCTTTTGCAACTTATAGAATCTCAAACATACATTAAATACTTGTATAAATTTTTTTATCAAAATATGAAACTTTTACCCGAAAATAAGTCCATAAGGACTTAAAATAAGTCCTGCCAAACAGGTCCTTTGTTATATTCCTCTTCTCTACCTCATTTCAGATCATTAGATCAATGACCATGTTTATGAGGCTGCTTGGCTCCCGTCTTAAATTAGCGAGTGATTCTTATAAGCGAAAAAACGTTGGTATAAAAAGTCAAAATAATTTAAAGTTATAAAAAATTTTAAAGTCAAAAATTTATATAAGCTATTTTTTTAAATAACTTATTTTGTTTTGAATCAATTAATTTGATTCGATTTCGAATAATTTTTTGTAAGAAAGGCAAACCAAAAAGATAGTAGCATATCTTGTTCCTCTGTCACGAACATAGTACATGTTTATATACTAGTCTTAAATTCGTGCAATGCAATTAAGTTTAGTTTACAAAACAATATTAGGGTTTTGATCATCATTTATAATGTGACTTAGGTTAAGCAAATTCCAAACTGAAGCTGGCCGGTAAAAACTCACTGTTTATTTGGTCAATATTAATTTACTCTCTTAAGTCAAGATTTTTGTCATTGGGTAGAGCCTAGAGGTAGGAAACAGTAAAGATGAATATTATTAACTAACAAAATGATAGAAGATGACCTTGTGTGTGTAACAGTGATTCACAGATAAAGTCGGTACAGTTGTTTATGTAAAAGTAATAAAGGTGAATGAAATGTCAGTTGCCAATTAGATACTCCCTCTCTCCCCTGTGATTCTTTACATTAGTATTTTTCACGGAGACCAAGGATTATGATTAAAATAAGTGAAGTAGTGGGTGCAATAGTGATTTTATTGTTAAAATAAGTAAATTAGTGGGTGTAATAGTGATTTTATTGTTAAGATAAGTGAACTAGTGGGTGTAATAGTGTAAAGTGTTGAAAAAATGGAGTGAAATAGTGAATGTAATAATGTATTTTATTGTTAAAAATTACTATTTATAATATGTAAAGAAATGAAAGGGACGTCCCAAAATAAAAACTGTAAAGAAATGAGAGGGACAGAGGGAATACTAGGTTTCCATGTGATCTGCATTTGCATGAACTTGTTAGCACCTCACTCTCTCTCCGCTAGCGATTCTTTGGCTAGAATTTTAAATTCCTAACGAGTTACTTATGATCTTTCACAAGTTATAAAGGTTAATAATTTTTACTTGCAAAAAAAAAAAAGGAATACAATTTTCTTTTTTCACACCGGACATTTCTTTCATCACAAGTTAAAGATTATATTGAAAATATTTGCACAACAATAAAAAATGTGCTGGAATTACAACATACTTAACAATCATGACGGTAGATATGCTAAAGATTTACTTAACCATCTTACCATTTTGGGATCTTTGTAAATTTAGACTTATGCGGTAGAACTTCTTACAAGATCTCATTCCCACTGTATCTCCAACCTAATTAACTTGAACTTTGTACTTTCACATCATTTTTATAGTAGTATCAAATTTGATACCATTTCAAAATTTGATATAAAGTTTAGAATCTTTATAAATTATAAAGTTATCCTTAAAAATTTTTACATAAAACAACTTTGAAAATTTTAAGGTAAAGTTTGTAGATGAATTGAACTTGAATTTATAATATTTACATCACTTTGATATAAAAATTACTTAAAAAATTATTTAAAGAGTTGATGATACTCTTTATGATTGGCTTTTATTAGAGATTCTTTCAAAATACCTTACGAGCAAATAATCATATTACTGTAAAAATTATACTCTTAAAAGATTGGCCTTCACTTCCCAAATGAGAGATAAAAATATTAGTCTGCCCTGAAACATTTCAGGTCTAGACAGTACATCTTCAACATATCCATCAGCCAACAACCCAACACATAATAACAAGTACTTACAATATTGACATAATGACTATCTTCCACAGATTTAAGTACCACATATTGACACTCTCACACTGAGCAGAAAATTTAAGAAATGTCATAATTGTAAACATTAACCCATTTTTTATTCATTCCAACCAATACACGGATTATAATGTTGCTCAGTAGGGGTGCCCATGGGTTAAGGTAACCCGCAAAAACCGACCAAAATTTAGCCGACCCAAACCGAAAAAATTAAAACCGAAGTTTAATTGGGTTAATAATAATTAAACCCGAATTTAATGGGTTGGTTAAGGATTTTGATTATTTTGGGCCAACCCAACCCAACCCGAACCGAATAAACTATAGGTTGTCTTCTAGGCTGTTACATGTTGGGCTGTTAATCTATTATTACTACGGTGGGCTAAAATTCTTTGACCTAAATACTAATATTTCCGTGTAAGTTATAAGTTAACCCTATTTCCTATTTCCCTTTAGTAGTGAGTAGTGAGTAGTAAGAATTGGGCGGCTGAGGAGTGAGGAGCGGCGATCTTCGATTCTCATCAATCAATTAAGGTATTTTCGATTCTCTTATATATCTCTCGTATATATATATATATATATATATATATATATATATATATATATATATATATATATATATATATATAGGCAAGTGCTCAAATACAAACCACTTTTAAAATACAAACCTACAAACCAACACTAAATTAATTATATTTCATTTATTCTAAGGTTCCCGCAAAGGGTACCTTCACAAAAAATGCTTAAAATAATTGGCTCTATCCATAAAAAAAAAAAAAAAAAAAAAAACTTACCGTGGAAATGTGAAGCGTTTAAGATAGTAAACGGATGAGTTAGGTAGTCATGAGGGCCGAAGGCTCTCGACACACCCGTCAATCGTCTATTGTCTTTACCATTGATTGCCATTCCTTACAACTTTAGAATGATAAAGGCGCGAAGCGCCGTACAAGAAGGTGCGAAGCACCGTTAACCAGTGAAATCCACTGCCACGTCATCACGTGAACAGTGAATTTTTTTTAATTTTTTTATTTTTTTTGTTGGATAGAGCCAATTATTTTAAGCATTTTTTGTATTGGGGTACCCCTAATTTGGTCATTAGATTAGCTTGAAATATTAGATTATGCTTGGTTTGTAGGTTTGTATTTTAAGAAGGTTTGTATTGGAGTAGCCCCCTATATATATATATATATATATATATATATATATATATATATATATATATATATATATATATATATATATATATTTTATTCAATTTCGGATTGTACATATATTTATGGGTTGTGTATCTATGTGAATGTTCATAGAGAATGGATTTCAGTTTAAGAGTTGCACAGTACATGCTTGACAATTTTACTCTGTGAATATTTTTACAGAGCCTCTGTTCACTAGATTCGCAGCTTGTTATGTTATAACTATCTATAGATTGTACATATATTTATGTGTTTCTTCGGAATGTAACACTTGTGAGTTGTGATTGTTGTATACTTGCAGACTTGTTGTTGTCTACGATGGCAAACATCACACCAAATCTATGAAACCCTATTGGTTTTGATGATGACACAATGCAGCAAGCTGACTGCTTGGTTTTGATGATGACACAATGTAGCAAGCTGATTGCTTGTTACTTAATATATAATAGCCTTCTATCAAACTTTATTTTGCAGGATGCTTTGATTGAGGGGGAGTTTTTAGCTCAATCTCAAAATCTTAGTTTTGATGATAACATAGTTAGCAAGCTGCTACGCTTGTAATGGTATATTGTAGCAAGCTTCTTGTGTATATTTCTAATTCTATTTTGCAGGACATATAAGTTATGCTATATACAAAGATGTTAACATGCTGGATATATGTACTGGACTAATATTGTTTTGCAGGATTATTACTTATATTATTTCTTAGCAAAACAGGGTATCTCAGCTAGCTGACAGTACAAGAGTTCTTATAACACAGCAAGCTGACAGTACAACACAGCAAGCTGGCAGTCTGTCCAGAATATAAAGGGGAGTACGTTTTTTATAGAAAATATTGTGGAAATCAGTTGTAAGATTGGTCTACTATATTTAAACATGATATTATATATATTAGAACACTACTCAAGTAGAAGAATCATGCTAGACAACTTCCACTCATTAAAGGAATCTTTTTATTACTTTAATGCTCCACTAAAACATCCCATGTGCTTCTTTTCAATCATGCTTGTATTAATAAACAAATAGTCCATACTTTTGCTAACTCCACCATCTGTTGTCATGTGAGTAGTTTGAAAAGAAAACACTTTTACTCATTATCATATTTTGTTTTCTTCATTGATGTCTAACGGATTTCTTCAAGTTTTATTTATAGAACAAAAAGCTGTGTTATTCACATTCTCATCACTACTCCACTGATTATATTCCTTTACATGAGAATCATGATATATATTAAATCATTCTATGACAAACCTGCCATGTGAACGTTAGTAGTGGGATTAATGGAACAGATCTAAACACGTGAGAAGTGCTCTTCAAGACCGTTTCAAGTTTGCTCATTAATTCTAATCTCTTTTGTTTCACTATATAAATATATACTTGTATGGTTGTGTTTCTGAGCAGCTTACACAACAAGAGCCTTCAAGCAAAATTCAAGAACATACAACAAACAACTCTGCACCTTCATTTCATATTCAACAAACGAGCTCAAGCGTTATATTCTATATCGAGATATTAGAGTTCATAGTTTTGAGTTGTAAATCTTCATATCCATTTGTATTGTTCAACTTGTAAAGTTGGTAGTTGCTGGATTGTCAAGCTTGTGGAACAAGGGTTCAAGGATCATTAGGCTAGAGAAGTTTATACTTGTTATAGTATAGAACTTAGAGAGCTGTGTTCAGGAAACAAGGGGTTCCAGCTAGCTGCAATCAGTAACTGGGGATTGGTTTCACTGCATAACAGCAAGGGGGTCTTGGTTATCACGGAGTATTGTGCTCAAGGGGATCTCATTGGTCTATACAACAGGTTGTTCAAGGAACTAGAGGAATTCACGAAGTGGGACTTCAAGGAATTCAGTGTTCAAGGGAGCAAGGCTGTTAGAGAGGCATTGAGGTTCAAGGGAACTGCTTTACTCAGGGGAAAAGTTCATTCCAGCAAGCTGTTATCAGTGAATTGGGTGATATATTATTGGATCTTGTAATTGGATTTCATTGTGATCAATAATATATTCTCTTACCAAGTTGGTAAGGGACTAGGACGTAGACCATAGAAGATTAGGGGTCGAACCTAGCTAAAACTCTTGGTGTTCTTTACTTACTGCACCTTTTATCTTTCTGCATTGCATATCACAGCTAGCTGCCTATTCATTAATCTGTCGAATCTGGTTAACTCAGCTAGCTGCTTATTCACTAATTTGTTGCATCCAGCTAGGTGCCAGAATAACTTTTCAGGCAGAATTTTATTAGGTCATTGTTAGTCATAACACCTATTCACCCCCCCTCTAGGTGTGTATTTTCAATTGGTATCAGAGCTTTGGTATACTAATATTTCTGTAACAGGAAAAGTATCGATCAAATGGCTGACAATTATCTAGAAGGCAGGTCGGATTATAAGGCTCCACTTCTCACTGGTTCAGAGAACTATAGTTGGTGGAAATGCAGAATGGAGACTTATTTGTCCAAGAAACCTCTCGTTCTAAGAGTTGTGCAGAAAGGGAACTATGAATTTCTCAACGACAAAAACGAACCAAAAGATGTTGATGATCTCACTCTCGATGAGATTATCAAGTGTGGCTATAATGGAGAAGCAAGAAACTCCATAATGAATGCACTTGATCAATTTGAATATGACAAGGTATCTTCTCTAAAAACAGCAAAAGAAATGTGGGATGCTTTGGAATCCTATCATGAAGGTTCGAAAACCTTGAGAAAAGTTAAACTTAGCAAATTGATGAATGACTTCGGAAATTTCAAGCTCAAGAATGGTGAAACTATCAAAGAAAGCCAAGCAAGGTTTCAAATCACTATCAACACTCTGAAGAGACTTGGAAAAACCATTCCTCAAGATGAAATCAACATGAAAATTCTGAGTGCAGTCCCATTTATATTCGAAGCTAAAGTCACTGCATTGGAATCAAGTCCCTCCATTGATTCTATGGATCATTTGGCCGTATTTACAGAATTGGAACAATTTGAAAGCAAAATCAATAGTAGCAAGATGGAATCAGTCAAGGCTCCAGTTGAAAAGATGAAGAATTTAGCTTTGCATTCCAGTAGCAGCAAGCTGGATTCAGAATCAGAATCAGATTCTGATGAAGAATTAGCACTTTTATCCAGAAAAATCAAGAAGATGCTTGACTTAAGAAACAAGTTAAAGAAGGAGAAAGGTAGAGCTTCTGGAACAAAGAAAGATGTCAAAGAGGAAGCATGTTTTGAATGTGGCAAGAAAGGTCACTACAAAAGAGACTGCTACAAGCTGAAAAATAAGCAGAAGCAGCTAGCTGCCTCTAAAGACAAAAAGAAAGCTAAGACATTTTTGACATGGAGTGATGATGAAAATTCAGATTCTGATAATGAGTCAAGTGATGAGATGGTGAACCTAGCTCTTGTTGGTCTTGATGATGAGAATAATACTCAAGGAATTTTTCAAGATGGCCTTGTAGATAGTGATGTCTCGGATTCGGATGACAACAATAGTGAGGTAAATTATTTTTCTGATATGAATTCTCATTCTTCAAAGTTAGATGAATTAACCATGCAGGATCATAGTAATCTATCAAATGAAGTGGTTGAAGAATTAAGATATGAGAATGATAAACTCAAAAAGAAAAATATTCAACTTAAGAAGATCATATCCGAGTTAATGGATGAGAAGACACCTGCTAGAAATCATGCTCAAAATCTTACTGATATTAAGGCTGAGATATCCCAGCTTGAAGGGATAAACAAAGTACTTATCAAAAGAAATGATACTCTCATGAAGGAACTCAGCAAGCTGAGAGCAGAGATAGATGCTCAAGATGCAATTTTAGAAGCATTTAGTCCAAGGGAATCATGCTCAATGGAAATATCTCAACAAGCTGAAAGAATCAAAGAGTTGGAAACTGAAATCAAGAATCTCCAGAAAGGAATGGGAAAATTCGTTCAAGGAGAAGATACACTCAAAACAATGATGAGATATGCAAAAGTTCCAATCGAAAGAAAAGAAGTTGGAATGGCTTCAACATCACGTCTAAAGTATGATGGCAAACATGGAATCTCTTATGACTATGCCATGCCATGGAGAATCTGTAACAAATGTGGAAATAAAGGTCATTTGCAAAATCATTGCAAAGTTCAGAATGCTAATCCAGCTAGCTGGAACAGACAGACAGTTCACAGGCAGCTAGCTGACAGAACAGTTGGAACAAGAAACAAAGCTTCTAAAGTGGTCCAAATGTGGATCAAGAAATCTGATTTAAATGTTCTATATGTTCTATCAACTAACCATTCTGGACCCAAGCAAATATGGGTACCAAAACGTTGAGTTGGCTCTTTATTTGTTTTCTAGGTATGTCTTGTTGTCAAAGTGAGATCAAATCAATGGATTTTGGATAGTGGATGCACAAGACATATGAGTGGTGATAAATCTCAATTCCTTACTCTCAGTAAGAAAAAGGGTGGAAATGTCACCATTGGTGATAGCAAAACACTCTAGATTCTTGGGAAAGGGAAAATTGGTAATAGTGTCATTTCTATTGATAAAGTACAATATGTTCAAGGTCTTAAATATAATTTACTTAGTGTAATTCAGTTGTATGATGATGGACATTCTGTCCTTTTTGATAAAAAAAAGTGTACTATTATTGTTGGCACTAACAAAGTCCCCCTAGTTGCTAGAAGGGAAGGAAATATATATATTTTGGACTTTGAAATGCAGGAATCATCTTGTTGTCTAGCTGCAGTTGATACAAATCCAGAAATTTGGCATAGAAGGCTTGGACATGCTCATATGGACTTACTCAGCAAGCTGTCTTCAAAGAAGCTAGTTAGAGGATTGCCAAAATTGAAGTATGTCAAAATGGAAACTTGTTCGGCTTGCCAATCAGGCAAACAAATCAGGACTCCACATAAATCAAAGAATATGGTATCAACTTCTAAACCTTTAGAGATTCTTCATTTAGATTTATTTGGACCGGAAGCATATAAAAGTATTGGAGGAAAACAATATGCATTTGTTATTGTAGACGATTATTCTAGATATACTTGGGTATTGTTTCTTCGTACTAAAGATTGTGCTTTCAGTGAATTTGAAAAGCTAATTAAGTTACTTGAGAACAAGTTTAAGTTAAAACTTGTAAGTATAAGGAGTGATCGAGGTGGTGAATTCCAAAAAGACTTTATCTCATATTGTGAAGATAGAGGCATTTCACATGAATTCTCTGCTCCAAGAACCCCACAACAAAATGGAGTTGTGGAAAGAAAGAACAGGTCTTTGCAGGAAACAGCTAGGACTTTGCTGCAAGAGAGCAAGCTGCCAAGAAGTTTCTGGGCAGAAGCAGTCAACACAGCTAGCTATGTTCTTAACAGAGTACTGATCAGGCCTATTCTCAATAAGACTCCATATGAATTGTTGAAGAATAAGAAGCCAAACATAGGCTACTTCAAGGTTTTTGGATCCAAGTGCTTTGTACTCAAATCTATTGATAGAGATGGTAAATTTGATGCTAAAGCTTATGAAGCTATATTCTTGGGTTATTCCTCAACAAGTCGTGCATATAGAGTTTATAATATATCTAAACGTACTGTTGAAGAGTCAATTGATGTTTCATTTCAAGAATCTAATGTTGATCTGTCGAGAGATGAGGAAGATATTGCAGGTTCAGATGATGCCAGCGAGCTGCCAAGGTCAGACACAGCAACTCAGCGAGCTGACAAAGAAGCAGATTCCAAAAATACAGCAACTCAGCGAGCTGCCAATGAAGCAGACTCAGGAAATGCAGCAACCCAGCGAGCTGCAGTAGAAACTGAATCAAGTTCAGCTAATGATAATCAAGCTGAAATCTCTCCTCCAGTAGATGAAACTTGTGATAAGGTGTCAAAACTCACCTTGGAAGATTCTAGAGGCCAGAGATCACAAGAAAAGATGCCAATTTATAATGGGGATGAATCCCCTCCTCCATCCAAGAGATTTAGAGCCAATGAAGAAGTTATGGCTCATCATCATTTTCCAAAGTCAACAAGGACAGTAAAGAATCATCCTCCAGAGTTGATTATTGGTGATAAATCAGAAGGCATCAAGACAAGGAGAAGCCAAGCTAACTTTTGTGCATTTTCTGCCTTCCTAGCTCAAGAGGAACCAAAGAATGTCAATGAAGCACTGAAAGATGAAAATTGGATCATGGCAATGCAAGAAGAACTTAATCAATTTGAAAGATGTGATGTTTGGGAACTTGTAGAGCCACCTAAAGATGCTTTAATCATTGGTACTAAATGGGTTTTCAAGAACAAAGTTGATGAAGAAGGAACGGTTACTAGGAATAAAGCAAGGCTTGTTGCACAAGGATATAATCAACAAGAAGGAATCAATTTTGATGAAACTTATGCCCCGGTTGCAAGGCTAGAGGCAATAAGAATGCTACTCTCATTTGCATGCTTCAAGAAGTTCAAGCTACATCAAATGGACGTGAAAAGTGCATTTCTTAATGGATACTTGATAGAAGAAGTATATGTCAAGCAACCTCCTGGATTTGAGAGTGATAAATTTCCAAATTATGCTTTCAAATTGAAGAAGGCACTATATGGATTACGACAAGCTCCTAGATCTTGGTATGAAAGGCTAAGTAAGTTTTTGATAAAGAATGGGTTCATTCGAGGTAAAATCGATCCTACATTGTTTACTAAACTTACTGGTAATGATATTCTAGTTGTGCAAATATATGTAGATGATATTATATTTGGATCAACTAATGATAAGATGTGCAAGTGGTTTTCTAAGTGTATGCATAGTGAGTTTGACATGAGCATGATGGGTGAGCTCAACTATTTTTTGGGGCTCCAAATCAAGCAAACTCAAGATGGAATATATGTACATCAGTCCAAGTACATCAAGAACTTGCTAAAGAAGTTTGGATATGAGAATATCAAGGCAAAATCTACACCTATGGGTTCTGCCAGCAAGCTGGCTGCAGATGAACGAGGTAAAGATGTAGATGTTCGAAAGTATAGAGGTATGATTGGTAGTTTATTATATCTTACCGCCTCTAGACCTGATATTATGTATAGTGTATGTGTTTGTGCTAGGTTTCAAGCTCAACCAAAAGAATCTCACTTGAATGCTATTAAAAGAATTTTTAAATATTTAAGTGGAACTACTACTCTTGGTTTATTTTATCCCATCACAAATGCATTTGATCTTGTTGGGTATAGTGATGCAGATTATGCAGGTTGTCAAACTGATCGAAAGAGTACAAGTGGTGTTTGTGCATTTTTAGGACAGAGTTTAGTATCTTGGCAAAGCAAGAAGCAAACTTCTGTTGCATTATCCACAGCTGAAGGGGAATATTTAGCAGCAGGAAGTTGTTGCTCTCAAATGCTATGGATGATTCAAACACTACGAGATTTTGGAATTAAATGTGGCAAAGTCCCCATTTATTGTGATAATACAAGCACTATCAACATATCAAAGAATCCAGTAAATCACTCAAGAACAAAGCATATCGACGTTCGACATCATTTCTTGAGAGACAATGTTGCAAAAGGAAAAATTGAGCTAATCTTTGTAAGTACAGAGTACCAGCTAGCTGACATCTTCACAAAGCCATTAGCCGAGGAGCGTTTCACTGTGTTGCGTCGCGAATTAGGCATGTGTAATGTCTAGCCAGCTAGCTGCCATGGGAGATTGGAAACTTTCATGTCTAGCCAGCTAACTGCTATGGAAGTTTGGTACACTCTCATATGACTTTATTTCTCATTCAGATTTAATATTGATTATTGTGTAAAATCTAGTCCACTTACTTGTTTTATTTGCTAAATGTTGTTTTATTTTTTTTAAGTGGTTAATTTAATTCATTATATGTGAACTTGATAATCCATGCTTACTTGAATTTGTATATTAAATGATTGCATGTGGATATCCTTTTTGATGAATAAGGGGGAGAAAATTCAGGACTAAAAGTATGTGTGATTTAGGGGGAGTTGATATTTATTCTTATAACTCTTTACTTCACGTACTTTGCTGGGATCATATGATTCAATGCTAAATGTTTATGTGATGCCATGCTTATTATGCTTAACTGCTTGTATAGATTGCTAATCTTTTTGCAGGGGAAGCATAAATTCAGGGGGAGTATTTAACTCCTGAATATTGGTGTGTAATCATCAAAAAGGGGGAGATTGAAACCCTATTGGTTTTGATGATGACACAATGCAGCAAGCTGACTGCTTGGTTTTGATGATGACACAATGTAGCAAGCTGATTGCTTGTTACTTAATATATAATAGCCTGCTATCAAACTTTATTTTGCAGGATGCTTTGATTGAGGGGGAGTTTTTAGCTCAATCTCAAAATCTTAGTTTTGATGATAACATAGTTAGCAAGCTGCTACGCTTGTAATGGTATATTGTAGCAAGCTTCTTGTGTATATTTCTAATTCTATTTTGCAGGTCATATAAGTTATGCTATATACAAAGATGTTAACATGCTGGATATATGTACTGGACTAATATTGTTTTGCAGGATTATTACTTATATTATTTCTTAGCAAAACAGGGTATCTCAGCTAGCTGACAGTACAAGAGTTCTTATAACACAGCAAGCTGACAGTACAACACAGCAAGCTGGCAGTCTGTCCAGAATATAAAGGGGAGTACGTTTTTTATAGAAAATATTGTGGAAATCAGTTGTAAGATTGGTCTACTATATTTAAACATGATATTATATATATTAGAACACTACTCAAGTAGAAGTATCATGCTAGACAACTTCCACTCATTAAAGGAATCTTTTTATTACTTTAATGCTCCACTAAAACATCCCATGTGCTTCTTTTCAATCATGCTTGTATTAATAAACAAATAGTCCATACTTTTGCTAACTCCACCATCTGTTGTCATGTGAGTAGTTTGAAAAGAAAACACTTTTACTCATTATCATATTTTGTTTTCTTCATTGATGTCTAACGGATTTCTTCAAGTTTTATTTATAAAACAAAAAGCTGTGTTATTCACATTCTCATCACTACTCCACTGATTAGATTCCTTTACATGAGAATCATGATATCTATTAAATCATTCTATGACAAACCTGCCATGTGAACGTTAGTAGTGGGATTAATGGAACAGATCTAAACACGTGAGAAGTGCTCTTCAAGACCGTTTCAAGTTTGCTCATTAATTCTAATCTCTTTTGTTTCACGATATAAATATATACTTGTATGGTTGTGTTTCTGAGCAGCTTACACAACAAGAGCCTTCAAGCAAAATTCAAGAACATACAACAAACAACTCTGCACCTTCATTTCATATTCAACAAACGAGCTCAAGCGTTATATTCTATATCGAGATATTAGAGTTCATAGTTTTGAGTTATAAATCTTCATATCCATTTGTATTGTTCAACTTGTAAAGTTGGTAGTTGCTGGATTGTCAAGCTTGTGGAACAAGGGTTCAAGGATCATTAGGCTAGAGAAGTTTATACTTGGTATAGTATAGAACTTAGAGAGCTGTGTTCAGGAAACAAGGGGTTCCAGCTAGCTGCAATCAGTAACTGGGGATTGGTTTCACTGCATAACAGCAAGGGGGTCTTGGTTATCACGGAGTATTGTGCTCAAGGGGATCTCATTGGTCTATACAACAGGTTGTTCAAGGAACTAGAGGAATTCACGAAGTGGGACTTCAAGGAATTCAGTGTTCAAGGGAGCAAGGCTGTTGGAGAGGCATTGAGGTTCAAGGGAGCTGCTTTACTCTGGGGAAAAGTTGGAGAGGCATTGAGGTTCAAGGGAGCTGCTTTACTCTGGGGAAAAGTTCATTCCAGCAAGCTGTTATCAGTGAATTGGGTGATATATTATTGGATCTTGTAATTGGATTTCATTGTGATCAATAATATATTCTCTTACCAAGTTGGTAAGGGACTAGGACGTAGACCATAGAATATTAGGGGTCGAACCTAGCTAAAACTCTTGGTGTTCTTTACTTACTGCACCTTTTATCTTTCTGCATTGCATATCACAGCTAGCTGCCTATTCATTAATCTGTCGAATCTGGTTAACTCAGCTAGCTGCTTATTCACTAATTTGTTGCATCCAGCTAGGTGCCAGAATAACTTTTCAGGCAGAATTTTATTAGGTCATTGTTAGTCATAACACCTATTCACCCCCCCCCCTCTAGGTGTGTATTTTCAATCTAACCATAAACACTACCCCAAACACTACCCCAAATCTAAACCTAGACACTACCCCAAACACCACCCCAAACATCACACCAAACACTACACCTATTGTTGAACTCAAGTCACCTAAAGAAGAAGGCAACGATGACAGGGTGGGCACAAAGAAAAAACCAACAAGAACATCTGATGTGTGGGATCATTATACAAGAGTGTAAGGCGGAAACCCAGAATATCCTAGATGCACTTGTAACTATTGCGGTGTGGATTATGCTTGTCACAGTCAAAGGGTAGGCACAAGTAGCTTGTGGATGCATCTGCGTAAGTGTAAAAAGAATCCGAATAGGGCGACTGATAAGAAACATAAGCTATTAAGTTTTAAAAGTGGTGGAGATGGAGTGGGTAATTTACTTGCGGAAACATTCAACAAGGTGAGATGGAGTGGCTGTTGTTCTCGATCCAAGGTACAAGATGGGTTATCTCAAGTACTGTTTTGACAGTATTTATTATGCTGAGACAGTGGCAAAGGTTGTCGTCAAGGTGGACTCAATTCTCCAGCGAATGTACTGTTCTTATGACCTTGGAGGTGATGATGAAAATAAGGTTAGTACTTTTTACATTTATCCATTAATTACAAGTTATATGTATGGCAGTAGCTCAGGATCACGTAGCATTACATTCTATGGCTGTCAACTGTTGCATAATGAACATATAAAACAAAGTACCGGTCTGTTGTTCCTTGTAGGCCTTTGATTAGAAGGTCCATTTTAATACTTCATCATCTCTAGTTAAAATGATTAGAATGAAATTATTTTACGAAGTCAATGGTTTTAATTTATATATACCCCTTTGCTTTTTTGTTCAAGTATTGGATATTTTACTTTTATTGCGTTTAGATTTTGGTTAATATTTAAGTTCTTAAATACTTGTTCAAATACTATAACAAATATTATTCTTGTTTGTGTTTCACTAGTTGACCAGGAGTGATACACTACAGAAGAATGTTGGAACTGAAAACAAAAGAAAACTGTTGGAAAATTATTTACAACAGCGGCAGTTGTTTGGAACTGAGAAAAAGAACGATCTTGAGAGATACTTGGCTGAAGAACCTATTAGTCCAATGACCCCTTCCTTTGAAATCCTAGCTTGGTGGAAGGATAACTCTTGTAAGTATAAATTGTTATCTATGATGGTTAAAGATGTCCTTTCTATTCCCGTGTCTACAGTTGCTTCTGAGTCTGCATTTAGCACTAGTGGCCGTATTTTAGACTCATTTCGGAGTTCTTTGAGTCCGAAAATGGTGGAGGCACTGGTATGCACTCAAAGTTGGTTGAAAGAAGGTTATGCAGGTATCAAATCTAGGGTATATTTGGATGATGCTGCATCTTATAAATTTCTTGAAGAAGGTACACAATACATCTATGATCTGTAAATACATTTTTCTGATAGATATCTTCAGTATGTTCTACTCATCTATACTCTTTACTCTATAGTAATGTACTTTATTAAATTTTGTAGATGCCGGAACGAAATGATAAGATCATCAATATTGGCGACGAGTGATTCAACTAGCTGTTCTGTTACTTTATGTTGATTTAAGACTTATTCTATGTCATGTTCATGTGTGACACAGGCTGTGTCTTTTATTTGATGTAATCTTTTAAACTGTGTCTTTTATTTGGATGTACTGAACTAATATTGAACTACTGGTGTGTAATGCTTTAAGTACTGAATTATGGAAAAAGTCTTTAAGACTGAACCTTTATTATTATTTTGTAGCTCAGCTGTATTTTTTATGTTAAACCCGTTTAACCCAAACCAAACCAACCCGACCCAATATACTTTTAGTAAGGTTGGGTTATATGATATTTTTTTTATAATGGGTTTAAATTTTGTAAACCCGAATTAAATGGGTTGGGTTATTAAATAACTTGTAATCCGGCCGAACCGACCCGCGGGCACCCCTATTGCTCAAAAATACAGCAAAACAATGAAATTACTACTACTAATACTAGAACAAACTTATACTTTTTTCAAATCTCTTAAGTTTCAAGACACGCGAATGAAAAGAAAATCCTACCACACATTTGAATAAGCTTTTACATAATAATAGAGATAGAGCTGCATATATATAACTTCTAATTCCAACTTTTTTAAAAGCTATATCCTGAAACTAAGAGTTCACCATACAATGCCAATAAAAGATCTGGATACATATCATAAGTGAGGATATGATCAAGGAAATGTAGCTCGGTGTAATTTGGATACTCATTCAAATCAAAATTTAGTAGATACCTCAAGTCAAAGTGGTGTGCTTCCATGAGTGTTGAGTGAGATGACTGTTACAATTTTTGATGAATTTAATGAGTAAGACTGCTTGCACCCATTTATTCCAGTTTCCTCGTGAATAGTGATGTTGAGAACGCGAAAGTGCGTCTGCTTCTTCTCCGTCATATTAATCATGGTGAGTGTTGTGCTAAAATAAATGATAAAAATGATTGCAAGTGCACAATCTCGTTTTAGTAATTTTAGATTCGATCCACATGGACTAATTTTATTCGCAAACCTTAAATTTTAACTTAGGCGAATTAGAACGATTTTTGATGTTTGGAAAATTTTGATTTTAACTAATTAATTCCTAAAAGATAGTTCTAAACTATTATTAAAAGAGAATTAAATTATTCTAATTATAACTAAGTGATTATAAATGAAAAGAACAAAACTAAATTATTCTACAAATTCTAAATTGGAATTAAACTATATTTTATTCTAAAACTCTTTTTTTTTTAGTAAATCGAATTAAAAATTATTTACAGAAATTTTAGAAAAATTTCGACATGAGAGCTTCGTAAATCAAATTGGCCAAATAATCACAACACAAGAATTTAGCGAACTAAATTTACTCACAAATTAGCACTGCATTTTCAAATATACGGAAAAAAAAATATTTATCAAACAGTAACAACTCAGCACTTAGAAACCCCCATTCTCAATTCAGTACTCAACTACGAACCACAGTAATTCAGAAATTCAAATAGCAGCTAAGAGTAAACAGCAAACACAGACTCAGCACAAGGAACGGAAACGGACTCAAAAACAGCGAATTCAACAACCGCAGTCACGAACTCTGCAAAAACTAAACATCACCACTCGGCAAAAACTGAAAAAAAAAAAAAAACTTGGCTAAACTCAGCAAAACTCGAACTAGGGAATGGATCACAAAAGCATAACGAAAACTTTAATCACACCAAAAAAAACAATAAAACAAAAACACCACAAAAACAAAACAGAAATAAACAAAATTGAAAAACGACGCCCAGAATCTCAACTCAAAACGACGCCTAGAATCTCAACTCGTGAATTCGGTAACTACGAACTCGGTAAAGAATCAAAATAGCCAGCGATAATCAGAACTTAGCAATTTAACTCAAATAAACAGTGACTCATTACAACACTCGAACAAAACAACAACGAATTTAAACTCAACAAACAAGCAACTTAGCAAACTCATTACAAACCCAGTTACGAACCACTAGACAGCCAAATAAAATTCAATCAGAACTTGAACAAAACGCAGAAAATGTAAGAAAACAAATCGAAGAAATTTACAAAACGAAACAAGACGAAGAAGGGGAAAAACATGGAAATATAGCTGGGTTTGGGGATTTGCAGCGAAAGAAAAGACAAAAAAATAAAGATTAAGAAAGAGGGAGAGAGAGCTGGTGGTTGTTGTCATTCGAAGAACAAAAGAGAAGAGAAGGGGGAAGGAGGTTGTAATGTTTTAATTCGGATAATAAGAAAGAAAAGGAAACAAGTGTTGGGTTTGGGGGATTTTAGAAGAAAATAGGGTAGGTTGGATTTAAGCTTCGAATAAATAGAAAAAAACAGAAAATAGTACTGAAAATAAACTTAATATCTTTTTGTTGTTTTTTTATTAGAAAATTGAAATTAAAGAAATTAACTACGAAATAAAAAAAATTATACTACAATAACACGATGATTTGGAATTTAATGGCCCACAATAAAATGGAGATTTAAAGGGGCAAAATTACGAATTAAAACTAAAATTAAAACTACGAGCAAGAAAATAAAGATCGTTATTTTCAACCCATAGTGGTTAGCATTTCGCTACTTTGTCCACTAAACGGATTTACGAAAATAACGAAAGCTATTCAACAAAAATGAAAGAACGAGACGAGAAATTAAAGGAAATGAAATTGCATTAAAATTAAAAAGTGTTTACAAGATTTGAAGCTAAAAAAAATACAAGAAATTAAAGCTACCCTAAAATCTAAGTTAATAAATACAAGGGGGGTGAGGGGGTATTTACAGGACAAGAATTAGGGTTAAGGGGATGTTGGGTAAATCCCCACCATATATTTGTGATGTGTGGTGGTGAAATCCTAGCCATCTATTTGTTTATTTCCCCTTAAGCTTTGAAGAGTTAATCTTGGCCATACACTTATGTAGTGTGTTGGGATGATCTCCACCTTCCACATGTCCTCCAAGATTCCTTTTCCACAAAGCTCCTAATTCTTTTTCCTCTTTTCATTTAAGTCCTTTTTCTTCCTCTTTTTCCCTTCCTTGCTCTTTATTTCTTTATTTTGTCATTTCTTTATTTATTCACTAATTTCCTGAAATGCAACAAAATAATTTATTAAAATATGAGTTCAACTAATAAATAGGTACTAAAAATATGCAAAAATATGCACTTATCAGTGAGTCAAAACGTTTACAAGAGGTGGATGACGATTGATTTCTTGCCTCCAAGTGTTGGTATGTAAGTCGTCAGATTTACACTCCATGATTGCATAGTAAACCTTCCAAACCACCTCCAGACTCATACCTACATTTGGTGTGAAAACTTAATATAAATAATGGTATTAAAATGTAAATCGGAATCAATACTAAGAAAAACCAGCTCCACACTCATACCTACAATAGCTAACCAAAGCTTGACGTAGAATAGAAGGCGGTCAATCCAATGCCACATACACGGGTGATTCAAGCAATATATCAAATCACCTTCCATGAGTTTGTTCGCAAAATTTGTCCATTCCCTAAGATGATTATTCTGGCCCTTGAAAACCTTGTCGAAAATTATCGTCCTTATGGCATGACGTCGACTTTGTGTTGAGATTGTTTTTCTCTTGGGCTTGACCTCAGTTTGATTGTCTACAATTTGTACAATGATCTCCCGGTCATAATAGTTTTGTTTGAGGAGTGCATCATCCTGGTACACACGTGGAGTAACAGTTACAAGATAATTATCCGTCAATCTTAACCCCTCGTGCATTTCATCTCCAAACTCGTAAAAAGCTTTGATGATTCCACGAGATAGGATTCTTGCCCAGCCATTTGGAACTGAATTTTCATAAGAAGAACCCTCATGAATAACCATCATGGGTTCACGATGATGTTGCAAATACTCGGTAAGGGTACAAGTATATTGTTCCGCCAAGAGCACAAACTTGTCGGCATGATTCAACTGATGAATAGGATAAGAGTTAAAACCGGTTTCAATTCTGAAGGGAAACTTAACATCAACCTTCTTTTTCTCATCATCTTCAAATATTGTTGGAAATGAACCAGCTTCACGATGGGTCAACCGTGGGATAGGAGACGATGGTCCGTCACCGTTGGGTGGTGGAACGTCGTCGCCGTCATCTTGGTGTTGCGAAACATCGTCTTCATCATCATCATTCGGCGGAACAACGTTGTCCTCATCATCATTTGGCGGAACATCATCGACGACGCCGGAGCTTGAGGGATTATGGAAGAAGCGGGCGAAAGCGTTTCTTCTGCTTCTTCTAGGTTTTTTTCCTTTTCCGACCATCAGAGGTGTTTGTGTCTATATGCTTGGGAGGTGTTTGTGTTTGTATATTGGGAGGTGTTTATATGAATCTCTTATTTGGATAACGCATGTGAAGAGGATACGCCTATAAAACCAGTGTAGTTTATGATACGCCGCACATGTAGATGCGTATCACAGAGCTCAGAGCTAGCGATAATGGCGATCTAAATTAGTAGATAATAAATTAATGAAATAGCGATCAAGTTCGATTTCTGAATTTTACTTCCAAATATTTTGTCTTCGTACAATTATAAACTATAACGGCAAGATAGTAAGTAGCAAGATAGTAAGTAGCAAAATAGTAAGTAGTAACATCATAAACTTGTTGTATGCAATATTTCTATTAAATGATAAATAAAATTTATAAAACTACTAATGACTCTCGATGTAGGGTGCCTATTTGTCTATTTTGAAAAAATATAACACATATGAGGTCACGATCAAAAAATGTTTCACATTTTATTATTCTTATTATCATCGTTTACTAGTTAAGATGCTTAGATAGTTAGATGAATAATCTGTAATAAAGATATAATTTATCCGTAAATATATATGAATAGAATAAACTAAAAGTTTACTTAATTGATTGGAAAAGTTGATTATCGAAATCATAAAATATAAAATTTCAAAAGTTTATTGTCATTTGAAATTGGGAAAAAAATTAGGTTACTTGAGAAGAAAATAATATAAACAAATATTTTTCATGGAACTTAAGTCAAAACTCGAAAACTCGACAAGAACCTAATAAACTCGAAAACTCGATAAGAACCCGATAAACTCGAAAACTCGGTAAAAAATCGAAAAACTCGAAAACACGATAAGCTCGAAAACTCGATAAAAGCTCGAAAACTCATTTAAAAACTCGATAAGCTCGTAAGCTCGAATAAAAACTCGATAAGCTCGAAAGCTCGATAACAGCTCGAACTCGACTCGTATAGTAATCGAGTCGAGTTCGAACACAAATTTCAGGCTCGATAAATTTTAGGCTTGACTCGACTCGAAAAAAAAAAGCTCGAACTCGAAAAAAAAGGCTCGAACTCGACTCGAATTACACCCCTAGTCCCAACAGCAAGAGCAGTCACCATTAAAGCTCGAAACTCTCAATCCCTAGCATTCAATACACGAATTAATTACACCATAGTTTTAATTCCACAACAGATAGATAATATTCTTCTAAACTCATTGCACTATCTTTTTCATGAAGAAAAAGTAAAAACAATATAGTTACTAATGCGATACTTGATGGCTATATGTAACCTACAACATCCCAACCAGCAGCAATTTCTTAATTTGCTACATGTAACCTACAACACCCCAGACAGCAGCAATTTCTGAATTTAAACAACCTAACACGACACTGGTTATAGTGTGCTTATAATTTTTGTAGAGCTTTATAGCCCGTGCGAGGCATGGGCATGCTCTGGTCAAATTTGTTGTAAAATAGTATGCAGGCATGTCAAATGCAATACAGGTTTTATTACGACTGAGATATTTCTCAGTTGAAAAGGTTTATTTCTGGTAACGATCAAGCTATGCGAAACATGTAACTGAGTGTGAACCATTCTAGATGTCGGTACCTTATTTTGCAAAGATCCTGTAGCTTACAAAGCACATTGGGATTTAATGTTCAAAAATAAGACAAAAGGATCAATGTATATACTGACCAATTCATTTTTATTTTGTTTATGAAAATTTTAAAATGCATTAGAGCAAGTCCAATGCTAGATGCTAAATTGATATTGCTATTGCTATAATATAGAACAAAAAAGTGAATTTTGGTGCTAAAATAAAACTCACCCTCCAAAGCTAGTTCTATAACTAGTTTCAAATTTAACCAACTCTTTTAACTTTTACCTAACTCTTTTAACTTCTATTGAATATTCTAAACAAACTCATCTCATTCTAGTTAAATGATGATTTGGCATGGATGCATAAATGCATCCTTGGTTTCAAATTTAGCACCAAGGATGCATAATATAGCAATAGTACCAAGTATGCATCCAACTATAGCACCCCTTTGGAGATGAATTTTTTAGCACTTGGTGCTATAATATAGCAATAGCATCAAGGATAGCATTGCATTGGACTTAGGGGAGAGCATGGTTCGGTTACGGTTTTGCCCCGAAACCGAAACCGAAACCGCATGTCGTCGGTTTTAAAAATTGAAAACCGCAACCGCAACCGAACCATCGGTTTCGGTTTCGGTTTTAAAAAGGTCGGTTCGGTTTTTAACGGTTCGGTTTCGGTTATAAAACCGAACGAAAAAGTCATAAATATATATATTACAAGACCTTTAATTTATAAATTATAACGTTCTCAATTTTTGCATCTACTAATGGCTAACAAAGTTCACATTCTATTCTTTCTTTTGCTTGCCATGGCCGCAACCTCGACCTTTAGCCAAGAATTGCGACTAGGCTTCTATGCGTATACTTGTCCTCAAGCTGAATCGATTATTCAAACAACAGTTGCTAAACATGTAAAAGCTGATTCAACTGTTGCACCCTGATTACTTAGAAATTAGAATGATTTTCCAGATTGTTTTGTTCAAGGCTGCGATGCTTCGATTCTTTTAGACTGGCCTTCAACTGAAAAAGAGAAGAGATTCAGCTTTTATGTGCATGTTTATTTGTTTGTACATTGTCATTTGTTATGCATTAGACAAGAGATTTGAGAAATAATTAATAACCGTTTCATTTATGATTTGTTTTTCCATGCAGGCTGGTGCATTACTCATTGTTTTGAAACTTAATTATAATTCAAGATATAATATATTTATTAATTTTAAGAAAACATATAAATTTATATAAATTATATATATATTTATTTATTTTAATAATCGGTTCGGTTCGGTTTTAACCTATAACCGGAACCGAAAGTCTCGGTTTTTAAAAATCAAAAACCGCAACCGCCGGTTCGGTTTCGATTTCGGTTTTTTTGGTTCGGTTTTGACCGGTTTCGGTTCGGTTTCGGTTTCAATTCGGTTTTTTGCTCACCCCTAATTGGACTTGCTCTTAGAATGATCTTCCTAACTAAATGTTGGCCTGTTTGTGGTAAAACCAGCTAGCAGATTACACTTACTGAAGTTTAGCCATTAACAATAAATTATTAAAAAAGTAATCCAGCGGCATAACAAGTGTAACTAACATGAATCATGATTTTTATCCTTCACAATTCACATACACCTGAAAAGCTTCCATTTACTTGACAACGGGATCTGTAATCATGTAATACATAGTATACATAGAATATTAGACAAGAAGCTTAGATCGCCCAATAGAAAGATCTTGACGGCAATTAAAATTGTAGAGATTATAACTTGTTTTCCAAAATGTGATCAACCGCGCGCATCAAGTGCAATGTGTATATTCAAGGTCTAAGCCCATTACTTACTAGTACAAAGGTAAACTTCGTTGATAAAAAATCAAACATTATTGCAACATCTTTCATACATAGAATGTATGATAGATAAACAAATCAATGTATATATAAGCACGGAGTGCATACGTAGTTTGATTAATTCAATTTAACGGGATTGAATCTAATTCAGATATATACTGAGAATTGAGACAGCAGATAGATTGAGAGAGGAAAGTTTTGATATATATATTCATGCGAAAGTAAGTTGCATTCAGTTTAGCAAAACAAAAGGTAAGTTGCACTTGAAAAGAAAAAAATATATCATCAGGATGTGCTTTGGAGGCTGACTAATTACATTTGTCACAGTATGGCGAAAAGAAAATTAGTCATATGGACTGGCTAATGGTTGACACAAGCATTCAACCTTCAGGCCATAACATCCTTCAACTGATTTTAGGGCCGAGATAAAACTTTGGATCTCTGAAAAACCGTTCAATCGTCTCTGCCTTCTCTGCAGAAAGATCTGTATTTTCTACAATGAATTTCTTTGATGATTTAGATATTGCTTCAACTGAACCAATGGCTTGATAAAGCTGAAAATACAAGCAATAATTGGGAAGAGGCGGGGGAGGTGTTAAAGTCTATATGACATTCTAAGAGCAACAAGTAAAATTGAGCATCAAGTTCTACACTGGAATACATATATATACGTATATATATAAATGATCCTTTTCTGTTAGGAGTAAATTAGCAGACCACACCAATGTCAATTACTAGATGATTGGCCTTTTACTGATGAATAATAATGTACAAAACACGCACACACTTGCACGCACAAAGGGACATGTATGTGAATCTCTTCTCATTTAGTAACGCTTACAGTTTGATCTGCTTAACATCAGGCAAACTCATTCTATCTAAACATGGTTATCCAGGAAGAGTGTGTGCAACAAGGAAATCAGATGTATTCAAAGAAAAATATCTGACATAAGTATAGTTCCTATTCCTTTACTAATTTATTTGTTATTAACTTTTTTGGTGAGTGGAAGGAAATTTTCCTATCAGTAACAACTACCTCTATTGTAGTTCGGTAACAAGACCTCCAAAGAGAAACTCAAATTACCAACCACTTGAACTAACAAGGAAAGGTAGTATTCCAAATGCTTCAAACAAGAGTTGTGTGCCACAACTATGTATATTTCAGAAGATAGAAATACAAATGCAAGAGATATACAGAAACAAAATTACTGGTAAGATCACTATACCGAATTTGCGTCATGATTTTGTACACTGGGGATGGATGTCACCACTTTAAGGAAAATCTCCATCCCTTGCACGGACCTCTCCCTCTAAATTTAAGAAACAAGTTACTACATACTCATGTTATCAAGAACTTACAGAGTTCAGTAAAAATTCCAAACAAATAGTAGTAAAGAAATCATTGAACCAACTCACATAAGCCTTCAGCTTGGAGATGACATCCTGCCTCTTATACACTGCAGAGATAACATTTAGACACAATTTCAAGCTTATAGATCTATTATTATCTGGTCTGTAGTCATCTTACCACCACGAGCATGTGCTAACTTCACAATCTTTTCAAATCCCATTTCTAAATCTTGTACAGGAATGAATGTTGGCCTACCAAGCGCCATGCCATATCTTCAAACAGATACACAAAAGTTTTCAAAATCAAAGAGTGGAAAACCATGCCAAAATAAGATGTGTAAATAATTAAGGATTTACTGACTTAAAATAACAACGGATGAACGAGTCATTTTGCTCCTCTGTTGGGAGCACAACCACCACATAGATATTTGCAAACTGTGCCTTTAGTTTTTGAACTCTGTCAAAGAGATAAGATCAAGTATCACAGGCTTTGAAAAGTTTCAGTCATAGTAACAAACATTCATATACCTGCTGATGACAGTTGTGATGTTGTTGCTCCTCCAGTCAGTTACAAAAATAAATGCTACTGACAACCCCCCACAATTGAAAATAAAATCCTACATTAAAGACACTTCTGAAAGTGAGTTGAGGGTGATTCTCGATATTTTGGTAACTAGAACTTGAACTGCCATAGTAGTATTTACAGGAGCTATTGGCGCAGAGTTTAATCTGAAGGAATTTGAGCTGAGGAAGGATGATATAAAATTGATGAATGATGGATGCTGTTCATCTCTCCATGTATTACTCATCATACAAACTCCAGCACCTACATTGAAAATAAAATAAAATTAGCCTCCATGAACAAACACTTCTTTACAACGAAGTATCAAGGAAATCGCAAACAATGAAACATCAAACAAAATATCAAACGATTTTTGTCAAGTACAAAGAGCAGAGCTACATCAGTTATAACAGCAAACATTTCTTATAATCAGGAAATGAACAAAGTATTTCACTCAAATTATTGACATAGTAGAGTATCAAAAAACGATAGAACTCTGAATCATAGGTATGAACTTCCCACTTTTAGGACATTCGTGTTGATAGTATAGGGTGAGGACAAGTATAAAATGTTGTATCTAAAAGATGCAGGATATTGTAAGTTTTTATATTGTTGTACATTTCATTTCCATCTGTCTCTTCAAAGCTGATATAAATTTCACATTGCAGGTTTCGGCACTACCATAGGATAGGAAAGCAAGATGTATTTGGATCCATTAAAAAAAAACAGCATCTCGACTAATTAAGTTGATAGACGTTGATAATATCTAGGCATTAGGATAAATAAAATTTCAAAGTACTTGATGCTTATGTTCTACAAAATTCAAAAATGACCTTACTGCAAGTTTTGATGGAAATTAATATAGTGAACATTACATCAATAATCAAACTAGCGCTTCCTGATAACTGTTTATTGCCGAGACTGTAACTGAGTTTATAAGATATAGCTTAACTTGCATTGAAATAGTCTAGTTGTAGTCACATACTGTTTGGACAGCATAGTTCTCCATATTACTCCACAACATTTTAAACAGATGATCTTAGTTCTAAAAAAGGTGATTCTGAAAGCAATTCTAGCAACAGGATGCCAGATCCAGATAAACAGATATATTGTGCAAACATGGTAAAAACCGTGCCTCTCAAACACATGTTTAAAAAGATAGTTAAATGTGAAGAAACAACAGGGAGAACCAAACTTTGGTACTATAAACAATGTATAACCCACCCCCCCCCCCCCCGGGGGGGCCTCGCTCGGCCTCCTGTAGTCATTGTTTTACAGCTTACCAGCTTACTTGCCTCTGTTAACAAGGCTCGTGGAAGCCAACTAATAGGCATTAGTAAGTTCTAAAAGCTAAACATCTATACAATTTTCTCGTAAATTTACAATTTAATTAAGGCAGCACTGCTTCTGAAACTCAGCTAAATGCTATTCAGTACAAACCATTTCAGATCGACAAAGAATTTTATATTTTCATTTCCAGGAACTAAAATCAAAATTTGAGTAACACGTAACACACAAGCACACTGACAGTCTGACACACACAAAATATCGAACGTTTTTGCCAAGTAGAACAGCAAACAAGGAGCAGAGCTCCATCAGTTATAATACTAAACATTTGTTATAATCAGGAAATGAACAATAAATTACAATCAAATTATTGACATGGACGCTATTCTATATTATCAAGAAACAATAAAGTAATGGATATGAACTTCCCACTTTTATGAGGTTCATGTTGAATAGCAAATGCTTCAGGTCTACATAATTCACAAATTAAGACAGTAAACATTACATCACTAATCGTACTAGCACTTCCTGATAACTGTTTACAGTACACCTAACATCAAGGTTAACCGCCATTTGGCAAGAAAAATTCCTTGATGATTTCTATTCCGTGAACTAGCTAATTATTGATGCTTTCAATTAGTCTATTGCTGAGACTGTAACTAAGTTTATAGATATAGCCTATACTGAATTGAATATAGACTAAACATCAGTTAAATACTCACATACACATACTGTTTAGACAGTATAGTGCTCCTCCATATTACACCACAACACTTCCATAAGCTGATCTTAGTCCTTAAACATTATAGCAACATGATGCCAGATCAAGATAAGCAGATTTATCATACAAACATCTTAAAGTATGCGCCACACAAACACGTGTTTGAGTAGGTACTTTAATATGTAGAAACAACAGGGAGCACCAAACTGGAATAATATAAACGAAGAAGTATCCCCCTTGGCCTTACTCGGCCTCCTGGTTCCTGTAATTGTAGGCATTGTTTTAAACCTAACTGGCTTACTTCACTCCGTTAACAAGGCTAGTTGCAGCCAACTAATAGACATATCACTCATAAGTAGAAAAAAGAGAGATTACAACAAAATTAACCGAGGAAAAATCACAATCAAACGTAGTTGAAATTAAGTGGAATTGAAATTCAGCTAAATACTATTCAGTTCAAACAGTTTCAGACTAGCACTGAATTTGACACTTCCATTTCCAGGAACTAGAATCATAATCCTAACAACTCTCTCTCTCTCTCTATCTCTATCTATCTCTCTCTCTCTCTCTCTCTCTCTCTCTCTCAATAGACAATTACATAAAATCAATCGCATTCGTATATTCTACTTTGATCTCTAGCTCAAATTAGTGCGCTGTAATTTATAAAACAACAGACAAGATACATAAATACATGATCGAAGTTGTTGAGTAATTTAAATAACCTAAAATGAAAAAGGGGAAATCACAACTAAACGTAATTGAAATGAAGTGGAATCGAAATGATTAATTAACAATTAAGAGAGAGAGAGAGAGAGAGAGAGAGAGAGAGAGAGAGAGAGAGAGAGACCTGGATGTGAAAAGGATGAAGAAGAATAAGGCGTTGGCTCTGTGCTATTTCGCGGAGTCGTCATTTTCGATCGAAGTTAGCTATCAGTGTGTTGTGCCGTACACGAGGGAGGGTTCAAATTTCAAATTTATGATTCCGTTGTCTGTTGCTGTTTATTTTTTAATTTTTGAGAAAAAATTTAGAAGAAATATATAAAAAAAATGCAAAAATGTAATTATTCTCTCTGGTAGGGCTTTCAATCTAAATCTCAGTGTACACACAATTTTTATTTTTTGAATGGGGTAAATGGCATTTTCATCGCAACTTACGTTTAACTTGCAAGTAAATCATACTCAAAAAAATTTAAAATACATAACTCAACCAATTCAACCTTGCAATCTAGTCATTCAATATAAAAAAACTTTCACGTCCGTTAAGTTGAGTTTGGCTTTAACGAAAGTCCGCTAAATATTATTTTGTCAGCCCACCTCACTTGCCACGTAAGACAATTATATGTAAACTAGCATGATAGCCCGTGCAAAGCACGGGCCATATTTTAATTCGTATAATTTTTTTCCAAACGTTGCCATAGATTATTTCATTTCTTATATGTTTCACGTGTCTCGATCTATCTATTATCAGTGGTTGATCACCGTTCTAATTTCAAAATATTAGTATACTCTAAATCCTAAATACAATATTTATAGCATTGTTTGTTCAATGTGTGAACGATGACCGGTAAATGCGGTAAATAAAAGTTAATCATTAGTTGTCGTGTATTACAACAATAATAGTGTGCCCTGTAGTCAGTTTTTGTGACAATCCGGGTCGGGTCAAACCCGAACCTTTTTCCGAAATTGGGTCAAATCCCTTTTCCGAATTCGAAATAAATTGAAGTACACTGGTCCAAATGTAACATCTTCGATAATCTACAAGTCCACAACAGGGCCCAAAAAAATCATGATTTGTTGGTGCAATTGATAGTAGTACTTTGCTTTATATAGTCAACTAAAGTCTCTACCCTTTTCGATGTGGGAATGCTACAAAACTTATAAACAAGATTTACAATGTAACAATATTTTTACCTAATTGAGCACAAATTTCAAACTAAGTACAATTTAATTTTAAATTTAACAATGAAACATTTTCCATGATAATCCTATATACTCGTTTAGTAGGATAAAAATACAATATTTTTTATGTGTTAACCATGTTGAATTCTTTAAGTACAAGAAAGATTTTAAAATTGTTACATAATTAACTCATATTTAACAAAATTTAGAGACTAAACAGGCGCTCTCTTTGTAATTGATATTGATTTGAAAAGAATTATCCTTTAATTTATAAAGTATATTTTAATAGTGCCAACATTTGATTAATTGAATATTATCTCTTTTATAATTATGTACAAGCTAGTATCTTATTTGTTAAATATAATCTCTATAAATTTTTGTGTAATATTTATAATCTTATTTATAATATTGTAATCTAATTCAATGTATTTTATCTCATTATTTGATCTGATAATTGATGTAGGGTTGAAATCTCAAATATGAATTATTATTTTATTTTCTTTAAAAATTTAGTTTTTTCCGGTGTAGTTACATATTGCACTCTAATCTAATTACATATTTTATTATTTTAAAATTTTATTTTTTCAGGCTACTCATATATTTTAATGGATGTCAATCAAAATATCTTGTTTAATGTATATGTAGTTAATATGAAATATTATATAAATATTAACGAAATCTATGTTATTCACTTTATTTTATTTTTTTCGTATAAATCGAATCATAATCATTACATATTCTAATCATTTGTATGATATACATCTTTAATTATTAAAATGGGAAAATATTCTCATAATTTTATTCTGAATAAATTTTAAAATGAATATAGTGAGGAGGTTATTCATGAATGTGGTTAATGATTTGAAGATATTTATCAAAAGTTGAGCTGGTTTAATGGTTGTGGGTGTGAATAAATTTTAAAATATATATAGTGAGGAGGTTATTTATGAATGTGATTAATAATTTAAAAATATGTATCAAAAGTTGAGTTGGTTTAATGGTTGTGGGTGTGAATATAAACTCTTGTGCACAATGGGATATGAGTTCAATTCCCATGAAAAGCAAATTTTTTAACATTAATATAATTTCAAGGGAGTGAGTCATGAATGTGATAAATGATTTAAAATTATGTATCAAAGGTTGAGTTGGTTCAATGGTTGTAGGTGTGAGTATAAACTCTTGTCCACAATAGGGTCATGGGTTCAATTCCCATGAAAAGTAAATTTTTTAACATTAATATAATTTCAAGGGCATAAAGGTAAATTACTAAATAGGATGAAAAGCCTTGTTCTCCTATAATAGATATAATATAATGGATTGAAGGGATAAATAGCGAAAAGATCATTCAACTGATGTCCAACTTGCAAGTAGATCCTCGAACTCGAAAATCTTTGCAATTTAGTCCTCGAACATAAAAAACTTTATGCAAAAAATTTAAAAGCATTATCTTAATTATTTATTTTAGTTACAAATAAATTCTAATTTAGATATAAAAGCATTATCTTAATTATTAATTTTAACATTAACAAATCAAAATTTAACAAAATAAAAAATTTGAAAAATTTCTCATTGTTTTTCCATTTGTGTTAAATATATTGAATAAAAATTAATAGAATAACCCCGTAGAAAAACTACAAATGTAGTTATTAGTGTAAATCAATATTGTTAAAAATTTGTATATTAGTTATTTATATCAAATACATTTTTATTTTTATTGCTAACTACATACTAATATTTTTAAATTAATATAACCTAATGATGCACTGTTTTTTAACAAGTTTCATACAAACTAAATACTTTTAAAATTAATATAACTTCATAAATTAGTAATTTATCACATAATTAAAAACAAATATTTTAATTAAACAGATAGTCTAATTACTTGATTGCAAGTTGTTTTGAGTTGAATGACCCATATGAAAGTTTGGTCTAAGTTGAATAAAATTTTAGCTATTAAACAGCCATCTCAGCATTCCATGTCACATTTTCGTTTGCTTTTCAACGGTTTCTAACGATAGTGTTATAGCCAAAATTCGGTTCGGGTATTTTTAAGATGGATTCAGGTCGATAATGGGTTCAATTTGGAGAATTCTAGGTCAAATTAGGGTTCTAGTGAAATAGAGTTAAGTTAGGTCGCGCCCTGATTATTAGGGCGCGCCCTCAATGACAACTCATGATGAAGTATTCTGCTCAACCTGGTTTTCCAAGAGCCATTGAAGAATTCTCTTCTGGGATTCCATTTGGGCTGGGATTCCAAGAGTTATTGAAGAATTCCCTCCTGTCGTATCTCAGGAGGGGGATGTCCGTCGCAGAAGGCCTCTAGGGGTTTGCCTGGATATAAGGACCCTTCTTAAACACTAAGGGCGCGCCCTAAGGTGGAAAGATGGGGACTTTCTGGTGTGTGCTTTGGGAGCTCCGTTCCTATATTCAATGGGCGCGCTCTCATTGGGAAACTTTGGAGTAATCCTGCACTTTGCACCCAAAAACTCTAGATCACTTGTCCTGCTATCTGGTGGGTGCTTCTCATTCGGGGGACAGGGATGCGGTTTGCATTTGGGGTAAACCGTGGCTATACCTGCATCCTTGAAATCAAGAAATAGCTTGTAGCGGATAGGACTAGTCCTCGACGGGGGAAGTTTCCTTATCCGTGAAGTCTTGAGATCTTGGATGAGCCTTGGGCCTTTGTGGTTAGGCCTCATAGTAGAACATTCCAGATGTTGGACCTACAATCCAAGCCCATTTGGGTTTCTTGCTCTCCAAGAACTACGTATGGCTTGATCCCTATAAATACCAGGGTACGTAGGCCGATTGAGGGGTTGGAAGTCGAGAGCTCTGAAATAGCCGCCACTAACCCTATCAATCTCAGCCACCAATTATCTACAGTCACCACACGCCACCACTTTTTCCGGAAAAAAACCACCGTCTAAGATATTGTTTCCGGCGACGTACCTCGAATTTTGTTGTTCCCAAATTCCTCCGTCAACAAATTGGCGCTAGAAGGAGGGGTCCAATCAAGATCTTCATCTTAGGAGGAAAAGATGTATCACAATCGAGGTGGAGGTTTTCACGAAGAAGATGGTTACGATTCTGAAGATAGCTTGGGGGGTATCCAAGCTCGTCATGAAGCTTATGTTCCGGAGGAGATCTTTGTTCCTCCACACCACCATGGAACTCCGGCCGCCGCAAGCGGACAGCCACCCGTTCTTATACGTAACTCGGCATTAATGGAACAGCTGTATATTATGGGAGATGCCATAAATAGTTTCGGGGCAAGATTGTGTTCTGTGGAGGAAGAGCAACAAAGTAGGAGAAAATCTCGGAGTATCCCACGAAATCATCGCCGAACAGGGAAAGCCCCCCAAATTGTGGAAAGTTCTCGAAGAGGTTGTTGGATCCTCAAGAGAGGGCGCGCCCTCACCGTTCTGGGCGTACCCCTAGTTCTAAAGATGATTTTCACGCTATTGTTGCAAAAAGATGGTTCCGGCTAAGTTCAAAGACGGTGGTTTCCGGTCAGCGATGTTGAACTAGGTTTTCCAAGGAGTGATTTTAAATATGATTCGAAGAAGGATGTTCCAGGGAAGAGGCGCAATTATCGGGAACTCGTCTACCATCAGGGCGCGCCCTCACCATCAGGATGCGCCCTCACCATCAGGATGCGCCCTCATGGTAACCCTTGGCTTATTTTATTGAGATTTTTGTTGTTTGTTTCTTGGACTTTTGCAGGAGAATCCCCAAGTTAAAGAGGGTGAAGGGGAATCACCAAGAACTCTCAGGGCGCGCCCTGAGGGTGGTAGCCAAGGCTCGGATGATTTCCAACTTCTAGGAAAATTCAATGGCTGAATACGTCCTCTAGGTAATATTTAAGGTTTCTTATTGATCCCCTGCTGTGGAACATCGCAACGAGAAAGCTGATGATCAAAGGGACCTGTTATTCAAGAGAGGGCGGCTCCTCACCCACATAGGTCAGGGCACGCCCTCAGTGAAATCCAATGAAATGAGGAAAACCTCGCTGCTAAGAGAAGGGAATTCTCAAGCTTGAAGGAACGCCTAGGAATAAGGCTTAATGACGACGATCTAAGAATGGAATTCCTTGAGCATCAGAAGAAGGAAAAGCACTTGGAATCGAGGCCCCGTGATCCACAGCGCGTGCCCCCTGATCACAGGTCGAGGCCCCTTGGACATGAGCGAACCCTTCCTCGGAATTGAAATCCACAGCGCGCGCCCCCTGATTACAGGTCGAGGCCCCTTGGATATGAGCAAGCTCCTCCTCTCGATAATACTGAAAGAAGAAGTAGCCGTGAGTATGATGACCTGAGAATATACATATATCGAAGGGATAGGCCGCCCCATAAAAGAAAGGGCGCGCCCTCAGACCAATTCTCAGGGGAATCCACAACTCAAGCAAATCCACAGCCTCAAGGTCAGAATCAAAGGAATGCTCAAATAACAACTCAACCTTCATCCTTGGGGGGTACTCCGCCAGCTAATACCCCATAAGTTGGAGTTTTTAATGTTGAGTTCTTCTGAAGGCTTTCACATAGAGAACGCTTCTGTAAAAGACGCATCCTTAGGAAAAATATTAATGTGCAGATGATTTACAACTTGTAAGAGAATTCGATGATTGAAAGTGTCCTCGTCTACAGGACGTGGCTTCCAGGTAACATCTAAAACTTTATGTTAGATGAATTGTTATAGGTGGAAAATCTTGTTCATAGAAGATCTCAAGAACTGTCAATCGCAACATCCCAATTTGTAAGATCTCAGCATGTTAGATATTCCCGAGCGACATCTCCCTCTGAAGGCCTCTAGGGGTTTGCCTGGTAAGAAGGCCTCCAGGGGTTTGCCTGGCCTGAAAAAAGGAGAAAACTTGGAATCAAGGCTCCGTGATCCATAGAGAGTGCCCCAGATTCTGAGAGAATTACTGGTCGTGGCCCCATGGACACGAGCGAGCCCTTCCTTGAGATTTTGCTGGAAGATAAAGAAGCCAAGGATGTAGGAATGACAGAGTTTGGCCTAATTACCAACACGTGAGAAATAGTCCTCGACATGTTGCTGAGGGCGCCCTCAAGAAAGAAAGGCCCTACAATTGTTCCCTCTATTTCTCATAGTGCAACTAGTGGAAGAGAGGGTGAGAATCCTCACCCTCAGGGAAATGCTCTACATCAGGACTTAGCTTCATGGAAATGCACAACTTCAGGAAAATCCTCCAACATAGGACGCGCCCTCAAGGAGCTCTCCCTCAGAGGACCTTGTCGGTTAGGGCACGCCCTCAAGAAAAAATGCAAGTGCTCAAGTGGACTCCAATACCTACGAGGATAATTTATTGCTTGGACTCCAGAAGGAAAGAAGCTGTTGAGTTGTGGCCCCACGAACCATAGAGTGTGCCCCCTGATCATTAGGTTGAGGCCCCAAGGTCGTGAGCGAGCCCCTCTATGAAGAAACAATACTTTGCTACAGAGGATGCGCCCTCGTATCTACAATGACCTGAATGATAGGCATCAGGGCGCGCCTTAACTTATCAACCTCATGTTGTGGCTTCGGCTGCAAGTATGATCGCAACGATCCATGGAATATCTTTTGATTGAAGAAAATTGTATTGATGTGCGGCCCCATGAATCTTAGAGTGCGTCCCCTGATAGGCAGGTTGAGGCCCCAAGGTCATGAGTGAGCCCCTCTACACAAGAATTACATTCATCCGGACTAGAAGAGACTTTGTCATCGCCCTCGGCAACTCCAACGACTCTCTCTTAACATTCCCCTCTTGGGATGCCTCTTTAAGAGATGCTCCTTTAAGGAATGATATTCTGATGCAGGGGGGTAGTACTGATGTACCTCCATAGCCCTACATATACATGTATTTCAGGACAATTTGTGTGAATAGCGGAATACCCCCACGGGGATGCCTCTTCGTGAGATGCCTTTCATAGGATGCCTCCTTGTGAGATCCCTCTTCGTGAGATGCTTTTATTGGATGCCTCCTAGTGAGATGCCTCTTCGAGAGATGTTATTCATAGGATGCCTCATTTTGAGATGCCCCTTCATGGGATGAGATTTGAAGTAGCCCGTGACCGGAAAATGCACTCTTTCTACCAGAAGTTGATTGAAGTAGAGCAATGCCTGAATAGTAGACTACAAGGTAAATTAATTACCTCCTAGTCTAGGGGGGTAGTCCATGTACACTTTATGTACACTTTCCCTAGTCTTAGTTGAGGTAGTGAAATTTTTAAATTTTTCGAGAATGCTTGCCTGCCTGTAGGGCTCTCCTATTTGGGTAAGGATGCGCCTTTGGTTAATGGTGAGATGGAGTTCTTTTATGCAAGTATAAAAAGTGACAAGTACAAGCACACCAAGAGGAAGTTCATGAAAATTAGTTAATCGAAGGACAAGCTTACGGAGATTTCAATAATTTAGCCGCGGATCTGTTAAGATGTTCTGATGAGACGCGCCTTGGTATGATACAAAAGCCACAATTTGGAAAATTTGTTATTTTGAGAACACGAAGATGCAATGTTAATATATATTTGTATTTGACAAAAAGGTCATGTGCCTTGAGCCAGGATTAAGGAACAAATCAAAGTACAAGGGCACGCCTATCGAGACTTTCACAAATTTATGCAAAATAAAATTCGAAGACGTATGCCGAGAAATATACTGAAGACAATATAGCGGGGCCTACATAGGTGAAGTTTAAATTAAATTAAAAAAAAAAAGAGCAACTAGTGCCAACAACCTACAAGCAGCAACAGAAGGTCCCAGATGTGTTTTAAATCAAGAATATATATCACAGTAGAGACCTTATGTTGAAAATATGTGAGGAATATATATGATGAATTCTTTGTGCGTGGAGTCACACATGGCGAGGACGCGTCCCGCTTTACTAGATTAATCAAACATGCAATCAAGACGCGCCTTTAAATTTCATTTGATCGACGTTCTTAGTGTGACGATAGAAAAAAAAATATAGTACTAGAGACTGGTACATGCAAAGGTGGACACTTTTTATAAGAAAGGGAAGGTCAGGAAGTTGCTGCTTTACTAATTAAAACAAAAAATTACTTTTTAACATTTTTGGTCACATGTGCATGTAACATGTTGACAACACAAGGCGCGCCCTGAAGAAACGAGAAGTGAATTGGTGTAAGCTTGAAGCTCGTTTGTCTATTTGTAATATACACGGTGTATGTTAAGAAAATTTGGAGGATAAAGTTAAAGGCTAACTCGATGGAGAAGAAAACATGGGTGAAACACTTGAGGCGCACCTTGAATTAAAAATTAATATTGAAGATTGGATGAAACAACTTTTAGTTAATTTGTCAAGGATGAAAGGTGTGTTTTAAATACGAAGTGGCAGATCATCCATAAAAAAGAATGAAGATACGTAAATGCACCATGCATGCATTCATGGTGTATAAAATGATGATGATACAGCTTGGTGTCTTGCAAGGAAGTAAAAGACTATGTGCAATAGCGTTAAAAATAAAAAATCGATACCGACAACAGTGAAGGCACGCCTAGATTTTACTCTTAAATAAAATACAACATATTGCGATCATAGTGGTTTTGCTTGGTTCAAATTTTGAAGAATATGAAAAGCAAGGGCGTGCTGATAGAAAAAGAAATACAAGCAAATGATATGGCGCGCCTTGACACATGGCTCGGCTACTACAAAATTGAGAAGCATATTTAAAAATATAAGAGAAAAAGGTTCGCTGTGCAGGTTCCCAATAATAACCTCGTAAAAGTCTAGAGAGCACGAAGAACTGTGATGATGCTTTGTACCAGCAGCAACATTGATGAAACAAGAAAGCAGCAAAGCATTGGTTATGGAAAATTTATTATAACAAAGATGCGTGCATGAAATTGCAGCAGCAACAGGCTTGTATTTATGTGAAAGATGTGTATAACCATAGAGAAACAGAAGACCGTGCCCAGAATGATAGGTTGGTGACAATCTGATACTGCCGACATTAAAAACAAAGATAACGATTACCACGGATTTAACAACGACAAAATATTGAGAACAAAAGCCACGGCTGTAACGAGAAATAAAGGCAGGATACATGTATATAGATACATGCTTCTGTGCGTATGTAGATAGATGTTATAGAGATGCTGAACCGATCGAAGTTGTCATGGTTCAGTTTGTTGTTCATACGAAGCCCTGTTAGCATCACAGGACACTTGAGCAGCCTTTAAAATCAGGAAGACGCATTGGTGATTTCTCTTAGCCGTGAAAGAAGATATATTATAGCCTGGCTTGCTAAAAAATGTTGCTGAGTGTTTAATGATTGTTGATGGAATAAAACTACACGCAAGAAAATAGAAGCAAAGGCACACCTTTGCTAAAAAAGAAAATGGAAATCAAAAGAGGATGAAGATTTATGTCAAAAACATGATTTATACGACACAGTGGATCCAACTTGGAGCCTTGGAGGTAATGCAGGAAGCAATCGTGTATTAAGACAAAAATGAATTTGAAGTATTATTGGGATGCTAGCCAAGTGAAGCAGTAGTAGCCTAACAGTGCTATATGTGGGTGCACCTGAATATGAAATAAAAATATGAGGGAGACTGACTTGCCTGCAAATAATATTTCTTTAAATAAAAGAAAAAAGAGAAGCATGTGAATTTAATAACCAGAAGGAGTTGCTAGATTTGATCAAAAAAAAAGAGGACCAAGATGGCGGTACTGCACTGGTGAGGAAGCGCCATCTACAATTTAAAAAGAAGGAAGTGGCTTCCTAAATGAACCAGGTAAATAAAATGCAAATGTGGATGCCACAAAATAGAGTTGGTGTATTGAAGATTTTGTTGGGATAATTATTTGTGTCATTAAAATGATGAAGCATGAGGAGTAAAGATGGCGGGCCCTACATGCAAATGGTTTGGTCTACATAACTAATAATAAAATCAAGAAGCTGGTGGATTCGTGAAGGAGATTTTATGACATGATTTAATTAAAGAAATGGTGGAATATGCATGCAATAAATGATAAATAAAAACAAGAAGAAAGTAGCAACTAGCAAGTGAGGTGCATGCATGGATGGGATAGAAGTAAATACCAATACTCATGGACCCACAAGATGTTGTGACTTGTGAATTATGAAGTAAAAGCATGAATTACTATTTGACATCCTGGAAGAAAAAAGTTAGAAATAAATAAATAAATAATTTGTCTTGCAGTAGTAGAAGAAAGTTTTAATGGATGGTGGTGTTCAACTAGTTCGTGATAATTTGAAAGTGTCATATTAACAAGGCGCGCCTTGTTAAAAAGAAAAATTGAGTAGGCCAGTAGCAACAGACATGAGTGTTTAAGTATCTATAGTTTATGAATGACGAATACGAAGAGGGCCCGTCCTGCGAAAAATAAATAAATATATATATATATATAAATATTAATAAAGTCTGCACACGCTCCCTTGCAATGAATAAAGAGTCCGGGTGCTGATAAATTTATATGGCCAATTTAAAAAAAGGGGGGTGATTTTTGTAGATTTGTGTGAAATTTTAAAAATTATCAGACACATTCAAAGTGGAGCTATACCGGGATGAAAAACTTGAATTTCTGAATAGATTGAGAAGACCTGAGATAGTCCCTACAATATGGTTAGGAGATTATACTTTATCACAAGACATTTCCAGTACAAGGTGCATACTTTTACATGATATATCTTGTTTCTTACGCCGAGTTAGCTCATGTAAGCTTAGAGATGTGGTGTTTGAGTGGCATACCTTTTTCAGCAGATCAAGATCAAAATTGTAAAGACATGTTTTTCAGGAATTTATGAAGTAAAGAAATAGAGGATGCGCCCTTCGTAGAGGAATTTGAAGATAAGAAACATGAGGCCGCACCCTCTATGATGAAAGATTGCTGGTTATTTCGATTTGATAAGAAAGTGTTTGGAACAGGTAAATAGCAGAAGGCGTGTCTATGCATAAGAATGAAGTAAAAGAACTAACATTAAATTTTGAGTTTTAAAGGCTTAAATTCCATATTTTGTTTTCAACTTCATATGGAATTGGGGGGTAGTTGTTACAGCCAAAATTCGGTTCGGGTATTTTTAAGATGGATTCAGGTCGATAATGGGTTCAATTTGGAGAATTCTAGGTCAAATTAGGGTTCTAGTGAAATAGAGTTAAGTTAGGTCGCGCCCTGATTATTAGGGCGCGCCCTCAATGACAACTCATGATGAAGTATTCTGCTCAAGCTGGTTTTCCAAGAGCCATTGAAGAATTCTCTTCTGGGATTCCATTTGGGCTGGGATTCCAAGAGTTATTGAAGAATTCCCTCCTGTCGTATCTCAGGAGGGGGATGTCCGTCGCAGAAGGCCTCTAGGGGTTTGCCTGGATATAAGGACCCTTCTTAAACACTAAGGGCGTGCCCTAAGGTGGAAAGATGGGGACTTTTTGGTGTGTGCTTTGGGAGCTCTGTTCCTATATTCAATGGGCGCGCTCTCATTGGGAAACTTTGGAGTAATCCTGCACTTTGCACCCAAAAACTCTTGATCACTTGTCCTGCTATCTGGTGGGTGCTTCTCATTCGGGGGACAGGGATGCGGTTTGCATTTGGGGTAAACCGTGGCTATACCTGCATCCTTGAAATCAAGAAATAGCTTGTAGCGGATAGGACTAGTCCTCGACGGGGGAAGTTTCCTTATCCGTGAAGTCTTGAGATCTTGGATGAGCCTTGGGCCTTTGTGGTTAGGCCTCATAGTAGAAAATTCTGGACCTACAATCCAAGCCCATTTGGGTTTCTTGCTCTCCAAGAACTACGTATGGCTTGATCCCTATAAATACCAGGGTACGTAGGCCGATTGAGGGGTTGGAAGTTGAGAGCTTTGAAATAGCCGCCACTAACCCTATCAATCTCAGCCACCAATTATCTACAGTCACCACACGCCACCACTTTTTCCGGAAAAAAACCACCGTCTAAGATCTTGTTTCCGGCGACGTACCTCGAATTTTGTTGTTCCCAAATTCCTCCGTCAACAGATAGTAACCTCACTGAAAGTTTTAAGTAGTTTTAGTAATTTAACGGCAAACTTTTTGAGCTGGATGACCTACTTGCAAGTTGAGGCTGAGTTGAGTGATCTTTTTGCCATTTAACCCTTTTTGAATGATCTAGTGACGTGTAATAAGGAATTTTTAACATAAATATAATAATAAATTAATATTGTTGAAATTGTAAGGGAAACTTGTTAGTCACAGAGGCATGCCTGAATACATCTAATAACAAGTCTAAGTATGTGTAATGATATGCATTACCTACATGACCTCTTAACTGAGGAAACCTCTAGTTGTAGAGTTTCTATTTGTTCTGTACGTGTAATAGGCATCAAATCATAGTTGTGTAACTGTACTTATAAAGTCAAGAATAATGCTTGAAAGAAGTTCCAAGGTTTATGCCTCAAGCAAGGAAATAAAGACTGCCAAATAATCACAGTTGGGATTTGAAGAAATGTAGAATTTGCCTAGGTACCAATTCGAGAAGTACATTTGTCTATTCGAGAAGTCTAACATTCGAGAAGTTAGAGATTCGATATCTCAGAAGACACTATTCGATATCTCTGAATACACTGTTCGATATCTCATTCGATATCTCAGAGATTCGATATGTCTATTACTCTATTCGAGAACTCATGGAGTCAACAAGTCAAAACATCATTCGAGTTCTCTAAGAGTCAACAAGTCAATGCTCTATTCGATATCTCAAGGACTAAAGAAGCTATTCGACATCTCAGGGATTCGATATGTTAAAATGCTCTATTCGATATCTCAAGGAGTCCCAGAGAAAAGGGCTATTCGAGGAGTGATTCGATATGTCAATATAACGCCATTCGAGAACTCAGAGTTATCGATTAAGTCAATTCGAGTTCTCGAATCAATCACTTAGCCACTTCTCGAATACATTCTTGGAGACAAAATACTGAAGAATTGTACAAGTCAGAAACCTGCAACAAGCCAAGACGCTTTATTTGACTATGTACTATAAAGCACATTGGAAAGCCTACAAAGAAGCTTGGAGAGATAAGACAAAGGGACAAGGAGCTAAAGAAGTGGATCTGAACAGGCTTTGCAAAGTCAAATCTGTAGCCGTTTGGACTCTTACTCAAATGAGATAGACATACTGGAAAGTAGTTTGTTTTACCTACCTTATTTGTAGTAAGTAGGTGTATCCATGTTTATAAGGATACAGCCTCACTTCCTTAGCAGATAAGTTTTTAGAGATAAGAGTTTCTTATACATCAGAAGAAATATCTCTCTGAGAAAAACGAAGCTGAGAATACTATCATTTGTATTCACAGATTGTAGCAAAATCTTTATCTAATAAAATATTAGATTAAAGTGATATTGTGTTGTGTTTGTCTTTGTTATCTGCACTTACATATCTCACACACTCAACACATATCTTGTTGCAAAGATTCAAGAACAAAGAAAAGTTCAAGAATCCATTCACCCCCCCTCTGTATTCTTTTACTGTATTCAATACTTAACAAGTGGTATCAGAGCAGGATGTTTAATCTAAACAGAAAACGATCATGAGTTCGAATACACCAAAGACTACAGGTACGGTGAAGGTCCCTAAGTTCGACAAAGAGAATTACAACCTCTGGAAAATAAAAATGCTATTGTTCATCAAAGCTGTCAATCCTCTCTACCCTGACATCCTCAAGAATGGTCCATTTGTACCACAACAAGAAATTGCTGAATTTATAGTGGGCACAATAGTCATTCCTAGATCATATGTTGCAAAAGAGCCATCAAAATGGACGGATTCAGAGAAGGAAAATGTTGCCCTAGACAGTCATCTCATGTTGCTGATCATAGACTCCATGGATATGTCGATGTTTGCTAACATAGCATCATGCACATCAGCCAAGGACATGTGGAACCACATCGAGGTGTTATGTAAAGGGACAGAGGAGGTACGAGAGAATAGGAAACAGATACTGGTCACACAGTATGAGGCTTTCATGGCACAGTCCAAAGAAAGTATTACTGATATGTTTGAGAGATTTCACAAGCTAGTGACTGAGCTTCAAATGAATGGGAAGGTTTACAGCACTAAGGAATTAAACATGAAGTTTCTACTATCTTCATCAAACCATCTAGAGCAAAGGGTCATATCTCTAAGAGAAAGAGATTTGAACAAAGTCACATATGATGTGCTCTATGGGGTTTTAAAGACTCGTGAGCTTGAGTTGCTTCAGAAGAGGGCTATCCAAGCCAACCAAGGTAGAATGATAAACACATCCTGTGCCTTGATTGTCAACAAATCCGTTCAAGACCTGGAAGCATCTGCAAGTCAACTGAGAATAGAAGAGATAGTAGATGATGAAGAAACTGAAGAAGAAGTGACTGAACCTGTTGATGAAAAGGAAGAAGATGAGTTCTATACTCTTGAAGAGTTGGATGCCATGGAAAACACTTCATATGCTTTTATGGCTAGAAAATTCCCAAACATCAGATTTAAGAGGAATCAGCCCTTCAAGTCTAGATCTCAAAATCATTCATTCAACAAGAGCAAGGCACCTGTGAAAGCAAACAAAAACAAATTCAAAACCAGCTATGTGGATAGGTCATCTGTGAGATGCTATAGATGCAATGACCTAGGGCATTTTGCCAATGAATGCAAGAAGCCTAAAAAGAAGGATAAGGAGTTTTTTGAGCTTGAAGCTAAGTATGAGGCTCTGCTAAAGAAGCATACACCAGGTAAGGCCTACATAGCTGAAGGGAAGTGTTGGGATGATTCTGATAGTGATGGAGAAGAACAAGAATTCTGCAACTATGCCTTGATGGCCAACTCCAAGGAAGAACCATCTGAATCAGACTCTCAGGTACCATCCCTCACTACTATAGACATGTATGTTTCTGAATACAAATCTATGGTTGAACAACTATCTGTTGAGATGTTTAATATTCATACTAGTATGACTGCTGCTAATGAAGAAATTGCTAAACTGTCTACTAAGAATGAACTGTTGAACAAAAGAAATGAGGAACTAGAACTAACTACTATGCAAGTAGAAAACCTTAAACAAGAAATCGAATATCTAAAGAATAAGGTTCTATGTGCTAGTCAAGTTGAGAAAGCTCTTAGGGATGAACTAGCTGAAAATGAATTCAAATTGAAAACATTTAAAAATTCCTCTAGTCTATTGCAGTCCTACCATGAGAAAATTCTAGCTAGACCTAAGGCTGCTATTGGACTTGATTATGACACTCTCAAACAGAGGAAAGGCTGTGCAGTCATTGAAGATGACATTGTTGTTCAAGAGGAAGTGCCTCAGGTTTTGAAAAAGGCTGAGACCCCAATATTTAAAACACCAACACTTGAGATTGATGAGGATGCCTTACTCATTAAGCAAATGTTGGATGATGAAGATAAGGCATAATCAAATGAACAACAAGCATCCTCTAAGAGTGAGAATGTCAAAACCAAAGCCAAGGAGCCAGTAGGAGGTAGACCTAGACTTGAGAAATTTGTGGAGTTTGTTTCAGCTGGGAATAATAAGTTTGAGAAGAAAGTGGCTAAAAAGAAACAAAACAGGAATGGCAAATTATGGATTAACAAGGACAACAATTATGCTTATGTGCCAAATGCCCCTAGGAAAGTTTGTCAAAATTGTTTTAGCACTAATCATTTAACTCATGCATGCAAGAAACCATCTGTTAGTGTTGCTAAACCATTCTATGATTGCTCTGTGCCTTTAAGACATGGAGACTCTCCTTTCTGTGATAAATTTTATTGTATGCCATGTAACATGAATGTAATGACTAGTTGCTTTAATTTGAGAAGACAATTCATGGAAGGTTGCATCAGTCACAATGTTCACACACACTACACAAGAACAAAGTCTTCAAGTCCTCCTAAAGTTAGGAAGGTACCTCTGTCACCTAAGTCTAAGAACCCTGATTCTAAGACTTCTAACAGTGATAAGAAGACTAACATCAAGAAAATTGATAAGCATGCTGTTTATGATAAAACTGTTGCTAAGCCACATGGACCCAAACTTGTTTGGGTACCAAAGGAGAAGTAATATCTTTGTGTTTGCAGGGCAAAGAAAGTGAAAGGAAGGTCATGTGGATTTTGGACAGTGGATGCTCAAACCATATGACTGGTGATATGGCCCTGCTATCACAGTATGAGGAGAAGGCTGGCCCAATGGTTGCTTTTGGAGATGACAGCATTGGCAACACACTGGAATATGGCAAGTTGGAAATTGGAAATGTCATCATTGAAAATGTAGCACTGGTCAAGGGGCTCAAGCACAATCTACTGAGTGTTGGTCAATTTACTGACAGAGGCTTCAAAGTGAATTTTGACAAAGATGAATGTTTGATCACCCACAAGAAGACTGGTGACTTTGCTCTATCTGGAGTAAGGAAAGGAAGCCTGTTTGTAGCCAATATGAACTCTGCAAACAAGGACAAAATTTGTTGCTTTTACTCAAAAGCATCAAATGAAGATAGTTGGCTGTGGCATTAGAAGCTATCACACTTGAACTTCAAAGGCATCAATTCTCTAGTCAAAAGGGAGTTAGTGAGAGGCATGCCCACACTTGAATTCTGTCAAGAAGGAGTGTGTGAGGCTTGTCAAAAGGGAAAAATGAAAAGATCAAGCCACAAGTCAAATACAGTGACATCAATAACCAAGCCCCTACAACTAATTCATATGGACTTGTTTGGGCCTGTCAATATTATGTCACTAGGAAGGAAAAAGTATGCTCTGGTGATGGTTGATGATTTCACAAGGTATACATGGGTAGAATTTCTGGCATCAAAGGATGAGGCTCCACAAGTAATCATTGAGCATATAAAGAAAATTGACAAGGAAGCAAAGGCCAACAATGCAAGTGTGATTGCATTAAGAAGTGATAATGGAACAGAGTTCAGAAATGCCATGCTTGAAGCATTCTGCAAAGAGAATGGTATTTCTCAACAATTCTCAGCTCCAAGGACTCCACAACAAAATGGAGTTGTTGAGAGAAAGAATAGAACTTTGATTGAGGCTGCTAGAACAATGTTACTTGATGCAAAGATGCCTACATGTTTTTGGGCTGAGGCTGTGAGCACTGCATGCTATATCCAAAATAGAACCCTCATCAACAAAAACACTGGAAAGACTGTTAGGTCCAAATGTGTTGTAGAGGGGGGGTGAATACAACTTTTCTAATATGAGAAGCAATAAATACGATGCAATAAATGAACACAAAGATTCAAGGAATATATTTCTTATATATAACTTGAAAGGGTTGCTACAACATTCATTACAAAGTATAACAGAAGTTCAGAGAGAAGTGAATGATACTAAGCTCTGTGAATGCACTCTGTCTCTTTCTCTTGTGTTTTTCTCAAGAATTGCTCACTTACTAAAACATTACACAAGTACTTCTATTTATACTACATGTAATCTATGTCCTGTAGTCTTCAAAGACTAAGATGTACGTGGCCCAATGATGTCCACATAAATCTTGCCTTATCTTGAAAGCTTGGAAATCTGCCAATCAGAAGATGCCATGTGTCATGTTGAAGCTGCACTCTAAGTAGAAATTCTACTTGAGAATTTCTACTTAGCCATCTCGAAGTTCTAAGTAGAACTTCTACTTAGAAACTTCTACTTGGCCATCTAGAATATTTAGTACTTAGAAAATATTCTGGTCTTCAACTTGAAACTTCAATGCACATCTTGAACTTGTGATATCTTCATGTCTTCTTTATTCTTCACCAAGCTCTTGAATATGGATCTTTATTACTGACATAAACTTGCTATCAATGTCCTGACACTTGATGCAACGGTCTGGTTCATAAGTGACTAGTCTTGATAGGGTTTTTGCTTCTTGAATAAATTACCATATCCAATTACAAATGTGGCTTTCCAATATTTGCTTTCCTTCTTGTTCACTTGAAATCAATTGGTCTTATTGATACTGATAGTTATGATCTTGATTCTTGGCTTTCCAAATCACTGAGGCATGAACAACTTTGACTTGAACTTCTCTCAATGATTTCTTCTTGGATTGATCATAGTTAACATGTTGAATTGTATCAATTACCTTGTCTTCATTTAGTGTTGATTTCTTGTGACCTCTTGTTCTTGATTGTCTTCTGGTTAAGTATCTTTTCCTTTAGTTTGAGTTACGTTAGTTATAGTGTTACAAGTTTACACACTCTGCCTTTCAATCTCCCCCAATTTGATTGTCTAACAATGACATTCAAATTAATGAAGGATAACTCAACTAAACAATGAGACGAGAAAAGATAATTAACATTACAGTCTTGAATAATTTACAATTGAAATTTACATGAAAACAATACAAAGAACTTAAACTAGAAACAGAATTCGAACTTCGAATTAAAGATCATTTGAGTGATTCCTATCACCTGGATTATTTCATATCTTTTAGTCAAACTTGTATCACCTTATTGGATTCACTCTAAGGTGAATTTTCCTCAAGTGAGTTAAAGCAACCGAAAGACATGAAGTTTTTCCAACTTCAAGTTCACACCACTCTGACCTTTAACCCTAATTCCGTTTCCTCTTTCTAGCTTCAGCAGCTTGGTCTCTCTCTTCTTTCTGCCTTTTGCGCTTCTCCTTCTGCTGCTTTTCTTTCTTGTATACTGGATCTTTAAGCTGCTTCCACCTAGCATTCAATAGACTTACAGCTTCCATTTCTAGAGGGTTCTTGGGCTCTGGATAAGGATGTTTGAAAAGCCTTCTGAGTTTGTCCACCTCCTGAGTAGTTCTGATCTTTGGAATATCCTCGAAGTTCTTCATGATGAGCTGAGGTTTCCAGTGAGATTTATCAGATTTGAACTGACAATAGATCATCTTGGGGTAGCCCTTGACACGGTCAGTATTGTGGACACTGGCCGCATCTCGCTCCATTCTCTTCTTTTCCACCACTACTTCAGATAGGTAACTCATGAGTCTCTGCTTTTCTTCAACAAACTTATCTTCCACTTCGCCCCATTTGAATACATATAATACTCTCTCCAGAAATGCAGCATCTTGAGTCCGTAGCAGCCATTGTCTACTCATATGCAAGATTGTTTGATTCTGGTCTGCATCTATGAATACTAAGGCATCAGCTGTATCTTCAACATAAGCATGTATCCAGTATACACTTTCACTTCCTGGAACACCAATAGCCTCCCTTATTTCTCCTTGTTCTAGTGCTCCAGAAGGAAGAGTCAGAGCTTCATCTACATTCTTCATGGCTTGAAGAATATTCCATTTCTTCTCTATCAGCTCCGGCTCAATCTTCACGTCATCAAGAGGGTTTGGAGCAATGACATCACACTTCCACACCTTATTGCTCTTCTTGAATAACTCTTTCAATGATCTTCACGGATTTATCTTTAAGCTCAGAAGCGAATCCCTTGCTCATCATTTGTCTACAGACAGCTTTGAGAGATTCTACTGAAAGCTCCATTAGATCATTTTTCTCCATGCTAACCCTCTTCATCTTTCCATCAACTACCATCCGGACAAAATTTGGATAAGCTGAGAATTCTGGACCCTTGTCCTCTGCTAGCTGCATTAACTGATCCCTGTACAGAATGCTTAGCTCCTCAGATTGAGAGTATTGAATTTTAGTCGCTAGCAAGAACAACTCTGACGCAGATCTTCTCATAATGAATTGGTCATCCACATATAAGAAAGATGTTGGGACTCCTTCTACCAAAGACAAGATAACCTGCCACTCCTTAAGATTTGCATTGTATCCAACTCTGACTTTAGAAATTAGTCTCTTCAAAGCATTTATATAGTCCCCAGTCATTGGATTCTGCAAATTCAAGTTGTAGAACAGATCATCTGCATCCTTGTTATGAACTCCTTTCGCACAGGGTCCCATCATTATCTTCCTTGCTTCATCCCATTTCTGCCCTATCCTTCGTTTGTCCAGATCAACTTGAGGATTAGCTAGCCTTGCAAGCTCATACTCATACTGCTTCCCTTGTAGCTCCCCCTTCTTCTCTAGGAATGCAGCATGTTCTTGCATCATCTTCATTTTATGGAACTGAGCTTGTTCCAAGGCTAACTGTTGAGCTTTAAGGGTTTCCTCATCAACAGGAAATTCTTCAGGCATTCCGGAAGACATCCCAGCACCTCCACCTTGTTCCTTCAAAGATCTTTTTATAGCGTGTGCCAACGGTACGTCTTCCATGTCAGAATCTGAGTCAAGTACCTCCTGTACTGTTTCCTGATGACTCAGGTCAATAAATGGTTCATCAACCATTACTGCCTTACCCTTCCTCATCCTCAGAGCCTCTTCATCAACAGACGGCTCAACTTCTGGTTCCTTGACAAGATCAGCGGGTTCTTCAATTTCTTCGATGTGAACTGCCTGCTGTCTCGTCTCCTTTCCACTCTCCCCCTTAGGTGAGTTATCCTGAGCTCCACCTTGGTCTTCAGATCCACCAACTGCATAGGAACCTCCAAAACCACAACCAGAGGCTCCCGCTCCACTAGCACCACCTGCACCACCTGCACCAGCATCGGGGGGAGGTTGTTGTGACTCGAAACACTCCGGGGGCACAAAACTCCTGACTGCGAACATCATTCTACTGATTTCCACAGCCATTGTATGCATTGTAGACTCCAATGCCCCCATCCTCTCATTGAGAGTGCTTCCTAAGACACCACCAGCATGGCCCAAGTCATTGACCTTATTTGTCAAATCATCAAAAGTTGTAGCTTGACTTGTCATTCTTGCTGCGTAGTCGTCTAGAGCCCTTTGGTTGCTCCCAATATTCATCCCAAACTGCCCCATCGTCTGTCCGAACTGCTTCATCTGATTTTCCATAGAAGTCATACGCGTATCAAGATTTTCAATGTTAAGGGACGGTGTTTGGTTTAGGTGACCTCGCTCTAATACTCGTTCTGTTGGTATTTGACGCTCGGTTTCGGGCCTTGTAAATAAAGGTCCCTCTCTCCCTAACCTCTCACACACACTCCCTGTCTCACGCTCGTGTATGTCTTCAATGATTGATCCAAATAATGAAGCAGTACCTGCAGAAAATTGATAAGAAATGTTGTTGACAGTTATAGGATCAAATTCTGTTTGTTCCTGAGTTGGAATCTCAGGCTGAGAGGCTGCAAAGTGTCCTTGTACGACATCAGAACCGATCCTCTTTGCAGCATCAGTACGTACCGGTGAAGGTACGGCTGAAGTTCTTAAGACTTCATGTCCTCTTGAAGCAACAGTATCTTCAAGAGGTACATCATCCTCACCAAAATCAAAATCCCTATGTGCAGATTGTTCAAGGGGTGAACCACTCGCGTGAGGTGGAGTGGTTGCGTGTGACACGTTAGGGTTTGACTGTGGTTGTGAAGTAGCAGCGTGGAAAAGTTTGGCTTTCTTTCGAATAAGTTGCTGCTCTTCGGTTTCACTCTCTTCATCATCTTGTATATATATACGTGCTGGTTTTCTGACTTCCGTTAACAGGGGTGATAGAGAATAGGAATGTGTATCAGACTCAGAGTCAGAAATATGGCTCTTACCCTGGGATAGATCCTGCGGGTTAGCAGTCTCTTGGGTCGCGGAATCAGATACATAGGAGGAGGAATGAATAGTATGCAAGGAGAGATTACCTGATTGATTACCTTGTGCATCATCGCTTTCCTCATCAGGAATTTCATCAAATGCCTCAGCATGAACAGATGGATTTTGAGCATGTGATGAAACTTGTGATGATGCCTCCAAATTGGTAACTCCTGCATCATATCTAAGCCACATTTGAAGATTTTCAGGAGTAGACATTGGTTTACCTTGATGTTTATCCTGATTAGCAATGGTTGAAAGTGACTTAGTGCCCATCCCTAGCGATTCAGATGTGGGGCTTCTGGCAAATCCCTGTCTAACAGCAAGAGCATCCTTCGGTATCAAGTCATTGATCAGTATTTGAAGAAACCGAGGAAACCAGCAGACAACATCAGTTGTAGAGAGGTCTCTGCTTTCAGGAGATCCCATTGAGCCCACTATTTCAGTGAGAACTATGCGTCCATAGTTTATATCCAGTTCTCTTGCTAGGGCAACTGCAAAGGTTTGCATTGGAATTGGAATTTGATGAAAGTCTTTTTCGCGTGCCCGAAAACATCGTGTGATGGCCTCGAAAAAGTAATTCCATTCCACATGGAAGAATTGTTTTTGGATATTTCCCGTGATTGGGCCTTTTGGAGGATAACATCCAATTTCTTCAAAGAATCTGAGGCGTTCTGCAACAGTAGGTTCTGGATCATAGGCATCTTTAATTGGAAATCCCAGAACCCTGTTGACAATTTCTTCGGTCACCTCATATTCCTGACCCGCTAAGGTAAACCTGAAACCGTAGGGGGTTGATTTACTCCCAAAAGTAACCGCACTAGTCCATAATTGCTGTAAAGCATCATGTACTAGTGTAGGTTTAGCAGTAAAAGCATGGCTAGCTTTGGAGTACAAATTGAGAAATCGTATCCAAAACTTAAACCGCGGGAGTTGATCACCAATTTCCGTAGAAATATTATAAAAATTGTTTTTAGCAAGGGAAAATTGGTGAGCCATTTTGATTAAATGTTTTTCTTTAAAAGATGTGAATTTTTATTTTAATTGAGAAAAACAAATAAATTACGAATTAATCAGTTTTATTCCTTTTAATTTTTCGAGAATATCAAAAGATAATCCGAAAATTTAAACTACAGAATATGAACAGTTGCCAATTACTGGATCTGAATATTCAACAAAGATGAATATTCGTGTGTTTATCAGTGAAATCGTGTGTATATGTGGAGAATATGAAATCGCGTTTTGGAACAGATACACAAAACTTGATGTTTGTGTGTATGTATATGCGCGTGTATATGCGGTTACAAAACACACCAACACAAAGGTTAATGATTACACAGTGAATCTCAGTCAAAAATTTGGCAGTAATTCTTGATTAGTATGAGTTTAATCACAAAAACACGGGTTAATAGTATGAAGTCTGTGAAATCGCACTATTCTTGTGAAACGGCTGCTGTGAAAAAGAAATTAGGTAAAGTGAATTGGGCATCGAGTTAGAGATGTATATATAGGTGAATGTGGAATGACAAAAATGTCCCTGTTAAAAAATGTGAAAAGTACTAAGTCCATACAGGGGACATCTAAGTCGAACTCTATCTCGAACATCTCTATCTCGAACATCTCTATCTCGAACATCAAGTCGAACTTCGAGATAAAGTTCGAGATAGAGGTTAACTCGAATAGTTATGCACAAAGAAGCACTTTAACCAATTTTACAGCAGAAACTATAGGGAAATCCTATCTTGAACATTATTGAATTGTAGTAAACTTGGAAAAAAGAAAATTCAAGATACTTTTCGAGTTAGAAGTCTATCTCGAACATCAAGTCGAAATTCGAGTTGAGTTTCGAGATAGAGTCTATCTCGAACATCAAGTCGAAATTCGAGTTGAGTTTCGAGATAGACTAACTCGAAGTTAATCTCAAATTCTTTCCAAAATACCCCCTTGAATCAAAAAGTACAGGGTAATTCAAGATATGTTTCGAGTTAAGAGTGTAACTCGAAAAATTCCCTTTAGCTTAACTGAGAACTCTATCTCGAACACCAAGTCGAAATTCGAGTTGAGTTTCGAGATAGACTAAGAACTCTATCTCGAACATCAAGTCGAAATTCGAGTTAAGTTTCGAGATAGACTAACTCGAAGTTAATTCTCAGTTCTTTTCAAAATATTCCCTTAATGGAAACCTCATCTCAACCTTTGAGATAAGATTCGAGATAGAATTTATCTCGAATATTTTGAAGATAGAACTAGGCACACTGGTAACTCGAATTCGAACTCTAAGTCGAATTTCGAGATGAATTTCGAGATAGTCAACTTGAAATTCTTCCCAGACTTAGAATTTTTCAAAAACTTCACTCTGACAGCTTAAGTCGAAATTCAAGTCGAATTTCTAGATGAGTTTCGAGATAGAACCTAACTCGAAATTTTGAAGTTTTTAAATTCTAAGGCCTCTAATTACATGAAAATCATAGGTAAATTCATCTAAAAATCATGCAATATTTAGAATATTATGAATTTAACTCCCCCTATGATCATGCAATCTAACAAGCATAAATTCAAAGATTTGTGCTATAAAAGACACTTAAAACACAATGAATTCATGCAAAATCACACTATATGCAAACTATAACAATCATTAATTAGGCATATTAAAGTCTAAGCACATAATGATTGATTAGCTTGCACATACAAACATAAACATGGATTTTACAGATAGAAGGCTTTACTAACTTGTGTTAAGCATTCCCAATTCACCAACCAACCTATTGAATGTTACTTCATCAAGAGGTTTGGTGAATATATCTGCAATTTGTTGCATTGTGGGCACAAAATGTAGCTCCACAGTCCCCTCCTCGACATGTTCTCTTTTGAAATGATACCTGATGTCATATGCTTGGTTCTTGAGTGATCTACAGGATTGTTGGTTATGGCAATGGCACTTGTGTTGTCACACATGATTGGAATATTCTTGTGCTCCATGCCATAATCCTTCAATTGGTTCCTCATCCACAGTATTTGAGCTACACAGCTTCCAGCTGCAATGTACTCAGCTTCAGCAGTAGAAGTAGATACTGTATGTTGCTTTTTGCTTTGCCAGGACACCAATCTTCTGCCAAGAAATTGGCAAGCACCAGATGTGCTTTTCCTATCAATCCTACAACCTGCATAGTCTGAATCCGAATAGCCAATAAGATTAAAACCTGTATCTCTTGGGTACCAAATCCCTAGATTTGGTGTGCCCTTGAGATACCTAAAAATTCTTTTGACGGCTACGAGATGTGATTCTCTAGGATCCGCTTGGAACCTTGCACATAAACAAGTTGCGAACATTATATCTGGTCTACTTGCAGTTAAATAGAGGAGTGAGCCAATCATACCTCGATAGCTTGTGATGTCAACTGATTTACCTGATTTGTCTTCATCAAGCTTCGTGGCTGTTGCCATGGGAGTCTTAGCTGCTGATGCATCTTCTAGATTATACTTCTTGAGTAAATCTCTGACGTACTTAGATTGACAGATAAAGATACCATCTTTTCTCTGACTGATCTGTAATCCAAAGAAGAAGGACAGCTCTCCCATCATGCTCATCTCATATTTTTCCTGCATTAACTTGGCAAATTTCTCGCACAAGCGCTCATTTGATGACCCAAAAATAATATCGTCCACATATACTTGAACAAGTATTAAGTCATTTCTCACAACTTTATAGAACAATGTTTTATCAATTACTCCCCTAACAAAACCATTTTCAATTAAGAATAAGGATAGGGTTTCATACCATCGCCTTGGGGATTGCCTGAGGCCATAGACAGATTTGAAGAGTAGATACACAAAATCTGCATGTTCTGGATCAACGAAGCCAGGCGGCTGTTCCAGATACACTTCTTCTTCTAACTCTCCGTTCAGGAAGGCACTTTTCACGTCCATCTGGAAAACTTTGAAGTTCTTATGTGCTGCAAATGCCAAGAACATCCTGACTACCTCAAGTCTTGCAACTGGTGCATAGGTTTCATCATAATCAATTCCTTCTCGCTGAGAATAACCTTTTGCAACCAAACGAGCCTTGTTTCGTGTTACAAGTCCGTTTTCATCCAGTTTATTTCTGAATACCCATCTAGCTCCAATTACGGATTTGTTCTTTGGTCGGGGTACCAGTTTCCAAACTTTCTGCCTTTCAAACTGATTGAGTTCCTCTTGCATTGCAATCACCCAATCAGCATCGCCAAGAGCCTCTTCTATTTCTTTAGGTTCAAGCTTGGATAAGAACCCAGAATATAAGGAGATATTAGCCATGTCAGCTCTTGCAGTTCTTCTAGTAGTCACACCAGCATCTGGATCACCAATAATTAACTCAAACGGATGGTCTCTATTCCATACCCGTTCACCTGGAAATTGTCTTGATGATTCAGCTTGACTTTCTGAATTGGGGTGCTGACCACTTTGATTATTTTCACTAACTCCCCCTGAGCTAGTGCCAGCTCCTACAGAACTAGAGTCAACTCGACTCGAGCCTTGAACAGTAGTCCTTGAGCTGCTATTTACTCCCCCTGAGTTGTTGCCGGTTGGTACTGAAGAAGTCTCTCCTGATCTTGTAGAATTAGCTTGTTCACTAGACTTAGGTTCTTCACGTACACTTGGAACATTTAATGGAACAACCAACTCAGGTTCATCTTCAAGATCTTCTAAGTCCAGATTCTGAAATTTTAGGGACTCAGGTTCACTAGAATCTCTTGAAATTGATGAGAGTTTGGTATCGTCGAATCTGACGTTGTAACTTTCAGTCACTTTTCGATCATTCACCAAGAACACTCTATAAGCTGCCACCACGTCTGTAGAGTAACCAACAAAAATTCCTTCACGAGCTTTTGCTGCAAACTTGCCTAGATTTTCATCATCTATAAGTACATAGCATTTTGCTCCGAAGACATGAAAGTATTTGATTGTTGGTCTTCTGTTGTTCATTAGCTCACATGGTGTCTTTTCTTTATCTTTTATGATCAAGGTTCTATTTTGAGTGTAACAAGCGGTACTCACTGCTTCGGCCCAGAAATACAAAGGAAGTTTTGAATCATACAACAAAGTTCTTGCTGCTTCAACCAAAGTTCTATTCTTCCTTTCAACTACTCCATTTTGCTGTGGAGTTCTCGGGGCTGAATACTGACGACGTATTCCCTTAGATACACAGAAGTCATTTAGCACTGCGTTTTTGAATTCAGTGCCATTGTCTGATCTAATCGTCTTCACAGTAAGTGTTGAAACATTCTCAATTTGAGTGATATGATCAATGATTAAGAAAGGTACTTCGTCTTTCGTCATTGCGAACAATACCCATGTATACTTGGAGAAGTCATCCACGATTACCAAAGCATATCTTTTCCTAGACAAAGATAGGACATTCACTGGGCCAAACAAATCCATATGAAGAAGTTGCAGAGGCTCAGTAATACTAGAAATTTCTTTGCTTTTATGCGATGCTCGCTTCGACTTTCCCATTTCACAAGCTTCACAGAGTCCTTTCGGAGCGAACTCCATTTGAGGTAGATCTCTCACCAATTCTCGCCTCGCAAGAGCATTCATCGTTTTGAAGTTTAAGTGAGATAACTTTTTGTGCCATAACCAGCTTTCATCATCCGAGGCTTTGCTGTAGAAACAGGTGACCTCATCCTGATTTGCTGAATCCATATCTGCAACAAAAAGATCTGCCTTTCGAACTCCTCTCAAAGCCAGTGAGCCTTCCTTAATGTGAGTGATTGATACACCTTTCTTGTTGAAGACAATTTCGTAACCTTTGTCACAGAATTGACTTATACTCAACAGATTGTGCTTTAGTCCCTCAACATAGGAAATATCTTCAATGATGACATTGCCAGTCTTCAGTTTGCCATATCCCTTAGTCACACCTATGCTGTCATCTCCAAAGGTAACATAAGGGCCAGCTTTCATAACCAACTCTGTAAGCAGGGACTTGTTTCCAGTCATATGCCTCGATGCTCCACTGTCTAGCACCCATATAACTTTATTTCTATTCTGCTTAATGCCCTGCAATGACAGATTGGTTAGACATTCTTCGGAACCCAACTTTGATTGGGTCCGACTTTTCGATAAGATCGAGAATCAACAGATTTAACAACAGGAGATGCACTTTTCTTCACATTACTAGAGCTTTCGACTATCTCCTTTCCTTTCTCAGACTTGACAGATTTGTCAGTCTTAGGAGAAGGTTTGTCACTCCTAGCTTTAGGAGGACTGACAGTCTTGGCTCTCCCATACTTTTTCTTGATGTTTGAACTAGCAACAGTATTTGAGCATGACTGGCTAGATGCATTCATTAAATGCACAAAAGTTTGCATGATATTAAAAGTGCATGGCATACAATTAGGTTGACCACACTGTGCATGATTCTGATGCAGATTATTCATTGTATGTGTGGTAGGCATGGCATGTGCAGCAGGAACATTCATGTTAGCTTTGCATGCATAAGAAAGATGTTCAGTAGATTTACAATGATAACATGCTTTCTTTATTCGTTCAGCCTTAACCTCTTTTATGCCTTTCTCTCTTTTTCCTTGTTGTTTAACAGCCTTAGCTCCTAATCCCAGTCTAGATTCATCTCTAGAGAAATTGATTTTCACTTGTTTAATAGGAGTTATAGGTTGTTCTTTCTGGCGATCTTCCATCTCAATCTCATATCTAGCTATCAATTCAGTCTCTTCTTCTTCTATTCTAGGAACAAGATGTTTGTAGATAGGTTTGACAGCCGATTTAAGAATTCTAGGTGTTTCCTGTTTAAGGTCACTGGAACTAGGGTCAATAGGTCTCTTTCCTTCTTTCTTAGGAAGGTCAGAATAATCAAGTCCTATACCTACTCCAGTTATTTTCTTAAATGTGTCATTATCTACATACACTTTACTAGCAGCTAGTTTGTAAGCTTCGCATTTAGTTTCTAACTCAGCTAGATTGTTCCTAAGACATGCTTCTACTTCTTCCTTAAGGACGAGCTTGTGTTCCAGAGATTTAATAAAATCTCTTAGAGAAGTATCTACAGTGCAAGCAGCCTCTAGCTCTTCCACTTTTGCCTCAAGCATTCTGCATTTGGCAACAAGTGTTTTCTGTTCCTTTTGAGAAGAGTCTAGGCTTTTGCATAACATATAGATCTCTTCACTAAGAGCCCCGTTCTGTTCCTTATAATCATCAATAGACATTTCTACTTTAAGAGTCAGAACTGGTACCTCTGGTTCCTCTGATGTCTCAGCCATGAGGGCAAAGTTTGCTACATGAGTAACATCTTCCTCATCTGAATCATCCCAAGCTCTTCCTTCTGTCACTAATAAAGCTCGTTTTCCATGTCTTTCCTTCAACAGTGCTTCATAGTTGCTTTTGAGGGCTTCAAATGTCTCTTTTGGATAAGTCTGTTTAGGCTTTTTGCAGTCCGAGGCAAAGTGTCCAGCTTCACCACAATTATAGCATTTGAACTTCATTTTGAAATCCAAAGGAGATTTGTAGCTGGTATTCTTGCCTTTTCCTTTGTAGCCTGACGAACTACCACCACCCCTAGATTCAAATCCAATACCAACTGACTGAATCGTAGGTAGACATCTGTTATGCCTTCTCCTTTCCTTATTCTAAAAGTGTCATACTCCATCTTGAGTATGAGTGTCTTGTTGCTTCTGACCTCTGCAGATCCTTCCATGACAACTTCTATCTTGTCCCAAATCTTCTTCGCTGTAGTCAGACCATTGACTATGTTGAACATTTCATGATCAAGAGATTCCATCAAGGTTTGTCGTATGGCAGTATCATAAGCTATTTGTTCCTTGTCAGCATCCGAAAACTCCGAGACCTTTTTAGGCTCAGACCGAGGTGGTATAACCACTCCTCCTTCCGTATGTGCAGGAATGACCACCATTGGAACAAATTTACCCTTGTCAAGGACTTCCATATATTCAGGGTTAACAGTCTCTAGATATAGTCTCATTCTGAAAACCCATTCTTCATAGTGATCTTTGTTGAACATTGGGATCTTGAACGCATTTTTAGGAGCCATCTCAATTCTGGTCACTAAAAGTTTCTAAGTACCCAAGACTAGGCTATGTAGAATATTTATGTAGAACTTTTGCCTAAGTCGAAATTTCTCTAAGTAGAAATTTTGCTCAAGTCGAAATCACCAAGTAGAAATTGTCCAAGTCGAAATTCTATGTAGAAATTCTCAAGTAGAAATTCTATGTAGAAATTCTCAAGTAGAAATTCTATGTAGAACTTTTGTCCTTAGAATAATTTTTCTGCAGATTACTTTAATATTGAATAAACAATATTATCTCTTTAACACCTTTTGACTTTGAATGCTTTACTCACCTAACCCACCTAACCCACATGCTAGGTACTGAGTATGTCTGTATACTTTCGGCCGAATAAAGCAAATAAAAAAGTCCAAAACCACCTTTTTATTCTTTTGCTTTTGAAAAGGAGATCAAAAAGTTGTTGGGTTGTCTTCTTTGATAAGAACAGATGATGAACACTCAAGAACACCAAATATGAAAGTACCCAGATTAATTCACAAAAATTAATTAAAATACATCCAAGCTAAATAATCACACCTGGAGCATTTAAATAATTTTTCAGATGAGTTTTCAATACAAACGATTTAAGGCACACTTTTCACGAAAATGAAAAGTAGATCTAGAAAATGAAAACTCACGATTCTTCTACTTAACACAAGGATCTATGTTTTGTATGTTAAACAAATAGCTCTGATACCAATTGTTAGGTCCAAATGTGTTGTAGAGGGGGGTGAATACAACTTTTCGAATATGAGAAGCAATAAATACGATGCAATAAATGAACACACAGATTCAAGGAATATATTTCTTATATATAACTTGAAAGGGTTGCTACAACATTCATTACAAAGTATAACAGAAGTTCAGAGAGAAGTGAATGATACTAAGCTCTGTGAATGCACTCTCTCTCTTTCTCTTGTGTTTTTCTCAAGAATTGCTCACTTACTAAAACATTACACAAGTACTTCTATTTATACTACATGTAATCTATGTCCTGTAGTCTTCAAAGACTAAGATGTACGTGGCCCAATGATGTCCACATAAATCTTGCCTTATCTTGAAAGCTTGGAAATCTGCCAATCAGAAGATGCCATGTGTCATGTTGAAGCTGCACTCTAAGTAGAACTTCTACTTGAGAATTTCTACTTAGCCATCTCGAAGTTCTAAGTAGAACTTCTACTTAGAAACTTCTACTTGGCCATCTAGAATATTTAGTACTTAGAAAATATTCTGGTCTTCAACTTGAAACTTCAATGCACATCTTGAACTTGTGATATCTTCATGTCTTCTTTATTCTTCACCAAGCTCTTGAATATGGATCTTTATTACTGACATAAACTTGCTATCAATGTCCTGACACTTGATGCAACGGTCTGGTTCATAAGTGACTAGTCTTGATAGGGTTTTTGCTTCTTGAATAAATTACCATATCCAATTACAAATGTGGCTTTCCAATATTTGCTTTCCTTCTTGTTCACTTGAAATCAATTGGTCTTATTGATACTAATAGTTATGATCTTGATTCTTGGCTTTCCAAATCACTGAGGCATGAACAACTTTGACTTGAACTTCTCTCAATGATTTCTTCTTGGATTGATCATAGTTAACATGTTGAATTGTATCAATTACCTTGTCTTCATTTAGTGTTGATTTCTTGTGACCTCTTGTTCTTGATTGTCTTCTGGTTAAGTATCTTTTCCTTTAGTTTGAGTTACGTTAGTTATAGTGTTACAAGTTTACACACTCTGCCTTTCAAAGACACCTTACAACTTGATGACTGGAAAGAAGCCCACTCTAAAGTATGTTCATACTTTTGGAAGCAAATGCTTTGTGTTAAAAGACAATTCAGAATATGTTGGGAAGTTTGATGCAAAAGCATTTGAAAGAATTTTTCTTGGCTACTCTATGGAAAGAATTGCATACAAAGTTTATGTCATCACTCAAAAGAAAGTTATGGAAAGCATAGATGTGAAATTTGATGACAGCAAACTTCCTGGATTAGAAGAAGCCAATGATGAAGATAAAGATCCTTTGAAGTTTGACAATCTAGATGATTCTGATGAGGAGATTGAAACTGAATTTGAGCCTACAATCCAACAAACTCAAGTGAATGAAGAACATGTGTCAACCAACAATGAAGAAACAAGCATCCAAGACACACCTGTGATTAGTGGCAATTTCACAGGGGGAGGAAATGTAAATGATCATGATCTGGATGATGAAGCAACATCAAGGCTGAGAAATCAATCTGAACATACAAGGAAATGGGATAGAGCACATACTGCAGATTAGATTATTGGAGATCCAAATACAGGAGTGAGGACAAGGAGAGCAACTCTAAATGAATGTCTCTATGGTTGCTTTCTATCCCAAGTTGAGCCTAAGAAACTTGATGATGCATTGTTGGATCCTGATTGGATAATTGCTATGCAAGAGGAGCTAAACCAATTTGAAAGAAGCAAAGTATGGGAACTTGTGCCTGCACCAAAGGATAGAACTATTGTTGGAACAAAATGGGTTCTAAGGAATAAGATGGATGAAAATGGTGTAGTCAAAAGAAACAAAGCAAGGTTGGTTGCAAAAGGATACTCTCAACAGGAAGGCATTGACTATGATGAGACTTTTGCCCCTGTTGCTAGACTAGAGGCCATCAGAATTTTCTTGGCATTTGCTGCACATTCTAATTTCAAGGTTTATCAAATGGATGTCAAGAGTGCATTTCTGAATGGGGAGTTGGAAGAAGAAGTATATGTGCAACAGCCACCTGGCTTTGAGGATCCACAATTCCCTCACTTTGTCTACAGATTGCTTAAAGCATTGTATGGACTTAAGCAAGCTCCGAGGGCATGGTATGACACATTGTCACAATTTCTACTGGAGAATAAATTCACTAGAGGCACACTGGACAAGACACTGTTTTAAAAGAAACATGGTAATGATATTATCCTAGTTCAAATCTATGTGGATGATATCATATTTGGCTCTACAAATGAGAAGCTGTGAGAGAAATTCTCTAAGCTCATGTAGAGCAGATATGAGATGAGTATGATGGGAGAATTAACATTCTTTCTCGGGCTGCAAGTGAGTCAAAGGAAGGATGGCATTTTTATAAGTCAAACCAAATACATCAAGGATCTATTGAAGAAATTTGACTTAGAAGAATGCTCGCCTGCAAAGACACCCATGGCTACTGCCACCAAGTTAGATGAAGATGTTAAGGGCAAGAAGGTAGATATCTTAATCTACAGAGGCATGGTTGGTTCTCTACTCTACCTCACTACTAGTAGGCCAGACATCATGTTTGCAACATGCTTGTATGCAAGGTTTTAATCAAATCCAAAGGAATCACATATGATAGCAATAAAGAGGATTTTCAGATATCTGAAGGGCACACCAAACTTGGGGTTATGGTATCCTAAGGACACAGGGTTCAATCTGGTTTGTTATTCTGATGCTGATTTTGCTGGATGCAGAGTGGATAGGAAAAGCACCTAAGGTAGCTGCCAGTTTCTTGGACAAAGGTTAGTCTCTTGGTATAGCAAGAAACAACAATCTGTGTCAACTTCCACAGCTGAAGCTGAGTACATAGCTACTGGAAGTTGTTGTGCTCAAGTGCTTTGGATCAGAAACCAACTTAGAGATTATGGACTTGTGTTGGAAAGAATTCCAATCATGTGTGACAATACAAGTGCAATCTCTATAGTTTCCAATCCTGTCAATCATTCTAGGACAAAGCACATTGACATCAGATATCACTTCATAAGGGAGCATGCAACTAATGGAACCATTGAGTTACATTATGTTCCCACAGAGAAACAACTAGCTGACATATTCACTAAGCCATTAGATGAAGCCACCTTCACAAGGTTGGTTAGTGAGATTGGAATGCTGAATTCTTCAAATTCTGGCTAAGTGAATATATCAACTAGATTGTTGCAGCAGTAAATACTTACTTTATCAAATGCTCAATATTTTTGAAGTAAGTATTGGCTGGAGTATGATTTATAAATATTCCACAATGCTGCATATGTTGAAAATCATACATCTTTAGCTTGAAATTTCTGTGAAATTTTGAGAGAATCACTATTTAATTTGGTAGAATATTCTTCAGTGAATATTTCTGGTAAATTTTAAAAGATAGTGAAAATTGAATTTTATGAGTGAAAAGTATAGTTCGATAAGTCAGACTTCTCGAATGGTTCATTGTTTTGTCATGGCTCGAGTTCTCGAATAGGCCTATCTAGAACCCTCTTGAGTTCTCGAATAGTGTCTTTTGGAGAAATCGAATAGCACACTCTGAGTTCTCGAATAGAGTATTTTAGTTCTCTAGTGATGGAGTTCTCGAATACTGTATTTTAGTTATCGAATCATTTGAAAAGGCTGATTTTTCGCTGACACTTAATCGCTTTTTGGATTTTTATTCAAAATTTCATTTCGCTCATAAAAACACATTTTATTTAGCTTAGAATTATTTTCTGAGTTAAATAACTGCCAGCTGTGAGTTACAAACTGCTTGAGATATCGAATAAGCCTTTCTTGACATATCGAATAGTTGTTTTTTACTTCTCGAATGACTGTCTTGTCGATACAAAACTTATATCTAATCGACAACTCAAGTTATTCATATATATACAATTTCACAACTGTTCAACTCATTTCGTTCGATTTCTCAAGCATCTAAACTCTTAAAACCTCTGAAAACCCTAACTGCGAATTTCTTCTTCAACCTTAATTCTCTTTTCTTCTCTACCCAAATGGCAAACACTCAACTCACCATACCATCCCAAACCAATTTCATCGCAATTACCAGTGATGTGGAAGCACCAAATGCTAATTTCAAGTGCTTTGTTCGATGGTTGTCTGAATCTTACATCAAGGGTGCACTATCAGCCAACCCAACCCTGTACATAGACTTATTAGAACAATTCTGGAGGACAGCTACAGTGGAGGTCATCGCCCTTAAGAATGCTATTACCTCATATGTTGTCTACTGCAAGATTCAAGGCGTGGATATTACTATCACTACCGCAGACATGAATCAAGCCTTGGATTTGCAGCAAGAGGCATATGACTCCCTGGCCACAGATGCTGAGTTGGAAGAATTCTTTGAATTTATCAACTACTCAGAGGCTATTAAACTTGGAAAGCTGAATAGGAAGTACTTGAGAAAGGAATGGAGCTATGATTTTGCTACACTTCTTCATGTATTCACTGCCAGGAAATCGAGTTTTGATCAGATTAGTACACCTGTGCAGCAGCTTGCCTATGCCTTGGCTCATGGGAGAAAGATAGATGTTGGACATCTCATCATACAAGAGCTATATGGGAGACTTGGTAAGAACACAGCCAAGAGAGGTACTGAAATTTTCTTTCCCCGCTTTATTCAATCAGTACTTAATTTTAAAAATGCTTCATTGATTGAATTGCCTGGATTAGATAAAAGTAAAATAGGCTATCCTAGGTCCATGACCAAACTTATTTTTGGTAACTTGGAGACTAGGAATGATGTGGATGTAAGGCTTAAGATAACTCCCCACATGGAGGGTTTGTTTAGGTCTTACCCCCACAACATGCCAATATTTGAGTCTAAGTCTCAGTTAGCACAGCCTAAGCATGAAGAACACAATGCTAACCCAAGGCTTGCTAACCAACCCTCTCAGGCAAACACTCTACCAAACACAGAGCCAACTGCATCATCCTCTCAAAAGGGTGATGTTAGTAAAAAGAAGAGAAAACAGGTTGCTTCTGAACCTTTAACCATCTTAACTGAAGCAGCCTTGGCTGTGGAACTAGGTTTAGGAGGTGAGGAACCTGAGTCACCTATCATTAGCCTAAAGAAGAAGAAGAAATCTAAAACCACCTCTTCGGTCACCCAAATGGCTGAAGTTGTAAAATCAAGGGCACACAGCTCACTAGATGTATCCTCTCAACAGGGTGCATCTATAGAATCAAGCATCCTCCCCAATGCACCTATCTGTAAAGAGTCAGCACAAGGGAGTGATAAGGCTGGCACAATACTGAGTGGAGAGCACATCACAATTGAAACTCCCTCTATCTCTCAGGGGGAGTTGCCAAAATCTAATCTACAACACACTTCTCTTCCAGAATCTACCACTCATATTTCTTTGGAGCCTGCAACTCAAGAAATTGAGGAGCAAGGCATTGATCATCAAGAATTCTTTTCTCTTGATGAGCCAATGGATTCAAGTGACTTGGTGCATGACACCTTGCTCACCACCCAGGTACCACATTTAGATGGTCAGGGAATGCATGCTGGGGCATCTCCTAATGACACCATCACAAACACAGAGGATTCACTAGTTTTAACTAGAGACTCTTTGCCTGTATCAACTACTGTTGTAACTCATCCCACTCCTATGGAGACAATAGTAGCAGAGTCTTTCCATTCGGTTACAGAAGTTGCATCTGTAACCGAGGAGTCTAGCTTGCCTAGCTCTAGCTCTAACTATATGTCTCAATGGCTGAAGCCTGTGCAACATGACAGTGCTTCAGGATCAGGGTCTGTTCCACCACAATTGACGGTTGAAGCACTCCAAAGCTTAATTGTGGATCAGATCCCTGAGTTCACAAAGATTGCTCAGCACCTTCTCACTGCAGACATGCCCAATCCAGACTATGAAGCTATCCTCTTATGCCACAGAGATGATGTAGAAATACAAAAGGCTAAGATCATAGATGAAACTGAGAGGGATGGAAACGTAGATGCTTGGCTACAAGGAAAGAATGACATCTCTCTCTCAGAAGGTCTCCAGTACCTCAGAGAAGAATACATCACTTCACTAGGGTCCAATGCCAAATCTCTCACCCCTACTGATGTGTATGAAGCAGTGAATGACAGCTTCAAGGGCATTCTCAAGGCTGCACACTACCTTGGCAAAGGTCTAAAGACAGAAGTTAATGAAGTGTGTTCAGCCACAACCAAGAAGGTGCATGAGATAAAGAGGACTTTTGACTCCAAATTCCCTCAATTGGAGACTGTAGTCAAGGACATTCTAGCCTTGAAAGGCAGAGTGTGTAAACTTGTAACACTATAACTAATGTAACTCAAACTAAAGGAAAAGATACTTAACCAGAAGACAATCAAGAACAAGAAGTCACAAGAAATCAACACTAAATGAAGACAAGGTAATTGATACAATTCAACATGTTAACTATGATCAATCCAAGAAGAAATCATTGAGAGAAGTTCAAGTCAAAGTTGTTCATGCCTCAGTGATTTGAAAAGCCAAGAATCAAGATCATAACTATCAGTATCAATAAGACCAATTGATTTCAAGTGAACAAGAAGGAAAGCAAATATTGGAAAGCCACATTACTAATTGGATATGGTAATTTATTCAAGAAGCAAAAACCCTATCAAGACTAGTCACTTATGAATCAGACCGTTGCATCAAGTGTCAGGACATTGATAGCAAGTTTATGTCAGTAATAAAGATCCATATTCAAGAGCTTAGTGAAGAACAAAGAAGACATGAAGATATCACAAGTTCAAGATGTGCATTGAAGTTTCAAGTTGAAGACCAGAATATTTTCTAAGTACTAAATATTCTAGATGACCAAGTAGAAGTTTCTAAGTAGAAGTTCTACTTAGAAATTCGAGATGGCTAAGTAGAAATTCTCAAGTAGAAGTTCTACTTAGAGTGCAGCTTCAACATGACACATGGCATCTTCTGATTGGCAGATTTCCAAGCTTTCAAGTTAAGGCAAGATTTATGTGGACATCATTGGGCCACGTACATCTTAGTCTTTGAAGACTACAGGACATAGATTACATGTAGTATAAATAGAAGTACTTGTGTAATGTTTTTAGTTAGTGAGCAATTCTTAAGAAAAACACAAGAGAAAAAGAGAGAGTGCATTCACAGAGCTTAGTATCATTCACTTCTCTCTGAACTTCTGTTATACTTTGTAATGAATGTTGTAGCAACCCTTTCAAGTTATATATAAGATATATATTCCTTGAATCTGTGTGTTCATTTATTGCATCGTATTTATTGCTTCTCATATTCGAAAGTTGTATTCACCCCCCCTCTACAACACATTTGGACCTAACAATTGGTATCAGAGCTTTATGTTTAACATACAAAACATAGATCCTTGTGTTGAGTAGAAGAATCGTGAGTTTTTCATTTTCTAGATCTACTTTTCATTTTCTCGAAAAGTGAGCTTTAATTCGTTTGTGGTGAAAAACTCATCTGAAAAATTATTTAAATACTCCAGGTGTGATTATTTAGCTTGGATGTATTTTAATTAATTTTTGTGAATTAATCTGGGTATTTTCATATTTGGTGTTCTTGAGTGTTCATCATCTGTTCTTATCAAAGAAGACAACCCAACAACTTTTTGATCTCCTTTTCAAACAGAAAAATAGTAAAAGAATAAAAAGGTGTTTTTGGACTTTGTGATTTGCATTATTCACGGCCGAAAGTGAACAAGACATATTCATTACCTAGCACGTGGGTTAGGTGGGTTAGGTGAGTAAAGCATTCAAAGTCAAAAGGTGTTAAAGAGATAATATTGTTTATTCAATATTAAAGTAATCTGCAGAAAAATTATTCTAAGGACAAAAGTTCTAAATAGAATTTCTACTTGAGAATTTCTACATAGAATTTCGACTTGGACAATTTCTACTTGGTGAATTTCGACTTGAGCAAAATTTCTACTTAGAGAAATTTCGACTTAGGCAAAAGTTCTACATAAATATTCTACATAGCCTAGTCTTGGGTACTTAGAAACTTTTAGTGACCAGAATTGAGATGGCTCCTAAAAATGCATTCAAGATCCCAATGTTCAACAGAGATCACTATGAAGAATGGGTTTTCAGAATGAGATATATCTAGAGACTGTTAACCCTGAATATCTGGATGTCCTTGACAAGGGTAAATTTGTCCCAATGGTGGTTATTCCTTCACATACGGAAGGAGGAGTGGTTATACCACCTCGGTCTGAGCCTAAAAAGGTCTCGGAGTTTTCGGATGCTGACAAGGAACAAATAGCTTGTGATACTGCCGTACGACAAACCTTGATGGAATCTCTTGATCATGAAATGTTTAATATAGTCAAAGGTCTGACTACAGCGAAGAAGATTTGGGACAAGATAGAAGTTGTCATGGAAGGATCTGCAGAGGTCAGAAGCAACAAGACACTCATACTCAAGATGGAGTATGACACCTTTAGAATAAGGAAAGGAGAAGGCATAACAGATGTCTACCTACGATTCAGTCAGTTGGTATTGGATTTGAATCTGAGAGGTGTAACTCTCCCCATGGTTGAGACTAATACGAGATATCTGAGGAACCAGCCAAAAAGCATTGAACATAGGGTCTACGCAATAAGAGAAACCAGAGATTTGCATACAACTTCTCTGGAAGAATATTATGGAATATTAAAGACCTATGAGCTGGAAACACTTCAAGATCAAGCATGGGACAATGATTCAAAGGGAAAAGAAAGTGCATCAGGATTAGTTGCTGATGAGGAAGAGTCTAAGAAGGCAATGGTTGCAGCAAAGCCTAAATCATCACTTGCACCACATCAAGTTGATAATGATGACGAGTGCGCATCTGACAGTGATGATGACTACTACACCCAAGAAGAGCTGGACAACATGGACGATAGTGTCGTGGCATACATGGCAAGGAAGTTCAGCAACATGAGATTCAGAAAGAGCAACCGACCACAGAGAAATTCTTCATCTTATTATCGGGCTGCTAGGGGTGGTGGTAGTTCGTCAGGCTACAAAGGAAAAGGCAAGAATACCAGCTACAAATCTCCCTTGGATTTCAAAATGAAGTTCAAATGCTATAATTGTGGTGAAGCTGGACACTTTGCCTCGGACTGCAAAAAGCCTAAACAGACTTATCCAAAAGAGACATTTGAAGCTCTCAAAAGCAACTATGAAGCACTGTTGAAGGAAAGACATGGAAAACGAGCTTTATTAGTGACAGAAGGAAGAGCTTGGGATGATTCAGATGAGGAAGATGTTACTCATGTAGCAAACTTTGCCCTCATGGCTGAGACATCAGAGGAACCAGAGGTACCAGTTCTGACTCTTAAAGTAGAAATGTCTATTGATGATTATAAGGAACAGAACGGGGCTCTTAGTGAAGAGATCTATATGTTGTGCAAAAGCCTAGACTCTTCTCAAAAGGAACAGAAAACACTTTTTGCCAAATGCAGAATGCTTGAGGCAAAAGTGGAAGAGCTAAAGGCTGCTTGCACTGTAGATACTTCCCTAAGGGACTTTATTAAATCTCTAGAACACAAGCTCGTCCTTAAGGAAGAAGTAGAAGCATGTCTTAGGAACAATCTAGCTGAGTTAGAAACAAAATGCGAAGCTTACAAACTAGCTGCTAGTAAAGTGTATGTAGATAATGACACATTTAAGAGGATAACTGGAGTAGGTGTAGGACTTGATTATTCTGACCTTCCTAAGAAAGAAGGAAAGAGACCTATTGACCCTAGTTCCAGTGACCTTAAAACGGAAACACCTAGAATTCTTAAATCCGCTGTCAAACCTATGTACAAACACCTTGTTCCTAGAATAGAAGAAGAAGAAGAAGAGACTGAATTGATAGCTAGATATGAGATTGAAATGGAAGATCGCCAGAAAGCACAACCTGTAACTCCTATCAAACAAGTTAAAATCAATTTCCCTAGAGATGAATCTAGACTAGGATTAGGAGCTAAGGCTGTTAAACAACAAGGAAAGAGAGAGAAAGGCATAAAAGAGGTTAAGGCTGAACGAATAAAGAAAGCATGTTATCATTGTAAATCTACAGAACATCTTTCTTATGCATGTAAAGCTAACATAAATGTTCCTGCTGCACATGCCATGCCTACCACACATACAATGAATAATCTGCATCAGAATCATGCACAGTGTGGTCAACCTAATTGTATGCCATGCACTTTTAACATCATGCAAACTTTTGTGCATTTAATGAATGCATCTAGCCAGTCATGCTCAAATACTGTTGCTAGTTCTAATATCAAGAAAAAGTATGGGAGATCCAAGACTGTCAGTCCTCCTAAAGTTAGGAGTGACAAACCTTCTCCTAAGACTAACAAATCTATCAAGTCTGAGAAAGGAAAGGAGATAGTCGAAAGCTCTAGTAATGTGAAGAAAAGTGCATCTCCTGTTGTTAAATCTGTTGATTCTCGATCTTATCAAAAAGCCGGGCCCAATCAAAGTTGGGTTCTGAAGAATGTCTAACCAATCTGTCATTGCAGGGCGTTATGCCGAATAGAAATAAAGTCATATGGGTGCTAGACAGTGGAGCATCGAGGCATATGACTGGAAACAAGTCCCTGCTTACAGAGTTGGTTATGAAGGCTGGCCCTTATGTTACCTTTGGAGATGACAGCATGGGTGTGACTAAGGGATATGGCAAACTGAAAACTGGCAATGTCATCATTGAAGATATTTCCTATGTTGAGGGACTAAAGCACAATCTGTTGAGTATAAGTCAATTCTGTGACAAAGGTTACGAAATTGTCTTCAACAAGAAAGGTGTATCAATCACTCACATCAAGGAAGGCTCACTAGATTTGAGAGGAGTTCGAAAGGCAGATCTTTTTGTTGCAGATATGGATTCAGCAAATCAGAATGAGGTCACCTGTTTCTACAGCAAAGCCTCGGATGATGAAAGCTGGTTATGGCACAAAAAGTTATCTCACTTAAACTTCAAAACGATGAATGCTCTCGCGAGGTGAGAATTGGTGAGAGATCTACCTCAAATGGAGTTCACTCCGAAAGAACTCTGTGAAGCTTGTGAAATGGGAAAGTCGAAGCGAGCATCGCATAAAAGCAAAGAAATTTCTAGTATTACTGAGCCTCTGCAACTTCTTCATATGGATTTGTTTGGCCCAGTGAATGTCCTATCTTTGTCTAGGAAAAGATATGCTTTGGTAATCGTGGATGACTTCTCCAAGTATACATGGGTATTGTTCGCAATGACGAAAGACGAAGTACCTTTCTTAATCATTGATCATATCACTCAAATTTAGAATGTTTCAACACTTACTGTGAAGACGATTAGATCAGACAATGGCACTGAATTCAAAAACGCAGTGCTAAATGACTTCTGTGTATCTAAGGGAATACGTCGTCAGTATTCAGCCCCGAGAACTCCACAGCAAAATGGAGTAGTTGAAAGGAAGAATAGAACTTTGGTTGAAGCAGCAAGAACTTTGTTGTATGATTCAAAACATTCTTTGTATTTCTGGGCCGAAGTAGTGAGTACCGCTTGTTACACTCAAAATAGAACCTTGATCATAAAAGATAAAGAAAAGACACCATGTGAGCTAATGAATAACAGAAGACCAACAATCAAATACTTTCATGTCTTCGGAGCAAAATGCTATGTGCTTATAGATGATGAAAATCTAGGTAAGTTTGCAGCAAAAGCTCGCGAAGGAATCTTTGTTGGTTATTCTACAGATGTGGTGGCAGCTTATAGAGTGTTCTTGGTGAATGATCGAAAAGTGACTGAAAGTTACAACGTCAGATTCGACGATACCAAACTCTCATCAATTTCAAGAGATTCTAGTGAACCTGAGTCCCTAAAATTTCAGAATCTGGACTTAGAAGATCGTGTAGATGAACCTGAGTTGGTTGTTCCATTAAATGTTCCAAGCGTACATGAAGAACCTGAGTCTAGTGAACAAGCTAATTCTACAAGATCAGGAGAGACTTCTTCAGTACGAACCGGCAACAACTCAGGGGGAGTAAATAGCAGCTCAAGGACTACTATTCAAGGCTCGAGTCGAGTTGACTCTAGTTCTGTAGGAGCTGGCACTAACTCAGGGGGAGTTAGTGAAAATAATCAAAGTAGTCAGCACCCCAACTCAGAAAGTCAAGCTGAATCATCAAGACAATTTCCAGGTGAACGAGTATGGAATAGAGACCATCCGTTTGAGTTAATTATTGGTGATCCAGATGCTGGTGTGACTACTAGAAGAACTGCAAGAGCTGACATGGCTAATATCTCCTTATATTCTGGGTTCTTATCCAAGCTTGAACCTAAAGAAATAGAAGAAGCTCTTGGCGATGCTGATTGGGTGATTGAAATGCAAGAGGAACTCAATCAGTTTGAAAGGCAGAAAGTTTGGAAACTGGTACCCCGACCAAAGAACATATCCGTAATTGGAGCTAGGTGGGTATTCAGAAATAAACTGGATGAAAACGGACTTGTAACACGAAACAAGGCTCGTTTGGTTGCAAAAGGTTATTCTCAGCGAGAAGGAATTGATTATGATGAAACCTATGCACCAGTTGCAAGACTTGAGGCAGTCAGGATGTTCTTGGCATTTGCAGCACATAAGAACTTCAAAGTTTTCCAGATGGACGTGAAAAGTGCCTTCCTGAATGGAGAGTTAGAAGAAGAAGTGTATCTGGAACAGCCGCCTGGCTTCGTTGATCCAGAACATGCAGATTTTGTGTATCTACTCTTCAAATCTGTCTATGGCCTCAGGCAATCCCCAAGACGATGGTATGAAGCCCTATCCTTATTCTTAATTGAAAATGGTTTTGTTAGGGGAGTAATTGATAAAACATTGTTCTATAAAGTTGTGAGAAATGACTTAATACTTGTTCAAGTATATGTGGACGATATTATTTTTGGGTCATCAAATGAGCGCTTGTGCGAGAAATTTGCCAAGCTAATGCAGGAAAAATATGAGATGAGCATGATGGGAGAGCTGTCCTTCTTCCTTGGATTACAGATTAGTCAGAGAAAAGATGGTGTCTTTATCTGTCAATCCAAGTACGTCAGAGATTTACTCAAGAATTATAATCTAGAAGATGCATCAGCAGCTAAGACTCCCATGGCAACAGCCACGAAGCTTGATGAAGACAAATCAGGTAAATCAGTTGACATCACAAGCTATCGAGGTATGATTGGCTCACTCCTCTATTTAACTGCAAGTAGACCTGATATAATGTTCGCAACTTGTTTATGTGCAAGGTTCCAAGCGGATCCTAGAGAATCACATCTCGTAGCCGTCAAAAGAATTTTTAGGTATCTCAAGGGCACACCAAATCTAGGGATTTGGTACCCAAGAGATACAGGTTTTAATCTTATTGGCTATTCGGATTCGGACTATGCAGGTTGCAGGATTGATAGGAAAAGCACATCTGGTGCTTGCCAATTTCTTGGCAGAAGATTGGTGTCCTGGCAAAGTAAAAAGCAACATACAGTATCTACTTCTACTGCTGAAGCTGAGTACATTGCTGCTGGAAGCTGTGTAGCTCAAATACTGTGGATGAGGAACCAATTGAAGGATTATGGCATGGAGCACAAGAAAATTCCAATCATGTGTGACAACACAAGTGCCATTGCCATAACCAACAATCCTGTAGATCACTCAAGAACCAAGCATATTGACATCAGGTATCATTTCATAAGAGAACATGTCGAGGAGGGGACTGTGGAGCTACATTTTGTGCCCACAATGCAACAAATTGCAGATATATTCACCAAACCTCTTGATGAAGTAACATTCAATAGGTTGGTTGGTGAATTGGGAATGCTTAACACAAGTTAGTAAAGCCTTCTATCTGTAAAATCCATGTTTATGTTTGTATGTGCAAGCTAATCAATCATTATGTGCTTAGACTTTAAAATGCCTAATTAATGATTGTTATAGTTTGCATATAGTGTGATTTTGCATGAATTCATTGTTTTTTAAGTGTCTTTTATAGCACAAATCTGTGAATTTATGCTTGTTAGATTGCATGATCATAGGGGGAGTTAAATTCATAATATTCTGAATATTGCATGATTTTTAGATGAATTTACCTATGATTTTCATGTAATTAGAGGCCTTAGAATTAAAAAACTTCATAATTTCGAGTTAGGTTCTATCTCGAAACTCATCTAGAAATTCGACTTGAATTTCGACTTAAGCTGTCAGAGTGAAGTTTTTGAAAAATTCTAAGTCTGGGAAGAATTTCGAGTTGGCTATCTCGAAATTCATCTCGAAATTCGACTTCGAGTTCGAGTTCGAGTTACCAGTGTGCCTAGTTCTATCTTCAAAATATTCGAGATAAAGTCTATCTCGAATTTTATCTTAAAAAGTTGAGATGAGGTTTCCATTTAAGGGAATATTTTGAAAAGAACTGAGAATTAACTTCGAGTTAGTCTATCTCGAAACTCAACTCGAATTTCGACTTGGTGTTCGAGATAGAGTTCTCAGTTAAGCTAAAGGGAATTTTTCGAGTTACACTCCTAACTCGAAACATATCTTGAATTACCCTGTACTTTTTGGTTCAAGGGGGTATTTTGGAAAGAATGAGATTAACTTCGAGTTAGTCTATCTCGTAACTCAACTCGAATTTCGACTTGATGTTCGAGATAGAGTTCTTAGTCTATCTCGAAACTCAACTCGAATTTCGACTTGATGTTCGAGATAGACTTCTAACTCGAAAAGTATCTTGAATTTCCTTGTCTTTCTTAGAAGGGAATTTTCCAAGTTTACTACAAATCAGTATTGTTCAAGATAGCTTTTCCCTATAGTTTTTGCTGTAAAATTGGTTAAAGTGCTTATTTGTGCTTCAATGTTCGAGTTAACCTCTATCTCGAACTTTATCTCGAAGTTCGACTTGATGTTCGAGATAGAGATGTTCGAGATAGAAATGTTCGAGATAGAGTTCGACTTAGATGTTCCCTGTATGGACTTGGTAATTTTCACTCTTTTTAACAGGGACATTTTTGTCATTTCACATTCATCTATATATACATCTCTAACTCGATGCCTAATTCACTTTACCTAATTTCATTTTCACAGCAGCCGTTTCACAAAAACAGTGCGATTTCACAGACTTCATACAATTAACCCGTGTTTTTGTGATTAAACTCATACTAATCACGAATTACTGCCAAATTTTTGACTGTTAATCACTGTGTTATCATTAATCATTGTGATACTGTGTTTTGTAACCGCATATACACGCGCATATACATACACACAAACATCAAGTTTTGTGTATCTGTTCAAAAACACGAATTCATATTCTCCACATATACGTACGATTTCACTGATAAACACACGAATATTCATCTTTGTTGAATATTCAGATCTAGTAATTGGCTGTTCATATTCCGTAGTTTAAATTTTCAGACTATCTTTTGATATTCTCGAAAAATTAAAAGGAATAAAACTTATTAATTCGTAAATTATTTGTTTTTCAAAATTAAACAAATTCACATCTTTTTAAAGAAAAACATTTAAATTAAAATGGCTCACCAATTTTCACTTGCTAAAAACAATTTTTATAATATTTCTACGGAAATTGGTGATCAACTCCCGCGGTTTAAGTTTTGGATACGATTTCTCAATTTGTACTCCAAAGCTAGCCATGCTTTTACTGCTAAACCTACACTAGTACATGATGCTTTACAGCAATTATGGACTAGTGCGGTTACTTTTGGGAGCAAATCAACCCCCTTAGGTTTCAGGTTTACCTTAGCGGGTCAGGAATATGAGGTGACTGAAGAGATTGTCAACAGAGTTCTGGGATTCCCAATTAAAGATGCTTATGATCCAGAACCTACAGCTACAGAACGCCTCAGATTCTTTGAAGAAATTGGATGTTATCCTCCGAAAGGCCCAATCACAGGAAATATCCAAAAGCAATTCTTCCATGTGGAATGGAATTACTTTTTCGAGGCCATCACAAGATGTTTTCGGGCACGCGAAAAAGACTTTCATCAAATTCCAATTCCAATGCAAACCTTTGCAGTTTCCCTAGCAAGAGAACTGGATATAAATTATGGACGAATAGTTCTCTCTGAGATAGTGGCCTCAATGGGATCTCTTGCAAGCAGAGACCTCACTACAGCTGATGTTGTCTGCTGGTTTCCTCGGTTCCTACAAATGCTGATTAATGACTTAATACCGAAGGATGCTCTTGCTGTTAGACAGAGATTTGCCGGAAGCCCAACATCTGCATCGCTAGGGATGGGCACTAAGTCACTTTCAACCATTGCTAATCAGGATAAACATCAAGGTAAACCTATGTCAATTCCTGAAAATATTCAAATGTGGCTTAGATATGATGCAGGAGTTACCAATTTGGAGGCATCATCACAAGTTTCATCACATGCTCAAAATCCATCTGTTCATGCTGAGGCATTTGATGAGATTCCTGATGAGGAAAGCGATGATGCACAAGGTAATCAATCAGGTAATCTCTCCCTGCATACTATTCATTCCTCCTCCTATGTATCTGATTCCGTGACCCAAGAGACTGCTAACCCGCAGGATCTATCCCAGGGTGAGAGCTACATTTCTGAGTCCAATACACATTCTTATTCTCTTTCACCATTGTTAACGGAAGTCAGAAAGCCAGCACGTGTATATGTAGAAAATGATGAGGAGAATGAACCCGAAGAGCAGCAACTTATTCGAAAGAAAGCCAAACTTTTCCACGCTGCTACTTCACAACCACAGTCAAACCCTAGTGTGTCACACGCAACCACTCCACCTCACGAGAGTGGTTCTCCCTTTAAACAGTATACACATAGGGATTTTGATGACAGTTTTGTACCTTTTGATGATCCTGTTGCTTCAAAAGGACATGGAGTTTTAACAACTTCAGCCGTACCTTCACCGGTACGTACTGATGCTGCAAAGAGGATCGGTTCTAATGTCGTACAAGAACACTTTGCAGCCGCTCAGCCTGAGATTCCAACTCAGGATATAACAGACATAGATCCCATAACTGCCAATTATTTTGCTTATCAAATTTCTGCAGGTACTGCTTTATATTTCGGATCAATAATTGAAGACATACACGAGCGTGAGACAGGGAGTGTGTGTGAGAGGTTAGGGAGAGAGGGACCTTCATTTTCAAGGCCCGAAACCGAGCGTCAAATACCAATAGAACGAGTATTAGAGCGAGGTCACCTAAACCAAACACCGTCCCTTAACATTGAAAATCTTGATACGCGTATGACTTCTATGGAAAATCAGATGAAGCAGTTCGGACAGACGATGGGGCAGTTCGGGATGAACATTGGAAACAACCAAAGGGCTCTAGACGATTACGCAGCAAGAATGGCAAGTCAAGCTACAGCTTTTGATGATTTGACAAATAAGGTCAATGACTTTGGCCATGCTGGTGGTGTCTTGGGAAGCACTCTCAATGAGAGGATGGGGGCATTGGAGTCTACAATGCATACAATGGCTGTGGAGATCAGTAGAATGATGTTCGCAGTCAGGAGTTTTGTCCCCCCCGAGTGCTTCGAATCGCAACAACCTCCCCCCGATGCTGGTGCAGGTGGTGCTAGTGGAGCGGGAGCCTCTGGTTGTGGTTTTGGAGGTTCCTATGCAGCTGGTGGATCTGAAGACCAAGGTGGAGCTCAGGATAACTCACCTAAGGGGGAGAGTGGAAAGGAGACGAGACAGCAGGCAGTTCACATCGAAGAAATTGAAGAACCCGCTGATCTTGTCAAGGAACCAGAAGTTGAGCCGTCTGTTGATGAAGAGGCTCTGAGGATGAGAAAGGGTAAGGCGGTAATGGTTGATGAACCATTTGTTGACCTGAGTCATCAGGAAACAGTACAGGAGGTACTTGACTCAGATTCTGACATGGAAGACGTACCGTTGGCACACGCTATAAAAAGATCTTTGAAGGAATAAGGTGGAGGTGCTGGGATGTCTTCCGGAATGCCTGAAGAATTTCCTGTTGATGAGGAAACCCTTAAAGCTCAACAGTTAGCCTTGGAACAAGCTCAGTTCTATAAAATGAAGATGATGCAAGAACATGCTGCGTTCCTAGAAAAGAAGGTGGAGCTACAAGGGAAGCAGTATGATCATGAGCTTGCAAGGCTAGCTGATCCTCAAGTTGATCTGGACAAACGAAGGATAGGGCAGAAATGGGATGAAGCAAGGAAGATAATGATGGGACCCTGTGCGAAAGGAGTTCATAACAAGGATGCAGATGATCTGTTCTACAACTTGAATTTGTAGAATCCAATGACTGGGGACTATATAAATGCTTTGAAGAGATTAATTTCTAAAGTCAGGGTTGGATACAATGCAAATCTTAAGGAGTGGCAGGTTATCTTGTCTTTGGTAGAAGGAGTCCCAACATCTTTCCTATATGTGGATGACCAATTCATAATGAGAAGATCTGCGTCAGAGTTGTTCTTGCTAGCGACTAAAATTCAATACTCTCAATCTGAGGAGCTAAGCATTCTGTACAGGGATCAGTTAATGCAGCTAGCAGAGGACAAGGGTCCAGAATTCTTAGCATATCCAAATTTTGTCCGGATGGTAGTTGACGGAAAGATGAAGAGGGTTAGCATGGAGGAAAATGATCTAATGGAGCTTTCAGTAGAATCTCTCAAAGCTGTCTGTAGACAAATGATGAGTAAGGGATTCGCTTCTGAGCTTAAAGATAAATCCGTGAAGATCATTGAAAGAGTTATATTTAAGAAGAGCAATGAGGTGTGGAAGTGTGATGTCATTGCTCCAAACCCTCTTGATGACGTGAAGATTGAGCCGGAGCTGATAGAGAAGAAATGGAATATTCTTCAAGCCATGAAGAATGTAGATGAAGCTCTGACTCTTCCTTCTGGAGCACTAGAACAAGGAGAAATAAGGGAGGCTATTGGTGTTCCAGGAAGTGATAGTGTATACTGGATACACGCTTATGTTGAAGATACAGCTGATGCCTTAGTATTCATAGATGCAGACCAGAATCAAACAATCTTGCATATGAGTAGACAATGGCTGCTACGGACTCAAGATGCTGCATTTCTGGAGAGAGTATTATATGTATTCAAATGGGGCGAAGTGGAAGATAAGTTTGTTGAAGAAAAGCAGAGACTCATGAGTTACCTGTCTGACATAGTGGTGGAAAAGAAGCGAATGGAGCGAGATGCGGCTAGTGTCCACAATATTAACCGTGTCAAGGGCTACCCCAAGATGATCTATTATCAGTTTAAAGCTGATAAAACACATTGGAAATCTCAGCTCATAATGAAGAACTTTGAGGATATTCCAAAGATCAGGACTACTCAGGAGGTGGACAAACTCAGAAGGCTTTTCAAACATCCTTATCCAGAGCCCAAGAATCCTCTAGAAATGGAAGCTGTAAGTCTGTTGAATGCTAGGTGGAAGCAGCTTAAAGATCCAGTGTACAAGAAAGAACAGCAGCAGAAGGAGAAGCGCAAAAGGCAGAAAGAAGAGAGAGACCAAGCTGCTGAAGCTAGAAAGAGGAAACCGAATTAGGGTTAAAGGTCAGAGTGGTGTGAACTTGAAGTTGGAAAAACTTCATGTCTTTCGGTTGCTTTAACTCACTTGAGGAAAATTCACCTTAGAGTGAATCCAATAAGGTGATACAAGATTGACTAAAAGGTATGAAATAATCCAGGTGATAGGAATCACTCAAATGATCTTTAATTCGAAGTTCGAATTCTGTTTCTAGTTTAAGTTCTTTGTATTGTTTTCATGTAAATTTCAATTGTAAATTATTCAAGACTGTAATGTTAATTATCTTTTCTCGTCTCATTGTTTAGTTGAGTTATCCTTCATTAATTTGAATGTCATTGTTAGACAATCAAATTGGGGGAGATTGAAAGGCAGAGTGTGTAAACTTGTAACACTATAACTAATGTAACTCAAACTAAAGGAAAAGATACTTAACCAGAAGACAATCAAGAACAAGAAGTCACAAGAAATCAACACTAAATGAATACAAGGTAATTGATACAATTCAACATGTTAACTATGATCAATCCAAGAAGAAATCATTGAGAGAAGTTCAAGTCAAAGTTGTTCATGCCTCAGTGATTTGAAAAGCCAAGAATCAAGATCATAATTATCAGTATCAATAAGACCAATTGATTTCAAGTGAACAAGAAGGAAAGCAAATATTGGAAAGCCACATTACTAATTGGATATGGTAATTTATTCAAGAAGCAAAAACCCTATCAAGACTAGTCACTTATGAATCAGACCGTTGCATCAAGTGTCAGGACATTGATAGAAAGTTTATGTCAGTAATAAAGATCCATATTCAAGAGCTTAGTGAAGAACAAAGAAGACATGAAGATATCACAAGTTCAAGATGTGCATTGAAGTTTCAAGTTGAAGACCAGAATATTTTCTAAGTACTAAATATTCTAGATGACCAAGTAGAAGTTTCTAAGTAGAAGTTCTACTTAGAAATTCGAGATGGCTAAGTAGAAATTCTCAAGTAGAAGTTCTACTTAGAGTGCAGCTTCAACATGACACATGGCATCTTCTGATTGGCAGATTTCCAAGCTTTCAAGTTAAGGCAAGATTTATGTGGACATCATTGGGCCACGTACATCTTAGTCTTTGAAGACTACAGGACATAGATTACATGTAGTATAAATAGAAGTACTTGTGTAATGTTTTTAGTTAGTGAGCAATTCTTAAGAAAAACACAAGAGAAAAAGAGAGAGTGCATTCACAGAGCTTAGTATCATTCACTTCTCTCTGAACTTCTGTTATACTTTGTAATGAATGTTGTAGCAACCCTTTCAAGTTATATATAAGATACATATTCCTTGAATCTGTGTGTTCATTTATTGCATCGTATTTATTGCTTCTCATATTCGAAAAGTTGTATTCACCCCCCCTCTACAACACATTTGGACCTAACAAGCCTGTAAGTCTACCTGCACCAAGATGGACAATGGTTTGGCTATTCTCAAAGATGCTGTCACAGCCCTGGGGCACAAATTCCAAAATCTCACTGATCAGACAATTAAGGCCAATGCCATGCTTAGGACACTCTTTGAAAATCAATATGGAGACAAGCTGGTCACTGAGGTCCCTGTGCATGAGCTGTCTAGGTTTGAAGTGCAGAGACTTAAAGAACAATCCCTGTCTGGCTTCAAATCTACTGCATTATTCAGTAAGGTAGATGCACTTGAAAAGGAGGTAGCTACTCTCACTCAGTCTAATGCTCATCTTACAGACAAGGTACAAACTCTGACTGAGCAGTTGAACACTCAAGCCACCACCACAGCTGATGTTCTTCTGCATCAACAATCAATGTTGTCTGCAATGATGAAGCACATGGGTCTCCCTCTACCTGAAGAATCTTCAACCCCAAAGGTCACTCCTACAGCCTCTGTGCCTGACAACAAGCCTAAGGGGGAGAAGAGGACATCAAGAAACTCAAGTACAAAGGGGGAGAAACCACCAGTAAAGGGCATCAAAATCATTGAAGGTGGTCATCAAAGAACTTCAAAATCTCTAACTCATGTGCCTGGCAAAGGAAAAGACAAAGTTGATGAGCCAACTATTTCTCTGCCAGTTGTCACTCTACCAACTGTGCACATCACTACTTCCAGTGGTCAAAAGCAATCTATTACAACCACAGTGGTTGCAGGGAGTATGCTATCTGACAGACCTCAAATCTCTATATCTAAAAGTGCCAAGCCTGTAGAAGTGAAGGTGGTCACTGAGGCCAAACTACAAGAAATTGCAAACTCAAATGTCTATCATGATGATGCATTCTTGGAGTTTTTGAAAGTCTCAAAAGAACAGGCTGGTGACACTCAATTGTATCTAAGGAGCTTGAAGGATCAGATCGATTACTTCACTGTGGTACCTAGAAAAGTTGATAGCTCATGGCTCAAGGAAGTAATGATGGTAGCAAAATCTAGAATCTGGCATCTAACCTACAAAACTCTACAAGCCTTGAAACATTCAGAGATAGATGCGCTGATTGAGCTCATAGAGAAGAGGAATGTAAATGAAAACAATAAGAGTCTGTATGATGACTTGAGGAATGGCCAACCTTCAAGGCTGCTAGAAGTGATTAAGAAGCCATGGACAATCATCTATCAGTCTGGCACCAGAGTTGAAGAGATTAAACAATTGGTCATTCCCAATGATCTCACTTCTCGAAATCACAGACTCATTATTGCCATCATTGATCTACTGCAAAAGAAGAAGGGGACAAGTACTGCTGAAGAGATAGAGGCACTGCACATTCTCAGATCATACATTACAACTGGTGTAATTCCAGAAATGGCCAAGCCAAGGAGGAATAAGGATGATGAAGATGAAGACAAGAGTGATGGGAGGAGAAGTCATCACAGGAGTGATAAGGGGGATGAGGATAAGAAGAAGAAGAAAGACAGCAAGGATAAGAAGGATGATGACCAAGGCAAAGTCTATGAGAGGAAGAATGGAAAACAGCAAGCCTTAGGCATTGCTAGCAGTAATCTCACCACAACACAAGACTCTAAGTCTAGGGTGAATGCTGTTAGTAATGACCTACCAAAATCTAATCCCTTGGCTTCTGCAACTGTTTTACCACCTCAAGAAGAGAAGAAGATTCAAGTCAAGAAACCATCTGTATATTTCAAAAAGCAAACTGCTAATGGAATACTACAATGGTCCATGAACAAAGGTCACATGCTACTGCCAGGCAACCATGTAAAAAGGATCAAATTCAAACAAGCTGCAAGGAAACCAAAGCTATCCAAATCAAGGACTCTGACAATCTATCCAGGCTTAAAACTCCAACCACTAGATGAAGATTTTGATGAAGACCAACTGCAATTCTTACAAGCTCAAAGAATCTACCATGTTGCCATTGTTGATAACTGTCTTGAGATCAAATATACTGATGGAAGGGAGGAGAAATTCAAACAAGGAGGATGTCAACATTGGGGCAAGCTACATGACATAGAAAGAATCATTGCATTGTTGAGCTCAGAAGATAAAGTGGAAAGAGTATGGAAGCTGGAGCTAATTGATTTTGTGAAGATGAAGAGAGATCATGAGGAGAGAATCAGAAAAGAGTGTCTTGAGAAATGGCTAGCAAGGGAGAAAGAAATTGAGAGACTGGAGATTGAAGCAGAAAAGCTAAGGGCAAAGGGATTGTGTAGAGTTCAGTTTAACCCCTATGTGGTGAAGTATAGGAGGAGAAATGGGGATCAGGTCCACATCAGAATGAATCTACTCAACCACTATCCTGCAAACATTCTGAAACCAGTACTTGAAGATTTCAAAGACTCAATTTTGCTTGAAGAATAGGATGCTATGGCAGAAATAATAAAAGCTATGGATGAGAATACAAGGAAGGAGAAAGAAAGAAGACAGAAAGCATATGATGATTTGCAAGCTAAAGCTATGGAAATGGAAACAAATGACAATGGCTAGTACTTCATCATAGGCTGTAAGATTACTCACCCTGTAGTTCTATCCACGTTGCTAATCAAAATTCATACATGTACTGTCAAGTTTTATCTTTATGTATGTTAGGCTTGTTATCAGACATGAAATTGTGACTAAGGGTCTTACTCACAATTTGGGGGAGATTGTTAGTCACAGAGGCATGCCTGAATACATCTAATAACAAGCCTAAGTATGTGTAATGCTATGCATTACCTACATGACCTCTTAACTGAGGGAACCTCTAGTTGTAGAGTTTCTATTTGTTCTGTACTTGTAATAGGCATCAAATCCGTTGTGTAACTGTACTTATAAAGTCAAGAATAATGCTTGAAAGAAATTCCAAGGTTCATGCCTCAAGCAAGGAAATAAAGACTGCCAAATAATCACAGTTGGGATTTGAAGAAATGAAGAATTTGCCTAAGTACCAATTCGAGAAGTACATTTGTCTATTCGAGAAGTCTAACATTCGAGAAGTCAGAGATTCGATATCTCAGAAGACACTATTCGATATCTCTGAATACACTGTTCGATATCTCATTCGATATCTCAGAGATTCGATATGTCTATTACTCTATTCGAGAACTCATGGAGTCAACAAGTCAAAGCATCATTTGAGTTCTCTAAGAGTCAACAAGTCAATGCTCTATTCTATATCTCAAGGACTAAAGAAGCTATTCGACATCTCAGGGATTCGATATGTCAAAATGCTCTATTCGATATCTCAAGGAGTCCTAGAGAAAAGAGCTAATCGAGAAGTGATTCGATATGTCAATATAACGCTATTCGAGAACTCAGAGTTATCGATTAAGTCAATTCGAGTTCTCGAATCAATCACTTAGCCACTTCTCGAATACATTCTTGGAGACAAAATACTGAAGAATTGTACAAGTCAGAAACCTGCAACAAGCCAAGATGCTTTATTTGACTATGTACTATAAAGCACATTGGAAAACCTACAAAGAAGCTTGGAGAGATAAGACAAAGGGACAAGGAGCTAAAGAAGTGGATCTGAACAGGCTTTGCAAAGTCAAATCTGTAGCCGTTTGGACTCTTACTCAAATGAGATAGACATACTAGAAAGTAGTTTGTTTTACCTACCTTATTTGTAGTAAGTAGGTGTATCCATGTCTATAAGGATACAGCCTCACTTCCTTAGCAGATAAGTTTTTAGAGATAAGAGTTTCATATACATCAGAAGAAATATCTCTCCGAGAAAAACAAAGCTGAGAATACTATCATTTGTATTCACAGATTGTAGCAAAATCTTTATCTAATAAAATATTAGATTAAAGTGATATTGTGTTGTGTTTGTCTTTGTTATCTGCACTTACATATCTCACACAAGATTCAAGAACAAAGAAAAGTTCAAGAATCCATTCACCCCCTTCTGTATTCTTTTACTGTATTCAATACTCAACAAAGCTAATTATTATAAATGTATATTTGCTTAATTTAAATAACATAAATATTGTACATCATATTATTTTAATTGATTCATATTTTTTTGGTAAAATATAAAAAAAAGTTCATATACGTCATTAGCATCTTGTATGTGATTTTTAGAAAACAATTGTACAGTTAGATTTGAAGTTTGACGCAAGGTAATTTGAATCGTGTTGAGTTTGAATTTTAGATTATCGAGTTTGAGTTTGATTTATAAATTTAAATTGAGTTTAAAATTTAATAAGTCTAAAAGTTATATTTAAAATATGAGTTAGTTCAAGTTTCTAATATTATAAAAATTTATAAATATCAAATAGTGATCAACACATAACTAATTATATTTAAAATTATGCTAATAACATGTATGAGATATTGGGTAAACATTACCATTTCATTTAAATACAAATATGATATATCTATTATATATTAGCAAAATATGAGATGTAATATATAATAATCAACGCATATATTTACATACATAAACATACTTACATTTACATTCATTTAAATTATTGATTTGTTAATCAATAATTTGAACGATTTTCATTTACATTGCATACATGACAAACACACAATAATCAAAGCATTTCAACAATATATGAATTATTATTTGAAAACATATAACATGTTTATTCCAGTTTTATGAACTACATACGTGAGAAAAAACAACTATCCCTTGTAACAATTTTCATGTTCATATACTACAACGCAAATAAATAGGTATTGAAATGATGAAGATTATATGCAAGAAGAAATTGAGTAAACCAAATACAGTAGAATAATAAATTGTTTCAAATTATTTTATCGAAAAAGACATTCGTAAGAATAAAATATAGAAAAGTTGATATTTAGAAATTTTATAAGAGGCATACCATTTGTGGTTGTTGTTGACTATGATCAACACTTACGAAAATTCTACATATCCATGCATTTGAAGATTGCGATAATTTTATTTTTGATTCAGACCTTAATCTCTTATTCGTAGTTTTGGTAACGTGTGGGATTAGCATTTTCATATGGATATCTAGGGGAGGGAAAAAAACATATTTATCAATTTTTGTTAACCCGAATTAAATAAATGTATTTAAAAGTTCACGAACTAATGCTCTGGTATAGGATTGTGGAACCATATGATTATATTTTATTTTATTTTTTATATTTATACACATTCACACACCCACCTTGTATTTGATAAGATTCGAATCCTCGACATCACATAAAGAGAGCAAGGGAGATACCGCTACATTAAGAGGTGAGAGGTACATGACTATATTTAATTTATTAATAAATAGATTTTATATGCTTTCTCATCTCATCTAAATATTCCTTCAAAGTTTTTATCACACATCTCGACATGTAAACTAGGCGAAGTTTGATCATACCCTTCCATGTAAACTGGGGGATGACGGTTGCTACTCAACTATTCAACCGTAAAATCAATACTGTTGGAAGAGATTTGTAAAGGAAGTCGTTCTCTTGTATAATAACCACTCATCTAAATCCAATTTTGTCTTTAAAAAAGAGATCGAAACACATGTTTTAAACCCAACATGTGCTAACCATCATGTTTAACTCTTCATCAATCTATCTTGGAGACCGGATTGAATCAACAAATTCTAGATACCATGTTAAATAAGTAAGAGGGTAGAATTTACTTAACATTAGCCTTCTTTTTCTCCCCATCTTCAGATATGGTTGGAAATGAACCAGCTACATGATGGGTCAACCGTGGGATAGAAGACGATCCGTCATCCTCGGGTGGTGGAACGCCATCTCCGCCATCTTGGTGTTGCGAAACATCGTATCCGTCATCATCATTCGACGGAACGACGTTTTCCTCATCATCGTTTGGCGGAACATCATCGACGACACCGAAGCTTGAGGGATTATGGAAAAATCGGGGGAAAGTGTTTCTTTTGTTTCTTTTGGTTTTTTTCCTTTTCCGACCATCAGAGGTGTTTGTGTTTGTATGCTTGGGAGGTATTTGTGTTTGATGCTTGGGAGGTGTTTAAACTATCCACCCACACAACGTTGAAATTTAAGGTGAAAAATACGAGTAAAGAATATAAATATTAAACTACTCCACTCCGCAGGTTTGACTGTATACGAGTAAAGAAAGCTAGTAGTAGTATTGTACTTGCAGTGGTGGAGTGTTTGCATGGAGAGTGCATAATGGTGAAATAAATTAAAAAGTGTGTAGAGTAAATAGAAATTAAGAGGCTCACGTCTGAACTTAGTTTAGGTAGTAAAGAGGCAGCAGTAAATATGAGAAAGGAGTGAATAGCTAGTAAAAGTGTATGTATAGGTTATAGCTAACTAATAAATGGTACACGTAATTAAGTATTTGTAATATAGTATTTTTTTCTCTACTTGTGGTATTGTAGCCTCATTGTAAAAAAAATGTTGGTTTGTCTTCTATAATCATGTAGATGGTAAAAGAAAGGGGTTCCATAAGTGATTACTACAATTAATAATCACCAAATCCACTAATTAATTTATTATATATATAATACACCAACACAAGATAAAATTGTGAGATTTTTTAATGCATTTGAAATGACTAATTTATCCCCATGTTTAATGTTTAAATAAAAAATGTTGTTAGTGGGAATCGAACTTGAGTCTATCAAGTAACTTATGCATTCTCTTACCACTTCACCACATTGTCACATGTGTTTTCACATCATACACGTAATATGTGAATGTCATTTAACAGTAATGCATTTGTCTAATTTCAAAACATATAAATATAACTATGGAGATAAATTAAACTTAACTAATATTTTTAAATTGTACATGTTCGTAACACTTGAGCACAATAAACATGTGTAATCAATTATACATATGTATGTGTTGCGTGAATATTAAATATATAGTATTTTGATTATTGAGACGTATTAACAATATGTTAGTCACGATTTTATTTGTACATTTATATATAAATTAATAATATATAGTATATAGTCTACTTATACATATTTCTGAATTATTTAAACTAGCTTAAAACCCGTGCGATGAACGAGATTTTGTAATACAATTTTTTTAATTTGAATTGAATTTTTTGGTTGGTGGGAATTGAACTTGGGTCATACAACAAATTTAGACCCAATCATACCACTAGGCTAGCCATTCATTTGTGTCATAAATTATACACATAATATGTGAATGCGTGTGTGCGACTTGACTGAGAAATAGTTGGAACATATTATTTTTTTAAAATGAAAAAATGCATAACTTCTTCGTTAAAACAACATACAAAATAAGATTAATTGATTGTAAAACTAATATCTAAAATCTATTTTATACTCCCTCCGTCCCCTCATTTGTTTACATTGGAGGAGGACACGGAGACCAAGACAATGCATAAAAATTGAGTAAAGTTAGATGAAAAGTGGGTAAAGTGGTGGGACCCATCAATATATAATAATAGATTTGGGATAGTGGAGGAAAGTAGTGGGTGTAATAGTGTTTTTTATTATTAAATATAAGATAGTGGGGGAAAGTAGTGGATGTAATGGTGGGGTAAATTTAATATTTATGGTAACGTCAAGAAATGAGAGGGACATCCCAAAATAGTAATTGTAAAGAAATGAGAGGGACGGAGGGAGTATATAATACACGAACAAGACTTAAAATTCATGAGATATTTTATTCATAATTTAAAATGACTGATTATCTCTATATTGTTGTTTAGGTATGTTAGGAATATGTTGTACTTGATGATAACTTCACAATCAATCAAATTGTTTAAGGTTTTGTAGCTGTCAACGGATGAGGATTTATAACTCTATCCGTTGACAGGTAGCTCATCAACGGATGAGGTTTTGTAGCACACTGCAGTATCTCTATGTTATCAGTTGATAGTGTTTTTATCCACAGTCATGTTGACTATCAACGGATAGGCAGAATAGGGTAGCCAATTGTAAATAAGCTATGCTATGTAATTCTGTCTAAGTGAAAGTGTATCAATGGATGAAGACTAAACTCTATCAACGGATACAACTCAAATCCACTCTATCAACGGATACAGCTCAAGTCCCAATATCAACGGATACTGCTCTATACATCATCAACGGATGTCAGTATACATCATCAACGGATGTCAGTGTACATCATCAACGGATAATCATTGACACTGATTTCTATGATTAGCTGGAGATTAGCAGTTGATAAGGACATGTTTGACTGACAGATCACATGAGTTGAAAGTAGATACAAAAAGCAGTATGGCAGCCATACTTTGGAAACACAGAAGAAAGAAGCATTCCACTTACACTATGAATACAAGAAAGGTGCAGGAGACATGTCTGAACACAAGGACAACCTTTCGGCTACATGTGTATTTGGAGTGTAGTAGCAAGTCAACTAGAATTAGATTAGTATTATCTTATTCCAGTAGTACTTGTAAAACTTGGGATATATAACCAAGTGTAGCAACTCTTTGTAGGTTAAGAAAACAGACATATTTGCTTAGGGTTTCTTGAATATCTTTAGAAGCAAAGAGTTGTAAAACGGCAGCTGTGTACATTTTGTATCACAGAGTTTTCTTCAAATAAAAGCTTCAGGTGGTGCATATTAACCACCTGATTTTATATGTGTTTGTGTTTAATTCTTACATTGCAATTATCTCTTCATAAGTTTCTGAAGTTCTTATCAGAAATTTATAAATATCAAGAATTGTATTCAACCCCCCCTTCTACAATTATACAAGTGTGTAATCTGGGAATAACAATTGGTATCAGAGCAAGCTTCTAACATATTTGAAGTTTAAAGATCAACACACTTCCAACATGTCTAAAAAGGATTATGGAGTGAAGATTCCAGTTCTTGATAGAGAAAATTACTTTCACTGGAAAGTAAAAATGCGTCTACATCTCTCGTCTATTGATGAGGGTTTTGTGGATTGCATTGACAAGGGTCCTCACGTTCCAATGAAGACGGCAACAAGAGTTGGCCTGGCTGATGATGTGCCTGACACCTTCATTCCCAAACCTGTTTCTGAGTGGAGTCTTGAAGATATTGCAGAAGTCCACAAAGACAAAAAGGCCATGAATATTCTGTTCAATGGTCTAGAAACAGACATGGTTGACAATGTTATTAACTGCACTACCGCCAAGGAAGTATGGGACATTGTTCAAACCCTGTGTGAAGGAACAGAACAGGTAAGGGAAAACAAGATGCAACTACTAATCCAACAGTATGAACATTTTCACTTTAAGAGTGGAGAAACATTGAATGATACATTTAGTAGATTTCAAAAGCTACTAAATGGTTTGAAACTGTATGGAAGAGTCTATCAAGTTAAAGACTCTAATCTCAAATTTCTGAGATCACTGCCCAAGGAATGGAAGCCAATGACTGTTTCTCTAAGAAACACTCAAGAGTACAAGACATTTACTCTTGAAAGGCTCTATGGAACTTTAAAGACCTATGAGCTGGAAATGGAGCAGGATGAAGAGATTGAGAAGTCTCAAAAGAAAAGTGGGTCAGTTGCACTCGTTGCCAATTTGGAGCAAAAGGAGGAAAGGACAGAAACTGCTAGTTCTACACCAAACAGGGAGGTTTGTAAAGGTAGAGCAGAATCAAGCAGGAGCAAGGAAAAGGTGTCTGAGGAATTGAATGCCCTTCAGCAGGATGAATTGGATGAGATAGATGAGCACTTAGCTTTTCTATCTAGGAGATTCTCTAAGCTGAAATTCAAGAGAAACTCTGGGATGGCCAAGCCATTTAACAAGGATTTTTCCACAAACAACTATGTGGATAAATCCAAAATTAAATGCTACAATTGTGGGATTGCTGGTCATATGATAAGTGAATGCAGGAAACCTAGATCTGAGAACAAGGGAAAGCCAACTGAGGTTGTTGACTATAAGAAGAAATATTTTGATCTTCTCAGGCAGAAAGGAAAGGCATTCTTGACCCAAGAGTATGACTGGGTTGTTGATGACAATCATTCTGATGATGATGCTGATGATAAGTGGATTTTATATCCACTGGGAATCCCTCCGTTTGGCTTAAATTGATTGTTTTGGACTCAAGTTGTTGTAGTTTTGATGTGTTTTGCTGAGTTGTGCAGATTTACGAGAATGTTGATTAAAGTTGATGCTTTTATCGTTCTTGGAGAATTAATTAATTAAAATTCGGATTTTTGAGAAGGGCTGCGCAGCTTATACTGTTTGGGCCATATCTGGAGTTCTAGAAGTCCGTTTTCAGCCCATTTACAGTCCACGCGAAGCTTGAGAGATTTTCTACAATATGGGATAGGTTTCACACGACCAGGCCACGTGTGGTGGGCCCAGGAAGCACGACCAGCAGATAGATGGGAGCAGACAAATTACTGTTTTGCCCTTTTCTAGTTCTAATTGTATTTTAGGCAATTTTTAATACCTGAATTGAATTCTAATTGTAATAGAAGGTAATATCTTGCTGGGCAAGATTTGTAGAGCCTATTTAAACACATCTTACCATTGTAAATCATAACAATTGATAGCTGTAAATCGTATCAAGGTACTTTAGATCTTCAATTCTTTCTTCAATATTATGTTTTCATTCATTATCATTATTATTATGTTTTCTCTATTAAATATGCGTAACTAATTCTCTAATCTGAGGATTGGGTAGTATTCCTTGGTATTCATGCATGCTTGATTATGTGATTTTCGGCCTGGCTGATTTGTTAATGAGATCTTAACACAATTAGGGGAGTCATGAACCTTTGATTGTATTCTAGGGATTGTAATAAGCTTGGGAGAGAAGTTGCAATCTTAGTACATGATTTAACAGACATAATTTGAATATTAGATCGGGAGATTAATAGGAGAATTGTGAGACATATAATTCTTGGTAATTAACAGTTTATAGATATACTCTGATTGTATCACGGGAGTGTCAATTAAGGTGTAGCTGTAAGCACTATATCGTAGCCTGGGAGGGTGCAGTATAACTTTAGAAGAATTGTTTTCAGCAAGGTAGGAACATATATATCACATTAATATTGAGCATGTATTGAAACCAGGTGAAGAACCCCAGTTCTTAGATTGTTTTCCAACATATTTGAATCTCAGTTTAAAATCAATTCTTAGTGCTTATAATTAGTTCTTGGTTAATTTAGTTAAAACACAAACCCAAAAATTCTTCTCACACACTTCTAGACGTAAAGAGATAAGATACTTGAACTTGATATTACATTCAGTCCTTCCCTGCGAACGAACAACAAAAATACTACTAACAAATTGGCGCCGCTGCCGGGGAAGGCAGTATAGTTGAGTTTTGGTGAATTGTTTCTTATTGTTTAGATTTTAATTGGTTCCACAAGTTGTTTTGTTGGTGATTTTCAGGTGTATGCTACGTTCATCTTGCGCTAGAAAATTGGAATTTGACCCTGAAATCGAGCGTACTTTGAGAAAGCTAAGAAAAGATAAAGCTAAGATGGGAGATCCAGAACCTCGACCAGCTGTTAATGTTGATCAATCTTCTATTTGGGACCATGAGACACCGAATCCAGCCAATTGCATGTACAAAACTCCAGAGATTGGTGCAGCTCAGTTCCATATTAATCCGAGCTTAATTCAGATGATCAGCAATCAAGCTTTTGAAGGAGACATTGAATTAGAAGACCCACACAGACATCTAGAGCGTTTTGTGCAGATGTGTGGCTCATTCAGAATCACTGGTGTTACGAGTGATCAGATTCGTCTCCATATGTTTCCCTACTCTATTAAGGGAAGAGCTTTGGAGTGGTTTCAACAACTTCCAAACACTTCGGTTGCTACATGGGAGAGTCTTTCTACGGCATTCTTGTCCAAATACTATCCCTCTGACAAGACGCAACAGTTGAGGACTATGATTATGAGTTTTAAAGCACAACCGGGTGAAGGTCTATATCAGGCATGGGAGAGATTCAAGGCACTGTTGAGGAAGTGTCCACATCATGGCTTGGAAGATTGGCAGATCATCAGTACTTTTTATGGGGCCATGAATGCAGATATTCGTTTGAGTTTGGATGTGGCTGCTGGTGGAAATTTCAAGAAGGCACCAACTACACAGGCTAAAGCACTTCTTGAGGAATTAGCATCTAATAATTATTCATGGGCACCTAGTGGGACGAGCTCAGCAAAAGCAGCACAAGAATCTGAGATGATCAACATGCTGGCTCAAAAGTTGGATACTCTAACTCAGGAGGTGCGAGGACAAAAGGTAAATGTGAATGCTATTTCTTCACCTATGGAAGGGTATCATGATTATGGTGCTAGTCAGAACTCGTATGCTCCACAATTTCCAGAAGAAGCATCTTTTATTCAAGGAAGACAGCCTTGGCCTGTGCAGAATAATTCTTACTACAATCCAAATCAAAGGCCAAACAATAATCTTTCTTATAGTAACAATCATGCGGCTAATCCTTCATATTCATTTCCAAGGCAGAATCAACCTCCTGGTTTTCAGTCACGACCACCGTATCAAGCACAGCAGCAGTATCAACCTCCACCAAAGAAAGAACCAGCTGAGTGGGAGGTTGCAATAAATAAGATTATGCAAGGGACTTCTGGGGCATTGGCTAATATGGAATCAAGAATAGATCAGATGGCATCATCTCAAAAGATGCTAGAAACACAGATTGGACAGATTGCCTCAAAGATGGGTGTTCGTGAGCAAGGATCACTTCCTAGTCAACCCGACCAGACTGGTAAAGAGCAATGCAAAGCAATTACTTTGAGGAGCGGAAGAGAGTTGCCCGAGGTTGAGATTCTTAAGCCTAAGGAGAGTGATACTGAGAAAGAGGATAAGCCAGTGGAGATTGCTGCAGACACGTCAGAAAAAGAAGATGCGAAGAAGAAGGAAGAAAATTTAGAAAAGCCATATTGTAAGAACCCAGATTTTGGGTAGAATTAAAACTTTTTATTATGTATTGATGTAAGAATGAACAGTGGTTACAACTACAATGTAATACTGGCTTTAAAGAATGAATACTGAAAGGATATATACTCCAAGGTTATATGGCCTGAAGGATGCTATTGGATGATAGCTTAGATTAGAATAATCTATCTCCTAGAAAGTAAGATAAGATTCCCTAGAAAGAAATAGATACCCTCATGTCATCCAAATCAATATCTATTATAAGCCCAGCGGTTCCGTAAAAAGGTTAAGGAACACTCGAGGGTGAACCAGGTTCATTTTCCTAATTATAGGAATTAAATAAAAATAAGTGATGAATAGTGATTTTGGTGGAATTTGGAATATTATTATAATAATGTTATACCCGGTATTCGGAACGGATTTCTGAGTTCGTATTAGTGATCCGGGAAGAAAATAAGTGTATGTAAAAGCTGTCGGATTCAGAAAAAGAGCACTTTTATTTTCTCCGAGATTTCCCTGGACACTGCAAGACATAAGGAATTATAAAAGGTATTTAAGGAATTTAAATTCGAGAAGTACTAAGAAAGATGAGGAATAGTATTATAAATATTAAGAAGGTTTTCGGTAAAAACCCTAACTAGAAACGAATGAGTTATTCCTACGAACGATCAATCGAATCGAGCAATAACCGGACAAAAGAGCAAGCAGAGACTAAGATGCATGCATGTGCTATGTATAAAATATCTACTAACCAAACTAGAATCAAGGAACTAGAACCTTAGAGCATGCAACCAAGCACTTAGCAAGTAACTAACTAGTAAGCTCTAAACCACCATAAACTCAACACTTGTCATGGTGTTTCCTCATCCAACACTTCACAACTTTATTAAAGTAGCTTTATACAAAGATATTATGTGTAAGTGGATGAGAGTGGATGAGAATTAAGTCATAGAAAATCAAATAAACCAAACAACAAACTCTTTCCCCAAAGAAAGCATCCATTCGGCAACACCTTTAATTCCAAAACAAAAATCAAGCTTCCAACCATCACTTGACCTTGTAATTTTTATGGTGAGTTCCATAATTCATAAAAGTGATCTCCTAAAAATTTCAAAGCCAAACACCTTTGTTTCCATTTTCAAAGAATTCATCAAAGAGGAGGGTGAATAGTGATTCTATGAACTAATCTTGTTTTTTTCTTGTTTTTCATGATGGATTTAGCTAGCTTAGGACCATTCAAGGATAGATCAAGGCTTAGGAAGGTTATACTACTCTCTAAGGAAGGTATAAATCATTTCAAACCCTAAGCTTTACTTTGAGTTTATGCATGATTCATGGTGATTTTGGATTAAGTGATATTAGTAGTATTCTACCACCATGTTAGCATGATTCTGTGGTTAGATTAGCTTTATGATGATATATTGATGAAGCATGATATTCTTGAGCTTTTAAGAGATGATTATTAACTGTAGTAATTGATTAGATGCCCGGTGTGGCTTGGTTGTTGCGTAATGAATTTTAGAACGCTCGATTCGTAGCCGTCGTAATGCCCGATTTTCATTAACACTAAGAAACCGAACTGGTCAGTAGCCATAACTCTCTGTTCTTGGCAAGTTAATGAACCCTACTGATAGATGTTTGAACATAGATCACTTTGGCGAAAGAATCGAAGCATTTTGATTTACGGTTTAGGAATTATGACCAAATTACTAAAAGTAGTTCGAATCCGTAAACGAAAGTTCGTAACTGAAATTGAACCCTCGTAATCTATGTAACGTCATGGCGAATCTTGGTAAATAAATACTAGAGGTAAAAAGGAAGGTGTGAAAGAAAACCGTATGTCAAAAGGATCATTTTTCGATTTATTAAAAATGTTCGAGTCGAGGTTAAACGCGAACGAACCCCTAAAAGACGACTCTTTTATAACTTCGGTAAAACACTTAGAAAACGGGCGATAAAACTCAGAGTATAATATTGGTTCATGACGATCGACCTTAGAACTCGTATGACTTAAGTATGTCCCAAGTATAAGTACAGTGACATGTCGTATTAACGAACGAATGTCGGGTCGGATCAGTGATAAAAAAAAAGTAATCCACTAAAAGGGGTATAACGAGATAACTCAAGAACGTGTTTCGAATTAAGTATAACTTAACTTTTAATATGTTAAGTGATTAATCCCGAATGCCTTGGCTATTTATAGATCACCAAGCTGAACCGGGACCCGCTACCACTACCCCTTACCGTACTCGACTACCAGGCAAGTTTCAATTCCCTTCTTTTAGGCTGTTGTTGTGATTGAATAAATATATATATTTATATGCTGATATACATATGCCATTGCATGCATGCCTACTTTCAAGTTGAAGTGATATACTTGTTCCCTGAATGTTATTGTTGGCTTATAAGCTAGATAGTTATATATCAGTTATAAGCCGATTATTGTAAGACCCTCATAGAAGGGCGTATACATCTTATTAATCAAAAACAGACCGGGAGTCAATATTCCTTGATATATCGAGATTACCTCGGAGGAAAATATTTAAGTAAATATTTTCTATTATTTGGGCGACGAATATTATTTGAATATTCGTTTGAGACTAATTATTTTAACGATCCTTACTTCAAATAATTATTTGAACGTAACCATTCGACGAATAATATTTTTCAATATTCATTCAAAGTCGAATAGGTTATCGATTATTATTCCGAAGATTCTTCTAAAGATTGGACTACTAAATGAATATTATTTGAATATCCATTTAGAATATTACTTTATTAAATGAATATTACTTTTGAATATTCATTTAAGATATTACTTACTTGATGAATATTATTCTAATATTCATCTGAAGCTTGATTTATTTATCGAGTCTTATCTCGAATATTCCTTTAAAGCTTGGATTACTAAATGGATATTACATGATATTCATTTAGAATATTATTCATTAAACGAATATTACTTTTTCAATAAACATTTAAATTCCTAATTAATTATGAATATTATTTTGAATATTCATCCAGGGTTCTATTTAATCATCGAATATTATTTTAAATATTTTAAATATTCTTTTCAGGTCTTATTAATTAATGAATATTATTCTGAATATTCATTTGAATATTTAATTATGCAATAAATAGTCTCTAGATATTTCTTCAAGGATTATTTGAGAAATACTCTGATTAAAGATATTCTTTCATATTCCTAAATATTCTGTAAAATATTTTAATTCAATAAATATTCTCTGAATATTTATTTCATACTTAGAATAACCTCGATAAGGTTTATCTTCTTCGATTATTACAGAAAATATTTCGGAGTCATATTATTATTAATCTTATATCAAGAAAGGTTCTCAGACATCATTCTTCTTTGAGTCTATCTCCTCAATAATAAGGGAACCTTACTTGGAAAATGTTATTTATCTTGTCGACTTCCCGGTCATAAAGTATTCCCTTCACTCGCAACTCGGGTGCTGTTGACTTATTAAGTCGTTGCTTACCTTCTCATCTTTCGAGGGGTAAGATTACTGGAACAAGTTGATATCCGTTACCAAGTAATAGCTTGGGAGTTATTGGTAAATTTTCCTTTCCAACTAGATACGACTACCTTGTGGAGTCTTATCAACAAGTATTATACTTGGGGAAAGGGGGACGAACGTTACATTCAGAATCATGAATTCTATTTGAACTAGGAGTCGTGTAAGAGGCCGAGTAGCGCCGGTCCATCCCCTTTGGCCCAACCGTTGGCCGGGGAGAGCTAGTAAGGCGGTATACAAGTAAAGCCGTTAGTTCTTCCTTCTACCGGTAGTAAATCTAAATTGAGCTGTACGATCTCGACTGATCATCAAGATTGGAACAGCGGGCGCGGTGAATACTCCATCATTGGTTCATCATCCAAATTTATTCATTTCCTGCAACATGATTACTGTTGGCAGAGTTGGAAAAGGGTCATAACTGGAATTGCAACCTTTTCTTGCAAGTTCCTCTTCTTAATAACAATAAGAATATCTCGCTTACTTTGATGTAGCAGATATTTCTACAAACAAATACTTTAAGTTACCTTGTAACTTCATCGTTCATATTATACTGGCATCATTTCCGTAAATGCATGGCATATGGTTTGAAAGATACCTTTGAACTGTTATACATTATCGTTCAGTCATATATTATTGTTGGTGGGCTATTGCTCACCCTTGCTTTATTATTATATCACAACAACAGCTAGACCAGATGACTCGCACAAGGCGCACTCGACGCGGGCGAGGACGATGAGACTACCAGAGCTGAAGAAGAAGCTATTGGTAGGGTATATTTATTCTTTCAGTACCAAGAATATGGTCTAGTATGACTGATGTAAATGGATGGCAAAGAGTATGTATTTATATTGAAATTCTTTTGGATTGTAAGAACTCATAATGTGATTAATAAAAAATTTGAGTGTTACTCTGATTTCATCTCTGGGACTATAACGGGTGTGTTTTATATTATTGTGTTGGGTTATAGAGACGTAATTTATTTTATGTTAAGGAAAGTTCAAGTGTTGTGGACAGAATTGGAAACCGTAACCACCGGATCCCGGACCCCGGATCTGGGGGTGTTACAGAAGTGGTATCAGAGCGTACGTTATAAACCCCAGAGATGAGGTGACGTTAAAACAATAAATTCAATAAGATAATAAGAACTCTTGCCAAGTTCATAGTCGGACTACTTAATGTAGTGATGACATATAAAACCCTTATGGGAACTCGTAAGTATAATGATAGTAACTTAGCTCGATATCGTATGGACGAGGAAGGCGACTGACCTTGAGGCATACGAGCAACAGCGCGATGATGCTTTATATGCTGAAGATCAGCGGGTAATTCGATGGAGTACCCTACTGGAGACCCGAAAGAGGTTCCAGCAGAGGAAAATTCTATTGAGGATGAGGAGATTACTCCAAGGAAATGAGGGCTGTAGCCAGAGGGATAGCGAGAGTTAAGATTATAGTGCTCAGAGAAGTGAGCACAAAGAACTGAGATATTATTAATAGAATTGAAATTTTATGTTGGATTTATAGCCGGACTACGAGAGGTAGTACCAGCAATTAAGACAGATTGGAAGGATTACTTGAGGTCTTATATGGGGATAGATAAAGATCATTAGAGACTTTCAGATTAATAAGAAAGGAGTTAGAACGAAGCATGATTATCAAAGACGTCGATGTAGGACGGGGAGCACCCAGGAGCAGTTGAGATAGAGGCAACAAGTGCCATATTATCGGATAAATGGATTAGTGTGAATATTGTCAATGGTAATTCGTCCTGAGAAGGCGGATTTCATGGGTTATATTTTATGAAACCAAATTGAGATTGTTGAGGTGGTTTTATTCAGCGAAATGTCCATATTATGAATGAACCAACTTCGAAAGTAAAGATAGTGGAAAGTGATGGCCTGAGTGGATAAAGTTATATAAAGTAGTACGCGAGACGATGATCTCAGAAACTACCAGAGGAAAAGACCAGTGGGTCTATGATGAACTCGTAATATGACTACTATCAGGTACTAAGTATAAGTTTATTTTAACTCAGTAAAATGGTGAATCAGGAACGTTAGATGCATGCGATTCAGAAGAATATTAAATTCTTTCTTTTCCTTGAATGGATTATGGTAGTTACCTTAAGTTAATTCTGACACTGAATCATAAATGGATTAGGCAAGGCGAGCAGTGGTCGAGATGTAATTGAGAATGCTTCTAGGTGCAACCTGATAGAACAGGTGTAGGACATGTTCTCGAAATAAGAGTTTTGGCAAAATGAAGTCCAGCAATAGGACACATGAGCAATAAGAGTAGTGTTGGTCGGCCCTACCAAGTTAAAGACAGTTTCAAATGAAGATTGGCCAACCACACTGGCAAAGGTGAGAAATTTCATAAAATTCACAAGGTATTACCAAAGATTTGCTCAGGACTTTACAGAAAGTGTAGTCCCGTAACCCGACTTATTATAAGAATAAAAGTTTGAATGTACAAGATAAACGTGAAAAGATCTTCCTGGAGCTAAAGGTAAAGTTGGTAAAGACCCGGCGTTGGTGTTGCCTAACGGGAGAAGGAAGACTTTATGATACACTATGATGCATCTCATACAGGTTTAGGTGGTGTGCTTATGCAGCACGGCAGAGTAATTGCGGATGCATTCGAACAACACGGTACGCCAGACTAGGATGACCTTAGTAGTGCAAATTTTTATGAAACGACTAACTCCGACGGTAGTGTTCCTTCTGAAACCTGTGGTTAGGAAGACTGACATTTGATATTATCGACAACTAAGATGTATATGTATCAGGAAGAGGTGGCATGTTTCAGTTTGAAACTTTTGATTTCCCTTCTATGGGATATATATATTTGGTTCCTTTCCAGTGGTTAAACTTCCAACTTTATGTCAATAATTCCGTATTATGACTGCTTATGGTTCTACCTGCTTGGTGATTCATAGGATTATTCTTCAGGTTTCGAAACTGGTCTCCTTAAATGTTACCCGTAGATGGATAGATTGACCAGAATTTCCCTGAGTCTGGAAAGTAATTCGGTGAATTTTGGCAAACCTTGTCTTACTGATTATCAGAGAATGTCATGGAAGAGAGTAGACTCAGGAGCAAACCCTGTGATTTGGGTAAGGATGCTGTGAAATGGGTTAGTAAACGGACCCTGAGCATTACAATCGACGGTAGTGATAAAATGATGAAGTGAGATTGAACGAAAACAGGAAATGTAAGTAAGAAATTAGCCGGACGGAGAAACTCCGGGATTGACTTAAGTGAAAAGGCTGTTATGCCAGGAATGGTAAGCTTGCGTGGCACGCGGGATTGATAAGAACAGTTGAAAAGATAAAAATAGAGGAAAGGTGACCGGAGATGGTGCCGAGTGGTCGATTAAGACTTATATGGAGTAAAGTTTTGGAAAGGTAGAAAGGTATCAAAGAAGAAGGCACTATGCCGGCAATTGCTAGAAAAGTAATGCTATTAGCCAACCCCTAAAATCATATATTTTTATGTGTGGCTAGTTGAGGCCAAGTCCCAACGGACTATAAAGTGACTAGACCAGCAATGAAAAGACAAAGCAGGGTTGCTTCTAAGAAAGCACCGACTGCAAGGGCTTCTGATATAAAGGAAACATTAATGAGATCGTTTGAATCTTCTGCCGAACAACCAATGTTTTGATTGGGAATTCACTAGACCTTTTTGGGATGGGGTCACCCGTACTAAAGTGACTCATGTGTATATGGTTGTTCAAGATTTCGAGTAAAATGGAAGTATAGTGACTTGAGATGTATGATGTTAGGGTATCATGAATACCATGAATATATTATGACGGAGGAAAGTAAACAATGAAGGTATATGAAGAGGGTATAGAAAAGGTCAGAAATTGAACAGTATGCTGTAGGAATTTTGTCTGAGGCAAGTACCTTTGCGAAGAACGATAAGCACTAAGAGATTCACGTTGAACTCGACCAATATCTTCCAGAACATCCTTGCTACCATTAACAAGTTCGGTAAGAGAAGAGATTGGCATACGTTGCCTTTTTGGGAGGCCAAATAGGCTGACAACTATCTGAAAGAAGAGGGTGGCATTAAACCACCGATCGATTATCAAATGAGAATGATTGAAAAGAGACCTTTATTAAGGATACATGATCTGATTGCCAATTATAAGATGCAAGAATTCCTTGGCAGTTGAATTAAGGATAGGATATCCATAAATTAAGACAAACCCTGGGGAATGCACAAGGGGTGGCATTAACCCTAATAACGACATTATGACTTCAGATGTTATGAGCTGGACTTGCTAAGGCAACAATGACCGGTAAGGATTATTAAAAAGAGTTCTGGAAAGAACATAGATAGAATTATTAGAGTATTGATCAATGACATTTTGATATACCCGGTACCCAGAAAATACCGGAGGAATGATAAGGATGGCCTACGAAACCTTACAAGGAAAAAGGGTGATATTCCGAACTTCAAAAATGGAAGTTTGGTAAGGAATGTATGACATCGTAACAATAATGCCAGATGAGGCATGTATGAAACCCTGAGGAAGTATGGGTTGAACCAATAAGGTTGAGATTATCCTAAAACAAGAAGGGATTTAAGTAAGGAAATATCCTAGGTATGATTTGGAGTACCTGTAGTCAAGATCGCACTAGAAAGGTGGAAGCAATGACTTTTGGAAAAGACTGATAGATGCTTTCTCTCATTCAGCAGAATTTAAGGGAGAATGCTTCCACCCTGAGTTGGAATAGATCTAGAAAACATTGATTATTATAATCAGGAAAGGCCAACGAGGTGGCCGACACTTTAAATATAGGGGAGTAAGCATAAATGCTCAGACCAAAGAAATAGAATGATAATGTAAGGACCTTGATGGTCATAATGTGGGAGAGGAAGTTACATTCCATTTGATGATTGTGCCAGGATCAACTATAAGAATAGTTTAAGTAAAGATTCGATTCCTGATGTTGCCAGTAGCACATTACCGACATTAGGAGGCTCTACGACAGACCAGACCAAATTCCCCAAGAGACTTGCCTTTTCTTTGGAAAGAGAGAAGGGAGGTTAAGTAACAATGAATTGGTAGTAAATGACCAGAAATAGAGAGGGTACAAATACTGATAAGCCAAATGGCACGATGATGAATGACAAGCAAGTTTATGTTGGTGTATTTCTGTGCAAACAAGATAGAGAATTATGAGGTTGGCAAGCGATTAAGCAAACCGATAAGCTTTTAGTCTTCTACCGGAGATATATGATTAATAATCTCACCAGCCTGTTCCAGCTGCGATGCTGGAAGCTTTCCTGCAATTTTATCTGCTTCATGTAATATCTACGTCAAGTTCAGGAAGCATTCCCTATGGATAGGGAATAGTGATTATTTTGTGTTCCTAGAGGATCTTGAATTGATAATTTTGATGCTTAGTTATTAAAGCGCTGCGTAAACGATAAGCGATGGTGATCCTTCTGAGAAATTAGGTGGTAACGACTGTGGAAATGTCGAATTGAATCTAAGTTAGAGAAATCATCCAGGTTTATTTCGGATGGTGTAATTTCTGGAACGACGGGATATTTGAAATGAAGAATTAGGTTATGATGGTTCATAAAATAATTATAGTAGAAATAAAGACAAGAGACTGATAGAGATGGAAATAGAATTGGGAATTAATAAGAGAGTCAGATAGGCAGACTCATGAGAAGCTCCAGTAATGAAGCGAGAAGAGTATGGAATTGGCAAGGTAAGGGTATTGGCCAAAGCGGAAAGTTGGAATTAGGAGCATGAATGACATACAAATTGACTCCTTTTAAATTCAGAAAATCCGAGGAAATATGGAATAGTTTGATTGAGTAATAAAAGAGACTCATGGAATGAGAAAGTGTAATCTAGATGGTTGAACAAAGGAAAGTTTGACCACAAACGTGCCACGTATATTGAATAAAGGTAACACGCGTTCCCCTGATAAGGTGACGATGGAGTTCAATAACAGAAGTGAATGAGAACTAGATGATAAGATGGATGTGATTGATAAAGAAAAGAATGGGAAATAATTATGGAATGTGAAGCAAGAAATGTTATGAATGGATTGATGAATGGGTCTTCCTAACGAGCACTCGGAATGACAACCTGATAGTGTTAGAATTATGAGTATGAAAGAGCCAGTGTCGGGGCGTGAAATGTGAGTAATAATAATGTCAAGCGGGAAATCCAAGATTTAACCTGAGAGGTTGTAGGATTTTTCCAAAAAGTTAGTGGTGCTAATATCAAGCAAGAGTATAGGTCCATAGAATGATGGACAGAATAGCAGGGACATGTGATATGTGAGATTACGAAAAAGTGGAATTTGATACGAATATGATTATTTCTCTTCTCTAATAAACCTCTATAGTTCAGAGGTAAATTCTAAGTATGATATTTTGACAATCATGAAAACTTTCATATATGATTCTTTGAAATTCGTTCTTTTCTTCTCCCTTATTTATCTTCTTCTAAATTGAGAAGAACAACCCTTTAAGGAGGGGAGGTAATACTACGTGACTCTCTGTCTGTGTGATAGGAGTCTAAGTGGAATGCCATTAATTGTTTAAGTGCTTGTCAAGTACTAAAGGCTGGCCCCCTTCTGTACTAGCTATGCAATGTAACAAATGTTCATTGATCACAGTGATCTCTCGATAAATTTTTCCACCAAAATATATATACATCGAGATTGCGAAGATTAAAGCGATCAGGAATTGCAAAATTACGAGTGAGGTTATCTCCGGAATTCGTAGCGCGTTAGTGATACCGAAGTCACTGCACGTACCAATAAGGTTAATAGTGTAAGACCGGACAAGAGCGTATACCGGATGATGTGTTGTGCGAAAGTATCAAAGAATTGGTAGAACGGATAAAGGGTGTATTGTAACACCAGTATGATGTGCTTTAGAAAGATTAGAATGTGTACGGATCGACCAGAGAATTGGGAAGCGAAATAACCAACAAGTACCAAATTGTCTTCCACCTGATTCCGGGACGGAATCCTTTTAAGGAGGGGAGACGGTAAGAACCCAGATTTTGGGTAGAATTAAAACTTTTTATTATGTATTGATGTAAGAATGAACAGTGGTTACAACTACAATGTAATACTGGCTTTAAAGAATGAATACTGAAAGGATATATACTCCAAGGTTATATGGCCTGAAGGATGCTATTGGATGATAGCTTAGATTAGAATAATCTATCTCCTAGAAATTAAGATAAGATTCCCTAGAAAGAAATAGATACCCTCATGTCATCCAAATCAATATCTATTATAAGCCCAGCGGTTCCGTAAAAAGGTTAAGGAACACTCGAGGGTGAACCAGGTTCATTTTCCTAATTATAGGAATTAAATAAAAATAAGTGATGAATAGTGATTTTGGTGGAATTTGGAATATTATTATAATAATGTTATACCCGGTATTCGGAACGGATTTCTGAGTTCGTATTAGTGATCCGGGAAGAAAATAAGTGTATGTAAAAGCTGTCGGATTCAGAAAAAGAGCACTTTTATTTTCTCCGAGATTTCCCTGGACACTGCAAGACATAAGGAATTATAAAAGGTATTTAAGGAATTTAAATTCGAGAAGTACTAAGAAAGATGAGGAATAGTATTATAAATATTAAGAAGGTTTTCGGTAAAAACCCTAACTAGAAACGAATGAGTTATTCCTACGAACGATCAATCGAATCGAGCAATAACCGGAAAAAAGAGCAAGCAGAGACTAAGATGCATGCATGTGCTATGTATAAAATATCTACTAACCAAACTAGAATCAAGGAACTAGAACCTTAGAGCATGCAACCAAGCACTTAGCAAGTAACTAACTAGTAAGCTCTAAACCACCATAAACTCAACACTTGTCATGGTGTTTCCTCATCCAACACTTCACAACTTTATTAAAGTAGCTTTATACAAAGATATTATGTGTAAGTGGATGAGAGTGGATGAGAATTAAGTCATAGAAAATCAAATAAACCAAACAACAAACTCTTTCCCCAAAGAAAGCATCCATTCGGCAACACCTTTAATTCCAAAACAAAAATCAAGCTTCCAACCATCACTTGACCTTGTAATTTTTATGGTGAGTTCCATAATTCATAAAAGTGATCTCCTAAAAATTTCAAAGCCAAACACCTTTGTTTCCATTTTCAAAGAATTCATCAAAGAGGAGGGTGAATAGTGATTCTATGAACTAATCTTGTTTTTTTCTTGTTTTTCATGATGGATTTAGCTAGCTTAGGACCATTCAAGGATAGATCAAGGCTTAGGAAGGTTATACTACTCTTTAAGGAAGGTATAAATCATTTCAAACCCTAAGCTTTACTTTGAGTTTATGCATGATTCATGGTGATTTTGGATTAAGTGATATTAGTAGTATTCTACCACCATGTTAGCATGATTCTGTGGTTAGATTAGCTTTATGATGATATATTGATGAAGCATGATATTCTTGAGCTTTTAAGAGATGATTATTAACTGTAGTAATTGATTAGATGCCCGGTGTGGCTTGGTTGTTGCGTAATGAATTTTAGAACGCTCGATTCGTAGCCGTCGTAATGCCCGATTTTCATTAACACTAAGAAACCGAACTGGTCAGTAGCCATAACTCTCTGTTCTTGGCAAGTTAATGAACCCTACTGATAGATGTTTGAACATAGATCACTTTGGCGAAAGAATCGAAGCATTTTGATTTACGGTTTAGGAATTATGACCAAATTACTAAAAGTAGTTCGAATCCGTAAACGAAAGTTCGTAACTGAAATTGAACCCTCGTAATCTATGTAACGTCATGGCGAATCTTGGTAAATAAATACTAGAGGTAAAAAGGAAGGTGTGAAAGAAAACCGTATGTCAAAAGGATCATTTTTCGATTTATTAAAAATGTTCGAGTCGAGGTTAAACGCGAACGAACCCCTAAAAGACGACTCTTTTATAACTTCGGTAAAACACTTAGAAAACGGGCGATAAAACTCAGAGTATAATATTGGTTCATGACGATCGACCTTAGAACTCGTATGACTTAAGTATGTCCCAAGTATAAGTACAGTGACATGTCGTATTAACGAACGAATGTCGGGTCGGATCAGTGATAAAAAAAAAGTAATCCACTAAAAGGGGTATAACGAGATAACTCAAGAACGTGTTTCGAATTAAGTATAACTTAACTTTTAATATGTTAAGTGATTAATCCCGAATGCCTTGGCTATTTATAGATCACCAAGCTGAACCGGGACCCGCTACCACTACCCCTTACCGTACTCGACTACCAGGCAAGTTTCAATTCCCTTCTTTTAGGCTGTTGTTGTGATTGAATAAATATATATATTTATATGCTGATATACATATGCCATTGCATGCATGCCTACTTTCAAGTTGAAGTGATATACTTGTTCCCTGAATGTTATTGTTGGCTTATAAGCTAGATAGTTATATATCAGTTATAAGCCGATTATTGTAAGACCCTCATAGAAGGGCGTATACATCTTATTAATCAAAAACAGACCGGGAGTCAATATTCCTTGATATATCGAGATTACCTCGGAGGAAAATATTTAAGTAAATATTTTCTATTATTTGGGCGACGAATATTATTTGAATATTCGTTCGAGACTAATTATTTTAACGATCCTTACTTCAAATAATTATTTGAACGTAACCATTCGACGAATAATATTTTTCAATATTCATTCAAAGTCGAATAGGTTATCGATTATTATTCCGAAGATTCTTCTAAAGATTGGACTACTAAATGAATATTATTTGAATATCCATTTAGAATATTACTTTATTAAATGAATATTACTTTTGAATATTCATTTAAGATATTACTTACTTGATGAATATTATTCTAATATTCATCTGAAGCTTGATTTATTTATCGAGTCTTATCTCGAATATTCCTTTAAAGCTTGGATTACTAAATGGATATTACATGATATTCATTTAGAATATTATTCATTAAACGAATATTACTTTTTCAATAAACATTTAAATTCCTAATTAATTATGAATATTATTTTGAATATTCATCCAGGGTTCTATTTAATCATCGAATATTATTTTAAATATTTTAAATATTCTTTTCAGGTCTTATTAATTAATGAATATTATTCTGAATATTCATTTGAATATTTAATTATGCAATAAATATTCTCTAGATATTTCTTCAAGGATTATTTGAGAAATACTCTGATTAAAGATATTCTTTCATATTCCTAAATATTCTGTAAACTATTTTAATTCAATAAATATTCTCTGAATATTTATTTCATACTTAGAATAACCTCGATAAGGTTTATCTTCTTCGATTATTACAGAAAATATTTCGGAGTCATATTATTATTAATCTTATATCAAGAAAGGTTCTCAGACATCATTCTTCTTTGAGTCTATCTCCTCAATAATAAGGGAACCTTACTTGGAAAATGTTATTTATCTTGTCGACTTCCCGGTCATAAAGTATTCCCTTCACTCGCAACTCGGGTGCTGTTGACTTATTAAGTCGTTGCTTACCTTCTCATCTTTCGAGGGGTAAGATTACTGGAACAAGTTGATATCCGTTACCAAGTAATAGCTTGGGAGTTATTGGTAAATTTTCCTTTCCAACTAGATACGACTACCTTGTGGAGTCTTATCAACAAGTATTATACTTGGGGAAAGGGGGACGAACGTTACATTCAGAATCATGAATTCTATTTGAACTAGGAGTCGTGTAAGAGGCCGAGTAGCGCCGGTCCATCCCCTTTGGCCCAACCGTTGGCCGGGGAGAGCTAGTAAGGCGGTATACAAGTAAAGCCGTCAGTTCTTCCTTCTACCGGTAGTAAATCTAAATTGAGCTGTACGATCTCGACTGATCATCAAGATTGGAACAGCGGGCGCGGTGAATACTCCATCATTGGTTCATCATCCAAATTTATTCATTTCCTGCAACATGATTACTGTTGGCAGAGTTGGAAAAGGGTCATAACTGGAATTGCAACCTTTTCTTGCAAGTTCCTCTTCTTAATAACAATAAGAATATCTCGCTTACTTTGATGTAGCAGATATTTCTACAAACAAATACTTTAAGTTACCTTGTAACTTCATCGTTCATATTATACTGGCATCATTTCCGTAAATGCATGGCATATGGTTTGAAAGATACCTTTGAACTGTTATACATTATCGTTCAGTCATATATTATTGTTGGTGGGCTATTGCTCACCCTTGCTTTATTATTATATCACAACAACAGCTAGACCAGATGACTCGCACAAGGCGCACTCGACGCGGGCGAGGACGATGAGACTACCAGAGCTGAAGAAGAAGCTATTGGTAGGGTATATTTATTCTTTCAGTACCAAGAATATGGTCTAGTATGACTGATGTAAATGGATGGCAAAGAGTATGTATTTATATTGAAATTCTTTTGGATTGTAAGAACTCATAATGTGATTAATAAAAAATTTGAGTGTTACTCTGATTTCATCTCTGGGACTATAACGGGTGTGTTTTATATTATTGTGTTGGGTTATAGAGACGTAATTTATTTTATGTTAAGGAAAGTTCAAGTGTTGTGGACAGAATTGGAAACCGTAACCACCGGATCCCGGACCCCGGATCTGGGGGTGTTACACATATGTTCCTCCACCACCTTACGTTCCTCCTATTCCATTTCCACAGAGACTTCACAACAGGCATTTAGAGAAGCAGTACGAGAAGTTCTTGACTATGTTCCGGCAGTTGCATGTTAATATTCCGTTGGCTGAAGCTTTGAATCAGATGCCACTTTATGCTAAATTTCTTAAGGAGATGTTGACAAAGAAGAGGAAACTTGAAGATGCAGAGACTATTACTCTTAATGCTGAATGCAGTGCAGTCATCCAAAAGGCCATTCCTCAGAAATTGAAAGATCCGGGAAGCTTCTCTTTGCCTTGCACTATTGGGAAGATGGAAAACATGAAAGCCTTGTGTGATTTAGGTGCAAGTGTGAGTTTGATGCCATATTCAATCTGCAAAAGGCTTGGTCTTGGAGAACTTAAAAAGACACGGATTTCACTTCAGTTGGCGGATCGTTCTGTTAAGTATCCATTGGGAGTTATTGAAGACGTGGTTGTTAAAGTGGATAAATTTGTCATACCTTGTGATTTTGTGGTGTTAGAGATGGATGAAGATGTCGAGATACCCATTATCTTGGGACGGCCATTCTTGGCTACTGCTGGCACTACAATCGATGTTAAAGCTGGAAAATTGACATTGAATGTTGGCGAGGACAAAGTGGAATTTGATCTGAACAAAGCAATGAAGATGCCTCCTTTTGGAGCAACTTGTTTTACCATTGACATAGTGGATGACATTGTGCAGTTCGAGAATGAACACTTCGTGGGAGCAGATCGGGTGTTGGATGATGTAGTCGAAGAAGAAGCACTGGTTGTACGAGACACAGAAGTTGAGATGGCTTTTACACTTTCAGAGGCACCACAGGTGGAACTTAAACCTCTACCTGATAATTTGAGGTATGCCTTTCTTGGTCCTAATGATACATATCCTGTGGTAGTTTCTGCTTTGCTCATTGATGATGAGAGAGAAAAGTTATTACATGTTCTTCGGCAATATAAATCAGCTATTGGTTGGACAATTCAAGATATCAAGGGAATTAGCCCTGCTCTTTGCATGCATAGAATTGCCTTAGAAGATGATCATAAGCCTGTGATTGAGGGACAAAGAAGATTGAATCCGAATTTGCAAGAGGTGGTGAAGAAAGAAATCACTAAGTTGCTTGATGCTGGTATCATATATTCGGTTCCACACAGTAAATGGGTTAGTCCTATTCATGTTGTGCCTAAGAAAGGTGGGATGACTGTTGTTCACAATGAGAAGAATGAATTAATTCCCACGAGAACAGTAACAGGTTGGAGAGTTTGCATTGATTATAGGAAGTTGAATAACGCTACTCGCAAAGATCACTTTCCCCTCCCATTCATTGATCAAATGCTCGAAAGGTTGGCGGGCAATGAGTATTACAACTTTCTGGATGGATTCTCGGGTTACTTTCAGATTCCTATTGCACCCGAAGATCAAGAGAAGACTACCTTTACTTGTCCTTATGGCACTTTTGCTTATCGGAGGCTTCCTTTTGGTTTGTGTAATGGTCCTTCGACGTTTCAACGGCTCATGAACCACATTTTCTCAGATTTTATAGGGCGAGACATGGAGGTCTTTATGGATGACTTCACGGTTTATGGTTCTTCTTTTGAGTCATGTCTAGCCAGTTTATCAAAGGTGTTGCAGAGATGTACTGAAACGAATCTTGTTCTTAATTGGGAAAAATGTCACTTTATGGTGAAGGAAGGCATTGTGCTTGGGCATAAAATCTCTAATAAAGGCATTGAGATCGATAGAGCAAAAATTGAAGTTATTGAAAAATTACCACCACCTTCATCTGTGAAAGGAATTCGAAGCTTTCTTGGGCATGCTGGTTTTTATCGACGGTTCATCAAGGATTTCTCCAAGTTAGCTCGGCCACTCTGCAATCTTCTTGAAAAGGATCGTGTTTTTGACTTTGATGAAAGTTGTCTTGATGCTTTTAACAGGTTGAAGAAGGAACTTACTTCTGCACCCATAGTTACATCTCCCGATTGGAGCTTGCCATTTGAGCTTATGTGTGATGCTAGTGACTATGCTGTGGGTGTTGTTCTTGGGCAAAAGAAGGATAAGCGGATGCACGTGATAGCTTATGCAAGCAAGACTCTTGATGATGCGCAAATCAACTATTCCACTACGGAGAAAGAGCTACTTGCAGTGGTATTTGCACTTGATAAATTCAGATCCTATCTTGTTGGGTCTAAGGTGATTGTCTATTCGGATCATGCTGCTATTCGTTTCTTGATGACAAAGAAGGATGCCAAACCTCGTCTAGTTCGTTGGATTCTTTTACTTCAGGAATTTGATCTTGAGATTCGAGATAAGAAGGGGTCTGAGAACTTGGTAGCTGATCATTTATCTAGGTTGGACCAAGGAGATGGAGAGGTAGGAGGTGAAATACCTATCAATGATAAATTTCCGGAAGAGCAGCTTCTAGGTGTGTCCTTGTCTACACCATGGTATGCAGATTTTGTGAATTACATTGTGGGAGGAGTTGTGCCGGATAATCTTTCTTATAATCAGAAGAAGAAGTTCTTTTATGATGTGAAGCATTACTATTGGGAAGAACCGCTGCTTTACAAAGAATGTGCTGATGGAATGTTTCGTAGATGTATACCTCATGATGAAGTTCCTCATATTTTTAGACATTGCCATTCTCTAGAGTGTGGAGGTCATAACAGTAGCATGAAGACAGTGGCGAAAGTTTTACAGTCAGGATTCTATTGGCCAACCATGCATCAAGATGCTAGAGACTTTGTGGCTAAATGTGATAGATGTCAACGAGTTGGGAATATTTCGAGGAGGAACGAGATGCCTTTACAATCTATTCTTGAGGTGGAGATTTTCGATGTGTGGGGGATGGACTTCATGGGTCCATTTCCATCTTCTTATGGAAATCAGTATATTTTGGTGGGAGTTGATTATGTCTCTAAATGGGTTGAAGCAATTGCGTCTCCTACTAATGATGCTAGAGTGGTGAAGAAGTTCTTGAAGAAGAATGTGTTCACTAGATTTGGAGTGCCAAGGGCTATTATCAATGATGGAGGTTCGCACTTTTGCAATAAACAGGTGGCTGATCTCTTGAAAAAGTATGGTGTGACACAAAAGGTGGCAACTCCTTATCATCCGCAAACAAGTGGACAAGTTGAGATTTCGAATCGTGAGCTGAAGTCAATTTTGGAGAAGACAGTGGCAAGTTCGAGAAAAGATTGGTCAACAAAGCTTGATGATGCACTTTGGGCATATAGAACGGCATTTAAAACACCTATTGGAATGTCTCCATATAGGTTGATCTTTGGGAAGCCTTGTCATTTGCCGGTGGAACTTCAGCATAAAGCATTTTGGGCGACAAGAGAGTTGAATTTTAATCTTAAATCTGCGGGAGAGAAGCGTTTGCTTCAACTTGGAGAGCTTGAGGAGATTAGGCTCCAATCTTATGAAAATGCTAGTATCTACAAGGAGAAGACCAAATTGTGGCATGACAAGCACATTCAGAAGAAGGAATTTGAGGTTGGGCAACATGTTCTATTGTTTAATTCAAGACTCCGTTTATTCCCTGGAAAGCTTAGATCAAGATGGTCTGGTCCTTTTGAGATTGTGAAGGTTTATCCTAATGGGGTTTGTGAGATTATTAGAGAAGGGTCGGATATATTCAAGGTGAATGGGCAGAGACTTAAGCCATACCTGCTTGGAGAAACAGTGGAGCAAGGAATGAGCATTCTCCACCTTCAAGACCCTACTATGAATTGAGGAAGTACGTCAAGCTATTGACGTTAAACAAGCGCTTCTTGGGAGGCAACCCAAGTGATGTAGTATTTGTGTGAAAAGAAAAAAAAAAAAAAAAAAAAAAAAAAGAGAAAAAAAGAAGAAAAAAAAAATGAGTGTTGTTAGTGTGTGAAAGAAAAAAAAAAAAAAATGAGTGTTGTTAGTGTGTGAAAAAGAAAGAAACAAAAAAAAAAAAAAGAAAAGAAAAGAAAAAAAAAAAACCAGCAGAATGGTACCAGGCTGACTGCGCCACAAGGCAACAAGTGCCCTGTAACGCAGACAGGGACTGCGCAACAAGCCTCTCCGCGCAGCCAGCACCCTGTAACGCAGACAGGGACTGCGCAACAAGCCTCTCCGCGCAGCCAGCGCCTGTCACGCAGCTTCAACCCGCGCAACAAGCGCCTCAGCGCAGTCAGCGCGGATGTCCCCTGCATTGTGCACGATTTTTTGCCTATAAACCTAAAAATTTTCACTCTTTTCACCTAATTTTTTTTCCTATATCCTAATTCATCTCCTAAATCCCATACATACTTTAATTTCAATTCATCTCCTAAACACTATCATTCCTAAATCCCATTCTATTTTAAATTCAATCCTAACCAACCCCAATCCTATACTACATATAATTTCATCTTTATTACTTACATCTCCTATATATATATACATACACCCATACACCCACAAACACTTCTATATTATCCCAAATTCTTAACTTTCATCCAATCAAAGTTCAAGGGGGAATTAAATTCGAATTTTTTTTTGGGATTCATCTAGCAAGTTCACCTCTTTGATTCAATTGGGTAATATTCTATCTCATCTTTTATTTGAATTTGTGAATTTTGCAAGCTAGGGTTCTTGGTGTGTAATTTGGGGGTTCTTTATTTGGTGAATTGTTTGGAGATTATTGTGCCTTGTTTGATATTTGTTGATTATGGCTCCTAAAAGGCAACGATTAATGGGTGGTAGTAGTAGTGCTCGTCCATCTTCGGATGAGAATGATGTTGTGGGAGATGGAGTGGAAAAATTTGTGAATGAGAATGCCAAGGCGGAGTATGGTAGGTTAGTTTCGAAGGGGGTTATTCATGAAAGAAGGCTTGTGCCGTATAAGTATGAGGAGATGGTGGCGATGATTAGTGAGCGGGGTTGGACGTTATTTTGTGAATTTGCTAATGATGGCTCGTTGGATGTGGTTAGGGAATTCTATGCTAATGCTTCGATAGCAAGGAATAATGCCACGGTTGTGAGGGGTCAGAAGGTGGATTATTCGCCTCGTGCGATTCGTACGTTGATTAGGTAACCGCCTAAACCTAGAGGTGCTACTGATTGGGGGAAGAAGACTAGGGATGATGTTGTTCTTGATGCAATCATTGGTGAGCTTTGTATTCCGGGTACGGAGTGGAAGTGTAGAGTGGGTACCACCGAGAAGAGGACTTTTCCGGCGGCATCATTGTCTAAGTTCGCACGGGCATGATTCTACTTCATCAGTTCTAATATTCTTCCATCAACCCATGTGACCGATGTTACTGTTGAGAGAGCTATTCTGCTATGGGGTATTCTCAGGGGTGAGTATGTTGACCTTGGGTACCTTATTAATCAAAACATTCTTCGGTATGTGGGAAGTAATTCATCGGCCAGTATTCCTTATGCTTCTATCATTGCGTATTTGTGTGATACTTCGAAAGTGAAATGCTACGAAGGTGAGCCAGTGTATAAGCCTATGTCTTCCATTAATGATGTTACTATTGACCGGATGGGGGAGTGGTCGGGCGGCATTCCTCATCTTAGGGGTCTCGGTTTTATAGTTGGTGGTGCTGGTGGTCAAGGAGCGGGCGCTCCGCCAAATGTTCCTAGAGCAACTGGAGTGGCAATTGCAGAACCTCAGCGACGTATGGTGGATATGTCCGTTTTTGAATCTTATTTTCGTCGAATGACTAGGCGGTTGGATGCTATGTATGCGAGCAGTCGCCAGTATTCTGAGGATATGGGTATAGCTTTGGAGGCAAAGTTTCAGTCACCTAGTACTCCTGCTCAGTGGCCTATATTTGGAGCTCGGACTCCGTACCCTCCATCGGACTCTTCTGATGAGGATGACGAGGGTGACGACAGCGAGGACGAGTAGGTATGTTTTCTACTTTCCCTTGTATTTACTTCCATTCAATGCGGACATTGAATCTTTCAAGTTTGGGGGTATTTTGAGGGATTAGTAGTTGTTGTTGTATATATGTGTTCATGTAGGATTTCATGTTTTGCATATTAGTGATAGTTCATGCATGTATGTTTGTGTTATCTACGTTTGTTTCATATAGGACATTCTGTTCTTATTTCTGTATACCATGTGAGTTCATTATAGTTGCATTTTCATGGCATGCATTTTTCATGATCCCTTAAGACGAGCTGATTCTGATTGATAGGTAGGTGTCTAATTGAGTGTGGTAATGATGAATAGAGGGTTGATTTATAGTTTCTATGAAATTGACTTGCATGTTACGGGAACAAAATTAATTACACAGTCTCATTGGGTGCTTTTGGGGCTAGGTTGAGGTTATGCTTGTTTGGTTGTTTGAGATTAATCACTTGATTATATTTAGAATTTTCGTTATTCTCTTGATAGCGTAGGGACACTAAAGTCTAAGTTTGGGGGAAACCAGGGATTTCATGCTTAATTGTAAATAATTGTGAATAATGGCTAGGTGTCAAATGGCTAGTAGCCGGCTCATATTTATATGAGTAGTCTAGGGTTGGAAATGAGAAAGGCTCATTCCAGATCGCAGAAAAAAAAAAAGAAAAAAAAAAGCAAGAAAAAAGAGAAAAAAAAAAGTCAATAAATTGTTTATATGCAAAATTAACCAGGGTGAGCTCTTTAATACTCGAGTAATTAAGTCTGAGGGGATTTAGTCCTAGTGACCTAAGGCTTTTATAGTCTGGGATCCACTGACCTAACACTCGCTACATGGGTATTATTGTATAAGCCTTTTGGGGTCTCATCCATTGCACGGTTAAATAAGCATGCTTGTATATATGTGTAGTAGTAGTTAGTAATAAAGCATGAATTTCTGTCTACCTTGGATAAGGATGGAGGTGTTGCGAGGTTATGAAGTGTCTACAGTCTATTCTATTTATAAACCTGTGATTGTCTTGGCGAAGGATTTGTATGATTTTTGACCTAGTTTTGGGAGTATTTCTGATGAGCATTGCACACACGCACGTTTCTGTTCATGTATTGTTAGTATACGGGGACTTAGTCGAGCTCTATTTGGATTTAGTTGCATTCTTTGAGATATTTGCTTGTTAATTGGTTTTGGTTAGTTTGAAGGGGATCGTTGCATATTTCATGTTAGTTGCATTCATACATTGCATTGCATTAGGTTAAATGGATTTTGTGGGTACATTCGCTATAGGCCCTCACGAGACCTTACTCGTCCACTAGGGCTGCCTAGGGGTTTAAAGGGCTTGTTGCATATGCCAAATGCAACCGTGATCACCTACGGAAGTGGTACTAATCAGGTAGTTGTAATTGTTTATGCTTGAGGACAAGCATCAGTTTAAGTTTGGGGGTTTGATAAGTGGATTTTATATCCACTGGGAATCCCTCCGTTTGGCTTAAATTGATTGTTTTGGACTCAAGTTGTTGTAGTTTTGATGTGTTTTGCTGAGTTGTGCAGATTTACGAGAATGTTGATTAAAGTTGATGCTTTTATCGTTCTTGGAGAATTAATTAATTAAAATTCGGATTTTTGAGAAGGGCTGCGCAGCTTATACTGTTTGGGCCATATCTGGAGTTCTAGAAGTCCGTTTTCAGCCCATTTACAGTCCACGCGAAGCTTGAGAGATTTTCTACAATATGGGATAGGTTTCACACGACCAGGCCGCGTGTGGTGGGCCCAGGAAGCACGACCAGCAGATAGATGGGAGCAGACAAATTACTGTTTTGCCCTTTTCTAGTTCTAATTGTATTTTAGGCAATTTTTAATACCTGAATTGAATTCTAATTGTAATAGAAGGTAATATCTTGCTGGGCAAGATTTGTAGAGCCTATTTAAACACATCTTACCATTGTAAATCATAACAATTGATAGCTGTAAATCGTATCAAGGTACTTTAGATCTTCAATTCTTTCTTCAATATTATGTTTTCATTCATTATCATTATTATTATGTTTTCTCTATTAAATATGCGTAACTAATTCTCTAATCTGAGGATTGGGTAGTATTCCTTGGTATTCATGCATGCTTGATTATGTGATTTTCGGCCTGGCTGATTTGTTAATGAGATCTTAACACAATTAGGGGAGTCATGAACCTTTGATTGTATTCTAGGGATTGTAATAAGCTTGGGAGAGAAGTTGCAATCTTAGTACATGATTTAACAGACATAATTTGAATATTAGATCGGGAGATTAATAGGAGAATTGTGAGACATATAATTCTTGGTAATTAACAGTTTATAGATATACTCTGATTGTATCACGGGAGTGTCAATTAAGGTGTAGCTGTAAGCACTATATCGTAGCCTGGGAGGGTGCAGTATAACTTTAGAAGAATTGTTTTCAGCAAGGTAGGAACATATATATCACATTAATATTGAGCATGTATTGAAACCAGGTGAAGAACCCCAGTTCTTAGATTGTTTTCCAACATATTTGAATCTCAGTTTAAAATCAATTCTTAGTGCTTATAATTAGTTCTTGGTTAATTTAGTTAAAACACAAACCCAAAAATTCTTCTCACACACTTCTAGACGTAAAGAGATAAGATACTTGAACTTGATATTACATTCAGTCCTTCCCTGCGAACGAACAACAAAAATACTACTAACAGCTGAGTTAGTCAACCTTGCTTTAATGGCTGATTCTGGAGAGCAGGAAGCAAGTTCAGCTAGCAATCAGGTATTTTCTACTAATCTCTCTGAGCTCACTAAAGAGGAATGCAATAGTGTTATATATGAAATGTCTACTGAACTATATCACTTAAGTGTTACTCTTAAATCACTTACTAAAGAGAACAATAGAATTAAAGAGTCTAATCTGTTTTTAAGTGATAGAAATGCTGCTCTAGAATCTCAATTTCTAGAATTTGAGAAAATGAGAGTTGATTGCAATAATGCTAAAAGTGAACTTGAAGCTGTGTTAAAAAGAGAACTGATTTTAAAAGACCAGCTTGAAAAAGAACAAGGGATAATTGCTAAATTTCAAAGTTGTAGGAATGTTTCTCAAAACATAATAGAAGTTCAGGGAATAGAATCATTTGTGAAGGATACCTGGACTCAAAAGAAAAAGGAGCTAGAACCTGGCCTTGAGGATCTAGAGACTATTTGTGAATCAACGGTTAGTGATCATCCGTTGACAGATGAACCGTCAACGGATGAGAGGTATCCGTCGACTAACAAAAAGTCTGTTAGTAAGAAGGAACTTAGGAAACTGGATATCAAGTATGGTCCGGTAAACAAGAATTTTGTTAGTGGTGAGTGCAGCAAAACCAAATCCAGTGGGAAGGCTAAGACAGGTGATTTACACAACAAAAAGGCTGTTGGTAAATCAGACAATGAAAAGGTAGAAATTGAGGGCAAAAAGAAAAAGAACAGAAATGGTAAGATAGGCATCAACAAGAAAAACAATTACTCTCCTGACAAGTTTGCTCCTAGGAAAACTTGTAGTAATTGTAATAGTGTCAATCATTTATCTTCTAATTGCAAGATTGTCAACAAAGCTCCTGTTCATGTACCTCAACCAATGCCATGTATGCCTGCAATGCCTGTTATGCCTGGTTTGTATCAAAATGCTAGTTTTTCAAATCCATATGTGAACATGCCATATGTGTCTAATCCATACTTTCAATCTATGAATGTGCCACAAATGTCATGGAACCTACCTAACATGAATAATATGTATGCCAATTTTCCACACATGCATGCATCCAATATTCATGCAAATGAGCATTTGTCAAACCCCATTACTCAAGCATCTACACCGAAGATGAAGAATGCTAAGAGTGCAAAGTCAAAGGCTAACAAGAAAGGACCCAAGGAAGCTTGGGTACCAAAATTAACTTGATTTGTTTTTGAAATGTGTGCAGGGAAACAGAAGGAATCTATGGTACCTAGACAGTGGATGTTCTAGGCACATGACAGGAGATTCAACCCTGCTCACAGAGTTCAAGGAAGGAGCTGGCCCTAGAATTACCTTTGGAGATGACAGCAAAGGATATACTAAGGGATATGGCCTGATCTCAAAAGACAATGTCATCATTGAAGAAGTGGCTTTAGTTGAAGGTTTAAAGCACAATTTGCTGAGTATCAGTCAGATTTGTGACAAAGACTATGAAGTAAAGTTCACAAAAGAAGCCTGTGTTGTTTCTGCCAAGGAAGACAACAATGTGGTATTGACAGGCTTTAGAAAAGGAAATGTTTACATAGCTGACTTCAATTCAGCATGCTCAGAATCCATTACTTGTCTCTTCAGCAAAGCAAGTAAGGATGAGAGTTGGCTATGGCATAAGAAGCTGTCACATTTGAATTTTAAAGTTATGAATGATTTGGTAAGAAAGGATCTTGCTAGAGGAATCCCTCATTTGGAGTTTGTCAAAGATGGGCTATGTGATGCCTGCCAATTAGGGAAACAAAAGAAATCATCTTTCAAAAGCAAGACAGAGTCATCCATTGTTAAGCCTCTTCAATTGCTGCATATGGATTTATTTGGTCCAGTAAATGTCATGTCTATTTCAAAGAAGAAATACTGTCTGGTGATTGTAGATGATTTTTCTAAGTTCGCATGGACTTTCTTCCTGCACTCCAAGGATTGTGCAAGTGAAATCATTATCAATCACCTCAGAATGCTAAACAATGGTTCTGAAGACAGAGTACAAAGGATCAGGAGTGACAATGGTACTGAATTCAAGAATTCCACAATGAAGATTTTCTGTGAAGAGAATGGAATTGTCCATGAGTTTTCTGCTGCCAGAACACCTCAACAAAATGGGGTTGTTGAAAGGAAAAACAGAACTCTCATTGAAGCAGCTAGAACAATGTTAAGTGAATCAAGATTACCAACATATTTCTGGGCTGAAGCTGTCAACACTGCATGCTTTACTCAGAATATTTCCTTGGTCAATCAAACTAGAGGAATGACTCCTTATCAGTTATTAACCAACAAGAAACCAACTTTAGCTTTTCTACATGTCTTTGGATGTAAGTGTTTTGTGCTAAGGAATCATGGAGATAATTTAGGCAAATTTGAAGCAAAGGCAGATGAAGCTATTTTCGTTGGATATGCAGCAGGGAAAGCCTACAAGGTCTACAATCTAAGAACCAACATTGTTATGGAATCTGTACATGTTGTGTTTGATGATCAAAAGATTCTAGGCCTAAATGATGAAGGCTACCATGAAAAGTTGGAATTTGAGAATGAAGGTGAAGGAAGAATGTACTATGATGATGATGAGGAGAATGAAGATCATGACCACAGAGATCCACCTAGAGCTGTTATACCAACTAGAAGTGATGCTTACACTGAAAATGAAGCATCCGTTGATAGTCATTCTGGAGCATCCGTTGACAGTCATTCTGCAACATCCGTTGACACTATTAGAGATGCATCCGTTGACAGAAATTCTCAAGCATCCGTCGACAGGCAAAATGATGCATCCATTGACAGTCAACTTCATAACTCAGCAAGGACAACAAACTCAGGGGGAGTTTCTCATGGTCAAAGTTCAATGCTAAATCAACATGATCATGGAAATGAAGCAACCTCATCAAGATCAAATCTTCCACCTGCAAGAAAATGGACTAGAAATCATCCATTTGAGTTAATCATTGGTGAATCAAATTCAAGAGTCCAAACTAGAAGGGCCACTCAAGCAGAATGTCTATACAGTAGCTTCCTGTCTCAAGAGGAACCTAAGAAAGTGGAAGATGCCCTTCTAGATCCAGATTGGGTGTTAGCAATGCAAGAAGAGCTAAACCAATTTGAAAGAAATAAAGTATGGAAACTTGTGCCCAAACCTGATGATAGAAGTGTCATAGGTACTAAATGGGTTCTCAAGAATAAGACAGATGAAAATGGCATAATTGTGAGGAATAAAGCTAGATTAGTGGCAAAGGGCTATTCTCAAGAAGAAGGAATAGATTTTGATGAAACTTTTGCTCCAGTAGCAAGACTTGAGGCAATAAGAATCTTTCTAGCCTATGCAGCACATGCCAATTTTAAAGTCTATCAGATGGATGTCAAAAGTGCCTTTCTAAATGGGGAACTGGAAGAAGAGGTCTATGTCCATCAACCTCCTGGTTTTGAGGATCCAGAATTTCCAGAATATGTATATCTTCTCATGAAAGCACTTTATGGTTTGAAGCAAGCACCAAGAGCCTGATGCAGATTATGCAGGTTGCAGAGTTGATAGGAAAAGTACTACAGGTTCCTGTCAATTTCTAGGAAACAGGCTTGTGTCATGGTTCAGTAAGAAACAAAATTCAGTCTCCACTTCTACAGCTGAAGCTGAGTACATTGCGGCTGGAAGCTGTTGTGCACAGATTCTATGGATGAGAAACCAACTCATTGACTATGGTCTAAAAGTTGAGAAGATTCCAATTTTCTGTGACAACACAAGTGCTATTGCCATCACAGGGAATCCAGTGCAACATTCGAGAACCAAGCACATTGACATCAAATACCACTTCATTAGAGAACATGTGATGAATGGTACAGTAGAAATGCACTTTGTGCCAAGTGAAATGCAGCTTGCAGATATCTTCACCAAGCCTCTTGATGAATCCACATTCACAAGATTGGTAGGTGAGCTAGGTATGCTTAATTTGTCATAATTTCTAGTGATATTTGATTTCAAGGAATTGAAGCTGGAAATGTGTTTTGATTTACTTGAAAGTTAAAACTTTCAGAAAAATTTTCTGCAGAAATTTTGCCCAAGGCAAAATTAGCTTATCAACGGATATCCTTTTATCCGTTGATAGTATAAACACATTACTAGATTTTTGCATGTCAACGGGTAACAGACTATCCACGTCATCAACGGATAAACTGTATCTCAACCGTTCATTCTATATCCGTTGATATACATTTTTTTTTAACCGTTGGTAACCGTGTATATCTAATCATGGCTGTACTTATTCTCTTTTTATTTATTATCTGACAGTTACTTTTGACCAATGGAGTAATTACTTTTAATTATTTCATTTTTAATTCTTGAAAAATATAAAAGGCGAACTTGTACTCTCACATCTCACTTTTATTCATTTTCAAGCATATCAAAAGTTAACTGCATCTTCTTCCCTAAAACTCTCTGTAACCAAAGTTCAATCACTTCAATGGCGCCTATTGTTAAGATGATGTCCTCCACTGGGTTTACCTATGAGAAGAACAATTTCGCGGCCTTTGTTGACACAGTGAATGCTCCAGAAGCTTACCACACTTTGATGAGTTTCGTGAAGAAATGCAAACTGTCATATGCTATGACGGCTACCACTCCCTTAATCCACGAGGTAATTGAAGAAATGTGGACATCTGCTGAGTACAATGGCACAGACGGTACAATTGCTTTTTCTTTAAAGGGTAAAAACTATGTGGTTAATTCTGATGTAATAACTGCTTGTTTAAAATTACCTGAGAATAACTGTCTGAAAGTACCTACTGATGCTGAAATTGTTGCCATGCTTAATTCTATTAATTATGCCCTTAGTACTGAAAACTTAGGGAAAATTGCTAGAAAAGGAATGGTTAAAGAATGGAGCTACTTCTGTGATGCCTTCATTAAAACTTTTTCAGGAAAAATTAGTAATTTTGATGCTGTTACCCAGTCCATGCTAACAATGATGTGTATGCTTTTAAATGATAAATTCTATAATTTTGGCACATTAGTTATGTATGAGATAGCTGCTAAGTTGGGTAAAAAGGAAACTAGGAGCAAGAATATCTACTTTGCTAGATTTTTAATGCTCTTAGCACTGCATGTGTCTGAGAATAAGTTATCCATTGCTAACCCGGATAGCAAGTTCCAATGTTTTGTTCAGGAGAAGAGAGTCTTAAGTGACCTGATTCGAATGAACCTCAATGCAGGAGTACAGTTGGTATATCTACCAATTGTTCAGGTAACTATCTCTAACTCTGAAACCCCTATCTCCAACCCCCAAATTTCTTTGCCTTCTAGTGTCACAATGGAGTCTGTAGTTGTGACCAAACAGGCTCCTACCAAAGTGACCAAATCCAAAGTTCCAAAACCACATTCTAAAAGGCAAACCTCAAGTGTCTCTCAAAAGACACCTGTTGTAAAAACTACCAAACCTCTTGAGGGGAGTGTGAAAGTGGTAGTGAGTGGTGAGGGACAGGGTGAACATCAAAGAAGCCCTAAGGATAAGGAAGGAGAGATGAGTGCAACCACCATTTCAGTCTCTCAAAAGACTGCTAATGTAACTACAGGCCAAATTCTAGTTACACTCTCCCAAAAGAGTGTGACTACTGAATCAAGTTCCCCACAAGGAACACTGCACAAGAGGGTTAGGGACACATATAGCCCAATCTCAAAAACCTATGGAAGAAGAGTGAAATCTAAAACCACAGGGGAATCACAGGGTGCACACACTGTACAGGAAACTGTACCTTCTCAAACTCAGTTTGATGTGGCTTCAATAAATGTGGAGTCACAGCCCCTTGATCTTAATCTTCAAATCGACACACATTACAATCCACCATCACCAACTCCTTCTCTGGATGTGGATATGATATCTACATCAATTCCTGATTCTCCATCTTTAAGATTCTTGGAGAAGCCCCACTCTGTAATTGGTGGTCATCATCTTTTAGATGATTTGTTGGACCATCAATCTTCCCTTCCAGAATTCTCAACACAGACTGTGGCCTCGAACTTAAAATCAATCTCCACAGATTCAGTGTTGGTTTTCTCTTCAACGGATAGAATTATTCCTTCCTCAACGGATATCCTTCATCCGTTGACAAGTGTTTCTCCATCAACGGATGCGCCTCTATCTAGCCATCCGTTGACAGCTATAACTACTCCATCAACGGATATTCCTTATCCGTTGATAACTCACTCTACCACTGCTATATCTGACATTCCAGTGTCAAGTGTAGAGGAGTTCTCAGTAGTTGAAACACTTTTAGGTTTGAGGGAAGGGAGTGAGAGGCTGCCTTGTGAGCAGGCAAAAGGAGAGATAAATAATGAGAGGCTGGCTAATTCTTCCGGTCAGGCAAAAGGAGAGTTTGAGAGTTCCACCTTAGTAGGTGAAGGTGAGGGTGTGAGAGGTGTGAGCCAAGGGGAGCCCTTGATGCAAGAAAAGAGAGATGAGGGGAGAGAAGGAACTACAGGAGAGATAAGGATGGAAGAAGCAGCCATTGCTAGTGAGTCAATGGGGGTTGAGGATGCATCCAAGGAAATGGAATTTCAAAGAGAATATCAGTCCATGATTGACTCCATTTCTTTGGATGCTGAAACCTTTACTCACCCTGTTCCTGCCTATCAAATTCTGGCACAACAGGGCAATGTGGAAGCAGAGGAGGCAATGCACCTAGTGCACACCTCACAATCTCTACTTAGAGCTAAGGAATCTATAGCAGCTCTGCCAACCACTGCTGAGAGTGATGAATTTGACAATTCTGAAGATGAAGACAGCCAGAGCTCTGAAGATGAAGGTGGTAGCAGTATTCATGATTTTGCATTTGCTCAAAACTACACCTATCATCAACTTGATATGGAGATCATAAGGCAATATAAATCTGCCCTGGCTGAGCACCCAGAAGCAGATCCACAGAGAAAGGTTGTTCTTCAACAGGCAATTGACTCCCTAAAGTTACAAAAGATGCAAATGGTGATTCAGAGATCCAATTTAGAGGAGGTCAAACAAGAAATCAAGGATGTGAAGATCTCTGTGGATTCCAAGCTAGAGCAACTAGCTCCTACAGCCACTCAGAGGGTGTTGCAACAAAGGTTTCTCAAAGAAGACAACCTGGCTAAATCTGTGCAACTTCTCACTTCAAGAGTGGAAAAGATGGAATCCCAGATGGAGCAATTTCTTCAACATCAGAAACTGCAAACCCAACTGCTAGAAAAGTTAGTTGCAGCCCCAACTTCTAGTCAAACCCTTGATGCTAACAAAAAGGGGAAGAAAGTGGAAGAGGCTGTGGCAACTACAAGTCAAATCTTAATTTCTGAAAGAAGGGAAGCAGCAAGTGAGGGGGAGCAGCAGCCTACCATAGTGGTCAATCCACAGGAATTCATTGTCACAGCTTCCCCCAGCAAATCCAAACCTGTACAAGTAGCTCTATCTGAAGAGTTTGATTTCTCAAACTTGACAGAAGAGGAAAAGCTAGCCAAAATTGAAGCTCTCCAAAAGATGAAAGAAGAAAACTATGAAAGGATAAAGAGGACAGAAAGATTGATCAATCAATCTATTGCATCAACTCTGTTCTCTAGCCAAACCTCAGCTCCAACAATATCTACAACAATTCTGAAGGTGCTCACTCCAGCAATTGTGGCTCCTACATTCTATGATGCTGAGCCTTCTCATGTTAAGGAATTTGAACCCTACATCAAATCAAGACCCTTCTCACCACCAAAAGCAAATGGGAAGAACAAGTTACAACTGGACTTTCCATTTCCCAAGGATGATGAAGAGAAGTTGATGGGTAAGGCAATCAAGGAATTCAAGGAGAAGACTAACAGTTGTGTAAGAGAATGGATGGCTGTAATCATAAGGAATGGAAAAGTTCTAAACATATCCAACAGCCATCCTAGATTTGTTGAAGCCAAGAGAGAAGAGACTTCAAGGCTGCTAAGAGAAACTCAACCAAGCACTGAATATCTATATGAAAACTCAGATGAGAAGCAAGCAAGGCTGGCTCAAGAGTTATTGGATGAGGTAGAGGATGAATTGAGGGAACCTGAGGAAGTCCCCAAATTCAAAAAGAAAGGGAAATCAGTCCCCAAATCCAAGAGATTAAAATCACATGCAAGGAGGCCTGTCTCTCCAGAAACTGAAAACAAAGAGACAGTTGGTTCATCACAACCTATTGATGTGAAAGTATTCAACCCAGATGTAAATTTCCATGGTGAGCCTATAGTACCTAAAGAGGAACCAATGAATCTTGACTCCATTGAGGTTCCTTCATTCTTGCTGAAGCCTCAACAGAAGCCTACACAGAAGAAAAGGAAACCAAGGAAGCAACCTTCAAAGGAACCAATTCAAGTTGCTAGGGTACCTGCAATTGTCAGGCAGCCAATCTTGGAAAACAAGGATGATTTTATCTATCAGGCAGATATTGAAGAATACTCTGACATGAATCTTTATCTGGATGAATTGTCAGAAGTAAGAGGAATTGACAAATATAAACATTTGCCTGAAAGATTGGTCTTTTTATACAAGGGAGGAACGGAAAGGACATGGCCACTACAAAGGGTTCTTGGAGAAAATTATCATACCTTAACCAAAGTGTTCTCTGCAATCAAGAGATACACAGGGTTCTCCAAGATAGCAAAAGGGGAGATACTGGACAAAATAGAACAAATAAGGAGGGATTGGAACTCACCATCAAGTCTACCAAGGAAAATGAAGATCCCATACAATGGACAGAAAATCCACCTTCAACCTTTCTGGATGATGGAGTTCAGGGATGAAGATGGTAACAGGAGATTCTTCAAGTTAGAAGACCAACTACCAAAGGCTAGTTCTCAATACCTGAGATGGCTACAACAGAAGCTAAATCCAAAGGTAGATGAAGAAGATGCCTTCTATAGGCAACTCCAAATACAGATTGAGTCCAACTCTGCCAAGGAAGGAAAATCAAGGGTGATGCCAACAAGAGGAAAGAAACAGTCCTAATCTGCTCAGTCTAGAGGAGCACTTCTCTGTAAATTTCTCAAACTTTCAGTTTTTAATTATTGTAGCTTAATACAATTTATGTATTGTTCTTTATATATCTTTAGGAATGTTTTGTTATCATCAAGGTCCTGAATTTATGCTTTATTGCCATCAAGTATAAATTGGGGGAGATTGTTAGGAATATGTTGTACTTGATGATAACTTCACAATCAATCAAATTGTTTAAGGTTTTGTAGCTATCAACGGATGAGGATTTATAACTCTATCCGTTGACAGGTAGCTCATCAACGGATGAGGTTTTGTAGCACACTGCAGTATCTCTATGTTATCAGTTGATAGTGTTTTTATCCACAGTCATGTTGACTATCAACGGATAGGCAGAATAGGGTAGCCAATTGTAAATAAGCTATGCTATGTAATTCTGTCTAAGTGAAAGTGTATCAACGGATGAAGACTAAACTCTATCAACGGATACAACTCAAATCCACTCTATCAACGGATACAGCTCAAGTCCCAATATCAACGGATACTGCTCTATACATCATCAACGGATGTCAGTATACATCATCAACGGATGTCAGTGTACATCATCAACGGATAATCATTGACACTGATTTCTATGATTAGCTAGAGATTAGCAGTTGATAAGGACATGTTTGACTGACAGATCACATGAGTTGAAAGTAGATACAAAAAGCAGTATGGCAGCCATACTTTGGAAACACAGAAGAAAGAAGCATTCCACTTACACTATGAATACAAGAAAGGTGCAGGAGACATGTCTGAACACAAGGACAACCTTTCGGCTACATGTGTATTTGGAGTGTAGTAGCAAGTCAACTAGAATTAGATTAGTATTATCTTATTCCAGTAGTACTTGTAAAACTTGGGATATATAACCAAGTGTAGCAACTCTTTGTAGGTTAAGAAAACAGACATATTTGCTTAGGGTTTCTTGAATATCTTTAGAAGCAAAGAGTTGTAAAACGGCAGCTGTGTACATTTTGTATCACAGAGTTTTCTTCAAATAAAAGCTTCAGGTGGTGCATATTAACCACCTGATTTTATATGTGTTTGTGTTTAATTCTTACATTGCAATTATCTCTTCATAAGTTTCTGAAGTTCTTATCAGAAATTTATAAATATCAAGAATTGTATTCAACCCCCCCTTCTACAATTATACAAGTGTGTAATCTGGGAATAACAAGGTATAAAAAAATCATTTTTAGTGTAAATCAAACTTGGATCATCAAGTTAACTTGTGCATCTACATACCACTAGGCCACACTTTTACATGTGTTTAAGATCATATACACAATATGTATGTGTATGATATATGAAATTATATTGGCTAAATATTATTGGGTTTTAAATGAGATTTGGACTTTTTATTAATTTTCATTGATTGATGAAATAACCACATAAAATATATAACTGGGTTATAAAATGATATTATAATTAATATTATGGATACTATCCAACAATATATTAGAATGAAAATATTGAGTTGTTCACGTAATATGAAAATTGTATATTATTACACAAGATGCAATAATTTATCAGTCAAACACTTCAGGTTGTAGAAATATTTGGCTTGAAAAGACGAATCCTAAAAATAACATATTGACATTTGAAGAAAAAAAAAAGGTTAATATATTATATATGGTGTATTATTTATAAAGGTAATTCAAATATATATATATATATATATATATATGGTGTATTATTTATAAAGGTAATTCAAATATATATATATATATATATATATATATATATATACACAAGATCATGTATATTTTATGATTTGCAGAACTTATATTATATATCATAGACATCACCTATTGAACACACAAATTCTATTCAATAATCCACAATAAAATTAAAAACTGACAATCTTCGATGCCTTTTGCAATTTACATCATATTAGCTGATAACCCGTGCGAAGCATGGACACAAATTAAACACGAGCCGAGATTAAAATATTAATATTAATAAATTAATAAACATTATTTAATTATATAGTTATAGAGAATCGGATCCGAGATAAAGCTAAAAAATTAAAATAAATAAATAAATAAATCTTTATAAATATGTAGTTGTAAGGAATCGAACCTGAGATGAAGCTAAAAAAAATTAAAGTAAATAAATCTTGTATAATTATGCAGTTGTAAGGAATCGAACCTCGAATTTAATGATAACCAAATTGGGTATTTTGGTATTTTGGTACTACTGTCTACCATTAAAACATGATTTTTCACATTAATAAAGAGTATAGATATTATTTATCATAAACACTGCAACAACTCACACTTCAACGACTAAGAACTATAAAATCCAAACTAGAGCATGCCCCGTGCCTCGCAAGGGTTCTCATGCTAGTTTTAATAAAGTTGGAAAATAAATTACATTAATAATAAAAGAGCCTAATAAACACTATTTTTAATAAATATGTATAATAAAAAACGATATTTAAAATGAAATGGAGGGTCATATAATTCATTAACTTTTCTTGTAATTTGTACAGGTTGAAGGTTTTTTTTGTTGCTAAGGTACTGGTTGAGTGTTTTGAACGAAGTGAGTGTATAATGATGAAATAAATGAAGAGGTGTGTAAAGAGAGAGGGGCAACTGGAAAGGGTAGAAAAGTAAAAGAAATGTATGTACAAAAAGTTATAACAATGACTAGGTTGGATGCCAACTGTATGAGTTAATTATTATACTTCGTACTCCGTAGTAAAGAGAGTATCTCTGTCAAAAAAAATCGCAGAGCCGGTCATTATTTTATTTTATTTATTTTGAAATGTAGCAGGTCATTATTAAAAGAGAAATGCTAAGGGTTATAGTTAGGCATTTAATACTTAGTAGTACTATTTTTTCTATTTCCTAGCGAGTTGATTAGCAATTACCGTCCTTACACGTACTAAATACTTTGACTTTTATGTTAACTAGGTAAAAAAACCGCGCTACGCGCGGCAAAGAAATATTTTTAAAATTGTTTATATAATATTATTGTACGTTAAGTTTTATTATTTCAAAACTGATATGACGACCTTCAAATTATGTGAAATGTAATTATATTTAAATATTAAAGAGGAAAATTAAAATAAAGAAAATGCATTTTCCAATTTGGTTTTTGATAGTATGAATAACATTTGTAAATTTGTTTATTGTCGGTATCATTATGAATGACGTGATTGGTTAGTTTGTTAATAAATCTGATTACAAATTGTTAATGTGATCACATGTTGAATTAACCTAAGTTATATTCTAAAAGAATTGATTTAAAAATAATTTACATGAATTATTAGTTGAAAGAATACTCTCATTATATATCTAAAGTATTAATAATCTTAAAAATATCACAAACATAGAAAAATAAAAATTACAATACGCACGTAATCCTTACGATCAAAAGTTACAAATATTAAATATAACTTAACATTCTTTCAAGCCGACACCCCTCTCATAACATACATGTTCAGTAATGGTGTAAGAATTTATTCAATTAGAATATCAATTTATTTCGACAACAATGGAAATTTTTTATCAATTTAATCTTCCGTTAAAATGGTTGGGTTTGTTCAATTTAATTAGTTTGGTTATAACCCATATGTAATTTATTCATATGCAAAAGTAAAAAATTGTCTGTATTATTTATATACAAATTTCACATAGTAAGAAAAGATCTGTGTACTTCCATAATTTATTACGACTTCCACAATCATTGATAATAAAGATTGCTTGAGAAGTTAAAGTTAATAACATTTTTTAAAGCCGACATCCCTCTCATAATATACAAATTCAATAATAGTTTAAGAAATTATTTAATTAGAATACTAATTTATTTTGACACAATATAATGAAACAATGGATGTATAGCTTTTTTATCAATTTTATCTTTCGATAAAATGGTTGAGTTCTTTAAATTTAATCGATTTGATCATAACCCATGAGTAATTTATTCATGTGCAAAATTAAAAATCTGTCATTATTGTTTGTATACAAATTCCAGATATTAAGTAAAGATCTTGTACTTCAATAATTTATTACGATTTTCACAATTATTTATAATAAAAATTGCTTGAGAAGTTAAAGTCGTCTGCCCTACAGTCATCCGAAACAAAATTACAGTGGTCTTGAATAGAGAATAAAAAAGAACGCAATATAAATAATTTTTATTCCTCATTTTACCTAAAAATAAAATTAACAATATATAATTAACATTTAATATTGAAATAATAACTATAATGTTTAAATAAAATTTGCTAATTTTTAAACAAATAAAATAGAATAAATTTAATATATGTTTAATATGTGTAATTATTGAATAATTAAAATGTCATTAATAGCTATTTATTGCAAGAAAAGAATTTTAATAAAAAAACAAAAAATTAAGAAAAATAGCTATTTGTATACAAATTTCAGATGTTAAGAAAAGATCCGTGTACTTCCATAATTTATTACGACTTCCACAATCATTGATAATACTTGAGAAGTTAAAGTTAATAACATTTTTTTAAAGACGAAACCCCTCTCATAATTTACCTATTTAATAATAGTGTAAAAATAATTAATTAGAATATTAATTTATTTCGACACAATATAATGAAACAATGGATATATAGCTTTTTTTATCAATTTTATTTTCCGATAAAATGGTTGAATTTTTTAAATTTAATCGATTGGATCGTAATCCATGAGTAATTTATTCATGTGCAAAATTAAAAATTTGTCATTATTGTTTGTATACAAATTCCAGATATTAAGTAAAGATCTTGTATTCCAGGTATTATAATATATATAGATAACTATAATGTTTAACTAATATTTGCTAATTTTTAAACAAATAAAATAGAATAAATGTAATATATGTTTAATATGTGTAATTATTGACTAATTAAAATGTCATTAATATCTATTTATTGCAAGAAAAGAATTTTAATAAAAAAAACAAAAATTTAAGAAAAATAGCTATTTGTATACAAATTTCAGATATTAAGAAAAGATCCATGTACTTCCATAATTTATTACGACTTCCACAATCATTGATAATAAAGATTGCTCGAGAAGTTAAATTTAATAACATTTTTTTAAAGACGGCACTCCTCTCATAATATACCTATTTAAGAATAGTGTAAGAATATTTAATTAGAATATTAATTTATTTTGACACAATATAATGAAACAATGGATATATAGTTTTTTATCAATTTTATCTTCCGATAAAATGGTTTGGTTTTTTAAATTTACTCAATTTGATCATAAACCATGAGTAATTTATTCATGTGCAAAATTAAAAATATGTCATTATTGTTTGTATAAAAATTACAGATATTTAAGTAAGATTTTGTATTTCAATAATTTATTCGACTTTCACAATCATTTATAATAAAAATTGATTGAGAAGTTAAAGTCGCCTGCCCTACAGTCATCCGAAAAGAAATTACAGTGATCTTGAAAAGGGAATAAAAAAGAACGCAATATAAATGTTTTTAGTCGTCAATTTACCTAAAAATAAACTTAACTATTTATAATTAATATTTAAATAATAACTATAATGTTCAAATAAAATTTGTTAATTTTTAAACAAATAAAATAGAATAAATTTAATATATGTTTAATAGGTGTAATTAATGACTAATTAAAATGTAATTAATAGCTATTTAATGTTAGAAAAGAATTTTAATAAAAAAATCAAAAGAATGAAAATTTAAGGAAAATACCTTAAACTGTTCTGGTGCATTTCCGATCTCCAGGCATTATAATATACTAGTCAATTTATCCGCGCTTCGCGCGGTTCGTAATTTTTTATTTTAAAGTATTGAAAATAGATAAATTAATTTTTATTATTCTTAAAAGTTGATTGATCTCTTATGAATTTTCTAAAAAAAAATAATTTAAAAATAATTTATATGAACTATTAGTTGGAAAAATACACTCATAGCATATCTAAAATTTTGATAATCTTAAAAATACCACAAATATATAAAAATAAAAATTACAATATGAACGTAATATTTACGATCAAAAGTTACAAATATTGAATATAACTTAATAACCTTTTTTAAAGCCGACACCCCTTTTATAATATACATGTTCAATAATAGTGTAAGAATTTGTTTAATTTGAATATTCATTTATTTTAACACAATATAATGAAACAACGGGTGTATAAAATTTTTATCAATTCAATCTTCCAATAAAATGGTTGGGTTTGTTCAATTTAATTAGTTTGGTCATAACTCATGTGTAATTTATTCATGTGCAAAAGTAAAAATCCGTCTGTATTATTTGTTTACAAATTTCAAATATTAAGTAAAAATTGGTGTTCTTCGAGAGAGAGGGATTTTTCTGAATTGCTCGGGATCAATTTCGATTCTTTTACGTCCACAATTTTTGGTTTTTTTATGACTAACATCAGCCAGACCTCGGTTTGTAGAATTTTTTGTCTGCCTCCATATGCGTGATATTGTACGAGTTGATACAGAAAACATTTTTGAAACATCTTTGATGGCGCCTTTTTGAAGCTTTCCGGAGACACTTTTTTTACCTAGCAAGATTAAATAGATTTATTTTCGCTCTGCATTAGACAACACTTTGAGTTTTCTGGGCACTGACCGGCCTTGTAGTACATGTTCGTTTAGCAATGAGTCTTGTTCATTCTCCAGTTCTTCTTGTTCACCTTGTTCACCTGTAAAATTGAAGTTCGAATATTTAAAGATCATCTCATGCCAAAAACATAAACAAAAGAACTATTGTGAGATTACTATTGTCCAGCAAGGTTTCATTTAGATCAATGTTTCTTGTTGAGTTTGTTTGTGGTTGCTGCAAATTTTCTTCATATGAATCATTCTCCAAATCTGCAGTAGCACAAACATGTTATGAAAAAATATATAAAAAATGATTCTTAACAATCAAAATTATGAAGAAAGATTGATACTTTTGTTAAGATCAAATAAATTGACGACTTCTTCATCTGATTGTTGGTTTGAGCTAGGTGAAAGATTTAGGTCAAAATTATGTAGAATATTCATTGTAGATTAAATTCTGTAAGTAAAGTTCAGGTGTTCATGCTCCATTATATTGACAAATTTGGTGGGAAAGTTTAAAAATTTTAATTCTTCCAAACTCATTTCACGAATGAAATTTAAATTTAAGATAAAAATTTAAGAGGGAAACTTGGTAAAATTAGTGGAGAAGAAATTTTTTATTTTTAAAATGACTCTTCAGTTTGTTACTTTGTGGAGTATATCAGAGATGAAACCAATTTTTATCAAGTCAGTCTTATATAATTAATGAGTCGTAATTGCACGCCAAATGATAACATCTTGGGTTAGTATTCATCTGATTATATGCAATTAAAATGGACAAATTGAAAAACAAAAATATCACATTTATTACTTCTTAATATTTGTGAAATTTGCAAAGAAGACACATAAAATGAGATGGAGGGAGTAACATGTTAAATAAGTAAGAGGGAAAAAATAGAATTTTTAGTCATAATGAACTTGTATTTGATTACAATAGAATGAATGTTTATATAGCTTTTCAATTACAATAGAATGAATTTTACCCTTATCTTTACTAGTTATTTTTAGAGCTATTTTGTTCTTTAAACATTAACATGTTTATTACAAATTAATGTTTAATATTCATTAATGTATAATTAGTAATTATACATACATACATACATACATACATACATACATACATACATACATACATACATACATACATACATACATGCATTTATGTTGTATAATCTATTAATCTTTCATTATTTTTAATCTATTAATTGTTTTATGATTAATACGCATATTTATACATACATACATGCAATAAATACATACATACATTTATGTACATATATACATGCATGCATGCATGCATCATACATCCATACATACATACATTTATGTTGTATAATCTATTAATTTACTAATCTTTCATTATTTTTAATATATTAAATACATACATATGTATTTTTTTTTTGAAACAATACATATGTATATATATATATATTTGAAAGTATAAGAACATATGATAGTATTCATTAACATATACTGTTGTGACCAAAATCCTGCATGGGTCAGATTTAGGCCCACTAGAGGATTAGGGTCCAGTTCATTAAAGAAAATAAGTGATCTGGCAGGCTTCCAAGGGCCCATGACAGCCCCAGGGATGATCATGTATAGCGCAGTAGGTGAGTATAAGGCTTAGGGTCCCAGGGGCACCCCCTTGTGGATAACCTATAACCATTGCCAACCATCCCGTAGGGCTTCTAGAGTAGCTTCCGTGGTGGGGCAACCGGAGCCAGGCTGCCGGGCGATACCCCCAGTTCCCGTCGGAAGCCTGATTAGGCTGCCAATTTGGATAAGGCAGACCTCCTACTTTTTAGGAACACGTCTTTATAGTTGATTTACACTTCTAAATAGATATATATTCAGTTATTAGAGGATATATGTCATATATACTTGATTAAATCACATAAAATCATGATAATTGATGCCTTGAGATAAACATCAATGGATGGGCTTCCAAAAGTTCTAATACAGCTTGTTAACGTGATTATATACATCATACATGATTTATATCGGAAATATCAGTCATAATCCCTTAAGAAATGGGATAATTCATCATAAACAACCGAATATATCATTTCAATAACTACATACGAGCTTGATCTCCTATAAATAGGAGTATGTAGGCAGTTTACGGGATCTCTTAGACATTTTTACACCTTGAGTAAGCATAGAGCACGTATATTCTTGTGTGACATTTCATAATTAGGGTTCTTGGCAGGCCAACACTCGGTCCCCGAGCTCTAATTCCCGTAAATCCAGTCCGATCCTCCGAGGAACCACCTCCCGTGTTCTTCGGAAACCCCAAGTCATAAGCCTTTTGGGGGGGCTAGCCTCTAACGATTCCATATTTATTTGCACTATTCAAGCAACGGCCTCCTTAATTTGTTGTGACAAATTCCTCCCACAACAATTGGCGCCGGAAGGAGGGGCCTAAAAAATCGTCGTTTGGAGGAGATATGGCGAGTGAATATTCCGATAGTGATAAGACACCGTCTCAGGATGGTAATGGACAAAACAAAGGTGATGGTGGTGATGTTAGCAACAAAGACATTATGGACTATTTGGTCACGATGAATGAAAGAGTTAACAGCTTGGAAAAAGGTTCCGAGAAAATGAAAAGGTGGCAAAAGAAGTGTAAGTCGAAGTCAAAAAAGAAGAACGTGATTCCGACAAAGCTGAATTTCGAGTCTGAGGATAATGTTAAGAACAATACAGACTATGTTCCATCTGATGAAGAAGAGGCAGAGAGCCTGAGGCAGAAGAATATGAGGGTGACCAATCGGATGACCCGGAAGCCCATGGTACCGAAGGCTCACCCACTAGAAGCCTGAGTGTCTTTGACAGATTAGGCAAAAAGCTAACCAACAAGGACCTTCGTCATAAACTGGGACATAATGGAAACAGAGATCGAAGAGATGGTAATGGGGGTTCCTACGCTCAAGGTTCCCGGGAACATAGGGAGAGATCCCACTCAGTACCCCCAAGGAGTAATTCCAGAAGGTCTAAATCTGATGGCAGGAGGAGTTATAGACAAAGTGGCCACTGCTGTGGACACAGGAGCAGGAAATCACGCTCTACCAGGGTCCCTACCGATGAGGGTACCGGCCAGGATTCTAGCTCACATCAAAGCTCGGTTCCCAGGAAAAGTAAGACAGCCTATGAAGATGATGACTCTGGAAGTGATATGCTCTCAGATGGCGAGAATGGACAGTTCAAAATATCTTATTGAAAGAAGGCTTTGGAGAAAATCAAGGAGGAGAAAAAGTTCATGTCTGGAGTCATTGTCGGTTCACCATTCTCTACGAAGGTGAAGAAGGCACAATTACCAAGGTTCTTTAAGATGAATACTGATCTGAAGTTCAATGGTAACTCAGATGCTATGCAGTACCTGAGCCATTTTAATACGGAGATGGATGTGTATCAAGTGGAGGACTTGGCTAGATGCAGGCTACTAGCCTCCACTCTGAGTGGGAATGCCCACCAATGGTTTAAAAGGTTGGCTGAAGGATCTATTAAATCCTGGAGGAAGATGGGTGACCAATTTATCTCCCAATTTAGGGCTACCGTGGCCTATGCCCCACCGGTCAATACTCTGGCTAACATCAAGCAAGATGAACGTGAGACTTTAAAGCAATATTTCAAAAGGTTTAATGAGCAAGTGCCTAAGGTAAAGAAGGCTTCTGATGAAACTCTAAAGAATTTCATGATAGCCGGGGTTAGGCCAAGAACCGAATTCTGGAAAGAGTTACAAACTGAAGAGCCTACAACCCTAGCTGAGTTCTACCAGCAGGCAGAACGCCACAAGGTAATTGAAGAGTCAATGGTAAAGTTATCCAAGGATTCTAAGGGTTGGAACAGATACAAGAGGAATCGTTCTTATAGCCCTAAAAGTCGGGGTTCTAACAAGAAGGTTTCCGGTAGTGGTACCGCCGGTGTGGGAGCTTATCGTCATGATGACAAGACTGCCCATATTGTTGCCAATGCAACCAAGGACAAAGTCTCTGTCAAGGATAGGCTTACCCCAAGGTTGAACTTTCAACGGTATTCAGAATATACTCATTTGACTGTCCTAATCGGCCATATTCTTGAAGTAAATGAGAAGAGTGGACTACTCTGAAAGCCCTACCGGGCAGGCCCACCCGACAGGAAGGACCAAGGAAAGTACTGTGCTTTCCATGAGGCAAATGGCCACGAGACTGCCGATTGTAGGCATTTGAAAGATAAAATTGAAGAATTGATTATAAATGGATACTTGACAGAGTTTGTGGCCCACGAAGCTATGAAGTATAAGGAAGGGAGAGACAATAAAGATAAAGTACCGGGAAATTAGGATAGGACTACCCGAGCTAATAGTATCCACACCATATTTGGTGGCCCTTACTTGGGGGGTGCCAGCCGGAATTCCAGGAGTAGGTATGCCCGGGAAGCCAGAGGGAAGCCCCTTACAAATGTTTTCCACCTTGCAGAAAGGCCCCCTAAGCTGTTAAAGGGGAAATCGATGATATTTCTTTTACTGAGGAGGATGCCAAGTGGGTTCACCACCCTCATAATGATTCCTTGGTGGTAACCGTGAGTATTGGTGGGATGAATGTACATCGGGTGCTGATTGATAAATGAAGTTCAGTAAACATCTTGGCATACACCACATTCCAGAAACTAGGGCTTCTGGATAAGGAGTTACTGCCTACCAATAATGAGCTATATGGGTTCACCGGTAACCCGGTCCAAATCATGGGAAAGATTAAGTTGCCATTGACATTGGGTGTGGATACCTGCAAGGCCACCCAAATGGCTGAATTCATGGTGGTAGACGAAGACATCTCTCATAATGCAATTCTTGGGAGACTGGTATTGAAAGACATGAGGGTGGTAACCTCAATATATCACTTTTTAATGAAGTTCCCTACCCCAAATGGCATTGGATGTGTGAAAGCTAGTCAATATGAATCCAGGGAATGCTATAACAAAGCTGTGCAGGCTGCCGAGAAGGCAGATAAATTTACCCAAACTAAAGAAAAGGCTGATGGGGAAGCCTAATGAGAAGCCATGGGCTGGAACCACAAAAGTTTGAAAAGGCATCATGCAATGCCGTCATGATAGTGGAGCTACCAGAGGAACCTACTGAAGAGGTTTCAATTTTTTGAGGGGTAGTACCACCACAAAGTTTGTTGTTGGAAGATGTCAAAAAAGATGAAGAAATTCAAAACTTTCTAATGGAAGGCATAGTAGAAGATGCATCAGATGGTGATCTAGATAATGTGATACAGGAGAGTGGAAGCTAGGAAGTTGTGAAAGGGCCTCCGGTTAAAATCGATATTGATCCCAGGATGCCGGGTACCCTGGAAAAGGAAAGGGCTGCCGAGGATACTATTCTCATACTGGTAGATGTTGAAGATCCTAATAAGGTCCTAAAGATTGGGAAATAGCTAGATGAAAAGACAAGAGAAAGGTTGACTTCTTTTCTTAAAGGTAACCTGGATGTGTTTGCTTGGTGTCACTCAGATATGGTAGGGATTGACCCGAAAACCATGTGTCACCACTTGAATATTGATCCCGAGAGAAGAGGTATCCGATAGAAAAGGAGGCCCATTAGCGGTGAAAGGGCTACCGCCCTGTAGGAAGAAGTAGATTGGTTGTTAAAGGCTGGCCTGATCAAAGAATCCTTCTATCCAACATGGCTGGAAAATCTAGTATTGGTCCGGAAGCCCAATGGGAAATGGAGGACATGTGTTGACTTCACTGATCTAATAAAGCTTCCCCTAAGGATAGCTTCCCGCTACCCAGAATTGATCAACTGGTGGATGCTATGGCAGACCATGCTCTTCTAAGTTTCATGGATGCCTACTCTTATCGATGTATGAGCGGGACTTGGAGCATACCAGCTTCATAACTGATAGAGGATTGTACTGTTATATGGGGATGCCGTTTGGGCTGCTGAATGCCGGGGCTACCTACCAAAGACTGGTAAACATGATGTTCAAAGAACAGATTGGTAAGACTATGGAAGTTTATGTTGATGATATGCTGGTTAAATCAAAGGTGGCAGCCGACCATGTGTTGCACCTATTTGAGATGTTCGATATTCTAAGGAAGTACCGAATGAAGCTGAATCCCCAAAAATGTGTTTTGGGGTGGAGTCCGGAAAGTTTCTTGGATTCATTATGAATCATAGAGGGATCGAGGAAAACCCTGCAAAAATCAAGGCATTGATGGAATTGAGGTCCCCATGGAATGTTAGGGAAGTCCAAGGGCTTGGGTGGCAGCCTTAAACAGATTTGTATCTCGATCTTCCGACAAATGCAAAGAGTTCTTTAAGGCTATCAAGAAGGGTCAAAACTTTGAATGGACCCCCGGAGTGTGAGGAAGCCTTTAAAAGGCTAAAGGAACAGTTGGGAAGCCCACCACTTCTCTTCAAACCACCGGAAGGTGAGGTACTCATTCGGTAGTTAGCTGTTTCTGAATATTCCATAAGTACTATATTGATCCGGGAGGAAGATCAAGTACAGTACCCGGTTTATTATGTGAGCAAAAGGCTACTGGATGCAGAAACACGGTATCCTAGCATGGAAAAGCCAGAATATGCTCTAATATTGGCTTCCCGGAAGCTAAGGCCTTACTTCCAGGCCCATAAAATTGAAGTAAGAACATCCTTCCCGCTAAGGCATGTGATACACAAGCCGGAAGCCTCCTGTAAAATGATGAAATGGGCTATCAAACTGGGATAGTTTGATACAGATTACAAGCCACGAACTGCTATCAAGGGACAAGCACTGGCTGACTTCTTACTAGAGTTTCCCCCAAATTTTGAGGCTACCGGAGAAGAATGCATACCGGTACCCCCACTTACCAAAAAAGATACCGAGGGTCCCCACTTATGGTAGAATCTGTATGTTGATGGAGATGTTAACAACAATGGGGCAGGTGCCGGAATAGAGTTGGTAAGCCCAGAGGGGTACCGAATACAGAGTACCATACACTTTGGCTTCAAGGCTACCAACAATGATGCGGAATATGAGGCTCTGATTGCTGGGTTGAAACTAGCTCTAGAAATGAAGGTGGAATATTTGAATGTTTTCAGTGACTCTATGTTGATTGTGTGGCAAATCAAAGGGAGCTTCCAGAGCAGAGGTCCCCGTACTGAACTTTACATGAGGTATGCCCAAGAACTCATTAGTAAGTTTAAATTATTGAATCTGAATCAGGTTCCAAGGGTTAAAAATGCCAATGTTGATGCCCTTGCTAAGCTGGGATCCCAAAAAGAAGCTATTCTGTTGGGGGTGATACCCCTCGAAGTTCAACTCCAACCAAGCATCCATCGAGAGGAGGTCATGGAGATAGAATTTTCTGAGGAAAGCCAATGGACAACCCCAATACATGAGTACATCACCAAGGGGGTGCTTCCGAAAGATAAAGATGAAGCCCGAAAACTCAAATACAAGGCTGCCTGCTATGTGATTTATGATTGCATCCTGTATAAGAGAGGTTTTAACCAACCTCTGCTTAGGCGCATATCTGGAAATGAATGTGAGTATATTCTAAGGGAAGTGGCTGAAGGCATCTATGGCAATCACTCGGGGGTACCTCCCTTGCCCATAAAGTGCTTCGATAAGGCTACTACTGGCCTACCATGAAGACTGATGCTTATGACTTTGCTAAAGCTTGTGATCAATGTCAAAGGTTTGTTAACTTTAATAGCAATCCAGTTGTGGAGCTAAGACCTATTGTGAGCCCTTGGCCCTTTGCAATATGGGGAATCGATCTGATTGGGGAGCTCCCGAAAGGCAGAGGTGGTGTGAAATATGTTGTGGTAGCTGTTGACTACCAAGTGGGCTGAGGCGGAACCCTTAGCTACCATAACCACCAGTAAGCTGAAAGAATTTGTTAAAAATGCCATCATATGTAGGTATAGGGTGCCATACAAGCCGATTTCGGATAACGGAAAGCAATTTGATAGTAAGGAAATGAGAAGCCTATGTGAAGATATAGGAATAGAGAAAGATTTCTCAGTCGTTTGCCATCCCCAAAGCAATGGGCAGACGGAAGCTATGAACAAAATCATTAAGCACACATCAAAAGCCAAGTTGGAAGACATAAAGGGAAGCTGGCCAGAGGAGCTCCAAATGGTCTTGTGGTCCTACAACACCACTCCCAGGTCTACAACCGGAGAGTCTCCCTTTGTCCTAACCTACGGCTGTAAAGCTATGGTTCCCGTGGAGGTAGGGATAGAATCCTACCGGAGGGATAACTTCAGTTAAGAATCAAATGAAATAAATCAGAGGCTGGCAATTGATTTAGTGGAAGAAATACGGGCTACCGCACAATTAAAACTTGCGGCTTACCAACAGAGAACCCGTAAGTACTACGAAAATAAGGTACGACCTCGACCCCATAAGGTTGGTGACCTGGTACTGAGGAGAATGATGCCCAATATGCGGGTTCCCGAGCATGGAGCCTTTAGAGCAAATTGGGAAGGGCTTTACAAAATAAAGTCTATTTTTTGGGAAGGCACCTACCACCTTGAAGACATGGATGGGAACACCATCCCCCATGCTTGGAATGCCAAGCACTTGAAGAAGTATTATTAGTAAGAATTTCTTTCAAACCAATGCAGATGTAGGCCTCTTTCAGGCTTAGGAGGAATAAAGGCAACCTATTAGTTGTGGTTGTGTCATTTCCCTTTCAGTTCTTAGGATTTCATGATTTTCAGTAGATGCCCGGAGGGTAGTAGATGCGCACCTTGTCTGGATGAAGTTTGATGTAATCGTACTCTTTCAATTTTCAGTAAAAGTAAAAGTTGATTGTTTCCTTTCACATTTATCACTTACCAATACTCGAAAAAAGAAAAATATGGGAGTCCTACAAGCATAGTTCTACATGGCAACCAGGCTACCATCTAAAACTAGGGGGTAGTAGTGAGTACACCTCCTAGCTTGATAGGTTGAAATTATCAGAATTTTAAACTTTTTATGTTTGTTTAGCACATGTATGGAACCCAGATCGGCATACATGGATCCCTTTATTCTTAGGGCAGGTGTAGAACCCTGATCGACACACCTGGATCCCTGTATTTTTGGTCATGTGTGGAACCTTGACTGGCTCACATGGCTTACTTGATTATTAGGGCATGTATGGAACCTTGATCGGCATACATGGATCCCTTCATTATTAGGGCAGGTGTGGAACCCTAATCGGCACACCTGGAAACCTTTATTTTTAGTCATGTATGGAACCTTGACTGGCTCACATGGCTTCTTTGATCTTTAGGGCATGTATGGAACCCTGATCGGCATACATGGATCCCTTCATTATTAGGACATGTGTGGAACCCTGATCGGCACACCTGGATCCCTTTATTTTTAGTCATGTGTGGAACCTTGACTGGCTCACATGGCTTCTTTGATCATTAGGGCATGTATGGAACCCTGATCGGCATCACGGCCGGCCCTGAGGCAGTGCCACCAGTGCGATCGCACTGGGCCCACTAACCTCAGGGGCCCCAAATAAAATTTGAGCCTTTAATAAATATATTCTTGTATAAATGTTTTAGATACTTATTTTTAATAATTTAGTTTGAAACTTGTACATATCATATATCATATATGTGTTTGATTAAAAACATTTATTGCATTCACGTGTTTGTAACGAGATTTTTTGTGTATTACTCCCACTGTTCCTCTATTTTCTTTACATTTTTCTTTTTGGAACGTCCCGCCAATTCTTTACATTACTAAAAATAGTAACTTTTAATAATAAAATACATTATTACATCCACTACTTCACTCCACTTTTCCAACACTTTATACTATTACACCCACTACTTCACTTATTTTAACAATAAAATCACTATTGCACCCATTAGTTCATTTATTTTAACAATATTACACCCTCCGTGCCCAAACACAATGTAAAGAACCTGGGGGACGGGGGGAGTAGTTATCAATTCATATGCTTTATTTCGTTACATGTTTGTTCCGATATCTAAGTCAACCTATGTTCTTGATATATAAAATAAAATATATGTTCTTCATTTATTTGAATTTGTAATTTGAAATTAGAGATGAAAAAGTTATATGCTGCTTTCACTTAAGATTGTACAAAAGGGATTTATTGTACTTATTTCATCTAAAAAGACTTGTTATTATAAGAAAAAAATTTTGATTTTTCAATTCAACCCAATAAATAAAAGTTATTGAACCGGTTTTTAAATACACAAGTTTTGTTTTTGTTTTGGAAGTTCATATATCTTGTTTCTTGATTTTCAGTTGAAAATTATTGCACTTTTAAAAATTTGTCAACTTTTCACTTTTAGTTTTACAAATTATTTTCAAGGGTCCCTAAATTTTTTCCGCACTAGGCCTATAAATTCTCAGGACCGGCCCTGATCGGCATACATGGACCCCTTCATTGTTAGGGCAGGTGTGGAACCCTAATCGGCACACCTGGATCCCTTCATTTTTAGTCATGTGTGGAACCTTGATTGGCTCACATGGCTTCTTTGATTATTAGGGCATGTATGGAACCCTGATCGGCATACATGGACCCCTTCATTGTTAGGGCAGGTGCGGAACCTTGATCGGCACACCTGGATCCCTTCATTTTTAGTCATGTGTGGAACCTCGACTGGCTCACATGGCTTCTTTGATTATTAGGGCATGTATGGAACCCTGATCGGCATACATGGACCCCTTCATTGTTAGGGCAGGTGTGGAACCTTGATCAGCACACCTGGATCCCTTCATTTTTAGTCATGTGTGGAACCTCGACTGGCTCACATGGCTTCTTTGATTATTCGGGCATGTATGGAACCCTGATCGGCATACATGGACCCCTTCATTGTTAGGGCAGGTGTGGAACCTTGATTGGCACACCTAGATCCCTTCATTTTTAGTCATGTGTAGAACCTCGACTGGCTCACATGGCTTACTTGATTATTAGGGCATGTGTGGAACCCATATCTGCATACATGGATCCCTTTATTCTTAGGGCAGGTGTGGAACCCTGATCGGCACACCCGGATCCCTGTATTTTAGGTCATGTGTGGAACCTTGACTGGCTCACACGGCTTACTTGATTATTAGGGCATGTGTGTGTTAGGTCCAATAAGATTGTAGAAGGGGGGGTTGAATACAATCCATATCAATTTCTCAAAATTTATTCGCCAAATAATTTCCACTTAAACGAATATTTTGTGCGGAATAAATTGATACGGATTTCAAGTTGAATATAATTGTATATTAACTTGATGTGGTGTTACAAAATCAATACAAACTATTATCAAGTGTTTAATAACTAATTAGAAAATTCGACATGAACTTTTCTAATTTAGTTAATAAATCTCAAGATAAGTACTAGGAAACTTAATTCGCTAGTAGTACAAGAATCACAATTAGACATGTTCTATCGGATAGAATATTACAAAGATGATGAACTTGAATTTATGTGAATTAATTTGTTCTTGGTGTTCTTGATATTTGAGAGAGAACTGCTGTGTATTTCTGTATTTTTCTGCTGTGTTTCTTCACTGCCTTCATTCTGCTGCTTCTGCTGATTTATATAACATGTATAGGTCTGTACTGATTAGATATGACTTAAACTGCTTCAAGACCTATTAAATCAGCTGTTAGCGTGACTTAATCTTGCTCCAAGACATAATTAAACCTTAGATATGACTTATTTTCTGTCGGTATGACTTAGAAAATGTGTCGGTATGACTTAATCTTCAACAGTGTGGTCGGTATGACCTAAATCAATTTTGTCGGTATGACTTAATACCTTTCCAGAAATATCTTGCTTCGGTATGACTTAATTCCCTCGGTATGACCTAGCAGCTTTGAGGTCGGTAAGACATAATTCCTTGCAGCAGTCGGTATGACTTAATTCTTTTGTCATGTCGGTATGACTTAACTTAAGTCATACCGAACCAAACTCAGTCATGACATAATCTATTCAGCATTTAATTAAGTCATATTGATCCTTTTTAATTAATTAATGATTAACTAATTCATGATTAATTGATACAATAATTAACTTAATAAATAAATTAATTCTTTTAGAATTAATTCATTAATTAAACCAATTAATGATTTATATCAATTACAAATGAATTAAATTAAATCAATAACTAATTAATTTAATTCTCTCAAACCACGGAAAATAATAAAGAATTACCACTGACTTATGTTGACCTTCGATGTACTGTCTGGTTCATGAACGACTAACTTCAATGATGCTTCTTCACTTCTGACTTTAAGCTGTGGTTTATTTCTTCTCTCAATTTTCTTGTACTTTGATTAATTTTCAATCTATCACTCGAAAAATCTCTATCACTGTAAATGAATCCATTCACTTCAATGTTATACTGAGGCTTGATCAGATACCTGATACGTCTTCCAGTGTGAAACATCAAAACTATAGATTGACTTCTTTCTTTCTTCTGACAGATATTGCTTCCTGAGATTCCTGTGACAGATCATACGGATATTTACTTATTACAATTTGGTTTAAGTTGATTAGGATCCTCGAACTACAAATAGGCTGATTCATATGCCTTTCAATCTCCCCCTATTTGTTTGTTAGACAATAACAATCAAATACCTAGAGGATACCTCAACTAATTCAACTTAACCAAATGAAAGATAAAATATTAAATGTAAAGCAAATATCAAACAGTTCTGGTTTATATTAAACATTTCCAGATTCAAACAAAATGATAAATACAAGATAGATGATCCTTTAGCCTGATCATATTTAACATATTCCTATCTTGACCTATCTAGCTCTAAAGATAATACATGTAGAGCTGTTCTTCAATTACTGTCTTCTCGTCTAAATTCTCCTTCTTCTGGCTCATCTGTGACTTGAAGTTTCTTGTGCAAATCAGAATCAACAAGACGCTCTCTTCTTGATGACAACCCTTAAGGTAAGATTAAAGGAATTCCAAGCTTCTTTCTCAGTTCACCTTGAAATTTCTTGTAATCTGTTATATTCGTTTGTGCATAGGATCGAATGTGATCTGCAACTATAACCTTTTCTTCAGTCAAGAATCCATGATTCTGAGAGCATATTCAGCATATACAAAGTGTTTTGCACTATGTTCATATAACTCATCTGTCTGAAGATTGATTGAATGAAGTACCTCTCCCTTAAGAAATTTTACTTGTGGAGGATTCTTAATTACTTCTGGTCCAGCTCTTTCAGCAAATTCTTTGAACTTTTCATGTAGCAAAACACCTAGCTCAGACGATGTTCTCACCTTAGGCCTAAGTACCCAATTCTCTGTCAGCGATCTGTCATAAAAGAACTGAATAGATACTCTGAAAGTTCCAACATTATGACATTCCATAAATATTACCAGCTCATCAGATTTGGGGTCAAATGCAGTAGTTATCCTGATGACTTCTACCTTTAAGGCCCTTATATACATATCATGAATTGGATTTGCCAGTTTGAATTCCTCGAGAATTTCTCCAAGACGACGATCTTCATAATCAGAACTCTGAGGTGAATCAATTGCTTTTTGAGCACGTTCCCATTTGTCACCGCTCTTGAGTCTGATATATGTCTTTCTCTTCTGAACATTTATAGCATGTAATCGTTGTAGTGCTTGCTGTTCAGCTTTCTGAAGCTCTTCATTTCGTGCAATCCGCTCTAATGACTTTTGAAGCTTTTCTTCTCTCATCAGCAAATTAGCTTCCCTCTGAGCAAATAACTCTTCAGATTCTCTCTCTGCTTGTTGAGCTTCATATTCAGATGTCACTGGTTCTTCTCCTTCCCAGTGACTTAAATCTGGTTCAGGTAATTTCTCACCTTCATCAGAAAAATCAAAGTCATAAAAAACATCAAAATTATCTGGTTCACCCGTGTAGTAATACTCTGTGTCTTTGACTTGATCATTTACAACAACTTTCTTCTTCCCTTCAGATTTATCTCCTCCCTCTCTTTCTTTCGATTTTTCTCCTTTCTCACCTTGTGATTTCTGTTCCTGTTGTGATTTCTCCCCCTTTCTGTTGCTGTTGTGATTTCTCCCCCTTAGTTGAGGAATCCTCTACAGATTTACCAGTTGCACCAGCTCCAGGATCTCGCTCATCATCATCACCACTTGTTCTTGCAAAGAATTCTCTTTCTTCAGTTGTTGGTGTGCGATTTTGACTTATCAGATTAAATAAATGCCTTAATCCTTTAGCTTGATGTGCATTTTGCTTCTCAATTTGATCTAGTCGAAAATTAGTAGAACGCTGATTTTCATGTACTTCTTCCTGTAGATTGTCAACCTTGTTGGAGATTTCAGCAATTATTTTATCTTGTGCCACAGTGACCTCACCAGAATCATCAAGAGCTTTTTCATAAGAAAGTTCGAGAGTGTTGATTTTATTAGTGAAGGATGTCTTCAAGTTGTTGATGTCACCTTTTATCGAAGTAAGCTGATTATCAACAGAGGTGGATGGAGAAGACTGTTTATCCACTTGTGCTCGAAGTAGTCTAGCTTTAGCTTTACTTGCTTCCAGTTCCCTTTCCAGATTTTGTATCTTTTGTATCAATGAGAGAGTGTATGTGTCTGTGTGTGCACTCACCTGAGTTTCACTCTGAATTTCACTCACCTGATGTGCATGTGTATCACTCAATTTTGTGGTGATCCTCGCATCACTCCTCTCAATTTCCTTAGCTTCTCCAGAAACGGTACCTGCAGTTAAAATCACCCTAGCCTCCTCTGGGAAGGTCAGTGGTGGTGCAATGGGAGTTCACAAATCCCTATCCTCAATCAATTCTACTTGTACATTTGGATTTGTAATCTGAATTGCTTCAGTAGTAGATTGATCAAGTTGCCTTCCACTTTCTCCAGTCGAAACTGCGAGTGGAAACTCCCTTGAGGGATCTAGAAATGTTTCTCCTAGGAGGGGAGATGATGGTTCCATTAAAGTTGGAAAGGAACCAAGATTTCCCTCAGAAGTCTGTGAAGACTCTTCTACCGTAACTATGGTAGGCACTGTTCCAGACTCGATGTGCTCTCCTGTCAATGTGTCCCTATGTTCATCATAATCTATATATTCTCCCATTGTTAGTAATAACAAAGGGGTTGTGCTTGACACGTTACAGGATGTCATGGCCCTATGGCGAATTTCAATTGTATCATCCTTTTGAGAGGATTGTTAGATATAATTGATGTAATGTTTCAGTGTTTAAGTGTAACAGTGAAATATCAGAGTTTAACTAGAAGGAAGTCAGAGTTTAGTAAAGTCTGACTGACGGAAGCTGGACAGAGTTTAGTAAAGTATGTCTGGAAGCAGCGCGTACGGAGTCAACAGAAGATATTAGAGATCAATTGAAGATTGATATGGAAGCGAGATCTTTGGAGACTGGATAGCTATCAAAGAGATCGAGTTGACTTAGGAGACGTGTGACAATCTGTAATTGATATCATTATATAGCTGATTATTAGGAATATCAATTAGAGATTGTATCGAAGCTGTATATTTTTATAAATACAGTTAGGATAACCCTAGAAGGGTGTCGTGCATCGAACTATCTTTATTGTAACCTAGCAGCTCTTTGTGATAGTTTACATCACGAAGAGGGTTTTTAATATCAGAAGATTTAAAGTGCATAATCATCTTACTTGTTAAACTCTCATACGAATTTGATTATTAATTGTGTATTCGGCCTAACAAGTGGTATCAGAGCCAATCTGTTACTTTATTACAGGTTAAGATCCAAACACAACAATAATCATGTCAGCAATTCCTCCACCAACATCTACTAGTTCTGAAAAGGCTCGTACTACTGTGATTCGTTATGAACCAATCAGGGTTCCTATTCTCAGGCCATCAGAGTATGCCATGTGGAAGGTCAAGATGACTATGTTTCTGGAGGCTACAGATCCAAAATATCTTGACAGGATTTATGAAGGCCCTCACAATCCTACAAAGCTATCTGCTGCAACTGCTGGTGAAGAAGCTAAAATAGTTCCAAAGGAAAAGAAGGACATGACTCCTGAAGATCTATCATCAATTGCTAAGGATGCGAAGGTTAGTCATTTACTGCATAGTGCTTTAGACAATGTTATACTCAAACCTGAACCACTAAACACTACGTTGAACTTGAAGGTGAAAGCAGTGCAAACTCTGATTCTTTTCTGAGTGCACCAGTGCAAACAGACAATAAACATACCTCTTTCGATCAACCTTGTAAGTCTCATGAAATTGAAAAGGCACAACTTGCAAAATTTGCTGCTGACTGGTACAAAGAGGATTGCATTTTTCCAAGAGGGAGAGCAGCTAATTTTGTTAAGCAAACTGCCAATACTATCTCCAATCCAGAGATTCTTTCTTGCTTAAAAGCAACTGTAGTTCAAGTCAAAACTCTGGATAGTAGATTTGATGAAACTACAAAGGCAATCACTGACTTGAGGACTGAGATCGTAACTAGAGAAATGAAAATGGAAAGAGAGTCTAAACTCATGACTACAAAATTTTCTAAAGCTCAAGACAATCTCTTTGCCAGGCTGGGTAAAGTTGAAGAAAATCAGTCTGCCTTGTCTGTTAAAATAGATTCCATTGCAAACTCTTTGGAGTTGCTAACCTCCATTCTGATTCCTGATGATGTCAAAAAGGGGGAGAAAGTTGCAAAAACTGCTTGCAAACAACTTCAATCCTTTGAGAGGAAGGATGATGCTGCAGATGGAGGTGGATCTGATAGAACCAAAAGAACAATTACAAGGTCTAAAGTAAACTCTGCTACAGTAAACTCTGCTAAAGCAAACACTGCTGAAGGTCCACAGAATGATACAAAGTTAGCTACAAACATGTTTCTTGAAGAACATGGAAATGATGTCACTCTAGAAGATGTAAAGGCTGAAGAGCTAAGACTTAAAGATGAACATGAGAAAAAGCTTAAGTCTGAGAAATTCAAGAAGAAAGATGAAAAGGCATCAAGGCCTGTTCTTAAAGGCATTAAGATTAATGAAAATGTCAATGCTGATCAGAGATTGTCTCATTCAAGAAAGCCAACAGCAGATGAGGCTAGATTAAAGCTTAAAGAAAAAGTTGTTGAAGATGGTAAGAGTTTAAAGAAGTCAAGGCAAGTTACAACCTCTGTTTCTACACATGTTGTACAAACTACTCTTCCAATTCATGGTTTTGTGAGACCTACTATTCCTGAGAATACTGAGAAAGTTCAAGGAGGTGATATTTTTCAAAGCAGAGCAATGATTGCTAAGCAACCTCATGATTTGGCTGGTTTAGGATCAAACAGATAAAGGACTTTGAATATTACTCCTAGAGATCATTCATCACTGGCTGCTCCAGGCAAGGGTGTCCTTCAAGTTAATTTGGACAAGCTGGAATCAGTACAGTTGATTCATCAAAGAAGTATAAATAAAGACTTTCTGCTGTATTTCATGGAGGATGGGACTGTTTACAAAGTTGGAGAGCATGATATTCATTTGAAAATGTATGAAGAACTGCAGTACGTCTTACATATTTTCAAAGTGAATAACAGTCGTACTTACCGAGCTGCAGAAGTGCTTAGATACAAGATGGAAAGATCAAAGATGATTTGTGGAATTAAAGACAAGTCTGAATATGTACCAAAGTACTTAGATTACAAAGGAAGAATGGTTGAAATGAAGAGAAACATTGCTAAGCTGAGAACTGATTTGGGTATCACTGTGCTTGAATTCAATTCAGAATCAGAAAAGTCATACTTTATCAGACTTGGAAATGAAATGAAGAAGAACGACATCTATGATTTGAGATCAGCTATTTATCAAATAGATGGTACAGATTCTAAGCTTCAAGAGATCAAGCTAGAGATGGAAAGAGCACTTGAAGTTGCAGAAGAGAGATTGCTAACAGAGTACTTGAGAACAGCATGGGATGTTGAAAGGATTAAGTAATTTATGCTCTGTAAGTTTTTCATATTTTCTGTAATTTTGTTAAGTATCAGTTTAAACTCTGTTTAGTTGTTAAACACTGTATATGATTATTTGTTTTTGACATCATCAATTATCTTTTAACTTGTGCATTTTTGCTAATGAACAAGTTGGGGGAGATTGTTAGATATAATTGATGTAATGTTTCAGTGTTTAAGTGTAACAGTGAAATATCAGAGTTTAACTGGAAGGAAGTCAGAGTTTAGTAAAGTCTGACTGACGGAAGCTGGACAGAGTTTAGTAAATTCTGTCTGGAAGCAGCGAGTACGGAGTCAACAGAAGATATTAGAGATCAATTGAAGATTGATATGGAAGCAAGATCTTTGGTTACTGGATAGCTATCAAAGAGATCGAGTTGACTTAGGAGACGTGTGACAATCTGTAATTGATATCATTGTATAGCTGATTATTAGGAATATCAATTAGAGATTGTATCGAAGCTGTATATTTTTATAAACACAGTTAGGTTAACCCTAGAAGGGTGTCGTGCATCGAACTATCTTTATTGTAACCTAGCAGCTCTTTGTGATAGTTTACATCACGAAGAGGGTTTTAATATCAGAAGATTTAAAGTGCATAATCATCTTACTTGTTAAACTCTGATACGAATTTGATTATTAATTGTGTATTCGACCTAACAAGGATGATCCTAGTAACTGTTGCATGGCCATATCAATGTCCATATCTTGTTGGGAAGATACGGATGGGCTTACAGTTGCCTCTGAATCAGTTCTACTTTTCTTTTGTAGAGGCAGAGCTGTGGGTTCACTCATTATATTACTTCTCTTCTTTGCTCTTTGAAAGGGAATTTTCTTTCTGGAATGGAAAGTTTTAAGTGATGTAGATTGAGTGTGTGGCTCTATGACCGGGGTTCGAGATTGCGGTATTACAATCCCTTGGTCAGCCCTATCAACCACTTGGGTTCCAGAAGTAGATTGTTCAGCAATAGAAGTTATAGAGAGATTAGAAGTCAATACCAGGTCAGCAGGTGTCGAAGAGATTGTAGCTTGAGTGGTTTGAACCAGTTGCTCTTGAACAGGTTCAATTTGCTGAATAGGTACCTCTTGTTCAGCTTCAGGTTCCACTATTGGTTCTGCTTGCTCAGGTAGTGGTTCATTTTCCTCGGGTAAAGGTACAGGTGCAATGATGGGTAGTTATATAAAGTTTGACATGTATTGAGTGACAACTACTGGCACATTTGAAAATTTAGGTTTGACACCGTACTCAGTGAATAATCTTGTCGAAGGTTTACCCGACACCATTGCTTCACTATTCAGAAATGGAGCATGATATTGTAATTCTACCAAATGATTAAAAATCAAAGAAAGGAATCTTGGGTAAAAGCATTGAACTTTATCGCCCCTGTCAAAATTCCTTTTAGCGTTGATTACTCTTCTAACCATAGGTCCACACAGAAGGCTGCCAATGTTGATTCTTCGATTATAAGCAACTGCAAATCCAATATGCTGCATAAAGGAGGTAATACTCCGAAGTTGCTTTTTGTAGAATTGGCAAACACCTTGGCTAGTGTGTCGAACACATAATCCCATTCCTGAACTAGAAACTTTTTATTCAAGACAAGAAGATCTGCGCTGTCTTGATAATGAATACCAGCAAAGAAATTAGTTAATTCCTCATCTGACGGATAATCCTCAAAATTGTCATTTGGAAAGTTTAAGACCGTATTAATGAAGTTTGCAAACAAATGATTTTTTTAATGTTTTTATTAAAAAAATGCAATTGTATTTAAGAATAGTTTTAGTTACATTTATAAATAAATATGATATATTTCTCCATTATAATTATCAGACCATTTTACTAATTTCTGCAAAAAAATATAAAATTTAATTACAAATATTATTTTTATTTACAAATATTACGATCCAAGATCGAAAATAAAATTACTATATAATTATCAAAAATAAAAAATACAATGAATTATACTTAAATCCACATTACAAAAAAGAAAAAAAATAATGACATTTCTATCACAACTTTATTCACTTTTTACAAAAATACCGACGCACGTAACAGGTGGTCAAAACTACCGCATTTGTCAAATGTTTAATAAAAAAACACTCTACCAGCCTATTACGCATTATACAAATGAAAACAACATCTAACCCGTGTGACAAATGCGTAATAACTTAATACCTTAACATAAAATGCGTAATAACTTAATATTTGGGGTTAAATAGTTTTCATTCGGAATTCAACGGACCCAATATTTGGAATTCAGAAATATTAAAAAAATTAAATTTATCTATATTCCTTTACGGGTTCAACGGTTAATTTTGGGGTTCAACTTTTCCATTTTTAATTTTGAAAATATTCAAAATAATGCATAATAAAACAATTTAAGTCAATTTTAATCCAAAAAATCATTATTACCATTTTAATCAAAAAAATTATTATTACCATTTCCCCACATTTTTTCTTACTTATAACAAAAACAAACAAAAGAACAGAAATACGACATATTATCTAAGCTAGGATGAAGACATAGACGAGTGAACTAGTTAAATGTTCCACAAACTCAACCATCTTGTTGTCTCTTGTTATCCACTAGTAACTTGACAAATGCGCATCCCCTCGAGCGTGAGGCCACCGTGCCTTGGCCTCTCCTCCCCAACCCAACCCTCTCTTCTTCTCAGACCCATCTTCACTTTCTCTTCTTCTTTTCCATTCCCTTTTAAACCCAAGAGAACCAACTTTCATTTCTTGAAACCATGTTCTTCTCTTAAACAAACCAAGAAAAATAAGCAACAGACTCTTCAGAAGAGTCCTTCTAGTGGGCCTAAGAGTTTGAAGAGGTTCTTGAATTTGGAGTCTAAAGATGATGATGAAAGTGGTGGTGGGGTTGGGGAGGGTAATGATGATGATGATGGGGTTGCTCTTAGAGGGAGTATTTTAGCTGGGGTTTTGCTTGTGGGTGTTGTTGGTGGCTTTGGGACTGCTGGGTATGTTTATAGGGACCAGATTAGTTCTTTCTTGATCCAGTTTTCCACGTTTATTGAAGGTATTTTTTTGCCCTTTTCGGAGTTTTTGATTATTTGGTGTTGGGATTGTATATGTTTTTTGTCGAATTTGTGTGCCTAATTTATACTATTCTGTAAGTGGCTTACTACTGGTAGCTTATGCTATCCTAGCGGGTGCTAATTTCCGGCTTTACATTGTGTCCTAGCCCGTAATGTCATGACATTCTAAAACTACTTACGATGAATTGAATATAAAAGGGTTAAAGAAATGAAGTTTAAATTAACAGGTTATCTGGGTCATTTTCTAGTTACTCAAGCCGTGCTGTGTCATTTTTGGGTTTTGTCAATGTTCTCGATGATTGAGTTGAGTTCAGATTTGGTAATGGGGATGTTAGACATTGCCACCCCTACCCTACCAGAGCAGACATGAACAATCCAATGGGTATATTAGATTTGATTGTTCACCTTCTATTGACCTTACGAACGGCTAGAAATTGTGCAAGGATTAATTTAAAGTATTCAATACAAGTTAGGAAGTTGCTTGTACTTAGAAATGAGCACAAGTTGGCTCTAATCCCGATCTCTGTTTCTGTAAACAAGCATTGCCTTGATTTTGAATATCCATGATCCGTTCCACAACTGTGAAAATAGCACCTCTCCTAATAATTTTTGGAATGGTGGTTTGAATTTCTTAGGCAACGGTTATAAATTTTGTATTTAGACGTTAGGTTTCACAGAAGAAAGTTGATAGAATTGTAAACAATTGGCAACTGCAAGAAAGATGTAGTGCAAAATAATGCTAACATTATTGAGGATGATGTAAGGATCAGTCTAATCAATAATGTGTTATGCCTTATGGCCTTATGGGCAATATCCTAATTATAATTTTATTACAGGAACTTTTCTGAGTAATTAAATATGTTAATAAGTTTTATGTTTCTAGTTGGTTAGCAACTAGTGCTTTTTCTGCAAATAATTATTGTATAAAGTATAAACCAAGCTACAAAATAAGCATACTACACCATACCCTAGGATGGCCAAACCTAGTGAAGCTCTCCTAGTATAAAACAGCTTCTCTCAATTTATAGTTTGTATGGTCTTTACTAAGCGCAACGGAGATCGTCTAGTACGGGGAAATTGAACAGAAGAGTGCAAACGTTCACTGAATTCAATCTTGCCAAATCATATATACTCCTACAGAGAGAAATAGATTTACGACTGTATGTTCACGTTGATTTTGGCTCAACGAGGCCATAAAAACATCGTTAGTCCTTCAATCAAGAAGCACATGAAGCATAGAATGACATATAATTTGTGCCGACACTGAGCAGTTAAAAAAATAGGTGGTCAACTGTTAAGTCTGTTTACCACAAAACAGACTAATTGAGTTAACCATCATTCCAAATTGCACCAATCTATCAGAGGTAAGTAACTGGTTCTTGAGGGCAAGCCAGAAGGAAATTTTTGGAATCAAGGGGGTGAGGATACCCAGATAAATATTCACCTAGTTGAAACTGAACCACTGGGGCGCACAGACTCGCATGAGTTGTGGAGATTTAACTATACAATTACCTTCCCAGAAAATGGAGTCTTGAGTCCTACAAGAAAGGTCCAAATAAGTGACAAAGGTCCATCATATATAAACATGATGAAATGGACGGAAACTTCAATTGAACCCAGACCCCTGCACAACTGAGCTAACCAATATGAATAATCAAAATGATGGAGGGGGAAAAGTGGTTGACATATGACAATAGGTTTTCCTCGTGCCAGTGGTCATGCCACAAGTGGAATGAAAAGTTTTGGCCTAAACAATAAATAATGAATTATGAATTGGAAAGCTTGAACCATTGCTTTGCATCAGGAGCAGTATTAGGTTTAGATGTTAACGGTCCACAAAAAGAGGCTTACCCACTGCACTAGCTACAAAGGTAATACCCTCACAGTCCAATGGTAGTCCGAATTCTTATAGCTCTTAAATTTTAGAGGATTTTCAGTTAGATGTTTGAAATGCTCCCACGTCCATGTATGAAAGAATGTATTGTGCGTGATTTGGGTATTGAGCAGATTTTCAACCCATACATATAAACTTTATTAGGGATTCGACGTCCATGATTTTAGCACAATGTGGCAGATTCTCTACCCAGAAATAAGAATAATATTATGTTTGACATTTAGTGCCATGTTGATCTTTGACAAGAGTTCTCATGTCAGTTCCGTGGCTAGAATATTAGTCATACATATTTTCTACAGAAGACTAAAAAAGTCTCTTAGTGATTAAAGCCTATAAAAGCCAATAGATACAGTGAAGTTAACTTTGATACCCACAAGTTAGCTGTCATGTATAGTGTGGTCATTGGACAATCTAGCACAACTATGGATTAGCTAGATCCTTGTCCACTCCATTGTAGTTGGTCGGTTAAGTATGTTCACATCTAACTGAAGACCGATAGTTAAGGAGATTTATTAATGCCTTTTTCATTATTTTAGTTGTTTTAAATTTTGTGAAATGAGTACTTCGCTCAGAGGCAGTCATTGAGTAGTAAAAATGGTTCATCTGCTCAACCTAGCAGTGTCAAATTGGCCTGTATTAACCCATCCGGTTGCATCTTCATTCACTACTAGATCATTTAAAATTAAACATTTGGTCAATATTTTAGTTGAAAATATAAATTATATGGTTGAACAATTGATTGATTATGGTGATAAATGTTCGTGCTTTGTGCAGAGAGTTTATACACTCTCCGTGTTTTAAGAGTTTGGTTAGATAAGTTTATCATTTCGAGAAAAGATAGCCTATGGAAATGCTCCAAAGCATGATTCGAAAAAAAAGTTATGACCGAGTGGGTCAAAATCTTAGTGTAGGGTATATTTAGATGCCTTTTGTGATTTAAAAGATGAGCTTCATGCTTTGCATTTGATCGACAATTTGTGATAAGTATTCCCTTCCCCCAACCCTTCGCCCACTTAAAAAGCGAAAGAAGCTTTAGCCATCATGATCCTCTATTGTGAATCACAAAAGACATTTGAAATACCCTAGACCAAGTATACCTAACCGCACAATATATAAACCGTCTATCACTGTGATCGATACATTCTTTAACCGCATACTCAATATTCTTATTTTTGAAATTGAAAGAACCTTGCAACAGCATGGGTTAGTACATTTTAGTTATCAGACTCAAGAAGTAGGTTGAACATCAATAAGTTGTTGAACAAGTTGGACTTCGACATCGGTAGTTGAAGATATATCAAAACGTATATATGCTGCCTGACCTTCAGAAGTAAAGTATGCTTAGATGTGAGGATATTTGATGTATAAAGTTGTATGGTTCCGATTAATAGCTTTTCTATTTGCAGAATACTTTTGCATTTTTTTAAAATTATCACTAACCTATGTGGACTGGTTATATATGTGGTCTTTGCCTATCCTTCTTAGAAAATACATTTTCCAATATTCTTGTATGTTCTTTTGAACAGGTTATGGACCAGCTGGATATGCTTTATTTGTTGCTGTTTATGCTGGACTAGAGGTTAGCATTAAACACCATTTTTTTGCTACATTCCTTTATTGAGATTTTTTGCTGGACACTCATGTTATCTAGTATTTATATCGCCGAGTTATGCTCTTTTTTTTTGCCGGGACTGCAATATCTAATGTTCCTACATCTAAGCATACATTTGTTTAACACTTCAGAAGATTTTATACAATTTTTTGCAAACTAATACTTCAGGTACTAGCTATACCAGCAGTTCCATTGACTATGTCAGCTGGTCTGTTATTTGGCTCTTTCACTGGAACTATTCTCGTATCTATTAGTGGAACTGTAAGTTAATTTTTTCGTTTGTTAACTAGTAAGTTGATGTTTTGCATGCATAAGAAAGTAAGATTTTTGGAGTCATGTTCTTTGGTGATAAAAAGCTTATAATTTTACAGGTTGCAGCAACTGTTGCATTTTTAATTGCCAGATATTTTGCTCGGGACAGAATTCTCAAACTTGTTGAGGAAAATAAGAAATTTCTTGCAATTGACAAAGCAATTGGTGAAAATGGTTTCAAAGTGGTCACACTTCTCCGTTTGAGCCCTTTACTTCCGTTTTCTCTTGGGAATTATTTATACGGGCTTACATCGGTGAAGTTTGTACCGTATGTTTTGGGAAGGTAGCTTTCTTTTTAAAATGCACAATTTTTTTAAATGTTTAATGTAGAAGGATAGTTATATTGGTCAACTTTCTCTTCACTTTTGAGGAAATCGATCATAAAATTTGAACTTGTAGGGGAATCCCTGACCATGAGTAATGGAAACAGGTCTCAGTTTGAATATTTCACGAATTGCATTGGTTGTAATTGCTAAGCACTCGCCACTTTAACAACCAAGGTCCACATACAAGTGCCATAACGGTATTGGTTTGTCTAGAATGACTGATTGCTATAGACTCGGTAATGTAAAAGCCATTGCGAGAAGTGAAGTTTAGAAAGTCCTATGATCTTTTGGTCCAAATTAATGATGCTATTGCATCTTGAGTACCACATGTCTCTCCCTAGGTTGACCCAGAAGGTCACGACATGAGTACCTATGTTAGAAAAGTGAGTTTTACATGCTAAAATTTTAGTTACATTTTCCGATGCATGTTTGACATTAAACTATTTAAACTTTAGAAATAATTGAGATCCCTAACAGTAATCTAGAATATTATTTATTACAAGATTTAGGGTTGGTCATATAAAAAGCAATCAATAAAGATGATTTATCAAATGAAAGCCATGACTTCGTCATGCATAATAACCGATATCATTCATTTAATAAAAAATTCTAATATAGTTCATGTCTCCAGAACGTAGTTACCTTGTTCCAAGTTGATCTGCATATTATTCAAATCCTGACTAGGTCAATTATTTATGCAGTTGGCTAGGAATGCTTCCTGGAACATGGGCTTATGTGAGTGCTGGTGCATTTGGGCGAGCAATAATTGTAAGTCTCTTAAGCTCAAGGCGCATATTTTACATAAGTTTGTTAAGTTGAGTCTTCTTAAAGCAGGGAAACAGTTATCCCAAAAAAAAAAAGAAGAAGGAAAAACTGTATCCCTTCTGTTCTAATATAAGTTGACCCACTTGACAGATAATTTACTGGAAAAGTTATCATATAAGCCATTGTAACAAGTGATATGTATTATAAGATCATTGAGTTTTTTGTCGGCATTAATTGTTTACAAGGACAAATGTGATATACTCAAAATCATTGTAAATTTGTACATGGAACTAAGACAAGTAATTTGGGGCTTACAAACTTTAAAGTTAGGGCACCTAAATTGGAAACATTCAGGGTTGCTGACTTGTGCTTGTGAGACCAAAAAATATAACAGTAAAGAACAAAAATATGTATACACAAATTTGTGTTTGTCATTCCTCCTAGTCAAATAATCAAAATGAATAATGTTGTTGTATTTTATGTTCAGGAAATTCTGTTCACTGTAAGATTCCATAATGTTAACAAGTTTGCCCATGAAAACATGATATGTTTGGTTTAAAATTAACGTAACCAAGCAATGGTACAAAAAGTAGTTTTTAGTGGAATATTAACTATGTTTTAAACTGCCGAACCAGTAATTGTTGTGTGAAGATTTTGTATTGTGCTATTCCCAATCATCAATTTACTGTCAGAAATTTGTACAATTTTGTTGACCTTCTGGCTTGCTGGCCTTTCAAGTGAACACTGACCAGAGATATAGTACAGGCAGAATCATCAACATTATCTTCCTGTCACCGAATTTCGTCCTCAGATATAAATCATTTTATGCAGGATATTTTAGGTCCATTTATAGTTTTGTCTGTTTAAAATCTCTTCTGAATTAATATTTTCGGGGGATATTTCAGCAAGAAGAATCAGGTGTGACTTTGCCCGGAAGTAATGGCCAGCAGCTATTGACCCTTGGTATAGGACTATTGGCAACAGCACTTGCTGCATCTTATGTAACTAAGCTAGCAAAGGTAACTTGTCTTCGCTTATGAATGTCGAAGACATAGCTAGATGTCATTGACTCAATTTTCTTAATGCTAATCTTTCAGGATGCTGTAAAAGACATCGAGGAGGAGTAGACGGCAGAGCCGGTTCCCGTTTTTTCGAAGATGATCAATTTGTGACATCCTTGTGTAAATTGTAATTGTATCATTTAACCAAATCATAAAGGGAAATCTAATTTTGTTATTATTTATTTGTCGACCGAACATGTGTCATATATATTGTATGATACATCAGAGCAATAAACATAGTTATCAAATAGTAGGATTTTGTACATATTTACTCAAAGTTGGATTCTTGTTTTGACTAAGCAACTAGTTATAAAAATTAAATTTCAACAAAAATAAGACTATAAGTATAATTTATTTGTTCTTGTATGAGTCGGTAGAGGTGAAGTTGTTGATACTAGTTACACATAGACATAGTTTACGTTAGTCGTTTTGGACACAGAGTTTACTTGTTACACATACGGAGTAGTTTACATTAGTCGTTTTGGTCTTTTGGACACAGACAGAGTTTACTTGTTTATACGAATCGACTATCCGGTCGGCCGAAAGAGATGACTCGCGTCGTTTTAAATTAGTAGGGCCCTCCCAGCTTGTCCAGCAACGCTTGTCCGTGTGTTACGGGGTTTGATGATTCAAATACTCCTACTCTCTAATACATTTTACATTTGACTTTTCTGCACGTAACTTTAGGTGTTTTGACTATATATTAAAAATTATTATTTTTTAATTTTTTCTTTTTTGAATAAAAATATAATATTTTAATTTTTATTTAGAAAAAGAAATTTTAAAAAATAATAATTCTAGCTATGTAGTCAAAATACTTAAAGTTACGTGCAGAAATGTCAAATGTCATACATAATGGATCGGAGGGAGTATCTTATTAAAAAATTTGTGCGTGGTAAGTAATTTTAAAGAAATAAAAATTATTTACATGACAAATTTTAATTCGTAACTTGTACGCACATATTCATGTTGTCCATAATAATTGAAAAGGCACATAAAATTTTTAGAATAATTTTTAAAATCTCCAACATTTTTCGTAGCATAATTGAAATAGACAAATCTAAAAAATTTACTTGTATTTAGGACATTATCTCATTATTAAAGTTAATTTGGCTAATCCCTTTTTAAGTTCTTATGGACTTATTTTCGGGTAAAAATTTAATATTTTGATAATTTCTTTTTATATAATAATTTCTTTTTATATAATATTTAATGTATGTTTGTGATTCTATAAGTTGTAAAAAAAAAAAGTTAACTTTTTTCAGGAATAAAATAAGTTGATTTATTGTGGAAAAATGTTTTCCCAAAACACCCCCATGTCTGATTAGTATAAAATTATTACTATTTCAAATACAAATATCTCCGTTTTACAAATATAAACTGATTTTGTCAATATACAAATATTATCTTACCAAAATCTACGTTCTAAGATTACTATTTCCAGATATGATATCACGATAGATAATATTAATATTAACTGTTGTAAGAATTTATAAAAAAAGGTCGAAGTATCCAAATTAAATTCCAAAATATATATTTTCAAAAAGGAGTCCAAAATACTAATAAGTTCCTTAAGAGCATCTACGATTAAAAATGATTGGCTAAATCAGATAAAATATTGATTATATAACATATAAAATGTTGTGCTTCAATAATGTATTGACTATATAATATATTTGGTTATATTAATATTTCAAACCCGTCATATATCTACAAGTACTTTTATTCCACTTTTCTCAAGTTTTCCACTTTTTAATTTTAACTCAAGTAAAAACAACAGTTCCCAAAATTTAAAATCCCAATTCGAAATTTCAAAAAGTAAAATAAAATTTCCGTAGGAGAGATCTCGGACACTGGGCACCCAGTGGATGCCAGCACACAGACCGTTACAATAAATACAAATACATACAATACACACATCATCATAATATTATACTTACAAGACGTGTATATACACACAAAATAAGGCTATGAATATATATGAATGAAGAAGCGTCAAGAAAACGAGGAAAACCCATTTAAATCTATCGCTTTTGGATCCTAAAAATCTCTTTTTGAAGCAATTTAATCATTGCCCATCTCGAGATTTCGAGTTTTCCAGCTGGGTTTTATTGGGTTTCACCATTTATTTCCTTATTCAAGGTGATTTTTTTTTTATTTTCTTTTCTTGCTTTTTTTTAGTTTCTTTTTATACAGATCATTGTTATATGTTTTCTCTTGAGTGGTTTTCAAGAATTCTTTAAATTTATAGATTCATTTGTGTGTATGTATGATTAGTCTTGCATAATTCAGTTTGTTTGTGTTGTCTGAAGTTGTGGATCAATATTTGAGTGTGTTCAGTTTCAAGAATTGAGGTTTGAATTGGGTTAAAGTTGTCATTTTTAGTGTGTCTGATTGATTTTTTTGCATTTTTGTATCGAAATTTGGATGGGATTGTTTGTGGTTATATGATTAGTGATGTTAAGTGATTTTGAGTATCAGCTTGTTGTTTGTTGAAATAGTGTAGCTTGTATTGAAAGTGTGGTAAATAAATGACTTTGCTACTAAGGTTGATGTATCTTTTAATCATAGTAGCTATTGTACACTGTTTATCGGGTTCTGGAAGCATTGGGACTTTTGTTATAAGCAAACTTTGTTAGCAGTATGAATGTGTATGTAGTATGAATTGGATTGGATGTCAGCAATTTTTATTTATTTGCTTTACTTGTTAGTACTGGCGGAAAGATTTGAATGTTGTGACGACATCGTTAGGTGTCAGGATTACGTTTGCTTGTTCGTTTCCTGTAATTGCAAAGCTTTTAATTTTTGGATTTGTATTGATAATTTTGTTTTCCAACTAGAATTTGGTGCATTAAACTCTATAAAAGATTCATGATTTCATTTCATTATAATTGGCTTTAGATCTCTCTCTGTTTTTGAATGCCCAAATATGTTGGATTCCTAATATGCTTTGATCGAGAAATGATTGATTTTATTGTTCTTGGTGTGTGTGATTAGTGGTCTAGCATCTTCCATGTATAGCTTCTCTTTTATTTATTTATACATTTTTATCTATGTCTTATATAATTACCTCTGTAGGTTATTCCTGCAACAAATGCTACTCGACTAATTTTGCTGTGATAAAGTGGTGAATTGGATTGATGTGCAATGCAAAGATCACGTAAAGCTCTTCTGGAAAGAAGAGCTTTGAAGCAGTCCTTTTATGGAAGGAACCATTTATATAAAGTTTCTCTTTCCCTGGCCGTCGTTCTATGGGTGTTTCTCTTCCTCTTGAACTTATGGATTGGCCATGGTGATGGTTATAAAGGTCAGTCGCAGTTATGTACGTAATGTTCTTACGCTCATCGAATATTATATTATACTCAAAATATTCTTATAATGTTCCCTCCAGATGTCGTAACAGAATAATATTGATATAGAATTCAATACATGGTATTTCACTTTTTACTTGGAATACACTGATTTGAAAAGATTCCAGTTTTGAGTAAAATTTCCGTAGATGTAGATTTTCATGAGCGTATTCAGTAGCTAAAGAACTTATGTGTAGCTTATGTTCACAATTCTTAATTAATATAGTGTCAATTGTTTGATACTGCTGTTGTTGACAACTATTTTTGGCATCTTATATGCATAACTATTATTATGCATTGGTGCTAGCCATTTGACGAGGGATGGCTTTATCTAGTACAATATGAAATTGAAATCCCCAAAATAGCACATTGAAAAAAGTTGTCCCAATTCGGCACACTCGAAACACATTTAAAACATGCGAGACAACAAATTATGCATGTATTAGATGGGTTACAGGTGTAATGGATTTTTCAAATGCGCTCACAATTACATATGATTTTTTTTAAAAAAAAAAATTTCATTACATGTGGAGCATGTTTTTACACGTGTTATAGTCTATTGATGGGCCACCTATCTCTGTAATGTTCCATTTTCGGCGCTTGATTGCTATTTCTGCGTCATTTGTCTCTTTTCTGGGGACTTTTTTGCTTATTATTTTCCTGGAAAAGCCTCAAGGGTGTAGATTATCAAGAGTTGAGTTTTATTTTTTTTTTAAAACTTCACTACGTGTAACGCATGTTTTACATGCGTTATTGTCTATTGATGGGCCAACTATCTGAACTGTTCCATTCTGGGCACTTGATCGTTGTGTCATTGTCTTTTAATAGGGCCTTTGTTGCTCTTTATATTCCCGTCATGGCCTCAAGGGTGTAGATTATCGACAGTGATAGGCATTTCGATTACTGCTTTTGTCACTGGATGTGGCGACCAGGTTGGTTAGGATTTCAGAATTAGTGACAATTTAAAGGAAAAGGAAGTATTGTATCATTTTTTCACCTAAGGAAGTCTTGGCGGTTACATGAAATCAATTTCTACCAAATAAAATATGTGTAAGAGCCCACCGACTACTCGAGGTCGATTCACCTAATCTTCATATATTTCTCATAGTGATAATATGCGTCAAGAGTTACTGATGCTATATTTCTTTAATAGTTGTTCCCCATTCGTGTGCATAAAATCATATTTCAAGATGTAATAAATGGTCTTAATCCATATAGGTGTACTCGGTTGAGCATTTCAATATCTTTTATATAGAAGTATGCGGATATTTACGAATCCTTAGTAAAAGATGTTATATTTATGTTTAAATCTGAATTTGCAAGTATTCACATACATTCTTACCAGACATCATGTTTGATGATAATTTAGATGGATCTGAAGTGATTGATGCTGGTGCAAATACTTGGAATGAAGATGATCTTGGCCCAAATAAAGGGTCTTTTCCTGCTGCTTCTGTAGAAGATAAGCCTGTTGAGCAACCTGATTCTGGTCAAAATGATGATACATGTGAAACTGGGAGAGAGTTAGCAGGCCCTAACGTCGAATCACAGGTTAGTGAGAGTGTCATGAATTCTCCCACAGGGGCCGAACATAAATCTGAAGTAGAAAGTCTTAATCTGGACGCAGAACCTGAACCAGAAGGTCCAAAAATTGTATTGGAAAATGTTGAACAAGAAGAAGCTCATAAGCCAAAATCAGAAAGGTTGTCGCATGCTGTCCCTCCGGGTCTTGAGGAGTTTAAACACAAAACACTAAACTCTAAAAGTAAAACGGTAAATGATCAGGCAGGGGGAATCAAACATAGGGTGGAGCCTGGTGGGACAGACTATAATTATGCTTCTGCTTCGAAGGGAGCAAAAGTTCTGGCCTACAACAAGGAAGCCAAAGGTGCCTCCAACATCTTAGGCCGAGATAAGGATAAATACCTTAGAAATCCATGTTCTGCTGAGGAGAAATTTGTTGTTATAGAACTTTCAGAAGAAACCCTGGTGGATACAATTCAAATAGCAAATTTTGAACATTATTCATCTAATCTCAAAGACTTTGAGTTAACTGGCAGTTTGGTTTATCCCACGGATACATGGGAAAAACTTGGGAATTTTACTGCTGCAAATGCAAAGCATGCACAAAGGTTTTTTCTTCAGGAGCCAAAATGGGTAAGGTATCTCAAGCTAAACCTTTCGAGTCATTATGGTTCTGGCTTCTATTGCACGCTGAGTGTTGTAGAAGTCTACGGAGTGGATGCTGTGGAGAAGATGCTTGAAGACTTGGTTTCGGTTCAAGATAAATTGTTTTCAGCTGATAAAGTTAGTAGTGAGCAGAAGTCAGTGTCCCCCAAACAAGTGGTCACCGAGGGTGACCAATATCATGATATCACTTATGAAATGGAATCTAAACAGCCATCTGAAAATTTAGATTTCAAACAAGAAGGTGCATTGATGGATAAGCCTGACCCTGCAGAAGATACTCGGCATCAACAGGTTAGCAGGATGCCAGGAGACAGTGTTCTGAAGATACTTATGCAAAAAGTTAGGTCACTTGATGTAAATTTGTCAGTGTTGGAGAGATTTCTGGAGGAATTAACTTCGAGATACGGAAACATCTTCAAAGAATTTGATAAGGAAATCGGAGAAAAGGATGTTCTCATGGAGAAAGTCAAAGCGGATATAAGGAGTTTGTTTGACCACAAGGAGGCCATGGTACGTGACAAATTTTTGTAGTTTTGCAATTCACTTGAAATTGAAAAAAGCATCGTAATTTGATTATTTTGAAAATAGCCATACACGTTAGAATAAATAAGCGTTCCTTACAAATTTAATTACATTGTACTTGTGATCCAGTGGTATTAATTTAAGCTTTCTGGTTGTTCCTTCAGACAAAAGAGGTCGAAGATCTTGTATCTTGGAAATCATTTGTTTCCATGCAGCTGGAAGAAATGGTGAAGGGAAATACTATTCTCAGGTTGGTTTCTTTTCAAGTTTCTACATACATAGATATTTTTATAAGATTCTCTCTTTCCCCTTCCTTCCTTCCTAAATATATATATATATACTGCTAGACATTTTGAACCTTCAAAGAGTAAGCTGTTTTTCACATAAAACCTGTCTGAATTATGTATGATGAAAGCCCAAAATCAACCACAGTTAGACACATGAGCCTCCTATATACAGGAATGACCGGAGTGGCTCAAAATTGGCCCTAATAGTTTAAAGTGTTCTATATTAAGCCATCCTCAATCACCCTTATTAAATACCAGATAAAAAAATAAAAAATCTTATGGTATGGTTTTATGTTTTTTGGGATATTTGTGGATGTATGGTTTGGTTTCTAAACATAGCCAACTTTGAAGTCCAATTTACTATACAACGTTTGCAATTTTCTCTGTAAACTTTCACTTTAGGATGCACATACTAGACAAATAATGATGATGTATAGAGTTTGCACCTCTCCCACTTAAGTGTTTGATATATAGAAAATAGCATTTGCCACTTACACATGGCTAGTTTTCTTTATAAGATGCCACTACCTTTGGTAAGAGTTTGACATGTATTGCTAGGAAAATGAAAAACTGTTGTGTATATGTACAGACTGTATGATTGGTGGTTTTTTTTTATTATTTTAAGTTTTAAAAAATAGTATGCTAAATGGTCAACAATTCTAATAAAGGGAGGGGGTATTATTGATGGATTGACAATGTGAGCGAAATTTTAGAGAGAATAGGATTATATTGGTTTCTATCAGAGTCTACTGCCTTTTGGTTCCGTTAGAAGTTTGCTTGGGGCAGTGGTCTTCTATCTGCGGATCGACAGGCCCCTGCTTCCTGTTGAAGATGAGCACAATAAGTGAACCGGAAACAAATTTTGTTGGGAAGAACAGAAAACTGCTTTTTTCAACCGGGCCCAACAAAATTTAAAAATCATTGAGCTGCCCTCACCAAGATTTTAACTAATTTAAAATTCTATTTGCTTTGTCCACTTCTAGCAAATTAGGTCAGCTTCATTATCAAGGTCAGCCCCATTATCAGGATCATTGTTTTCCTTTAATCATACTTTATCGGACCGGTATCTTTTCCTTGTTAAATGTAATATGCAAGTAAATTGCTCTATCTATATATATTTCTATAATAATCACTTTTCTTGTTAAAATTCTATTTTCTCTATCTATATATTAAGAAGGCATTTGACTTGTGTTTTTTGAATACTTTTTATTTATAATCCCCAACGAAACCATTTTTTTCTGGATAAAAAATTTGAATGTTCTGCTGTATATGTTCTGCAGAATGGAGGTGGAAAAGGTTCGGCAGCGGCAGATACATATGGAGAATAAAGGAATTGTTGTCTTTCTTGTGTGCATAGTTTTTGGGATTTTAGCTCTTTCAAGGCTATTCATAGATATGTTTTTAAGTTTTTACAGGTCACAACCCAGGAAATTTTGTTCGGAGAGGTCTTCCTGGTATTTTGTACTATTATGTACTTGTATTATAATTATAATAATTTCCTTATAATAAATTTATACACAAGCATCAAATGTGATCATATATAGAAGAAGATATTTCATTGACCAGACTTGTGTTGTCAGTTACCTCAAGTTCCCTTTTTCCCGTTATGATTGTTAGCCATGTTTAACAGTTCATCCCTTTCTTCTCCGTCAGCATTCACAATTTTTTTGCTACTAGCTGTAGAAGGTAGTATTGCTCAAAATGTTACTTCATATGTTTACATGTTTTCAACTTCTGCTAATTTATTGTCAATATGTAGACTGTTAGTAGAAAAATAACAAGACCGTTAGTAGAAAGTCTCAGAAATCATCGCAATTGAACCCAGAGAGCATTTTCCTTTCCATTTCAAGGAGAAATAAGGTGATTTTGTTTATATTATTAGAGTGAAAAATGTCTTAAGCTACATTGTTAGAAATTAAGCTTAAAGCACGGTAAATGATACAGAGTTAGATGGGGATTTTATTTTTATTTTTTTAAAACTACTGGAGTAGAACAAATGCAACCGAATCATCATGTTCTAAGTGGAGAATCAACAATATCACAGATACGGTATTACAGTGCATCTCACGAACGCCTGACAGGTGATTAGGTGTTATGCTGTTTAAATATAAAATTGTTATGGCACAAAAAAAATCAGCATGAAAGTGAGAGGCATTCCCCCACAAAATACTCAAAAGTTCCCAAATTATAGTTAAAGTGGAAAAAAGGCCCCCAATATCACAATTTTAGAGTAATTGGTCCAAAATGTCACAATTCAAAATATTGGTCCCAAATATCATTCCATAACCAAACATCGTGTAGCGTTTTTGATATTTTTTTTTTTTTTGGAAACGCTAGATCGCTTAGCGTTTTAAATTATTTTTTTTAATTACAACGCTAGACAGGTTAGCGTTTTGGGTCTAAAACCAAAGTTGATATAGCGGTACATCGCGTGACTTCAAGTTAGGGGGAGGGGGGAAACGCCACATTATGTGGCGTTGGGGTTGGTATTTTTTTTTTTTTTTCTTTTAAACATGTATTTGCAAATAATATTAAAAATGATCAATTAAATTGTGCTTTTTAATTTAAAAAATATAATTTTAATTAATTTTGGGGTTCAATAATTAACTTTTGGGGTTGAACGTTTCCATTTTGGGTTTTATAAATATTCAGAACGACGAATAAACCGTATATGAATTTAGGGTTTAGGGTTGTTTACAACCCTAAATCCTAGACCCTAAACCCTAAGTTATCCTGATTTTTAAACGCATTAGCGTTTAAAAATCAGGCCGCCAGATTCAATTTTTTTAATTAAAAATTTAAAATTTTATCTGTATACCCTCGGGATTTCGACGGTTAACCTTTGGGGTTCAACAGTTCCATTTTTGGGTTTTAGAAATATTTCGAACGACGAATAAACCATTTACGAACTTAGGGTTTGGGGTTTAGGGTTGTTTACAACCCTAAACCCTAGACCCTAAATCCTAACTTATCTTGATTTTTAAACGCTAACGCGTTTAAAAATCAGGCCGCCGGATTCAGTTTTTTAATTAAAAATTTTAAATTTAAAAAATACAATTTTAATTAAATTTAGGGATTAAACAATTAAATTTTGGGGTTCAACGTTTCCATTTTGGATTTTAGAAATATTCAGAACAACGAATAATTTTAAAAAATATAAGTTTATATTTTACTTGACCATTTATAAATAAGTTTTCTAATATTGTTTTACAAATATATATTTAGGACAAAAAAAAAACAAGAAAAAACAAAAGAAAAAAAAAAAGTTCAAACAGCCAAACGCCACATAAAATGGTGTTGGACTCTTCAAAATCAAATTTAAGTAACGTTTCTACCAACAAAAAAAAAATAAAAAAATCCCACCACTAAACGCAGTAACATTTAAAAAAAAAAAAAACAAAACGCTATATTATACCATGTGATTGAGTGATATTTGGGACCAAGTTTTTGAACTGTGATATTTGGGGCCATTTCCTTTCAGATTGTGATATATAGGCCAACACCCATACGCAAATTGTATGGCTTTTTTCTTTAATACAATTTTTTTAACATTCATATAATATATGAATTACAGGGCAGCATGACACCAGGAAAATAGTAAATACCATTTGTCTGTTCGTAAAAATTGTTTTTTCGGGCTTCAAAACACATTTTATATTTTAAAGTAAGAATAGTATCGCCAAATTCAACAATGCTATGATCAATGGTGGACAGTTATAATGTCAGTACTCGGATAGAATAAGTAACACGTGCCAGATTGGAGTGAGCAAAGAAAGTATCCTGCAAATATCTTCCCTTAAAATAATTGTGGATCCTGCCTCAAACATTGAAATCTCCACGACTAAATGAGAAACCATCCTCGAGGCATTGTGTTCTCATGTCTTGCATCAGGCGCTGCAGTAAAGTGGGGTTGCCTGTGACAATAGCATCTACATTTTCGTACAACATTTTCTGCATTGCAAAAGTGTCATCAACTGTCCATGCAAATACCTTCTTATTTCTCCTGTTGAATTCAGCATGCAGGACTTTATCAGATTAGATGCAAGTATGCACGCGAACATAATTTCAATCTCAAGATTTATAATAATTTATACCCGTGCAGAACTTTAACAAGATTCTTGTCAATTAACTGGTGGTAAACACCAACCACACCAGCACCGCTAATCCTCAACAAATTTGTCCTGACACCAGTTGAAGGATCCTTCATGACAATGTAGCCTACCTGAAAAAGTACCAAAATATGCAATGAAGTCCATATCTCAAGAAAGTGGACGGAAACACTAGAATACAACATCAACAACAAATTAGCAAATAAAATATATCATTATTTATCCAGATATATGTACATATTATCAACTAACAGAAAGAAGAGGATGAATATGTTCTAACCACCACATCAGACGATAGTCTCATTACATCCCTGGCTAAGTTGTCACTTTTAGCCCATACAAGACAATTCTTGCAGTGGGTTCTCTCAACCTACAGAAGGCATTGAACAACAATGACATTACATTGCAATGCAAAAAAAATTATAGGATGGGACAATTCATGTCTGCATATTAAAGGACATATTTAAATCTCCACTACTCGTAGAAATAGGAGACCGAACACATTTGCATTAAAAATATTTGTTTTATAAAAAGCATTATGTGTTACTACTACTACTTGAGGAGCTAAGAAAACTTGACAGGATATGGACTCGCTTTACACACTCCCAAAAGTTCAATAACATTAATTAATGTGAATAGTAAACAGAAAAAACCATGCCTGGTTAATGTTCCCATATGCTTCAGAGCTACCAATAGTAGCAAAAAAGTGTGAACTGGACCATGTACAATATATCTTTTCAATTAATGATTAAAAGAGTTTAAATACTATTGCAGAACATTTGAGGACAGTTCTGGAGAGCCAACTATTGCAAATTTCTGAATCCTACTTGATTCTTGCCTGTTCACAGCATGTACGTGTTCTGACTAAGTGTGGTTCACATCTCAAGTCAACCAGTTGGTCTTGATGACACAGGAATATATTTGAATATAAATTAATTATATAATTAAAAGAATATAAGAATACAAATAGGGTGATTCAACTGCAGAAGCAACTCACACGGGGAGAATTATATTGGATAGCAACTTATATTTAATTTTCAGTAATCAAGATAGTTCAATTGAATAAATTATAATACATCTTCTTAAATTGGAAGAAGAATCCTATAACTAGTCCTAATCATAAAAAAGAGACTACTGTTTGTACCAATTCACTACCACAATCAAATTAAAAAAACAACGCTACAATAATTAAATAGGAAACCACCATAATCGAATAAACCTAGGAAACTCCAAATAATCTGCTTAACCAATATGATTAAACTTAATCAATTACAATTATCTTTATTCTTGAATAATAACATGAAATTTATTATTTTCTTTTTAAATTTCTTGCTCACATCACTTGATACGCGAAAAAGACCATTTTAAGATCTTGCAGCAGCCATAGACAAGACCATGTTTGTGAGCATAACGGCAAAACCATGCTAAGACAAAGAGTCTATCATTAGCTACGAGAAAATATGGTTCATTGCACGGCCTTGCCCTTGATATCTGAGTATTTTATATTGTATCGTATAACTCCACTACATAAGGCAAAAGCTTCGGATGCAGGATCTGTTACTGGTGGCTGGGCTTTCCACACCCTTGCCACTGTATTTTTATTGATTGTCAAAAATAATTTAGCACCTATTGCATCTAACCAGTATCATATGAATCTTTCTACCCTTGCAGGTAAGTGATTGCAGGAAGCAGAATTAATTAATTAACAAAGTAATAGGAAGCTAACAAAATCCACGAAATATAAAGAAACTTACAATATTTAGAATATCCTTTGCAAGTCCTTTCTCATATGAAGGTGGTCCAACTTTTGCATCTAAAACTATCTGCCGCACGGAACTTGAAACCAACTGAAGACCACATTATTATTAGAACACATAGACTTACTCTGGGTGACAAGAAAAACGTGTACTTACATGAGATGCAAGTAATATGACGAATCAAGTAAGTTTTTTGTCTTTCTGACACCCACACATGCTTACTAAATAATCAGAATTATACAAAAAAGTGAATATACCTTCAGAGCATCTTCAATAGTAGGGATTTTGTTATTATGAAACTCCAACTCCACAGGATTATCAGGAACAAGTTCGTTTATCTACAACCACATGCTATAATATACGCTCATTTAACATTAGACATAAAAAGAACATCCAACTTTTTTGGTATGATAACATGAAAATACGCGCAGTCACGGATAAAAATAGGAAATACGAATCAGCATGAATTATATGCAGCACAAAATACTTATTAACTTGAGCATATGTAGTCACAGACAAATAAAGATATACAAATCAGCATGATAATATGCAGTGCACACAACTTATTCTTCTACAATTATTCATTTTAATTTTGCACAACCCGAGATTTTCTAGACTTCAAAAATTGATGGAGAAACTAAAGATCTGGCAAATTGATGTGGTAAAAATTACAAATCAGTTACTGTAACGGAAAGATAGAGAGAACTAAGGTCACTGAACTGCAGATAAAAAGCCACCTCCAAGATTTGTCACTCGCAGAATTTTGAAGAATGTACAGATTGCAATCAATAGAAAATAGTGTAGTGTAAGATTAACCATTGTCGAAATGTATGTGGGAAATAAATCCAATTTATCTATCATGCCAAAGCTCGAAAATAGAAAATTCTTATTTACCTCATCATAATAGTATCCCTACTAAAACATGCATACATATTTATGTCTATTAATTTGAGCTGTTGGCACAACAAATGCTAAGAATCTTTCAAATTCAAGCTGTCTGCGGTCATCATTATATACTTTCATTGCAGGAGTAAAATTTTAATATTTTGGTGTACTTGGCAGATGAAAATCATCAAAATCAAGTTTAATTCATATTATTGATGCAATCAATAAAAGTTTATGCACTCTGTTTCCTATAAGTCTTTTTCCTCGTTATTCTTCCATAACAATTTTTAGCACAATTCTTACCTACCGCATAAGTAAAGATCAACTTTTCTCCAAAAAAGACCCGATAATGACCAACTGGCCCTTGCCTCAGGAGTACCCCTCGCCCTTGTTTACTGAGAGGTTGAGGTTTTGAGCATCTTCAGGTGAGAGTGAGCTCATTTCAAAAAAAAAAACTATTAATGCCATAATGTAATTTTTTATATTTTTATAACATTTTATGCTATAGGAACAATGCAATGGCTTATTTGTGGAGAATAATCAGGTTTAGTATTACTAACAAATATATCACTAATAATTTTGAGTATCCCAGTCATTAAATGCATCAAATAAACTCGGTCTTTGACCCCTTTGAGTAGACAAGTGATTCACACCTTTTGAACTGAATACCTTTACTGAACTAAAAATTATCCTCATTATTGATTCTCATCACTACAGTTTTCCACTATGCAATTAAAAGTTCTTACTTGTTAATTATCATATAATTCCTTATTTGTCGTTGTGGTGTCCCTACTCCCTACTCCTAAACATGAACACATCTCTCCTTGATCTGGCACTAGACTCGCTATGGCACATATGGAGAACACCTCAGTCCAGAGACATACACATCCCACAAGGTCAAGATAACAACACAACTAGGCTACATCACATGCCTTCTGAATTCAAGATAACAAATATTTCAATAAGAGGATAAATATATATATTAAATATTTCATCACAAGAAGATTGTTAGTTTTAAGAATCTTTTCACACACTTTTTTTTTGTCAAAAGAATCTTTTCACACTCTGTGCATACATAGAAATTCTATTCTACTTGTTCACCAAATTTTACACTTTTCTAGCACGCTTACTATGAGGCCATCCGAGGTGAATGAAATGATGCTTGATAGGAGGTGCGAGACACAAACTTAAAGCAAGGTGGACAAATGGTGAATTTAATATAAGAACCTACCTACCAGTACCAGAGGTAAACTCTTACGAAAGATTTAAACATTAAGAAGCCATTTAAGCAGAGTAATCTAATGATAAAGGGAATCCCCTATATGTCAGACTACATTTAAGCAGAGTAATCCTAATGATAAACGGAAACCCCTATGTCAGACTAAAGCAGTATTTGTTAGCATATATAAGTAAATCCTAAAGTACAACCAAAAGACACAACAGCTGAGTTCATTATAAATGATTATTTCAAATACATCTGACAAGTACTAAGCGTGCTAGAAAATGCTTACCTATTTATACAAAAATACCTATTTATACAAAAATGCTTACCTCTTTCATGCTCATATGGCCTACTCTTGAAGTACTGTTCCCAGATATCCGCTGCAAATCCCTGCCAGCAGAAATGAAATCAACAATTGGCTATACCTAATAAATTTACTAAAAATGACATGCTTTCAAGTGTAGCAGTTATACAGTAAGGATACAAAATAACAGAATATAGTGCACACAAAATTCTTCCCTATGCACTCTATGTAACTTGAGAAGATTTATTTTAAAATGATAAACTACTTTGTCAGAATGCTGACTATGAGCACAAATTTCCACAACACTGAAAGTTGGAAGTGATTACAAAAGTCTAAAGAGGAAAAGCAAGAACATTTACAATAAGATTGTGAGACTAGAACATTGTTCTAAGAGTAAAAACTCCCTAGAGTTTCTCTCAAAAACCTAATTAAAATTTTCAGTAAGTGGTATGTTTTCTATTTATTATCAAATGGGTCATCATCCCCTGGCAGTTAATCTTGGAAAATCCATAAGATTTTATATTTCTTATTTTAACACAAAAACAAAAATTTAATTAAATCATGATATTAAGTAGACAGCTACCTGATTTTCTCTCGACCATGACAAGTTGGTTCTGAAGTATTCTCTATTTTATCAATTTCGGATGAACTCCTAATCATCTCTTTCATTCTTTGGCCCTAGGTTAAATCCTTCTTGTTCAAATTGTTTATTCATTCTCATATTTTTTCATATCCTTACAACCTTCTACATTGATATGCAAATACCATAAAATTGCATATATTCATTTGTCACCTTTTACATTGCCTTCCTTTTTTTGAAATAAAGCTACTGATTAATATCTTATTTGTTTGGCTGCTTTTGCATATAAATTAATTACAAGGTGTTTCACTCATGGAAAACATGTGCGTTGACTTGGGTATGTACATGTGAGTGTGTGCATGGTTGGACTCAAGCACATTTTTTAAGTAGAAATAACATATAATCAATACCTGTCATGGAGGGCAAATAAAACTCCATCAGACGAACGAGAAACATCAATCTCAATGCAGTCCACTTGAGACCGAAGAGCGATATGGTATGCAGCCATCTGTTTACAAAATTGCAAATGTTACTTACTAAAACTTGCTCTCACCGAAAGCAATGAAGGACAAATTTGAATTTCAAGCCCTTGGGTATAAAATACAAGTTTTTTTTTTCTTGATAAATTACAAGCTTTAAAGTTCAAAGCAATTTTGCTAGAATTATACTTCTCAAGTACAATACATCGTATTAGTACTTATATTTCTATGACTATATCTCACTACTTTCTCCAATTTCAGTGCCTCTAGTGACCTAGTGGAAACATATTTATGCAAGTTATAATTTTAGTGTATAAAATTTAGCCAGTTATGAAATCTAACATGTTTTAATACATACATGTATGTAACCATATACATTTAACTCGTAATGATTACTAAATAACGAGCTCTATATAATAATTAAAATGAAGCTATCCTAGTATCAGATATAATAGTTAAGCAGACAAGTTTAAACAAATTTGAGTATTAGTAAGCTGTGCGCACTGATTCCAAGTACAGGAGCATGAGGTAAAGCTAAGCATTAGGGACTAAATGAACTGCAAGTTGGTGAATAACGAGGTGAAAACACCTTTTACTTTTGGATTCAATACCGGCCGAGCCGACATTACAGATTATAAAGAAAAATCAGATTTTAGACTAATGTCTCGGAACCTAATCTCCTCTGCATGTTTGATGAACTACTTACATGAAACCATTACTGCTTATTTGCACTTGATGGTTTATTTGCTAGAAATAAAAATCCAGAAAATATATAGGCATTTCCTCTATAATTACAGATTAAGGAAAATCATGATGGATAAAGTTGCAAGCACCATACTTTAATGATAAAGACATGTTAAGATACTTCCATGATACAACAATCTTTCGTAAGTTAAGGTTATGGCCTAGAAATATTAGCAGTTCCATACTCCACAGTCCACACACCGTAAGATTAAGGAGTAAAACGAACTGATTTCCAGGAGAATCCGTACAAACTCAAGGTAAGGTTTCAATTATTTACAAAATACTCATGTATCAACTTTGTGATTTTATTAAAATTTCATTGGCATATGATGTGAAAATATGACTAGAACAAAGCACCTAATATGAACTACCATCTGATATAAATTAACGAAATTATCTATACACTGAAATACAAGCACTTAACAATTCTCTACTACCTAATATAATAAGAATATATGTACATCAATTTTTCACATAGGAACCCTATTGACAAACAAGTCCAAAATCCTTTGCTCTGCATTAATAAGCGTCAAAACTGCTATGGACTAGTTGCAGTTTTTCCAAAAAATTGATGGAAAATGGAAGCAAAAGAACATTGTTATGCAATACAAACTGCTGATTAATTAATAAGTTCTCAAGGAAACTAACATATTGCAATGACCACGGCAGAAGGTACATACAGTGTTTGGGAAGGCACGAGAGGAATCACCACCATGAGCACATACTAGTGGAGGACTACTCAACCAACTACACTTTTTCATTTGCATCTGCATTAACATTGGCAAATTACAAAGTTCAGTACCAGAAACTCTTACAAAAAAAATTAAATAGATAAGCTTAATGAATATGAATAAATACTATCATTTCAAGCATGTGATTCAAAAAACATGTTCCCCTGCTTCCCCCCCCCCCCCCCCAAACAAAACCCCCCTCCAAAGTTTTTAAAGTGCTTTATGTTCTGATAATCTTATTCTTGTTATTATTATTTATTATAATTGCATAAACAACTCATGTATTATATTTTTCTATAGAAGTAAAGTACACTAGGACACCAAAATGACAATAACTATGTGGAAAATGAGCATAAACATTTAAGTACGATCTGAACTGGATAGTGACATATATATATCAGAGTTAAACTTGTTATATATAGTTTGACAAGTAGATTTTAACAGACAAAAGAAAACAAGTACTGAATGATAGGTGAGTAAATTGGGTACTTATTCCTTCATTCAACGAAGACAGCACACTGCAATTTTTTCCCATTTTCCTTTTCCTCACTCTTTAGTTTTTATTCTGCTTTATTGAACAATCTTGCACCACAATGAACAATGCTTCAGATGAATGTACTTTAGTTTTTTTGTGAACGATATCAGATGGCCTACTTGATAAATCTCTATATTTTAAGACCCTAAATATTCCAATAGTTTTGTTATTGATAAATAAGCCCAGAAGAATGCTTCGGTGATTTTAAGTGCTTAAGAACCACTACCCCCAATAACTTCCCAAATGCAGAAGGAAGAAAAGTGCTTGGATCGCACCCCATAAGAATCTCAATTTCTAAAAACAAGTTAAAGTCTGACTATGTAGGAGAAGGAGATAACATGTAGGCTAGCCCTAATTAAAAAAAAAACTAATGTACCGAGGCCATTTAACTTTTCGTTTTACTATTAATAATCTAAATGAACTAACCAATATCCCCACGAGGTACTAACCAATAACTTATTATTTTCCACCAAGTCACAGTTTTCATCCACCATTTCCTCCTATTGTTTCTCTATCAACTTCTTCTTTCACCCAATTTCCCCTATATACTCAAGCTTTAAAGCCTAAATCTCGAGAATCTGGCTTAAATTAAACTTGATCAGCTCACACTTGTACTTGAAACCATCTGCTACCATAATCTTCTCTAATTCTTGTCATATTACATTTAAATTCAGCCAACACACACCTCAATGAAAAACGCTATAACAATACACAAAAGCCTCAACAAACTCACTTGCACATTCTTTGTAAACACTTCAATTCACTACTTGTCTAAAAACTATCACCTCTCAAAGTATAGCACATTTCAACAAGTATCGAAAAATGCCATTATACCTACAACTACACTTCTAACACAATCAAAACAAACAACAAAATTCACAATCATTTCATTCACATGACCAAAAACAATAATTCGTAAATCGAGACTTCAATTCTACTAATTGCATTCATATCCTAACTGCTAGTCATCGTTTCTCGAAAAATCGACAAAATACATTGGTTCGCGATCAGCGTATACATTTGCATAAACACATATATATATACCTTTTGGAAGTGTTTGAGTCTAAAATGGAAGAAAACAGGGGGAACAATTGCAAAGAAAGCAAGTGTGTATAAAATGTAACGGAATTTATATCTCCCTGAACCGAAAAAACCGCCGGCGGGTCGGATCCTCTGCTTCGGGTTTCGATTACGCCTCATTTCTTAACGGATCAGCTTCAATGTAAAGAAATGTACATACATAAATACTTACTTACACTAGGGTTTCTTCTATTTTGTAGTAGAGTGGTACTAGTGTAGTTTGTTGTTGTGATTTGCTAGTATTTTGTAGTGGATGTATGACTTTTTCCTGCTTCGTGGATTCAGGATCCGACCCGTATGTCTCTCTTCAATTTATTTCGCATTTCGTATTTTCAGGAGTTCAGGACTTGAGACTCGTAGGTGGAGAAAAACGACCATATGCACAAAGTTACTACAAAAATAAGGATGGATGTCAAAATGATTTTTTAATGGTGAATGGTCACTGACAAATGTTTGTTATCGTTTGTTGTGCAAAAATTTTTGTGATATGCAGAAAAATTGGGTTCTTGTTTTCATACCAAAAACTCTGTTATACCTAAAATAGCATAAGCTAATTTAAGAAAAGACTTACCGCGAAAACTCGTGTTTTGTCGTTTGTTCTAGCAATCATTTACCCATGATCGACCCTCTTTTTTAATTATAATACTTGGCATAGACGCATAGTCTAATTCATAAATAAAGGGTTAATGATAAATTGGTCATTAAAATGAACCTAAAGTATTAAATTAGTTATTAAATTAAAAACGATCTTAAATAGGTTACTATAGTCATTTCTAGGTATATTCTATTCTATTAAATAACTTACTTCTCCAAAGAGGAAAAAAACTTACTTCTCCAAAATGGAAAATTTTAATATTTATACTATATTTTTAAATTTTGTGCTCTGCAATCTATATGATACACGTATTCATTTCAGATAATAAAATCTAAAAAATTAGTATTAACATTAGTATCTTACGTTCAGAAAAAGTAAGTTATTTAGCAGAGTATCTCTGTAACTTACTTTAATGATCTGTTTGAAACCGTTTTCAGTTTAGTGACCATCTTGATACTTTAGGTTCACATTAGTGACCAACTTGATAATTAACCCGATAAATTAAACACAAATTTTGTAATTGAAAGCATAGGTGGCATATACCTATTGGAAGTGCCTTCACAGGCCAACAGAGATAATGTTGTAACTCATCCCACTATTGTGGATACAACATTAGACTTTACAGCAATTCCATTCCTGGATTCTTGAGAATCAAGAGTCATTTCACCCAGTTGTAGAAGGTTCATCTCCAATCAAGGTGCCTAACTCTAGCTCTCTGATAAGCGTGCATTTAATCTTATTATTGTCCCTATATTTAAGTTATTTTGCATTGATTTTCTAATGTTTTATTGTATGTATCAAGGAGTTATAATAAAGAAGGGCTTGGAGCTTAAATAAAAAGAGTTGAAATTAATTTGGATTAAAATCGGATTTTATGGGTCGCATGCGCAGTCTATATTGTTTGGGCCATATATGGAGTTCCAGAAGTCCGTTTTAGACGATTCAACAGCCCACAGAAAGCTTATGAGAAGGACTTTAATTCAGAATTGGTCTTGATATCAGAATCCAAGTGTATCAGCCCAGAAACAGAACCCAAAAATTGGCTACGAATTTCCTTTCTTGGAATTCAATTCTAATTGAAAGTTTCCTTGTATTCATATTAAATAATTAAAAATACTTTTATTAGAGATAATATTAGATAATAGATCAGGCCTAGAAGGAGAGATACGATGGAAGAGAGAAGTAGCCGCACAAGGGAGGAGGAGTAGAATCCATTAACAAGAGGAGTTCAGCCGTTGAAAATATTCAATTGGCTTTGTTTTCTCTTTATCTTTTTATAGCTCTTCTTATGATTATGTGTTGGTTAACTTTGGATTGTTTTGATACCTTGATTATGAACTAAATTTATTGAGTTAGGATTTTTAGGGAACCCTAGTATGGGAGTGTTGGTGTTTTGATTAGAAGTACTATTTGTGGTTCATAGTTTATTCTTTCAAGTGGATTTCATGTTATATTATTTGCTTTTGTTTGGCCAACACTAGTAGATGATTGAATTAATTATAATACTGAGAGGGTTATAGTTAACTGACACAAGACTTGAATGGTGCATGATTATATCTGTTGATATCAATTTTGTGACGGTATAGACATATATTATTACCTTGCATAGCCGAGTGAAATTGGTGCTTAATTGTATTCTGGAAGTTGAATTGGGTATAGACATATGTTAATTTAATTACAAAATCTATATCATAGTGATTTCGAGAGAAACCTATGACCGTTGAATTTCTGGTTAGTAGACTATGACTTGCTATAGTATTACACTACTTTATTACCGACATGAATATATTAGAGGAAAGTAATTATCTTGACTTAGCTACTCGTATCTAAAACTCATCTGATTCTCTTTGTTAGTATAATATATATTAGTTAATTTAGTTGTTTAATTAGATAAATCAAAACTCTATTCTTGTGTTCTATAATCTAATTATTTGATATTAATTGTGATTTACACAAATGGGAATTCCTTGAGGAACGATATCTGGTATTTATTACAATATTACTTGCTTACAATTGTGTACACTTGCACATCTGTATTTTACGCAACACTCTCACTTAGCTCAGGCTGCTTTTTCACAATGGTTGGGGGCTGTGCAACATGACAGGCCCTCAGGAACATCATCTATTCCACCACAATTGACGGTTGAAGCATTACATTGCTTGAATGTGGATGAGATAGATTATTCTCAAAAATAGCTCAACATCTATTTACTTGTAATCTACCAAATGCCACCTATGAAGCCATTCTTCTCAGCCACAAAGAAGATTTAGAGGCACAAAAAACAATAATTGTGAATAAAGCTGAGAGAGAAAGCAGTGTAGACGCCTGGTTGAATAGTGGATGGAGAGTTAGCTTGGAGGATGCACTTAAATATCTAAGGGAGGAGTATGTAATGTCTTTAGGCTCAAATGCAAAAACTCTCTCACCTACATAAGTCTTTGAAGCCCTCGATGATGTTTACAAAGAAAATCGCAAGGCTTCTCACTATCTTGGCAAAGGGCTCAAATCAGAAATCTCTAAAATCAGTGATGAAACTGCTAAACCAGTAAGTGAACTCAAGACAAGGTTCAATACTGAGTTTCCAAAAGTATATTCAGTTGTCAAGGATGTGAAAGACTGCATGAAAATTTGTAATAGTCTGGATGTGAGGATGGCCACAATGATAGATGGCTTCACCAAGCTTACAATTCAAGTGATAAACTAAACTGCTCAGACAAATGAAACAAACTCTATGGTCAATGTCATGTGGAGAAATCAATATGGTGACAAGCTGTTTGGTGAAGTGCAAATTCACAAGATGAGCAAGTATGAAGTGGAAAGGCTCCAAGAACAATCACTCTCTTCCTTCATAACTGAACACTTGCTACAAAAAGTGGATGGTTGGAGAAAGAAGTGAGGCCTTTAAAAACTGAAAACTCAGAGCTCAAGCAATCTGTAAATCTTCTCAACACCAAGTTGGACACTCAAGCCAGCGCCACCACTGAGGTGCTCTTGGTTCAACCACAGATGCTCACCTCCATGATGAAGCACATGGGGCTACATCTTCTAGAAGATCAAACTCAACCTCAACCTTAACCTTCTATACATCAAATCTCAGTCTTAAAGCCAAAGGCCAGATCAAAGGCACCCATGTCTAAGAACAAGCCTAAGGGGGAAAAACCAACTAAAGAGAAGGTGGTTCCCAAGTAGAGTGATGAAAGCAGATGTGCACCAATCACCTTGCCAATCGTTCATACTACAAATGCAGCTGGACAATCTATTCAAATCACTACCACATATGTCCCTGGCACAATGCCATCTACAGCTAGCACACCAGCCACAAGACAAGAAGCAAAATAACCAATGGAAGTCATTGTGGTCATAGAGGATAAACTACAAGAAGTTGCAAACTCCAATGCCTATCATGAAGTTGGATTCTTAGAGTTTTTGAAAGTCTCTAAAGCTCAAGTTAATGGTGACGCACTGGACTACTTAAGAAGCCTCGAAGATCAAATCTCATACCACACAGTCATTCCTAGGAAGGTCAAACAAGTATACTTCAAGGAAATTATGATGGTGACCAAATACGAGATATGGCATCTATCATATGACACTTTGAAGGATCTAAAATACAGTGAAGTAGATACACTCCTGAAGCTGATTGAGTGGAAGGGTGACAAAAATATGGAATTATTTGAATATTTAAGAAATGATCAACTTTTGAGACTGCCTGAAGTAAGCTCATACCCCAAAACTGTTATCTTCAAATCTGGATAAAAAATTAAAGATGTCTCTCAACTAGCTATTCCTGGTGGTCTCAACAAAAGTAATAGAAGCTTGACTATTAAAATTATTGATTAGTTAAAGAAGAAGAGAGGTTTCAGAACAGCTGAAGAGTTCGAGGTAATTCACATTCTACAATCATTTATTGCAACTGGTTCTGTACCTTAGTTGGCCAAGTCTTAGAGAGACAAGGATGGAGACAAAGACAAAGATCAAAGTGATGGGAGTAGAAGACATCACAGGAGCAATGAGGCTGATGAGAACACAAAGAAGAAGGATGATCATAAAAGCAAGAAGGATGAGAAGAAAGATGATGACGATGGCAAAGAGCAAGTGTACATAAGAAAGAGTGAGAGACAGCAAGCCTTGAACATCACTAGTATCACTCTTACCACAACACAAGACTCAATGTCTAGGGTAAATGCTATTGGTGATGCTTCAACAAAATCAAGATCCATGGCTTGAAGAAAACACACATCAGAAAATCATCTGTATGTCTCCAAACGCAAACTACTAATGGTGTAATACAAGGACTAAAGGCAAAGGATACAAACTACTTCCAAGTGATGAGGTACTAAATCTTAAAGTCAAGACTACAACCAAAAGGATAAGCAAGAAAAAGGTATCAACAACTCAAGCTATCACAACTGTAATTGGACTAGACCTGCCACCTTTTGATAAGGATTATGACAGAGACACACTGGCATTTTTATAAGCTCAAAGAATCTACCATGATGCTATTGTTGATGATTGTCTAGAGGTTAAGTACTCAGATGGAAGAGAAAAGAAATTTAAGCAAGGAGTCTGGCAGCATTATCTACACTATCATTTGGAAAGAATTATGGCACTGCTAAACTATGAATAAAATGTTGAAAGAAGCTGAAAACTTGAAATTGCTGAATTTTTAAAAATGCACAGAGAGCAAAAAGGGAAACTGAAGAAGCAGAATGAGGAAAAAATGAAGAAGAAAGAGGAGGAGTTGACTATACTTGAGGTAAAGGCTAATGAACTGAGAGCAAAAGGGTTGTGTAGAGTCAAGTTTAATCCTTACATTGTGGAGTATAGAAAGAAGAATGGAAGACATGTAAAGATCATAATTTACTACCTCAACTCATATCCTGAAGGCAAGCTGAGAGAAGTAATCGAAGATTTTAAGAACTCGCCTCTAATTGAAGAACTCACTGTTATGGAAGATATTGTGCTGACAATGGATGACAATGCAAAAAAGGCAAAGGAGAAAGATCAGAAAAGATATGATGATTGTCTAGCAAAAGCTCAAAGAATGAATATAAAGGACACTGGCCGCCATTTAATCATAAATGAATTGTAAGATTGCTCTTTTTGTACTTGTATTCAAGTTTAATCAAGTTCATACATGTATTGTTCTAGCTGTATCGTTTATGTATGTTAGGTTTGTTATCAGACATGAAATTGTGACTAAGGGTCTAACTCACAATTTGGGGGAGATTGTTAGTCATAGAGGCATGTATGTACTCATATTATAACAAGCCTACATGATCATAGTTATATCATGTATTACTTACATGACCCCATAGCAGGGGAACCTTTTAGTTAGGTTTTTGTCTTATAAACTCTACTTTGCAATAGGCATCAACTTTATCTGTGTGTTGTACAAAAAGTCGTATAATATTGCTTGAAATAAGATCTATGGATCATGCCTCAAGACTAAAGAAAAAGGCTAAAGAAATAAACATGATTGGAGTTTGAAGAATGAAAATCTGCCCAAGTACAAATTCAAGAAGTAATTTGTTCTATGAGAGAAGTCATGGATTCGATAATCAAGATTTCGATATGTCAAAGACACTATTCGACATCTAAAGAATTCAACAAGTCAAAGTTCAAATTGACTTCTCAAGGATTCGATATGTTAAGGACTCTATTTGAGAACTCAAGAAGTCAACAAGTCAAAGTTCCATGTTAGTCATAAAGGCATGTCTGTACCTATCTAATAACAAGCCTAATTGTTTGTAATACTTTGGATTACTTACATGACCCCTTAACTGGGGAACCCATTTAAGTAGTTCTTTACTTGTAATTTGTACTTGAAATAGGCACCAACCCTAGCTATGTATTTGTATATGTCAATGTCATGAAATAATATTTGGAAGAAGATCCAGAGATCATGTCCCAAACTTGAAGAACAAGGCTGAAGAAATTAACACATTTGGAGTTGAAGGATGAAAATTTGTACAAATTCGAGAAGTAATTTGGTCTATTCGAGAAGTCAGGGTTTCGAGAAGTCAAAGATTCAATATGTCAAAAGACACTGTTCGATATCTTAAGGAGTCAACAAGTCAAAGCTAAATTCGATAACTCAGAGATTCGATATGTCTAAAACTCTATTAGAGAACTCAAGAAGTCAACAAGTCAAAACATCATTCGAGTTCTCAAAGGGTCAACAAGTCAAAGTCACATTCGATATCTCAAGGACTCAGAAGCTATTCGACATCTCAAGGATTCCATAAGTAAAAGGCACTATTCGATAACTCAAGGTTTCTAGAAGAAAAGACTCATTCGAGAAGTGATTCGATATGTCACGAAAAGCTAGTTTGAGAACTCAAAGTTATCTAAATATTTAACTTAAGTTCTCGAATCTAGTACTTAGTCAGTTCTCGAATGGATTCTTAAAGACAAATTACTGAAGATATTCAAGTCAGAAAATCTACAATTAACCAAGACACTTACAGTGACATATTATTGTAATGTGTGCATGGAAAGTCTACAAAGAAGCTTGGAGAGATATTCAAGGGAACAAGCAGTTAAAGAAGTGGATCTAAACAGGTTAAAAAGAAAGTTAAATCACAAGTTGCTCAGACTTGCACCAAAAAGGAATAGACAAGTTAGAAAGTAGATTTGTCTGTTACTATATTTGTAGCAGTTAGGCTGTGCACATGTTCTATAAGTGTATAGCATCACTTGTTTAGCACTTAAGTTTTTCACTGTAATTTCATAGCAAATATCTCTCTAAGAAACGAAGCTGAGAATACAAAAGTAGCATACTTCGATCTAATAAAATATTAGATTAAAGTGAATTGTTTTTGTTTTTACTTCCGCACTGAATATATGTCAAACACATACACATTCAACTACAACAATCAAAAACAGATTCAAACAAACTGAGTTTCAAAAGAATATTCAAGAAAAGTTTGAAAATACAACATTCACCCCCCTCTGTATTTTCTTGTGTGTATTTCATACTCAACATTCCATTCAAGATCTCAAGGAGTCAATCAAGTCAAAGTCATATTCGATATCTCACGGATTCTATAAATCAAGAAGCCATTCGACATCTCAAGGATTCCATAATTCAAGGAGCTATTCAACATCTCAAGGATTCCAGAAGTAAAGACTCATTTGGGAAGCAATTCGATATCTCAAAAAGACTTGTTAGAGAACTCAGAGTTATTTATCAATTCAAAGTAGTTCTCGAATCAAGTACTTAGTCAATTCTCGAATGTGTTTTTGGAAGAAAAATTACTAAAGATTCTTAATTCAGAAAATCTAAACAAACGAAGGCACCTGTAGTGGTCCAATTGTTGCAGTGTGCACCTGAAAATCCTATGAAGAAGCTTGGAGAGAAATTCAAGAAAAAGTAGCTGAAAATGTAGATCTGGCTAGCATGAAACAAAGTGATATCACATGATGCCCAGACTTGCACCAAAATAGTATAGACAAGTTAGAAAAGATAATTTATCTGTTGCTAGTTTTGTAAAAGTGAACTATCCACATGTTCTATAAGTGCACATCTTGACTTCTTTAGTTAATAAGTTTTTCATAGCAAACACATTGAAATGTCTCTTTGAGAAAAATGAAGCTGAGAATACTCATCTTGTATTCACAGTTTGTACTTTGTAGTATACTTCAAATCTAATAAAACAATAGATTTTGAGTGAGCTTGTGTGTTCTTATTCCGCATTTCATATTTGTTAAACATACACACTCAAAGCTACAACTATACAACAGATTCAAACAAGTTCATAAACGAAGAAAATTCAGATGATTTTGGAAATACATTTACCCCCTTGTATTTTTTTAATGTGTATTTCATACTCAATAAAAAGAATATCAAATATACAAATACGGTATTTAATACTTACAGTTATCATACAAATTTGAGGTTAACCTAATATACCCCTTACAAAAATTCAAATTGCTAACGAATGATGTCAAAAAATACAAAATACAATCAAATATGTTTTATATTCTTATATATACTAGCTTATAACCCGTGCAAAGCATGACTACTTTTAATTATTTATAATTTGTTTATAATGTAGTATAATATCATAAATATTAAATTTAATATGTTACTAAAATAATTCGAACCTTAAATCTTTGTATTTAATAATTTTTAGTATTAAATATAAAATAATATGTTGTTGGCGGGAATCGAACCTTAGACTATAACAGCTTTTAGTATTGTTGTATCCAACGATCATGATCTATTTGAGTTGAAGATCTAACGGTTGTGAATGAGGGATAACAAAAAATGAGGGGATAACCAAAACTAGAGGTTAACCAAACTACAAATTATGCCCCCTTTCGCTTATTATATATAGTATAGATATAGATATGACATGGTTAGTGTCCTCTAGAAGCTAAAACACCTAATACCAAACCTTAGCTAAAACACGTAACTACATGATATCCTATATTAGAATTATAACAGCTAAACATTTATATGTACACAAAAATCTTCAAAATATGAAAAAAAAAAATCTAAAAATATAAATATTTAGATTGCATTTCGAATATTATATCACCAAAAAAATGGATGGGGTACTAAAGTTAACATTTATATGAACATAAAAAAATTTAGATTGCATTTTGAATATTATAAAAAAAGAGTTACGAATACATTTTAAGAAATCACTTTTTCCAAAAATAAATTTAGAAAATAATTATTTATAATACGGTAAAATTAAATGATTTTAGAGTAATAAAAATAGAAAATTTTGAACAAAAGATAGAATAAAAGTTAAAAGTTTTAAAATTTATGTTAATAAAATATGTTGTGCCCAAAATTTTCATGGGCTAGACTTAGGCCCATTGGGCTTAAAGATCCCGTATGGTTAACATGACCACATGGGTTATGATTGAGGTCTTTTAAAATAAATGGGGCCGAATAGCATGTGAAATGGATCTGGACAGGTCCAGTTCTACAGAACAGGTTCACATTCCCGAGAGACAGGTTCCTATAGGTTCCTAGAGATAGGTTCATGAGAAACAGGTTACTGTACGCGAATAGATTTATGCCAACAGAATTATAGTATGATTAAATCACCTATTCTTTAGGAGTAAGTTATGAACGTCAACTCCTTGTTGGAATATATTCCTTGGGCGCAAATGATCCTTGAGTACTTTTAATAGAACTAGAATTAACAAAGACACTCCTAGATGGACTAGTTATTGAGTTTTACTCGACTTAGGTCACCTATTTGTGTTTGAATCTGGAGAAAAGAAGTTCCCCACGAATCAGGAACCTAGCATATTGTAGCCTAATCAGACTTCTAGTCTAAATAAGACTACATTGTACTTAATGCCTACATAAAAGCTATGTAGGTAGTTTGTACGGGTACAAGCACACGAGATATACAGAATACATATCAATTTTAGAGAGTTGGGGAGCCTGAGTAAGAAACACTCCGCCCTAATTCAATAGAAACCCTGCAAATTCAATCCAAACACCTCACGAAAACCTCCATTTTCCATAGATTAGTTGATCGTTTGCCTAGACAGCTCACCACAAATCTCTCAAAAGTTGTTACGAAATCCACTCATCAACAAAATACATATCATCAGTTTTAATTTTATTTATTGTAAAAGGAGAAAAATGAATATATTGAATAATCCTTAATTTATTTATATTTTTCTGTAAAATAAAATTATTTTTCGATAACTACAGGATATTGAAATATTAAATTATAATAATAATAATAATAAATAACTATTAATAAAATTTAATGGCATAAAATATAAAAAAGCTCAAGTTATATTTCAAAAACATATATTACTAATAATATGTTTAATTGTAAATTACATATTATCACATTAAGTTTTATTAAAAGTTAAAATTGAATCTTCATATCAAAATATAATTGGTAATATTTTTTGGGAAAAAATAATTAAAGTTAAAAAAATTAAATAAACAATTAATAAATAATATTTATAAATCATCTCGTGCATTGAACAGGTATAAAGTTAGTATATATAATGCAACCAAATCACTATAGGAAGAAAACATAAAATATTGTATGAATAAATCATGAAAACAATCTCCACCGGTTAAATACAGGATCTTTGGGGCTTACCATCCTCAGGTCCCAGCTTCGACTCCTGAATTCACGAATTATAAGCGGGACACCAGGATTAGTCGAGTTACGCACAAGCTGTCCTAGATACTTTGTAAAGCATAAACAAAAAAAATTGTTAACATGTTTACACACAATGCTAGAAAAACAAACTAGGAAAAAAACTATGCTATCAACTACGATAGTTAACACATTTACGCACAATGCTAGAAAATAACTCGTGTCTTGCACGGATTATTATGCGATATCTGGTAATTAGCAAACCAACTCAAACATTACATGAAACACTATTTGCATTATCTCGTCTAGAACAAATAATTGCTAAGCCATATTAGTATATACTAGCTTAAAAGCCCGAGTAGGGCACGGGCATTGAACTAATTTTTCGTTCAAAAGTGTATATATATTCAAATAATTTTGTAATTAAAAATATGATAAATGATAAAATTTCAATTTATCTAATGTTTTCATAGTTATTTTGTAATTTTGCATACCAATTTTTATATTATATTTTGAACTATTTTTTTAACTCAATTTTAAAATTTATGATAAAAAGATCTTAATGACCCGTGTATGTGCATAAAATTTAAAATCAATTTTTTTGATTTTATTGTATACTAATATAAGTATATGTTATAACTCAACCATTATATATTATATTGATCAATTTGTCATATTATATAAAAATTCAAATGTACCATACTTTATAGTCGAGTTATAGTCTTATTGATCATTATAAATAATAATTGTAGTTTTATGATATTCAAGATTTATAAATTTATATCTTTTTTTATTTTATTTAAATGTTAATTATGTTATTTGTTTATATACCATATATCATATTTTTAGAGTTCTCATCTTTTTAACAAAATTTCAATTATTTTTCGTGTATATTTAAATATTTTTGTTTTTAAACCAATCATATATTTAAATCGTTGAAAGTCTAAATAGTTAGTCGACTAAAACCCCCTAATATAACTCATATATTTAAATATTTATATACCTAAAACTAATGTGATGCAACTATTAATTATGTATGATTTGTAAACTAAAATTTACATATTTCTTAAAATCAAATTTATTTTTTATTTCTAGAATTCAAAATCTGCATGGAGACACATGTAAATAAATCCTTTTTTTTTTTGTACTCGGTTACATTACGTATAATCTAAAATTTTATTTATATCAATTATCTAAAATGGCAAAAGAGAATTGTAGAGTATACTCAATCGATTAAAATATTTTTTGTAATTTTATCTATCCAATATTTTAGATATAATATAAATCAATATTTATTTAATAAAAATAATAAAAGAGGAAGAGATAAAAAGAGAAGAGCTGTGGTTTATCTTATAAGATTTTTAATCAAAATTCAAAATTAAGTGTAGCATAGTTGGTCATGGCATGAGTTTGAAAGAAGAAGGTCAGTGGTTCGAATCTCAACATTAACATAATTTCACTATATTTTACATAATTATTAAAGGATGGCATTTTTGTAATTTAGAAATTATAGGGGTAAAATCGTAACTTTACATACATTAAAATGGCAAACTTTGCCCTTGTGTTGAAGTTTAATACTCCTTCTGTCACATTGAATACCTTACATTAGAGTTTTGCATGGAGACCAATAAATGATTAAAAAACTATTAAAGAAAGTAGAGCAAGTGGCTTAATGACACCCGCCAAACATTTTTCAATCAAAAGGCAAAAGGATTAATAGTTGGAGGGAAATGTTAATCAGCCGGCAAACAAAATTTTGAGAATCTTAAATTTGCCTCCAAGTCTCTTTTCACTTTCCACCTAGCAGACTGTCACGGAGGCTTGCGGAAGCGTGAACACACGTTTAATTTTTCGCCTCAGTGATGCGCCAACTCCGCTAAACGAAGCCTGGCCAGCAATGCGCAGCTAACCCTGACCTTTGTCTCCTCGACGCCTGGCCTGTAAACTGGGCTAGTCAAAATATTTCAGGGCCACACGGCACAACCCGCACGCCCTATGGCGCCACTCCCCGACATGTCCGCCGGGTGAGTCTGCCTTGTCACAGCGCCTCTTTATCTACGCCCGCGACACACTGATTCCCTGTCTTGCTTTCCTGCTTTATTCTCCTGGCACTCAAGCTTGACGGCTGGTTGAATCAGTTTACAATACCTCTATTAGAAGATTCGCCATGTCCTGGCCTTTCTCCCAACTATGAGGTTATGCCTTATCCCTAATCAGATATAATGTGCCATGACTTATGTTCATTCATTAAGCCATGCACATCCATACATGATATATGTACAAGCGCATGTATACAAGTGAACAGCTCTACACCCTCCACCTTGAACCCTGGTTTGGTCTGAATCATTCTTCAACCCCGACCCAATGTTGCATCTCCCTAAGCTGGCTGCACCCTAGAACCGTGATTCTGCTCTACCACACCATAGACCCCTCCCGAAGACATCTCCCGCAAAGTGACTAGAATCCCATGCTCCATACAGTCTGACTCCCCTAGAACCATGTGAGCTACCAGAAACCATGTCTCACCCTGAAACCCTGTATCTGTTACATCTCACCATGTCCCAATCCTGAGGACGCCTCCTGCCATGTCGCGTGTTTCTCCCTAGACCATGCTTCCTGACTCTTCAAGAACTATGTGTGTTGTTAGAAACCACATTCCCTGTACCTGTGCTCCATGTGCTTGGTTCTGCTATCCCTGGTCCCCGTTGTCCTGATTAGTACCTCAACCTGTTCAACTTGTGCAAAGGTCTCCCAATGTTCCCCTTGTCCACCAAAGCCTAAGTCTGTCACTTAGCTCTTCGGCCTTCTCCAAGCTACCCCTGTAACTAAGAGAATCCTCCACTACTAGATGTATGCGAAGACTTACTGATATGCATAGGAACATTCTCCCTTCAAATACTCCCGCCTAGTCTAGCTTACTGCTGTCAATGACTAGAACACTGCACCAATGTCTTTCTGCATTGATCCATAAGACCAATGTTGTTGACTTAGCCTAAACAACTGGCCTCGTCTACTCTTGACCCCAACTGCCTGTGTCTTGAACATGCTAGACAGTTGTGCCTATCAGCCTGACCGGTCATCGTCTCCCTCGATGCACCGCCACCCTATGGTTGGAGAGTCCTGCCTAAATGAATCATTCACAAGCGAGAGTTCCCATAGGTGGTCTGCCCGACTCCCAGCACGGGTCAATCAGTACTGATACCACTTTTCCAATTGGTCCTTAACACCAACAGTTCTGACATATCTTTGACATATTCTCTTGCTCCCGGGACTACAATGACTGGTTTCGCCCTGCCTTGGGCTCATCAGGGGAGCGGCTCCAACTCCCGACCAGTCCTGCGCGCCTGACTGCAACGAGCAGCCCTCGCAGGCACTCGCCTTCCCGTCCCCAACCCCAACAGTAACTACGAAACCAGACAATGTCCCCCTTAACAATCGTATGTCATATCCTTTAGCCATCACCTACGCCAAGCGCCTATGTCGGGACGCTTGCTCCCAGTGCCACCTACGCCCAGCGCCTATGTCAGGACGCTCACGCCCAGTGTTTCTCGTTGGCACTAATGACTAGTGACCAACGTCCAGCACCTGCCTTCGCAGTCAATGCTCGGTGTCATGGCCTTGGTCTAGCATTTGGCTACTCAAGCCAACCCAACGTCCCATGCTACCAGTTATGGTTGTAACAAACCACCCCCACTTGAAGAACTCGATGTCCTCATCGAGTTGAGAACAACCTTCTCGAGAAACTACTAATCCTCCAGTGCTGCTACTTGAGCTCGAACCTTTGCCCATACACAAATCCTTCGACGCCTCAACTCCAGCCTGAACCTTTATCCTAATTTCCCCTTCATGATTAGATGCCCAGGTCACTCCCTTTCGATTGTTATTTTGATCTCTTCTGAGGTTGTAGTGTCACCACCACACATAAAGATACCAATTTTCCAGTGCTTTTATGCTCTATCCATGTGCCATCAAGTCCTGTGCTGTCCCCGATCTGTACACAACCGGTTGTTCAAACTGAACCACACTCCATCCCTAGCACGCTTAGAAACATAATCCTGCACCTTTCCTGGTAATCCCAAAATCTGGAAGCTTGAGCACGATCACTAAGTTCGTCAACCACAACCTGCTCCTCGCCATTCCATCCTAGATATGATCCACTTTAGCAAATCTTTCGGAACGTTCGCCCTTTTTGACATCTCTCTCATATCACCCCAAGCATTTTTGCTTGAAATGAAATCAGGCACTCCAACTGCTTTCAAAAGATACCACACCTTTCCCAAGGGTGCCGTGTTCCTCTGTCAACATTGATGTCGCCTAGCAAGTCACCTCAAGAGTATTTTCTAACTCGCTCTTCCATCATGAGCCCGACATTCAATCGGTTAGGGACCTTGCTCCTTCGAGAATCATCAATCATTCTCAAGGTATATGAACATCCAATCCTAACAACCAAATTGCCTCGCCTTTCCCAAGGGCTTAACTCCTTGCTTGCTTCGTATCAGTGTCCACCCTCTGTGTCATTTCCTTACACAAAGGTGTGCCTTCACACTCCAAAGACACCTTCTAAGACAATTTCTGGAACGTCGACTTCACAAACCTTGTTGACTCGCCCCTCATTAGGCTATAGGTCACAACCCACACCGCCAACCCTTTGACTCGCCTCACCAGGCTTTTGGTCGAACCCCCTTTTCGCCAACTTGATTGTCTAAGTGAAAACTTCCCCTTAACATTGCCTTCTTCACCAAATGAAACAGTCCATGACTTCCCTACATGGTGCTCGCCATGACTTCCTTTCATTTAAAAGAGCTCACATAACCAAAGCTCCTTAAGGACTTCATCATAGGAATAAAAAATGACTATCATGATTAGTCATGCACCCTGTGCTTTGCGAACTAATGTCACCCCCAACATCTACGCCATGCACTGTGCACCTTTTCCTTTTTCTGAAGCTGCCTTGCCAAATATATCTTTTGGACTCTGTTTCGGTTGCCTAGACCTTGGCCCTGTCTCATACTTGCCTCAGATCTTTCAACCCATCATTCTACTACACTTTGTCAACCCTGTGTCGCTACCTCCCTTACATAAGGTTCTGCCAGCTGCTTCCTCCCTTATCCAAGGTTCTGTCCGACAAAAAGTTACCAAGTGCTTGTCGTATTTGCCCTGAATTCCCATAAATTCACTTTGGGCTCCAGCTTTACCTCGATCAAGAATTTTCCCCTACTCTTGTTCCCCGGTACTAGCTTTTAAGCAACCGTCTCATTACTAAGTGTTTGCACTCTTCCCATGAATTCCCTCAAACTCAATGTAATCTCCTGCTTTACCCCTGCCCAAAAATTCTCTCCACTCTTGCGCTCCGGTACTAGCTTTTGATCAACAGATTCTTTTGCTATATTTGCAATCTCCCAATTCAGCCCAATCTTCAGCTCTGTCCTTGCACCTAGTCTCTACTAGACTTCCTACACCGACTCTGCCCCTCGATGGCCGAGATCTTGCTATTAGCGAAATCTGTCGGTTAAATGCAATCACCTATGTTGAAACAAGTTGTACTCCTCCAATCCCCAAATTCTCCCTCGCTTCGCTTCCCGCAAAGCGTTATGAGACCCCCAATGACTCCAAAGTATTGATCCTAGCCTTTATACCCTTGCCTCTATCTGTCTGGATTCTCCACCACAGCTTCATTGGCATAGTACTTACTCCCGATCATAACACATCATTGGTCCACCTCAACATGAGACATTTGTAATATAGGAGTTCCTCAAGCGTTGGACTAGCTGATAATCGTCCCAACCTTGAGCTTTCAATTTGCCGATATTCAAAACGGCTATGTCACCTCCCTGGCTTCACCAGCCTGGTGCTCTGATACCAAATTGTCACGGAGGCTTGCGGAAGCGTGAACACACGTTTAATTTTTCGCCTCAGTGATGCGCCAACTCCGCTAAACGAAGCCTGGCCAGCAATGCGCAGCTAACCCTGACCTTTGTCTCCTCGACACCTGGCCTGTAAACTGGGCTAGTCAAAATATTTCAGGGCCACACGGCACAACCCGCACGCCCTATGGCGCCACTCCCCGACATGTCCGCCGGGTGAGTCTGCCTTGTCACAGCGCCTCTTTATCTACGCCCGCGACACACTGATTCCCTGTCTTGCTTTCCTGCTTTATTCTCCTGGCACTCAAGCTTGACGGCTGGTTGAATCAGTTTACAATACCTCTATTAGAAGATTCGCCATGTCCTGGCCTTTCTCCCAACTATGAGGTTATGCCTTATCCCTAATCAGATATAATGTGCCATGACTTATGTTCATTCATTAAGCCATGCACATCCATACATGATATATGTACAAGCGCATGTATACAAGTGAACAGCTCTACACCCTCCACCTTGAACCCTGGTTTGGTCTGAATCATTCTTCAACCCCGACCCAATGTTGCATCTCCCTAAGCTGGCTGCACCCTAGAACCGTGATTCTGCTCTACCACACCATAGACCCCTCCCGAAGACATCTCCCGCAAAGTGACTAGAATCCCATGCTCCATACAGTCTGACTCCCCTAGAACCATGTGAGCTACCAGAAACCATGTCTCACCCTGAAACCCTGTATCTGTTACATCTCACCATGTCCCAATCCTGAGGACGCCTCCTGCCATGTCGCGTGTTTCTCCCTAGACCATGCTTCCTGACTCTTCAAGAACTATGTGTGTTGTTAGAAACCACATTCCCTGTACCTGTGCTCCATGTGCTTGGTTCTGCTATCCCTGGTCCCCGTTGTCCTGATTAGTACCTCAACCTGTTCAACTTGTGCAAAGGTCTCCCAATGTTCCCCTTGTCCACCAAAGCCTAAGTCTGTCACTTAGCTCTTCGGCCTTCTCCAAGCTACCCCTGTAACTAAGAGAATCCTCCACTACTAGATGTATGCGAAGACTTACTGATATGCATAGGAACATCCTCCCTTCAAATACTCCCGCCTAGTATAGCTTACTGCTGTCAATGACTAGAACACTGCACCAATGTCTTTCTGCATTGATCCATAAGACCAATGTTGTTGACTTAGCCTAAACAACTGGCCTCGTCTACTCTTGACCCCAACTGCCTGTGTCTTGAACATGCTAGACAGTTGTGCCTATCAGCCTGACCGGTCATCGTCTCCCTCGATGCACCGCCACCCTATGGTTGGAGAGTCCTGCCTAAATGAATCATTCACAAGCGAGAGTTCCCATAGGTGGTCTGCCCGACTCCCAGCACGGGTCAATCAGTACTGATACCACTTTTCCAATTGGTCCTTAACACCAACAGTTCTGACATATCTTTGACATATTCTCTTGCTCCCGGGACTACAATGACTGGTTTCGCCCTGCCTTGGGCTCATCAGGGGAGCGGCTCCAGCTCCCGACCAGTCCTGCGCGCCTGACTGCAACGAGCAGCCCTCGCAGGCACTCGCCTTCCCGTCCCCAACCCCAACAGTAACTACGAAACCAGACAATGTCCCCCTTAACAATCGTATGTCCTATCCTTTAGCCATCACCTACGCCAAGCGCCTATGTCGGGACGCTTGCTCCCAGTGCCACCTACGCCCAGCGCCTATGTCAGGACGCTCACGCCCAGTGTTTCTCGTTGGCACTAATGACTAGTGACCAACGTCCAGCACCTGCCTTCGCAGTCAATGCTCGGTGTCATGGCCTTGGTCTAGCATTTGGCTACTCAAGCCAACCCAACGTCCCATGCTACCAGTTATGGTTGTAACACAGACACTATATATACAGAGAGATAAAAACAACTTTACACAAGTCTCTTCTTTACATAACTATTTCTATATATACAGACTACAGAGTCTCTTTTAGCCTTTGATTCAAGACAGCAAAATGGAAAGTGCAACGCTAGGCTTTAATTCAGCTTCAAGAGAAACCACTGCAAAATGTAAAAGATTGTCAAATCTTGAAAAGAGACAAATAGCACAAATATTATCATTGAGTTACAGCAACCACAAATTAGAGAAAGGGGTGATAAAACAACTTGCCATGGATTATGATGTGAGCAGATCAACAGTGTCTATAATATGGCGAGATGTGCTAAAGTGAATCAAAGATGGTGTAGTACCAAATGTGGACAGAAAATACAAAGGTCACTCCAAAAGTTATGCATTGGATTTGGAACAGGTAAAATCAATACCTCTCCGACTTAGAACTAATATCAGGACACTATCTTGTCAATTAGGTGCTTCTAAGTCAACTGTGCACAGACTTATTCAAAAAGGGGAAATAAGATCTCATTCTAATGCTTTAAAGCCTTATGAAGAAGTGACACACTACACTCAATTATGTGTTGTTATCCCTTATGAATTGTATGAATGAGATACTAAAACAACAAGGGAACAACAATTACAAGCTACCACATATGGGGAAGCAACGACTTCAAAGATTGGGACAGCTTCTGACTCAAATCACTGCCCCTCTTCATTTGGTTCAACAAGCATTACAAGGAACAAGAAATGCGGCAAATATGAACTGAAGGAAGAATAAGCTATGCTATATCTACTGTATGTTGTAAATGGTTAAATCCTTGTACAAGAACAGGAAGATAAACACACTATCAAAAAACCAAAATCCGAAAATACCAAAATCAACACAATAAGTATGGGGAAGAATAAATATACCAATATTTAACGAAAAAATCGCGGGAGGAAAATCTGAAGAAGGCCCGTTGGATCATCAAATTTTACTAGATCATCAAATTCCAATTTTTTTGCTTTCATCGTCTTACATTTTTTGGATCGAATGATACTCTTATCTTCCGTATCTTTCCTTCCTGAACTCACTTTTTGAGGAGTGTCTTCAACAACATCGAAATTTTCTAGATCGAACATGGTCAAATTAACTTTTACAACTGGCCTTGAAGGGTAAACAAGATTTAAAGCTTTGTTATTGCCTTCCATCGATGATTTCCATTGAATTGATTGTATGGAATATGGATTAAATAGTGTTGATTGTATGGAAGAAGAGACGGGTTGATGTTATTGGTTTCTAGGGTTGATGAAGAATGGCGGTGGACAGAGATTGGGGAAGAATAGACGGGTGTAGTGGGTGTAGATAGAAGTGGGTGGGTAGGGTAACTGTGTAAGTGGGTGTGTGTAAAAATAATGTAAGAGAGAGAATAATTAGTGTAAGATGAGTGGATATTTTTTATTATTAAAAAATTTCTATTTTAGGTAATGTAAAGAATTGATGGGATATCCCAAAATAGTAAGTGTAGAGAATTGAACGGGACAGAGGGAGTATATAGAATAGATTTTATCATCTATTTCTTTGTCTAAGTCAACCACTAATAATTGGAGTAAAGTGCACTTTGTGTACTCGCAGTTATGCTGTCAGACCATTTGAGATACTCCACTTCAAAAACTACCACGTGCTATACTGAACTTCCAATTTCGTTACATTATGTGTATTTCCGTTAAAATACCTTAATGTCGTTAATAAATAAAGTTGAAATGTAGGGGTAAAATCATCTTTTGGTCATTATCTTCTTCTTCAAACACATATCCACCATTGATAAAATCTTCAAGGAATTAAAACTTAGATATCTCATCCACTTCTCAATGAAATCAAGTTATTCAAGTTGCAACAAAATCATCTCTTTCTCCTCTTCAAATTGATAGTGATTTCAACTATCAAAGATTTAATTCAAGAAATTTGTATTTTTACAAAAATTATATGTCAAATATATATATATATAATATATATATATATATATATATATATATATATATATACGAAATTAGCGTATATATATTTTAAATAAATATCATTTTGTAGAGGAGAAATAGATGATCTTGTTTCACTTTAGATTAGTTGATTCGTTAAAAGATGAATGAGATATGTGAGTTTTAAGTTTTAGAAAAGTTCAACAATGGTGAATTTGATATTGGGGAAAAAGATGGTGGCTAAAATGCTATTACACAACCTGAATTTTAGCTTTATTACTAACGCCGTTAAGGTTGTTTTTACGAAATCTCACAAAGTGTAACGAAACTGGAAGTTTAGTATAGCACGTGGTAGTTTTTGAAGTGGAGTATCTCAAGTGGTCTGACAGCCTAATTGCGAGTACACAAAGTGAACTTTACTCCTAATAATTGCAATAAAAACAAAAAATTAACACGAAAAAACAAACAACTAAAAACATTGGTAATAATCTTTTTAACGTATGTCCAAACTTAATGTATTGGTCTATTTCATAAGTGACTAACAAGGATAATGATCTTCATACGTCTTTCCAATGCATTTTGCTATTCTACCATTCAACTTTGGCTTCAACAATGACGATGAGACTTGAACGATAACTTCATTCTAAATTCACTAGAATTTTATGTTGTTTAAAACAATATATTTATTACTTCTGCAATCTTGAATGCTTCAATCTTTATTTTTCACCAAGACTTGAACATATTAATGAATGGGATTTTCTACTGTGTGCCCAAGGGCACACAATAAAAGATGAGTTGTCAAAATTTGATTGACTTCTATTTATTAATGATAATGGACCCCCCTGTATGCACAAAAACCCCACTAATAAAAAGAAGCCACCTCATAAAAGTTCCATGAAAGTAAGTGACTAATGTGTGCCCTTGGGCACACACTAGAAAGACCCTTAATTAATTTATTTAATTAGGAAATTTCTTCAAGACTTCAATTATCATTTTTCTTCTTTGTTTCTACCTTATTTTCAATAGATTAATATTTTTTACATGCCGAGTTCTTGTATTAAGTTATTATCTATGTGTTAAATACAGATATTTACATTACGATGCGTATCCGAGTGTTGGACCTAATATTTTCAATTTTCGGGGATTCTGTCCAAAATTTGGACACGATAGATACGGGATATAATATTTATGGCCTGTTTGGCCAGATTTAAAATAAGTTCTTTTGGACTTATTTTAGGATAAAAATTTCATATTTTGATAAAAAAAATTTATACAAGTATTTAATGTATGTTTGAGATTATATAAGTTGCAAAAAAAAAAAAGTTGACTTTTTTCTGAAAAAAGTTAGGAATCTCTAACTTTGTCTTCAAATAAGTTGACTTATTCTGGAAAAAAGTTTCCCCAAACACCCCCTTAATTTACTATTGATAAAAATATATATAATTTATAATTTTACATATTAATCATATTACAATGTTATTTTCCATTTATTATCACCAAAATAATTTTTAAAACTTGTATAAATTAATTTAGTTATGATGGAGTAAAAAAATTATATAATAAAATCTATTTAATTTCACTGTTTTACTCCCTTTTTTTCCATAAAATCTAATAAATGATATACGATATATCTTATGTTTGATATACGATATATCTTATGTACGAAATACGATATAACATATATATTGATGTGTAAAACAGCTGGTAGGTACATAAAACAGCTTATACGCACATAAATCTAAATAATAATAACAGTAAAAAGAATGTAGATAGATTGCTAGTCTAGATACATTATTTGTTTCTTTTTCACCAATTCTTCACTTTCTTTCATTTAGTATTTACACTATCTTCCTGAATCTGAAGTTGCTGAATTTCCTTACCAACAAAGCCATGGACTCATCTTCCAACTGATCTAGCTCTTCTAACGAATAGAAGTCTCCTTCATCTGGACTAGCATTCGTTTGACCAACTTCAACTTCAAGCTTGCCACTGTCAACATTACAAGATTGAATAACCTTATTTTCCACTTCCTGTTTGTTCTCAACAATAAGAGCTGTAGAAGTATTAGCAACTCTTCCTTTTCCATAAATCTCCTTTTGTTGAGATTGTTCCAGTTCATAGGTTTTTAAAACACCAAAGAGTCTTTCTACAGTAATTTCACTTAGATTCCTTGACTCTCTGATAGCTGTAATTCTATGTTCTAGATGAACAGGCATTGACAGTAGAAATTTTCTGTTGATCTCTTTCTGAGTGTAATACTTGCCATGCATCTGTAAATTGTTGACAAGTTTGTTATATCTTTCAAATACATCTTGAATACTTTCATTGTATGCTGATCGAAAGTGTTCATACTCAGAAGTCAGAATTTCTAGTCGATTCTCCCTAACTTCCTCTGTTCCTTCATTCACAGTTTCAATGGTTTCCCACATTTGCTTTGCAGTTTTGCAGTTAATCACATGACTGTACATTACAGAGTCTATTAAAATCAGTCTTAAATTAATGTCAAGTCCAGCTTCCTCTCTTTCAGCAAGAGTGAATTCAGAAGAATCTTTTTGTACAAACTTTGCAGGAGCAACAACTTTTCCATCAGTAACAACTTCAGGAGTTAATCCAAAAGGTATTATTGGTCCTTCTGATAAGACTTTCATGTATTTAGGATTTGCAACCTCGAGGAACATTAACATTTTGTTCTTCCACATATCATAACTATTTTTGTCATATATGGGAATTTTCACAGTTCCAACTTTAGAAGACATGATGAATTTTTTAAGAGAGTTAAAAAAATTCGGGGATGATTTTTAATCGAGTAAAATGGGATCGTTGATTTGTGTATCAATCAATCGGCTTTGATACCAATTGTTAGGTCCGATAAGATTGTAGAAGGGGGGTTGAATACAATCTTTACCTTTTTATCGAAATTTGTCCTTTAAATTAAATTTGATAAAGACAAATTTATCTGCGGAATTATTTAACACAATTTTTCAAGTTGAATATAACTGTATATTAACTTGATGTGGTGTTACAAAATCAGTATAACAACTTATCAAGATGTTAATAACTAATTAGAAAATTCGACATGAACTTTTCTAATTTAGTTAATAATAATCAAGATAAGAACTAGGAAACTTAATTCGCTAGTAGTACAAGAATCACAAATAAACAAGTTCTATCGGATAGAATATCACAAAGATGAAGAACTTGAATTTCTGGGAATTGTTTAAGCTTTGGTGTTCTTGGTGTTCTTGAGAGAGAGAATTCTGGTCTTGATGAAATGTTTCTGCTGTGTTTTCTCCGTTATGACTTAATCTGGTCTGTTCTGCTCTTTTATATCAGTAACAGGTCTTGCTGGCTTTCTGTAGGATATTCAACTGCTCCAGCATGACTTAAACAGCTTCCAAGACTTGATTTTCCTTCATTAAGACTTACACAAACCTCCAATAAGACATAAAATGTGTCGGTAAGACTTACAACAGCTGGCAGAGGTCGGTAAGACTTAATCCAGGTCGGTAAGACTTAATCCTGAAAAGGCTTCTGTCGGTAAGACTTAAAATAAGTCATACCGAATTTTTCATCCTCCAAGACTTAATCATTTTTCTTTCTTTAAGTCTTATTGATCCATTTAATTAGTTAATGATTAATTAATTCATATTTAATTGATACAATAATTAATTTAATTAATAAATTAATTCTACCAGAATTAATTCATTTAATTAAATCAACTAAATTAATTTATATAAATTATAAATGAATTTAATTAAATCAATAAATAATTAATTTAATTCTTACAAACCACTAAAGGTAGTAAAGAATTACCACTGATTTGTGTTGACGTTTGATGTACTGTCTGGTTCATGAACGACTAACTTCAATGATGCTTCTTCACTTTTGACTTTAGGTTGTGGTTTGTTTCTTCTCTCAATTCTCTTGTACTGTAACTGATCTTCAAACTATCACTTGAAAAATCTCTGTCACTGTTCAAATGAATCCATTAACTTCAATGCTGTACTGGGGCTTGATCAGATAACTGAATCGTCTTCCAGTGTATGACATCAAAACTATAGATTGACTTTTCTTCTTTCTTCTGACAGATAATACTTCTTGAGATTCCTGTGACAGTTCATATGTATATTTACTTATTACAATTTGGTTTAAGTTGATTAGGATCCTCTAACTACAAATAGGCTGAGTCATATGCCTTTCACTATTATGAAGTATATTCTTCATCTTTGCATCTCTGAGTACTTCAGCCTTTTCCTCGGGAGTCCATTCAGCCTTAGTCTTCTGGACATAGTGTTCAGGAACAGTATCTGTTCTAGCAACCAGTCTCTTAGGAATATATGGACCATCATATATCCTATCCAGATAGTTAGGATCAGTGGCTTCCAGATACATTAACATCTTTACCCTCCATGTAGGGTATTCAGCCTTTTTCAGGACAGGGATTTTAATACTTTCATACTTGATCGTCGACATCTTAAGATCGTTATGGATTGTTATTAATCAGTTTGCTCTGATACCAATTATTGCCCAGTAATGAACAATTGTAGAAGGGGGGTTGAATACAATTGTATTAGTTTTTTGACTTTAACAGAAATGATAACACATGTATGAATAAATAACAGCTTTATTAACTCTGATATAAAACTGTTACAAACTCTCTCGAAAAGTTCTGATGTTTTTGAGAGCTGCTAGGTTACAAAATATCTCGTGTAAGCGATTACAATAATGTAAAACCTAAACCGTGTTTATATACATCACACAACTACTCTATCAATTACAAGATATGTCAAATCAATTAACAACTGTTTACAATACATATCTTAACTGATAGCTACGATCCTATAAAATAGGAGTCGATAAATCAATATTCCTTGATCTCTGGACTAATGTAAATCTTCACGTAATCCTAATCAGCTTCCAGTCCTGATATCAACCTAATACTGACGTTGCCTTACTGATGACGTCAGCATCAGTATCTGATCAGTAGTCTAGATCCTGACATCACTTGAATTAATACCTAACATTTTGCTATTCTACCATCCAACTTTGGCTTCAACAATGACGATGAGACTTGAGCGATAACTTCATTCTAAATTCACTAGAATTTTATGTTGTTTAAAACAATATATTTATTACTTCTGCAATCTTGAATGCTTCAATTTTTATTTTTCACCAAGACTTGAACATATTAATGAATGGGATTTTCTATTGTGTGCCCAAGGGCACACAATAAAAGATGAGTTGTCAAATTTTGATTGACTTCTATTTATTAAAGATAATGGACCCTCCTGTATGCACAAAAAACCCCACTAATAAAAAAAAACCACCTCATAAAAGTTCCATGAAAGTAAGTGACTAATGTGTGCCCTTGGGCACACACTAGAAAGACCCTTAATGAATTTATTTACTCGGAAATTTCTTCAAGACTTCAATTATCATTTTCTTCTTTGTTTCTACCTTATTTGCAATAGATTAATATTTTTTACATGTCGAGTTCTTGTATTAAGTTATTATCTATGTGTTAAATACAGATATTTACATTACGATGCGTATCCTTGTGTTGGACCTAATATTTTCAATTTTCGTGGATTCTGTCCAAAATTTGGACACGATAGATACGGAATATAATATTTAATTTACTATAGATAAAAATATATATAATTTATAATTGTACATATTAATCATATTACAATGTTATTTTCCATTTATTATCACCAAAATAATTTTTAAAACTTGTATAAATTAATTTAGTTATGATGGAGTAAAAAAATTATATAATAAAATCTACTTAATTTCATTGTTTTACTCCCTAATAAATGATATACGATATATCTTATGTTTGATATACGATATATCTTATGTACGAAATACGATAAAACATATATATTGATGTGTAAAACAGCTGGTAGGTACATAAAACAGCTCATACGCACATAAAACTAAATAATAATAACAGTAAAAAGAATGTAGATAGATTGCTAGTCTAGATACATTATTTGTTTCTTTTTCACCAATTCATCACTTTCTTTCATTTAGTATTTACAATATCTTTTTTATCTTTAAATACCAATTCCTCCCCCTCTTTGTACATGCGCTTTTACCTCTTTCCTTCTTCCTTTCCGTTCATCTGTTCATCTTTTCTTTTTTTCATTTCTTAACCTCTTTATAGTAACGCCATCTCGTCATTGTTTTACAATTTTTTCGACTAAAAAGTGCTATCCAATTTCATGTTGAAAAATTCGACACACGTACAAGCAAGAATTATGATATCGAAGAAATTCAGCTTAAACCACATTATAATCTTTATGGATGATTCCGAAGATACAGACAATAATGAATTATTTGGTGACAACGATTTCAAGCTATATCGAGAGGTAATATACCGTCCATTTTATTTGCTCATTTAATTAGTTGATTCACAATCGTTACTTTCTCGAAATAAATAAAAATAGTAATTACTTCATTATTTTCAACAAATTCGATAAATTTAGGATATCTTTGATTATTTAAGGTGTTTTGATCTCTTACATCAATTTCTTAGATTAAACAATTTGTGAAAGATATTTCTATAGATCTTCGACATATTATCTGGTTTTGAGGTTACATTAAAATTTTAGAATCTGTGTGGATCAATCATTTTAATAATATTATGTTAATTCTTCTCAGGTGAAAGGATTATTCATGATACATCACATTAATATAATACGTCGAAGGAATTTTGTGTTCAAGCTTAAGAAGGATTATTGCTTCTCTTCCCGACCAAATATGTCCTTCTAATTGTATTCGTGTGGCAGGGCGACATTAGATGAACGTGAGATGATCGACCGCACAGGGATCCAAAAGAAAGCATTGCTGAAACTATACCTCCCTATATACATACATTTTGAAATTTAATGAAAATAAGAATGAAGAACAACTCTTTTTAATTGAATTTGTCGGAATATATTTTTTGATTATAGTTTCTTTTCATATTTTATTTTATTTAAGAAAAAACTAATTAAATTTATATTTACGTACATATGAAGCGTACACTTTTCAGATTTCGCACCGGATCCCCAATTTTTTTTATATGAAGTGATATGTAAAATTATACCAAATTATATAAAAACCATACAAGAATAAAAGAAATTAATTTTCTCTTAATCAAGACTTATGTGCTTATACATCAACGAATTAAAATATATGAATTCTTGCTCACTATTAATGCAAACATTAAAAGAAAAAAAGGTTAAAATATAAGTAAATCAACAAATATACCATTATTTATAAAATGCATCAACATAGTTATTATAAACGCATAAAATGAACACATAAATGAGAAATAATTCGAATGAACCTTTATCTAATTGTGCAATTGAAACAATGCGAAAAGCCGAAAATGCATAATATGATAGAATGTGCTACACATAAGCGTACTTCTTTAAAATTGGTCATTTTAAAAGGTTAAAATTTAAAATAAAATAAGGAATAGCTATCAAATTTGGATTTAGCAACATTAAAATGCAAGATAATCGTTTCTCTGAAGTACTTGTAAATAATATTTTTTTCAATTTTTTTTTGTATTAATATATATATCCTATATTTTTACACAAAACAAAAAAATTAAAAAATGTTACTTATAAATATTTTAATCGAGCCCATTGAAATGCGTGAAAAAGAAGTGATTCATACTTCTTTTTGAGGCGGACGGAGTATGTTATTAAAACTCTTTTAAACTCTTACTTTACTCATATTTGCGATATTTTATGAGAAAATCATTGATATTATCTTATTTCTAATTTTTAAAATTCTATAAGATATTAAGATCAATGTGAATGAAATTCAAAATGAGTATCTCAAAAAATATAAAAAAAAATTAACTATTCTCATGTATTAGTAGATTTGCCGTCCCTCTGCCATAGATTTTCCTATAATATCTTATATAAAAAATTTCATAAGCTTTTTCTACAAGATCTACTAAATTTACACTTCAAACGAAAAGCATAAAACTCAAAATTTAGTTGTTTCTTTTCTTTTACCAAGTCATGCATACAATATACTACGGTTGTGTTTAGAATGGAATGAATAATTGTAAACAAAATTATGAAGAAAGAAGGTATGTTGGGAGAAATAATGAACAAATATATGACAACAGAAGTTTTTTATGATGAAGATTGCAAGGAAAATAATGATGATGAAGAATGACATGTGAATTTTTTTTTTTTGAACAAAAGAATGACATGTGAGTTAAAATTTTAGTCTAAATTGTGTTAAAAAAGTAATGAAATAAAGAATTAGCTCTTAATCTCCCCCATATAAGAGTATAAATTTCATTGCATTCTCCATCCATTCCATTCAATTGAAGTGAATCATTGCGGGTGCCCACAAAGAATCATTGTGGGTGTGAATTCTGAAAATTAAATATAAATAGGAAAAAAGAGTAAAAAATTAAATAAAAATAGGAAAAAATTTCAAAATTCGATTTAAATTTTATATACAATCAAGTAGTCATACTAACTAATTTTGTGATGAATATTACATAATTTTCTAATAAATTGATTTTTCCTCATTTTTAAGTATTTTATAGAATTACTTGATAAATTTAATAAAATTAGGAAAAAAGTCAAAATTTAATTTAAAATTCATATACAAACAAGTAGTCATATTAAATAATTTTGTGATGAATTTTACTTTACTTCCAATAATTTTCTAATAATTTGATTTCCTATCCATTTTTATGTACTTTGTAAAATAAATTAAAAAATTAAATAAAAATAGAAAAAAATGCCAAAATTTGGATAAAGATTCATAAACACCCAAGTAGTCATACTCACTATCAACACTACAAAACAACTAAAAATAGTAGTAATAGTAGAAATGGAAGAACGGTCAACTAGTACTTTGACTAAAATCCCTAAACAGGGTTTCGTCATGGTTTAGTGTTTCGAATTTTTTTTAAAAAATTCTCGATGAACCCACCATACGGAGGTCAAGATCCATCCTTTTCAATATTATTGCCAAAATTTCAGAAAAAAATAAATTTATTTGGTTTGGTAATTTGACGGTCAACTAGTACTTTAACTAAAACCCTAAAGAGGGTTTCGTCCGGGTTTAGGGTTTCAATTATTTTAAAAAACATTCCCGACGACCCAACTATATGGAGATCAAGATCCATCCTTTTTTTAATGTTAATGCCAAAATTTCAGAAAAAAATAAATTTATTTGGTTTGGTAATTTGACGGTTAACTAGTATTTTGACTAGAACCCCTAAACAGGGTTTCGTCAGGATTTAGTGTTTCAATTTTTTTAAAAATATTTCTCGATTACCCAAATGTAGGGAGGTCAAGATCCATACTTTTTAATGTTATTGCCAAAAGTTTAGAAAAAAAAAATTAAATTTATTTGGCTTGGTAATTTGACTAAAATTTCTAAGCTTGGTTTCGTCAGGATTTAGTGTTTCGATTTTTTTTAAAAAATTCTCGACGACTAACCGTACGGAGGTCAAGATCCATCCTTTTTAATGTTATTTCCAAAATTACAAAAAAAATAAATTTATTTGGTTTGTTAATTTAACGGTCAACTAGTACCTTGACTAGAACCCCTAAACAGGGTTTCATTAGAATTTGAGAGAATTACCAAAATGCCTATTTTTCACAAGTTTTTGCCCAAAATACTGATTTTGAAAAAAATGGCCCGAAATACCGACGGGATACGGAGAATCGTCCTCCGTGTTAGCATAATACGGAACACCGTGTTCCGTATTATGCATGATACGGAACACCATCTTCCGTGTTATGCATGATACGGAACACGGTGTTCCGTATCCGTGCATGATACGGAACATGGTGTTCCGCAACACCTCATGATACGGAACACGGTGTTCCGCAACACCCCATGATACGGAACACGGTGTTCCGCAACACCCCTCATATCACGGTAGACGGTGTAGCGTTTTCAGTCAGTAAAAAGGGCCAGCATGGCTCCCATATGAATATTTTGGGCCATCACCCTTAGAATTTAGTGTTTCAAATTTTTTAAAAATATTTCTCGATTACCCAAATGTTTATGGTCAAGATCCATACTTTTGATGTTATTGCCAAAATTTACGAAAAAACAAATTTATTTGGTTTGGTAATTTAACGGTCAACTAGTACTTTGACTAGAATCCCTAAACAGGGATTCGTCAGGGTTTAGTGTTTCGATTTTTTTAAAAAAAATTCTCGACGACCCACTATACGGAGGTCAAGATCCATCCTTTTTAATGTTATTGCTAAAATTTCAGAAAAAAATAAATTTATTTGGTTTGGTTATTTGACGGTCAACTAGTACTTTGACTAGAACCCCTAAACAGGGTTTCGTCTGGGTTTAGGGTTTCAATTTTTTTTTAAAAAAAATCTCGATGACCCAACCATACGGAGGTCAAGATCCATCCTTTTTAATGTAATTGCCAAAATGTTAGAAAAAAATAAATTTATTTAGTTTGGTAATTTGACGGTCAACTAATATTTTAACTAGAACCCCTAAACAGGACTTCGTGAGGATTTAGTGTTTCAATTTTTTAAAAATATTTCTCGATTACCCAAAGGTACAGATGTCAAGATCCATACTTTTTAATGTTATTGCCATAAGTTCAGAAAAAAAATAAATTTATTTGGTTTGGTAATTTAACGGTCAACTAGTATTTTGATTAGAATCCCTAAACTGGGTTTCGTCGGGGTTTAGTGTTTCGATTTTTTTAAAAAAAAATCTCGATGACCCAACCGTACGGAGGTCAAGATCCATCATTTTTAATGTTATTGAAAAAATTTTAAAAAAACAATTATTTGGTTTGGTAATTTAACGGTCAACTAGTACTTTAACTAGAACCCCTAAACAAGGTTTCGTCAGGGTTTAGTGTTTCGATTTTTTTAAAAATATTACTCGATTACCCGAATGTACGGGATCAAGATCCATACTTTTTAATGTTATTGCCAAAAGTTTACCCTACTATCACTAATTTTCCAATTGTTTTGATTTTTCCCCCATTTTTAACTAGCTAGTTTGTAAAATACAATAAAAAAATTAAGTAAAAATAAGAAAAATGCCAATTTTTGAGCATAAATTCATACACACCAAAGTGGTCATACTCACTGTAATTAAAATCGTTATGATCACTAGAAGAATTAAAATCACTATCAAATAAATAATGAGTCATGAGAAATACTACCCTTGAATTTTTTTGAACCAAAAATCGGCAGAACAGGAGAAGACAGTTTGTGTTTAACCGATTTTAAAATCTGGCAGAAAAGGAAAGGTGGTCTCTTCACTAACCACCTTTCCTTTTTGCCCAGTTCTTTTAAAAAATTAAATAAAAACTGAAAAAATCCAAAAAATTAAAATTTGAATGAATAAAAACAGAAAAAAAACCAAATTTAAATTTAAATTCATACACTATTTGTGTGATGAATATTATCCTATTTTCAATAATTTTCCATTTTTTCTATTTTTTCCCATTTTTTAACTAATTTGTCAAATAAAATAAAAAATTAAGAAAAAATAAGAAAAATGCTAAATTTTGAACTAAAATTCATACACGCCCAATTAGTCATACTTACGTTTTTTTTCATAAAATTTATCCTATTTATCACTAATTTTTCATTTTTCTTGAGTTTTTCCCCATTTTTAATTAGTTTGTCAAATAAATTAAAAAATTAAGTAAGAATAGGAAAAATGCCAAATTTTGAACTAAAATTCATACACACTCAATTAGTCATACTAACTATATTTTTGTTATCCTATTTTCACTAATTTTTCATTTTCTTGAATTTTACCTCATTTTTAATTAGTTTGTCAAATAAACTAAAAAATTGAGTAAAAATAGGACAAATGCCAAATTTTGAACTAAAATTCATACACACCAAAGTGGTCATACTCACTATTTTTGTGATGAATGTTACCCTACTTTCACTAATTTTCCATTTATTTTTATTTTCCCCCATTTTTTTTAACTAGTTTGTGAAATAAATGAAAAAAATAAATAAAAATAGGAAAAATGGAATTTTTTGAACATAAATTCATACACACCAAAGTGGTCATACTCACTATTTGTGTGATTAATGTTACCCTACTTTCACTAAGTTTCCATTTTTTTATTTTTCCCCATTTTTTAATTAGTTTGTGAAATAAATGAAAAAATTAAATAAAAATCGGAAAAATGGAAAATTTTGAACATAAATTCATACACACCAAAATGGTCATACTAACTATTTGTGTGATGAATGTTACCCTACTTTCACTAATTTTCCATTTTTTTTATTTTTTCCCATTTTTTTACTAGTTTGTGAAATAAATGAAAAAATTAAATAAAAGTAGGTAAAATGGAAATTTTTGAACATAAATTCATACACACCAAAGTGGTCATACTCACTATTTGTGTGATGAATGTTACCCTACTTTCACTAATTTTTCATTTTTTTTATTTTTCCCCATTTTTTAACCAGTTTGTGAAATAATTGAAAAAATTAATTAAAAATAGGAAAAATGGAAATTTTTAAACATAAATTCACACACGCCAAAGTGGTTATACTTACTATTTGTGTGATGAATATTATCCTACTTTCACTAATATTTTCTATTTTATATAATTTTTTTATCTTTATTCATATTTTTATTCAATTTTTTAAAACTGACACCCGCCGCAATGTTTCATTGTGGGCACCCGCAATGAAACATTGCGGGTGGGGGATGTACAATGGGGGCTGTAATTATACTACTTCTATTCACCTGATCTTTATTTGCACGCTAAAATTATTTTTATTTTAACATGAATCCATCCTTACTAAAATTACAATATCCATCCTTATTAAAAAATTACATATCCAACAAATTTAATAAATAAAAAATGAATCACCTTATACTCTTTTCTTAATATACATATGAGAAACTTATTCTACATCTCTAGCTAATTAGTTATATATTAAATCCGCCATTGAGAACCATCAAAAGAGGTCCATGGGCTGTAAGAAAGGTTGTAGCTACTTATTCTCTTTTCTTTCGATTGGAGTTGTATTACGTTCAGTTTGTCCTTTAAAAAAAAATCTAAACCAATGCTTTATCCTAAAAAACATTAAGAATCTGTCATTTGGTGAAAATTTTCTAAATGCTCTGAGCATTTACAGCACTCAAGCGACTGGAAAGGGTACCAAGAGTGCTTCCTTGAACTGGTCCGGAGACCAAAACCTTAAGCTAGTTTCTTTGCGACACTCCTGCTCTCTTGTAGGACAAGAACCAAGAATGCTACATTTAAACAAGAACGGTCCCCGAAAGACGAAGCTTTTCAATGTCTGTATTGATCAAACAGAGAGATTTTACAGAGATAGATGTGAGGGAAAGGAAGAGGACAAGGTAAACACGGGAGGGTAAGTATCCTATGGATTACTTATCCTAAAATTGCAAATCAAATAGAGAGATTGTACAGAGATAATAGTGAGGGAGAGGAGGACGAGTGCAAGCCTGCACAAAGTAATACACTGGAGGGTAAATATCATATGGATTACTTATCCCATGATTGCATATCAAACAGATAGATTGTACAGGGACTGAAATGAGGGAGAGGAGGAAGAGGACAAGCTGCACAAAGTAAACACCAAAGGGTAATTATCATATGGATTACTTATCCCATTATTGCATAACTCACTTTAGTGTCAAGGAAACTCACAATCAAGTTGATACCTACAGAAGAAATTACCAACTTCACTAAGCCACCTAAAACATCTACATTAACTGCCACAATATCTTAATTGAAATGTAAATACTGTTATACTGGCCATAGATTACAACATTATTTATGTTAAACAGCACCCCCGGTATTATAACTAACAATAACAAAGCAGCAAGACCCTACTACTAACATGAAATACATATAAATAATCTTTAACACCCATTAAGGGAAATCTTAACACCTAAGCATATTAGATATCAAACTTGTCTTTATCTTATCTTTTTTTAATAATTTGTCTTTCCTCGGGCTTCTGTATAATTCAAAATTTTAAAATTAATAAATTACGGAGAAAGAGTTATCAAAATTTTCATCTATCTCGGTCTCAAAGCTAAACTAGAAGTCTTAAACATGCACTTCTCATCATTTCCAATACTGATGCACCTCCTCGCTAGAACAAACCAATCTGCATGCTTATGTTTGAATCATCCGCTCCTGGGGAGAAAGCAAAAAACCTGCAAGAGAAAAGAACCATAAAGTATTTAGCTACAACTTGCAAATATCAAGATAAATGATAAAATTCCTGTGTACATCCTGTAGGAAGTTCTGAATTCAAATACAAGATGGAGACATTTCCGAGGTTAAAAGAGATTCATTGCATAGGCGTAACTGTAGGCGTAACTGTTATCTGCAGGATTGAACTATATGCTTTTAAATGCTATTAAAATAGTTCAACACGAGCTCAAAAATCCCTAAAAATCAAGAAACGCTTCTTTTTTCTTTTTTTGACTTTGAAGGAACACCAGAAATTTTGAGACGAACGCTAACCACTTTTAACAACTATAGTTACTTTCCATTTTCACAGTAACCTTCCTAGTGCTTGTTCATAGATTCCTTAAGATGCTATTTGACATAAAAACTCAAAGATTACATTTAGTGATGCTCTACTGAGTATGGAGACTATCTAACACGAACATGCACATCGCATGAAGATCCCTTTTGACCTGCCCTTCTTTAATTACGCACAAAATGATCATGCACAACTACCACATGCCTGACAGTCATGGAGTCCAATTACTATCCTGGCTTTTCTAAAGATTTAAAAGAAAAATGGCTTAATTTCCCAGATGGAGAATAATAATTGTGTTCCATGCCCTAACACTAGAGATTGGGGGGGGGGGGGGGGTCAGGAATTGTTGAATTCCGGATTAGTTTTCTAAGTATTTTTGGTGTTTCTGTGTTCATAAGCACTATAATAGCTAGATAGAGGTGAGAAACAGAGAAATAGAGCAGCAGAGAGATAGATTCAGAGAGATTAGAGATAGAATGTAGAGAGAGACAGAAATCACAGAGACTTGGAGAAGAAGATAGAATTTAGAGAGAGAGAAACCTAGAGAGAAAGCGAGAAAGAACAGTTATAGAGAGAGAAAGAGATTGGAGGCAAAAGCCAATTTTTCATATATTCAACATTATCCCAAATTACAAGACTTAACAACTATATATAGAACTCCACATTTGTAACTAACTCTGAAATGGAAAAGACAAAAGTACCCTTACTAATACTCTTAAAACTACTTGTACAATACCAAGGCACTGCTGTACTGTACTGCTTTCCTGACATATTACTACTAATACTATAAAACTGATGCATTCACAGATCCAATCCTGACAGGGGTGGGGGGCGTAAATGCTTCTACCAGGATTTAACCTACAGAGCTCACGAACCCTCCAACAACAATAGAAAGTTGAATCCGTGTAGTAAAGCTACATCAACAAGTTGACGAATCTATAGGTAATTGATAACCAAATTCTAAATGTTTAATAATGAGATGAGGACCATAAATGACAGCCATTATTCTCTGGCTTTCACGAGCTTGTACTATGTTTCAAGAGAACCCTGACCTAGTACAACGTAGAACAAGCAGTAACGACCAGAGTCCACCACCAAATTGCAATAATAGATTAAATACACAATATAAAAAGAGAACTACCATAAAAGAAACATAGACCGAAAAAGTGAACTAAGATTACAGACCTCTCATCTCTTTGTTTTATCGAGAACTTCAATGTATTTCTTCGGAATCCCATATTGCTGAACTAGATGCTTTGCCAGATCATCAATGACGCCACCCTGGACTAAAACTTCATGCCCCTTCTTACCTGAACAAAAACATATGAAAGGAAAATTTTCAGCTACACAAGGATATGTTTACAAGATGACTAATTTGCCTCATCATCTGCATCTTATAACAATTAATCTTCCTACGAGCTGTCTTCTCTTCCGTACATGTCTCTAAGAAGTGGCAAAAAGCAATCAATGATGGAATTTGGGACAGATTTGGCGAGGAAATGAAAACAATTATAAAGAATTACAGATGAGAGTCATTTCCTTAACATAATAGGACCAAGAAGGTACTTTATATTCCAATAGAATTTAAAATACTTAACACACCTGTTATTAAGAAATGTATGTAATGATAACTATAACTAAAACACTGACGGGATTATAATGCAAAATTGCAAACTAAAGTTCTCTCTCTAATCTGGCACATAAATTAATACACAATTATTAAGTATTATGCCCATGTGTTAAGGCTCACAAAAAAAATATTGAACCCAACCCGTTGTAAGACTATCATGCGCTTCATAGGCACAGTCATGAATAGCTACAACAAAGTGTTGGTGTTGGCCCAACTAATGGTGCCACCTAAAAACCCTAGACATGGACAACTCATGGTTTTTTTAACTACATGCTTTCAACTCTAGCAAATCCAACTGGCTGAAAAGAGAGGGGGGGGGGGGGGGAGCACTCATAAACAGCCTGACATTGACAGCTCAAGCTCCTTTCACCTGATACATTTAACTTTTAACCTTACTGAAATCCAACCATTAAGGGAGTGTAGATGGAAGCCACTCCTAAAGACCCTACATGTTGACAACTCATGCCTTGGGTTATCTTATGTATCACCCCATATTTATTTATCTATATATACCCATCCAAGTATCCAACTGATAATGAAAGAATAAACAGTAAAAGATAACCACATCCACATGCCGACTTTCCTCTTTAAAACAAACCTCATTAAAGCCTGGGCCTATGATTTATTCCCAATTTTAAATCAGAATTATCCCTGAAAAGAATTCTATCGAACTAACCTCATTAAAGCATTGGCCATCGATTCAGAAGAGGATGTATCATTCTCAACAGAATATATAGAGAGCTTTAAGTACCCAAAGGCATTGCAAACAAATTTATCTTTCACAAAACAAATAAAAAAAATATTAAGTTCTTCAAAATAATACTCCGTATACAGGGTATACCTGAGCAATTAGATCCTTTCTATGAATAATTCTATCTTAGACAAAAACGAAAATAATTATTGATGACTAAATAAAATCATAACGCACATTCAAGGACAAGATCTAGATAAAATCAACCAACAATAAAGATCATCATTTGAAACATATCAGTCTATTACACAAGAAACATATCAGGCTATTGCACAACCTCCCAATTTCTATGATGATTGGAAAGAGAAAAGAAGAAAGAAAATGTGAACTACATAAATTTTGAACAAAATATATAATCTCTCTGAAATTATTTGGTGAAAACTACATTGAAATTGAAGTCTAAATATCTTGAAAGAAACAAAATCCACTATAAGGTGGCGTACCTGGTAGTTCTGCCACGGAGGTACTACATGCAAACTTCTTCTGAAGCTCTGAAGCTAATGCATCAGCATGTATCAAAAATGATTCAAACCCTGAGAACTTTGTGACCTTCTTGTTACCTTGCCTTCGCTCTGTTAAAATTTGGATCGTTTTCAGGCCACCCTTACGTACAGCCGACTCAGTTCCTCTTGTCACTCTATGATGTGCTTGCATCCGGTTTACAAATGTACTCCCCAAATCTTTTTTATGAATTTCTGTTGGATAAGTTGCTCCCTTTTTGACAGTTCCCTTAAACAGTGCATCACATAGTATTGCATCCAGAACCACAATAGACTTATTTGTGGGTTTGACCAGATTCTCCATTTCTATGTATTGGAAGACTATATCAGTTGCTTCTGAGGCACTGAAGAGTTTTCCTGTATCAGCTCCTACAGAAGCAAAGATGGGATTGACATGCACACTTGGTTTATAGATCTCTTCAACTTCCAGAATAACCTGTCCTTCATTAGCAGTCTGATTTATGACTTGTTCCATCTTCTCTGCCTTCTTTTTTTCTGGCTTAAAGGATGCGTAGTCAGCATGTTTGCGATTAACAGCAACCAGTGTAGTTTCCTTTTTATGTTTGTCTTCTTTCACTGAAATCTGTTCATACCATGTTTAATTAGTGCATAGACAAACAAAAGTGCATAGACAAACAGCACATATTTCTAGACAGAAGCAAGCAACTTGCCAGGATTACGGGGGACCTAGGGAATTTTAGATTATTATAAAAAAAAAAGGCTTGGCTGATATTATACAAATACGTCTTAGTAAATTCACATTTCACAAAGAAAGTTTGCCCCAAGGCCTTCAAAATTTCAAAAATCTAAATTCTACAAATTTCACAATCCCATGCCAGATTCTTCAGCACCAGGATTTCAATTAAAATGTTCACACTAGGTACAATTATCCAAGATGGCAGCAATCACAGCGGAAGGGTTAAGTATAAATTCAAAGAAGATCAAGCTAATGGTAAGGCAGTTAATTTACATCGATGACAATAAACAATTAGGTACTGTAACATGTTCATGGTGCATCTAATCCTCCAAATCACAAGATATTATAAGCTTTCCAAAAAGGCTCTGGAATGAAGTTTAGACACTCGGTAACTCAACGTGGATGATGTTTCAGGCCCAGGAAACGTATAAGAGAGGGTAAAAAAAAGGAGACCAAAATTATGTAGACAGAATAAATTAATTATAATAATTAGTTCGCATAACGTAAATTTTATAGCTTAAAACTTTAAATTTTTACAGCTAGAAACTTGGATAATAAAAATTTTCAAAAACTCTATAAACATAATACTAGACACACTTGGGTATCAAAAGAGAAAAAAATCCTGCATTCGCATTTTTGCATGCCTTCTATAAGAAAGCAAGCATAAAATCTTCTTTATTGACAAAAGACAACATTGTGAAACAGTCTACAGATGGGCTAAACATACTAGTCCTGTAGAAGATTTAAACTGTAACCACTTGGACAATTTCTTGTACGAGGACTTCTTGATATCCAGAGTAATGCCTTCAGGCCTACAAGGCAACACGTGATTTGACCTACAAAAAAAAAACCAATAATCAGCATACTTGGAGATTACTAGCAAAACGATTCTTGTTATAAATGGTAACTGTTTAGCACGCCATAAATTTTAACATAAAACTTAGATAGCATCTTTAACGATGACATGAATCGATATATTTATCTTAAAAAACAAAGCCTAACATATTCCTAATGCACTTCATTCAAGGACTACATATAAATATACAGAAGGTCTTCGGGCAATGATTTTTTATCCAATACATAACTGCATTTTTAATAGTATAGATTAGCAAGATCACTTGCTAGAATCAGTAATCGCAACTAGTAACACACTCCTAGTCCAGTACGTGGCCATTATATGAGATTAACATACTTCGGGGTGTAAACCTAGCAGCGGACAACTTCATAAATAACATGATATCATAATACTACCCTACGAAGAATCTCATCCAGGGAATAGCTTACGTGACCTAACATAGTCCAAACTTCAAACCTTTTTCTTCATTTAACTATTTGGTTAGCAGAATATTTCTGAAAGGCTTGAACTCTAAAATTTTGTTAGTCAAAATTTAGTACACGTGTTAAATTTAGAAAAGCAAGGTTTTGCCCTCTCTCTCTCTCTCTCTGAATGAAAATGTAAGCAACAAACCATAGCAGTGGCAGCCAGTAGGACCTTTCTGGCAAGAAAATTGAAATTTAAGATTAAAAATAAAGAAAAAACCATTTTCAACACAAAGCAATGCATGATAGTATAATATAGCCATTACAGGTATAGTTGCAGATTGCAAATGCACCATCCAGAAGTGCCTTAAAGGGACAAGATTGTGCAAAATCCATAAGCTGGCATGATCCAACGTATTATCCATTTTTAACTATTCTATTTTAAGCAATGTACAGTAAAACCATTACAAAAGGTATTGTGCATCTCTCTCTCTCTCTCTCTCTCTCTCTCTCTCTCTCTCTCTCTCTCTCTCTCTCTCTCTCTCTCTCTCTCTCCCTCCCTCTCTCTCACACACACACACCCCTAACTAAAGTTGTAAAATTTACGAAATTGAAACTACTCGGAAGTCAGAAATTAAAAGTTTCAAGTAGATTAGCAAAAAAAAAAAAAAAGTTTCAAGTACAAGTACGCTAAAAGCATATAAAGATTAAAGCATTTCCAAATATGGACATACAACAGGAAGAAAATAAGCAAACTTCAGTAAGCTAACGGAGTCGGGAATAAATTTGCCACAATGTACTTCCAGGCATGGGAAGATCTTTATCCTTCTCTCTCTCTCTCTCTCTCTCTCTCTCTCTCTCTCTCTCTCTCTCTCTCTCTCTCTCTCTCTCTCTCTCTCTCCTCTCTCTCTCTCTCCCTCCCTCCCTCCCTCCCTCCCTCCCTCTCTCACACACACACACACCCCTAACTAAAGTTGTAAAATTTACGAAATTGAAACTACTCGGAAGTCAGAAATTAAAAGTTTCAAGTAGATTAGCAAAAAAAAAAGGTTTCAAGTACAAGTACGCTAAAAGCATATAAAGATTAAAGCATTTCCAAATATGGACATACAACAGGAAGAAAATAAGCAAACTTCAGTAAGCTAACGGAGTCGGGAATAAATTTACCACAATGTACTTCCAGGCATGGGAAGATCTTTATCCTTAACTGTAGTGTGCAAGGCTTGCAGAAGACATTTGTCCAAAAGAGTATCCACATCCACCACAGATAAAATAAGTCGTTGCTCAGGATCAGCATTTGACTGGTCACCATCTTCCGTTAATTTCAAATCTTGGACATCTGTGGTTTCTTGCTCAATAAGATCATTTTCCACAACATTTGAGTTAGAGACATGATCATCTTTGGCATCAGCAACCACCCCCATATTGTTGTTGGCTCCACTTTCTTCCATGATGGAAGCTTCACCTTTATAAGAATAAGCACCTTGACAACCAGATGATAGAGAAGGATCCTCGAGCACAAGATCATCTAGAAAGCCAGCATTCGGAACATAGCATTTTTCAGCTGATTCCCTGAAAATAAAAGGCCAGACATGTCAGAAATCTATACAGATTACATGACAATCTAGGAATCATGTTAATTTTTCTACGAGGTTATTTTTGGGGGTACCAAAGTAAATCACGGTAATAGTGACATATTTTCAAAGCTTTTCCGCGCAACCCAGCTTTCACAGCTTCAGAGCTACTCATTGTGGTAGTTCCAACCTACATAAATATATATCCATAATCAGTCAAAACTAAAAAGAGACGAATCCACATTTGACCACACCTCTACATTCAACAAGTGAAAATAGCAGAGATTCAAGTGGCTTACCGCAATTGGAGCCTGATTTCCAGGAACTTTTACTGCCCATGATTCTCCAGCTGAATGCAATGGTAGACCTTCAGGGGGTATACTTATGCCTGGGTACATTAAATCTGCCCCACCAATGATGTAATGCGAGACTTCACCACCTTTTAGCACAAAGGCAGGCAAGAGTTCTGGGACCTTCCACAGAGCATATACTGCATCATCAATTCAGATATACTGAGCCCAACGAAAATTATTACAACGAAATATAAAACTAACATATAAACCAGAAGAAAACGGAGAAACTATAAAGTCACTCAGTCTAATACTAACATTACGTCACAGGGTAAAACTAACTCATAATCCTTATACTCTCAATTAGAAGACATTAAGAGTTTCAGAGTATCAGACCAAGGCTTGCCACATGTATCCCAAATATGAACAAGAAATGCATGTAAGCAATGTCTGGCAAAACAATTATTTAAAAATATAATTATTAATTTACAGAATAAAAAAAAAGCAGGAGGTAACACACCGGATGACCGGAATACTAAAGTTCACTAAAACTTGGAACTTGTTGGTTTTTGGGCTGGAACAGAACATGAATGTAATCATATGTATCATGTATCTCTATTTATATGTACATATTTATATTAAATGTATGCGTAAATATGCATCAGATAGTTTTAAAATATAATAGGTTTGTCCAACACTAGGCTACTTCTATTAAAAGATCAAGAACTTAATTTGGATAAACACTTGGGTAGATAAGAGTACAGGGTAACTAGTAGAAAGTCAGAGGAGAAAATAAACAGATCAATGTAATCAAGATCACTGTGCAATAGCCATTGATTTATCAACTTCTCTGATATATCATATATGTTCTTTTAATGGAACCTATATAATAAAACATACATGATTTAAGATAACAATGTTTAAATCAATTACACTATCTCATATTCCCATATTATATTCTTTCATTCCAAATTATTACATAGCACTAATACTTTCTTTCCCCCAATCTTTTAGTTTCGTTTTTTACCTTCCTTTCTAAAACATTTCTTGTACAATTTTTTTCAAATATTATTTGGGTGTCTTTATATACATTCTGATATTAATCTCCAAAATACTGTAACATATATAGCAATATTTTTCATGTAAAAATTGAACAAGAATTATTTTAAACTAAATGTTATATTAATTTTTTTCAACAGTACTTTACTCATTACATAATATTAATTAAAATTTTAAAATAACACCCATGATACATTTAAACTTTTACAATAAGTTTATAGTATTTTTAATATATATTTATTTGAGACTGTTTTTACTTTTGAACAATAATTATTTAATGTTCTATAAAACTTTTGTATATATTTTAACTAATAATTATGTATTAATATTTTAATAATATTTATGTTATGTAAAATATAAACGATTCTTATAACCGTTCGGTGCATAGAAACTAACTAGTATATACTAATAATTAATACTTCCCAATTCTGATTAAATATAGTAATATATCTAGAAATAGATAAACCAGGCAATTAATATAGACAAATCATAATCCGTTTCCAGAACATGCCTCGATCCTCATTAACTAGAAATCTACGCATTGGTATGTATCTATTAGATGCTTCAACATAAATTGTATCCTGGTCCTCCATCAAGCTTCCCAACAAACTAATTGGCTTTATAATGAAATAAAGCCATATCAAGGGATCAAAGAAATTATTAAATTATTACCGACATCATAAAACTGAATTGCAATTATCAAACACATGATCAATGGACACCTTCGAGCTAGTTAATTTCTTACTATGAAATTTCAAACTTAAAAGGACAAGGAACCAAGCGAAAGAGTAGCCCTAAGCTGATTCAACCGCAAAGGAGGAAATTTCTTTTGGAAAGCAAACTAGAACAAAGTTTTAATACTCAACGTATGTAGATCATTGATCATTAAAAATTGCACCTCAAGCTGCAATTAAATGATCAACATCTGCAAATTATCAAAAAATACATCTCGTAAAGCAGTAAAAACCCTAAAACTTAACCAACATGCAAAAAAAATCTTACAATCTTAATATTAGTTCAACTGTAAAATAAAGAAAATCCTATTCTTTGTACTATTCTTTTATTATAACCTAAAATATTTCTAATAATCTATTTATTTAAAAAGTCAAACTATATAAGTAATTACAATTAACTTCATTCTTGAACAACAACATATTACAAATAAAAAATTAATTTTTTGATTGCATGCACCGCATTACAATCTTTTAAAGTTATATGAATCTAATAAGTATCCTAAATCAGATTGCGTATCTGGAGTTGCGTTTCCATATTTGAAGGAAACATAAAATAACTGTCAATTCAAAATGAGAAGTGGGAAAAAAAATAGGACCTTTAAGCACCATCTATGTGTATAGGTATTAAAATAAAATGATCAGACTATGTGTAAATATTCGTAAAAGTTAATTATGATTTAAAGATGTACTATTCAACCATATATATCATCTTTTTATAGTCAGCACTTGGGCCTTCATGCAAATCTACCCGGTAGAATTTAATATAAAACATTGTGTTTTAGGTTGGGAAATATAGAAACAAATGTTAAATAGTGATATAGTTATATTATCTATACCATTTCATATATATGAGATATAGTAACAATACTAGTTTCCCGCACATTATGTGTAATGCACTCAAAAGAACTTTTTAACCTAGTAAGGATGCTACAAGAAGTACTTGCCTCATACCTAAGAGTGGGAGGAAATATCTAAATATCGTGTGTCAGACTCAAAACAAGATTGAGAAGAAATTGATGTTTTAGTGATCGGTGATTACTGTTTTTTGCTAGGATCAAACAAGATTAATGCAATTATAAGCCGTCTTGAATGAATACATTAAAACCACAAGTGATCCATGTGTTGTAAAAATACATATAGGTCCTGTTATAGAATGATTTAGTGTCATTAACTTGTTTTCTGGGATCAGTGCAAGTTAAATCGCAATGCACCAATCTTTGAATTTTACAGTTATGCTACCCAGCATATATGTATTTCAAATTAGTTGTGTTGATTACTTCTAACATGCAAGCAAAATTGTAGTTAAATACATACTCGTAAGTCGTAAGCTTTCTTAAGAGCAGTTCAATTTTTTCGAAATATTCACGCACGTAGAAAGAAAGTACAAACAACTATTATACTCCAATAAATTATAGTATAATTTCAGATCCATCATATTTTTTAACCTGATGGATATATTTGAGAGCCTCGTCCATCAACATCAAAAAATATTGGAACATCATTTTCTATTCCGTACACAAGTACTCGGTTTGGATATTTTGCAACAGTTATCTCCACCTGAAACATATCAATTAAAAGCAACATAAGAAGCTGAATAATAAATCTTTAAAAGTAACTAATAACAATTCATTCACATGTACCCCCACAAACGACCATAAACGTAAATACAGATGAATTTCTTTCTAAGATTCTCACTAGAGAAGCTACGTAGAAGTATATTAGATTGCTGCATAATAATTAACTATACAACAAAAGATGCTGACTAATCATCAAACAATCAATATGTTAATGCTGGACGGAAACCCAACGCAACCAGAATGGGAAAAACATAGAAGACTCTGGAATCCAAATAAATAGCTTATTTTACGCTATTATCTATTACCTTTTAGAGTTTAGTTAGAATAATAAGTTGCTTAATTATAGGACTTGTTAGCTTGTAACTGACTCAGAGTTAATTATTTCAGATATAATCTTGTGAATACGGATTTCCCCCTGGTAGAGATTTTCCCCAGAAACCCTAATTACTGAAAAGTATCACCTACTGACCACTATACATACTACTATACCGCAATTAATTATTTTTCACATACAGAAACGAAAGGACCACCGATTATGAGATATCTATGATCTTATTTGTAGGGCAGAAAACCAAAATAGCTTTCTTCCCTGCTGTCATGGTAAAATTTCTACTTATTACTTCCAGAAGGAGATCAGGAACTAATATTCTTTGAATCTTCTTGTCTCACTTCACTGTAATACAACCACTAGATAATTTTCCACTGTTTTTATTTATCTGCAGAAGGCGCATATTTATCAACAAATTAAACTTTAATCCATAATCGATTTAAACCCTTAATAAAATACCAAATAATCCCCTGCAACGAATACAAGAGACCTCTTTTCCATCTTTAATGAATCTGCTTGCGCGAATGAACTCATATCAGGGTTCTTAGATAAATTAAAAAACTTCAATCGCATTATTCAAGTGACAGCTTGTTTAATGCAGACCTCCCACCAGTTTTCAGCTTCAATTTTTATCTAAGTGGCCTAATTTTATGAGAGTTCAAGTATCACAAATAAACAGTTAACAGTCCATGTACAGAAATTCTAGGCTGGACTTTGTGCAATTCAAAATTTTCAAAATTACAAATTGCACAACACTTCTTCCTACATCACTAGGAACATTTATCTTCTTCCAACTATAACTCTCCTCAGAATATGAAACAGTGCACTGCTCCTTTATTCCAAAGATAGAGGATTGTATTCTTCTAAAGTAAACATATAATTTTTCATTAAGCAAGTTACTAAAATTCCTATGATTTAATAAGTTAATCCTCTATAAATCATATTGCAACTACAGCATTGTAGTTATATGTTGTACTTCTACTGATAATTGGTAACTCACTTCTCATAATCTTGGGTGCTATCAGCCCTCTTTTGCATGCAATCTAACAAAATTTCAGTTGGTCACCTCAAATTTTTAAACCACACGTAAGTTCAAACTCATGTGCATTCCCGTGGATAACTAGCTCAAAAGCATGTCAGACACAATTAAAGATTTATTATTTGCGGGTAATTGTCCATACATAATGTCATGTTCAAGTTAAAAACCAGCTCACGACCCTAAAACTTCACAATTCCCTCTAAAATTATACACTCCTCATTGACAAAACTAAACGCAAGTTTTCAACACTATCACAGCTCCCAAAATCGCAAAAACACTTTACCAACTCATTTCATTTAATTAACTAACCGAATTCAAATAATTCAAATTCATAGCAACAACAAATTACATATACAGCAATGACATGAGCAATTAAACACAAACATACACGCAATTCAAATCAGCAACATAACTAAATCAACTTTCCAACACTAGCACAGCTAGTAAAACCGCCACAACTGATTACTTCATTTCATCTAAACAACTAACCGAACTGGAATAATTCGAATTCATAGCATCAACGAGTTACATACACATCAATTACTTGACCAATTCAACACAAACATACACTCAATTCAAAGCAATGATATCCAAAACATATAGATACAACAAACAGATGTAAACATATACCTTGGGAGGGATTAAGGTGTCAATGTCGGTATCAGAAGCATTAGGAAAGCGATCTCTGATTGTTCTTTTCAGCTTCTTACGGTCCGCTCCTGATAATCGCTGATGCGTTTTCGCCTCAATCGATTTTTTGAACATGTTTTATAAATTACGGGGGAGAGAGAGAGAGAGAGAGAGAGAGAGAGAGAGAGAGAGAGAGAGAGAGTTTGTGTAAACCCTTGGTGTGTGTAATTTGTGTGTATAGGCGGTGGGGAGAAGTAGAATGGTTAAGAAAGGAAAGTTCTGGAGAGGCGGTTATTATAGGTAACGCTTGTAAAGCTACTGTCCGGTTGTGGCAAACAGAAAGAGTAAATAAATATTATTTAGCAAAAAAAAAAAAAAAAATAGGGGCAAAATAGTGTAAGAAATAAGAATTATGTCTTGGATTTTATTTTGAAATTTGGAAAATGTTACAAAATATTATGTTGTGTTGGATATGTAAGAGAAAAAGGATCATGAGATTCATCTCAGGGAATTTTTCCTCATATGTTCATAAAATACATTTTATATTTGATTGGGTCCGCATGGCTAATTAAAAAATTCTGTTTTTAATAAAATGCCCGAATATAAATTTCATGTATCTCACGAAATTTACCTGAGATACATCTCAGGCTCCCCAATCTCTATAATTAGTGTATAAGTAAATGTGTTTAGTAGATTATTGTGATAAATTGTGTAAAAATATAAGGACATGTGTTAGAGAAAGAGAAATCTATAGAAAGAAAAAAGAATCTAATTTTTTTTAGAAAATCATTTACATAGTAGTTAATTAACTCAACCTTTGCAAAAATTATAGTGTTTATATAGTGTTCAGTTGGTTAAATTTTAGAAAAAGTTTGAAGTGAATTTTAATTTTTTTTAGTATAATTACTATATATTTTTAAAATTTATATATGAAAAATATAAATTATACTTGAGAATAACTGTGACATTTTGAATACCAAAATATTAGTAACCGTAATGAAAATATCAAATTAACTAAAATTACAAAATTGAATTTTACAACTAAATAGGATGCTTATGAGTTACACCGTGATATTTTAATAGAAATAAAAAATAACCGATTGTATGTCAATAATATTGAGAAAATTATCGAAATATATACTTTTTCAAAACAGTTGGCCCAATTTACTGACAGGACACGTGGGTTAATACGCTATTTCGTCTAACGTGTCTGTTAGTAATACGGTGTATTGTGTTTTGTGTTAGCTGGGTGCGCAACACAATACCGCGTGCCAGAATCATATCACGATACATGATCTTCCGTATCCTTCACAAAACGGAAGACGAAATTGTGTATCCAGCTAATACGGATCTGCGTGCAACGTATCCAGCTAATACGGAGGACGAAACTCCGTATCCCATCGGTAAAAAGGGCTAATTTTGTGGAAATCATTATTTTGGGCCAAGACAATCTCAAATATTTAATATATTAATTATAATATTTAATTAATATATAATAATTTAAAATATTAAAATATATATAGTAATATATAGTATTTAATATATTCCAAATATTTAAATATTAATTTTAATATTTTGTTATATAGTAATTAATCATTTTGTTTACTAACTTTATATTCATGTGAATATGTGATGCACGGAATTGTTATAATTATTCAAAGAAGTTTGCTTAGTAATTTGTTAAATTAAATTATTTTAGTAATTATTTTAAAAAAATATAGACATTTATAGTGCATGTATAATATATGTAATTTTTGTATTATTAAGGAATCGAACTTGGTTTTTTAATAATATTAATTTTGAAGTTACTATTTTAATCCCAATAATCAAACGGGTGAAAAACCAAAATACACGTTAATTAATTACATTTGCCCGAAATACCTACAGGCGGGAAGTTCCGCCCTTTTTACCCACGGTATTCTTATCTTGAAGATGCGTATACTGTCTACGCATGTTTAGATGGCGTGGACTTTGTAAATTAGCAATCTGCAATCGTGAACACTATCTTGAACACGCATGTTCAACATGCGTGGTTGACGACACATGCGTACTAGGGTACTATTCATCGTCGTTCCAGCCACCGCTGCAGGCGTATTTTTCGACCAAAATTCGACCAACTCGTTTAGTCCTTTTCCGGCATCCAGCACTTGCATACTATATACCAAACTAATCGCCTTCTCTCCCTCTATACGCCTGTACCACTCATTTTTCTATTGTTTTTCCAGATTTAAACACCCAAATCGAACCTCTTTTTCCGATTTCGTTTTCCAGTAAGCTCATAAACGTTTCTGCGGGGCCGAAACTCAACAAAAGAATGGGGGAAGAGGAAGAGAAAGGTCTGGGCTTCATTTTGATGCCATCAGGAGGCGTGGAGGTAGCCGGAGGGTGGAGAACGGAACGAGACGATCGCAGTGGCGATTTTGAGGGAGAGAGACGATTGGAGCTGCAATTGCAAGAATGACGTCATCACGCATTCCTGTCATGCATGACTCGCAATACGCAACACTGATATGCGTATCTCATATTACGCATATGAGGGATGCGTAACTCGTGGGTAAAAAGGGTGGACTATCCCGCATATGGGTATTTCGGGGAGCTTCCTTAGAAAAGTAGTGTAGTTTAGTCATTTTCTCTAATCAAACCATATAAATTATTTTATGCAAATTATATATAGAATAAAGTGTTTGTTAACTGTGCTAGAATATTTCACTAATGATGATAATATTTATTTTCCAAATATTTCGAAATTACATGATTCATACAACTAAATCTTGTAAATTTTAAGAAAATAATTAAATAACAATTTTAACTATATATGTATATATATATATATATATATATCGAATAAGTATGTTAGGGTAATAGTCTAAAGAGAAACACCATATATATAAAGAGAATCACTAATATACATACATACATACATATATATATATATATATATATTTGTATGAAATATAATTATAAATCTTAAATTTTTGAAAAAATCAAAAAACTTTATTAATTATCTTTCTCAATAATATCTATCGGGAAGGAAGGTGTATTAAACCATTCCACATGACTTCCTCTCTAGATCCAATGAGCTGTAGAATTTTATTTTTTTTGGAAAATCATTAAAAATTAATGAAATAATTCAAAATATTTCTATCATAAAATCAAATTTATCCAAAATGATTCTACTATAGAATCAAATTCAAATCAAGTTTTTTGTTCAAAATTTATATGTTAAATTCTTTATAAAGTTTATGTGGTTAGTATTTTACATTAGAATCAAATTTATGTTTTTAAAATTTTTATTTGTAATTTATTGATGAAATTCTATGGTGGAATTAATGGTTTTTGTTATGCCCAAAATTCGGGTATTCTAAAATGGATTCGGGTCATATACGGGTTCAATTTGGGGATTTTCAGGATAAATTAGGGTTTTGATAAAGATTTTGAGAAGGAGGACGCGCCCTCGCTTCCTATATGTGGAGGGCGCGCCCTGAGAAGCATAAAGGCAGAATGAAGACAATTATCAACAGGTTTCACAAAGATTATTGAAGAATGCCCTCCTGTCGTATCTCAGGAGGGGGATGTCCGTCGCAGAAGGCCTCCAGGGGTATGCCTGGATATAAGGACCCATCTTAGACACTAAGGACGCGCCCTAATGTGGAAAGATGGGGACTTTCTGGTGTGTACTTTGGGAGCTCTGTTCCTGTAGCCAATGGGCGCGCTCTCATTGGGGAACTTTGGAGTAATCCTGCACTTTACACCCAAAAGCCCTGGATCACCTGTCCTGCTATCTGGTAGGTGCTTCTCATTCGGGGGACAGGGATGCGTTCTGCACTTGGGGTAAACCATGGCTATACCTGCATCCTTGAAATCAAGAAATAGCGGTAGCGGATAGGACTAGTCCTTGACGGGGGAAGTTTCCTTATCCGTGAAGTCTTGAGATCTTGGATGAGCCTTGGGCCTTTGTGGTTAGGCCTCATAGTTGAACATTCCGGATGCTAGACCGACAATCCAAGCCCAATTGAGTTTCTTGCTCTCCAAGAACTACGTGGGCTTGATCCTCTATAAATACAGAGGTACGTAGTCAAATTGAGGTGGATGGAAGCGAAGAGCTTTGCGAGCCACCACCAAAACCCTCTCAATCTCAGCCCCCAATTTATCACAGTCACCACACTCTGGTGACTTATCCGGCGAAGAACCACCGTCATAGATCTTGATTCCGGCGACAGACCTCAAACTTTGTTGTTACTAAATTCCTCCGTCAATAAATTGGCACTAGAAGGAGAGCCCCCGATCAAGATCATAATCTTAGGAGGAAAAGATGATTATCGTGACGAGGATGTTTTAACTTAAAAGTCGATTACTACTCAGACGAATTAAGAATATACAAAATCGAAGAAGACTTGATTAATAAAATCATGGTCGACAAAAGTAATGGGGGGTTGTCAATACCAATGATATACAAACATCATGTGTGGGAAGCTATTAATCTACCTGGCCGAAAGAAAAAAAATTTTTAATAAATAAATAAAGAAGGAAAGTACGTGAAGATGTTTGGGATGGTATTACTGGGACCCGTGACAAACACAACAACATCAAGGCTAGGCTAAACAAGAGACAACAACGCCTAATCAGTTCGACAAAATCGAAGATAAGCCCTCTCACTTTCTTTTCTTTTAATTTTAATTTTGTAATTATATAGATAATTATGTCATGCTTTAAAAAAAATTATGATACCAAAATATTTACGTTTTGCATTTAAAGTATTTGAGTAAATCCCTTTTATAAAAAAAAGGGGCATGTTTTTTATATTTGCATATAAATATTAGACATATTTTTTATTAGATAATTTACATATAATATTTTTAAAATATGTATAAAGTATAATTCTTATTTTTAAACAATTCCAAAATATTTTGAAAAGAGTGCATATTTTAAATATTTTGAAAGTCATATTTTGGTAGATAATGCATATTACATTATTTCTAAAATAGCATATTATTATTATTATTATTATTATTATTATTATTATTATTATTATTATTATTATTATTATTATTATTACTATTATTGTTATTTCACTTTTATTTATGTAAGAAAAATAGCGCCATAATATCACCCCAAGATTTATTACTTAAGATTTTATTACTTACACTTTGTTTGATTTGGTGTAGGAGCCAGGACTTTAAAAAGAAAAGGTTCAAGTTGGTGGTGCATATATGCTGCCTCGTGCTTGTTTGACAGATCAGGGCGTGCCTACACTAATAAAAAGAGAGAGAAGCTAAGGATGATCTACTATTTATTTGAAGACAGTGGACTGATTTCTGTATAAAAAGAAAAGATGAGTATAGGACAGAGGTTTATACTAGGCGGGTCCTAGCCTATCAACACATATGGGTAAAACAAAACAAGGAAAAGCTAAGGGTGCCTGGCCGTGATATAGAAGTGCAAATGGAAAACTTTGCGAGAATATTCAATCAAAATGTGATTGCTAGGTGCGCCTTCATGTGATGTTCTGCTACAAGATTAATGAAGATATATAAATGGGACCATTATCAAAGAAGAACAAAGAATATTTACAAAGTTCAAGAATGAAAGACGCGCCCTCGACAACTAACGGGGTCTGTCGAATTAAAAAAGTAGTTAAACATGATCTATATCTGGAAGGTGATTTCGGGTGATGGTTACGGGTCAAACGGAATTCAAGCAGAGCTTGCCTCAGAAGATTATTAAGAAGCGTGCCTTCCCCTGACTGGGCACGCCTCCAGGTAATATCCAACCTCTATATTATTTTGTTCTATATATTTATTGTATGTATAAAGTTACAGGGGTTTACCTGATGAGAAGGCCTCTAGGGTTTTGCCTGGTGAGAAGGCCTATAGGGGTTTACATGGTGAGAAGGCCTACAGGGGTTTGTCTGGCCAGAAGAAAGGGGAACACTTGGAATCGTGGCCCGGTCATCCACAGCGCGTGCCCCCTGATTACAGGTCGAGGCCCCTTGGACATGAGCGAGCCCTTCCTCGGGATGATGTTCCACAGCGCGCGCCCCCTGATTACAGGTCGAGGCCCCTTGGACACGAGTGAGCCCTTCCTTGAGATCTCATTGGAAGATAGCGAAGCCAAGGATGTAGGAATGACATTGTTTGGCCTGGTCATCAAGTGAAAGATAGGGTGAGAATCCTCAACCCCAGGAAGATGCTCTACATCATGACTCAACTTCAAGGAAATGCACGAACTTCAAGAAATTCCTCCAACATAGGACGCGCTCTCAAAGAACTCTCCCTCAGAGGACCTTTCTGGTTAGGGCGCGCCCTCAAGGAAAGATGCAAATGCTCAGGCAGACTCCAATATCTACGAGGGTAATTTACTACTTGGACTCCAGAAGGAAATAAGCTATTGAATTGCGGCCCCATGAACCATAGAGTGTGCCCCCTGATCATCAGGTTGAGGCCCCAAGGTCGTGAGCGAGCCCCTCTATGAAGTAACAATACTTTGCTACAGAGGACGCGCCCTCGTATCTACAATGACCTGAATGATAGGCATCAGGGCGCGCCCTAACTTATCAACCTCATGTTGTGGCTTCGTCTGCAAGTATGATCGCAATGATCCATGGAATATCTTTTGCTTGAAGAAAATTGTATTGATGTGCGGCCCCATGAATCTTAGAGTGCGCCCCCTGACAGGCAGGTTGAGGCCCCAAGGTCATGAGTAAGCCCCTCTACACAAGAATTACATTCATCCGGACTAGAAGAGACTTTGTCATCGCCCTCAGCAACTCTAACGACTCTCTCTTGAAATTCCCCTATTGGGATGCCTCTTTAAGAGACGCTTCTTTAAGGAATGATATTCTGATGCTGGGGGGTAGTACTGATGCACCTCCCTAGCCCTACATATACATGTATTTCAGGACAATTTGTGTGAACAGCGGAATACCCCCACGGGGATGCCTCTTCGTGATATGTTATTTATAGGATGCCTCATTTTGAGATGCCCCTTTATGGGATGAGATTTGAAGTAGCCCGTGACCGGAGAATGAACTCTTTCTACCAGAAGTTGATTGAAGTAGAGCAATGCCTGAATAGTAGACAACAAGGTAAATTAATTACCTCCTAGTCTAGGAGGTAGTCTATGTACACTTTATGTACACTTTCCTTAGTATTAGTTCAGTGAAATTTTCAACTTTTTCGAGAATGCAAGATTATGCCTGAGGGCGCGCCCTGAAGGGTGAGTTTAAATAGTTCTCGTACAATGGAGGACGCGCCCTCGGGTAGAAGATGCGATGCGGAAATTTTACTTGTAAGCATGCAAGCCTCCCCTCTTTTGAGGATGCGCCCTCCATCACCACATCCTTTTGAAGCTCTAGTGCAATTCTCTTAGATTTGATGGATGCAACCTCCCGAACTCTAAAGTCATCAATCCACTTGATAGTTCTTGATCAAATTTGGATATGTCTCACAATCAAGGTGGAGGTTTTCATGAAGAAAATGGTTATGATTTTGAAGATAGCTTGGGGGTAATCAAGCTCGTCACGAAGCTTATATTCCGGAAGAGATCCCTGATTCCCCACACCACCGCGGAAATCCGGCTATCGGCGGATAGCCGCCCGTTCTTATCAGCAACGTGGAGTTAATGGAACAGTTATATCATATGGGAACTGCCATAAATAACTTTGGGGCAAGATTGGATTCAGTGAAGCAAGAGCAAGGAAGTAGGAGAAAATCTCGGAGTATTCCACGAAATCATCGTCGGACGGGGAAAGCTTTTCAATTTGAGGAAAGCTCTCGAAGAGGTGAAGAAGTGCAGGAAATGAGGTTTCAATTGGTGACTCATCGAAGGTTATATTATTCTGATCCCATTATTGAACATCTAAGTGAAGATAATTGTGATCGTAGGATGCCAGCTGTTCAGGAAAGGGCGCCCCCTCACCCACATTGTAATAACCCTAACTTTAGAAAGGCTACAGTGCCCAAATGAATAGTGATCTTGAGGAATCTAGGGAAATGGTGCGTAGGTACTCTATATTAGGGATGGAAAATGAGTAAACAGAAACCATATTAGTGTTGTACATTGAAAATAAGTGACTCGAAATGACGATGGATTTTAGAAATTCCTGAATTTTGATTTTAAGGATTTTGAGCTCGAACGAACTTCTATATCTTGGATATTAAGGAGTATAGAAATACTAAAGGAATTATATATTGAGGAATTAGTGAATTTAAGTTAAACCAAGGGATTATTAAGTTAAGAGAATACCAAAGGAAATTGGATTTGTAAATGATTTCGAAAACCACTGAGATAATGAGGTATACTCGAAACGAACCACGATTAGACGAATATGGAAACCAAGTAACCAAGATTAGTAATTTAACAAGGATGCATACCACATTATGATTGTCCAAGGTTAGTAGCATAATACTTAGAAAATAAGTAAATGAGAATATGAACTCATCCTAATGACATCACTAATGACCTCATATTCCACTAACTCAAAATTAAGGGCAAATTAGTCTTTAAACCATGGGATTTTCCACAAAACTCTAGAATTCTCAAGAAATTAAGACAAGATGAGATAAGATTAACAAAACACAAAAAAATCTCTCCCCCCATCCTCTTCATTGCATTCGGCCAAGAGAAAAAAAAAGGGAAATTGGAAACTTGAAACCCTAGTTCCAAGCCATCTAAATTCAAGGAAAAATTCATGAAGGTTGCTTACATATAGACTAAGGTATGCTATGAATCCTAGCTTCTAACTCCATTCCATATTTGAGAAATAAATCATGAAGGTGATGATGAATAGTGCATGAATAGTAACTTTAAGAAACTAACTTTGGTTTTCATGGCTCCTTTAGTTGATTCAAGCTATTGTAAGGTTGTTAAGGATTATCCAAGGCTTGTTGAGTGTTGTTAGAGCTTCAAGAAGGTATAACTACTCTTGCCCTCTTTTTATTTATGGTGTAAACTAAGTTGGTTAGTAGTTAAGTGAAGTTAATGTTTAGTTTATAATGAGTATGTGTTATAAATGGTTTGTTTTGATGTGGAAATTGTGTGTTGTGGACTTGTAACCATGGCTGGTAATGAAGACCACATGGTGTAGGTGATGATTATGGTGTTTGATAATTGATTTGGAGGAGTTGGATTTATGGAAAGTACGAAATTATAGCCGTTATAATGCCCGATTTTTGTTAGGATGTAAGTTGCCCTGTTTTGGACCCCTGCATCCGTACGGTACCCTACTGTCTAGGTTCCTAATTAACTATGAAATGATAGAGCTTAGTTCATAGATCGTTTTGATATAAGGTACGTTAAAATCTGATGAACGGTTTAGGAGAAAAGTCAGTTTTAGTGAAAGACGTTCGAAAACCGAGAAACCGTAAATGTATCAAACTTTAGGTTACAATTACCATACTTTAACATTGTTAAAAGTCACGAAATTTTGGGATATGGTAGTAGTGTGGTCAAAGAACTATTTCCAGTTGACCTTACATTAAAATTCGAAATTTAAAAATTATAAGAAATTCTGCAGTCGAGTGTGGTCGTTAAGGGAAATGGTGAAAACCCCTGAAACTTCGATTTAGGTTATAAGTGGTTAAGTTCTTGAACCTTTGTGGTAATAGGAATACGTTAAACATATATTAAAGTTTCAAAGGTAATGTTATACAAGAGTGTAGTGAGTAAGAGATGTGGTTCTAACGACAGTCCTTTTGTGTTTATAGAAACTCCGGAAGAGGGACGAACCATACCGTCAGGATACCGAAACCGAGGCAAGATTTCTTCTATCCCTACTTGTAAAACTACTTATCTTCACAAAGAAAATTGATTTCATGGAATATAGATGTGATGCTATTATTACTATATGGTGAAGAAATTGTCTTCCTTGAGTATTGATATTGAAAAGAAGAGTATGCGAAGATGTATATGAATATGGATATGAGTATGAGATGGATATGTATAGAGATGATTATGCATGAAGTGAACATACCTTATGATTAAAAGTAAATAAAAGAATAGTATCAGTTGTTATCTAGGGTTATATGATTTATAATATTTTGCTAAAGATATTCTTTCCAAATATCAGTGGTATAATAAATAATAATTGATTATTATTTACTACTCTTAAATAGATGGAATATTTCATGAGTATAAAAGTATATTTGATTTCTGAATATGAAAGAGAGGTCTGAATCATAATCAAAGCATTATGATATATATATATTTTATAGAAGTAATGTGCGAGAATGGAAAATGATATGAGAGAATGATATGTGGAAATGAAAGTGAGAAAATGGAAATGTGGAATGATATTTTGAAAAGGGAATAATGATGTGATAAAAAGGGGGATTGCAACAGACTTGCGTAAGTGGCTGTGTCAGGGCTGTGTGCGACACAGTCCAGCATTTTATTATTTTTATTACGGCACGAAGATGTCAAGGGAGGATGTTAGCAGGTGGCCTTCCTCCAGGGATGATCTTCATTCCTTCTACCGGTAGTAAAAAGAGAGCAGGTACGATTAGGCGACTGATCATCGTCCTAACGTATCAGGCGACAGCAGATATCCCCAATGTTTTTGAAAAGAAAGGGTAGACAATGGTTTTCAGATTTCTATACTGAAAACAGAATAATGATATGAGATGATGGAATTATGGTTACAGATGAAGAAAAACTGATATTATATTAATTTAGATTTCTTTCTTATAATAGTAAGTGGATGATGTATTATTAAATAAGAGCTCTATTCTTCCTTAAGGATTTTAATTGTTTCCTGCTATTACATATGCATATACATATATGTATACCTGTTCACATTTTAAATTTTAGTTACAGTATTATCTTGCTGAGCTATTATAGCTCACTCTTGCTACTTATGTATATAGCAGCTAGGTCCCATGCCGATACTACGTACCACACCCCGCAAGAGGGTAAGGGAAAGGCGACTGTTAGCACAAAATCACGCAAGCGTACGTGTTCACAAGTAATATAGAATGAAGTAGAGTTCGTTCCCACAGAGATTGTATAATTTAGTTCTTGTACCTAAGCATCAATGTATGATTATCGTTCAATGCTAAGACAATAAGCAAATTGGTTTTGATTATCTAAAATTAACTAATAAGAATTAATTAACAACTAAATTAATAACTAATTGATTTCAAATTACTTATGAGATGGAAAACATGGGATCCTAACTTCAATACAAACTTCCTTTAGAGATCATGCCCTTTTATCAACACATGTGGTGGTTACGATAACTAATCGGACAACACGAAATAAGTATACGCTACCTTTCAGTACACGCACACCAATCTACACAATATCCACAAAAGATAGAAATCATGCAGGCACCAGTTACGCTTAGACCCTATATGTCTATAGAATTTGAAAGCATAATGGTTGAAGATCAAGTATCCATAAGATTACATAAGGTAGCATGAGACGGTTAGAAACACACCACAAACATGAATAACATTCATGGACTTATGCTAGCATGGCAAGTTCTAAATCAAAAGATTCACTGTCGCTTCACTTAAGATTAACAAGATAGATGTTAGCTACGCATCTATATGAATTAAATACAACCATGCAAGGATATCGTAAATTCACCACACATATATCAAGTTAGGCAATCAACATCTAAATTCCGTAAGTAAATCCGCTAGGACCCCATGACGGCGATTAGTTCATAATCGAAACGTTCGTCATCATGGGGTTTGATGAAAACATGATAAAGATGAAGAGAATAATAATGAATAAACCAATGTTAACAAAGTTATGGAACAAAATCGAGTAATGCTCAAGCATCCAAAAGATACGCCTAGTAAGAATACAAGAAAACTATGTCTAGATCTTCTTGTTGTCACGATCCTCGCCTTGGCTTCTCAATCTCGTGCTAGAAAGTGTGTATGTAATGTGAAGTAATCTGATCTCTGGTGTTGGTGTGTTAAATCTGACCCCCAAGCATGTGTATTTATAGCTCAATATTGCCTCTTCTCCAAACAATTGCCGTTCTTGAGTAGGAATTGAATTTGACAATTTCCATCTTTAAATATGATATAGATTGCAACTTCCCTTGTCAAATAAGGCTTCTGGACTATTCCCACCGTCCAAGAATATTTCCATGACGAATAGGAGAAGAAAACGGCAACTTTCCTCTTTGAAATCAGATTTGGAACAAATTCTGGCGGTTCAGTATTCTCCTAGCGCGGTCGCGCTATGCTAGAGTGTTAATGTGGCGCGGTCGCGCTGTGCCAATTCTGCCAATTTCCTTCGCGCGGTCGCGCTTCCTCACAATACAAAACCAGCGCGGTCGCGCTATACAGCTTCTGTTTCTGCAGAATGTTTGTTTAGAGCCTATTTCGCCACGCACCGTTTTACGCCACAATCACTTCTGTTCCAGGAGTTACAAAACACCATAAACACCTGCAAAAACTATATTCCTGCACAAACTCCACAAAACATGTTAAACCACACAAATACTCGAGAATTCAGCGATCAATTCAAGCCAAAATAGAATGATCCAAATGGATAAAAATCCACTTATCACACCCCCAAACTTGAACCGATGCTTGTCCTCAAGCATAAACAGATACAAATATATACAACTAATTAGTACCACTTCCGTAGGTGATCACGGATGCATTTAGCATATGCAACAAGCCCTTTAAACCCCTAGGCAGCCCTAGTGGACGAGTAAGGTCTCATGAGGGCCTATAGTGAATGTACCCACAAAATCCAACTGACACAAACGACACAAACAATGCAATGCATGAATGAATGCAACTAAATATGAATGCAAAGGATCCCCTCAAACTAACCAACACCACTTAGCAAGCAAATATCTCCATGAATGCAATCAATCCAAACAGAGCTCGACTAAATTCCGGTATACTAACAATACATGATCAGAACGTGCGTGTGTGCAATGCTCGACAGATATACTCCCAAACCGGATCAAAATCATACATATTCTTTTCCAAGACAATCACAGGGTTATAAATAGAATGAACGTTAAACTCAAGATCACTTCAGATACACCTCTATACTCCTCTAAAGTAGACAGAAATTCATGCTTTATTATGACTCAAACACAATATGTACACAACACACATGCTTATTTGATCGTGCAATGGATGAGACCCCTAAAGGCTTATACAATAATACCCATGTAGCGAGCGTTGGGTTAGTGGATCCCAGACTATAAAAGCCTTAGGTCACTAGGCACAAAGTCCCCAAGAACTTAATTGCTCGAGTATTAAAGAGCTCACCCTGATCAATTCTGCATACTCAGACTCTCACAACACTCTTTTTTTTTTCTTTTTCTTCTTTTTTTTCTTTTTTTTTTCTTTTTTCTTGCATTTTTTTCTCCTTTTTTTTTCGTTCACATGGAATTTGGAATGAGAATTCTCAATTCCAACCCTAGACTACTCATAAACATGAGCCGGCTACTAGCCATTTGACGCCTAGCCAACAAATACAAACACAAACATATTAGCATGAAATTTCTGTTTTCCCCCAAACTTGTATTTTGGTGTTCCTTAATCATCAAGAGAATAAAGCAAATTCTATCGATAAACAAGTGATTAAATCCTAAATCCAAACAAGCATGACGCAACCTAGTCCAAGAGCAAACGACGAGACTGTGTAAAAATTTTATTCATGAAACATGCATGTCAATTTCAACAAAATTTAAAATCAGCCCTCTGTTCATCCTTTTCACACCCACATCAACATCTACCTACCTTATGGCATCAGCTTATTATAAGGGATCATGAAAAATGCATGTAATGCAACTATATGAACTCACATACAAAACTCGACACACATGCAAACAGAATGCTCTATATGACAGGTATCATGCATGAAACTAAACTACACATACAAATATGATGCAATATGAATTCCTACATGCCACAAATATATCACAACAACTACTAATTCCCAAATCCACCCCCAAACTTGAAATTTCCAATGCCCTCATTGGAAGTAAATAAGGGAAAAGTAGAAACATACCTACTGACCACCTGGACCACCCTCCTGAGGAGGAGAATCCGGCGGAGGATAGACTCCATGTGCCCCAAAAACAGGCCAATCCACCTGCACTCCACTGGCAGCAAAAGCAGTGCCCAGCGCCTGAGTCAACTCCTGTGCAAAACGGCTCTGAGAATCATACATAGCATCCATGCGGCGCATCAACCTTCTATACTGAGAGGCAACAGGAACATCCTCGGGAACCTGTGGTGGTGGAACAGCACCAGCAACCTGATAACCCAAACCCCTAGGATGTGGAACGCCGCCCGGCCACTCCACCATCCTCGCAATAGTCCCAGAATCAATAGCACCACTCGGCAACTGTATCGGCTCATCCTCAGCCCATCTCACTCCCACCGCCATACACAAACCAGTAACCACCGAACCATATGGAATCCCCCCTGTAGTACTAGCTCTCAAAAACCTCAAGATATTTTGGTTAATCATATAACCAATGTCAATATAAAAACCATTCAGAATCGCCCACAGCAAAATACCTCTCTCCACATTAACCTCGTGCTGATGTGTGGTAGGCAACAAGTTAGCACAGATAAACAAATTCCATGCTCGAGCATACCTGTTCAACGCAGAAGTAGGGAAATGCAAGTGCTCATTACTCCCTGGCTTCATCTTCCACACAGTACCAGGCACACACAACCTAGTCACAATAGCATCCAAGTCAACTTCTGTCCTGGACTTAAAAGTCCAATCCTCAGCACCTGCAGGTCTGGCATGCAAAGCAAGCAAACGGCTGATGGCAGGCGGTGTGTAGTCCACTGTCAAACCCCTAACCACTGAATAACCATTCCGTTCAGCCTTCGCATTCGCATAGAACTCGCGAACAATAGACATCGGAATATCCATAGCCAACTGACAAATAGGCTCCCGACCTCGCAACTGAATCATCGCCACCAGATCTCCATCAGACGGACCAGCTAAAAACATCCTATCTTTGATTACCGTCTTTGACATCAACCTGTTATACTCCGTCCGGGCCTCCACAGAAACAAACTTTTCCCCGGGTCCCTCCGAACTAGAATCGGAATCAGATGAATGATGTCCAATAGAACCACCAGCAAAACGAGTCCTTTTCGGAGCCATTACACAATCTCAAACAAGCAGAAAATATGAACAAATAGCAACCCACAACAACCTCACAACACTTATCCCAAAATACGCAACTACAAATCCGAATAATCAAGAATAATCAAGAAATTACCCACAACGAATCTGTAGGAGAAGTAACACTGCGAATCCAGCCTCCAATCGATGAAAGAACACGAATTCCAAAGCTCCAAAATTGTGGTTTTAGGGTTTATGGGTGTATGTATGTGTATGTATATAAGAGATGTATAAAAATTTTGGGTGAGATATAGGGTCTGATTAACCACGAATTTGGGAATTATAGACTGATCAGAAGTGTTTTTGGGCTGGGTTTAGGGTTGGAAATCGGAATTTGGGCTGAAAAAACTACTCCGAAAATCTCTCTGCACTTCCAGAATTCGACCTAGCGCGGTCGCGCTATATATGTACTACCAGGCAGCGCGGTCGCGCTGTCCCAAATTATTTTTTTTTAATTTTTTTTTATTTTTTTAAGATGAAGATACAAAAAATATACAATAATAATAATATCACATGGGTTGCCTCCCACGAAGCGCTCGTTTAACGTCATTAGCTTGACGTGCTGCTCGGTCGTTACGTTTCTGCCAAATCCACGGAATCTGTTTCACGAACCACTGGATCACCTGTAAAATAATGTTTCAACCGCTGACCATTCACCTTGAACGCCAAATCAGGTGACTTTTCAAAAATCTCAACGGCTCCATGCGGAAATACGGTTTTAACAGTGAACGGCCCTGACCACCTTGACTTAAGCTTCCCAGGAAAAAGCTTGAGGCGCGAATTAAACAACAAAACCAACTGACCAGGCACAAAGACCTTAGGAATCAACTTCTTATCATGCCACCTCTTCACCTTCTCCTTATAAATCTTGTGGTTCTCATACGCCTGAGATCGAAATTCCTCTAACTCATTCAACTGCAATAACCGTTTCTCACCAGCTGCTCTAATATCAAGATTCAACTTCTTAATCGCCCAAAAAGCTTTATGTTCCAACTCCACTGGTAGATGACATGCTTTTCCAAAAACTAACTGATACGGAGACATTCCCAAAGGTGTTTTGTAAGCTGTTCTATAGGCCCAAACAGCTTCATCTAACTTCAAGGACCAATCCTTCCTCGACGGATTCACCACCTTTTCTAGAATTCTCTTGATTTCACGATTAGATACCTCCGCTTGACCGTTTGTCTGGGGATGATATGCTGTAGCAACACGATGTGTCACCCTATACTTCGCCAACAATGCAGTGAATTGACGATTACAAAAGTGAGTCCCCTCATCACTAATAATAGCTCGCGGAGTTCCAAAACGCGTAAAGACCTGTTTATGCAGAAAGTTCAGCACCACCTTAGCATCATTCGTTGGTAAGGCCTTCACCTCAACCCACTTAGAGACGTAGTCCACAGCTAGCAAGATGTACTGATTATTACAAGACGAAACAAAGGGTCCCATGAAATCAATACCCCATACATCAAAGATCTCTACCTCAAGGAGCATATTAAGAGGCATCTCATTCCTCCTAGAAATATTACCAACTTTCTGACAGCGATCACATCTCAAAACAAACTGATGAGCATCCTTAAAAACTGTAGGCCAAAAGAAACCTGCCTGAAGAACACGAGCTGCTGTCTTCTCTCCACCATAATGACCTCCATAAACAGTGGAATGGCAATCTCGCAATACACTTTCAGTCTCGCTATAAGGAATGCAACGTCGAATAATCTGATCAGCACCCTGTTTGAACAAATACGGCTCGTCCCATCGGTACCACTTCACATCATGTAAGAACTTCTTCCTTTGAGCATAAGTTAAATCAGGAGGGATGATGTCACTAACAAGATAGTTCACAAAATCTGCAAACCATGGCTCTTCCACTTGTACCCCTAAAAGCTGCTCATCTGGAAAAGATTCATTAATCAAAGATTTAGCCTGTGAATTTTTACCCTGGTCTTCCAACCTCGAAAGATGATCTGCTACCTGGTTTTCAGTTCCTTTTCTGTCTTTAATCTCCACATCAAATTCCTGAAGCAATAAGACCCATCGAATCAACCTAGGCTTCGAATCCTTCTTTGTCATCAAATATCTGATAGCCGCATGATCTGTGTAGACAATGACTTCCGTGCCAAGTAAATAGGCTCGAAACTTCTCAAATGCATAAACCACAACCAAAAGCTCCTTTTCCGTGGTGGTGTAGTTCAACTGTGCGTCATTAAGGGTTTTACTAGCATAGTAAACCACATGAAATATTTTCTCCTTTCTCTGACCAAGAACAGCACCAACGGCATAGTCACTAGCATCACACATTAGCTCGAATGGCTCACTCCAATCTGGTGCAGTAATAACAGGTGTGGTAGTCAACTTCTTCTTCAAAAGCTCGAAAGCATCAAGACAAACTTCATCAAAATTGAAAGGAACATCTTTCTCCAAAAGATTGCACAAGGGTTTAGAGATCTTCGAAAAATCCTTTATGAACCGACGATAGAACCCCGCATGACCAAGAAAGCTGCGAATGCCTCTAACAGAGATCGGAGGAGGAAGCTTCTCTATAGTGTCAATTTTTGCTTTGTCCACCTCGAGTCCCTTACTAGAAACCTTGTGCCCAAGAATGATCCCTTCTTGCACCATAAAGTGACATTTTTCCCAATTCAGCAACAGATTAGTCTCCACGCATCTCTTCAAAACCAGACCAAGATTATGTAAGCACTCGTCATATGAAGAACCAAACACTGAGAAATCATCCATGAAAACTTCCACATTGATACCAATCATGTCTGAAAAGATAGCCATCATACACCTCTGAAAAGTGGCTGGAGCGCCACACAGTCCGAACGGAACTCGTCTGAATGCAAAGGTGCCAAAGGGACATGTGAATGTAGTCTTCTCTTGATCCTCAGGTGCAATGCAAATCTGATTATATCCAGAATATCCATCAAGAAGACAATAGTACTCGTGGCCTGCCAACCTGTCTAACATATGATCCATAAACGGAAGAGGAAAGTGGTCTTTTCTCGTGGCTTTGTTCAACTTGCGATAGTCCATGCAAACTCTCCACCCTGTAACGGTGCGTGTAGGGATGAGCTCGTTCTTCTCATTAGCAACAACTGTCATACCCCCCTTCTTCGGCACACACTGTACCGGACTCACCCAAGAACTGTCTGAAATAGGGTAGATAATACCAGCATCAAGCCACTTCAAGATTTCCTTCTTCACCACTTCCTTCATAATAGGATTGAGACGACGCTGTTGCTCCATAGTAGGCTTGCAATTCTCCTCTAGCAGAATTTTATGCATGCAATACGAAGGACTGATGCCCTTGATGTCTGCTATAGTCCATCCAATAGCTGTCTTGAACTGTCTCAGTATCCTCAAGAGCTTCTCCTCTTCACTATCTGTCAAGTTAGCGGCAATGATAACAGGCAAAGTAGATGCTTCTCCCAAAAAGGCATACCTCAAATGCTCTGGTAGCTGTTTAAGCTCAAGTGTAGGAGCTTCCTCAATAGATGGTTTGAGACGACTTTGTGACTTTTTAAGCTCCTCCAGCCCAAGTGACTCAACTGGCACTTCAAAATTCTTTCTCCACGGAATTGCCCTTAACTGCTGAATTTGCTCTTCTCTGTCTTCATCTTCAACTACAGAATCTCCTAACAAAGCTCTCTCTAATGGATCAGCCAACAGTAACTGATCAAAGTTCAACTTCACTGACGACTCCACCAAGTCCACCTGACAACATTCCTCATCATCTGAAGGTAGCTTCATTGCATTGAAAACATTGAAGGTAACATCCTGATCTTGCACCCGCATCGTAAGCTCCCCCTTCTGAACATCAATCAAGGTACGGCCCGTAGCTAGAAAAGGTCGTCCTAAGATGATAGGAATCTTCTTATCTTCTTCAAAATCAAGAATCACAAAATCTGCTGGAAAGATGAGTTTATCAACCTTGACCAAAACATCTTCAACGATACCCCTCGGATATGTAATAGAACGATCAGCTAACTGTAGAGAGATGTTGGTAGGTTTAGGATCTGGAAGACCAAGCTGCATGAAAACTGACAATGGCATGAGATTGATACTAGCACCCAAATCACACAAACACTTGCTAAAAGACAAATTCCCAATGGTGCACGGAATAGTGAAACTGCCTGGATCCTTTAGCTTCGGTGGTAGCTTCTGCTGTAAAACGGCACTGCACTCTTCTGTTAATGCTACTGTATCCAATTCTTCAAGTTTCAACTTCTTTGAGAGAATACCTTTCATAAACCTTGCATAGCTCGGCATCTGCTCCAATGCTTCAGCAAAAGGGATATTGATTTGAAGCTTTTTGAATACCTCCAGAAACTTGCCAAACTGTCTGTCATTCTTCTGCTTCTTCAATCTACCAGGATATGGAGGAGGGGGAAAGATTTTCACGTTTTCTGTAGACTTCTTTGGAGAAACTTCCTTAGCAGAATTTTTAGGATTCTCCACCTCGCTAACCAACTGCTCAGCTACTCTATCAGTCTGGACTTGCTCCTTATCTGCAGTAGGTGCCACATGTTGCTCTTGAACTTCTTCTTCTTCAATGGCTGAATTTTGATTACCCGTCACCTTACCCGATCTCAAAGTAACTGATTTGACATGCTCTTTGGTTTCCCTCTTGCCTGGATTGGCTTTAGTGTCACTCGGAAGAACTCCAGATGGTCTGTTCAACAGAGCACTAGCAAGCTGCCCGATCTGACTTTCCATGATCTTCATAGATGCCCCCTGACTTTTTACTATCATCCTCAACTCCTCAAGCTCAGCTTTTTCATTAGAAGATTGACCAGCATTCCCCTGAGATTGTTGCTGGAAACCTGGAGGCTGAAACTGTTGTCTGGGCTGGTACTGCTGCTGAAATCCTTGATTGAATTGCCTAGCTCCGAATTGCTGTTGCTGCTGATTACCACCTTGATTGTTACTCCAACTGAAATTTGGATGGTTGCGGTTATTCGGATGATAGGTGGCTGGAACTGGCTGTTGTGGCCTCTGGAAGTTACTCACAAATTGTGCCGATTCAGAAGATATGGCACATTGAGTTGTATCATGTGCGCCCGCACATAACTCACAAACACTAGCTACCTGCTGAACTCCCATATTAGCCAAAGAATCGACCTTCATTGACAAAGCCTTCAACTGAGCTGCAATGGCTGTAGCTGTATCAATTTCAAGAACACCTGCTACCTTGCCTTGAGATAACCTCCCTGTAGGATTCTGATATTCATTAGCAGCCATCATCTCGATCAATTCATAAGCTTCTTCATAACTCTTGGCCCACAAAGCTCCACCTGATGCTGCATCTAGCATAGGTCTCGACTGTGCACCCAACCCATTATAAAAACAATTGATTATCATCCAATCAGGCATCCCATGATGTGGACACTTCCTTAGCATCTCCTTATATCTCTCCCAAGCCTCGCATAGAGATTCTCCAGACTGCTGTGAAAACTGAGTGATAGCATTCCTGATAGCTGCTGTCTTCGCCATGGGAAAGAATTTGGTGAGAAATTTCTGTGCAAGATCTTCCCATGTAGTGATAGAACCTGCTGGTAAAGAGTGTAACCAACTCTTCGCCTTGTCCCTCAGAGAGAATGGAAATAGCCTTAACTTAACAGCATCCTCAGACACCCCGTTGGTTCTGAAGGTATCACAGATCTCTATGAAATCTCGAATATGCATGTTGGGATCTTCGGTAGGAGCACCCCCAAACTGAACTGAGTTCTGGACCATCTGTATAGTGCTAGGCTTGATCTCGAAGGTATTAGCTGCGATTGCTGGTCTGACAATACTCGATGCAATGTCATTGATCTTTGGCTGCGAGAAATCCTTAAGAGCCTTAGTTGTTGCTGCTGCTGGTTCTCCCATATTTTCTACAACTTGAATCACTGGAACTTCTGTTTCTGTTTCTTCTTTATTTTCCAGCTTCTCCTTATTCGCTTGAGAACGCGTTCGCATACACGCTCAAGTACCTGAGAACACAAAACAACACAAAAACTATTAGTAACCGATCCGAGTCAATGAACTTTAACGACCACAGATGTCAAGCACATAAACTATAACAAATCCCCGGCAGCGGCGCCAAAAACTTGTTAGCACAAAATCACGCAAGCGTACGTGTTCACAAGTAATATAGAATGAAGTAGAGTTCGTTCCCACAGAGATTGTATAATTTAGTTCTTGTACCTAAGCATCAATGTATGATTATCGTTCAATGCTAAGACAATAAGCAAATTGGTTTTGATTATCTAAAATTAACTAATAAGAATTAATTAACAACTAAATTAATAACTAATTGATTTCAAATTACTTATGAGATGGAAAACATGGGATCCTAACTTCAATACAAACTTCCTTTAGAGATCATGCCCTTTTATCAACACATGTGGTGGTTACGATAACTAATCGGACAACACGAAATAAGTATACGCTACCTTTCAGTACACGCACACCAATCTACACAATATCCACAAAAGATAGAAATCATGCAAGCACCAGTTATGCTTAGACCCTATATGTCTATAGAATTTGAAAGCATAATGGTTGAAGATCAAGTATCCATAAGATTACATAAGGTAGCATGAGACGGTTAGAAACACACCACAAACATGAATAACATTCATGGACTTATGCTAGCATGGCAAGTTCTAAATCAAAAGATTCACTGTCGCTTCACTTAAGATTAACAAGATAGATGTTAGCTACGCATCTATATGAATTAAATACAACCATGCAAGGATATCGTAAATTCACCACACATATATCAAGTTAGGCAATCAACATCTAAATTCCGTAAGTAAATCCGCTAGGACCCCATGACGGCGATTAGTTCATAATCGAAACGTTCGTCATCATGGGGTTTGATGAAAACATGATAAAGATGAAGAGAATAATAATGAATAAACCAATGTTAACAAAGTTATGGAACAAAATCGAGTAATGCTCAAGCATCCAAAAGATACGCCTAGTAAGAATACAAGAAAACTATGTCTAGATCTTCTTGTTGTCACGATCCTCGCCTTGGCTTCTCAATCTCGTGCTAGAAAGTGTGTATGTAATGTGAAGTAATCTGATCTCTGGTGTTGGTGTGTTAAATCTGACCCCCAAGCATGTGTATTTATAGCTCAATATTGCCTCTTCTCCAAACAATTGCCGTTCTTGAGTAGGAATTGAATTTGACAATTTCCATCTTTAAATATGATATAGATTGCAACTTCCCTTGTCAAATAAGGCTTCTGGACTATTCCCACCGTCCAAGAATATTTCCATGACGAATAGGAGAAGAAAACGGCAACTTTCCTCTTTGAAATCAGATTTGGAACAAATTCTGGCGGTTCAGTATTCTCCTAGCGCGGTCGCGCTATGCTAGAGTGTTAATGTGGCGCGGTCGCGCTGTGCCAATTCTGCCAATTTCCTTCGCGCGGTCGCGCTTCCTCACAATACAAAACCAGCGCGGTCGCGCTATACAGCTTCTGTTTCTGCAGAATGTTTGTTTAGAGCCTATTTCGCCACGCACCGTTTTACGCCACAATCACTTCTGTTCCAGGAGTTACAAAACACCATAAACACCTGCAAAAACTATATTCCTGCACAAACTCCACAAAACATGTTAAACCACACAAATACTCGAGAATTCAGCGATCAATTCAAGCCAAAATAGAATGATCCAAATGGATAAAAATCCACTTATCAGCGACCTTTTGAGCGAGTGCTGGCGACCATCCCCGAGGTAGTGACAAGCGAAGGGGCTTAGTAGATTTATGTAAATTAAGTGTGTAAGTTGTAATAAACTTTAGTTGTTGAAGTGCTTCCTGTAGAAGCTTTGTTCAACAATGTACTTAGTAAATTCTGGGCTTGTAATAACTGTTAACTTTAAAACTTTTAAATATTGTGGATGTTGTTCTGTGAGCATATGACTGGTGTGTGTGTGTATTAGTGTGGGGTTAACTGCTTATTTAAAAAAAAAAGACTACAGAGATATTGATATTGATCGGAAATTGGACCTTGACGGCCCGGATCCTTGACCCCGGATCCCGGGGCGTCACACACATCGCTCAGGGTGCGCCCCCAATGAGACTCAACGTGATGAAGAAAGACTTTGCAAGCTTGAAGGATAGTTTAGTGGCGACTATCTAAGGATGGTACTTCTTGAGCATCAGAAGAACGAGAAGTACTTGGAATCGAGGCCCCGTGATCCACAGCGCGCGCCTCCTGATTGCAGGTCGAGGCCTCTTGGACATGAGCGAGCCCTTCCTCGAGATGGTGATCCACAACGCGCGCGCCCTGATCACAAGTCAAGGCCCCTTGGATATGAACAAGCCCTTTCTCAAGGTGATGCTGGAAGAAGAAGTAGCTGAAACCATGCAGATTGGAGGATGGAGAAGTATCAAGGAGAGAGGCGACTTCAGAACAAAGTGGGCGCGATAGATCTCCTCGTATCACTTAAATTCCTTTAAGTACTTGTAGTAAAGTGAGGTCGAGGGCGCGCCCTCCCTCTAAATTAAATAATCAAGGAGGTTCTCAGGAGAATCCACGACCTCAGGGGAATCCATAGATTGAAGAAAATCCACAAGCTCAAGGTCAAAAGGAATAAACTCAGACTCAAGAGGTAGTTCTTACATAACTTCATGCCGAAGATCCAGAATATGCTCAGACGACAGCTCAACCTCCACCCTTGAGGGGACAATTGTGCCACAAAATGTTGAAAATATTCCAGGTGTGAGCATTTTTAATGTCGTCGACTTGAAGAGGCTTCTTTCTCACTTGGATGGAGGAACGATATCTGTTCCGACACAAACTCTTTTTCCATTTTCAACGAAGATGTCGTCTTCTGGCAGTAACTTTCAGTGAGAATGCTTAGCAATGTTTTCAAAAGCTTTGATCTAGAGTGATTACCTATTGGGAGACGATGAGGACTTTGTTCTTAGCCAAGTTCCAAGCAGCAGTGAAGTATGCTCCTCCCGTTACAACTCTGGCCAACATCAAGTAGAAAGAAGGAGAAAGTCTTCAATCTTACCTCAAAAAGATTCAATGCAGAATCCGCTTTAGTTAGAGGAACAATCGATGAAAGTTCATAGCACTTGAGAGTTTCTTGATAGCTGGTTTGCAAGTAGAGACGGATTTCTGGAAGCGTCTTTAAGAAAGGGATTCAGCTATGTTGGTTGATGTTTTTGCACAGGTTGAATCTTTTAAGATAGTGGAGCAACCCTTGGCAGAAAATCGGAAGACAGAAGCTCAGGAAACACTAAGGGGAAGATTACAAGTCATGTATATCGTACTGGAATCGGCGATAACAGAGTGAATGCAACTAGTGTTGGAAGAGAATGAGGAACTCCATATACATATTCTTACGATCAAAGGACAAATAATTACACTCCGTTGGCAACTTCGATTGAACACATCTTTGAGGTGAACAAGAATATAGGGCTTTTTAAGAAGCCAACTCCTCTATCAGCCTGGAAAAGCAAGGATAAAAAGAAGCAGTGAGTACTATGAGTCGACAAGTCACAATACTCATGAATGTCATCAGCTGAAGGATGAAATTAAAGATCTGATCGAGGAAGGATACTTGACCGATTGGATTGTCAGAGAAGTCAAGAAGCATAAGGAGAATCCTGAAAAGAAGAATGGAGGGCACCGTGATGATGACAAAATTGAGGAGAAGAAATTTGCCAAGGAAGAAAGTATACACACTATCTTTGGAGGACATCACTTGGGGGGTGATAGCAACAATGCTTTGGAAAGATATGTTTGAGAAGCAAGATATACCTCTCACCGATGTGAATAGCATGGGGTTAAGGCCACCTAAATTGTTCAAGGGGGAGTGTGCAGATATCACTTGTACTGAAGATGAGGCATGTGTTCATCAGATTCGGGCAATGGAAGTTCGGGGAATATTCTATATTACAATACCTACAAGAAGGTGTGGCTTCCGGACAAAGACATGGTAGCAGAGAATGCACAAATTTATGGTTTTTAGTAGAAGTTGTCAAAATGATGGGTGCAATCAGGTTACCGTAACTCTTAGAGAAGGTTCTTTCCCAATAACTCAAGTGATGGAATTCATGGTTTTGGGTCAGGAGTCAGTTCATAATGCCCTAGTAGGGCGCCCCTTGTTGAAGGAAATGAAGGTTTCAGGAGGCAAAGAAATGGAAGGCGCGCCCTCATTGAAAGAAACTATGAAGGAATCATGAACATCAAGGGAAAAATTCATGCTCGTCATTTTATTCAAGAACCAGAAGATGAGGAGGCGTCCACCCAGAGGGTGCGCCCTCAGATAACTCGACTTAGATGACTTTCAAGAAGGGATTATAGAAGAGCTTGAAGAAGAAAATTCTGATGATATCAAATCAATTAGTAATAGAGGTAAGCAGATCGTGGGAAGAAGAATGTTTTTGGAAGGCCTGGCGAATGCCCTTGTTGAGGAAGATTTCCCTCTTAAAGAGGACGCGCCTCCAGGGATGAAGCATCGACTGAAGACCCCTCGAAGTTTTGATTTTGATCTTGATTCAAGAACGCCTCAATCGGTGGAAAAGACTGGTTCAACAGAAGATACAATCTTAGTTTTGGCAGATTCTAGGGACCCAATGGTCATGTGTCATCACTTGAATATAGATCCTGATAGGAAGGGTATAAGGCAGAAGCGATGTCTGATAAGTGAGGAAGAGATATTACATTGAAGGAAGAAGTTGATAGATTGTTAAATGTTATGGCTTGATTAAAGAGTCTTACTACCTAGAGTGGTTAGCTAACCCGGTTCTCGTTAAGAAGCCTAATAGGAAATGGAGGACTTGTGTAGATTTCACTGATCTGAACAAGGCTTGCCCTAAGGATAATTTTCCTCTTCCTCGAATTGATCATTGGAATGCCCTTTGGCTTGATTAATGCGGAGGGAACTTGGCAAGGATTGGTGGACATGATGTTCAAAGATTTGATTGGAAAGACCATGGAAGTGTATGTGGACGACAGCTGAAGATATCCGTACGCCTTAATATCATAAAGTGCGCCTTCTGTAAATATATATGTATATATTTAGCTTTAGTGCGAGCCCTGTGAGAGGTTTACACTTGTGCATATTATCTCTTGTTTCTTACGCCGAGTAAGCTCATGTAAGCTTAGAGATATGGTGCATTTGTGTTATTCCTCTGTGAAGAAGTTAAAACTAGAGTTGTCCAGGAGATAAATTTTGGATTGAAAACATTAAGGACGCGTCCTCTACATAGAATCTTGAAGATAAGAGGAATGAGGACGCGCCCTGAAGAAGAAAAGCTACAAGAATTTTGGTGTTGTTTAAGATTGAAATTCCATGTTTCATCTTTGATTTTACATGGAATTGGGGGGTAGTTGTTATGCCCAAAATTCGGTTCGGGTATTCTAAAATGGATTCGGGTCAGATACGGGTTCAATTTGGGGATTTTCAGGATAAATTAGGGTTTTGATAAAGATTTTGAGAAGGAGGACGCGCCCTCACTTCCTATATGTGGAGGGCGCGCCCTGAGAAGCATAAAGGCAGAATGAAGACAATTATCAACAGGTTTCACAAAGATTATTGAAGAATTCCCTCCTATCGTATCTCAGGAGGGGGATGTCCGTCGCAGAAGGCCTCCAGGGGTATGCCTGGATATAAGGACCCATCTTAGACACTAAGGGCGCGCCCTAAGGTGGAAAGATGGGGACTTTCTGGTGGGTGCTTTGGGAGCTCTGTTCCTGTAGCCAACGGGCGCGCTCTCATTGGGGAACTTTGGAGTAATCCTGCACTTTGCACCCAAAAGCCCTGTTCTGCTATCTGGTGGGTGCTTCTCATTCGGGGGATAGGGATGCGTTCTGCACTTGGGGTAAACCATGGCTATACCTGCATCCTTGAAATCAAGAAATAGCGGTAGCGGATAGGACTAGTCCTCGACGGGGGAAGTTTCCTTATCCGTGAAGTCTTGAGATCTTGGAGGAGCCTTGAGCCTTTGTGGTTAGGCCTCATAGTAGAACATTCCGGATGCTGGACCGATAATCCAAGCCCAATTGGGTTTCTTGCTCTCCAAGAACTACGTGGGCTTGATCCTCTATAAATGCAGAGGTACATAAGCAAATTGAGGGGGATGGAAGCGAAGAGTTTTACGAACCACCACCAAAACCCTCTCAATCTCAGCCCCCCAATTTATCACAATCACCACACTCCGGTGACTTATCCGGCGAAGAACCACCGTCATAGATCTTGATTCCGACGATAGACCTCAAACTTTTTTGTTACCAAATTCCTCCGTCAACAGTTTTTAGTTTCTCTCTCGAACAATAGTTATTATAAATGATGTATAATATCTTGTCATTGCTGAACACTTTCATTTTTAACTTCAAACAATTATCAAAGACTTTATTTTCTACTAACGGAATCTAATTTTGAATATTTTTTTAAACAAATTTCAACAAATGTTAATGAAATTATATTTTAAATTAACAAAACTTATACTATAACAATATTGGTCAAAACTTGGAACATTATCTTTCAATTATCTAAAGAAGCCATTAGTAAGATGCCTTGTTGAAAGGAGGACTTTATTAATTACGTGTCTTAAAAGTCTTTAACTTCAGGTTAAACCAAAAGTAGACTAGAAGTATTATGAAACTCTTTTAGATTTCTCTGATACGGCAGTGTAGAGCATCAAATCCACTAATCCATGTGTCTCATTTTCAAAGTATTCCAGCAGCATTTACATATTCAACGGGGTCACGACAGGTTCATAGCAACAAGTTGCTGGTAGAGTTCAAAGCAACAAGAAATCTTTCTGTTGCATTACGAATTTAATGGCCTACAGAAAAGGAAAAAAAATTAAACCTTCCTTGCCTTCAACCAAAAAATTAAATCCCTCTAACCCTCTTCTTGCAGGGCTGTCTGATCAACAATCTAATGTCTGGGTTACTTGTTGCTCGCAAATCAATTCCCGCAACCTGTTGCTTTTCACCAATATCCTATGCATATATGAACATTATTTGGCAAAATAATTCAAAATGTCATTGCTTCCTTTCCACTAAACTTCACTGACAACAATATTACATGCTCATATAGCTTGAATCCTGTACATGTGTACATGAATACTACAATTTATATATACAGGGAGAGTCCTGAGCATTAACATCTTTCTCCTCAGTCAGGTTAGTTATCTGCATGAAAGATGTTACGCTTGTCATACATCCCGCACCTTGAGATTAACATCTGAGAGAGAGAGAAGTGGTGTCCTTGGGCTTAGTGGACCGCTGGTGAACCTGCCAACCAGGATCTTAAAACAGGGCAAAAACAATAAATAGAGCGCTGCCAAGATAATAGGTGCAGCAACAAGCCACCCCAATATCTGCAAAGCCAGCGAACAATGATGCTTTAGTAATATCAAGAAAATGTACATTAGAAGAAAATTACAAAACAAACATAAGAGCAAGTTTTTAGGACTTGATAAATGATTACAAAGTTACAAATATGGTGGACGAAACAGAAAACAATAAAAATCTAATAATCCCACAAAGTGAAGACAAATCCTACCCATCACGGTGATTGTAATTGTTATTCCCGGAATGGATCATGTGGTCATGATAAAGCTATGCAGCAGTACAGCAGGTAACTTGGTGGAGAGTTAAAAAAAAGCATTAATAAAGATTGAGGTGGGCATATATGATGTAGTTTCTACTAATTCTGAGGAGATGGCAACTGGAATTTGGGATCATACTGTCACTCACTGTGGTAAAACATATTTTAATGCAATAATTTGTCTTCGCCAAAAACATTATATATAATGTCATTAATCTAATTATTTTTTGTATGCTTTCCCTTTTTAATAATCCGTACCAAGTATATGATATCAGATCAATCCGAGTTCTCAAAACTTTAATTGAGCAGTGTAAAAGACAATGGAAACCTATGTCAATTATTATGGCTTGAGTAGGTGTCCAACATTAATCAATGCGGTGATAAACACGTTTCATTCATACAATTGAACTGGCTATAACCGACTCAAAAGTATACTGGAAAAGATTCAAATCCAAATCTGACATTCCTCAAAGCTACTGTATATAGTTAAAATATATTTCCATATACTTTTGTCACATTTCTTCTACACTAGATCTCTGCTACTTCAACTCCTTCAAGTTTGGCTTCTATACCAGCATCGACACTCGACACATACAGAATCCATACCCGATTCTTTCTTCTGCAGTGGGACACAATTTACTTGGGTTATGACAAAGCTTAACCAGAAACTAAAAACCCTGAAGTGGAGCCTGGTTTCGTAGAGCTTTTTCGATTTCGATTGCAGAACCATAATTTTTCACAGAAATTTAATTCTTTCTTTCCAAGTCAAACTACCCTCCAATTCACCTCTTCCTATCTTTCTTCTCAAACCAACTACTTCCTGACACCTTAGGACTAATAAAAAGTATCCAGCTGGAACCTCAGAGGAGAAGATATTGTTTAATTTCAAGATTCCAACATTAATTTCAATTATTGTGCTTGTGATTATTCACTTTATTTCACTTATTAAACTCTTACTTCGCAATAAAAATACTATTCATGTATAAAATTAGAATCAGATGAGGCAAACTGATTACCAGGGCACTTAACTGTGTCCAATCTGTGGACAGGACGACAGGTTCCTGTGTCGCCAATTTTTTATAACCAAATTTCGGTATCTAAAACTTAGACCCAATTTGTGTTCAACACTCCGTTTTAAAGCCCAAAGAACATATCCCTTAATTAAAAAAAAGATGTGCTTCGTAATAATTTAATGGACATTTCAAATGTTATAACTTAGACCTAGATTTTAAACCTCCTTTCCTATCGAGTGTTACATAGCCAACAGAGTTGCTGGAATGGTTTTTTCAAAAAAAAAAAAAAAGGCAGACACATATACCTAAAAGTAATAATCGGATGAGCAAGGAAACATGAATACACTAAAAACTTGAACAAACAAATAGCTTACTTACCGCAAGGAAGATGCTTTGAAGGATCTCTTGTGAAGCTTGTCCTTTCAAAATCATCTTCAAAGCATCAGATGTCAAGGGGAAATGATCGGCACTAGTAAGATACTCGCCAAGGCGTAAGAAAGGTATTATCAAACTAAACAAAACACCAATAGCTATTAGAACAGCCATATGCAAGATAGATCATGCATGCAACAATCAGTATCACAGAAACACAAGTGATAGAACCACACGATGCATATAGACTATATCATATGGACTGGGAGGAGAGAACTTTATGGTGTCCAAGTGTCAGACAGACTTTCTCGTTCTCCTATAACAAATAAGAGTATAGGACACTGCAATGCAGTTTAAAACTATCACAACTCTATGTGCATATACATTGAAATAAGATGAAGAGTAGCTTTGGCAATAATTTTTTTACTAAACTTTAGTGAAAAATAGTTAGGCATCTGGAGTTGAATACAAAACAGGAACATACTGATAGTAATTCATGTTTTATTAATTACAATAAACTTGGTGAAAGGTAGCAGCTTAACAGGCTTATATGTTCAATTTCATAGTATTAAAGAAGTTGCTGGCTACAAAATTACTCATTATTTAATATAGCCGCATCAAACTGATAGGTGAAAACACGGCCAAATTTCCACATCTAACTCATGCACACTTTGTAATGGTAAGAACGGTCCTACCCTCAGACATGTACAATGACATATAGATTATGCCCAATTTATGTAGTTGACTTCTGTTAAAATTTTCAATCCTAGCAATTACACAATTGATGGTCAGTTGGTCCCACCAGATGTTTAATTGTAAAAGTGAGAATAAGAAGTTCAAATCAGGTGACAAGTGCAAATAGTGTTCATCATTCCTGATTTTATAAACATCTATTCTTTTACAACTCAAATTGACTATATTTTCAATGCATACAAGATAATTGAAGTGCTAACTTGCTATATATTGTTGTGCATCATTTTAATTTGAATATTTAAGCTAAATTCCTTTCAGAGTTGTTTTCATTTTTCATCTCCCTAATTTAACTGGACTTGGCTTGTTTAAAACAAATAAATCATACGTGAACAATAAACTGTGAGTATGTCATTACAGTATCACAAACAATAGTATTGAGAAGTGCTATTGCAGATTTACCTTAACTCAATTGGAGTAGCAATACAATTAGCCATTATTACAGTTGGAGCATTGCAACGAGATCCAAGTGCCGCAATTGCAAGCCCACAAAGAAATACAGTTACCCCTGTTAATTAAGAATATTAAGTTCATAAATGACAGGATTCAGAGAACTAGAAAGTAAATGCAACACCCCAGCCCCACTTTGAAACATGTGGGGTAATTTGTTCGATATAAAACCTAAACTTTTCAATGCACCAAAATCAGGATCTTTTAAGGGACTGTCGCTGGCATTTGTTGGCTACCCGTGTTGGATGTGTTTGGGTTAGCGGACTTCGGGTTTATTTAGCTCTTTCCAAGACCGACAGTTGACTAGAAGTCAAAATCTAGTTACTAGGCCTCTTTGCACACCCAATTAAAGTGTTTTCAGATTCTTTATACAGTTGAACAGTTGGTTATAAACTTATAATTCAAGCAAATCACCACCATGCAAAAACAATTATCTCATTCTCTGTACTCTTATCCACCAGATGAACCTCCCTTACTTTAAAACTTGTGGCAATCAGAATTTTCTAAAAGTTTAGTATGCTAAGAATATGAACCTATATTACATTGACTTCCGAGTATAAGCACAAACTCCATCCACTGATCTCCCTAAGAGGCTAAGACTTCCTACTTCCTAGTATAAGCACAGCCTCCATCCCCTGATCTCCCTAATCTTTCCCATTGCAAAATCCAGAGATTTAACTACAATACAATTTATCAAATTGAATAATACGACCATGGCGAGAGGTCTAGATCGAAGTTGTAATCCTCTATTAAATAAGAATACTGATCGCACATGGACAAATATCACAGACACGTAAATAAAGAACTTACCGCAGATGGGAAATACTCCGAAAGTAATGCCAACAGCGGCTGAAAATGCCAATTCACTAGGTTCAGCACCCCTAATGAAACAGAAAAAGATTTCCATGCCCATTAAAATGCATAAGGAGTTCATTTTCAAATCAACTGTTTGAAGAAAAACGGAACTCATAGTTACTGTTTCTTAGCTCAACAATGTTCTAAATGATGATCCTGATATACTAGAATACAATATATTTTCTATATATTGAATTCTTCACTAACAGTAGCCTATATATTGAATTCTAGCCGATTCTTAAAACACAGAAAAAAGAAAGATAATATAAAGCATTTCATAAATGCTCCAAAAAAAACATTTAACAATCATAATAAAAACTCAAGTTAGCATTTTATGTTTGCACAGAAACTACATGTAGAATCAGATCATTAATTTATTACCAAAACATTCTAACTACATCAGTCACAAAATACAATAATACAAAAAGTCAGCAATGTTTACAAGTAAATATGATCCTAAAAATTTCTTAAAACTTGAAGCATCACAATAAATCATCATAGTCATGTAATCATGATATATATACTGAAATGAACTCTCTCCCTCTCTCCCTCTCTCTCTCTCTCTCTCTCTCTCTCTCTCTCTCCCCTTTCCTCTCTCTCTCTCTCTCTCTCTCTCTCTCTCTCTCCCTCCATCCCTCTCTCTCTCTCACACACACACATACACACGAAAAGAGAAAGAAATACCTCTGGAGGACGACAAGAAGCGGGTCAAAGAATTTTTCTTGCAACCAAGAACCAGTACCTGATCCTATTCTTTTCAAAGAATTCCACATTTCTGGAAAATTCTTCAATCAATTTGCAAAATGAAATTTCTTGTAATGGGGTTTACTAAAAAGTGATCTTTAACTTGTGGCGTGGGTGTAATCAAAATCAAAACTTTATGAATAACAGATTGATGGGTGCAATCAAATCATCAAAAAGTCAAGCTGAAAGCAACCCTCTTTGCCTTTTGTATGATTCACAATATTTTAATAAGTAATTTGCAATGTCGACAGATTTAAAAGGTGGGTAGAATTAAATGCTAGTATATATGATGATCTTATTTATTTATGACGGTGGGTGTTTTGTATGTACATTTGATCCGGTCGGTTGGTTCTTGACTTTTGCTTCATTTCTGTTTTACCTTGATTAAGTGTGTGTGTTTTTTAGTCGTGTTCCCAAAATAGCGCAATCTTAAACAGATTGTCAAACGTAATCCATTTCAAGATACTAAACTTAAATTCCAATAAATCTACAATTTTTATTTTGAAAAATCATTTTCAAAGTTTCTTAGTAGAAAAATGTTGAAACACTCGTATCATTTTATAATGCAATTCCGTATAATATATACTAACTTAAAACCCGTGCGATGCACGAATTTTTTTTAATATTTATGAATTCTTTTCACTAATTTAAATTATTTTTTTAAAACATGAATTTTGGAGGCTTAAACTATTATATGAGATTATTTGATAATAATTATATAAATGTTATACGTGATATTTATAGAAAAAGAGAGATTTTAGTTAGAAAATATAGAGAAGATGATAGGTTTTAGTTAAAAAAGGTAATCGGTTAATTGTTAGTAATTATAAAATTATTATTTCATTTTATTAGATAGAGTACCCGTGATATTATTGGAAAAAGAGAGAATTTAGTTAGATAAAATTAAAAAAGTAACATGTTCTAGGTAAAAAAGGTAATTGATTAGTTTATAGTAATTATAATTTAATTACGTTAGTTTACTAAATACAATTGCTCGTCATATTTTTAAAAAATGAGAAATTAATATTGTCCGTGATATTTTTGTTAAAAGAGAGATTTTAGTTAGAAAATATAGAAAAGATGATACGTTTTAGCTGAAAAAGGTAATTGGTTAATTATTACTATTATGATATTATTAGTTTATTGTATTAAATAGAACCGTCCGTGATATAATTGGAAAAAAAAAAAGAGATTTTAGTTAGAGAAAATAGGAAGGTAACGTAAAAATTAAAAAGGTGACATGATTTATGTGAAAAATGTAATTGATTAGTTTACAGTAATTATAATTTAATTATGTTATTTTATTGAATAAAATTGCTCATAGTATTTTTGGAAAATGATAAATTAATGTTGCCCGTGATATTTCTAGAAAAAAAGGAAATTTAATTAGAAAAAATAGAAAAGATGATATGTTTTAGCTGAAAAGGTAATCGTTTAATTATAAGTAATATACTATTATCATTTTATTTTTATTAAATAGACACGCCCGTGATATAATTGGAAAAAGAGAGGTTTTGGTAAGAAAAAAGGTAACGTGTTTTGGTTGAAAAAGGTAACTGTCCATTATATAATTGGGAAAAGAGAGATTTTAGTTAGAGAAAGGAGAAAAGTTAACGTGTTTTGGTTGAAAAGGGTAATTGATTAGTTAATAGTAATTATAATATAATTATGTTATTTTATTAAATAAAATTGGTCGTATTGTTTTTTAAAAAAGAGAAATTTTAGTTAGATAAAATGTAAAGAATATTGTTTTTTACTTGGAAAAGGAAATTATTTAACTATTGAAAATAGAAAAGGTAATATATTTAACCTGAAAAAAGAAATTGATTAATAAAGGAGAAATTTTTGTTAGATAAAATATAAATGATATTGTATTTTACCTGAAAAAGAAAATTATTTAGCTATTGAAAAATAGAAATGTTTAACCTGAAAAAGGAAATTGATTAGTAGGATGAATTTTATCAGTAATTGAGTAAGGGTAAATAAGTAAAATCAACAGGTACCGTACCGTACCGACCGACCAACCGACAGACCGACCGACCGACCAAACTTTTAATGTTTCGGCTTTTATATAATAGTATAGATATGTGGTTTATTTTTTGTAAAATAAAATTTTATATGTATTTTAATTTATATTTTCATTTTTAGAAGGTGTTAACAAACTTTTTAGGAAGGTGTTAACCAACTGACCAACCAACCAATTATACCTTGTTTCGCTTATAATAGTATAGTATAGATTTTTTGTAAAATAAAATTTTATATGTATTTTAATTTATATTTTCATTTTTAGAAGGTGTTAACAAACTTTTTAGGAAGGTGTTAACCAACCGACCAACCAACCAATTATACCTTGTTTCGCTTATTTTTTTGAAAAAATGCACTTGCATATATATTAAATTTCTTCAGAAATCAAATTACAAAGGATAAATTCAGGAGCAGTATCCAACCACTCCATACGATCTGTCATAGAACAAGCAGCCTGTGCTAACAAATGGGCTACTGTGTTCGCGGATCGATGTTCAAAAACTACTAACACTTCCTGAAAGTGTTTAAGAATATCACGACAATCCTCTATGATGGTATGAAAATTCGAGTTCCCTCCATTACTATGCACTGCTTCAACCACTATCTTAGCATCCAGCTCAAATACACACTTGGAGCTTCTCCATTCACGAACCCAGGACAATGCTTCCTTAAGGCTTAGCGCCTCAGCTTCTCTAGGTTGCCACCCTCCTCGAATCTTAGCACTACGAGCACGGATAAAACGACCCATATCATCCCGAACAATACATCCAGCTCCGATATAACCTACCTGATCATGACACGCAGCATCGATATTGATTTTTACCCACCCTTCCTGAGGTCTACACCACCGTTTGTTTATACTGCATTTCCTTCCTTTACCACCCTCACCTACTTCTTGACTCCGTTGCCATTCTTGCACCAGACTCATCGCCATCGACTTAACCCCGAATGCTGATATACTTTTCCTATCCCACACCCATGAATTCCGTCGCCACCATAAACCCCAACAATATAATCCAATCATTACTCGTCTATCCTGACTGCATCTGCTAAAAGCATCCTTCAACACTTGCAACACCGTTACACCCTCATCTAACGGAATTATCTCTTGCATCCCCACATGATCCCATAGTTCCCTAGCAAAATTACATGTAAACAAAGTATGAATTGGTGTCTCAGCATGTTCACGACACCACTCACAGATGACATCTAAATTTACTCCTTTCTTTGCTAACTCCGTAGCAGTAGGAAGCACCTCCTTACACGCTCTCCACACCATATTGATAACCTTACCAGGAAGTTTAAAACCCCAAATCTGCTTCCAAAAACCACCCTCATCACAAGTACTTTCACCCCTAATTTGTCTATAGCAGCTCTTAACAGAGAAGTGACCCTTATCTTCTAGAATCCAGTACCAAGAATCAGGTCGACTATACCTCGGAATAGGCACTTGATGAATCAATAACCTGTCCCGTTCATTAAATAAGTCACACAACACTTCCTCGTCCCATCTATTCTGATCCGCCGTCATAAGATTATACACCAGTGTTTCCTGCAACTCTTCATGAAACTCACTACTCACATACCCATTGTTTTTGCAAGGTAACCAAGGTATCTGCCATACCTTAGTCGACATACCATCCCCAATTTTTCTTCTACAACCCTGCTTAATTATTTCCTGCGAAGCCATAATACTACGCCACATATAAGATGGATTTGCACCCAACTCAGCTTCCAGAAAATTTTTGTGAGCATAATACTTAGCCTGCATAATACTCGTAACCAGTGGATTAGCATTATTTAACAGCCTCCATGCCTGTTTTGCAAGCATTGCAACATTAAACTCACTAAGTTTACGAAATCCCAAGCCTCCCATCTCCTTCACCTCACATAACCGCTCCCACCTCATCCACTTAATACCCTTACTCTCACCTCCCCCACCCCACCAGTAGGCGTTCATGGAATTTTCAATTTTATCACAAACCTCCCTTGGAACTAACAACAGATTCATCCAAAAATTAGGTATCGACTGAGCTGCAGTTTTAAGCAGAGTCACCTTGCCCGCCTTCGAAATATTTTGAGCAGTCCATGCCTGTAGTTTCTGCTGCACCCTATCTGCCAAGAACCCAAACACACCAGACTTGTTACTTCCTATCCTCATTGGCATACCCAAATACTTGTCTGGCTCATACTTTTCATGTACTCCCAACTGCGTACTCACCTCACTTCGCTGTTCAGACTTTGTATTAGTGGAAAACGTAACAGCTGACTTATCAAAATTAATCAACTGCCCCGAAATCTCTGCATATCTATTCAAAATCCTTTTCATTGTCTGTGCTTCTGTCTTAGTTGCCTTGAAAAATAGATAGCAATCGTCTGCGAATAACAAGTGTGAAATTCTCGGTGCACCTCGAGCAACTCGACAGCCATGTATCAAACCAGCTTCTTCGTTTCTCCGAATAATTGCACTAAGCCCCTCCGCACACATTATATAAATATAGGGAGAAATCGGATCCCCTTGGCGAATCCCACGACCTGGTATAATACTCCCAAACACCTCTCCATCATGAATAAAACTATATTTTACTGATTCAATATAGTACATAATTCTATCAATCCACAATTGACCAAACCCAAACTTACGCATCATGTTCCTAATAAATCCCCACTCCAACCTATCATACGCTTTCGATATATCGATTTTGAGGCCTGCAATACCATTCTTACCCTGGGTTTTCCTCTTCATAAAATGATTAATTTCGAATGCAATAAGCGCATTATCTGTCAACAACCTGCCTTCAATAAACGCGCTCTGCTTGTCCGATATTATAGACCCCAAACATTGTTTTAGTCTATTTGACAACACTTTCGACAAAATTCGAACAAGCACGTTGCATAACGATATAGGTCGCAAGTCTCCCATTGTTTGTGGCTTCTTAATTTTAGGAATTAAACAAACCATAGCATCATTAATCCCCTCAGGTAGACTCCCAGTACACATAAACTCATGGCAGAATTTCACAACATCCACCTGAATAATGTCCCAAAAGGCCTGATAAAAGGCGGGGTTGAAACCATCAGGTCCACTTGCCTTATCCGCGTGCATCGAAAAAACTGCAGCCTTTACCTCAGTAATACTAACCTCTGCTACAAGCTCCCTATTCTCCTCATCTGATAGCGTATTAACATGTTCGTACTCAGACAAAGACCCATCCCCATTCCTTGTTTGAAATAGGTTGGTAAAATACTCCGTGATTACTCCACGTACCCCATCCGTCGTCTCTTGACACTCTCCATCCACATTCTTAATTCTCTCCAACTTATTAGTTTTCCTCCTTGTTGAAGCAAAGCGATGAAAAAATCGAGTGTTTTTATCCCCTTCTCGTAGCCAATGTTGTTTGGCCCTCTGTTTCCAATAGACCTCTTGCTTCTCTAATAAATTCAAGAACTCCCACCGCACTTTGTTATACCTCTGAATACCCTCTGCATCACGTCTTGATCTTAACCTTCGAAGCCAAACTCTGCACTCTTGAATCTGCTGTCCATACTTATGACTAATACCTCCCCCCCACTCCTGCAACTTAGCACCACACCTATTTATTTTTTCCACAATATCATCCCCCACTCCCATCTCCCATTCCTTCTTCACAATATGTCGACACTCCTGCTCCCTTAACCATACATTTTCAAACCGAAAACGATGCCCTCGAGGTATATACACCTGTCTGTTTAAATCAAGATGAATAGGCAGATGATCTGAAGTAGCAACTTCGATAACTCGAACTTCTGCCCCCGGGAATAAATTCTTCCACGCATTATTAGCCACCCCTCTATCCAGTCTCTCCTGTACCCAATTATGTTGCCCCCGAGATCTTTCCCACGTGAATTGTTCTCCCACAAAACCAAGGTCAGTAAGTCCGCATTCCTGTAGTGTGTCCGAGAAACCTTTTAGCAAGCTAACAGGATGTCGACGTCCTCCCCTCTTCTCGTGCATATATAACATATCATTAAAGTCCCCAAATACACACCATGGTAACGATGATCGACTAGCCAGCATTTTTAACATATCCCACGACTCCCTCCTTCTAGTACGTTCCGGACACCCATAAAACCCCGTATAACGCCACCTACCTATTTGATCATTCTCAACTTCAAAATCAATAAAATTCCTACCCACATCTCTTATTCTACACCCTCCTTCATTTCTCCACAATAAAGCTAACCCACCACTACGCCCCTGTACATCCACAGATACGTAACCTGCAAAATGTATGTTCTGACACAGCTCTTTTATTTTCTTTTCCTTAACTAACGTCTCTGATAAAAAAATTAAACTGGGCTTTTTTGTTGGGTAATTTCTTTAATAAACCGAATTGTACGTGGCTTACCCAAACCACGACAATTCCAAGCTAACACACTAATTGGTTTAGGCGGGCCTGGGCTCCAGGTCCCGCCTCTAATCCGTTTTTTGGCCCAATACTAATTGACTGGTCCATATTTAAAAACTTGTCCACATCTACTTCCGTATTTTCCTCTATACTGATTCTTTTCCTCTTGGTATCAATTACTCCCCCTTCATACGCAACCAATTCTCCCGCCACTTCCTTTCTATCCAGATTTTTTGTATTTTGAAAATCTCCTTGATCATTTCCAATCTGTAACTCCCGATTTGTTACCCGAATTACACCTATCCTCCCTGGAATCTCGCTAACCACTCCTTCTGTTTCCATGAATTGCGCTGTCACCTCTCCCCCTTCGTGACCACTGTTTGAACTCCCTGTTCTTCCCGCCTGCCATGCTTGACCTCCATCTGGACCATTCCTCAGCCACTTAGAGCCAATATTCTGCACTTTATTACCTTTATTCGGGGCTCGAAGCCACACTCCATACGCTCTTTCAATAACTTTGCCCGGATTAGCATACAGTACCTCACAATCCCGATCCGAATGTCCCAATATGCCACATACAAAACAAAACATGCTCAGACGCTCATACTTAAAATTAAGCCAACTCCAATTACCTCCTTCACGTTTTAACTTCATACGTCGTTTCAATGGTTTAGTAACATCCATTGTAACCCTTACTCGAATAAACTGTTTCCACAAACCATTATTATTCATTGGATCCTCCTTAAGAAATGTACCCACAGAATTTCCAATTGATCTAATAATCCTCTCCTTTATCATACTCTGTGGCAAGTCATAGACCTGCACCCATATATCCATCTTATTCAAAAGCACTGTATTCGCGTCTTCTGTCTCCCCCAGCTTATGAAGGATCAACAAGCTTTGTTCAAAAGTCCATGGGCCTCCTTCCACCACTTTATCCATGTCGAGAACATGATAGAACACAAAAGAGTACCGTTGTCCCCCCAAATCGTGAATCTCCACCCCCTGTTTTGGTCGCCATAACGCAGCCAACACATTTTGCATAGACTGAAAATTAATATTCTTTTCTGTCAGAAATCGTCCCACCAGAATGAAAGTTTGCCGTATTGGACTCACTTCATCCTCCCCTACCAGCACACCTCCTTCGTCCTCTTCCTCAAGAGATAGATTCGCATATAGTTCCTCTAGGTTACTTTGTGACGCCATTACTAACTGAACAAAGAAATGTATAAAGATATAATCGTTAACCCTTGTCACATGAACAAGACATAAACTTGCAATCTTAGGCAAGACTAGACGGAGTATTTTTTCTATTTTAGTATTAAAATATAATCATCATTGATGCTAAAATACAACACATGATTCCAAATTTACTTGTAAACACAGTCAGATTAAAGTGATATGGGTGACCTTTCTCTTCATCTACCTTGTTTCGCTTATAATAGTATAGTATAGATATAGGTCATTGCTCCATACAGAACACTCTTATATAACAAACAATAAAAAACACTATACAATCATTTATTCCAATAGATCCATTGGCCCCGCCAGGAGCACCCAATACAAAAAGTTCTTATTTTTTTTATCTTCTATCCATTCAGCAAAAAAAAAAATTTAAAAAAATTTTTTGAAAAAAATCACTGTTCATGATGACGTCACTGCTGATGTCATCATGAACAGTGATTTTTCCAAACAAATTTTTTTATTTTTTTTTTGCTAAATGGATAGAAGATAAAAAAATAAGAACTTTTTGTATTGGGTGTCATGACGGAACTCTTATATTGAACTAAATATGAGGTGTTCTTTATTGTTCTTTATATAGGGTGTTCTTCATGGAGTGCAACTCTATATATATATAACAATTTATCAAATTAAATCAAAATAAAGAAGTTATTTTTGAAAAAAAATTAATATATCTTGAATCAAGGATAACAAAAAATATTATACTTCGTGACTCAGCTTGAGTTCCTATACCAACACAACACAACACAACAACTCAGTTCAAACACATGATCGAACTCGTTTAGTCAGAGTGGAATTGAACATGTATAGCAATATCTCTTGCTAAATCACAGGCTCCTCCTTGGCATGTTGCAATCATCATTGAAGACATTAGAACTTTAGCATCTAAACTTAATTTATCGTTCTACTTTATTCCTAGATCTTTCAATGCTCCTGCTCATTGGTTGGCTAAAATGGCTCATTCTATGTCATTGCCAACCAACTGGATTGTTTGTACGTCTTGTAACTTATCCTCGCTTTTGAGGTGTGATTATGAATGAATCTCTCTGTTTCTGGTGTAAAAAAAAGAAGAAAGAAGTATGATTTAAAACTCGAACTTGAATTTGAGCTCGTTTATAATTTTAAATAATAATTATTTAATTTTACTTTATTTTTTAAATATTTTTTTTGAATAAACTTCATTTTTTAAATAATTAAAATTAATTAATTTTTTATATATTTTTTAATATTTTTATTTGTTAATTCGCAGGTAAACTACATTCAATTAATTCATTAAATGAATTATATTCAATTCAAAATTTAAGTTTGTTTAACTTAAACGAATTGTCCCACTTGCCTTAGGCATAAAAAACGTGAACTCATTTAATGAATACCATTCAATTTGAATTACATATTCTTGTTCCTGCACTTGTTGTTCCTGGCCACTTGAAGGTTATTATTCAAAAAAAGTATGAAATATTTTTGCAAATCAAAAGAACTCTATAAATTAGAATAATTATAATTATTATGTTTTTATCCCATTCTTTAGTTATTATAAGACAGTGAACAATTATTTCTTGTCTTACCACATAATCCATATATTCCAATTACACAATTTTATACGATGTATGAAAAGTTTATAAATACTATTTAAATAATTTTTGAAAAATTTATTTATTTGGTAATTATTATTTATTTATTTTACTAATTTTTTTTTGAAATAATTACTATTTTATTTTATAACATTTTGAATTATAAAATGAATATTTTAATTATGAAAGGGATTATATATTTACATGAATATTTTATTATTTTATATTTATAATTTTTTGATATATTTTTATATCTTATACTCTTTTAACACCACATGTAAGTATTTTAATATAATTTTTTACTATAAATCCACTTGTATGATTATATATTTCAAAATATTTAATTTTTCCAAAATTTGAAATTCAAACCAGGCCACATGAATTGCTTTACTCAAATTGTATGCAAAAATATAATTAATCTTCTTTTGGGAACCCCCGCTTTAAATTTGTGCTTCGATTCCTTTATATCAGCAGTAGTGCTTCTAATTCAAAAAGAAAACCCACCTCAGTTGATTGCTCTATTACCATAAAAATCCAATCTTTTTCACTTCTTGAACATGTGAATTTTATCTTTAGGTGATTACTGATTTTGTTTGTTTAAGTTTGGGTATGTAAGTATCAAGAATTCGATATTTATGTGACTTGAACTAGCATTGTTGATATCACAAGATTGTTGATATTTATGTTAATTCTTTGAGCATGGACAAAGTATCTCAAGATTGTCCATAACCAGCCTGCTTTATCTGCCTCGTCAAGGAAGGGAACCCTAGCAAACGCAGAGCAAGTATATTAAACTTCTTCAGGGAACTTCCTTCACAGGATGATGATGGTCAAGTTCTTCCAATCAGCGGTCTTTGGAACACTGCCATGGCGCATCCTAATGATCCAGAATTCATTGAACTGGGGATATTTGAATGCATGACAGCACTTATTTGGAAAGGTTTAAAGAACCGCAGATGGCTATCTCATGACCAAAACATCTATGTTCCTTATTATGCAGCACACATTATCGGTTCCTACACTATGAACAGGAAGAATATGCAGAATCCGCAGTTCATGCTGGGGTAATCCCTGCCTTAGTTGAACTTCTACGAGGGAGGCTAACCTGGATCGAACAGAGAGTAGCTCTAGTACTTTTCCTGCTGTAGCAAGTCATGGTGAGAGATCCTTGAGCTTTCCATTCAACTTGCATTGAGCTCACTTGAGATAGTTTACACAAACTTTTACCAGTATGCTGACAGAAGATTAAGTTATCATTGTGATCTTCTAACACGTGGCATGGGTGGTGTTGAGATGGAATCAAGAAAAGCAGAGGAATGGGCTAGTCAACTTCAGTGCTGGTCCCTTCAATTCTTATTAATTGCTTTGCTTTCAAATCGGAGTTTCTTTCAACTATATGCAAACCAGACTTTCTTGTAAAACTACCAGGAATGTGGGGCGGACTTGTAAATGAAAACTCACCGGCTGGTATTGGTTTAGCACGGACAATTTGTCATGATAAGCTTGGTAAAGGACCTGTAGCTAGCTGTCCTGGTATGATTGAAGCATTGTGCAGTTGCTTGCTCATCAGATGATTGGCAGTCAATGGCTATTGACTGTCTTCTATGGTTACTCCAAGATCCAACCACATGTCTTAAGCTAGGTAACATATGTTTATTTCGAGCGTCCTCCCACGCAAAAAACAATAATGTAATTCTTTTCTAGATGTTTGAACTTTAAGAATTGTTCGGTGGATCAAATTAGCTACTGTTTTTTGCTTAAAATTGTTCATAAATTGTGCTCTGACTTGGATTATATTAAATACATCATTTATCAAATTCATTGCTTCCCTTTAACCAGCACCTCTAGTTTTAAACTGCATCTTCTTTTGGATTTGATATTCTCACTCCTTATGTTTACCTATCAGCACTTGAAACATGAAACACAATTAGGAAGAGCTAAAAGGGAACTTATATTGCTAAATATGGTGGCTCTAGAACAAATTCCCTTTTCTGGTGGATTTAGTATAACTAAAGATTGAAACTTAAAAAGCACAAATCTAGTTAATTAGCTATATGTTGGTTGCTTTTATGTCCAAGCTTTTATTACGATCAGATAACTTATATCGTGATAATAATAGTTTTTATCAGGCTGTTAAGTGTGGAATTGCATTGTCTTTTGTAGAACTTTTGCTAGTTCTTCCTTATTGTGTTTCTAATTTCAACTTTCAAGTGTTAATGTGATTACGGTTTACCTTTTAAACGGTTGAATGACCAACATTTTAGCGATCTTGAAATATGTAACTCCTTTGTACATATTTCATTCAAATTAATTAACTCTATCTTGCACTGCAAGACCATTTCCTGTTATAACCGATCACTCACCTTCAATAATTTAGTATTCTTTAATGGAATTTTGGCTAGAGGGTGCAGGATGCAAAAAAATTGAGCACCATTATGCATCCGATAGATTTAAAATTATCACTTATTTATCAAGAAAATGTGAGTTTGCTAAGGGCAGATTCATATTTGGCAGTTAGGACAATATCACCCAAAGAGTTTTAGCGTACCTGGTCAGATTTGAACAGTGATCAAATAACTCCTTCAAGCAAAATGAAAGTGTAAAAGGATGTCTATGGCGACCGGGTGCCACCGATAATTTCTTAGGTTTGTAAAATTTGCCAAACTGTAGAACATGAGTGAACTAAGACTTTCAGAAGATTGAAGGAATTATTTATGCATCATCCTGATTGTGGAAAGTTGGTAACTGATGCTTCTAATAGTAAATAGTGGATTATGGGTGTACTCACTCAGCAAAGTCCATCTGGCTTACTTCACAGCCAGGCTTTGGTCTTAGAAGACGATCAATATTTACTACCTATAGAAAGAAATATATTAGCTTAGGACTTATGAAACATATAATAGGACCTTGAGTTTGTTCACTGAACAGAAACTGGGTAGGTTTTGTTAGTGATTAAATGGAAAGGGGGAGCGGTTAATAATCTTCTGCAGAAAAAAATGGCTTAAGTAACAATTTAGAAACTGTTGAGGTTTGTAGCTATTTCAAGTTCATATAGTTAAATATTTTTAATTTTTTGGGATTGTACTTGGGTGTAGGTTATCGAGTTTCTGTTTGTAGTTTTCTGCTTCTGAGAAATTAAGACTGAATTTTATAGAAATGTAATACTACTGATCTCCTGATACTCCACCTATATTTCTCTTTCTAAGTCTATTTTCTACCCATGCTATCTCCCTAATTTTTTAAAATATCTAGCTAATGTTTCATTTGGCTCCGAATCTGAGAATCAAAACAGAGATAACCATAAACTTTTGAGTAGAACATAAAGCTTTTTTTACTTGAGTTTATTTGGTAGGAAAAATGTTTACAAAGTAATTTCAATTACATATCAGTTCATTGAATTACAGCCAAGATTTAAACATACCCTGTGCACCTTAGTTCGATCTTTTTTGACATCTTAACTTCTTGTATTCTTTTGGAGTAATCTTGTCTAGTATATTTATTATGTAGATTATTGATACGGCAGCTCCTGCACTTCTTGACCTTGCAGATATTTCAAATCTTGGAGATGACAAAAAGCTTGGTGACTCCATCGTAAATGCTCTTCAGCTGGGCATTGGCCCACTATATCACAAATTTAAACTAAATGGTCTCAATTATCAATTTGGGAGTTTGGCCCTAAATATCACTCTAAACAGTGTTTCTATTTTATAGTCCAAAACGCTATAGCGCGTAGCGTTTTGTCATTTTAATCCCAATAACGCTAGTTTAAAAAGTGTTTCAGCATCCATGAAAGAAAGAGTTATGTGTTAAAACTTGCTGTGTTATTGAAAATGCAAAAAAACACATTATATTACAGTTGTAGATAATGGAAATACAGTTTTAAAAAAATCCAAAATTGTAACATTTACGAATCGTGTAGGAATTCCACAAAAAATTAGAATTCCTAGGAATACAATTTTTTTTAAAGAAAAGAAGGCAAAAGAAAGGATTGTTGCGCTCACTCAAAGTATTGTTGCGCTCACTCAAAGTATTAACTTTAATTTTAATCTCTCATATAGGCAATAGGAGTGTAAGGGATATTCAGTCGTTATTAACCATAATGGTAAGAGCCTATTTATTCGAGTACTGTTGCAGTTCATTGTTCATTCTAAAAATACACTGTAATAGTATAATTTCATATTAATATTATTTTGGGCTCACTTCTCTTCGTTTTATTCTACTGCATGATGACTTTACCGGTCCTTGATTTGTTTATAAAAGGTCTTCTGTTCTCTGAAAGTTTACAGCTACTAGAGGCAGAAGGACACACATGAGATATTAAATACATTTTAATGTTTAATGTTCGTATATATAGCAGGGAGGTTACTTTTGTCTTTCCTTCGGCTTAATGGTTTTTTCATAGATTGAAGGTGGTTGCTGCATCATTGCTTGCATTGTGTTCCAACTTTTTTTATCCTCGTCTTATCCACAATTTTACGAGTGACTCCTAAATTCTCAGTCAAGCTCAACAAAGCCATTACTTCATTGTTAAAAGTGCATTGAGCTGATCAAACTAAACTTAACTGGAAACACTATATTCTATTCTTTTGACTTCCTTATTATATTTTCAGTTTTCACCTTAACGGTACTATATCAATTTCCTTCTCCCTTTTTTATTTTTATACATTTGGATAGTCATCGTATACTAGATTAAACATGTAGAGTAACTTGATCTTGTTTAGGAAATGTCTAAAACTTTAAATTGATGCAGACTTGCAGCGTGCATACATACAGCTAACAGAAGACGAAGCATGAGTTCTCGAGTACCAAAAGCATTCTTGCACAGACAACATTTTGGTCCTAACTGGAGCTGTCATTGCACATAAATGCCTTACTGTAATGGCACATGTTAAAGGATCAACCGTATCCGGAGAATTTTGTAACTTCCTTTCTAGCATCATATCAGTTGTAATTTAATGTTTTGATCGATTGAAAGAACTTGTGTTTTGGATTGGACTATCTGAATTGATACATGAATAATAACGTAGTTTACATATAGTGCCTGTTTCAATGTGATTGAGTTTATTTTCCAGACACAAAAAAGGGAATAATTTAGCTACATTTTTCTTATTCATGAAATTTCCTATGTACTACTCCCTCCCATTTCCTTCCTCATTCCCTCTAAACTCTTTATTATTTTTCAACACTTTTCCTTTTTAATGTACCATCCATTTCTCAACTTCTCAAAATAGTACTCTCAAAATAGTACTTTCTCCATTCCGATTTAATTTTCCACATTACTTTTATACGCATTTTGAGGTACAAATAAAAATAGTTTCATAATTTTTTTTAAACTTTTGTTTTTTGAACAAAAGTTTAAATACAAAATTTTATTCAGAAAAAAATTTGAGAAGTTATGTTTTATTTGTTCTTAAAATACGTGCAAAAAGTAAAGTGGACAATTAAACGTAAAGGAGTAGTATATGGACTCTCTTTAATAATTTAATAAGTCACACTAGTTTACACATATTTTCATCTCTATTCTTTTCATTTTTTAGGTCCAAATGTTAAAAAAACATTATTCGGAAGAAACTAGTGTTTTTCATTATTTAGGCTAAAATGTTAACAATTTTTTTATTCGGAAGAAACTAATGTTTACTGTCTAACCCAACAAAAGCAATGTTATGGATTGTTGATCGAGTTAAGTCTGCTATGGCCTTCGGGCCTACGAACGGATCTGATGGAGAATTTATGTTACATACTTCTATTTACATATTATATAACCCGCGTAAAACATGGGTAACTTTTAATTTTTTATAATTTATTTATAATGTCATATGATATTATAAATATTAATTTTAATATGTTATTGGAACAATTCGAACCTTAAATCTTTGTATATAATAATTTTTAGTATTAAATATAAATTAATATGTTGTTAGCGAGAATCGAACCTTAAATCTCTGTATATAACAACTTATAAATTAATATGTTGTTGGCGTGAATCGAACCATATACCTCTCTGTATATAACAACTTTTAGTATTGTTGTATCTAACGGTCATCATCTATTTGAATTGAAGATCTAACAGTTGTGAATGAGGGATAACCAAATATGAGATCTAACCTTAGACCTCTGTATATAACACTTTTAATATTGTTGTATCTAACGGTCATGATCTATTTGAATTGAAGATCTAACGGTTTTGAAGGAGGGATAACCAAAAATGAGTAACCAAACTACAAATTATACCTATTTCGCTTATTATAGTGTATGTGTGTGTGTGTGTGTGTGTATATATATATATATATATATATATATATATATATATATATATTATAGATTATAGATAGTATAGATTGATATTATATATATATCTTAGGTAATATCCTAAGATTTTAGTACAAAAAATTAGAAGATCATTATAATTTTAAATGAACCCTGATTTTACAAAAATACTCATCCCATGTTTGCATATAAAATTCTTTGTATCTCACCTAACTTACCAAAGATGTATTTTATGTTACCTAATTTGATAAATAGTATAGATAAAGATTTTAAATTTTGTGTGCCAAGTATAAAGATATTAAATTTTAGTAATTGTAAAAGATATTTTCTATCTTTTAATTTGTTATTTCTCCTATAGAAAGTGATGGAGTATTTTTCACGTATGAAAATAAAAATTCAATCATTTAGAATCTTTGAACAAATAACTTCAACCAATATAATAATTAGATAAATTTTTTGTCAAATTTTTCGAAGATGAGAAAGGTTCTATTTTGGATTGCTATTAAAACTTGTTGTGTTATTGAAAATGCAAAAAAAAACACATTACATTACAGTTCTAGATAATGGAAATACCGTTTAAAAGAATCCAAAATTGTAACATTTACGAATCGTGTAGGAATTCAACAAAAAATTAGAATTCCTAGGAATACGATTTTTTTTAAAGAAAAGTAGGAAAAAGAAAGGATTGTTGCGCTCACTCAAAGTATTAACTTTAATTTTAATCTCTCATATAGGCAATAGGAGTGTAAGGGATTTTCAGTCGTTATTAACCATAATGGTAAGAGCCTATTTATTCGAGTACCGTTGCAGTTCATTGTTCATTCTAAAAATACACTGTAATAGTATAATTTCATATTAATATTTTTTTGGGCTCACTTCTCTTTGTTTTATTCTACTGCATGATGACTTTACCGGTCCTTGATTTGTTTATAAAAGGTCTTCTGTTCTCTGAAAGTTTACAGCTACTAGAGGCAGAAGGACACACATGAGATATTAAATACATTTTAATGTTTAATGTTCGTATATATAGCCGGGAGGTTACTTTTGTCTTTCCTTCGGCTTAATGGTTTTTTCATAGATTGAAGGTGGTTGCTGCATCATTGCTTGCATTATGTTCCAACTTTTTTTTATCCTCATCTTATCCACCAATTTACGAGTGACTCCTAAATTCTCAATAATGCTCAACAAAGCCCTTACTTCACTGTTAAAGTGCATTGAGCTGATCATACTAAACTTAACTGGAAACACTATATTCTATTCTTTTGACTTGCGTATTATATTTTCAGTCTTCACCTTAACGGTACTATATCAATTTCCTTCTCCCTTTTTTATTTTTATACATTTGGATAGTCATCGTATACTAGATTAAACATGTAGAGTAACTTGATCTTGTTTAGGAAATGTCTAAAACTTTAAATTGATGCAGACTTGCAGCGTGCATACATACAGCTAACAGAAGACGAAGCATGAGTTCTCGAGTACCAAAAGCATTCTTGCACAGAAAACATTTTGGTCCTAACTGGAGCTGTCATTGCACATAAATGCCTTACTGTAATGGCACATGTTAAAGGATCAACCGTATCTGGAGAATTTTGTAACTTCCTTTCTAGCATCATATCAGTTGTAATTTAATGTTTTGATCGATTGAAAGAACTTGTGTTTTGGATTGGACTATCTGAATTGATACATGAATAATAACGTAGTTTACATATAGTGCCTGTTTCAATGTGATTGAGTTTATTTTCCAGACACAAAAAAGGGAATAATTTAGCTACATTTTTCTTATTCATGAAATTTCCTATGTACTACTCCCTCCCATTTCCTTCCTCATTCCCTCTAAACCCTTTCTTATTTTTCAACACTTTTCCTTTTTAATGTGCCATCCATTTCTCAACTTCTCGAAATAGTACTTTCTCCATTCCGATTTAATTTTCCACATTACTTTTATACGCATTTTGAGGTACAAATAAAAATAGTTTCATAATTTTTTTTAAACTTTTGTTTTTTGAACAAAAGTTTAAGTACAAAATTTTATTCAGAAAAAAAATTTAAGAAGTTATGTTTTATTGGTTTTTAAAATACGTGCAAAAAGTAAAGTGGACAATTAAACGGAAAGGAGTAGTATATGGACTCTCTTTAATAAATTAATAAGTCACACTAGTTTACAAATAATTTTCATCTCTATTCTTTTCATTTTTTAGGTCCAAATGTTAAAAAAAAAATTATTCGGAAGAAACTAGTGTTTTTCATTATTTAGGCTAAAATGTTAACAATTTTTTTTTCGGAAGAAACTAATGTTTACTGTCTAACCCGACAAAAGCAATGTTATGGATTGTTGATCGAGTCAAGTCTGCTATGGCCTTCGGGCCTACGAACGGATCTGATGGAGAATTTATGTTACATACTTCTATTTACATATTATATAACCCGCGTAAAACATGGGTAACTTTTAATTTTTTATAATTTATTTATAATGTCATATGATATTATAAATATTAATTTTAATATGTTATTGGAACAATTCGAACCTTAAATCTTTGTATATAATAATTTTTAGTATTAAATATAAATTAATATGTTGTAGGCGAGAATCGAACCTTAAACCTCTGTATATAACAACTTATAAATTAATATGTTGTTAGCGTGAATCGAACCATATACCTCTCTGTATATAACAACTTTTAGTATTGTTATATGTAACGATCGTCATCTATTTGAATTGAAGATCTAACGGTTGTGAAAGAAGGATAATCAAAATTGAGATCCAACCTTAGACCTCTGTATATAACAACTTTTAATATTGTTGTATTGAACGGTCATGATCTATTTGAATTAAAGATTTAACGATTTTGAAGGAAGGATAACCAAAAATGAGTAACCAGACTACAAATTATACCCATTTCGCTTATTATAATGTGTGTGTATATATATATATATATATATATATATTGTGGAACGAAAAGTAGGGTGTATTTATTACGTATTGAATGCTAGGGTTACGGAGAGTTTCGAGCTTCAATGGCTGATCAAGTGTTTCGTGACTTAACTCGGGTCCTCACAAGATGCCTACGTATCTTGTAGTTATCAAGAATCAAGCCAAAAAATGTAGTTCTGTTTTTGGAGGAACAGGTCCTTATATAGGTGATGAAAACCCTAGAATAAGAGTTGAATTAGGAGACTTGGTGGGCAAGTCACAGCTTTGGCCCAATTCTAGATATTTCCAGGAAGGAGGTGGATAAGCATTGAAGTTGTATGTCTTGGAGGCTACTCTAGAAGTGATTTGATTCCATATTGGACTCGATATTGGAGTCTCATATTTGGCTGATTTATTAATTACGAATTTATTATCATTATTAAGGTTTTGGGCCTTGTAATTGGGCTTTGATCTTGGACCAACTTAGGTTCATTTAATACAACATTAAACGTGTCTTTAGGGCTAACTTTCAGCCCATATCATTTGCCCCCCAACTTCTAAGAAAACTGATCAGGCTTTCGTAGAAGTTACAATTGCTTTTTTCGAGACTCGGGGTCGTCTTTATCTCTTAACTGAGACTCCTTAATTTTCCTACCCTTTTATGGGGATTTTGGTTTACACTAGTGTTTCACATATATCGCCTTATTGTAAAGTGTGGAGCGACCTACACGTTTACGACGATTTGCCTTATTTGAGGTTTTAACTTGTGTCTTGTGCTTGCTTTTAGCAATTTTCGACACCTTTATAGAGATTTTATGCATTATTAGAATAAATTATTGCTCAATTTATCGAGAAAATATTTCTATAATTTTCCTCATATTTTTCTGTACTTTTCCTAATATTTGAGGAATTTTCGTGTACTCACAAGTATTTTTCTTAATTATTTCTAATTTTTTACGGATTTTCTCGTACCCACGGGTATTTTTCGTAATTATTCTTAATATTTTAGGAATTTTCTTGTACCCACAGATATTTTTCTTAATTATTCCTAATTTTTTAGTAATGTTTTTGTACTCACGGGTATTTTTCATAATTATTCCTAATATTTTAAGAATTTTCTTATACCCACAGGTATTTTTCTTAATTATTCCTAATATTTTAAGAATTTCTTGTACCCACATGTATTTTTCTTAATTATTTCTAATTTTCTAGGAATTTTCTTGTACTCACGGGTATTATTCGTAATTATTCCTAATATTTTAGGAATTTTCTTGTACCCACAAGTATTTTTCGTAATTATTCCTAATATTTAAGAATTTTCTTGTGCCGATGAATATTTATTTTTCGTAATCCTAATATCTTAGGAATTTTCTTGTACCCACGGGTAATTTTCCGTAATTATTCCTAATATTTTAGGAATTTTCGTGTACTCACATCTATTTTATTCAAAGTTGGAAATAATTTTATAAATTATTTCCCTATTTTTTGATTTTTCGAGGTGCTAATTCGTAACTTTGTAGACTTTAGCAGCTTATTTGCTCATCTGCAAACTATAGGGGCTGCTTTGCTAACCACGCAAAACCTCGGGGATCAAATAGCAATTTTCCTTCCAAACCCCTTTCTCTCGGAAACTCGCAGTCGAAAATTGTACTTTCCACCTTTTTTTTTTGCTTTTCACACGACAACCTTCTATCTATTTTTTCTTTTTTTGCAATTATCGAATGAAAATTTAGAGGCGGGGCCCAGCCCTTTTTGCTCTTGATCACTCAACAAACTTCAGTGGATTTTTTTTTTCAATTTTTGATTGAAAATCTTTTGATGGGGGACACCCTATTTTTCCTTTCACTCGAAATACCTCATTCGAAACTTTTTTTTTCTTTTTCGAATGAGAATAAGTCATGGGGCCCAGTCCTGTTTTCTCTTCTCATTCAAAATATCTCTCTCGAAATTTGGTTTCTCCTTTTTTTTTCGAATGAAACTTTTCATGGGCTCAGCCCTTCTTTTTTTTATTCTCCTGGTCGAAGAAGTTGTTTCAAAGACTCCCAGCTCTGTTTTCAAAAATTGCCATTCGAAAATTATTTTTTTTTCGAATGGAAAAAATAGGTGGGTCCCTGGGCTTTTTTCCTTCTCAATCGAAATATGGGAGTCGACAATTCTTTTTTTTTTTTCAATTTTTTTTCATTTTTCGAATGAAAAAATAAGGTGGGGCCAGGCCCTTTTTGGCTGTTCAATCGAAATACTGGAGTCGAAAACATTTTTTCTTTTTTCTTTGAATTTTCGAATGAAAATTCTCGATAGTGGGGCCCTGCCTTATTTTTTGCCTTTCACTCGAAAGTTCTGAATCGAATATTATTATTTCGAATCTTTATTTTTCGAGTGAGATATTCTGAATGGGGCTCTTGCCTTACATGAATTTTTCAATTTCAGATTTGGAATTTCAAATTTCAATTTCCCCTCTCTTTTAGTCTTCAACAACTATATTATGACATGCAATCTCCTATTGAAGGTAAGTTGGAGCAAAATTAAACTTCCCGGAGCAAGTTCTAGCTTCTGGGAGTAAAACTGGAACGGTAACCGGTGTTAGGTTAGGGGACTTACACAATCCGAGATTCACAAACACCAATACAGAGTACACACATAACCGATCGATTAGTTGACAAGATCTACCAAAGCGCAAAACAAGCACACACACAAATATACTTGACGCGGAAAACCCACGTCCCAAACTTGTATTATTAATCTTAACAATATCAATAATACATCAAGACAATAACACCTTAACGGTGTCCCAACCCGATACTTGAGCCAACAATGCTCAAGCATCCCCAAACAATGCTCCCCACAGACAAATACGATATGACTATGTATATATAGCCATCACAAACTTAGCCACCAAGATATCCTTTTCATACTTGGTTTCCAATTACAATCCTTATCATACTTGGTATCTAAATATATCATCTATAATAATTATCTAAACACATAATTATTACCCAATCCATATATGTTTTGGATCACCAAAACCCATACTATTCGTATTGGGTTTAAACCCAACAATCCTCCCCTTCAACCCAATACCCACATCGGATTGAACGGTAACCATCAAAGCCATCGACGTCCATCTGCCAACGCCTCCCCTCGAACAAGAATCTTCTCATCTTGCTCCTTCAATCTTGAGTGTCGCTAAAACCCGTATAGTGACCCACCAAACCATCCAAACCATCGTTCTTCACCATAACGATGTATCCATCTACAAAATCACGTGCATCAACCACCACGAGTGCTCTTCCACATGTTGAGTCACCCGATCCTTGCTTTCACAATCCTTCGGTCTCCTGAAGAAAATCACTAGTATCATCCAAATAGTTCACCTGGTTGATCAAGCCATTGAAATAGTTGCGATGACCTCTTCCATCTTCTTCCATCTCGAGTCCGCACAGGATTGATCCACGGTGCAAGGCCAACCGAATAATCCATACCGCACGTAACTTTGTCTCTACCCGCTTTAGTAGCAATCTTCTTATCAGCAAATCATTCATCATGCTCTGCCATACCAATTGAACCTCGAACTTTCCCTCAACCTCATCCATCACGAACCCGAACCTTGGCTCTTGATACCACTTGTTAGGTTAGGGGACTTACACAATCCGAGATTCACAAACACCAATACAGAGTACACACATAACCAATCGATTAGTTGTCAAGATCTACCAAAGCGCAAAACAAGCACACACACAAATATACTTGACGCGGAAAACCCACGTCCCAAACTTGTATTATTAATCTTAACAATATCAATAATACATCAAGACAATAACACCTTAACGGTGTCCCAACCCGATACTTGAGCCAACAATGCTCAAGAATCCCAAAACAATACTTAAGACTACATCTCTTAAGCTTTCACCTCCCCACAGACAAATACGATATGAATATGTATATATAGCCATCACAAACTTAGCCACCAAGATATCCTTTTCATACTTGGTTTCCAATTACAATCCTTATCATACTTGGTATCTAAATATACCATCTATAATAATTATCTAAACACATAATTATTACCCAATCCATATATGTTTTGGATCACCAAAACCCATACTATTCGTATTGGGTTTAAACCCAACAACCGGGAACCGCCAATCAAGGCTTGGGTGACCAAACTAGGAACCAAAGTTGGTTTTTAGGTCATAAACTCAGAATTCACTCCTGCTCTTGGTTTCCATGAACCTTGGATGAATTTGATAGGCCCTCATGGCTTATTTGTCCCCCAAGGGCTTCATCTAGTGACTTGATTTCTTATTTTAGGATTCAAGATCTCAATTTGGATCTCAACTCTTGATCCTTGATTTAAGATTCAGAACTCACATTTAGTTGTCTAACTTTGTTGTGTTTGGCCGTGTTTGTAACTATTTGACCGTCGAGGTTTTCATTTAAGCATTTCTTAAAATTGTAAAAATCGTTTGATTTTTTTTTATTTTGAGTACTCGAGCCTGATTTCCGGGCCTAATTTGTCCTTGGTTACAGGGAGGCTTCCGGGAACATCCTTTGTTGCAACAACGATAATTTCCGGCTAGCATTAAAAGTGCATGTTTCAGAATCATACTCTTGATCATCCTTTCGCCTCTGGCGATTTACATTGTCCTCAACGGGGATTGGAGGTTTCCTCATACCTTTTGTTTTTTAGCCTCGGTGTATTTTACAACAGTTTCGTGCAACCTAAACATGTCTCTAAAAGGAATATTTTGTCAATGACATCTTAAAATAGACCTCCGTGGTTCCTTGTTGTAGGGTTGTTTTTTCATCCAAGTCTGGGACCTCTAAGAATCCCTTGGTGAATTGATTCAAGTAGTCCCTCGGAGATTCAATCGTTGCTTGTTCCAAATTCATTGGGGATCTCATGCACCCCTCTACTTCTAATTGGTCGTCCGAAGCTTTACTCCATTCCATCAAGGAACTTATCAAGCTTAGAGGCAACTGACTATAACAGCATTGCACCATGCCCCCCGAGGTTCGAGGGAACGCCCTATACTTTGATGACATTATTTTACACCAATTGGTGCTTCCAACTTTGAATCGATGGTCGGGGCCCTCAGGACTTGGAAGTAGACAATTCCTGCATAGTTCTCTAATTTAGAAAAAGAAAACTTAGACAAGGCATCAGCCTTCACATTTTCCTCTCTTGGGATGTGTTCAACATAACATTCATCAAGATGTGTCATTACAATTACAACTTTCATAATTTTTAGATACTTGGCCATGGTTTCATCCTTGGCCTCAAATTTAACTTGGGCTACTACAAGCCTTTGCTACTACAAGCCTTGAGTCTCCGCAAATCTTGAGACTCTTGACCCTCAGGGCTCTGATGACCAAGCCTAATTCAGTGATCAAGGCTTCATACTCTGCTTTATTGTTCATAGTCGGAAAATCCAACTTCAAAACACACTCGACTGTGAACCCATCGGGGCTTTGCAAGGCTAAACCGGCACCGCTTGATTTGTTTTTGATGCTCCATCAAAATAGAGCACCTAATACTCCTTCAGGGTCATATTTCCATCTTCATTCTTGTTTTCTAGTTCTTTACACTCTATGGGTTACTGCCTCTTGCCCCCCGACTTCTTGGTTGTTAATGGTACATTCAACTATGAAGTCAGCTAAGGCTTGGGCTTTGACGGTCGTCCTAGGCTTATACTTGATATCAAATTCCCCTAACTCGATTGCCCATTTAATGAGCCTACCACTGGCTTTCGGGCTATGGAGTACATTCCTCAATGGTTGGTCCGTCAAGACTTCAATCTTATGTGCCCGGAAGTATGGTCTTAACTTCTTCGAGGCTGTCACCAAACTTTTCAACAGTGGAGTAGTTTAACTCTGCATCATGCAACACTTTGCTCACGTATTAGACAGGTTTTTGAATCTTTTGTTCTTCCTTGATAAGAACGACACTCACTGCTTGTTCAGAGACTGATAGTTACAAGCACAAGGTTTCTTCCGGGCTTGGTTTGGCCAACAACGGGGCCTCAGTCGTATATTCTTTAGTTGTTAAAAGGCCTTTTGGCTTTCAGTTGTCCATTCAAAGTCCTTTACTTTCTTCAATCTTTTGTAGAATGGAAGACACTTCTCGCTTGACTTGGAGACGATCTTGCCCAAGGCTGCGATTCTCCCAGTCAACTTCTGAATGTCCTTTATGGTGTGCATTGGCTCTATATCAAGGATTGCTTTCATCTTGTCGGGGTTAGCTTCGATTCCTCGTTTCGAAACCATAAGACCCAAGAACTTTCATTATCCTCACAATCGTCTATATCTTCAATTGGGAGGACCTGCCCCCCAACTCCATCAGGCCGTAATGCGGCAATATAGCAACTTCTTGCCATCTTTTGATCACCATTTTCTTCTCCGACTTCATTCCTAGTTGGGAACTTCACCTTCATGTGGTAATTTGAGGCTACAACCTTAAAACGGGGAGTCCTTTCCTCCCAAGGATGACGATGACTAGGAAATTCAACATTTGTATGGCCTATCTTGGCTCTTGCCCAATAGTCATGGGTAACTAGATGGTTTTTTCAACCTTAGACTCCACTTCAATGTACCCGTATATGGGTATGTTAGAAGGGGTCAGTTGGGACTCGATGTATCCCTTCTTCAGAAATGCATCATGAAAGAGGATGTCAAATGAAGGTCCATTGTCTATCAAGACTCGCTTCACACTAGAATTCCTTATTACGGGAGTAATGACCAACGGATCGTCATCGGGGAACTTCACCTCTTTGAGGTCTGAATCATCAAACGTGATTCCTACCTTAGTTCTTGCACAACTGGGTGCCTTTCCAACAATATGCATCACCTTACGGGCATATGCTTTCCGAGAGTTCCTTATCGTCCCAACCACTGTCGGGCCTCTGGGGATCATGTCAACTACTAGCCCTCAAGGTTGTGGATTGCGATCATAATCATCATCCCTTCTATTATAATCAAGGGTTACTTCGATTTCTATCTTTGCAGAACTTGCTCAGTTTCTCTCTTTGAATCAGGTACTCAATTTGATCTTTGAGTAGCCTATTATCGCCAATGTCATTAGCCACATCTTTGTGGAATCCATAAATACTGATTCTTGTTTCTCTTTTCGGGACCATCCCTTAGTGGCTTCGGCCATTGGAGATCCTGCTCCTTCTCGATGTCCATCAGGATTCGACTTCGGGCATATTCAACCTTACATACTCAGTTAACCTCGATCCCTGGTTGTTCCTCTTAGGAGCAGAATCGGAGTCTCTGGCCGTACGAGGATACTTGTCCTAGGCATCATACTCATGCTCCGTCTTTTACTTTCTAGCGTTATTGATGTTCATGTTGTTACCACTACCGCCAACCGTGGCTTCTCCTTACTGCATGCTTTCATCAATTTTTATGTACTTTGTAGTCCTTTTTTGGAGTTTAACCATGTTCTCCGGAGGGTGTTTGGCCAATGACATCTTGAAAAAGACATTTGTGGCTCCTTGTTACAGGGATATCATAGTCGCTCTATAATTCAAGTTTGGAACTTTTAAGACTTTCTCGGAGATTCGGTTTAGTTCATTCGCTAGACCAGTGAATTTTGGGTCACCCCTTTGGGATCACCCCTTGGAGACGTGTATCTGGGGGTATCATTCCCTGAATGGCAGTCAAGGGGAATGGATCATCATCCTGTTTGCTCCTTCAACATCTTTAGTGTACAATCAAGATTTCTCCCTCTTGCTACATGTGGAGGTTCCAAGCTCAAATATGGGGTGAATCATCCCCTTGTTGGGGGTGGGAATCCATAGCTTGGTTTTTGAGTTGTTAGTGATAAAAATGCCATGGTAGAGATCATGCTAATCTGTTAACGATTATGGGCAAAATCGTGCCTAGGATTGGGGATCCGTCCCTTTAGAATCTTTATTTTCAACTCCTTGGAGTTTCGTTTAAATTCCTGTTCCAAGAGAGTTCAATTCTTGAACAATGATAGGTGTGGGCATTCGTCACTTTCTCAATAAAAGGAGGGGTAAGATCATTCTTATCTACTGGTTGAATCAAATCATGGGACTTAGCCATTGGGATCTCTATCCTTGGGACCTCAGTCCTTCTATGCCTCATTGAAGGCCTCTATATGCCTCCTTGAATGTCTCTCCAAATTGACAAAGGAAATCTCTCTTATTATTTAAGTAGGAGGGCAATTTTACCTCTGTTGTTCCTTCTCCAAGTCTTGTTTCAACTTTTGGATCTCGGCTTTGTGAGCCTTAACCCTATCTTATGTCGTTCTGGGCACTTTGCCCGAAGTTTCTCGGACACGCCCAACAATGGGTTCCTTGTCTGCACGCCTCTTCCTCGGGGCTCGATCTCGATCATCCCTAGATGAAGAATCCTCGGTATAGGGTCCAGAATAATCTTCGTACCCTCCTTCATAGACAGGGCCTAAGCATGTGATGTATGGGGGTTTATATGGCTTGTGCACTTGATATGCATGACCACTTCCTCTAATGCCTCCTGCGTTTGAGGGATAGATGGGTAGCCCGTAGGCTATATTCGTGCTTTCGAAGAATCACGGTGGTGAAGATCTGTGCTCCATGGGGGTAGGCCGTATCCTAGAAGGGAAACAACCATTTGAAGGGGATTCATCTCCTGACCTTAGGGATTCATCCCTATGGGTTGCGATCCCTCGACATGAGTTTCAATAATTTTGGAGATTCGTCCTTGGGGTTAAGAACCCGAAATCTGGGAATTTGTTTAAGGGGGTACAGACCCTTGTTTCGTAGTCACGGGTATAGAAGTGCTAGTGGTGGTGTTTGTAGTCACCGGTGTTTTTCGTGTGTTCATCATGGTTGATGTTGTTTTCCCACAGGCGGCGCCAAATGTTGTGGAACGAAGAGTAGGGTGTATTTATTGCGTATTGAATGCTAGGGTTAGGGAGAGCTTCGAGCTTCAATGGCTAATCAAGTGTTTCGTGACTTAACTCGGGTCCTCACAAGATGCCTACGTATCTTGCTCGTTAAAGAAAACCGTGTTGAATATTAAAATTTAATATTGATGATATAATAGAAAATAAATATATTTAATTTTTTTAGAATTTTAGAATTTTTTTGCTAGGTTATTAGCAAGCAGGATTTCTTCTTCTTTCAAAGGCCTTTGGCCCTCCAGAGACTAGACTCCAGCCTAAAATATTATCTATAACCTGCCTAGTAGAATTTTAGGATTTTAAATATTAATAACTAAAAAACTATCTTTTAACATTTTATAAGCATAATAGATGTTCAAATTTATTGATAATAAGAGTTTGAATTTATAGGGAAGGCATATAATTAAAAGATTTATTGGAAGTAGAATACGTGTTTGTAAAACATATAATTAAGAGTTTTATTGTAACTAAAATAGGAGTTCTAATTTATAAATAAGAAGGGTTTGAATTTATAGAAAATACATAAAATTAAATAATTAATTGGAGGTAGAAAAGATGTTTGAATATATAAAATACATATAATGAAATATTTTATTGGAAGTAGAATACGAGGATGGTGGAGACGTCTTATACGATTTTTTAAAATTTTATATTTTTTTTCCTAGAAATCCTTTATTTTAACTTTTTTATACAAATTAATTATACTTGCAATTGGAAAATATGTCCATAAATTCAATATTATTCCTGTATTGAAAAGTCTTCGCATTTAAAAAAATTGATGTGTTAACATAACAGAAAAACATTTCCATGCGGAAACTGCAACTTAATACAGAAATATTTACAATATATAGAAAATATAAGATGTATTTTCATCTTTTAAAACTTCATAAATATTAGAAAATTTAAATAATGTAAAAATTGGAATTTACGTTTTAATTTTTAAGAAAAAAACTATTTCATAAGATAAGTGCCATCAATAATATGTAATGAAGTTAATTTCGGTTCCAAATAAGAACGCCTCGAAACATGTTTTAACGGGAAGACGGTTCACTAGAAAAGATTGTATTAGCTATTAGAATTTGATACTAATGTGATAATTTTTTTTATGATTCGATTTTTATGGATAAAAATTATTATATAAGTCTTTGTAATATATGTTAAAGTTTGGATTTCGATTTTAACGAGAGAATGGCTCAATCGAAAGATTCGTGTTTAACAAGAAATCAGTTCATTAGAAAAGATTATGTAACTATTAAAATTTAAGATATTGATAATATAATATAACGTAAATATGTATTGAATTTTTTTAGAAAAATTATAATGCCGCCGTGAAGCGCGGCTTTATCGACTAGTTTTTTTTGTAATACATATTGAATACCACTAAATTTTAAGTAATTATTTAAAATTCGGAACGAATATCCCACACTTTTTAAATCTGAATTAAATCTATACTATATTATAAAAGACGAAATTTTGAAAGTTTTGGTACGGTACGGTATAGTACAGTACTTACCTTATTTAATTATTTTATTTTATTATTATTAATTATTTATCTATACTATATTATAAAAGACGAAACATTGAAAGTTTTGGTACGGTACGGTACAGTACAGTACTTACCTTATTTAATTATTTTAATTTATTACCCTTAATTATTTTACATAATTATTAAAAAAACAAAACAACATCGTTTCTTAAAATATTACGCGCAGCTCTTCCCAACACTTCTCCTAAATAATAAATAAGCAATTATCCTTTTTAGATATTAATTTTTCTAACTTTTCTAACTAAAATCTCTTCTTTCCAAAATATGTTCATTTTAATTAATGAAAATAACAAATAATATTATAATTACTAATAAATAACTGATTACCTTTGCCAGCTAAAAGATAATATATTTTTTTTTATATTTTCTAACTAAAATATCTCATTTTCTCCTAAATAATAACTAACCAATTAACTTTTTCAGTTATTAGCTTTTCTAACATTTCTAATTAAAATTTATTCTTTTCAAAAACATGGTCGTTCTAATTAATGAAATAAACTAATAATAATATAATTACTAATTAAAACACCTAAAATATTGTATCTTCCGATCATTAATACCTCTTTCCTAATTAAAACACGTTATCGTTTAATTTAAAACAAAATCTTGCAATCATTAATATATAGCCAAAAATATCACAACACATCTTTCAATCACTTATCTATACTATTATATAAAAGCCGAAACATTGAAAGTTTTGGTACGTGTTTTTTGGTACGTAGTGAATTTACTTATTTATCCTTCATTATAAAATATATATATATATATATATATATATATATATATATATATATATATATATATATATATATATATAGGGTCTTGTTCTAATATAAACTAACTTAGAATAGAAACTAGAAACTAAACCTAAATTAAATATTTCAAACTAATATAATGACCAAATTAGGGGTACTCCAATACAAAAAACGTTTAAAATTATTGTCACTATTCAACAAAAATATAAAAAATTAAAAAAAAAAGTTACTGTTCACGTGATGACGTGGCACGTGAACGGTAACTTTTTTTTAATTTTTTTTTATATTTTTGTTGAATAGAGCCAAGAATTTTAAACGTTTTTTGTGAAGGTACCCCTAGCGGGGCCATTAAAATAAATGAAATATAATTTATTTAGTGTAGGTTTCTAGGTTCTATTCTAAGGTTGGTTTCTATTTGAACGCTAGCATATATATATATATATATATATATATATATATATATATATATATATATATATATATATATATATATATATATATATATATGCTATCCATACTATTAAAACTCTTAAAATAAATAATAAAATAATATAATTAATGGTAAGTAGTCGATTGCCTTTTTTCACATTTACTATTAATTAAAGATATTACCTTTTATAAACACCTAAAAACATCAATCATATTATACCTTGCAATCATTAATATTTCCTTTCGAATTAAAACACGTTACCTTTTTAATTTAAAACAAATTTTACAATCATTAATATATACCCGAAAATATCACATCATATTTTTCAAACATTGAAAGTTTTGATACCTGTTTTTTGGTACGTAGTGAATTTACTTATTTACTCTTCATTATAAAAAAAAATATATGATATCTATACTATTAAAACTCCTAAAATAAATAATAACATAATATAATTAATGGTAAGTAGTCGATTACCTTTTTTCACATTTATTTTTGATTGAAGACATTACCTTTAATAAACACCTAAAACATCAATCATATCATATCTTCCAATCATTAATATTTCCTTTCGAATTAAAACACGTTACCTTTTTAATTTAAAACAAATCTTACAATTATTAATATATACAAGAAAATATCACATAATATTTTTCAATTATTAATAAAATAAATTAAAAATTTGTATACGTTGTTTATAATAAGGAAATATTAGTATAATCCGTAAACATGAGTATATTAAATTATATTAAATTAAAATTAATTAATTATATAATAGTCGAAACATTAAAAATTTTGGTACCTATTTTTTGGTATATGTTTTTTAGTATTTCGTGAATTTACTTATTTAACATTTATTATAAAGAAAAATATATACGATATCTATACTATTAGAATACCTAAAATAAATAATAACATAATATAATTAATGGTAATTAGTCGATTGTCTTTTTCACATTTACTTTTAATTAAAGATATTACCTTTTATGAACACCTAAAAACATCAATCGTATCATATCTTCCAATCATATCATATCTAGCAATAATTAATCTATAACAAAAAATATCCATCATTTCTTCTAATCACTAACAAAATATAATAGAAATCCGTTACTACGAATAATGACCATTAGATATTTAGTAAAAAATCAGAATAGTTAGATCTAATGATTAAATATATCATATAATTAAATTAACTTACTTAAATTTCAAGGTTCGAATTCTAATAACGACATATTTATTTTAAAATTTTATAATATAAGTTTTAAACCATCCATATCTTTAATTAAATTTAAATTAAATTTTAAATATTAAAATTAAAATGACATATTGTAAATGATAATTATATAAAAATATTATTGTAACATAAAATAAAATTTATTACATTTCAAAAAAATTCCGTGTATCGCACGGGTTATAAGCTAGTAAACTATATTTCCAATCACTAACAAACTATCGAACAAAAATGCCTATACAACGAATAACAACCATAGATTTTTAGTAATAAATAAAAACATTTGGATCTAAGCTTAAATATTTTATCTACACTGTTATATTAAAGCGGAAACATTGAAATTTTGTCGGTTTGGTTAGCCTAATTATTAAAATAAATAATAACATAATATAATTAATGGTAATTAGCCGATTGCATTTTTCACATTTAGTTTTAATTGAAAATATTACCTTTTATAAACACCTAAAATTAAAATATCAATCGTACCATATCTTTCATTAAAAAAAATTTCCAATTAAAACACGTTACCTTTTTGATTTAAAACTAATCTTACGATCATTAATATATACCTGAAAATATTACACCATATTTTCCAATTATTAATAAAATATATTAAAAATCCGTGTACGTTATTTATAATAAGGAAACATTAGTATAATCCGTAAACAAGAGTATATTAAATTATATTAAATTATAATACAAAAATTATTAAAGATAATGATTATATAAAAACATAATTGTAATATTAAATTAAAAGAAGTTTACTTTTAATTGAATATATTACCCTTTATACACACCTAAAATATCGTATCTTCCAATCAAATATTTTTTTTCTAATTAAAACACGTTACCTTTTAATTTAAAACTTAATTTTGCAATCATAATCTTCCAATCATTAATATTTTTTTTCTAATTAAAACATGATACCTTTTAATTTAAAATATAATCTTTCAATTATTAATATATACCCAAAAATATCACACCATATCTTTCAATCACCAATAAAAATATATAATGGAAATATATATATACAACGAATAATTACTGTTCAATTTTTATAAAAAAAATCAGAACCGTTAGATTTGATGATTGAATATTTTATAAGATTAAGTTATTTTACAAAACATTCAAGATTCGAATTACGTTAGCGACGTATTTAATTTAAAATTTCATAATATAAGTTTTAAATCGTGCATATCATTAATTAAATTTATATATATTATTTAAATTTAAATTAAAATAATTATTAAAAGTAACAATTATATAAAAATATAATTTAACATAAAATAAATTTATTTGGGGGTATAATTTGTAGTTTGGTTAACCCCTATTTTTGTTTATCCTCTTTTTTTTTGTTATCACTCATCCACAACCGTTAGATTTTCAACTCAAATAGATCATGATCTTTAGATACAATAATACTAAAATTGTTATATATAGAGATCTGAGGTTTGATTTCCGCCAACAACCTATTAATTTATATTTAATACTAAAAAATATTATATACACAGATGTAAGATTCAAATTCTTTCAATAACATATTAAAATTAATATTTACAATATTACACTACACTATAAATAAATTAAAAACAATTAATAGTAACCCGTGCTTTGCACGGGGACATTGAAAGTTTTGGTACGATACAGTACGGTACTTACCTTATTTAATTGTTTTACTTTATTATCCTTAATTATTTAATTTAATTATAAAAAACAAAACACAATCATTTCTCAATATATTACACGCAACTTTTCCCAACACTTCCCCTAAATAATAATTAACCAATTATCTCTATTATCTTTTCTAACTTTCCTAACTAAAATATATTTTTTCCAAAAACACGGTTGTTCTAATTAATGAAATAATAATATTATAATTAATAATAACTAACACAGGTAATATCTTTCAAAAATATGATCATTCTAATTGATGATATAAACTAATAATATTATAAGAGAAAAATGTTTCTACAGTTAACTTTAGGAGAATTTCCTAAAGTTAATCTTTAAAAACATTTGAGTGTTACCTTTTATTTATATGGTCCCCGCAGGGGCATTAAAGGTGTGTATTTTTATTTAGGAAACTATATGATGTGTCATTATTTCAGTGGTTAACTGTAGAAAATTCTCCTATAGTTAACTATAGGATCATTAAGTCCATATTATAATTACTAATAACTAACTAATTACCTTTCTAACTAAAAGGTAACATATTTTCTATACTTCTAAGTAATAACCAACCAATTATCCTTTTCACTATTACCTTTTTTAATTAATTTCCAAAAATATGGTCTTTCTAATTAATTAAATATTATAATTGCTAATAACTAACTGTTTGCCTTTCTGATTACCTTTCCAGCTAAAAGGTAATATCTTTTAGATAATGACCAAAATGCCTCATTTTGGTAGTCAGCTGCCCAAAATACCCGTTTCCAAAAGTCGTGGCCCTCGGTATCCACGGGACACGCAACTGGCAACGGCGTATCCCAAGCTCAGTTTTTTCTCAAAAATTTCTAAGTCCAGCTGCTCACTCCCGACTCTCCCCACCGGAAAAGCCTCTTCCCGTCCCCCGGCCACGTTCCGTCAAATCCGAACAATATGACCACACAAAACTAATGCCCACAGCTTGCTCATCAGTTTAGGGATTTCGTTTTGTTTAAATCTGGCCCGTAGGGGCATGTTTTGACGAGATCGGAAAACACATCGGAAAATAGCTTCGATTTGGGTGTTTAAAATCCGAGATTGGAATCGACTAATTAATGGCATAGGGTTGTAGAGGACGATGAGACGATTCTGGTGGTATATAGAACTCAACAGGAAAGTGAATGAGGTTGGAGAATGATTAGATTGAAAAATTGGCGATTTTTCGCCCGGCGAGTCGCCCGACCAGTGCTCTGGAGAAGACGATGATGACGTCAAATACGCATCTGGAGAATGCGTATCTTATGATACGCTACTCCAGAATGCGTATCTGCTGCTACGCTACTCTAGAATGCGTATCTGCTGCTATAGTAGTCGCTGTCGCTGAATACTCCTCTCACAGTGGCGTATCTTAACACACGGGTCTCCCAGTGGCGTATCTCAACACACAGGTCTCCCAGTGGCGTATCGCGTGGGTATTCTTCTTTTTGGATCCGGGTATTTTGGTAACCCCTCCCCCCATTTTGGGGTAGAAAAGGCCATCACCCTATATCTTTTCTATATTCCTAAATAATAACTAACCAATTATCCTTTCAGCAATTACCTTTTATAGTTTTTCTAATTAAAATATTTTCTTTCCAAAAATTTGATTGTTCTAATTAATGAAATAAACTAATAATAATAATATAATTACTAATAACTAACTAATTATCTATTACAGATAAAAGGTAATATATTTTCAATCAGTTCTAACTAAAATATCTCATTTTTTTCTAAATAATAACTAATCAATTACATTTTCTAACTTTTCTAACTAAAATCTCTTCTTTCCAAAAATAAATTTTTCCTTTTTAAAAATAATATGACCAATATATATATATATTTATGTTTATATAAATATATATAATTATTATTAAATCATATTATTTAAAAATTTTGCTTATAAAATTCATATCATCAAAAAATTATTCAAATTATTGAAAAAATCATATAATATTTAATAAAATTCGTGCATCGCACGGATTTTAAGATAGTATCATTAATTTATAAAAACTTGTGTAAATACTTTGTTAAATACATTCAATTTTTGATGAATTTTTTAAAATTTAAATTAAATATCCCAAATTTTGAAATCTTAAAAAAATCCTATAATACCTAGATCGTATAAAAAATCATAATTGCTAAATGCAGTTATGTTTTGCTTTATGCAATAGTGAGAAATTACATTTTTAACCCTCTTTTATTTCCGTGCAATCGTAACTGCATTTACTGCTTGGTGCATAGTCTATATACAGTTACCATAAACAATAAACGGTTAGCAAAACAATAATAATATAAGATTTAGTTACATATCTTGTAAAATTATTTATATTTCTCAAAATTAATTTATGTTTTTTAAAAAGTTTTTTATTTGATGAAGAATAATATTCTATATATAATAATCCTTTAATATGTTCTTTTATGTAATTAATTTGAACGTGATTATTTAAAAATATATTATATCATCAAAATTATTAATTTTTATGCAAGTGAGACATTTATTCAATTTATAATATTTAAGATTAAAATTTGTAAATTTATAACTTTTCATATTTTAAATAATTTTTAAATAAAACAGACTAGTACTAAATATATTGTTAATTGCTTTTAAAATATTATTATTTACATATATTATGCTTTGTTTGCGAGGAAGGTACTTGTTTATTTATGTTTTCTTAAAAAATTCATACAGGATCATAAAATTTCAAAGAGTGTGTTGGGTTTCAACCCAATATGGTATGGGTTTTGGTGATCCAAAACATATATGGATTGGGTAATAATTATATGTTTAGATAATTATTATAGATGGTATATTTAGATACCAAGTATGATAAGGATTGTAATTGGAAACCAAGTATGATTAGGATATCTTGGTGGCTAAGTTTGTGATGGCTATATATACATAGTCATATTGTATTTGTTTGGGGAGGTGAAAGAATAAGAGATGTAGTCTTAAGTATTGTTTGGGTGATGCTTGAGCATTGTTGGCTCAAGTATCGGGTTGGGACACCTTCAAGGTGTTATTGTTTTGATGTATTATTGATAATTGTTTGGATTAATAATACAAGTTTGGGACGTGGGTGTTTCCACGTCAAGTATTTGTGTGTTCTTATTTTGTGCTTTGGTAGATCTTGTCAACTTATCGATTGGTTATGTGTGTGCTCTGTTTTGGTGATTGTGAATCTCGGATTGTGTAAGTCCCTTAACCTAACAAGTGGTATCAGAGCCAAGGTTCGGGTTCGTGATGGATGAGGTTGAGGGAAAGTTCGAGGTTCAATTGGTATGGCAGAGCATGATGAATGATTTGCTGATAAGAAGATTGCTACTAAAGCGGGTAGAGACAAAGTTACGTGCGGTTTGACGGTTGGCTTGCACCGTGGATCAATCCTGTGCGGACTCGAGATGGAAGAAGATGAAAGAGGTCATCGCAATTTTTTCAATGGTTTGATCAACCAGGTGAACTATTTGGATGATACTAGTGATTTTTCTTCAGGAGACCGAAGGATTGTGAAAGCAAGGATCGGGTGACTCAACATGTGGAAGAGCACTCGTGGTGGTTGATGCACGTGATTTTGCAGATGGATACATCGTTATGGTGAAGAACGATGGTTTGGATGGTTTGGAGGGTCACTATAGACACTCAAGATTGGAGGAGCAAGATGAGGAGATTCTTGTTCGAGGGGAGGCGTTGGCAGATGGACGTCGATGGCTTTGATGGTTACCGTTCATTCCAATATGGGTATTGGGTTGAAGGGGAGGATTGTTGGGTTTCAACCCAATATGGTATGGGTTTTGGTGATCCAAAACATATATGGATTGGGTAATAATTATATGTTTAGATAATTATTATAGATGGTATATTTAGATACCAAGTATGATAAGGATTGTAATTGGAAACCAAGTATGATTAGGATATCTTGGTGGCTAAGTTTGTGATGGCTATATATACATAGTCATATTGTATTTGTTTGGGGAGGTGAAAGAATAAGAGATGTAGTCTTAAGTATTGTTTGGGTGATGCTTGAGCATTGTTGGCTCAAGTATCGGGTTGGGACACCTTCAAGGTGTTATTGTTTTGATGTATTATTGATAATTGTTTGGATTAATAATACAAGTTTGGGACGTGGGTGTTTCCACGTCAAGTATTTGTGTGTTCTTATTTTGTGCTTTGGTAGATCTTGTCAACTTATCGATTGGTTATGTGTGTGCTCTGTTTTGGTGATTGTGAATCTCGGATTGTGTAAGTCCCTTAACCTAACAGAGTGCTAGTATGGATTAAATATCAGACATCAGACTTGTGTAATTACACATAACTGCATGGAGCAAAATGATACTGCATATTAGCATATAGCAACACCCTAAAAAATCCTGCTCTCAACTCCCCAGCCGAGAGCCAAAACCTTGTTCTTCATCATCCTTTGCACATCCAGGTCTTTCCTTTTATGAATATTTTATTATCCTCCTCATGTCAATTTCGATTCCACTTACATTTCAGTTATGCCTAATTGTGATTTTTCCTCTGATCTCTCGTTTTTCTAGTTTGTTTGCCATCTATGTACCTAGAAACTTCGATTATGTATTTGTATCTTCTCTGTTTATTTTAAAATTTAACTGCCGATAATTCAACATCAAATGTTCTGTATTTAAACACATATGAGCTTGAGACCAAAGTAGAATATATGAATGCGATTGACTTCGTGTTTAATATGATAGTTTTACCTTGATTAAATTCTCAAATTTATGAGAGAATTATATAGATGTTTAGATTTTAGAACTCAATGATATGTCTATAAGTTGGCTGCAAGGAGCCTTGTTAACGGAGGGATGTAAGGGAGTAAGGTTTAAAACAATGCCTACAATTATGATACTTCTTTGTTTATATTAACCATGTTCGGTGCTCCCTGTTGCTTCTTCATATTAATTTACCTACTCAAACATGTGTTTGTGCATGTTTGCACGATTAACCTGCTTTTTTGCTTATCTTGATCTGGCATCATGTTGCTCTAACGTTCGAGGATTAATATCATCTTATGGAAGTGTTGTGGTGTAATATGGAGGACCATACCGTCTAAACAGTCTGTGTATGTGAATATTTGACTGATGTCTTGTCTATTTCCAGTTCAGGATCGGCTATATCTTATAAACTCCTTTACAGTCTCGGCAGTATACTAATTGTAAACAATAATATTTAGGTAGTTCTTAGAATGGAGATTTTAAAGGGATTTTTCTTGCCAAGTTGTGGTTAAGCTTGATGTTAGGTGTACTGTTTCAGGGAAACAGTTATCAGGAAATGCTAGTATGATTAGTGATGTAATGGTCACCCTCTTAATTTGTATATTACTATATTTTGTAGAACTTAAGCATTTACTATTCAATATGATCCTCTTAAAAGTGGGAAGTTCATATCCAGTGCTTTATTGTTTCTTGATGATATACAATAGCTTTCATGTCAATAATTTGAGTGTCATGTATTGTTCATTTCCAGATTATACGAAATATTCTTCTTTGCAGTTCTACTTAGCAAAAACGGTGTGATATTTTGTGTGTCAGACTTGTTAGTATTGGTGCCCTAGAGTCAATACAATCAATTGTATTTGTGTTTGAGTGATTTTATATATTTGATATATATATTTATTATTGGCTTTATTTACTGCGAAATAAATAAAGTATAATAAATGTCCTTGGAATCTTGATACAAATTATGTAGTTGCAAGTATGTGACTTGAACATGAGATTATATAATGATTGTATCATATTCTTAAATGTCCCTAGCCGAGTATTATTATTACTTAGGACAATAATAATACATTAAGGCTAGTATGTTTATTGACAAGATGACCACATCTCATTGGTCATAAGTATGCAGATACTAAAAGCAATGCATAGGTAACTGTACGAGTACAGGGTACTGGACAGACCCACCGTGAGATACATCATGGTAAATAATAATAAATGTGTCATATGTATTCTCACAGTGATAATGGTGTAATGATCCTTAGACCTGACGTCGTTATAATTCTACATGAGAATTAATATATTTTGAATTCGTCAAAAGTTATCTTTAGCCGGATAATGATAAAGGTGAATATCGGATATATTATGAATCATGTGAGAAATATGAACGATCTAGATGGGATTTAAATCTCCTGATAAAGGAGTGATATTATCGGCCTCTTGTTTGAGTGAGACTATGAAATGCATGGCCATGCTCAAATGTTGATTTGATTAAATAGTCTACTCATCGATCAAGAAAATGAAGATTAAATTATAAAGAGGATGACACATTGCATGCCTCGAGTTTAATCTATAATATCATGATTTAAAGGGATTATATTACATGGAACATTAGTCATAAAAGGTTGATTGAATCGTTGATTTAATTATTGTTTAATTGGGTAGCAATAATGTGTTACTAGACGCCGCTTATTGTTTGTAATTTTATTAGAGAATAAAATTATTGCCAATTAAATAATAACCTATAGGGTCACACACATAGAATGTTTAAAAGGGAAATTAATTTATTTCATGAATTTAAATTAATAATAATTTAAATTATGATTTTAAATTAATAATAAATAATAATTCGAATTTTATAAAATTAATTAAGTGAGACTTGATTAGTTAAAGATAAAATTTGAAGATGTATTTTCTTGACTTATTTGATTAATTAAGTATGACTTAATTAATTTATTTAAATAAATAAGATTTGTTTAAATAAAAATGGCCTAATTGTTTAATGGTCCATTTTTCTTTATTTCTCTTTATAAGCCAATTGTTGGCAAGTCTTCAAGGTGACACCAAAACTGAAATATTCAGTTCATACACAAGGGAGAGAAATCAATTCAAGTCAAGAACACATCCGTTTTATTTATTTTGGCTAGTACCAATTTCCGTGGCGAAATCGTTCGACGAATCAAGCAAGCATTCAAGTGTGGATACCGGTGGAGGAGTTACATTTCTAGCTCTCAAGATCAACAAGTTTTTGCTCTCAAGATCAACAAGCTAGGATCTCCATTTGTCATCCATTGGAAAGCTTAACAAGGTACTATCTTGTTCTTGAGTATTTATACCATGATCATCAATTTTATACATGGATCCGGGCTTTGGAATTCGTTTTTAATTGTTATTTACGTATTATCCGCTGCGTTATTATGCCCGAATTTCAACAATGGCATCAGAGCTACATGTATAAAAGGATGATTTGGTGTTTTGTTCTTGAAAATGAATCATACATGAATTTTATGAATTTTTGTCATGCTTCATTTTAACATACAAAAGATTTTATAAATTGTTATGATTGTTTGTATGATGTTATAAATTGTTATAACATGTTTTGGATGATGTACTATATGCTAGATATGTTAATCACATCATTAGAATGTATTTGGAATTGATTAAAACTGATCAGAACTCAATCTGCATAGTTTCTGGACATTCTGCAATTTCTGGAAATTTCTGGTATAATAGGCTGTAACGCATTCATGTAATGCGTGTTACAAGATTAATACAGGTATTGCGCATTAGCGAAATGCGCATCAGCAGTTTGTATGATTGGTCGCGCATGCCGGACATGCGTGACAGACGCGTTACAGTACAGATCTCAGCAGAGCAGTGGACAGCTTAGTGCTGTTGTTGATTGTTTTGTTTTAAATAATAACTTTTCCTTTTACTTTTGCTTTCTCTTTACAAAGGAATAGTTATTGGTTTTAATCATTATATTCCTAATGCTTTAATGATTAAAGTTTTAATAATTGAATATTTAAATTATGAATTTATATATTATTATTAATTCAAAATTTTATTAATTAATTTAATTTCGAATTTTGTAATATATTTAAATTATGAATTTGAATAATATTATTAATTCGAATTTTATTTAATTAATGCTTTTAATAATTGAATATTTAAATTTCGAATTTAATATTATTATTAAATGCAATTTTGATTAATTTTAATTTTTAAATTCGATTTTAATTATTAAAATTGATTTTTTTTAATTCCCTTTTAAATAATTAGGTATTTAAATTGAGGAGTTAAATATTAATCGATGTGATCATGATTGATGTGATATATATAATTGTTATATGTGCATGGTGCATTGGTTATGGCCTAAAGACCCGTAGAATAAATGTTGTAATTTTATTTATGGTCTGTAATAATTAAATACGACTTGCATGTCGTTATTCTTGTAATTATTTATCTCGAATGCAACTCGAGTTCTTTTGTAATGTAGTTCAAAACGAGCTTGGAGGCAATCAATGGAGGCTTGGGAAGCAATGAAGAATTTTGTAATAATTAGTTATTACAACCATAGATTGACCTTGATCTTTTCATTAGCTCGAAAAGATCGCATAGGATCGGGCCATAACCATCGCACGTTTAATTTTGCGTAACTGCACTTTACATATGATGCATGGATATATTAGATATATGGATGGATGCATGGATGTATGGATATTTTAGAATGTATGTATTAGATACGACACATATGCCATGTTTAAACAAGATAAAATCTGTAACGATTTAAGATTTAAACAGACGATCAAGATCGTTAAATTTTTCTAAAAATCCCTTAAGAAATATTAAGTTAAACAGATGCTTTCCAACAAATAACACTCATTAAATCCTAGATCATTGAGGAGTGGATTTGCCAAAGCAAGGGCTTCTCTTTTATCGTGGTGAGATGTGATTAAGTAAACAAGCTTACTTAAAATGTTATTGTTGGGTTCAACTTAAATAAGTCGTCATAATAGGATTATGAACTTATAAGCATAGAGTTTAGTGAAATCTATTAGATAGATCGGAGCAATATGTTGTTCACTAAACTATCCAAGAGTTATATACGATATAATTGACATAACGGTCTACCTAAATAATCATGTTTAAGAGGAAAGCCAAAGCTGACTTAAAATATGATGAAATATGGATCTTGGCTCACTAAGAAAAGGTTTTATGGGAACCATTTTCCGAATTGATAGTAAGGGCTATTAATTTGATAAAAATAGTGGGAGGTATATTACGAATATGCTATAAATCAACTTGAACATAATTGGTTTTACGAAACATGCAAACTAACTCATTTTATGCGCTTTTACAAAATTGTAGATAATAAATGGCAAACAACACAAACCACTTTTCGATACGATCAGTCCTAGAAAAGGAAAAGCTGACAGGGACAAACTTCCTTGATTGGTTTAGGAACTTGAGGATTGTCCTCAGGCAGGAGCGAAAGCTGTATGCCATTGAAGTTCCTCACCCAAATCCTCTTCCTGCTGGAGCCACACGTGCCGAGCAAAATGCTTATCAGAAGCATTTGGATGACTCAAATGATGTGTCATGCCTTATGCTTGCATGCATGGCTCCTGAGATTCAAAAGCAACATGAGTTGATGAATGCTTTTGAAATAATTGAGCACCTCAAAAGCATGTTTGAGGGACAAGCTCGCCAGGAGAGATATGATACTAGCAAGGCTTTGTATGCTTGCAAACAGGGAGAGCGAGACCCGGTTGGACCACACGTTCTTAAGATGATTGGGTACATTGAACAACTAAGTACCTTGGGCTTCCCGATTGGTCCGGAGGCTCAAATAGATTTGATCTTACAATCACTCAACAAGAACTTTTCTCAATTCGTTATGAACTACAACATGAATGAGATAGATAAGACACCCACTGAATTGTTGGGCATGTTAAGAACTGCTGAAACCAACATTCAGAAGGAATCTCCTACTCCCATGCTGATGGTGAACAAAGGAGGTGCCAAGGGGAAAAGAAAGTGGAAGGGCAATAAGAAGAGGAATGTGTCCAAATCTGCTGCCAATCCTAATTCTGCTCCCAAGAAGGCTACCAAGCCCAAAGGAGGTGTCGAAAAGGGTGATTGTCACCACTGTGGTAAACCGGGACACTGGAGGAGAAACTGTCATGCATATTTGGAAGAACTTAAGAAGAAGAAGGCTGCTGGCCAGACTTCTACTTCAGGTATTTATGTAATAGAAGTCAATTTGTCTACTTCTACATCTTGGGTATTGGATACCGGATGTGGTTCTCACATTTGTATAAATGTGCAGGAACTGCAAAGGAGTAGGGCACTGGCTAAGGGAGAGGTAGACCTACGAGTTGGAAATGGAGCAAAGGTTGCTGCTTTGGCTGTAGGGACTTACCATTTATCGTTGCCCACTGGGCTTATATTAGAACTTGAAAACTGTTTGTATGTGCCTTCTATTTGTAGAAACATTATTTCTGTTTCTTGTTTGGACAAGAAAGGTTTTTCATTTACCTTTAAAGACAATGGTTGCTCTTTTGGTTTGAATGACATTACCTATGGTGTTGCACAATTATTTAACGGTTTGTATGTTCTTAATTTAGATACTCCTATCTTGAATGTAAATAACAAAAGACTTAAGACTAATGACTCAAATCAAACATACCTTTGGCACTGTCGTCTAGGCCATATAAACGAGAAACGCATTTCCAAGTTACATCAAGATGGTTTCTTGGATCAGTTTGATTTTGAATCATATGATGAATGCGAGGCTTGTTTACTTGGAAAGATGACTAAAGCTCCTTTTACCGGACAGGGTAAGAGGGCCACCGTACGACTAGAACTAATACATAGCGATGTATGTGGTCCTATGAGATCGATGGCAAGGGGTGGCTATTTCTACTTCATTACGTTTACTGATGATTTCAGTAGATATGGATATGTGTATCTTTTGAAGAACAAATCCGAAGCATTTGAAAAGTTCAAAGAGTATAAGGCAGAAGTAGAAAAGCAAATTGGCGAAAGCATAAAAACTCTAAGATCTGATCGAGGAGGTGAATACTTAAGCCATGAGTTTAAGAACTATTTGAGGGAGTGTGGTATTGTATCACAACTAACTCCTCCTGGAACACCACAATGGAATGGGGTTTTTGAAAGGAGGAATCGTACCTTGTTGGACATGGTGCGATCTATGATGAGTCAAGCAGATCTTCCAATTAGTTTCTGGGGTTATGCCCTGGAAACGGCTGCATATACACTAAACCGTGTTCCTACTAAAACGGTTCAACAAACTCCATATGAGATATGGACAGAGAAACGGCAAAGCATGTCCTTTATGAAAGTATGGGGATGTGAAGCATTTGTGAAACGCCTAACATCAGACAAGCTTGGACCGAAATCTGAAAAATGTAATTTTGTGGGATACCCAAAGGAAACGAAGGGTTATTCTTTCTATAGTCCCTCGGAGAACAAAGTAATTGTTTCTCGAACTGCTGTATTCTTGGAAAGAGAGCTAGTCTCTAGAAAAGACAGTGGGAGGAAAATAGATCTCGATGAAGATCGAGAACCACTTGATAACATTGAACCAGAAGGGGAGCATGAGCAAGAAATACAAGAGAACATTGCTCAAGAAACACAGGTTGTTCGTAGATCTAGTAGGATTCGCCATGAGTCAAAGAGGAATTATGGATTTCTCTTAACTCAAAATGACGATGTGATGCTCATAGACCAAGATGAGCCTCTCACCTACCAAGATGCTATGAACTCACCAGACTCTGAGAGATGGCAAGAAGCCATGAATTCTGAGATGGATTCCATGTATGAGAACCAAGTATGGACTTTGGTTGATCCACCTGAAGGGGTAAAACCTATAGAGTGCAAATGGATTTTCAAGAAGAAAATCGACATGGAAGGTAAATTACAGACCTATAAAGCTCGACTGGTTGCAAAAGGCTTCAAACAAATTCATGGTATTTACTATGATGAAACCTTTTCACCAGTAGCAATGATAAAATCCATCAGAATTTTGCTTGCAATAGCGGCTTACTATGATTACGAAATATGGCAGATGGATGTCAAAACAGCCTTCCTTAACGGAAGCCTTGAAGAGGATGTGTACATGACACAACCTGAAGGTTTTGGAAATCCAAAGGATGCCGGAAAGGTATGTAAGCTGCATAGATCCATTTATGGATTGAAGCAGGCCTCTCGGAGATGGAACATCCGGTTTGATGAAATAGTCAAAGGTTTTGGCTTTATTCAGAACGTGGATGAACCATGTGTTTACAAAAAGGTTAGTGGGAGCAATGTGGCATTCCTAGTATTATATGTTGATGATATATTACTAATAGGGAATGACATTCCTTCTCTACAGGCTGTAAAGACTTGGTTAGGACAAAGTTTTTCTATGAAAGACTTGGGCGAGGCTACCTATATATTAGGGATCAGGATCTATAGAGATAGATCAAGAAGATTAATCGGCTTAAGCCAGAGTACATATATTGACAAGATTTTGCATCGTTTTGGAATGCAAGATGCAAAAAGGGGATATGTCCCCATATCTCATGGGATAACGATCTCAAAAGAGAATGGTCCTAAATCATTGGATGATAAGGACCGCATGAGTAAGATTCCATATGCTTCAGCAATTGGATCTATCATGTATGCAATGATATGTACTCGTCCGGATGTCTCGTATGCTTTGAGCATGACGAGCAGATACCAGTCTAATCCAGGTGAAGGTCACTGGACGGCGGTCAAGAATATTCTTAAGTACTTGAAAAGGACTAAAGATTCATTCTTGGTGTATGGAGGAGAGGAGAAGCTAACGGTAAAGGGTTACACGGATGCTAGTTTCCAGACTGACAGAGATGACTCTGTGTCTCAGTCTGGATTTGTGTTTTGCCTAAATGGAGGTGCTGTAAGCTGGAAAAGTTCGAAGCAAGACACAGTAGCTGATTCTACAATGGAATCCGAGTATATTGCGGCATGTGAAGCAGCCAAGGAGGCTGTATGGATACGGAAGTTCATTACAGTACTTGGTGTAGTTCCATCGATCGCAGATCCCATAGATCTTTACTGCGATAATAATGGAGCTATAGCACAAGCCAAGGAGCCCAGAGCTCACAGCAGAACAAAGCATATACTTCGGAGATATCACCTTATTCGAGAGATAAATGATAGAGGAGATATTCACATATGTAAAGTGCATACTGATGATAATATTGCAGACCCGCTGACTAAGGCTCTGTCGCAGCAGAAGCATGAATGTCACACTAGTAGCATGGGTATTCGATACATGAATGATTGGCTCTAGTGCAAGTGGGAGATTGTTAGTATTGGTGCCCTAGAGTCAATACAATCAATTGTATTTGTGTTTGAGTGATTTTATATATTTGATATATATATTTATTATTGGCTTTATTTACTGCGAAATAAATAAAGTATAATAAATGTCCTTGGAATCTTGATACAAATTATGTAGTTGCAAGTATGTGACTTGAACATGAGATTATATAATGATTGTATCATATTCTTAAATGTCCCTAGCCGAGTATTATTATTACTTAGGACAATAATAATACATTAAGGCTAGTATGTTTATTGACAAGATGACCACATCTCATTGGTCATAAGTATGCAGATACTAAAAGCAATGCATAGGTAACTGTACGAGTACAGGGTACTGGACAGACCCACCGTGAGATACATCATGGTAAATAATAATAAATGTGTCATATGTATTCTCACAGTGATAATGGTGTAATGATCCTTAGACCTGACGTCGTTATAATTCTACATGAGAATTAATATATTTTGAATTCGTCAAAAGTTATCTTTAGCCGGATAATGATAAAGGTGAATATCGGATATATTATGAATCATGTGAGAAATATGAACGATCTAGATGGGATTTAAATCTCCTGATAAAGGAGTGATATTATCGGCCTCTTGTTTGAGTGAGACTATGAAATGCATGGCCATGCTCAAATGTTGATTTGATTAAATAGTCTACTCATCGATCAAGAAAATGAAGATTAAATTATAAAGAGGATGACACATTGCATGCCTCGAGTTTAATCTATAATATCATGATTTAAAGGGATTATATTACATGGAACATTAGTCATAAAAGGTTGATTGAATCGTTGATTTAATTATTGTTTAATTGGGTAGCAATAATGTGTTACTAGACGCCGCTTATTGTTTGTAATTTTATTAGAGAATAAAATTATTGCCAATTAAATAATAACCTACAGGGTCACACACATAGAATGTTTAAAAGGGAAATTAATTTATTTCATGAATTTAAATTAATAATAATTTAAATTATGATTTTAAATTAATAATAAATAATAATTCGAATTTTATAAAATTAATTAAGTGAGACTTGATTAGTTAAAGATAAAATTTGAAGATGTATTTTCTTGACTTATTTGATTAATTAAGTATGACTTAATTAATTTATTTAAATAAATAAGATTTGTTTAAATAAAAATGGCCTAATTGTTTAATGGTCCATTTTTCTTTATTTCTCTTTATAAGCCAATTGTTGGCAAGTCTTCAAGGTGACACCAAAACTGAAATATTCAGTTCATACACAAGGGAGAGAAATCAATTCAAGTCAAGAACACATCCGTTTTATTTATTTTGGCTAGTACCAATTTCCGTGGCGAAATCGTTCGACGAATCAAGCAAGCATTCAAGTGTGGATACCGGTGGAGGAGTTACATTTCTAGCTCTCAAGATCAACAAGTTTTTGCTCTCAAGATCAACAAGCTAGGATCTCCATTTGTCATCCATTGGAAAGCTTAACAAGGTACTATCTTGTTCTTGAGTATTTATACCATGATCATCAATTTTATACATGGATCCGGGCTTTGGAATTCGTTTTTAATTGTTATTTACGTATTATCCGCTGCGTTATTATGCCCGAATTCCAACAAGACTGTCAATGTGTGTGCATGTTATTTGTTACTCGAGTTTTGATATTTGTTCCTGGATATGAAAGAATCAAATTCAGTATCGGTCTGAAATTGTTTGAACTGAATAGTATTTAGCTAAGTTTCAGAAGCAGTGCTACCTTGATGATAGATGTTTAGATTTTAGAAAATGGTATAGATGTTTAGATTTTAGAACTTACTGATGCCTATTAGTTGGCTGCAAAGAGCCTTTTCAATGGAGGGATGTAGGTGGGTAAGGTCTAAAACAATGCCTACAATTACAGGAACCAGGAGGCCGAGTAAGGCCGGGGGGGGGGGGGGGGTGCTTCTTTGTTTATATTATCAAAGTTTGGTTCTCCCTATTATTTCTTCATATGTAGGTACCTTTTGAAACACGTGTTTGCGAGGCACATTTTTTACCATGTTTGCACAAAGTATCTGCTTATCTGGATCTGTTATCCTGTTGCTAGAACTGATGTCAGCATCACCTTTTTTAAAACTAAGATCATCTGTTTAACCTGTTGTGGAGTAATATGGAGGACTATGCTGTCCAAGCAGTATGTGACTAACGGCTAGACTATTTTAATGCAAGATAGGCTAAATCTTTTAAACTCAGTTACAGTCTCAGCAATAGACTAATTGTAAGAAATATTGTTTATCTAGTTCACGCCTTCACGTAACGGAGGATTTTTCTTTCCAAATGGTGGTTACCATTGATGTGTGTGTAAGTTGTTGAAGACGGATGAAGTATGTAATAACTTGTTTATTAAATTTAGAGGGAGAGGTCTGTGCAAGGTATGGAAATTTTCCTCAAAGCGGTGACATCCATCCCCAGCGTTCAAAATCATGACGCAAATTCAGTATAGTGATCTTAACCGGTATTTTGTTTGTGTATATCTCTTGTATTTGTATTTGTATCTTCTGAAACATACATAATTGTGCCACACAACTCTTGTTTAAAGCATTGGGAATACTACCTTCCCTTGTTAGTTCAAGTGGTTGGTAATTCGAGTTTCTCCTTGAAGGTCTTGTTTACCGAACTACACTAAGAGCTAGTTGTTACCTATTCGAAAATTTCCTTCCACTCACCGGAAAAGTTAAAAACAAATAAATTAGTAAAGGAAGAGGGAGGAATTATACTTATTTCAGATATTACTCTTCGAGTTTATCTGATCCCCTTGTTGCAGTCATCCTGGATCACCGTGTTTAGAGAGAATGAGTTTGCCTGATGTTAAGCAGATCAGACTGTTAGTGTTACTAAATGAGAATAGATTCACATACATGTCCCTTTGTATATGTGTATTTTTGTACTTAATTACTCACCCATAAAATGACATTGGTATGGTATGCCTATTACTCCTGATAGAAAAGAATTGTTTATGTATATAGATGTATTCCAGTGTAGAACTTGATGCTCAGTTACACTTGTTGCTCTGACAATATCATATATAAGGCTGATATGAGTTGGTTCAATGATTTCTTTACTACTACATTTATATTTTTTAATGAACCGTGTAAGTTGTTGAAAATGGATGGAGTATGTAATAACTTGTCTCTTAAATTTAGAGGGAGAGGTCCATGCAAGGGATAGAGATTTTCCCTCAAAGCTCCATCCCCATCCTTCAAAATCATGACGCAAATTCAGTATAATGATCGTAACCAATAATTTTGTTTGTGTATATCTATGTATTTGTATCTTCTGAAACATACATAATTGTGCCACACAACTCTTGTTTAAAGCATAGGGAGTACTGTAATTCGAGTTTCTCCTTGAAGGTCTTGTTACCGAACTACACTAAGAGCTAGTTCTTACCTTTTTGAAAATTTCTTTCCACTCACCGAAAAGGTTAATAACAAATAAATTAGTGAAGGAAGAGGGATGAATTATACTTATTTCAGATGTTACTCTTTGAGCTTATCTGATCCCCTTGTTGCAGTCTTCCTGGATCACCATGTTAAGAGAGAATGAGTTTGCCTGGTTTTAAGCAGATCAGTCTGTAAATGTTAATAAATGAGAATAGATTCACATACTTGTCCCGTTGTATGTGTTTGCGTTTGTACATAATTATTCACCCGTAAAATGACATTGGTGTGGTATGCCAATTTACTCCTGATAGAAAAGGATCATATATATATATATATATATATATATATATATATATATATAGGCTAGCGTTCAAAATGAAACCAACCTTAGAATAGAAACTAGAAACCTACACTAAATAAATTATATTTCATTTATTATAATGGCCCCGCTAGCGGCACCTTCACAAAAAACGTTTAAAATTCTTGGCTCTATTCAACAAAAATATAAAAAAAAATAAAAATTTTTTTTTAAAAAAAGTTACTGTCCACGTGCCACTTCATCACGTGAACAGTAACTTTTTTTTAATTTTTTTTTAATTTTTGTTGAATAGAGACAATAATTTTAAACGTTTTTTGTATTGGAGTACCCCTAATTTGGTCATTACATTAGCTTGAAATATTTAATTTAGGTTTAGTTTCTAGTTTATATTCTAAGTTAATTTCTATTAGAACAAGACCCTATATATATATATATATATATATTCCAGTGTAGAACTTGATGCTCAGTGACACTTGTTGCTCTGACAATATCTGCATGAAAGAGACAGATGAAAATGTATTGTAAAAAAATAGAAATACTTTCCATATCTTGCATCTTTAAGATACAACATTTTATACTTATCCAGTTATCCTCACCCTAAACTATCAACATCGACCTCCTAAAAGTGGGAAGTTCATGTCTACAATCTAGAGTTATATTGTTTCTTGATACTATACATTAGCTTCTACTTCAATAATTTGAGTGAAATATATTGTTCATTTCCTGTTTATAAGAAATGCTTGCTGTCATATTTGATGTAGCTCCACTCCTTGTTTGCGGTTCTACTTGACAAGAATCTTTTGATATTTTCTTTTTTGATTTTTCATTGTTTGCTATTTCCTTGTTGCGTTGTTTGATGAAAAGAAGTTTTTGTTGATAGAGGCTAATTTTATTTTATTTTTTAATGTAGGTGTTGCTGGAGTTGGTATGATGAGTAACACTAGGAGAGATGAACAGCATCCATCATTCATCAGTTTTATTTTATGCTTCCTCAGCTCAAATTCCTTCAGATTAAACTCTGCGCCAATAGCTCCCGTAAATACTACTTCTGTGGCAGTTGTAGTTGAGTTGTAGTTACCTAAATATTGAGAGTCACCCTCAACTCACTTGCAGAAATTTCTTTTATGTAGGATTTGTTTTCAACCGTGGGGGGTTGTCAGTAGTAGCATTTATTTTTGTAACTGACTGGAGGAGCAACAACATCACAACTGTCATCAGCAGGTATGTGAATGTTTGTCACTATGACTGAAATTTTTCAAAGCCTGTGATAGTTAGTCTTATATATTTGACAGAGTTCAAAAAGTAAAGGCACAGTTTGCAAATGTCCATGTGGTGGTTGTGCTCCCTACAGAGGAGCGAAATGACTCATTCATTCGTTGTTATTTTAAGTCGGTAAATCCTTAATTATGTACATATCTTATTTAAGCCTAGTATTCCACACTAGTGATTCTGAATACTTTTATGTATCTAATTGAAGATATGGCATGAGCTTGGCAGGCCAATGTCCATTCCTGTACAAGATTTAGATATAGGATTTGAAAAGATTGTGAAGATAGCACATTGTCACGCCCCGCCAACATTTAAACCTCTCTAAGTGCGGGAGATTCTAGAGAAGACCGGAGGGGCCCGGATGACTCTAGAATATAGTGGAACATTGTGGAGTTCTCTAGGAGGTGCTTGGGAATTCAAGAGGAATCTAGAAGGTGGCGGAACATGGTGGAACCTCGTGGAACCTTCCGGAACCTTCAGGAGCTTGGGAGCTTTCTAGAGAAATCCTAGGTGTTATGTAAATACTTGTATATTCTAGATATGGTAGGATCTAGAAATATCTTGTATAGATTGTTGGGGGAATAATCTAGAACCATGTAGGATGTACATGTTCTAGAATTCTCTCCAAGTGGTGGAGGAGCCTATAAATAGGTGAGACCCCTCATTTGGAGAGATAGAGAGAGATAGAAGGTGATACACAAAGTAAGAGAAGAGTATAGAGGTTGTCTTGTAACTAGCAAGGGGCTAGTGTGGATCAAGGGGATCCAACTCTTGTAATATTGAGGTTTACTAATAAAGAAGGGCTTTGTTAGTAAATATTCTTCTTCTCTACTTGCTTATTCCGCTGCACAAGTGTAGGCGACACTTGGGGTAAGGCTGGTCTAGTAGTTCGTTCGGGGGATCGACAAGAGCTAGACGCCGGCACGGTTGGCTTAGAAAAGGGGACGAATTCTAAGGCCGTGACAAAGTGGTATCAGAGCTAAAGGTTACGGAGGGCGTAATCTTGACACGAATCATGGCGAAGAAGGTTGACGAAGTTCTCGTGGCGCTCAGCGTGGGCTTGGAGAAATTGGAGGCACGCATGGAGCAAATCGAGAGCAATTTCAAGACCTTAGAAGACCATGTATTAGTGGAGCTTGGACGTGTGAAGGAAGAGGTCCAAGACTTGCAAATGAAGGAGGTGGCACGAGAGGAGCGGGTCACCAACTTGGAGAAGACGGTCACCGAAGCATGCACCGCCGTCAGGGCACAGCTGGCTAGGGTCGAGGCTGGTATGCTTGGTGGAGGTTTTGGGGCGCTCGAGGCGCGAAAAATTGAGACACCTAAGCCCAAGGAGTTCAATGGTGTAAGGGACGCCAAGGTTGTGGAGAACTTCCTTTGGGACGTGGAAAATTACTTTGAGGCAGTTGGCATTGTTGATGAGGCCACAAAGGTACGTACGGCTACCCGATATCTTAGTGATAATGCGACTTTGTGGTGGCGTAGGAAGCATGCCGACATGGAGAAGGGGCTTTGCCATATAGATTCTTGGGGAGACTTCAAACGGGAGTTAAAAAAGCAATTCTACCCCGAGAACGTAGTCTACATGGCAAGGAAGAAATTGAGGGAGCTGAAACAACGGGGCAACATAAGGGACTATGTGAACGAGTTCACCACCTTGATGTTGCAAGTCCCGAGCATGACGGATGAGGATTTCTTGTTTTGCTTTGTGGATGGACTACAAAATTGGGCCAAGCAAGAGCTACAACGAAGGAACGTTAAGGATGTGGACGAAGCTATAACCGTGGCAGAATCCTTGACGGAGTTCCAAAGGGAGTTGCCCAAACTAAGGGAGCATCACGAGGAGAGTGATGGGGATGACAGCGAGGGTGACGCGGGTAGTGTTGGCTCGAGGAGTGGAAGTCCACGAAGGAAGAGGGATGCGGGGGCATCAACAAGCCATCGCCCGAGTGAGGGAAAACCAAAGGGCTATGTGCCGAAGAAGGGGTGCTACGTGTGCAAGGGGCCACACGTGATGGCTAAGTGCCCAAAATTGGGGTCGTTGAGTGCAATGATCCAAAGGGAGGAAGAGGAGCCGAGGAGGCTATCTACCATGGTAAGGGTGGAGGCACCAACAGAGGAACCCATGGTGACCTACCTTGGGAGTATGAGGATAGTTGAGGAGGGACTACCCTCAACGAAGGAAAAGCAGGGTCGTGAAGCCAAGGGTGTGGGCAAGGCGACCATGAATGAGGCTAAAGGCGGCGCAACTAAGGGAAGTCCAAAGTCTCCTAAGGGAAATGGAGCCAAGGACGAGGGGCGTGTGTCGCCAAGCAAAAAGGGGCAACGTGGGGGCGTTGCAAGGCAGGAGTCGCAACGGGTATCTCCGACAAGGGCCGAGGGGCGGCACAAGGAGGTCAAGGAAATACTTGGGGAGCGGCTCGTGAAATTGAAGGGTTTGGCACCGAGTAGGCAATACTTGGTGAGGTGGAAGGGTGTAGCACCGAGTAAGGCAACATGGGAGTTGGAGCAGAACTTGGAGCAACACCAAGAAGCGTTGGAGCGCTATTGGGAGGCAACGACGTCGACGAGGGCGTCGACAGATTCGGTGGAGGAGAGTGTCACGCCCCGCCAACATTTAAACCTCTCTAAGTGCGGGAGATTCTAGAGAAGACCGGAGGGGCCCGGATGACTCTAGAATATAGTGGAACATTGTGGAGTTCTCTAGGAGGTGCTTGGGAATTCAAGAGTAATCTAGAAGGTGGCGGAACATGGTGGAACCTCGTGGAACCTTCCGGAACCTTCAGGAGCTTGGGAGCTTTCTAGAGAAATCCTAGGTGTTATGTAAATACTTGTATATTCTAGATATGGTAGGATCTAGAAATATCTTGTATAGATTGTTGGGGGAATAATCTAGAACCATGTAGGATGTACATGTTCTAGAATTCTCTCCAAGTGGTGGAGGAGCCTATAAATAGGTGAGACCCCTCATTTGGAGAGATAGAGAGAGATAGAAGGTGATACACAAAGTAAGAGAAGAGTATAGAGGTTGTCTTGTAACTAGCAAGGGGCTAGTGTGGATCAAGGGGATCCAACTCTTGTAATATTGAGGTTTACTAATAAAGAAGGGCTTTGTTAGTAAATATTCTTCTTCTCTATTTGCTTATTCCGCTGCACAAGTGTAGGCGACACTTGGGGTAAGGCTGGTCTAGTAGTTCGTTCGGGGGATCGACAAGAGCTAGACGCCGGCACGGTTGGCTTAGAAAAGGGGACGAATTCTAAGGCCGTGACAACATGCTCGTGGTGGTAAGTCGACCACAGACTAGAAATTAATAGATCCCGAAGCTTGAAATTGTGTCTAAATGTTATCCCTGCAGAGTGTAGTGGCAGGATGTCTTTTCCAAGTTGAAGGCTGATGTGAGTTGGTTGAATGATTTTTTAAGTACTTCATTTTAAATTGTTTAATGAACTCTGTAAGTTGTTGTAGTCGGATGAAGTATGTAATAGCTTGTTTCTTAAATTTAGAGGGAGAGTACCGTGCAAGGGATGGCGATTTTCCTCAAAGCGGTGACATCCATCCCTCGGTATAGTGATCTTAACCAGTAATTTTAACCAGTAATTTTGTTTGTGACAATCTCTTGTATTTGTATTTGTATCTTTTGAAACATACATAATTGTGCCACGCAACTCTTGTTTAAATCATTGGGAATACTACCTTCCCTTGTTAGTTCAAGTGGTTAGTAATTCGAGTTTCTCCTTGAAGGTCTTGTTACCGAACTACACTAAGAGCTAGTTGTTACCTATTCGAAAATTTCCTTCCACTAACCGGAAAAGTTAATAACAAATAAATTAGTAAAGTGTTATGACTCCACATCCCAAGGACTGGAACCAGCCCAATAATTTAATTAAGTACTCCAGACAGAAGCATAAGGCTCAGAAAAATATTTCAGTGTTGCAGGTCAACGAAAACAGTCAAGGGGCAAAAGAGTAAAAGACGGAAGTAGCGAAGGAAGACAAAAGAAAGGCGGAGGGCTTGGATTAGGGTTTATGCCGAGTATTGTTGCTGTTATTTTTCAATTAGGTTTTGGGAGAGAGCGGACCTCCCGAACGTCCTGCAAATTGTTTTCATTTTCGTTTTATTATCAATCAGTTCAGACTTGGATTCAAATCAGTACTATTGTGATAAATTCGATCTGTTATTTAAGCTAATTGAGTAGTTCATTACAATTGGTATCAAAGCATTCAATCTAATGGGAGAGAAGATGACAGATTTCGGAGAGAAGATGAAGGAGTTGATTACGTAAGGGATGGAGGAGGCAATTGAGAAAGCAATGGATGCGATGCGTCAGTCGTTGGCAGATTGGGTTTCGGAGAGTCAAACCATGGTGAAGAAGAAGATGGGAAAGAACTATGCGGGCCCATCAAAGCTTGCTACAGAAAACGACGAGGGGGGAAGAGAAATTGAAGTTGGTGGAGAAAGAACAGAAGCAAGACATCCTCAAATTTGGTAAATCCATCCTCAACTCCACTTACTCTTGTTTCAGTTTTTGATAATCTGGATAATAAGAGTAGAGTTGAGAAGTTAATTGATGTTAATATGGAGGCGTCACAACCTGCAATATCTGCCCCTCAAACGTTTGATGAAATTCCTGTGAAGGTATATGATGTCTAATTTCCAGCAACAACTTTACATGCCCCTAACTCTGTTGTTTTTCATGTCGAGTCAATTAAGAGAGCCCTGACACCAGTTTTGAGCAATGAACTTACTAAGAATTATAAGAAAATGGTTTATAATCTTCATGAGAATGAATACGGTAAAGTTCTTGTGAAACCCTATGTTAATTATAAAAATGTGATGAATGGAACTAATGTGTTGGCTGTAAATTCTGAGATAAAGCATGATACAGCTCTGTGTTACAAGATTCATGAAGACAGGGATGTGGTAAAACTTGCTGATGATGAAGATTTGCATGATATAATGTGTCAGTTACTTAATCCCCTGAGGATAACTGTTAAACTGAATACAGAGAGGAATCTTAGTCTTAGACCTCATGGTAGGTCGAATGGAAGTTCGACCCCTGTCAGATCACAGCCGTTGCAGCCTCCATTGCAAGTTGGGAACACAACTGTTTCTGAAGTGCTGAACTCTCTACCTGGTACTGTCCGTGAAGCTGTTTCGAAATTCTCAACTGAACTGGGATTGGATACAAGCTCTCCAGAAGGATACCTTCTTATTCTTGATTCTTTGGCAAAGATGGGTCTTACCTGTCTGAAAGAGGTTTCTCCAGCTGGTGCAAAAAGTGGGCCATCAGAAAGCTCTACTGCTACATCAGTGACAAAAGACAACAGTTCAATACCTGCTGGGACTACACAGGTGTCTGAACTGAAAAGCCGTGACACTGATCAACGAAATGCTGATGGTAAATCTGAGGGCTTTGTTATGCCAGCTATGGACAATGCAAAAATGGCCCTCAAGGTAACAAGGTTGGAAAGATGGGTCGATCTGGTCTTAAGAGGAAGGTAGTTCAGAAGTCGTATGAATCTCATCCTGCATGGAAGTCTATTATGAGTTCTAAACCTAAACCCTTGACTAGGAATGATTTACCTTTTTCAAGCCATCCAGTCCCGCCCTATATGCAGAGACATCAACTTCCTTATCGCGTTGCCCCAGTCAGAAGGAGCTACAACTATGATGATGTTATGGGTAGTTTGCTTCACGCTGGTATTCAGTGTGATGGATGTGGGGTTCATCCAATAACTGGGCCTCGATTCAAATCTAAAGTAAAAGAGGATTACGATTTGTGCAACAACTGCTTTGACGATATGGGAAGTGAGGCTGAATACATCAGAATGGACCTTCCTCTGAATCACCAGAATCCTGGCCCTTTTAATTTCCGTAATCATCATCCCGTAGTGCGTTCACCATCGTTGCCTTCAGATCATGCTAAATTGGATAGCTGCTTCATACTGGATGTTAATATCCTGGATGGAACTATCATGACACCATTAACCAACTTTACAATGATTTGGCGGATGAGGAACAATGGTTCTCTTGTGGGGCGGATGGAAACTTCTCTCATGTACTACAATAACCTAGGCTGCATCTATTATCGCCTCGGAAAACATCAAACATCAACTGTATTCTTTTCTAAGGCGCTAAAGAGTAGCTCATTGCTATGGAAAGAAAAACCTTTAACACTATCAACATTCTCACAGGATAAATCCCTCCTTATAGTATATAATTGTGGTGGGCAGTATATGGCTTGTGGGAAACCAGTACTTGTTGCTCGCTGTTTTTATAGAGCCAGTTTAGTTTTTTATAATCATCCCCTGTTGTGGCTCCGCATTGCTGAATGTTGTCTGATGGCTTCAGAAAAGGGACTGCTGTAGTCCAATCATGCTTCATCTAGCATACCAGATGTTAGCATACATGTCATTGGCCTAGGAAAATAGAGGAATCTTGTTTTAGAAGACAAAATATGGAGTAATGGGCAGGTGGATTTTTCTGGGAGGGAAAAGTTACTTTCGAGTGATGATAGGTTACTTAAACGTTCAATGCCTCTTGCTCGGCAATGTTTGCGGAATGTATTACACTTGCTGAACTCTAACTGTAAGTATGGTTTACCTTCTGATATAATCCAGGTGGAACAAACTTCTAATCCTAAGAATACAAACTACATTTCATTATATGGCAGTGATTTCCAGGCACATAATGTAGTAGGGGATGGATACTTCAGTTCAAATGGGGAAATAAAGGATCAAAAGAGTGTAAATAATCTGAATACTGCCTTGCAAAGCTCCATTTTTTACTATGATGAAATTTGTAGAAAAGAGAATAAGATTATAAGACAATTTGTTCTTGCTGATTTGGCATACTTTGAGTTAGAATTGGGAAATCCTTTGAAGGCCTTGTCGATTGCAAAGACCCTCCTGAAAATTACAGAATCTTCCAGAATTCATGTCTTTTTGGGAAATGTGTATGCAGCTGAGGCTCTCTGTCTGTTCAATCAGCCAAAAGAAGCTGCTGACCAATTGTTGGTCTATATGTCTAGTAGAAGTCATGCGGAACTCCCCTACACCAAAGAAGACTGCAAAAAGTGGCACACTGATAATACTGAGGGGTGTGAGGAATCGGTAAATATGGAGTATGTGGTTGCTGATACGTCTTCACCTGATGGATCACAGGGTCTTGTTTTCCTCAATCCTGAGGAGGTTCGTGGAACTATTTATGCAAACCTTGCTGCAATATCTGCTGTACAAGGAGATCTCGAGCAAGCTGATAGATTTGTGTTTCAAGCGCTGTCAGCAATACCTGACAGCCCAGGAGCCATTTTGAAAGCAGTTTATCTGGATCTCATGTGCAGTAGGCCACGCGAAGCTATTGCAAAGTTGAAAAGGTGCAATCGTACTAGTTTTCTTCCTACGGGATCAGGTCAGTCTCCTAGCAGGCCTTATGTGCCACCGGCTTCATGGGAAGATGTTACCACAGTCCAACACCAGTTTCCACATTTCCACCTTGAGGACAAGGTGAGTCTTTGGGGCTGGGGTAATGTTATGACTCCACAGCCCAAGGACTGGAACCAGCCCAATAATTTAATTAAGTACTCCAGACAGAAGCATAAGGCTCAGAAAAATATTTCAGTGTTGCAGGTCAAAGAAAACAGTCAAGGGGCAAAAGAGTAAAAGACGGAAGTAGCGAAGGAAGACAAAAGAAAGGCGGAGGGCTTGGATTAGGGTTTATGCTGAGTATTGTTGCTGTTATTTTTCAATTAGGTTTTGGAGAGAGCGGACCTCTCGAACGTCCTGCAAATTGTTTTCATTTTCGTTTTATTATCAATCAGTTCAGACTTGGATTCAAATCAGTACTATTGTGATAAATTCGATCTGTTATTTAAGCTAATTGAGTAGTTCATTACATAAAGGAAGAGGGAGGAATTATACTTGTTTCAGATATTACTCTTTGAGTTTATCTGATCCCCTTGTTGCAATCATCCTGGATCACCATGTTTTGAGAGAATGAGTTTGCCTGGTTGTTAAGCAGATCAGACCGTAAGTGTTACTCAATGAGAATAGATTCACATACATGTCCCTTTGTAGGTGTGTGTTTTTGTACATAATTATTCATCCGTAAAATGACATTGGCGTGGTATGCCAATTTACTCCTGATAGATATGGATCGTTTATATATATGGATATGTTCCAGTGTAGATCTACAAAGATCTTTTAAAGATCTTTGTAGATCTTTTAAATTTAAATTTATATGGATATGAGTTTATATATCGTTTAAATTGTTGCTTGTATTTTCAGCTTTGTCAAGATAAAAGATCTTTCTGCAGAGAAGGCAGAGACGATTGAACGGTTTTTTCGGAGATCCAAAGTTTTATCTAAGCACTAAAATCAGTTAAAGGATGTAATGTTTGATTGTTTCTTTCAGAAAACAGTTATCAGGAAGCGCTAGTTTGATTATTGATGTAATGTTTACTATCTTAATTTCCATCAGAGCTAGCAGCACGGTCATTTGTGAATTTTGTATAACTTTACACCAAGTTGTTTGAAATTTTGTTTCTCCTAATGCGTTTTCAACTTAATTTGTCCAGATGCAGTTCTTTTGAAATGGAACCAATTACATCTTGCTTTCCTATCTGTCGGTAGTTCCAAAACCTGCAATGTGAAATTTATATCCGCTTCAAAGAGACAGATGAAAATGTATTGTAAAATAATAGAAAAACATTCCATATCTTGCATCTTTTAGATACAACATTTTATACTTATGCTCACCCTAAACTATCAGCATCATCCTCCTAAAGTGGGAAGTTCATACCTACAATCTAGAGTTTTATTGTTTCTTGATACTATCCATTAGCTTCTACATCAAAAATTTGAATGAAATGTATGGTTCAAATCCTGTTTATAAGAAAAGTTTGCTGTAATGATTTATGTAGCTCTACTCCTTTTTTTGCGATTCTACTTGACAAAAATCATTTGATTTTTTTTTTTTTTTTTGATTTTTCATTGTTTGCTATTTCGTTGATGCGTTGTTTGATGTAAAGAAGTTTTTGTTGATAGAGGCTAATTTTATTTTATTGTTTGCCATACTGTGACTGATGGACAAAATAACCCCAGCCCTACGGCTTAGGCCGAAGCCAAGAGAACGACACCCCAGGCCAGCTACAACCGTAGCGCCCCTACGGCGCTACGGTTTAAGGTCGACCATATGGGCGTAGATCCCAAGGGCGAGTCCTCAGACATGTGTCCTACCTTTATCCACCTGTCCCGACGCATAACCCCTTAGCTTCGCCCCGTCATCTACTCTACCCCTACCAAACAAACAGCTGGCCTGACAGCTCCAGCTCATTGGCTATCCTACTACCATGAGATCAACGGCGGGAGCATAACGGACGAACGGAAAGGAGACACGTGGCCAATAAATGGGCTATATATAGAAAGGAAAGACCAACGGAAAGAGGGTTACAAAATAAGACACACACACACATACACACCACCATCTAAATCTTCTGATGATCGCTACGGATCAGAGCTAGAATATCTGTAGTCCATCATTTGGCGCCGCTGCCGGGGATCAAAAGTGCTTATCCCATCAACCCACAACGACCCGAAACTAAGACTTAAAACACAGATTTGGATACGTGCTAGTATCTACCACAAGAAAGATGAGTCGAGAATCCAGTACTCAGAGAAGTTTTTCTCATTCAGCATCACACTCACCCCCTCGTTCACCCATACACAGCCAGTTCTCGCATCTGAGAGCACAGCAGAGATATATGCAAGAACAAATGGATCGATTGACAGCCCAGATGGCAGGGAATTATCATGAAGCACACCATCAGCCCTACTATCCAGATGAAAGGCAGGGCTCCTTCGCTACCCAGTTCCCTGAAGACTATCATTCAGAGCGTTCTCTCTCCTCATCACGCGACGAAGAACGTCGCCCAAGCTCTAGCTCCAGCCGCTCACTCCGACAGCGCCCGGAGCGTTCATCCTCAGGGTCCCGGGGATCCGTATTCTCCCGGTTGTCCGGGCGAACAGAACCCCGTGCTAGGAGGTCTTATCGAGAGAGAAGCCCCGGTGCGGAAAGGCGCAGGAGGTCTAGATCAGGGGACCACCGCAGAAGAATCCCTCCCATAATAATCCAACAGAACTCTGCGGCCCCACGTCAGGAAAGGCAGGAGGAATTAATGGCGAGGTTAGCCCGGTTGGAAGACTTGGCAGCCGGACCCCTATTAAACATGAATGGGGGAAGGTCCCCGTTTTCGGAAATCTTAGAGGTGTCTCAGGTGGATCTAGGAGTCAAGATAACAGGGCTGGAGTCTTTCGATGGTACCACAGACCCCAATGACCATCTCAGCTATTATGAAAATTTAATGATCTGCCACAGATATAATGATATAACAAAGTGTCGTTTGTTTATATCTACTCTCAAAGCCTACGCGAGGACATGGTTTTCGAGTTTACCCCCCAGAAGTATCAACTCGTGGGAAGAATTTAAGGTCGTGTTCTTGGCCAAGTTCCGAGTAAATATTCCTCACGCAGTGCACACCATTTCTCTAGAAAATGTAAAGCAAAATCCTGGGGAATCATTGCGAGATTATATACAGAAGTTCAAGACGGCCGCGTCTAAAGTTAGAGAACTTAAACCAGCCACCGCGGTGGATTCGTTTGTAAGAAATATGAATTACGAAGAATGCATAGATTGTTGTAAGGAGCTATGCAACAAAGAACCGGAAGACCTCTACGAGGCCTACAGTATCGCCACGGCTTATATTGCTACAGACGAAAGACTAAGGGCATACTATCCCAGTTCTCGAAATAGGGCATCCGGTTCAGAACCAAGGAATATGCAAGTGGATGGGATAGATGATTTTCGAGGGACAGGGAAAAAGAACTTCCCTACGGACCTAAGAGCCCCGCCCCGTCAGGCCAAAGAGGCTCCAACCTTCACCCCTCTCAACAGGAGTCCTTCGGCAATCTTGGAGTGCATCCGAAGTAGAGACTTTTTCCAGGAACCACCTCCGATGAGAACCCCAGCAGACAAGAGGGATAAAACCCGATTCTGCGCTTATCATGCGAGTGTGGGTCACCACACAGATGAATGCACTTCATTGAAGTATTTCTTAGAAAGACTCATCAAGAGAGACTTACTAAAAACGACTATGTACAGCCACGGCGACAGAACGCCCCCCCACCAGAACCTCGTGGTAGAGGACAACCGGCCAGGCATGTCGTAGACATGATCATGGGAGGGGAAAATCCACCTCCACCTAAGAGGGAAATCCTACACTTGGATGCTCAGAAAGCGTTCCGATGGTCTGAATCGACAATCTCATTCACAGACAAGGACTATCCAGAAGGAGATGAATGTCAGAGTGGCCCTCTCACCGTCCAGTTGGACATAGCAGGTCAAGACGTAAAGAAAGTTCTAATAGACAATGGTTCTTCAGTAGATATCATCTTCCGGCACACTTTGAGAAGAATGATATTGGATGGACAGATTGAAAACCAGAGTGCTGAAGACACAAGGGGACCCCTCTACGGCTTCGGGAATAATGCTGTTCCGATACAAGGTACGATCGACCTACCTACCACCTTTGGTACCTCCCCCCAAGAAGTAACTGCCCTTGTTAGATACTATATAATCGATATTGCTTCTTCATATAATGTCATAATTGGGAGACCAACCTTGTTCTACCTGGGAGCCATTATTTCCACTCCACACATGAAAGTAAAGTTTCCAACTCCCGAGGGCACGGGTGCTTTGAAGTCAGACGCTAAAGCATCGTTACTATGCTATTCTGCCTCACTCAATCTGGCTCAAACCAATCCTCGTAAAAGGAAGATATCCGAATTTGAAAAAAGGGTCGACTCGGGAAGTGCCTCCAAGGCCCCCAAGTCCGAAAGAACGCAGGTTCTGTTCATCGAAAACTCTTATCAGCCCAATCCCAGAAACGAAGACCAACACCCAACCTCCCGTCTTCCGAAGGCAGTTCCGGGTGAGCCGACTGAACAAGTAGAATTGGTTGTTGGAGACCCTTTGAAATTACTGTCCGTGGGGCAAGGCCTCGAAGAACCCCTGAAAGGAAAGGTCATACAGTTGCTTCGAGAATATGCTGATGTGTTCGCATGGAAGCCGGAGGATATGCCGGGTCTAGATGAAACCATCTCTCTACACCGCTTGCATCTAGACCCGAATAAAAAATCCGTCAAACAAAAAAGACGGAATTTTGCTCCCGAAAGGCAACAAGCTGTGGACGAAGAAATCAACAAGTTGTTAAAGGCAAACTTCATCTACGAAATCCAATTTCCCGAATGGATAGCCAATGTGGTCCTGGTGAAGAAACCCAACGGAAAGTGGAGGGTATGCATAGACTACACGGATCTAAACAGGGCTACACCGAAGGACTACTACCCCCTGCCCACCATAGACCATCTTATCGATGCTACGGCGGGATATGTCTTGTTCAGTTTTCTGGATGCATTCTCAGGCTATAATCAAATCAGCTTAGCCCCGGAAGACAGACCAAAAACTTCCTTCATTACCCATAGGGCTGTGTATGCTTATCGAGTGCTTCCGATGGGATTGATGAATGCAGGGGCGACCTACCAAAAAGCGATGAACGAGATTTTTTCAACCCAAATTGGGAAAAACCTAGAGGTATATGTGGATGATGTTATTGTCAAGTCTCAAAGCAGAGAAGCTCACCTGGTCGACCTACGGGAAACTTTTGAAAACTTGAGAAGGTCTAACCTCAAGCTTAATCCTTCTAAGTGCACTTTTGGCGTAGCCAGTGGTAAGTTTCTGGGTCACGTAATTAGCGCCAAGGGAATTGAAGCTAACCCTGACAAGACAAAAGCCATTCTGGACATGCCACCCCCATCCACTCCTAAACATGTACAATCCCTCAATGGATGTCTGACTTCTCTGCGACGCTTTATATCCAAACTGTCAGAAATAAGTTTACCATTCTTCGAAGTTCTGAAGGGGGTTAGCAAGTCTCGACAAATAGAATGGACAAAATCATGCCAGGAAGCCTTTGAATCTCTAAAAAGGTACCTCGCTTCTCCTCCAGTACTATCCCGTCCAGTCACGGGTGAACCATTATACCTATATCTTGCTGTGGCCAACGAAGCCGTAAGCTCATGTCTCATCCGAGAGGAAAATGGAAAGCAGTTACCCATCTACTATGTCAGCCATGTACTCAGGAATGCAGAGATTCGTTACCCAACCATAGAAAAAATGGTGTATTGTCTCTTACTGGCCAGTCGAAAGCTACGGCCTTATTTCCAAGGACATGATATCAATGTTTACACCAACCATCCATTGCGGAAGATACTCCACAAGCCAGACTTATCCGGGAGATTAGTCAACTGGGCGGTTGAACTAAGCCAGTTCAACATCACATATCTACCAAGAGTTTCAATAAAAGGCCAGGCCTTAGCTGATTTCTTAGTTGAATGCTCCGGATTGCCGGATGAAGAGATTGATCCCAACTTGAGTGCTCCCTCACAAAAATTACCCTCTCCTTGGAAGTTGTTCGTCGATGGTTCCACGACAACGGACAGTAGCGGGGCAGGCGTCCTTCTGATCAGCCCTGATGGGTTTGAGGTACAGCAATCAATCAGATTCGCTTTCCCAACTACAAATAATTGTTCCGAATATGAGGCCCTCCTTGCGGGTCTCCGCCTCGCCAAAGCCTTACAGATTCGAAGCCTTCAAGCATACAGTGATTCACAGTTGGTAGTAAATCAGATTCAGGGTAGTTTTACAACCAAGTCACCAATGCTGGTGCAATATCTGACAGAAACGAAAGAACGCTTGTCACAGTTCGAGGAAGTCACACTCACCGGAATTATGAGGGGGGAGAATCAGAGGGCAGACACTTTGGCAAGGTTGGCTACAGCCGAAGAGGCTGAAATGACCACTGCCATCTATCACTCTACCCTAACGGTTCCTTCAGTCAATATGCCTGCGGACGAACACCTACAAGTCATGATGATAACCCAGGGCCCTAATTGGATGACTCCGATCCTTCTATATATACAAGAAGGAATCCTTCCCGAAGATAAAAAGGCAGCCCAAAGGCTGAGGGCGAAAGCGGCACAATATTCTGTGGTTAACGAATGTCTCTACCGAAGATCCTTCTTGGCACCCCTTCTCAAATGTATAGACTGTCCCGAGTCTGACTATTGCATGTTAGAAGTTCATGAGGGGATTTGCGGAAGCCATTCGTCGGGAGAAGCATTAGCACACAAAATCCTCAGACAAGGGTATTATTGGCCCACGTTGAGGCAAGATTGCATAACCTATGTCAAACAGTGCACTAAGTGCCAGCTATTTGCTTCGATTCCTAGACAACCCCCGGTTCTACCTTCCTCTATATTATCTCCGATACCTTTTGACGTCTGGGGCATGGACATTGTCGGACCATTTCCTCCAGCCAAAGGAGCCCTGAAGTTTCTCATAGTGGCAGTCGACTACATGACTAAATGGGTAGAGGCCAAGGCAGTGGCTCATATCACAGCTACTGTGTGTCGAAAGTTCTTTCACGAGGCCGTGGTGACTCGATTCGGAATTCCCAGAGTGTTGATAACGGACAATGGAAGGCAATTCATTGATGCCGATTTTGAAGACTATCTCTCCGCCTACCTCATTCAGCATCGAAGATCTTCTGTAGCATACCCCCAGTCTAATGGCCAGGTTGAGGTAACCAACCGCAGTCTTCTAAGAAGCCTCCAGAAAAATCTCGAAGAACATAAATCATTGTGGGCCGAAGAGCTCCCCAACATCCTGTGGGCTTACAGAACTGACAATAGGAAGCCCACAGGGGAAAGTCCTTTCAGACTCACATATGGAACCGAGGCCCTGATACCAGTGGAAATTGGAGAGACTTCTCACCGAGTGCAAAGTTATGATCAACAGCTTAATGAAATAGGGCTTCGAACAAACCTAGATTTGATAGAAGAAAGAAGAGAGAATGCGGTCATCCGCATGGCCACGTACAAACAGGCGACGGCCAAATATTTCAAAAAGATCCACCCTCGGCAATTTCAAGAAGGGGATAAAGTGCTGCGGTCTACAGCTGTTTCAGACCCATCTCACACCAAAAAACTGGACCCTGTATGGGAAGGCCCTTATGTGATACGAAAGGCTCTTCGGCCAGGTACTTACGTTCTTGCTAGACTCAATGGGGAGATAATCCCCAACACCTGGCACGCGATCCATCTCAAGAGGTTCTTCCCTTAGGTACTGTTTCTACCCCATCTACCATATGCTTTTGCTGTAAAAGGACCCCCTAGCAGTAACTTAAAAGTTACTTATCTTGTTTTGATGTGTGCGGAATTATTATATGTATAAATTATCACTGTGTGTACGTTTTTGGGTACTCGTTTAAATTATTATATCGTTTAAATTGGCTATGTTGTATCATATCTGTCAAATATTTCTCTGTCTCCCGAGACCAAAGCCTTATACCTATGAGGCCATGCCTATGTATTTGAGGATATCTATAGCCCCCTATTCAAATAGCCAATATGATTAGTTCGAACGGGACTAAAGGCATAGATGGGGCAATCTGTTCATTAATGGGCCAACATATGTAGCCCTATTTAGGCTACGGCATGAATAGATTCTGGTACAACACCTTTTCATTCTTAAGCCAACATATGTAGTTCCAAAGAAACTACGGCATGAATTGGTTCCCTGGTCAGACAGGAAAAGGCTTATCGCTCAAACTAATACCTAAACGAATATTTGATTATATTGTCCAGATTCGACTTTGTTTATGTCATCTGAATCTTGTTCTAAAATTATTATACTATCTGGACTCCCTTTCTTCCTCCGGAGAAAAAACAGCGAAAAATGAACGAATGACTTACGATATCTACATTTTCCTGAAAGGTTATACTCAGGCATAACTGGCGGTTCAACTATGATCCCTACAGGGCTACAGAATTTAAAGGCCTTCGGCTACGGCTCTAACCATGCCTTCCTCATAAAAGGATGTGTTTTAGCCCTTTTATTCAAACGGGAAAAACCCTACCCATATTAATTAAAAAACTCGAATGTAGAACTTTGATTATATTGTCCGGATTCTGCATTGTTTAAATTATCCAGATTTTGTATGTTCGATAAATGATTCACCCAAATTCTATATGGTTTTCAGAAAAAACTAAAACGAGGATCAACACATGACTTAGCATGCCCATTTATAGAATTTAAAGGCCTTCGGCTACGGCCCTAGCCGTGTTTTAACCCTTTCATTCAAAAGCCTACAAATATGACCATTACGTATTGAATTTTGCATAATTTTAATTCTTTTTATGTAATATCATTTCGCAAACAACTCTTCATCCGAAGGTATTCAAACAGCTACGGCCACATAGCTAAGGTGCAAATAGCCAGGATATTCGCTTTGATTATGACAACCTATGTTTACATCCAATTACCTACATCATCGATTACTAGTATAACCCACTCATTCATTTCCCTCATAATGAAGTTTCAGGCAAAATTATAGTAGAACATAATCGAATTAACTGTGTGCTTAGGATAAATCATACAGTTAATACAATTGTTAAACTGTGTGTTAACTGACCTTCTCCAGGCCAGGAACAATGCAAAATAAACCAACAAAAAGAAAGGCAAAAAGTAAAAGGAAACCGAACCATTATCCATTCATAATTAAGAAAACAAGATACAAATTTTTTCAAAATAAAAACATAAAAATTCCCCCTCCAACTCCAACCAGCTATGCAACCTGTGCAATAGAGCTGGAAGAGGAACCTGCATCTCCACCCCCGTTATCACCATCCTTTTTCTTCTTCTCCGCCATCTTCTGAGCTTCCTCCTGGGCTTCTTTTCGCTTCGCCAACGCCTCCTCGATCTTGCGGAAGATCTCTGGAAAGTCAGCTACAGATTCTGGCCCATCGAAAACAAGCCCGTCCACGATCACTTTATTCTCCTCCCAGAGATAGATCAAATTTTTTGGATCCATGTAAAAGGAGAGAAAGAAAATTATGATTCAGGAGAAAAGGGTGAAGATGCTAATAAACAAAGGGTGATATTTATAAGTGAAAAAGGAGTTATGAAACGGGTCAAAAGACCAAACGTTTCATACTCCTCATGACCCTTGGAAACCTGCAACAGCATTAAAACCAAAGTCAAAGTGCGGAGACCCAAGACTTGACCGTCAGAATTACCAAACCCAAAAAACAAGAAAGATGCAAGGCTACGGCTAACAAGCACTATTCAAATAAACACTCTTTACACCCAGGGTTTCATCAACATCTACGACCCATGTCACAAACAGGATCACCATGCAACCTAAAGGATGCATACTGTTTGGGGAAGGCAAAACCCCCAATCATCCATCATAAAATTAAGTGCAAAAAATGAGGAACCCGCAGAAAAAGCAAGAATTAGCATAAAAAGGACTAATCCACAAAATAAAAATTTCAAAGTTACGCCCTTTAGGCTTACAGTGAGATAATAAAGAAAAATACTTCAAAACAAAACATCGTAAGCATAAGACCGCCACCTAGACGGCTGCAACATCATCCATCTTCTCGGGATCAACCCTAGGTTCTTCAACAGGTTGTCCATCCCCACCAGCTTCAACCGTATTAGGTTCTTCAACAGGTTGTCCATCCCCACCAGCTTCAACCGTATTCTTCTCAGCCCCCATGGCTACCGCTACGGTATCCCCGTCATTCCCCTCTCGAGTTTCTTGGACTTTGGCCCCGTCATCCCCTTCTCGAGTTTCTTGGACTTTGGCCAACTCCGCCTCCCGAAAACACTCGACAGAATGCACCTTGAGATCAATGGCATTCCCCACGCCAACAAAACCCAGACAATCATTAAAACCCATCTCGTGATAAATCCCCGCTTCAACTTCTACGTCTTCTCTGAAAGCGGCTGATTCCTTATACCTTTTCACGCAATCATCGTAGGTAATGCAAGCCTCTTGCTCCACCTTCTCCAAGGTTTTAGTCATCTCACTTAGAGCCGTTTCCTTATTCATGAGAGCTTTCTTCAGCGAATCAATTTCGGATCGCAGATTAGCACACGTCCCCCTCTCCGTCTTCAGATGACTTTGAGCTTCGGCCAACTGTTTAACGACCTCGCCACGAGCTTTTTTCTCACTTTTTAATTCCTGGCTCACACCATTCAGCTGGGTCTTAACCTTTTCAGCCGTTCCCCAAGCCTCTGTCTTAGCCTTCCTCTCCAAGCCTGCCTTCTCAGACTCTAAACTCGCTTGACGCTTATTGTAAAGCATCCTCTCCATCGCATCCATGAAATAACTTCCAAACTGGAAAACAGATGAAGAAGTCATCATAACAATACCGACAAAACTGAATAAGAAGAAACGAAAAGGATCAAACGAAGAAGTCCAAAAAGAAACCTTACCTTCCCCAACATTTCCTTTGCGTTCCCCAACACCTCTTCATCGTTCATCCTTACCAACCGAGCTTTGTCTGGAGACAAAGAGAAGGCATCAAGGGCCCCCAAAGGACCTTTTCCTTGGACCTCTTCGCCAAGCCATCCTTCACCGGTCCGGAAGCGGATCATAGTGTACCCTTCGACCCCTCCGATGGAAGGGACGCGTTTCACCCCTTCGGGTTGCCCTGATCCAGAAGCGCCTGCTACCAATTCTAAAGGAATCCCCCTAGATTCTCGGATATGCGTAGGGAGGACTTCCTCAACCTCACTGTCGCTGTCGGGACCGTCTCTGGAATCAAGCCCAGCCCCACTAACCTTCTGTTTCTTTCTTAGGACCAGCTGGCCCGACTCTGAACCCCTCTTTCCAGACTTGGTCACTGGCACAGTAACCGTAGCCTCCGCTTGAACGTTCGAATCCACGGCAACACCAACGTTCCCTACGGACGCTTCAGCCACTTGAGTACTGTCCCCTTCACTCTGTTTACTTTCACTGTTCTTCGCTAAGGCCCGTTTTTGAGCTAAGAAAAGAATTCGACTCTTATTCATGCCTGGGCGAATAGGAAGGTCCTCCAGCAGAACTAAGAAGAAATAAGAAAGAAAAGTTTAATCAGATAAAGTCAGAAAATAATCGATAAAAGCAAAACACCAAAGAATAATTCAAAAGAAATTCATAAGTGAATCCCTAAATCGTGTTCAACGGATAACAAAAGAACAAAGCCAGTTAGATCCTCACGATTATGCTCAATCAAGAAAGAAACATTAAAGAAAGTCTTGTCTTTCCACAAACCCTCAGCCTTTTCCCCTGCAAATTTTATGGCTTCCCCCATTTCTTCAGGTTGCAAGTGTTCGACCCTTCGGACAGCCCCTGTAACCCCATCATTCTTACGATACTCCGGGAGATACCCCAAATCCCCCCCTCGGACAAAAACAAACTCCCCGTGCCAGCCCTTGTTGGTAGAAGGACCCTCCACCAACGATCCCCCTAAGGCTTTGCCCTCTTTCCAATGAAGCTCAAACAGGGGAACGTACGTCCGGGAAGCTTGCAACTTATGTAGAGACCAAAACAAGGAGAGGGTAGGTTCCCTCCCCAACTCCGTACATCTAGCAATGAAGGCACAAATTTTCCTAATAGAGTTAGGACCCAATTGACCCAGACCCAACCTCAAATCTTTCAGGAGAGTATGAAAGAATCTGTGCATCGGCAACCGCAGTCCTGCCCTGAAATGCTCTAAAGGAATCCCCACCCATAGATCACCTCCTCGATGGTATATAAATTCACCCTCCTCCGGCATCTTTATCTCATACTCCTCGGGAATCTGAAAAGCATACCTCACCGCCCACAAATAGTCCCTATCAAAGGTGCACCGTTTGTTAATGTATTCCAAATTCCCCAGCTCCCTCTTAAGAATGTCGTCAGGGATTTTCGCCTCCCCTGCTCTGTGATAACATCCTCTCCCATAGACCTTGAAATAGAGTTTCCTATCAAAGTCCGGAGGGGTGTTCACAAACTTATCTGTAGTGTCCAACCATCCCTTTTCCGAGCCGAGACAACTTCTAGTGGGAATCCTGAGCTCTTTAACTATCTTCTTCTTACCCTTATCCTTAGCAATACCCACTAAAGACCCCTTTCCCGCTTGTGGTGTCTCGGCACCCTTGGTTACCTTCTCCTTCCCCTTAGGCGACTTTCCCTTATTCAGAAATCCCTTTTTCATACCCCCTATCGCCATAACCTCCCTAGGGTTCTTCTGAACGACAACCGACTTCCCAACAGGGATCCTCCATGCCAGAGGTCTATCCGAACTGCCCTCCGTGGAAGACCCCTCACTTGGGTTGGAAGTTTCAGTCCAGCTCCCAAAACCCCCTATGTTCCCAGATCCAGATAACTGCTCATTGTCTGAATCTGTAGCGCTCTCATCCTCCTGGATACCCGTGTCTCTCTTTCTCTTGGTCATCTCCTCACTAAACAAGAAGAATCACAGAAATGGGAATCACTAAAAACCTTAATCTAACGATTACTCAGTCTAAAGAATCCCCAAAGAAAAAAAAATCGCAAACCCAAATCGAAAGTGGCAACCGAATCCTTTCCCCCTCTATACTACTGAAACAAGGAGAAATGCATATATATTGAAGAAAGAAAGTGAAGAAATAAAGGGCGCACCTGTGTTCGCTCTTGCTAAGCACTCCTCGTGATGTCTTTTCGGACAACTTGGTCACTTAAGAAAATGGGATGAAGAGAAGTTAGAAAGATGTGAAGAGATTTATATGTAAAAATTGGGTTAGACACGTGTATAGAAATAACCCACGGTGTGTATAACTACCCAATAAATCAAACGGACCCTGTTTTCTAGGAAAAGTTGAAACAAAAGTAGGGGTCCACCATTACTTCGATAACCGCATTCGGCCGTGGGTCCCCCACGTTGCCATTACGTGGAAGAAATTTTTTCCCGCCTTTTCCGACTAAGAAACAGAGCTCAACGAGAGAAAACGGTTTCCTAAAGAAAACCCTATCTCTCGTGGGGCAAATGATGGACAAAATAACCCCAGCCCTACGGCTTAGGCCGAAGCCAAGAGAACGACACCCCAGGCCAGCTACAACCGTAGCGCCCCTACGGCGCTACGGTTTAAGGTCGACCATATGGGCGTAGATCCCAAGGGCGAGTCCTCAGACATGTGTCCTACCTTTATCCACCTGTCCCGACGCATAACCCCTTAGCTTCGCCCCGTCATCTACTCTACCCCTACCAAACAAACAGCTGGCCTGACAGCTCCAGCTCATTGGCTATCCTACTACCATGAGATCAACGGCGGGAGCATAACGGACGAACGGAAAGGAGACACGTGGCCAATAAATGGGCTATATATAGAAAGGAAAGACCAACGGAAAGAGGGTTACAAAATAAGACACACACACACATACACACCACCATCTAAATCTTCTGATGATCGCTACGGATCAGAGCTAGAATATCTGTAGTCCATCAGTGACAAATGTAATGGGTGGTGGTGAGCCTCCAAAGTCCAAAGCATAACTTGATGGTACAATTTCCGGTTAAACTATTTCTTTTTTAAATGCAACTTATTGTTCGTTTTGCTAAACGGAATGCAACGTACTTTCGCATGAATGTATACCATTTATTTGCCTTCATCGAGAAGTTGCTCAAAACCATTCTTAACAGTGTTAACTTAAAAAATGTTACAAACTCATCCCACTCTACTCCTCCTCAAAAGCTCTTCCCGTACCCCCTTAACTCCCCCACTTTCGCGCTTCAATCCGACTTTAAGTCACCGAACCTCTCGAATAAACCTCTCGAGCTCTTTCTACTACATTAATTCTACTCAAAATTCACTTACCCTCCAACACCACCTCCCCTTCTCAGCCCCGCCCACCTCGCTAGCCGTCTAACCGCAACCTTTCTCCGCCGTCCTCGACCTTTCTCCTCAGACCTCTTCCTTCTCCATCAATTTAGTTCAGCCACCATCATTTGCACCTCCGTCTCCCCTTTTTCGTCGGTTGTAACCTCCGTCCTTTCCCCCTCTCTCATCCACCCATGCTCTGTTTTTCTTTTTTGGTATTGTTGTTGTTTCGGCCCTGTGTTTTGATCTGTTTTGTTTGGATTTTGTGCTTAGACTGTTTGTTTGTTTTTTTGCTTTTTTTGTTTTCGGTTCTTTTGTGTTTATACTCTATATTTATACTTAATTAGTTTATATTAGTATTAGTTTATATTAGTTTATATATATATATATATATATATATATATATATTTTAATTTTAAATTAGTTCTGTTTTTCTGTTTTGGTCGGTTCTGTTTGCGCTGGTTTATTTTTGGTAGTCGATGTTGCGTAATTTGCGTGTTGGGAGTTTGAATTTAGGTACCTTGACGGGCAAATTCCTGGAGCTAGTGGACGTGTTGAAGAAGCGAAGAGTGGATGTGGCGTGTATTCAAGAGACGAGATGGAAGGGGGCGCGGTCTAGAGTAGCGAACGGGTATAAATTGTGGTATTCAGGTCTTACCAACTCGAAAAACGGAGTGGGCATTCTTTTGACGGAAGACCTTAAAGACAACGTCGTAGAAGTGAATAGGTGCAATGACAGGATCATGTCCGTCAAGGTGGTGGTGGGGGAGATTGTGGTGAATGTGGTGTGTGCGTACGCCCCGCAAGGTGGTTTGGGCGACGCTGAGAAGGAGGCTTTTTGGGCCTGTTTAGATGGGCTGGTAGGGAGTATTCCTGCAGACCAATTTTTAGTGGTGGGTGGCGATTTCAACGGTCACATTGGCGAGAGGTCAGATGGTTTCCCCATGGCACATGGGGGTTTTGGCTTCGGGACCAGGAATGTCGGTGGGTCCGCACTGTTAGAGTTTGCTTCGGCTCAGGAGTTGGTTATTGTAAATTCTGTTTTTCAGAAGAGGGCTGAGCACCTAATCACCTTTAGTAGCGGGGGTCGCAGCACTCAAATCGATTACTTACTTGTGCGCAGCCGGGACGCTAGAGCATGCGTGGACTGCAAGGTGTTCAGGAGTGAGGCGTGTGCTTCCCAGCACAGGCTGTTGGCCATGGATCTATCCATGGAGGGTCGAGTAGTATGCAGGAAGAGAGAGTTTAGACCAAGAATCCTTTGGAGTGACTTGAAGGGCGAGAAGGCGGCGGAATTCAGGGAGGCCTTGATCAACGAAGGTTGTTTTGCGAGTGGGGGAGATGCTAACTCCAGGTGGACCAAGATGGCTAAGGCCATCCGGAGTGTGGGCGAGAAGGTGGTGGGGGTTTCCTCGGGTAGATGCAGCGGTCATAAGGAGTCGTGGTGGTGGAACGAGGAGGTTCAAAAGAAAGTTAAGGCTAAACTTGCGCTTTTTAAAGAGCTTTTATCGACCTGCGCAGGGCAGGAGAGGATTCTGAAGATGGAAGCATACAAGGTGGCAAGACGAGAGGCAAAAAAGGCAGTGGCGAAAGCTAAAGAGGAGGCTTATGTAGGGCTGTACAAGCGCCTAGATACCAAGGAAGGAGCGAATGCCATCTTTAAGCTAGCTAAAGCTAGGGAGAGAGGGCGGCGCGACCTGGGTTCTGTTAAGTTTGTTAAGGACGATTCAGGCCAAGTGTTAATGAACGAAAATGCTATTAAGGAGAGGTGGAGTTCGTATTTTCTTAATCTTTTCAACGAGGCTAGGAGGAGTGGTGTCGGGGTGGAGCGAGAGGTCTCTCTTTTGCCTGTGCTCTCTATTGAGTCCTGTGAGCGCATCAGCAAGGATGAAGTCAAGGGTGCCCTGCAGAAGATGGCTAAAGGGAAGGCGGTTGGCCCGGATCTTATCCCGATCGAGGTTTGGCTTTGTCTTGGTGAGGTTGGCGTCCAATGGTTAACAGATCTGTTCAATGTTCTTCTCTTGGGTGCTAAGATGCCAGCTGAATGGAGGCGTAGTGTTGTGGTACCTTTTTTCAAGAATAAAGGCGATACTCAGAGTTGTAGTAACTACCGGGGTATTAAATTACTCAGTCATACTATGAAACTTTGGGAGAGAGTGGTTGATAGTCGGATTAGAAGAGTAGTTGAAGTCTCAGAGAATCAATTTGGTTTTATGCCTGGGAGATCGACGACCGAGGCCATTCATCTCGTTAGACGCCTTATGGAGAAGTTCAGGGATCGTCGCAAAGACCTTCATTTGGTGTTCATCGATCTTGAGAAGGCTTATGATAGCATTCCCCGTGAAGCTATCTGGAAGAGCCTTGAGGAGAGGGGAGTGCCGTCGGCGTACGTTAGGGTGATTCAAGACATGTACTCCCAAGCTAGTGCTTGCGTTCGGACCCCAGTGGGGGACTCCCGTTTCTTCCCTGTTGAGATGGGGCTTCATCAGGGGTCGGCCCTAAGTCCTTTTCTTTTCGCCTTTATCATTGATGTCATGTCACGGGGGATTCAAGATGCTGTCCCATGGTGCATGATCTTCGCGGATGATATCGTACTAGTGGCGGAATCGAGGAGGGAGGTGAACGACAAATTGGAGCTTTGGAGATCTACTTTGGAGTCCCAAGGGTTACGTATGAGCCGTTCTAAAACCGAGTATCTCTGGTGTAACTTCAGTGGTGAGGCCAGCGAAGAAGGGGTAGAGGTTAGGATTGAAGACCAGATCGTCCCGCAGACGGACAAGTTCAAGTATCTAGGTTCGATCATCCAGAAGGAAGGTGAGATTGAAGCCGATGTCACGCATCGTATCAAGGCGGGGTGGTTAAGGTGGAGGGCAGCGTCAGGGGTGATGTGCGATAAGAAAGTCCCTTTAAAGTTGAAAGGGAAATTCTATAGAGCGGCTATCCGTCCAGCGATGTTATATGGTTCGGAGTGTTGGGCAGAGAAGAAGGCCCTAGTAAGGAAGTTGGAAGCGGCTGAAATGAGGATGTTGCGGTGGTCCTGTGGGCGCACGATGTTGGACAGAGTCCAAAATGCGGTGTTTAGGAGCGAGCTTGAAGTGGCGCCTTTTTCTGCGAAACTTAGGGAAGGAAGGTTGAGATGGTTCGGCCACGTCCGTAGGAGGCTGGTTGAAGCCCCAGTTAGGAGGGTCGAGAATCTTTCGGTTGGTGGGGCGAGGAGGAGAGGCAGACCGAGGAGGTCGTGGGAAGAGCAGCTCAGGCTGGATTTGAAGGCCTTAGACTTAAATGAGACCATGGTTGCGGATAGGTCTGCTTGGAGGCGGCGTATCAGAGTGGTGGATTCTCTTTTAGGGTGCGGATCGGTTGTCGAGAGCCTCAGAATTGGGTTGTCTCGGTTATCGATTTTGTAGTAGTTCGACTTTAGCGTTCTTACTTTGCGTTTTTAGTGTCTTTTGTTTGCTGGTTTTGCAGTTTCAGGGATCCCGGCCCGGTGGTAGCATAACTCCGCGCAAATAGGTATGCCCCATGTAAAGAACGCCATGGGCTCAGGTATGGCTTCGATCATTTCCGTATCAGATGGTTTCCTTTGTATTTATCACACTCTTTGTATGCCGTGCACTTAGCCGAGGGTCTACACGGAAACAGCCTCCCCGCTCTAAAAGTGGGGTATGGACTGCGTACATCCTACCCTCCCCAAACCCTGCTCTGAGCGGGATATACTGGGTATGTTTGATTTGGTTTGGTTTGGTTTTGTTAGTCGCTTTAGATGAAAAAGGATAATTTAACATGAAGTTTATTTGTTTGGCTAATTTTACCTAAAGTAAATGTATTTTAAAAATTGACTAAAATTAATTTATATTTTTTAAATATAATATAAAAGTATAAAATACAAATGTATGCAAAAAAATATAATACGAGTTAAAAGGTGACTCAATTATGTAAAAATTGATATGAGAAAAAAAAATTGAAAAAAGGTACCTCGAATATACTTAAATTTTTTGACTAAAATTACGATTAATAATTCGATTAATATTCAAATTATGATTTTATTCCAGCATTGTAAATTATAAAAATATTAAAATATTAATAATAACGAACATTATTTTTTTTCTTAATATATACCTCACCACATAAATCTCCTAATTGGATACAAAATTGGGCTCAGTTGATGTTTTAATATAGGGCCCTTGAATCAACCCGAACAAAAGCACTGAAACCCTGCATTCGCATCCTACATTAGCCGTAAAACCTAATTTCAACAGCAACCGACCATGGTGAAAAAAAAGTCGAAAAAACAAAGAGCTAAAAGCCGTGGCCAAACACAGTATCAACAAAGAAACTCAGATTCCTCTGGTGGCTCTGATTCCGGTGGTGTCTCTGATTCCGGTGGTGGCGGCTCTGATTCCGGCAATGTCTCTGATTCTGGTAATGTCTCTGATTCCGGCAACTCTGGTAATACCCCTGTTTTAATTCATCACACTGCTGGTGAGTTTCCTTTGAAAGGAGCTCAGGAGGGTTTAAAACAATCCCTCCAAACTGATTGTGCCACTAATCCGTTTTGTATTAGATTGAACTCAGTTGATTTTCCAATTAATCAATTTTCAAGCGATACTGATTCTACACTCCATTCTTACCCCTTCGAGAAATCTATGTTGGATTATTTAACTGAAGAAGATAAAGGAGTAAAGAAAGAAGTTGAAGAAAATATGAGGATACCTCCCGTGAAGGAGATGTTCCCGGATACGGACTTCTCGAAAGTCCTGCCACGGGATTGGGCGAGGGATTTAGCACGGGCGGTAATCGATGCCTTCATCGAGTTAGGCACTGAACCGCATCTTGGGTTGAACATGATCGACAATTACGTTGTAATTTTCCCACGGAAACACCCTCACCGAAATCCGGTGCTTGCCAAGGAAAGAGATTATGACGAGCGGCTCAAGGTGAGAATTATTCATAAATGCGTTAATCCAACATCGCCAACAAGAACTGTTAAAGGTAGAAACAATGGAGTGATGCAAATTATTTTTAAAGAGATTTTCCGGAAGATCAATTTGGGTCCTGATTGGGATGATTTTCGCACAGCTCTGTTGAACGGACGACTCTACTACTGCCAACATCACCCGGTGTTAAAACCGTGGGAGGAACGGCTACTATCTTATGTGAAGTTGACTTCACTCATATCCAATAGAACTCCCGAGCATAGAAGAGTAGCATATGAATCTATCTCAGAGTGCACAATGGAAGATTTGTACACCAAGACCTGGGATGGTGATGAGCTTAACAAAGTCCCTCCATTACAAAAGGTTAGGGATTTTCATTCCATTAGGGCCGAGGAGATTGCTGATAGAGTTTCGCCACATGTTTATATCTCACCCAATCAGATTGCTCCCTCTACAAGCAGGTCTTCAGGAGAGGCTCGAAACAAGTGGATGGAGGCTGGTTTGCTGATCAAGTTTATAGGTAATTCTTATAAGCATCTGACTGAGGGGTCATGGATTTCAAGTCGAAAGAGAGAGTACAAGATTAAAATTGATCCCGCATCAAAAAACGAACAGAGCTATAGGCAGCCTCGATTTCTTGACCATCTAGTCTCGCATTTTGTGTACCCTAAACTTACGGTAGCCCTCTACCGAAAACTTCACGAATATGGGTATGATTTTTAGGGTAAGACACTAAACTTTTGATGTATATTCTATTACGTTTATTATGAGGGGGTAGCCCTCTACCGAAAACTTCACGAATATGGGTATGATTTTTAGGGTAAGACACTAAACTTTTGATGTATATTCTATTACGTTTATTATGAGTTTGGTTTGTTTCTGCAATATTATTCTCCCATAGGTTTTTACAATTTTGTCCCTTCTTATACAATGTGCAGGTAAGATTGATGATATGAAAGGTCTTTTGAAGCTGATATAGTTTATTTGGTTGATGCTAGATGTGTCTTAAGCTGATGGAAAGAAGTAGGTATCTAGGGAAGCTAATATAGTTAATTTTGTTCATATGGTGTGATGAATATGGAAGCTATGAACCTGTCTTAAGCCTGTCTATGGAAGCTATGAAGCTAATATGGTCTATGGAAGCTAATTGATTAGGAGATTGATGATATGGAATGTGTCTTAAGCTGATGGAAAGAAGTAGATATCTAGGGAAAGCTAATATAGTTTATTTTGTTGATAAGTAGATATTTAGGGAAAGCTAATATAGTTTATTTTGTTGATATGGTGTGATGGATATGGAATCTATGAAACCTGTCTTAAGCCTGTCTATGGAAGCTATGAAGCTAATATTGGCTATGGAAGCTTTTTTTTTTTTTTTTGCTAAGTTTGGCTATGGAAGCTAATTGAAGCCAATGTATAGTTTATTTTGTTGACATGTTGATGAATATGGAAGCTATGAAACCTGTTAAGGCTGTCTCTGGATATTTGATCATTTGCCGTGTGAGATTAAAGTTCTATGAAACCTGTCTTAAGCCTGTTTTGCAAATGCAACAAGTATTTTTGAGGACCAAATAACACACATGCAAGTATGCAACAAGTATTTTCGACCAAAGAACGCACAGAAGGAATAGTTTTAAAAGTGTTTATATATTCACGAATAACAAGCAAGGTTTCCTTTCTATCTCTTTGACTCTCTGCCTTCTGGAATTTTACCCAGTTCAATGAACAAAAACAATTAAACCACGTTTAACACACACACACACACAGGAAGGGGAAAAGAGGTAATAACTACGTTAAAGTACATGTTTTAAACAAAATTTAACAAGTGACTGACATGACTACGCGTCTTCGCCTAAACTGTTGATCAAAACTCAAAAGCGAAGTTGCCGCAAGAGTAAAAAATGCAACAGCGGAAATAATGCTAAATTAGTTACTTTAGAAATAATAAACAATTCCTCTATCATAAATAAACGATAGAAAAATACAAGTTTACAGTCAAAATAAGTTAAGGTTGTGAATTGTTGAAGCCTTAAAGGTAGTATAAACGGGAGAGGTAGTAATGGTAGTCTAAGCGCCAACATGAAATGATTTGTGTAAAGAACATGGCCAAACCATTTGTCAAAAAAAAAAAACATGGCCAAACCAAGGGCTCCCTTGCATTTTCGCATAGGAACGAACCGAGTTTGCAAAAATGACACACCTGAACAACTCCTGTCAAAAAAAAAAAAAAAAAACACATATACATTGTTTGTCATTCCAAATGACAACATACTTTGCTTTTTTGTAAATAAAATTTTCCTCCACACAATTTAGCAAAAAAAAAAAAAAAAACTTCCTCCAAACGGTCTCTCTCTCAGAAAACTCCAATTTTGTTGTTTTTTTTTATCAAATTTTGAATGTCCTACTTTGATACAAGTCAAAAAACTCAAAAAAATAAAATGCATGATTATGTTATTTCAAGCTCCGAAAATGAAAAATAAATAAATTTATATTTGTGAAAACCTCGTTTCTCTAGGCATCTTGAATGGTCTAAATATATGTTTTAACGTACCATTTTTTCGCTTTTTTGTTTCCAGTTATAATATGAACTTCCTACTTTGATACAAGCCAAAGAATTCCGAAAAATAGAATGCAACACTATATTATTTAAAGCTCCGAAATTGACAAAAATATATAAATCTGTGCAAAACTTGTTTCTATAGTCATTTTGAAGGGCCTAAAAAATCTGTTTTGACATAATAATTTTTTGTTTTTTTGTGCCCTATTAAAATCTGAATGTCCTACTTTGCAACAAGCCAAAATACTCGAAAAGATAAATGCAGAAGTATATTATTTAAAGGTCTGTAAATGGCAGGAGAATTCAATTTTCTCAATAACTTGTCATGGGAGGCATTTTGAGGGGTCGAAAAAGCATACGTATACATGCTTGTCTTTTCTCAGGCTTGTGTATGATCCAAAACTTTAAAATTACTCAATAAATTATGGAAAAAAGAGTTAATAAAATTTCATCTATCTCGTTCTCGAAGCTAAACTAGAAGTTTTCAACATGTGCTTCTCATCATTTCCAATACTGATGCACCTCCTCGCTAGAACCACCAATCTGCACGCTAGTTGTTTGAATCATCCGCTTCAAGCTTCATGCACAGGCGAACTGTTATCTGCAGGATTGTACAAACTTTACGCTTTTATATGCTATTACAATTGTTCAACTCGAGCTTAGAAATCCCTGAAAATCAAGAAAAGCTTCTTTTTCTTTTTGTGTCTTTGGCGGAACACCAGAAATTTTGAGACGAACACTTACCATTTTTAACAACTATATTTACCTTCCATTTTCACAGTAACCATCCTAGTGCTTGTTTATAGATTCCATAAGATGCTATTTGACATAAAAACTCAAAGATTTACATTAAGTCATGCTCTACTGATTACTGAGAGTATCTAATACAATTATACAAACATGCACGTCGCATGAAGATCCCTTTTGGCCTTCCCTTCTTTAGTTACGCACAAAATGATCATGCACAACTGTCGCAAGCCTGACAGCCATGGAGTCCAATTACTATCCTGGCTTCTCTAAAGATTTAAAAGAAGAAAATGGCTTAATTTCCCAGATGGAGAATAGTAATTCTCATGCCCTAACACTAGAGATGTAGTTATTATCATGCCATTCAACTCTCTGCCCACGCCTGAATTATTAGTGTGGGGTTGGGGGGAGGGCGTGAATGCTTCTACCAGGATTTAACCTACCGAGCCCACGAACCCTCCAACAACAATAGAAAGTTGAATCGTGCATTACAGCTACATCAACAAGTTGACGGATCTTTAGGTAACTGATAACCAAATTCTAAATGTTTAATGATGAGATGAGGACCATAAATGACAGCCATTATTCTCTGGCTTTCACAAGCTTCTACTATGTTTCAAGAGAACCCTGACCTAGTATTACGTACAACAAGAAGTAACGACTAGAGACCACCACCAAATTGCAACAATAGGTTTACTACACAATATTAATAGCGAACTACCATAAAAGAAACATAGAATGAAAATGTAAACAAAGATTACAGACCTCTCATCTCTTCGTTTGGTTGAGAACTTCAATGTATTTCTTCGGAATCCCATTTTGCTGAACTAGATGCTTTGCCAGATCATCAATGACACCACCTGGGACTAAAACTTCATGCCCCTTCCTACCTGAACAAAAATAGATGAAAGGAATTTTTTCAGCTAAACAAGGATATATTTTACAAGATGAATAATTTGCCTTACTATCTGCATCTTATAATAATAAAATGAATACAATTATAAAGAATCACAGATCAGAGTCATTCCCTTAACATAAAAGGACCTTGAAGGTACTTTATATTCCAGCAGAATTCAAAACACAACACACCTGTTATTAAGAAATGTACACAATGATAACTATAATTAAAACATTGATGGAATTATAATACAACTTAGTTCTCTCTCTAATCTGGCACATAATTTAATATACAGCTATGAAGTTTTATGCCCATGTGTTAAGGCTCACAAAAGAAATACTGTACCCATTCCTTTGTAAGACTAAGGGGGCGTTTGGATGGAGGTTGGGAATGGGAATGAGGAAAGAGAATGGAGGGTATGGAAATGGGAAGTGATGGGCTGTGAAATACGTCCAAGCTATTTAATTAAGGATAAGCTAGAATATTAACACTACAAGAAAAAGGGGCATTTACGACGCCATACTTACGACGGAAACCAAAAAACGTCGTAAGTAATTACGACGGAAATGCAATTCGTCATAAGTTTATTGTTAACAGCAAACTTACGACGGAAATTCCGTCGTAAAGTGATTTTTTTCAATTAAATTTATTTTCAAAATGAATTAATTTTTCTACTAGTGAACTTACGACGGCAAACTACGACGATTTTTTTCCCCGCGCCAATTATACGACGAAAAATGGAAAACCGTCGTAACTTTAAACTTACGACGGAATTATATTTACATCGTAAGTTATCTTTCCAATGCCACCTCACACCTGCACTAACACCTAACCGTTATAAAATAATGTTTTAAAATGAACTTACGACGGAAATCGATTTCCGTCGTAAGTTTTCCTGTGTAAAATTTAAAGCTACTGCCCATTCTCTAGCTAGCACCACATTCCTCCCAATTTTTCTTTTAAACAAAAACACATCTTCATATCATCAAATACATGACATATCAACAACGATTACAACAATCATCAATGTAAGGATAAGCTAGAATATGGAAATGGGAAGTGATGGGCTGTGAAATACGTCCAAGCTATTTAATTAAGGATAAGCTAGAATATTATAATGATGATTAAAGTATTTTCTTATTCCATAGACCTTTGAGAGGTTCTTTCTTTACCACAATTTGCATCCCCTCTAAGTAAGGTGGTACAAGAGTATTTATAGGGGATCCCTTGTGGGTCCCCCTAACCACTTCATAACCTATTTTACAAGCTTTGGGCTTCAAGGCCCACTAAGGTGGTTAAATACAATCTGGGCCTAACTACAAACTATGACTAACTGGGCTTAAGTGCCAACTATAATTACATATATTAATCTAGCTAATATTCTTGGCCCAACATTTGTTCCCCCCTAGTTTTGAGCAATATCTTTAGATTTGGGATTTGTTTTTTTTTGTTTTTTTTTTGCTCGGCGTGTATTAATATATGTATTATGATTATTTTGTCGTTTATTTCTTATTTTATTTTATTTTTCGTTTGGGGGTTGTGTCTATAAATATCTATGTTTTTCAATTTGTGTGTAGCTATTTGGAGGCGACGGTTCGAGTTTCAAGACTTGCACCCAGGAGGCTATTATGAGTGCTTTCTCCCGTTTCAAAAGGTACTAATTTTTGTTTATTTTGTCTTTCTTTTTCCTTTCTTGCGGTTACCCGATTGCCGTTGCTATTCTTACCGTAAATTATTCTACGATTGTTTTCTTAATCAGTCTTTTAGTTGTTATGTCGCTCTCTTTTTCTTCCTCTTCTTCCCGTTCTATCCCTTCTAGGAACTCCGGTAAGTATGTCGTTAAAGAAGAATCTTTTGATTCTGTTTTTAACTTAGACCATCTTGAGTTACCAGACACCATGTCTGCTCAATCTTTAGGGTTCTTGGATGATGTTGAGAGTGATACTCATGCCAAGCCTGTACCTTTAAGTCCAAGAACCCTAGCTTTTCGTGCTGAGGTTGTTCGATTGGCAAGGGAGGAAGGTGAAAAAGAGTTTGTAGATAAGCCTAGTTTGACTTACATAAGCGTGTATGCTGCCCGCCTCATTAATTTTGATTTTCTGAGTTCGTGGGTTGATCTTGATAATAGGTGGCGTTGCGTTGCGCCTGATGTCAGAGACCCGGTTTGGTTTTTGCCTGAGTATGGTATGCACGGGATTCCTTTAATATATTTTGAGTTTGGTTGCGTCTTCCTATGCACCCTTTTCATCTAGCCATATATGAAGCCTTAGGTTGCGGAATTGCACAATTAACACCTAACTCAGTTGCTCAGGTAAGTGGTTTTATCGCTCGATGTGCTGAGGTGGATCGCATTCCCACGTTACGGTAGTTTTTTTCCATTTATGGCATAAAGCATTTTGGTGGTCAAATTTATTTTGATAAGAGGTCGGGTCGTCCTAAGCTCGTGGATGTGAAGTCCTCAAATTCTGGATATCATGGGAAGTGGATGTATTTCTACGGGCCCGACCTAGAGTTCGTTAAACCTTGTGGGAAGGTTTCTACGGATGCCATTGCTAAATTGGGGAGTTTGGAAAAATATGATAATGAGTTCTTAGATTCGTTTCAGGGCCGTGATCCGTTATATGACCTTCGTCAGTTAAAGAATGCTAAGGTTTTAGAAGAGCATAATCGTAATGTTTCTATTTAATTATCCACATACTCGTCGTATTTTAATGGGTTATTTGTCTTAGTTATCTTATTAATGAGTTGACGTGTTTTTATGGTGTGTTTTTTGCAATTGCTGGTGCGTCTTTGAAGGCTATTTTTACGAGCGGTCTGAAGGAGAAGATGGATCGGGCTTTGATGCTTTTGGCTAAACAGTCCTCTGCTAGTAAGGTCGTTGGTGGGAGCCCGTCCGTAAGGGTTAGTGGATCAACCTCGAGACCGGTGGTTTCTGGAAGTGCTGAAGTTGTTAACAGGATTGATATTGACAATGAGACTGTTGGGACTGAAGTAGCTGATGAAGCGGGGCTTCGGGAGAGAAAACGAGGTCGAGATCGTGAAGGTGGGGTTTCTCGTCGTCTTGTTTTGAGAAGGTGTGAGGATACCAGTTGTGAGAATGTTGTAAAGGCTACCGTTGAGAATGTTGTTAAGGGTCCCATCGTGAATGAGACTCTTGTGTTGCCACCAATTTTTCAGCCTGTCGAACCCGTTTCCTCAGTTCGAGTTGAGGTTTCTCCGCACCAGCGTTGGACTACGGGTCCAAACGCTCATGTTCAAGTTTTTCAGGTGTTTGATCTTCCTCAGGATTTAACTTCTTATGTTGACAAGTCCCATATTGAGATCGCGGAGAGATGTTTGACTCGGGGTGGTCGTGTAAGTTTATTATTATTATTATTTTTTTATTTTTTTTATTATTGTTTTTTTTTACTCTTATTTTGTTGTGTATTGTTTCTACAGTTTCTGTCCGACCTGACTCGTATTGTTAATGCATATAAATCTGATGTTGACCTCCGGGGCCGTGATGGTATTGCTCGGGAGCTAGCTGAGCTTAAAGTGGAGAAAGCCGAGGCCGAGAGGCGTGCTGTTGAAGCGGAGAAAAGAGAGACTGATGCAGCTAAGAAGAGCTTTTTTGATAAGAACCTGTTGAAAGAGGAATCTCGCACGTTGAAGGGGAAATTGGATTCTCTGAGAGAAGAACATACGGTAGTCAAGGCTTCCTTTGAGACTGAGCAAAAGAAGTGTGCTGATTTTGAACAGATTCTGAGTCAAGAACGAGAGAAGTTAAAGAAGTCGGAAGATGCTAATGCTGCTTTGAAAGTCGAGGTCGAGAAGGGAGTTGCAGATCTGGCCAAGGCCCTCGGGATCGGGTATGGATATTGCTATGATCGTTTGAAGACTACTGGTGTTGACCTCACGGGTCATACATTTGAAGATTATTGTGCTGATCTCGCCAAGACGATGCCTGCTACGACCCCCGAGGAGAATGTTTGAAGGCGAGGTATGCCTCGTTTGTTTTGTTATGAATTTGGATTCTTATTAAGTGAAATTTATTTGCCAGGGGATGCCCTGTGTAGTTGTAAGTTTATGTTGTTTTTGCCTGCGGATTCGGGATTTTATTCGTTTTAGTCGTTATCTTTCTTTGATGATTTTATTCTATTAATGATTTTGATCATTGGCTTTGAGCTAAGTTGAATTAGCAATGTTTTACCTCTAGGCAATTGTTTATTCGTATTGGATTGGTTAATGTGCTCAGTTCTCTTTGACTTCAACCAAATGCATGACCTTGTGAAATTGTCATTACTAATGACTTAAGTTACTAACTTTTGTTGAAGTTAATAATTTAAGTGGAGTTTGCATAAGGATTTCAATTTGATACCATTGCATAGGCCAGCTTTTCAACCTGGTTTATATTATTGTATAGTAACAACTGTTTTGGGGGAGAGGCGGGGAATCTTATCATTCTAGTAAGGTAGATGTTCGAGTATACATGCAATATTTTTCTGAAATATAAATTAAATTATCAAGGCGTGATTAAAATAGAGGCGTGTGCTAATTTCCATAGGATGATATAAAGGAAGATGAGGGCTTTTTATTGAATAATTTAGGGGGGATCTAAGTGAGGACCTCATATCGGCCCTTTTCACATAGACAATTTTTAGGTGGAAGGCGGTAGTTTGCCCCCACTTACAATAAAACAAGCACATTACTGATAAATTTTTTTGAGGTGGATTCCATTCCACGCATTTTTGATGGGCTCGCCATTGAGGTGTTCTAGCTCGTAGGTCCCGAGGCTTACCACTTTCCTGATCTTGTACGGACCCTCCCACGGGGCTATGAGTTTGCCGACCTGTGCCGGTTGCGATGCCGCTACTTCACGGAGCACGAGGTCATTGACCTGGAAGCTCTTTGTCTTGACCTTCTTGTCAAAGTACTTTGCTGTTTTGTTCTGGTACTCAATCGAAGTTGTTTTGGCGTTATCTCGCAATTCCTCTATGAGGTCGTTGTCTAGGCATAAGCCTTTGATTGAACTCTTAGGATCAAAGGCCTCGACTCGAGGTGATCCAAGGCTGACCTCGACGGGTAGTACTGCGTCCGTTCCATAAGCCATTTTAAAAGGAGTTTCCCCCGTAGAGGTGCGCGGAGTTGTACGATATGACCAGAGAACATTGGGGAGCTCGTCGACCCAGCATCGGGGGACTTCCTCGATTCTTTTCTTGATCCCTTGGAGAATTGTGCGGTTAGTGACCTCGACTTATCCGTTGGCCTGTGGATATGCCATCGATGACTTGATATGCTTAATTTTCAACTCGTTGAGTGCTTCCTCAAACTTCTCTCCCACGAACTGGGTACCGTTATCGGTGACAACAATCTTGGGGATTCCAAAGCGGAAGACAATGTACTCCATGAAGAATTCTATCATCTCCGTTTCCCTGATCCTGGCCAAAGATTTGGCCTCGACCCATTTGGTCACATAGTCGATGGCGACAACAATATATTGGGCTTGGTTTTTTGATCTAAGAAACGGACCAACTATGTCGATTCCCCACTGGAAGAAGGGGCAAGGAACGAGGACTGGATTAAGTGTTGTCATAGGTCGATGACTAACATTTCCGTGTAGCTGGCATGGGGTACACTTTTTCACGAATTCTTCACAATCTTTTCTCAATGTTGGCCAGAAAAATCGTTGTCTGAGTATTTTTAAAGCGAGGTTTTTACCTTCCATGTGTTCGCCACATATTCCGGTATGAACCTCTATGATAGCGAGGTGAGCTTCCTCAGGGCCGAGGCAATGAAGCAATGGTTCGACCAAAGATCTTCTGTATAGGTTGGAGTCCTTTACACAATAGTTCCTTGCCTTGTATATCAGGGATCTCGCTTCGTTTTTTGATTCGGGCAGCTTGTTATCGATTATGTAGTCGAGGTACGGAGTCCGCCAGTCGGGATGAGAAATTATTTAGATGACCTCAAGGGTGTTGATTGTTGGAGCTTGAAGTTCCTCAACATAGATGGGCTCGTTGCATGTGGTTGATGACGACGAGGCCAGTTTTGATAGAGCGTCAGCCCACTGGTTCTCAGTCCTGTCTACGTTTGTTAGATTCCAAGAAGTGAAATTTTCTAACATTGTTCTTGTTTTTTCCAAGTACTTTTGCATTCTATCGTTGTGAGTTTTGAACTCTCCACTGACCTATTTGACAACGAGTTGGGAATCGCTAAAGATGTCGATATTTTTCATCTCGAGCTCATTTGCGAGCTTAAGCCCGGTGAGGAGAGCCTCGTATTCTAATTCGTTATTCATTGCTTGAAAAGCAAACCGAATTACCTACTGAATGCGGAACCCGTCAGGACTTAATAGGATTAATCCTGCTCCGCTTGTGACTGCTGTCGAAGAACCATCGACATAGAGAGTCAATGGTCTCGTGGCCTCGTTGGCGATCTCCCCTTTCGGGGTGTTAGATTTAGAAAATTGGCATTCTGCCACAAAGTCTGATAGCACTTGTGCTTTCATTGCTGTTCTGGGCTTGAATTTGACGTGGAATTGACTTAGATCGATAGTCCATGCCGCGAGGCGACCTGTCATATCAGGTTTATGCAATATTCTTTTCAGAGGCTAGTTTGTCATTACTTGTATTTCTCGACCCTGAAAATAGTGTCTTAATTTTTGGCTAGCGACAACCAGGGAATAGACCAATTTCTCTACCTGCGAATACCTTGTTTCCGCATCGCGGAGAGTATGACTAATGTAGTATACGGGAGTCTCTTTCCCGTCCTCTTGCTTAACTAGAATAGCAGCCACCGTGAGGTCGCAGGCTGAGAGATAAACTCGTAGGGGCTCACCGGGCGATGCCCTAGTTAAGATCGGAGGCGAGGTAAGGAAGTCCTTGAGCTCGTTGAGACTTTTCTTACAATCTTCATTCCACAATAACTGTGATTGTTTTGATGCTTCTTTTATGACTTGGAAAAATGGAATACAACGCTTTGAGGATTGAGGGATGTATCTTCGTAATGCTGCGATGCAGCCTGTGAGCGACTGTACCTCTTTTGGTGAAGTGGGGTCTTTCATGTCAAGGATGGCCCTTATTTGGTTGGGGTCAGCCTCGATGCCCCGCTGGGTAAGAAGGAAACCCAAAAAATTTCCCGAGGTTAGACCGAAGGAGCATTCTGTCGGGTTTAGTCTCATTTGATTTCTCCGAACATTTTTAAAAGTTTCTTTCAAATCTGCGACGTGGTCTTCAGCCTTTTTAGACTTTGCGATCATGTCGTCGACATAAACTTGGAGATTTCGCCCGATTTGCGAGGCGAATATAGTGTCCATCATCTGTTGGAATGTTGCTCCGGCGTTAATGAGGCCGAATGACATATTTTTATAGGCAAATACTCCTCAATGGGTGATGAAGGCCGTTTTTTCCCAGTCATTGATGTCCATTTTGATTTGATTATATCCTGAGAAGGCGTCCATAAAAGATAAGAGCTCGTGGCCCGATGTAGCATCGATGAGCTGGTCTAAGTTTGGGAGTGGATAATGATCCTTGGGACATGCCCTATTGAGGTCGGAGTAGTCTACGCACATGCGCCATTTGCCATTATTTTTCTTCACCAAGAAGGCATTGGCGACCCATTTTGGGAATTGGATGGGCTCAATGAATCCAACCTCGAGGAGTCGATCGTTCTCATCATCAATAGCCTTGCGTTTCTCCTCGGAGAAGACTCGTTTCTTTTGGCACACTGGCCTGACCTTTGGGTCAATGTGTAAGGAATGTCGTGCGATGACCTTAGGTATTCTCGGCATGTCCTTCGGGTCCCAGGCGAAAATGTCCCTGTATTCTCTAATCAACTGAATGATTTTTTGGCGGAGGTCGGGGTCAAGATTCTTTCCAATCTTTGTGACCTTAGTCGGGTCGCCAACAATTACCTCGATCTCCTCCGTCTCTTCCATTGGCATGCAGTTCGATTCGCTCGGGACTTGGATGAGATCTCGGGGATCCATATCCATGATTTGATTGATGAAGTTATCTTCGACTTGCTTATTCTTAGGAATTACCATTGTTAAGTAGCACTGTCGTGCTGCGGTTTGATTGCCTATGACCTCTCCTACCCCGAAGTTAGTAGGGAATTTCATTTTTAAGTGTGGGATAGACGTGATGGTCTTCAAAGCTGTTAAAGTCGTTCTTCCCAAGATGGCGTTAAAACTGGAAACGGCGTTGATAACGTGGAATTTTACTGTTTGCCAGGTCTGGCATGGGACTGTGCCAAAGAGAACTGGGAGGTCGATCGTTCCCACGACCTTGACCTCGTTTCCTGTAAACCCGTATAGGGGGATGTTTACGTTTTCCAGTTTTCTGTCACCTATATTCATTCTGGAGAAAGCACTGTGATATAGAATATCCATGGAACTACCGTTGTCTACAAGGATCTTTTTAACAGTGTTAGTTCCCACCTTTGCCGTGATCACCAGGGCGTCCTGATGAGGCTCGATTATCCCAGGAGGGTAATCGTCATATGAGAAGGAGATAGTTGGAGTAGGATTAGGTCTTTGACGCTTTTGAGGTTCTGGGTAAACACTGAATACCTCACGGGCATATAATTTTTTCGCATTGTTGGAGGTTCCCCCGGCGGCATGGCCTCCGATTATGACGTCTATTACTCGATCGGGTTCGTGCTGGCGAGTTTGTTGGGAGTTTGTATCGTTTTCAATGTAATGGACAATTTGTCCTTGTTTTATCTTGTCCTCGATGAGATTGTTTAACTGGAAACAAGCCTCTGTGGTATGACCGTGATCTTCATGATATTCACAATACTTTGAGCTCGGAGGTCTTCCTGCCCTCATCGGCCTCGGAGGTTGATAGTCCGGCTATGTTTATAGAATGGCGAGTATGGTGGATTTGTCCACTGTCAGTTTTGTGAATTCTTTTACTGTCCTTTATCGAGACTTCCACGGTCTGTCGGGATGAGATGTTCTCTCGGATCTGGGACTTTTCCTATCCCGAAATCTCGAATGTGAGTCGCTTTCTTTTCTGTAATTTGACTTCGGGGACTTAAATTCGGAGTTTGAACTCCTTTCCCATCTCTGTGAATATTTTCTGGGTGATTGGATGCTTCCTACGGCCTCTTGTAGCGTCATTCTATGTTCCACGATCTCGAAAGCAGTTTGTAAAGATCGTGGACTTTTTTCGAAGTATTCTTCTAATAGTGGACCGTGTCTGTGTTTATCAATTCCTGCAGCGAGGTAATTGATGGCGAGCTCTTCCACGAGGTTAGGGATTTCCGCGACCTCAGCTCGGAAGCGGATCAAGAATTGTCGTAACGACTCGTTGGAGCGTTGTCTAACATTCATGAGTGAAGCTGTGATCTTTCCACCCTTGTAGTTGCTGGAGAATCTACCTTTAAACTTAGTTTTCAACAAATCCCACGAGTCTATAGTCCTCAGGGGTAAATTGTTATACCAACGCAGGGCAGTTCCTCGGAGACAAGTGGAGAAAAATTGACATCGGGAAGTTTCTGAATGTCCGCAAAACTTCATTCTCCCATCATAGGTGTTCAAAAACTCGCTGGGATCTGTGGATCCGTCGAACTGATCAAGTGATGGGGTTTTTAAACTTCTGTTGATTCGTGCCTTTTCGATTCGCACTGTAAGGGGACTTTCAGTCGGGACTTCGGAGCCAGTCTGGCTTCGAATGAACTTTTTCCACATCGCTACATCGTTTTGTAATTGGGATATCTCCTCCGATCTATAGGAGTCGCTTGATTCGCCTTGCCTTGGAGCCGTCCCCTGGGACCTCGTCTGCCTCCTCATGTGGGGGGCTTGGTACGATCTGTTGGACTCCGTCTCGTCCTCGTAGCTCGCATCATCATCATACCCCTCGCTGTTGTACCCAGGAGATCGGTATTGAACGGAACGAGCTGGTAGGGATGTTTGTTGTAATTCGAGCTAGAGGCGTCGTATTTCTCGTTGTTTTTCCAACTCTAGCTGTAACCTTTGCCTCTGGGCCTCGAGGGCCTCTAACTCACCATCGGACTCACTTAAATCTTCATCATTTTCCTGAACTCTCTCATGGGGGTTTTGTCTCCTAATTTTCTCAAGGTGAAGGCGAGTGTCGCTCGTCAACACCTATTTGCCTGAAGCTGTTGGAACCCTTGTACGGGTATCAGCTCGAGCTCTCTTTCTACTTTGCTCTGCGGTGGGAGATTCCTGAAAATCCTCCGCCATTTCATCATTTCCTTGACCGGAGAATAACCGTCTTGGTTGTAATGGTTGTCTTAAGGTGCCGTCGTCTGCACGGGGGATTGTTTTTATTTCTTCCTCTGTGAGGCATTGGACGACAGGTTCACCATCATAATCATCCATTTTACAACGCAATCGTTGATAAAAGAGCTGCTTCCAGCGCCAATTGATGGGCTATGAAATACGTCCAAGCTATTTAATTAAGGATAAGCTAGAATATTAATGATGATTAAAGTATTTTCTTATTCCATAGACCTTTGAGAGGTTCTCTCTTTACCACAATTTGCATCCCCCTCTAAGTAAGGTGGTACAAAAGTATTTATAGGGGATCCCTTGTGGGTCCCCCTAACCACCTTTACTTGGAGAGGAAGTCTTCATAACCTATTTCACAAACTTTGGGCTTCAAGGCCCACTAAGGTGGTTAAATACAATCTGGGCCTAACTACAAACTATGACAAACTGGGCTTAAGTGCCAACTATAATTACATATATTAATCTAGCTAATATTCTTGGCCCAACAGGAAGGATAAGGAAAACCAAGGGATGGGAAGCGTATGATTTAACCACCTAAAAGGAATGAGGTTCCCATTCCACACAACCAAATGATTAATCCAAACACTATTGCACGGGATTGAGGTTCCGATTCCCATTAACCGGGCTCATTAACCATGAACAAAACACCCCCTAAATCAAACACTTCATAGGCACAGTCATGAATAGCTACAATAAAGTGTTGGCACAACAAATGGTGCCACCTAAACACCCTAGACATGGAACTCATGGTTTATTAACCACATGCTTTCAACTGTAGCAAATCCAACTGGCTGGGGGTGGGGGGAGCACTCATAAACAACCTAGACATTGACAGCTCAAGCTCCTTTCACCCGATACATTTAACCTTACCAAAATCGAACCATTAAGAATAAACCAAAATCAATAGATGGAAGCCACTCCTAAAGACCCTACATGTTGACAACTCATGCCTTGGGTTTTCTTATGTATCACTCCATATTTATATATATATATATATATATATATATATATATATATATACCCATCCAACTGATAATGAAAGAATAAACAGTAGAAGATAACCACATCCACATGCCGACTTTCCTCTTTTAAACAAACCTCATTAAAGCCTTGGCCTATGATTTATTCTCAATTCTAAATCAGAATTATCCCTGTACAGGATTCTATCGAACTAACCTCATTAAAGCATTGGCCTTTGATTCAGATGAGGATGTATCATTCTCAACAGAATATATAGAGAGCTTTAAGTACCCAAAGGCATTGCAAACAAATTTATCTTTCACAAAACAAATAAAAAAATATTAAGTTCTTCAAAATAATACTTCGTATACAGGGTATACCTGAGCAATTAGATCCTTTCTATGAATATTTTTATCTTGAAGACTTGAACAAAAACGAAAATATTTATTGATCAATAAATAAATCATGACGAACATCCAAGGAGAAAATCTACATGAAATCAACCAACAATAAAGATCATCATTTGAAACATATCAGGCTATTACACAAGAAATGTATCAGGATATTGCACAACCTGCCAATTTCTATGATGATCAGGAAGAGAAAAGAAGAAAAGAAAATGGGAACATAGATTTCAAACAAAAATCTTGCTGTAATTATTTACTGAATACTACATTGAAATTGAAGTCTAAATATCTTGACAGAAACCAAACCCACTATTAGGTGGCGTACCTGGTAGTTCTGCCATGGAGGTACTACATGCAAGCTTCTTCTGAAGCTCTGAAGCCAATGCATCAGCATGTATAAAAAATGATTCAAACCCTGAGAACTTTGTGACCTTCTTGTTACCTTGCCTTCGCTCTGTTAAGATTTGGATCGTTTTCAGGCCACCTAACGTACAACCGACTCTTTCCTCTTGTCACTCTATGATGCGCTTGCATCTGGTTTACAAATGTACTCCCCGAATCTTTTTTATGAATGGATAAGTTGTTAGAAACCGTTTCACACAAAACCTTAAGGTGTTAGAGGGAGGCCTTATATGGATCTTAAATTATATTCTATCACTCCCCCTCACTCGAAAGCCCATTTATGGGTCAAAGAGTGGATCACGGGCGCTCATCTTCGGAGCATCTGATAAGTGGATTTTATATCCACTTATTATGCGCTAAATGGCCTAGATTGATGGTTTATCCTTAAGTATGTTGTGTCTTTTAATTCATTTTTCTTATGTTTCAGCATTTGTTGTGCAGAACTCGTAACTTTAGGTATCATGGCGATAAAAGGCTAAAAACGGTGAAATTTTGCACCAATTCGGAATTAAGAGTTGCCAAAAGAATTATCATAAAGAAATTCTGAGTGATATATTCTTAAAGCAGAAATCCCGGTTGGAATTGATATATTTTCTGTTAAGCAAAAGGAATCCAGTTTCAGATCCTCAGCAGGCCGTAATTTGCACCTGGACGAGCAATAAGAAAATAGAATTATCACAAAAAGATGGGAAGCGATATATTCTTAAAGAGAAACTCCCGGTTGGAACTGATATATTTTTTGTTAAGCAAAAGGAGTCCGGTTTTAGATCCTCAATAGACCGTAACTTACACCTGGACGAGCAATGAGGAAATAGAATTATCACAAAAAGATGGAAAGTGATATATTCTTAAAACTGGAACCACGGTTGGAATTAATATATTTTTTGTTGAGCAAAAGAAGTCCGGTTCCAGACCCTCAATTGACCGCAGCTTAGGACTTAAGGATTTATTTATATTAATAAATATTTTATTTAATTAGAAAATTATATTTATAAATATCTAATAATATTAGATATTTATTTTTATAATTTCTGAATTAAATTAATTATTTATTAATAAAGATTATAAGCTGTGCGGATTAAAAAGAATTTTTAGGAGCTATTTATAATAAAACGAAATAGCCAGGTTGTATTATAGTAATTGTTAGCAGGTGGTCATGAATCATGAAAAAAAAAAAGGAAGCTAAGCTGTCAACGAAAAGGAATGAAAAATTAGAAATGAAGTTGTCGGCCAGTGCAGTTAGTGCAGTTGTTGGGAAAACTTTCGGCTGTTTCTTTTATGTTGTGTGTTGTGTTTATTTTTTTTATTTCTTTTTAATTCTTTTCATTTATATTTTATTAGTGTGGTGTGCTAATTTTTTGCTATAAATAGCCTAGTTCTCAAGCTTGTAAATCACACAACAATTTGGAGAAAAACATTTCTCTCTTGTATTCTCTCTAGCTTCTTTGTAATTTTAAGTTTTGTTTTTACACACTTTAATTTTTGCAAATTTAGTATAATTGTTATTTCGGTTGAAGAAATTACGGGGATTATTCGGAGTGCTCTTTTCATTCATTGGAAGCTATTTCGGTTCTACTTTCTATCTCTCGTAATTTTCATATTTAATTTATCGCAATTTTTAATTTAGTTATTATTATTATTATTATTACTATTATTATTATTATTATTATTATTATTATTATTATTATTATTATTATTATTATTATTATTATCATCATCATGTTTTCATTTAATCCTATGATGACGATTCGTTCGATTATGAACTAATCGCCGTCATGGGATTCTAATGGATTTATTTACGTAATTTAGTAATTCGATGCCTTAATAATTTGTATTATAATAAAAATTCAGATTGCCTAATGTGGTTGCGCTTAATTTATTAGATGCGTAGCTAACGTCTAAATTATTAATTCCTAATGAATGCGAAAGTGGATTTAGGAATTTAGAATTTGCCATGTTAGCATAGGTTCGTAATTGTCATGTACATTTACGATAAGTGATAGGATTTTTTCACATCACCCTATGTAGTCATAATAAAGGAATTTATTCGTAAACCAATTATGTTTTCAAATCTTATAGACATATAGGGTCTAAACATAAAAGGTGTCCTCGCGACTTCTATCTTTTTAAGTAGATGTTTGTGTGGTTTGATATAAGTTAAGACTGAAAGGCGCTTATGTTATTTTCGTGTTCCCGACTAGCTTCCGTAAATTATCAAAATTACTTTGAAATTAAGGCATCAATTCTAAATGAAATAAATAATGAAATTAGAATCCCATGTTTTTCTCACATATAAATTTTCATTGAATTAAATTAATTAGTTCGAATTATTTAATATTACTAATTTAATTAATCAATTAGAAAAATACAAAAATACCCCCTTTTGATATTTATTCAAGCAGTTTGTTGTTTAATCATACGTCGTTGCTTAAATATTATTTCTGAACAAACACCAAGTCTCTGTGGGAACGAATTTATTATATTACTCGTGACCGCGTACACTTGCGCAGTTAGTTTTCGAACCAACAAGTTTTTGGCACCGCTGCCGGGGACTTCGGTGTCATTTTCAGAAATTGTGTTTACATCAACGGAGGTTAAACTTAACTGACTTGAATTTTTTGTTTATTTTTTTTTTCTAAACGTCGTGTTTTCTCGCTCTGCCAGTATGAGGATCTTGTGTTGTTTATGCTAATACGTGCCCAAGCCCTTAAATCAAGAACCGTAATAAAGCTGGAAGAAGAGTTAGACATGGCGGAAGATGTGCCCAAGACGTTGATGGACTATTCTCAACCAAAAATCAATGACATCCAGTCAAGCATAGTCAGGCCAGCCATTGCAGCCAACACATTTGAAATCAAACCTGGCACAATCCAGATGGTACAAAACTCTGTCCAGTTCGGGGGAACGGCAACGGAAGATCCAAATATGCATATCCGAAACTTCATAGAGATTTGTAACACATTCAAATTCAACAACGTGTCAGATGATGCTGTAAGGTTGAGGCTCTTTCCATTTTCTCTACGGGACAAAGCTAAGGGATGGTTGCACTCTCTCCCAGCTGGCTCGATAACAACATGGGAGGAACTCGCTCAAAAATTCCTCACTAAATTCTATCCCATTGCAAAAACAGCTGCCATAAGGAATGCTATTGCTCAGTTCACACAACAGGCGGGGGAATCTTTATGTGAAGCTTGGGAACGCTACAAGGAGATGCTAAGAAAATGCCCTCATCATGGCATGCCCAACTGGATGGTCATAAATTGTTTCTATAATGGATTGGGATGGCAATCAAGACCTATTGTGGATGCAGCTTCAGGAGGAGCATTATGGGCTAAAAGTTATGAAGCTGCCTACGAGCTAATTGAAATGATGGCGGCTAATGAGTATCAGAATCCGACACAAAGGATGCCTCAACACAAGGTGGCAGGAATCCTCGAGGTTGATGCAGTCACATCCCTATCAGCTCAGCTTGAAGCGCTAAACATGAAGGTGGATTCTTTGACAAACTATGGGGTACAACAAGTAGCAAGTGTTTGTGAGCTATGTGCCGGTAAACATGAAACGAATCAATGTGCAATTTCCAATGAATCAGTGCACTTTGTGAGCAATTTTCAAAAGCAACAACATCCGGTCCCAAACACTTACCAATCCAACAACAGAAACCTTCCTAACTTCAGCTGGAGCAACAATAACAATGGATTTCAACCACCACCGCAACCATATCAAGCCCAACCACCATATCAACCACACCCATATCAACAACAACCATACCATCAAACCCAAAATCAGCAATATGGGGCCAAACCATACAATCCCTCAGGACTATATCAACAGCAGGGGCATCAACTTCAGAATCAGTAAGCCCCGAAACAATCTCAACCTCCGGGATTTAATCAGCAATATTTTGCAGGTCCAGGCCAACAGTCTGCTGAGAAATCAGAATTGGAAGAACTAAGATTGATGTGTAAGAGCCAGACTGTATCTCTTAAAACTATGGAAAACCAAATTGGCCGAATAGCAAACGCCTTACTCAACAGGCCGCAAGGAGTTCTACCTAGCGACACAGAAACAAACCCTGGAAAAAGGGACGGCAAAGAGCAAGTCAAAGCTATCACCTTAAGATCTGGAAAAATCACAAAGGACCAAGAAGTTGAAGAGGTAGAGGCACAAGGCAACCACTCCGCGACTGAGGAGCAAACGAAGACCGTGAAGCCGGACATCAGCATCACCGAACCGGAGAAGGTCAACAGGCCATCTGAGAAAGCATCCCAGGAGCATAAAAGTGCAAACACAGAAATCTACCCACCGCCACCATATCCGCAGAGACTCCAGAAGCAGAAATTGGATAAGCAGTTTGCTAAATTCTTAGAGGTATTCAAGAAGCTACATATTAATATACCTTTTGCAGAAGCATTGGAGCAGATGCCGAGTTATGCTAATTTTATGAAGGGTATTCTATCAAGGAAGCTTAAACTTGAGGAATTAGAAACTGTTGCCTTAACAGAAGAATGCAGCGCCATCCTCCAACAGAAACTGCCTCCGAAGCTCAAAGATCCTGAGAGCTTCACCATACCATCTACTATTGGTAATCTGTCTTTTGAAAAATGCTTGTGTGACTTGGGAGCTAGCATCAATCTGATGCCATTGTCGGTTTTCATGCAACTTGGTCTACCTGATCCAAAACCCACAAATATCTCCTTACAGCTAGCAGACCGGTCAGTTACGTATCCAAGAGGAATAGTGGAAGATGTCTTGGTAAAAGTGGATAAGCTCATCTTCCCAGATGACTTTGTTATTCTAGATTTCGAGGAGGATAAGAAGATTCCCATTATCTTGGGGAGACCATTCTTAGCTACAGGTCGGACGTTGATTGATGTCCAGAAAGGTGAACTCACAATGAGGGTGCAAGACCAAAACATCACTTTTAATGTGTTCAAAGCAATGAAGCTTCCATCTGAAGAGGAGTGTTTCAAAGTTGACTTGGTAGATTCTACAATTAGAACGGAGCTTGAGCAGATGTTATTAACAGACCCCTTGGAGAAAGCCTTGATAGGGGATTCTGAGGTGGAAGATGAAGAAGGAGCAGAACAACTTCAGCAATTAAATTCAGCTCCTTGGAAGAGAAGATTTGATATGCCATTTGAGTCTCTTGGATTAGCAAAACTAAAAAATTCCCAGGAGCGTCTAAAGCCATCTATTGAAGAAGCTCCTATACTTGAACTCAAACCATTGCCGGACCACTTGCGGTATGCGTTTCTAGGTGATGCATCTACATTACCTGTTATTATTGCTTCTAATCTATCAGGGAGTGAGGAAGATAAGCTTCTGCGAATTCTGAGAGAATTCAAATCAGCTATTGGATGGACCATAGCAGATATCAAGGGAATCAGCCCTTCGTATTGCATGCACAAAATTCTGCTAGAGGAAGGAAGTAAACCTACCGTTGAGCATCAGCGAAGACTCAATCCTATTATGAAGGAGGTGGTGAAGAAAGAGATTCTTAAGTGGTTGGATGCTGGTATCATCTACCCCATTTCAGACAGTTCTTGGGTGAGTCCAGTTCAGTGTGTGCCCAAGAAAAGAGGCATGACAGTTGTAACCAATGAGAAGAATGAGCTCATTCCTACTCGGACAGTCACAGGATGGAGAATATGCATGGACTATCGAAAGTTGAACAAGGCCACCAGAAAAGATCATTTTTCTCTTCCATTCATCGATCAAATGCTGGATAGGTTGGCTGGCCATGAATATTACTGCATTCTCGATGGTTATTCTGGCTATAATCAGATTTGTATCGCCCCAGAAGATCAGGAGAAGACCACATTCACTTGTCCTTTTGGCACTTTTGCTTTTCGTCGAGTTTCTTTCGGGCTCTGTGGTGCTCTTGCGACCTTTCAGAGATGCATGATGGCCATATTCTCTGACATGATTGGAATAAATGTGGAGGTTTTCATGGATGACTTTTCAGTTTTTGGAACTTCGTACGATGAGTGCTTGCACAACCTGAGCCTAGTGCTGAAAAGATGTGTTGAGACTAATCTGGTGCTCAATTGGGAGAAATGTCATTTCATGGTGCAAGAAGGAATCATTCTTGGGCACAAGGTATCTAGTAAAGGGCTCGAGGTGGATAAGGCAAAAGTAGAGACTATTGAACGACTGCCCCCTCCAATCTCAGTTAAAGGAATCCGTAGCTTTCTTGGACATGCAGGTTTCTATCGACGATTCATACAAGACTTCTCCAAAATTTCTAATCCATTGTGCAATTTGCTGGAGAAAGACAAACCTTTCAAGTTCGATGATGATTGCTTGGCTGCTTTCGAGCTATTGAAAAAGAAGTTGACATCAGCCCCGATTATTACAGCACCTAATTGGGAAGAGCCATTCGAGCTAATGTGCGACGCTAACGATTTTGCCGTGGGAGCTGTGCTTGGTCAGCGAAAAAAAATGTTTTTCATGTGGTTTACTGTGCTAGTAAAACCCTTAACGATGCACAGCTAAATTACACCACTACGGAGAAAGAGCTTTTGGCAGTTGTCTATGGTTTTGAGAAATTCAGGTCCTATTTGCTTGGGACGAAGGTGACAGTCTACACTGATCATGCAGCCATTAGGTATCTATTTTCAAAAAAGGAGTCTAAATCACGATTGATTCGTTGGGTTCTTCTGCTGCAAGAATTTGAGCTTGAAATAAAAGATAGGAAGGGGACAGAAAATCAGGTAACCGATCATCTATCGCGGTTGGAGGAGCATGGTAAGGATAAGACGCTAATTAATGAATCATTCCCAGATGAGCAGTTGTTCGTAGTGCACGGAGAAGTGCCATGGTTTGCAGATATTTTGAATTATCTGGTGAGCAACGTCATTCCGTCAGAATTCTCTTATGCCCAAAAAGAAGAAGTTTTTGCATGATGTGAAGTGGTATCGATGGGATGAACCATTTTTGTTCAGGCAGGGAGCAGATCAGATTATCAGGAGATGCATTCCATACAATGAAACGGAGGACATTTTACGAGATTGCCACTCTACCACATACGGTGGTCATTATGGTGGAGAGAAGACCGCGGCTCGAGTACTTCAGGCAGGATTCTTCTGGCCAACCTTGTTTAAAGATTCTCATCAATTTGTATTGGGATGTGACCGCTGTCAACGGGTTGGAAATATCTCCAAGAGGAATGAGATGCCTCTCAACATGCTTCTTGAAGTTGAGATTTTCGATGTCTGGGGGATAGATTTCATGGGACCATTTGTCTCATCGTGCAACAACCAGTACATCCTGCTAGCGGTAGACTATATGTCCAAATGGGTAGAAGTCAAAGCTCTGCCTACAAACGATGCTAAAGTGGTTATAAACTTTCTGCACAAGAACATATTTACCCGTTTCGGAACTCCACGAGCAATAATCATTGATGAGGGGACACATTTTTGCAATCAGAAATTAACTGCATTAATGGCAAAGTATCGTGTGACACATCGGGTTGCAACATGGTATCATCCTCAAACTAATGGTCAGGCAGAAGTCTCCAACAGGGAAATCAAGCGTATTTTGGAAAAGGTGGTGAATCCTTCAAGGAAAGATTGGTCCTTGAAGCTAGACGAAGCTGTTTGGGCATACAGAATCGAATATAAAACACCCCTGGGTATGTCTCCTTATCAGTTGGTTTATGGTAAGGCTTGACATTTACCTGCCGAGCTTGAGCAAAAGGCATACTGGGCTTTGAAGAAATTGAACTTCGACATGAAAGTTGCTGGTGAAAAAAGGATGCTTCAACTGAATGAGCTTGATGAGCTTCGTCTACAGGTTTATGAGAATAACAAGCTGTACAAGGAAAAGGTCAAGAGATGGCATGATAGAAGGTTGGTACATAAGACATTTGTACCGGGTCAAATGGTTATGCTTTTCAACTCTCGGCTAAGACTTTTTCCTGGAAAGCTCAAGTCAAGGTGGTCAGGTCCGTTCACAGTTAAAACAGTGTTTTCGCATGGTGCAGTGGAAATTTTTGATAAGTCACCTGATCAGTCTTTTAAGGTGAATGGGCAGAGGCTTAAGCATTATCTTGGGGGCACGGTGAACCGTTATGAATTCACCACTTTTCTTGCCCCAGCATGATCGAGTTACAGAAGGAACGTCCGGCTAAATGACGTTAACGACAGCGCTTCATGGGAGGCAACCCATAGGTTTGGTGTTTTTATGTGTGGTTTGATTTTGTGTGATTTTGTTCAGTTTGCAGGCCATTGGCGAGTTGCAGGATTAGCCTCAGGTTGGAGTTCATTTCCACCTCCTGATTCACTGCCCGAGGAGGGCAGCGATGCCGATAGTTAGAAGAGTTCTCTTTTATCCTTTATCTATACCTTCAATAAGGACATTGAATATTTTAAGTTTTTGGGGGTGATTTAGGATATTTCATTAATCGAGTCATAGCATTGCATATAGTTTTATGTAGTTCATAATACATCATGCTAGTTTAATTTCATATAATTCATATTTTGAAAAAAAAAAAAATGATTAGTTGCATATCATATTTTCCTTGATCCCGTAGCACTTGGTGGTTCCGTTTAGTAGTCAATGATGAATTTGAGTGTGATAATGATGGATAGAGGGCTGATTTAAATACTTTTGAATTGACGTGCATGTTGCAGAAGCACAATCTTACACAACTCATCGGTTGCTTTTGGGCTAGGTTAAGGTCATGCTTGTTTGGTTGTTGAAATTTAATCACCTGATTATATTTGGAATTTTCTTTATTCCCTTGATAGCGTAGAATCACTAAATATAAGTTTGGGGGAAACCAGGGTTCATGCTAGTTTGTGTGAAATTGTTAATAATGGATAGGCGTCAATTGGCTAGTAGCCAGCTCATAATTATATGAGTAGTCTAGGGTTGGAATTGAGAATTCTCATTCCAGATTGCATTTATAAAAAAAAAAAAAAAGAAAAAAAGAAAAAGAGTGTTTATGAGAGTGTGAGTATGCAGAATTGGCCAGGGTGAGCTCTTTAATACTCGAGCAATTAAGTACGGGGGGACTTTGTGCCTAGTGACCTAAGGCTTTTATAGTCTGGGATCCACTGACCTAACGTTCGCTACATGGGTATTATTGTATAAGCCTTTTGGGGTCTCATCCATTGCACGGTCAAATAAGCATGTGTGTTGTGTATAGTATTATGCATCATAATTGTTAATAAAGCATGAATTCCTGTCTAACTCAAATGATGATGGAGGTATTTCTAGGTTATGAAGTGTCTAGCGTTCATTCTATTTATAAACTTGTGATTGTCTTGGCGAAGAATAGGTATGGTTTTGATCTAGTGCTAAGAGTAATTCTGATGAGTATTGCACACACGCACGTTTCTGTACTTGTAAATGTTAATATGCGGGTATTTAGTCGATCTCTATTTGGAATTATCACATTTTCTGAGGCACTCTGCTAAATTAGTTACTGCTTTGCATATGAGATCTTTGCGTCAGTTGCATTCATGCATTTAGAGGTAGTCGAGTCTGATTTCGCTTGAGGACAAGCATCAGTTTAAGTTTGGGGTGTGATAAGTGGATTTTATATCCACTTATTATGCGCTAAATGGCCTAGATTGATGGTTTATCCTTAAGTATGTTGTGTCTTTTAATTCATTTTTGTTGTGTTTCAGCATTTGTTGTGCAGAACTCGCAACTTTAGGTATCGTGGCGATAAAAGGCTAAAAACGGTGAAATTTTGCACCAATTCGGAATTAAGAGTTGCCAAAAGAATTATCATAAAGAAATTCTGAGTGATATATTCTTAAAGCAGAAATCCCGGTTGGAATTGATATATTTTCTGTTAAGCAAAAGGAATCCAGTTTCAGATCCTCAGCAGGCCGTAATTTGCACCTGGACGAGCAATAAGAAAATAGAATTATCACAAAAAGATGGGAAGTGATATATTCTTAAAGAGAAAACCCCGGTTGGAACTGATATATTTTTTGTTAAGCAAAAAGAGTCCGGTTTTAGATCCTCAATAGACCGTAACTTACACCTGGACGAGCAATGAGGAAATAGAATTATCACAAAAAGATGGAAAGTGGTATATTCTTAAAACTGGAACCCCGGTTGGAATTAATATATTTTTTGTTAAGCAAAAGAAGTCCGGTTCCAGACCCTTAATTGACCGCAGCTTAGGACTTAAGGATTTATTTATATTAATAAATATTTTATTTAATTAGAAAATTATATTTATAAATATCTAATAATATTAGATATTTATTTTTATAATTTCTGAATTAAATTAATTATTTATTAATAAAGATTATAAGCTGTGCAGATTAAAAAAGATTTTTAGGAGCTATTTATAATAAAACGAAATAGCCAGGTTGTATTATAGTAATTGTTAGCAGGTGGTCATGAATCATGAAAAAAAAAAGAAAGGAAGCTAAGCTGTCAACGAAAAGGAATGAAAAATTAGAAATGAAGTTGTCGGCCAGTGCAGTTAGTGCAGTTGTTGGGAAAACTTTCGGCTGTTTCTTTTATGTTGTGTGTTGTGTTTATTTTTTTTATTTCTTTTTAATCCTTTTCATTTATATTTTATTAGTGTGGTGTGCTAATTTTTTGCTATAAATAGCCTAGTTCTCAAGTTTGTAAATCACACAACAATTTGGAGAAAAACATTTCTCTCTTGTATTCTCTCTAGCTTCTTTGTAATTTTAAGTTTTGTTTTTATACACTTTAATTTTTGCAAATTTAGTATAATTTTTATTTCGGTTGAAGAAATTACGGGGATTATTCGGAGTGCTCTTTTCATTCATTGGAAGCTATTTCGGTTCTACTTTCTATCTCTCGTAATTTTCATATTTAATCTATCTTTTTAAGTAGATGTTTGTGTGGTTTGATATAAGTTAAGACTGAAAGGCGCTTATGTTATTTTCGTGTTCCCGACTAGCTTCCGTAAATTATCAAAATTACTTTGAAATTAAGGCATCAATTCTAAATGAAATAAATAATGAAATTAGAATCCCATGTTTTTCTCACATATAAATTTTCATTGAATTAAATTAATTAGTTCGAATTATTTAATATTACTAATTTAATTAATCAATTAGAAAAATACAAAAATACCCCCTTTTGATATTTATTCAAGCAGTTTGTTGTTTAATCATACGTCGTTGCTTAAATATTATTTCTGAACAAACACCAAGTCTCTGTGGGAACGAATTTATTATATTACTTGTGACCGCGTACACTTGCGCAGTTAGTTTTCGAACCAACAGCATCACTTGCCCTCATGTCCATATTAAATATTGAGAATATTGGGGGTCGCAGAGAGTCGAACCTAAGACCTCTGCGTGCCTGAGCTCCGATACCATATTAAGTAACCAACTCACCTAAAACCTTAAGGTGTTAGAGGGAGGCCTTATATGGATCTTATATTATATTCTATCATAAGTTGCTCCCTTTTTGACAGTTCCCTTAAACAATGCATCACATAGTATTGCATTCAGAACCACAACAGACTTATTTGTGGGTTTGACCAGATTCTCCTTTTTTATGTATTGGAAGACTATGTCAGTTGTTTCTGAGGCACCAAAGAGTTTTCCTGTATCAACTCCTACAGAAGCAAAGATGGGATTGACATGCACACTTGGTTTATAGATCTCTTCAACTTCCATATAACCTGTCCTTCATTGGCAGTCTGATTTATGACTTGTTCCATCTTTTCTGCCTTCCTTTTTTATGGCTTAAAAGATGCGATTAACAACAACCAGTGTAGTTTTCTTTTTATGTTTGTCTTCTTTCACTGAAATCTGTTTCATACCATGTTTAATTAGTGCATAGACAAACAAAACATATGTTAAATTTACTGGGTCCGCAGGGCTAATTAATAAAATTTTGAGTAAATAACATAGTGGTGGCCGTATTTTACATTGATTTTTAAAAAAGTGGCCAGTCTTTCAGTTTCTCAAATTAGTGACCAACCTTTCACTTTGTCTTTCAAAACAGTGGCCAATCTTTCAATTTCTCAAATTATTGGCCAATCTTTCACTCCGCATTTCAAAAAAGTGGCCAATAGTAGACTAATTATCTCCAAGGTGACTACTTTTTTAAAACGCGGAATGAAATGTTGGCCACTAATTTGAGAAATTGAAAGACTGACCACCGTTTTGAAAGATAAAGTGAAAGGTTGGCCACTAATTTGAGAAAATGAAAGACTGGTCACTTTTTTGAAAATCGGTGTAAAGTACAACCACCACTCTTTAATTTACTCTAAAATTTTAAATGAATTATGATTTTACAAAAATGCCCTCCATATTTACATACAAAATTTGTATATCTCAGGGAAATTACCTGAGATATATCTCAGGCTCCCTACTCTCTTTCCCAATAATATAGTACTAAATAAAATTATAATAAATGACTCCCGATTAATTCTAAAAATTGACGACTCAACTGATACTGGTCGGATAATGGCAAAAAATATCTTCTTTTTTTAAGATTTTATTACATAAATACCGATTTTAAATTTTTTGACCAAAAAACACCAACATATTACGCATTTTCAAAATTGTGATACGCATTCTGGAAATGCATATCACACTGCTCATAAGGGTTTGTGCTATCCGTCAATCAACATACCTTTCGTTAAGAACTTGGCCCTTTCTTGGTATCGGTTGTTTGTTATGTTGGTATTTGATCCAGGTGGAGACCGCAGTTGTTACCGAGTCTTGTTCAATATGCAATTCTTGAGGACAAGAATTCTTTTAAGGGGAATGGATTGTAACGGACCAGCTTGTACATGGGCTGTTATTATTATTACAGTTGGGCCACTAACCAGTCTCAAGCCCATTACTAGCCTACAAGTACTGATCCTGTGCTCACAGCTGAAACTACCGAAGAGAATGAACATTTAGATTTGTATTGTTTTTCAATTGTGCTTTACACTTCTATCTTCTCTTTCGTCATTTTAATTCTTGTCTTTCAATACTTGTAATTCCTTTCATTACTTGTTCTGTATTTTCAGTATCAACTCCAATTATTATCAGTATTAGTCATTTTCAACATGGCTTATCCATTTTATAATTCCGTTGTCCCGAGTTTATACGTTGATAGTCCTGTTTTGAGCGATGATAACCAAGCCATTGGTTACACACACCCCTTCTTGTTTTTTATGCTGGTGATCTTCCTGGTAATTACTGTACACTGGTACCCATGGGTGAATATCTTTACTTTGTTGGAGAACAACCATATGATGTTTATAGAATTGCAAAATCTGACATGGAGAATCTGACTCCTGATGAACATAACCTCGGCTCAAACTATTTGAAGCCGTTGGGCACCCCCATGAATTCTCCTAAATATGAACCCATTGTTTTTGTTGCAAAAGATAATCTCTACGTTATCTCCCATTTCCACCATAACTTTAGCCGTCCTGAGAATTATCGATTTGAAATGTATTCTCCCTCTACTAATTTATGGACAGTCTTGGGATATAGACCTAACGGGGCCTATGGTCCTTTTAAATCACACGTCGTTTTGGATGACACCGTTTATTTTGCCACCTATGCTCTAGATGAGGGTGACCATGATGAATCTGTTTTTTCTTACAATCTAACTCATCGCTCCTGGAAACTTTTGAGTACTACCCCTGTTGATGGTTGCTACTTTAATCTCCATCCTGCTTTTGAACCCCCCGTCGTCCCTATTGGTGACATGCTTTTCGGGGGATTTACATTTTTCGATCTTTCCTGCCAATCCTCAAACTACACTGTTGCTGCATCTCCTCACTCAAGTCTTAAAGATTCTGATTCAAAGTCTTTCTTCATGCGACCCACATTGGCTCCTCAACAAAATTCCTGCCTGGAATCCTCTCGTACCCGCCACTACTTTGCTCGTCGCCCTGGCCCCTCACACTACCTGACTCATCTGCAAACTTTGAATGGTAAAAATGTACTGTCCTTTGTCTCTTACGGCTACCATCCTGCATCAGGGCAAACCATAGCTCTCTTCAACTTTTTTAAGATCCCAGGTGATACTGACAGGGATCCCCCTGTTCCCCTCGTGGAAGAACTAAAGAATGCTGGTTACACTCCTTATTATGCAAAACAAGTGGTTTCAGAATCTGTAGTAAAGAGTTACTTCAAGTCAGAGTTCATGCACCGCAAACTCTTTCAGATATCAACTAACGAGCTCTATGTTTACCCCGGCAGACTCATCACTTGCTTTTCTTACTAGGCGTTTTACTACTTGTTTGGTGTCGGGGGAGGAATTGTCAAACACTCGGGTTTGGTATTGCTAGATCTCTGGATCATGTTTCCTTGTCTTTCATATCAACCTGATTGCTCTACTTCTGTATGATGGATGTATGATAGCTGATCTTTCTTCTTGTTATGTTTTAATTAATGCCGTGGGTATTAACATCTTGCTTGTCTTGTCATACACTCTGGTTTTGTATTGCTAAATATCTTGATCAGGTTTCCTTGTCTTTTTTCCTTTTTTTCCCAACCGGTTTGGTCTACTTTGCATGATGGGTATATAATATTGATCTTTCATCTCGTTGCCTTTTAAATGCCGTTCTCCAACCTAATTTTTTGGTGCCATTCTGTAACTTTTTAGAGCTGTTATGTAACGTAATTGTTCTTGTGCCATTCTGGTGTGTTGTGCTTTACTAGGCGAGTCACACTTGATCTATTTGCTTATATGTGCCTACTTTATGCTTGCTTTTACCTGAATAATTATTGTTTTTTCTTTTGGCCATTAGTATCGCCTAATGTGTATTCTGCCACTCCGAGTCTTTATTATTCTATTCTTCCTTTCTTATGTTTGTTTTCTTTTTAGAGTCGTGGTTTGACTTCTTACCCTCTCTTTTAAGTGCTGGTAAGAATCAGTACTTTACTAGCCACTTAGATTGTGTAGAGATGTGATTTGGGCTAAAACATGTTTGCAACTTGAAATGGCTCAACCCTCTGAAACATAAATCAAATGGATGCTGGAAAGAATCCTCATCGATTGTATTTGTTCTACAGTGCATCAATACACTGTACAGCTACTATCACTTTGATCGTCTTGTATTTGGGTACATCTCTTAGAATATATTGTTCGTGTATTGTAACTATGCATTATCCTCATCCTCGTAAGTATTGTCATTAGAAGTTGACACCATGTTTATATTTACTATTATCACCCCTATCTTTTCCCCTATTAGGTTTATTAGTTTTCTGCTTATTTTCACCAGTCTGCCATACAAAACAGATTTTTAGATTGTTGCGTCTCTTGTATTTAATATGGAGGCCGCTTTAATATCAATTTCAATGTGATTTTATCGTTGTTGTCAGAGTCTGTGGCCTCTTTTTGCTCAAATATACAGGGACCTCTTAGTAGATCCGGTTGGGATGGGGTAATTGTGACAAATACCTTAAACGATAAATTAGCCTTTTTTCACTGTTGTGGAAGATAATTATATTGAGTATAATATCAATGGCAAGTGATTTATATGTAATTTTAAAGTAGCTGTTTACTAATAAAATTTTCCACTGAAAACCTTGTATTTTTTTTTCAGCAGATTAAAGTTTTGTACGAGGGAAGGGGCTATATATATATACTAGCCAATAACCTGTGCAAAACACGATCTATCATATATTATTATTATTATTAATTAATATATTAATTATTTGATTTAATATAAAATTTTAATCTATTTTACAAATTTTATTATTAATTTTAAATTTACATATGTTTCATACTTAATTTTATGACATAAATAAATATCAATAAATTAACGTTATTTTTAAATTTATTGTTAAACATCTTAAGAAAGTCAATATATATTTTTAAAAATTATTTAATGCAACCTAAGAAGAAAAAATCGTAGGAATAAGTGTGTGCTGACGATGATTCTAATCAGGATATAATTGAAAACGTCTATAATTCTATAACACATGTGGTTTTTTATTTTTAATAAATTATATACTTCCTCCGTCCCGTTTATATTGGTCACAATTTTTTTTTTTGCATGTTCCAAAAGTCTTAGTCATGTTTTCTTCATTAAGGATTAAATATGTTAAATTTTTCTAAATACGTAAACAGTTGAGAGCAAGTTTTACAGTTTTCACTTGATTGCTCAATACGTGTTTTTTGATTGATAGACCAATATAAATGGGACAGTGGGAATATAATTTAACTGAATTTAAATTTTTTAACATGTTTTTAAATTTTTAAAAATGTACTTTTGTGCCTTATTGGTAAATTTTATTATTTATAATAAATAAAATAATATTTTCAGTATAATTCTTTTAACTTGTTATTTTTAAAAAGGTGTTAAAAATTTTTTTTAGAAGGTGTTAACCAACCAACTAACCAAATATATCTTATTTTGCTTATAATAGAACGTTTATAATTCTATAAAACATGTGGTTTTTTATTTTTAATAAAGTACATATTCCCTCCGTCCCGTTTATATTGGTCACAATTCATTTTTTGCATGTCCCAAAAGTATTGGTCATGTTTCTTAATGAAACAAATTAAGGGTTAAACATGTTAAAATTTTCTAAACATTGTTTATAATAAATAAATTAATATTTTAAAATAATATTTTTAAATTATTATTTTTTGGAAGGTGTTAACAATTATTTTGGAAGGTGTTAACCAACCAACCAACTATGTGAACGGTTTTCTTAAATTTAAATAATATTTTATTTATATTTTAATAATCATTTATCTCATATATATTACTTAATAAAATATTGACATTATATATATATATATATATATATATATTATTAAATTATTATCATTTAATTATATGATATATTGTTCAAATTATGACTATATTTTATCATAATAATATAAATAAATGGAATTATCATATATATTTACATTCAAATTTTTGTTGATATTATCATATTCAAATTATGATTCCATAATAATCCCTAATGTAATATCTGTCTAAAATAGAATTTCATATTAATTTGTAATCCTTTGAATTTTTTATTTCCAAGTAATTGAAAGTGTCTAACAAATTTGGGTGTAGGTCAAAATTTTTAATTTAAATATAATTAAAATAGTATGTAATTGAATATTAATTGGAGTGTAATTAAAATAAAATTTTATATGTATTTTAATTTATTTTTTCATTATCATTTAATTCATTAGCCTCCCACCTCGTTCTTGGTTGTAATTTTAGGTTTAATTTCTCGTTTCATTATCCTTGTAGTAGTCTGTTAGTTGTAGTGGCTTATGGTCCTAAAGTCTCCTCTGTAAGTGCCGTTTGGCTGTTTTATTAATGCATTTGTCTCTCAAAAAAAAAAAATTATTATCATTTAATTATATGATATATTATTCGAATTATGACTATATTTTGTCATAATAATATAAATATAAATATAAATGGAAGTATCATATATATTTACATTCAAATTTTTGTTGATATTATCATATTCAAATTATGATTCCATAATAATCCCTAATGTAATATTTGTCTAAAATAGAATTTCATATTAATTTGTAATCCTGTGAATTTTTTATTTCCAAGTAATTTAAAGTGTCTAACAAAGTTGGGTGTAGGTGAAATAGTATGTAATTGAATATTAATTGGAATGTAATTAAAATAGTTTGTTAGTAAGTAAAATAAAATTTTATATGTATTTTAATTTATTTTTTCATTTTTGGAAAGCGTTAACAAACTTTTTGGGAAGGTGTTAACCAACCTACCAACCAATATAATAGTATAGTATAGACTAGGATGTCTTGCCCGCTAACGCACGGAAGAAATTTAATTTTTTTTTATGATTTTATTTTGAAAAAGGAATTGTAACAGCCCGACTTTTCGGACTATTAATTCTAAATCGAAACTAAAAGGAAATACAATTTTATTAATCTAAAAGTCAATTACAAAGGTACTTATTACAAAAGCGCAGCTAACATTTATCGAAAAGTCAATCTAGCCCAATTCTATTGTCTTCGAACTCCAACGCTACCAAACTCGATTGTACACAGAACCTGAAATATTAAAAGAATGAGCTATACAGCCCAGCAAGTAACAATTGACTAACAGATACTTTCAAAAATCAATGGGCATTTTAATAAAACAATTTTCAAAATCAAATATAAGTTTGCAAAACCTTTGCGAAAATAAATTTAACCCAAAGTTTATATTTTCAAAAATCCAGAATTTAAAATAGAACAGAAGCAAAATCAGAAACAAAACGAAAATCAAAAATACCACAGTCTTACTCTACGGCCACACTTTGCCAGTGACCGGCATCTTATTCTTATTCATATTCTTTCGCCACACTTTGCCAGTGACCGGCATCTAAAGTTCAATAATTACGCGCCCTTAATAGGTATCTAAAGTTGCACACTTGTGCGCCTACTAAGGGTATCTAAGGCTAGTTCCGGAACTATAGCGTAAATTACGAACGGGTTCGAAACGTAGAGACTGGATTTCTAAAATTCAAATACTTATATCTTATAAAGTCGAAATAGAATTCTTATATCTTATACGAAAATTCAAAAGTTGCTAAATTAAATATACTTTTCGAAAACTAAAAGTAAGTCAAAAAGTACTTACCTCAAAGTCGACACAAAATACCGAAATAATAGCACGAACAAATCCTAAAATAAATTTCAATCAATAAATTAATTAATAATTTGAGCACATAATTAACTCAACAACATGCGAGCAAGCTAGCATATACTTTCACGAATTTACTGTAACATACATAACTAAACATTAATTAGGCCATAAAATTCAAGCATGCATTAACAAATAATCAATATTGGTAAATTTCTTTTTCCTGGCCAGCACCTAAATTCTTAATATTATACATGGAACACACGCATGCATCTATAAATCAAATAATTCAACCTTGTTAATAAATTAATAATACACGTACATGAAGGGACCATATTTCGTATAAGTAAAAGAAAATACTTCTTTATATATTTTTTTTATTAAAACTTCTAACATCTTAATATACAAACTAGAATATTTCATATCATTATTAAATTATTCACGAACAGACACAACAAAATCGTATAACAAATTTATATGTCCAGTTTAAAAATACCAAGACATATATTATACAAACAAATTAATATGCATGTATAAATATTAGAACTATTAACATCCAGGACATTAAAACTTGAATCATGATTCTTAAAATTACAAGAAAGAAAACGTACCTGTCGCTTGATGTATATGTACGACTTAATTGTATTTTATTGGGGTTCTTATATAGACACCTAAACCCTAAATTAAATTAAGTAATTATAAAATTTCCTCCGAAAGTTTTTACCACTCCTCCAAGTAAATACCTAAATTAAAATATCCTAATCCACATAAATATTCTAAATCAAAAGATCTTGATTTTCTAAAATCTTTTCACACTTCTTTCCGATAATAACAAAACTTGTACACAAAGAATTCTAGAACATTCTAATTAATTTTAAAAAAAACTTATCTAATATTAAAATAAAATAAAAATTAACAGGATTTTACAGGAATTGAATGAAAATGTTAAAGAAACTATATTTTTTGGTTATTTTGTAATGAACTTGGTGTGAAATGACAATATTTTTTGGTGAAATTTGGTTGTAACGATTTGCAGATACTTTTGGTTTAAAATTGTGACTTCATTTTTCCGTTATACTTAAAATTGAATTTACATTTTTTAATAATTTACAAAATTTAACGTAATTTGTGAATATAATAATTTGAGATGAAGATACAATTTTTATAACATTTTTTATAAATTTTGGATAAAGGGTGTATAAAAATTTTGGATGAATGGATTTAAAATTTTTTATTTATCTTTTAAGACATTTGACTTTGTAACTGTTTTGGACACTGTTCTTTACATGTCTTGGGCAGAGAATTTATTCATTCCAAAAGTAGTCTAATTAATTCTATATTTAATCTAATTAATACTCCATAACCACCACCTATATAGTTGATTTCTGTATAACAGTTTTCATTCACTACTTCTTCTTCAATTAGTATAATTACAGTCTTTCAATATATGTTGCAGGTGAATATGGTGTAGTATGATTTTGGGTTATGTTACTTTTCAATATTTTGAGAGTTTTATGTTTGTTTGCAAAATATCTGAATTGTTAATTGTATGTTTATAGTATGGCCGTAACTCCCCGATTTGTCAAATGTCTTATTGTTGAAGAATGTCTTTCAAATGAAATGGTTAGTTGTTTGGATACATGTTTTGTTGTTGCATGTCATGTTTCACTTGACAATTACATGTTTCTGGTTTATTTCGAACTCTATAATGTTGATTCTTTGTTTAAATTTTGAAAAGGTTGTTCCTGCTGATTTTTGTACCAAGTATGGATCATCTATTCCAATTGGTATTAAGTTGCGAATTCGTAATGGTTATCAACTATGGGTGGATTTCGTTAAGATAAATCTACGTTTTATGGGCATGAGGGATTTCTTCAGGGACTTTAATTTGCGAGGAGGTGAAACTTTATTGTTCGATTACGTTGGTGGTTTCAATTTCAAAGTTCTTATATTCGCCGCTTCTGGTTCGAAGATTGAATACCCACTTGTTGTGCAGCAGTTGCAGGACTGTTTGGCTCGTGAAGGTATGTTGCCTATGGTGTTGTAATTTGTTTTTTGTTTGAGGACTGTTTTTTTAATATGTTAGAATTTATAAATTTGGAAATTTGTTGCAGTTGTGTATCCTGATGATGGTTGGAGTTTTGTTAACTATAGGCGTCCTGGACGTAACCCTGTGAATGAAGTTGTATGTTAATCTTCACTTTGGTTGAAAGTTGTATACGAAATTGACATGTTGTACTTACTAATGTATTTGAATGTTATTTATTTAAAGGTCCCCCCACTATTTTTTATTGAGAATTTAGCTCATATGATGCCAAATCGAGTGGAATATGTTGTTAGTGGTGGGCAACACATTGTGGGATCTTATTGTCGCCGTAAATGTGTGTTCACTAGGCTTGGAAGCTTGTGCCACATGTTAGGAGTTCCGCATCTAAATTGTTTGAATGTGCTGTTGTTCACCTATGATGGGAAATGTAGATTTCACTTGGCCATCTTTGACAAATTTAATGTTGAGATGTCTGTTTCTCCAATTGTATCTCGAAATGGTAATCTGAAATTAGAAAGCAATTACATAAACTTTGATGTAAATTTTGTTAAGTTCTGTTAATCATTTAATTTCTGTTTAATATCTCAGTTCCACTCAATGCCACTGCTTTTGAGATTTTGGTTCAGCCTTCTCATATGTTAGTGTCATGGTGTGGTAAGTTGAATTTAAAATATTTAGGTAGCTATTTATTTTTGGATAATTAATTGAAACCTTTGTGCCTTTGATTTTAGGCCGTATCGGTTGATTTCCGGAGTACTACAGATTTGTTGGCAATGACTGACCATATCACTGCCTATTTTGAGAACCGTTGTTGGCGTCTTCAGATTAGGAAGCGTGATTTGAAGCGAACTGCTATACATGATGGTTGGATTCAATTTAGGATTGATATGAAGCTGGCTGTTGGACATGTTTGTCGTTTTCAGTGGAAGAATGATAGTGTACGTAATTTCAATGTTCGTATTTTTAGGAATTAAGTTCCATTTGCATTTGCTGCACTTTGGTGATCTGTTAGAAAACTTTGTCTTTCAGATGATGTTATGTTTTTGAACCTTGTTTGACTTTGGTGATCTTGTTTTCTAACTTTTTATTAAGTATTGTTTGTTAATGTGTCATTGAAATGGTCTGTGTATGTTGCTGTTTTCATGGTAATGTTGCAAGAAGTGTAAAATAGATATATGTCCATGGCAGTAAACAGTAAATAGGGTAGGGGTAGATATAGTCCTGAACAAAATTTAGTGTTACACCTGTGTAACAGCAGTACACATTTGTAGGCGGTTCTGTAACCAAAAGTAGTTCAAATGTTGAGGATGATTATTGCATGTGCTACTAGATTTTATCCATCGGAGAAATTTGATCCAGGTGGTCCTGAGGGCTGTTAGAAATGAACTATATTAAGGAAATTAAACGTGGTATGAGGATAAGTAATAAGTGCGGTAATAAAAGTTTCTGACCTCTGTAGCGCTATAGGCTTGATTTGTGAAACTCTGTTGTTCTTGAGACATTCCAGGATGATTGTAGAAACCTAGATCAATGTCACTGGCTACATAAACTTTGTCACTCCCGTTGATGTTTCCTTCCTTGATTTGGATCTTAAATGTATAATCTTTCCCTTGAATCGTTTGAGAATTTTTGGAAAAGATTTGTCCTATAAAAAAAGATATGAGGAAATGAAATGTGGCATTACATTAGTAAAAAAGTAAAGTCAGAATTAAACCTTTTCTTGTACAGACTCAACATCAATTCCCAACAATGATCGTATTTCCCTATCCCTTAGGGTCATGTAAAGTTCACCAGTTGTATCAGATGCAACAATTGATACGTTGAACTTGTTTTTTTAAAATGTTAAGAATTGTAGTATATGGAAATGTAGATAAAATATAGTATCATAAGGGTTGATTGTATATACTTCATATTTGGATGTGGAACAACTCGGGGACAATTCTTGCAAGTGTAATTCCCTTCTTCATAATGCACATCCTGGTAGCATGATGTGCATACCCCGTAACACCAGCTCTTCGTTTCTTCAACAGATTTGATAAATGCTTTACATATAACCTCTTCCTGGAAAAAGTTGATTAGTTTATGAATGCATATTTCTGTTAGATAAATGGCCACAATTTGACTTACCTGACTAAAGTCCTTCTGCAATTTTGTGATTTCGTCAATGGTACATGTTGTCAAGGTTTTCCTCTTAGTGGAGAAGTCATGTTTGGTGAAATTTGGTTGGTTTAACCTATATGCATCATATTCATTATAACAAACTTTTTAAAAAGGATGACACATTACTTAAATTTAATGTACATAATCATGGCTTACATTTAGCGTAGCTGATGTACACTATGATGATCATAGTTTAGATAGAACTTTGCAGGGGAGTAATTGCATACATCAATTTTGTCTGAAAAGTAATTTGCAAACTGTTATCTTATATATTTTGAGATATGATATTGCACTTTATTTGAGAAGTTACCTCTCCATTGTGAAAATTTTCCACTTGCAATGACAAGTATAAGTGGTTCCTCTAAGTCCTCTTGCATAGCTTCTTCAAATTGTTGGGCAAACAAATCCCAGAATGTGACATTAATCCTAGTCCTTGAAGATAGTAATGTAGTATTAGTTTTACAATGTGAAACTGAGTTGAATGTAGTATTATGTCATAGATGTTTTGGATTGAAATGTACTTACTTGCCATCCGATAGTTTAAACTTTATGTTGACTTGTTGTTTGCCCAAGCTGTTGGTGAACTGATTAAGCTTTTCTTTTTTGGTTATTATCCCTATAACATCTATGAAATAATGAAGTAAACCATTTAGAATAATAGAATACACCATATATATGAAACAACATGTATGACAACATTAAACGTAATTACCTGCTAAGTAGATATGTTGTTTAGCTATTGTTTCGAGGTCATGAAATTGATACAAATCAAACATATTCTTAGGGATAAAAATCTCACTCTCATCAATTTCTTTGGCTTTTGTATCAGTTATGAAGATGAGTTGTCTGTCAGTTTGAACAGGCCTGAACTTGTCTTGTTCAGTGTAGTCTTTGACATGAAAGTTTTTTACGATGTACAATTTTCTTAGTTGTATGAGCTTCCCAAATCTATCAGCCATTGACCCAGGCACAAAAGCTTGCATTCTGCAGTTCTATGAAACCCAAAGAATGTTTTACATAAACATTACAACTTACATGAGTAATTTATATGTAATATCTTACCTTTGAATCCAGCAGTAACAAATTGTATCCTTTAAATTGTTGACCTGTCATATTAGAACATCTCCATTCCCGTATAATTCTTACCTTGACTTTCCAATCTGTTCTACCCTTTTTAACATTACGTAGACTGTCATAAGCTGTATTGGACATTGTAGAGATGTAGAAGCTTTAACATATGTTTTCTGTGTTTGGAGTTTGTGGAGTTGTTAATATGTTGCTTATGGTGGTTGGGAGTATAACAGTACTTGTGATTGGTATTACGGTAGTTGTATCTACCAAATTGGCATTAACTACAATGTAACTGTGGGTCATCTAAAAAGTTGTGGAATGTACTGATTGAATTATTTTGTTAACTATAAATATTTCTTTTAACTCTTTGTTCTAACTTATTTGTTAAAGGAGGGGATGTGTAAATGTTAATTTGCAAGTGATAAATGTATTAAAAACTTGTGTACCCTGTATACAATACCAAAGAAGAACAGTCATACAATTTTGAGAAACTTAAGATTCAAAAGATTAATATTCGGTACAAATTCAGTACACATTGAGTAGAAATTACAAAAGCCTTGTTGTAGCAATTACATATGTAAACACTAAACATGTCTTCAGCAAAGTTTTGTTGACATGGAATTTTGTTAGAAGCTTCAAACCTGCAAATTAGGAGTCATGAATTAGATAGACTTGAACAATATTGTCAGACATATGATAAGTAATAATAATGTTACATACTTTTTCAATTTTAACTAATTTAAGAGGAGGCATTTTTTGAGTTTGTGGTGTAGCATTTTGAGTTTCGTCAGTAATGCGTGCCCTTGTTTTGTTTGTTGACGTTGCTGTAGGCGGGCTTCCATCTTTAGGTATGGTATTTTTGTCCTTGGTCTGTAATGTTATAAAAGGTTAGGTTCATAACATGTAACAATAATATAAATTTAAGGATGACTTACGTTAGAGATTTCAGTTGCGGAGACTTGAGGGTTGTTTTTCATGTATGGTGAATTAGTGGCACAAGCTTCCAGTGGTCCTGAAATTTCACATGCTGTATAAACATTGGAACCTTCTTTCACATTTTCTTTTGTTATCAAAACAGAAAACTTGTATGCTTTCTTTAAGGCAAATTTGAGCATTCCTGGGAACTTGTTACCATCTCCAACCTATAAAATCATGTTATTTATAGTTAGCAGGATTTTGTCCTTTTGAAATAATAAATATATTTTTTAATACCTCATTCTCATCAGTATCTATCATAAACTGTTTTCCCAAGTAAACGACAAATTTCATCATTTGGCCAAATAATTGGAATAGTCCATGTTCATCCGAGCATAATGTGTGGAGTTTGAATCTGTGAAACATATGGGAAATTATTATAAGAAAAACTTTCCGAGACAAAATTCACATAAATACGGTTGCAAAAAAAAACCTTTTATCTGGATACGGATATATTCGGTTGCAACATTTGTAGTCTCCATCAACCAACTTGAGATTCTTTTCACAATTTGTACAGAAATGAACATACCAATTCATTCTCTCGTCCACTTTTTTAACAGTCAATTGGCACACAACAATTTTCTGATTTCAAGATTTGGACAATAAGTATTTGTTAGCTAAATTTTTGATATAAATCTGCATGTGAAAAGTTTACCTCAATGTAATCCTCAAACAACTTCTTGATGTCAGCAACTTTGATAACTGGACAGTCTTCTACTATATAATCTATATCCATATATAGAAATTTGGTTCTCCAATTCTAAAATGAAAGTGAACAATGTACATTGTTATATTAGAAGAGAAAAAAAGGTAATATTATGTAAAATCTCGTAGTTATACAAATTGAAGAACTAAAACCTTTGTCGCAGCAATTTGACAGAGTGATGATTTGGGTTTAAGTAAAACCTGGTGGCTGGAAAGTTGGTTAAGTATACAACATCTGCAGGAAGAATTAAAGGTCAAGTAAAACCTTAAACAGTTTGTACAAAAAATGTCCTGATGCAAAAAACAAAATTTATATTACCTTTTCACTCTGTAACCTTAGCACTTGCGGTAATTATGATGACTAGTTCATCCACAACTTGTGCTTTCGCTTTCAGGAAAAAATCACCAAACTCATTAAAGAAGGTGACATTAATGGTCTTCCTATTAAAAGCATGAGAATTGATTTCAGTGGTTGCACTTAAAATTTTTTGTCACTGTATACATTATTACTAAAAGGGCATACTTTCCATTTGTGATAGTGAATTGAACATGTGATTTTTCTTCTGTCGCTTTCATGTATTGTGCTTTTGGTTGCACTTCTAGTATTACTGCAACCACATCTTACCATAATAATAACAACTTGTCAGTATAACATAAAATCATACCAGTTAATGAGATTGTCATCGTTAAAATTATACATACCAGTCAGGAAACGATTGTCATTCTTCATTGCTTGCATATCCTCCAAGTTATAGAAATCAAAACTGTAATCGGGAATCTTTAGTCCATGGTTTAAATCTACAATCAGCTTTGTTGCACTTGTGAAGTATATATGTTTCTCATTCCTAATAGCCCTGTTTGTTTCGTCCCCATTATATTTCTTCACACTAAAGTCTTGAATAATGTAAATTTGGCCTTCATAAGTTCTTTCTCAAATTTTGGAGCAATCTGAGAGCTGATAAAACCATGAATCCTCTCACTCTACAAAACATTTGATTAGTAATACTTACTATATGTTTCATTATAAGTTTGTCGAAAAGAGATTTAAGGGGTAGAATGAACTTACAGAGTCATCAAAGAAGATAATATTATATCCTCTGAATTCTCCAGTTTTTCTAGTGATACCTTCCAAATAGATCGTGCTCTAACACGTATGCTCCAGTCCGTTGTTGAATCATTCAAGCTGTTCAAACTGTCGTAGTTGTTGAAACCCATTTCATATACCTGCAATTTCCTTTGAAGACACCTTTTGCAATGACTTTAATCAGATATGAGATATAGGTTTATGTGGATGTAACTAGTGAATGTAACTTATGTCTTCAATTATTGTAGTTGGGGAAAGTGATAAAGTAAGTTTATTTTGTAGGACTCCATTTGCTTGTTAACCACACATTTTTTTTATTATGTAGCATAAAAAAATAGTACCACTTCCGTTTAAAATGTCATCTTTTTAAACATGCTTTGTCTCGACTATATTTTTCAGTATACTTGCTTATAGACTACATTTTTCAACATGATAAATAAATCTAGATAACGACCACATATACTTCAATATACTTGCTTCAAAGATAAAATCCAAAGATTACATTCTTCAATATATCCAAAGATTACATTTTTTCCTTAACAGCTTGGAGCTGTAAATTAAATTCAAATGACTGGTACATTATAAAAAACTTCCTTATAGACTACATTGTGAGTGATATTGGTAGGTTCACCCATTTCATCATCAATGAAAAGCTTCAACCCTTGAGGCGATGTTACTCGACTAACAGCCACTTACAATTGTCCATGTGTAAAAACACCTTTGGGTAGAAAAAGTCCCACATTTTGAAGGGATTTTCCTTGTGATTTGTTGATAGTCATGGCGTAACAAATCTGCAACGGCATCTGTTTCCTACAAAGTTTGAATGGCAAACGTGTTTCGGTTGGACATAATTCCATCCTAGGAATGAAATGTCTTGTACCCTTGTAAGATCCAGAAATCACTTCACATTGAACACAATGTTTAAGACACTTTGTAATCATCATGCGTGTTCCATTACATAAACCCAAAGTTTGATTCAAATTACGCATCAACATAACAACCACACCAACTTTGAGCTTTAGTTCATGAAGAGGCAGACCTGGAATGTTGATAGAGTTTAGGTACTCTGGAGGGAACGCTGCATTTTGATCATGTTCCGTGCCAGGGTAGTCTTCTGCTGTGTCCATTGAAAAGTATGAAAACATTTTACCAGGAAGTTTTTCAACTATATTGCTATTAACCTGACCAACTGTTTGGTTTGTTGGAGTTAGTATAGGTCTTTCACTCAAGTATTCTGGATTTTTGTAATTTTCCATAAGATTAGGAAAAGTACTATCAATCATTTGATCAACAGAATTCAACACTTCTAGATTGCAAAATTCTTCAGGAATTTTAATTTCATCTTCGTGATATTCGCGCTTGTTGTCATATGGAGCAGCAACTTTGCCATCACCAATGTCCAAAACCCATTTTGCAAAATCTCGTAAAGAATTAACTTCGGCTTCGGTGCTTCTTTTATTAAGTCGCATGTTGTGCAATAGCTTGTAAACTTTTGCAATTCTCCACAACTTGGATCTTGTAATACATGAAGCAACAATTTCACCCTGTGTTGCACGTGGAATTACTGGCAAGATTTGACGGAAGTCACCTCCCAACACAACTGTGATTCCTCCAAAAGGCATATAAAATTGTTTTGGATCCACTGACTTCATTAAATCTTTTAGAGATCGGTCAAGACATTTAAATGCATATCTATGTTGCATTGGTCCTTCATCCCAAATGATTAGACTTGTGCGTTTAATCATTTCAGCAATATAAGATTGATGAGAAATAGCACACATAGAATGTTCGTTAAGAACTATTGGAATTTTGAACCGGGAATGAGCTGTCCGGCCACCAGGCATAAGGGTTGCTGCAATTCCTGAAGATGCAACTGGAAGTACAATTTTGCGTTCAGATCGTAGCTTTGAAATAAGTGTTCTCCATAGGTACGTCTTACCACAGCCACCACTGTCGTAAACGAAGAATAAACCTCCTTCTTTTTTTTCCAATTGAATTCATGACTGCGTTATATACCTCCAACTGTTCTTTGTTACAATGTGCAAAGAGTTGTTCAAATTCCTTCTCTATTTCACTGACATCATAACTTGTTTCTTCAACGATTAAGTGTTTTTTACTGCAATCTAAGTAACTCATTGGTGGCTGAGGCATTTGGTTGTAATCTTTTAGTGATTTCCCAATGGAGTTCAATAACTTGTGAATTTATATAACATAAATATGAAACACTAATAAGAACAGATTCTCAATTTCTTATTTAAAAAAAGAAGAAGAAGAAATTAGTGGATGTGGAAGAATTCTAACCTGCAAGAGCAAAAAACTGTAGTTGTTTATCATTCAATTGCAAAAGTGGATTCCCAGTCAATCTACGTTGATTGAACAAAATGTCATCCACCATATGTTTCCAATGAGCATCCCACAAAGATTTAAGGTCAGTAACTTGGCAGTTCACCATCATATGAACAAATAATTCCCGAATTTGTTGTGGAAATCCACAAGCTGAACATTGTAGTAAAACTTCATGCCATTGCTTATCACTATCAAGTAATCCATATTCTTTGCATGCTTCATGAAAAGTAGGAAAGACATGGCCATTAACTGTCCTCAGAGACTCAAAAGAAATTGCACCACGTACTTTCATTAATAAAAGACGCAAATACCACAGTTCTCCTGAACTATGATGAGTATAAGCCATCCGACCAATCTGTTTTCCTCTTTTCCTCAAATTCCATATCTTATCAGAATCATTCCACACATAATATAGAGGAATCTCATCAAATAGGTACTGTCTGGCAGTAACATCAGTTTGATTAAGAAGAAAGTAGGCTTCTAATTGTGTGTTCTTCTCTTTTTCTCTGGCAGCTACTTTTTGTAATGGTTCATTGGACCGAAAGGTACAATATTTGTTTCCTGACAAATGAAATGAAAGGCGAAGGACCGACAAAGATCTATAATGAATATTAAAACCAAATATATGATATGCCGCCTCACATCCACAAATGTATCTTCCATAAAAAAAGGACTGTATTTCATCTTCGCACTCATCAATGTTTGCTCCATTGTCAACTCTCCTTTTCTTTCCTCGTATCTCAACCGTGGCTCTATCATGACCTTTAAGGCAATACTTAAAAAGATATTTGAGACTGCGAGCATGACAACAAATTTCTACATTAATATGGCATTGATATTTCACCAACAAATCACGGTTGTACGGTACCACATATTGATTATCTAATTCTGTTTTCCCTTTCTTGACAGTGTGACTTGTCTTCCTATGTCGATAAATTGGAAATCCAGATTGATCAAAGGTGGTTGATGGAGAATACCTATTAGTCATAAGAAGATACATATAAGCAACAAATTTTGACTAAAACATATAAGCAACATATAGTCATTGGTACGTACTTTTTTGGAAAGTGTCTGAAACATTTTTTATCCTTCATACATGGAGACTTTGGATTGTCATTACCGCAAGGACCATGCATCATAAAACTCTTAACCGCCTCATATCCAAGTGGATCTTTTTCAGGATCAGGTATTTCAGCGGAAACAAACTTATCAACATTTTTTTGAAGATTTTTCTTTGAAGAAGGATCTAACCAAATCAGCATGTGAACATGAGGGAGCCCTCGTTTTTGAAACTCCACAACATACATTACTGCGAAATAATATAAATCAGTTTAATGTAACAAACTTAAACTTTTATTATGATGGGCCTGGTAAAGATCATACCAGCAAGGCAAACTCCAAAATAAGCATTCTTCTTTATGTCATCAACCAATTGGTCTAGCTTCAGTCTGAATAAACGTGCTATAACATCTGGAGAATTCTGAGAAGAACACAGTGGAATCAGTTTCATCATTTTCATAATTTCATTCCACAATGGATTTGTGGTCATAGTGAGAAAAATATCGGGATGTCCAATATAGCGACAAACAGCAAGCACATCCTGGAAATTTTGTTGCATATATCTTCGTGAACCGACAAATCCAGCGGGGAGAATAAAGCCTTTACCTAAATTTGTGGTTTCAGAATTTCCAGTTCTTAATGACTCAAAAATATTGGTATAAAGATCTGAACGCAAAGTTGTTTGATTTGTTCGAAACCACCATAAACGTGCCCGCTCAATTGTTGAAAATGCGTCAATAACATACTGTTGGTAAAGACGACCTCCTAAATGTGGAATCATTCCTAGAAAATAAGAATATGGTTAGATAAAGAAAAGATGCGTTTGTTGTGAATTTAAGAAAATACACAGACCTTCATTGGTTCGAACTTGAAATTTATATGAGTAGTACTCTTTCATTGAAATCATCTCTCTTTGTTTGCTTGAATTTTTATCTACTATTCCAAAAGGAATATTTTTATGAAATCCATCACCACCATGAGGGAACAGAAGCGGGTATTGTAGAGCCATTAGCTTAGGATGAATATCTGATATTCTCTCCAACCCTTTGATTTTAGAATCTATAATAATATCACGGGAACCATCAGTCTCGTCCAAGTCACCAACTATAATACCTGCGACTTCATCTGATGGACCTACATGATTCTCTCTACCACTCTCAGACCTTGAGACTTTTAAGATAATTTCCAAATCTGTAACACCATCTTTCTCAAACCGATCACGTGCACTCCGAAATTCTTTGACCAATTCATTGGTTTCATCTAACATTTTCGACAGACCTTCAACAATTTCTGCATCGATTTGTTGACCATCAGAAACATTGACCCATTTCAGTCGATTTTGCAATTCATTTTTGGTGTCATAAATATACAGTTGACAGAACTTGGGATCTTCACCTTCATCTGGTATAAGAGAACCAAATAAATGATGGTTCTGACCATTTAGACGATAAATGTAAGGTGCTCCTCCACAATTAATTGAATGGTCCACTTTACCACCAGTTGAAGTGAATGCAAAAATGCTGTTGTACAAACGAATACCATCTGTAAATCGTTTGGCTTTTACATTGTCAATATGTAATTGCCACATGAAAGAAGGAGTAGGAGGTTCTGGAGGCAATTTTATCTGACCCTTGGCACAACATATTGAAAACAATGGTGTGCCACGTGTTACACTTTTATTTATACGCTCGTCTTTCCACATCCAAGCCTGACATTTGCTACATTGAACATTGGGTGGACCCAAAGTTGCATATTCTGCTACAACTGAAATCGAATAACAAAGGGAATGTTGAAATGATATAATTAATAAAAATATAAGTTATGATTTATGAACTTATGAATACCTTTTTGAGCATCATATGTACCATAATCCACGTACTCTTTAATGTCTTCCTCGTTGGTGTCAATGTCAGTATCATCAGTGCCAAAACCAAAGATTTCAGAATTCTCTGTCACAAATAAAGAATTTGTATTAGTCAGCTGCTTTTATTTAAAGCAAAACGTTTTCCATCATATATCATCATAGAAATGCATACCTATATCATAATAGTTATCATTGTGGCTTTCTGTATGTTGTTTCTCATTGAAATCCAACAACCGATTTGGCAACTGCGTATCTGTTTCAAACATTTTGCCCCTACCTTTTGAATTATTTTTCCCTCCAAATCGGGGCCCTGTAGAAAATGATCAAATGCTGTCACCTTCAAGGTAATGTACTGAAAAATATGTTACAAATAACTTAAGCAAGACAAAGATTTCTCACATACCAGAATCTAAACCATCATATGTTTTTTTTTCCTCTGTTCTTGTCTTTTTTTGGTCGTTGAGGAAATGTAACATTTGGTAAGTAGTCTACATTTCTGTCCTGTCCCATGTTGTTACCTATGTTGAGATAAATTTACTTATATATAAGTATAAGCAACTCATATGAGTTTGGTAAAATAAGCAGTAAAACGTGACTTACAGCGGTGTGAATCAGTCAATGTCGGAGTGTTCGGTGAAAAAGATGTAGATTTCTGAGATGTCGGAACTCTAGGAAACTTATCGGGTCCCCTTCTGTTCTTGGATTTGTCGGATGTTGGAGTAATAGGAGTCTGTGGTGTGAATTTTGTCTTTGGAGTTCCATCAACTGTTGGTCTCCGTGCAATATTCGTACACAAAGGAGAAAGAGGAATCCTACTCTTTGGTCTTTTAAAATCAGCTGCATACAATGGTTAATTAATTTATGTACATAATCTACTACCAACATAAAAAAGGCAGTGATATAAAGGTGAAAACAACTCACATTTAACACATTGTTCAGACTGTTGAGTTGCACCTCTCTTTTGTCTTTGTTGGTTATTTTGGTTGCTTTCCTTTGCATCAAAATTTTCAATCATCATATCAACATCATAATTCCCTGAAATGAGTATGAACATTGTACAAAACTCACCAAAGTTGATATTAAAAGAAACACACATTTCATATTATGATAAACCAACATGTTGATAAATAAAAAATATCAACTTAATTCTATATACGAAGGTTAATAACTCACAAACTTTAGATAAATAAGATTCCTTTCTGGTTGGTTCATCCTTTGTTAATACCTCCTGTTCAGGTGTGGAAGATGTTTCTAGGAAGAAAAACATTAATCGGAAATCCACATTAACATGTAACTATGAAGTTACAAAATTTAAAGGACTTACTTTGAAATACATTATTACTTGATGATGTAGCTATATGAGGAACGATGGGATCATAATCAACATTTTCTTCCACTATAGTATACTCCTTTTCAACTGCAAATTAAAAAAATCATAGTATGGATCATACTACAACAATTTAACAAATATTAAAAGTAAGTATACATGGTTGTAGGAGCATACCAATTTGCTTAAAACGGCACAACTCTAAATCAGGTGTGAGTGGAGAGGAGGAAGTGTAACTTTGTCTTGGTTCAAAATTTTCTTTCATCATATCAAGATCATAATTAACTGTATGTAAACATTAAAAGCCATGAAACAAACATTGAGTTGGAGCACCAATCTAAAAAATCCGGAATAAATGGTCGAAACACTCACAAACATTATAAAGCAAAGACCCGGTTCTTTTTATATTCTCATCAGCTCCAACTGATGCTCTCCTTTTCCATTGCTCCATTTCTTCTTCAAAAAAGTAATCACAAATTATATAATCATATAAAAGAATTAGCTTTGATAAAGGGTTTCATAGTAAGGATTAGTATAAATGGGTAAATACTTACCTCTTCTTGATTTTCTTAATTTCAAATTTGAATTTGAAATTAACTTTGATAGAGGCGTGATCACAATCCATTAGCACACAATTACCGGAAGATTTTGAACTCTCACACTTTTAAAACCGACAGCTAATTTCAATATGAGGGGAGGGGAGAAAATAAACGCCTACAGCCGGTTGAATTGATGATTTCATGCCTCGGTAATCCCATATGCTTGCGGATGTTGTCTGAAGGAGAGCAGCACGTGTGGGTGAGTTTGTTTTTATATCAGTTTACACGCACTTCCAAAAAGAACATGTATCCATATACGGGTATAAATAGTTAATACAGTTATAACACGTATTGTACCAAAAAGTAATGGCAAAGCACTGAAATATATTGATATTCTGGAGGGCAGTTTAGACATATAAAAGCCTTCAGGCAATATATATTAAGGTGATTTGCTATATGTATATGTAATTGTAGGGTCTATCATGTATGCCTATGTTACACGTGGTTTCTTAGTTGAAATTTTGCGATTTTATGATTTTCATGCCCAACTATTTTTGCATCTTCAATATTTGCAAGGATTGCCTTCCCTTGTATCAGGTAACAAATGCGTTGTATTTGAATTTCAGAAGTAGTACAAAATTAGTAATCAAGAATTGTACTACGGGGTCCCTTGTACTATTATACATTTCCAATTTTTATTTGTTTTTAGTATATACTGGTTTATAACCCGTGCGATGCACGGGTTTCTTTTGATATGTTATATATGTTATTTAATATTACAATTATGGTTTTATATTATCATTATTTTTAATATTTTTTAGAATTTTAATTTAATATAAATTTAATTAATGTTAGACATGATTTAAAATTTATATTGTAAAGTTTTAAATTAAAAATGTCGTTGATGGGTTCATACGTTGAATTTTTAGTAAAGTAATTTAATCATATAATATACCTATAATTAGATCCAACAATTCTTATTTATTACTAAAAATAATGATTGAATATATTAATGATTGCAAAATTAGTTTTAAATTAAAAAATAACGTGTTTTAATTAGAAATAAATTATTACTAAAAATAATGACTAGAATATATGGTGTGATATTTTGGGTTTATATTAATTATTGCAATATTAGTTTTAAATTAAAAGATAGCGTGTTTTAATTAGAAAAATATAATAGTGATCGAAAGATACGGTTCAATTGATGTTTTTTAGGTGTTTATAAAAGTTAATATCTTCAAATAAAGGTAAACGTGAAAAAGGCAATCGACTAATTAGCACTAATTATATTATTTTATTATTTATTTTAATAATTAGGATAACTGTACCAAAAATCAAATTGACAAATTTTAAATGTTTCGGCTTTAATTTAATATAATAGTATAGATTGTAAGATTAGTTTTAAATCAAAAAGGTAACGTGTTTTAATTAGAAAGGAAATATTAATGATTGGAAGATATGATACGTTAGGTATTTATAAAAGATAATATGTTCAAGTAAAATTAAATATGAAAAGGGTAATCGGCAGTTACCATTAATTATATTATGTTATTATTTATTTTAATAATTAGGATAAGAGCAAGCATAAGAAAGAGTTTGTCATGCCATATTTTTGGCATATCTAATATTCTCCGAAATTTCTAATAATATTAATTATTAATTCAGATTAATAATTATTGCTTAACCTCTAAGTTTTATCCTCTCTCTGAAATGAGGAAAAAATCAATCTCAATCAATGAATAACGGAAAATATCTCCAAACGATATTTTTTAAATCAGGAAGATATCACAACGATAAGATTAAATCAGATAAAATCAATAATTACCCAGATTAACGAAGTTTATCCCTAAAGTCTCTAAGGGATAGACACAAATCAATTTCACAGAACTACGTGGGCTTGATCCTATATAAACATAGGTACGTAGGCATCCTGGCAGAAGATATGACCGATACACGAGATAAATCGAGACACCTGCCAAGTTCAGCCCCTCTTTTTTCATAAACCCTAATCCCCTAAAACAGTCACATTCATACAATTCGCTCTATTATTCCAGTACCCCTCCGATTTCGTGTTGTTACAAAATTCCTCCAACAACACATACCATTACCTGTGAAAGATCTTGGATAGTAGTGTCGGGGCCAGTCAGCATGTTATATTCCACCTTCCCTCCGATTTCGTGTTGTTACGAATTTCCTCCAACAACATTTGGCGCTAGAAGGAGGGGATTCAATTTCATTATTCGTGGAGGACGAATAATTTTAATCCATTTTGGGGGGTTTTTGGGTTTTATTTATACCTACACAATTGGGATTGAGTATGGTCTACGGATGATGACATGGCGGCTATAATTTCAGAGCACAAAATACAATATACGGCAGTGATACACAGAAATCAGCCGGAAAATTTTTATGGTGGCAAGCTGTTAGGTCCACTATGATTGTAGAAAGGGGGGTTGAATACAATCTATATCAATTTCTCAAAATTTATTCGTTAAATAATTTTCACTTAAACGAATATTTTGTGCGGAATAAATTGACACGGATTTCAAGTTGAATATAACTGTATATTAACTTGATGTGGTGTTACAAAATCAATCCAAACTATTATCAAGTGTTTAATAACTAATTAGAAAATTCGACATGAACTTTTCTAATTTAGTTAATAAATCTCAAGATAAGTACTAGGAAACTTAATTCGCTAGTAATACAAGAATCACAAGTAGACAAGTTCTATCGGATAGAATATTACAAAGATGATGAACTTGAATTTATGTGAATTAATTTGTTCTTGGTGTTCTTGATATTTGAGAGAGAAAGCTGCTGTGTATTTCCAGGAATTTGCTGTGTTCTGTTCTGTTTTGATTTCTGCTGCTTCTGCTATGTTATATAGGTCTGTACTGATTAGATATGACTTAAACTGCATCAAGACCTATTAAATCAGCTGTCAGCATGACTTAATCTTGCTCCAAGACATAATTAAACCTTAGATATGACTTATTTTCTGTCGGTATGACTTAATCTTCAACAGTGTGGTCGGTATGACCTAAACCACTTTTGTCGGTATGACTTAATACCTTTCCAGAAATATCTTGCTTCGGAATGACTTATTTCCCTCGGTATGACCTAGCAGTTTTGAGGTCGGTAAGACATAATTCCTTGCAGCAGTCGGTATGACTTAATTCTTCTGCTCGGTATGACTTAAACTTAAGTCATGTCGGTATGACTTAACTTAAGTCATACCGAACCAAACTCAGTCATGACATAATCTATTCAGCATTTAATTAAGTCATATTGATCCTTTTAATTAATTAATGATTAACTAATTCATGATTAATTGATACAATAATTAACTTAATAAATAAATTAATTCTATTAGAATTAATTCATTAATTAAATCAATTAAATGATTTATATCAATTACAAACGAATTAAATTAAATCAATAACTAATTAATTTAATTCTCCCAAACCACGGAAAATAATAAAGAATTACCACTGACTTATTTTGACGTTCGATGTACTGTTTGGTTCATGAACGACTAACTTCAATGATGCTTTTTTACTTCTGACTTTAAGCTGTGGTTTATTTCTTCTCTCAATTTTCTTGTACTTTGATTGATATTCAATCTATCACTCGAAAAATCTCTGTCACTGTAAATGAATCCATTCACTTCAATGTTATACTGAGGCTTGATCAGATACCTGATACGTCTTCCAGAGTGAAACATCAAAACTATAGATTGACTTCCTTCTTTCTTCTGACAGATATTGCTTCCTGAGATTCCTGTGACAGATCATACGGATATTTACTTATTACAATTTGGTTTAAGTTGATTAGGATCCTCGAACTACAAATAGGCTGATTCAAATGCCTTTCAATCTCCCCCTATTTGTTTGTTAGACAATAACAACCAAATACCTAGAGGATACCTCAACTAATTCAACTTAACCAAATGAAAGATAAAATATTAAATGTAAATCAAATATCAAACAGTTCTGGTTTATATTAAACATTTCCAGATTCAAACAAAATGATAAATAAAAGATAGATGATCCTTTAGCCTGATCATATTTAACATATTCCTATCTTGACCTATCTAGCTCTAATGATAATACATGTAGAGCTGTTCTTCAATTACTGTCTTCTCGTCTAAATTCTCCTTCTTCTGGCTCATCTGTGACTTGAAGTTTCTTGTGCAAATAAGAATCAACAAGACGCTCTCTTCTTGATGACAATCCTTGAGGTAAGATTAAAGGAATTCCAAGCTTCTTTCTCAGTTCACCTTGAAATTTCTTGTAATCTTTTATATTCGTTTGTGCATAGGATCGAATGTGATCTGCAGCTATTACCTTTTCTTCAGTCAAGAATCCATGATTTATGAGAGCATATTCAGCATATACCAAGTGTTTTGCATGATGTTCATATAACTCATCTGTCTGAAGATTGATTGAATGAAGTACCTCTCCCTTCAGAAATTTTACTTGTGGAGGATTCTTAATTACTTCTGGTCCAGCTCTTTCAGCAAATTTTTTGAACTTTTCATGTAGCAAAACACCTAGCTCAGACGATGTTCTCACCTTAGGCCTAAGTACCCAAATCTCTGTCAGCGATCTGTCACAAAAGAATTGAATAGATACTCTGAAAGTTCCAACATTATGACAATCCACAAATATTACCAGCTCATCAGATTTGGGGTCAAATGCAGTAGTTATCCTGATGACTTCTACCTTTAAGGCCCTTATATACATATCATGAATTGGATTTGCCAGTTTGAATTCCTCGAGAATTTCTCCAAGACGACGATCTTCATAATCAGAACTCTGAGGTGAATCAATTGCTTTTTGAGCACGTTCCCATTTGTCACCGCTCTTGAGTCTGATATATGTCTTTCTCTTCTGAACATTTATAACATGTAATCGTTGTAGTGCTTCTTGTTCAGCTTTCTGAAGCTCTTCATTTCGTGGAATATGCTCTAATGACTTTTGAAGCTTTTCTTCTCTCATCAGCAAATTTGCTTCCCTCTGAGCAAATAACTCTTCAGATTCTCTCTCTGCTTGTTGAGCTTCATATTCAGATGTCACTGGTTTTTCTCCTTCCCAGTGACTTAAATCTGGTTCAGGTAATTTCTCACCTTCATCAGAAAAATCAAAGTCATCAAAAACATCAAAATTATCCGGTTCACCCGTGTAGTAATATTATGTGTCTTTGACTTGATCATCTACAACAACTTTCTTCTTCCCCTTATTCCTCCTGTCTTCACTGTCCGTATCAGATTTATCTCCTCCCTCTCTTTCTTTCGATTTTTCTCCTTTCTCCCCTTGTGATTTCTGTTCCTGTTGTGATTTCTCCCCCTTAATTGAGGAATCCTCTACAGATTTACCAGTTGCACCAGCTCCAGGATCTCGCTCATCATCATCACCACCTGTTCTTGTAAAGAATTCTCTTTCTTCAGTTGTTGGTGTGCGATTTTGACTTATCAGATTAAACAAATGCCTTAATCCTTTAGCTTGATGTGCATTTTGCTTCTCAATTTGATCTAGTCGAAAATCAGTAGAACGCTGATTTTCATGTACTTCTTCCTGTAGATTGTCAACCTTGTTGGAGATTTCAGCAATTATTTTATCTTGTGCCACAGTGACCTCACCAGAATCATCAAGAGCTTATTCATAAGAAAGTTCGAGAGTGTTGATTTTATTTGTGAAGAATGTCTTCAAGTTGTTGAAGTCACCTTTTATCGAAGTAAGCTGATTATCAACAGAGGTGGATGGAGAAGACCGTTTATCCACTTGTGCTCGAAGTAGTCTAGCTTCAGCTTTACTTGCTTCCAGTTCCCTTTCCAGATTTTGTATCTTTTGTATCAATGAGAGAGTGTATGTGTTTCTGTGTGCACTCACCTGAGTTTCACTCTGAATTTCACTCACCTGATGTGCATGTGTATCACTCAATTTTGTGGTGATCCTCACATCACTCCTCTCAATTTCCTTAGCTTCTCCAGAAATGGTACCTGCAGTTAAAATCACCCTAGCCTCCTCTGGGAAGGTCAGTGGTGGTGCAATGGGAGTTCGCAAATCCCTGTCCTCAATCAATTCTACTTGTACATTTGGATTTGTAATCTGAATTGCTTCAGTAGTAGATTGATCAAGTTGCCTTCCACTTTCTCCAGTCGAAACTGCGAGTGGAAACTCCCTTGAGGGATCTAGGAATGTTTCTCCTAGGAGGGGAGATGATGGTTCGATTAAAGTTGGCAAGGAACCAAGATTTCCCTCAGAAGTCTGTGAAGACTCTTCTACCGTAACTATGGTAGGCACTGTTTCAGACTCGATGTGCTCTCCTGTCAATGTGTCCCTATGTTCATCATAATCTATATGTTCTCCCATTGTTAGTAATAACAATGGGGTTGTGCTTGACACGTTACAGGATGCCATGGCCCTATGGCGAATTTCAATAGTATCATCCTGTTGAGAGGATGATCCTAGTAACTGTTGCATGGCCATATCAATGTCCATATCTTGTTGGGAAGATACAGATGGGTTTAAAGTTGCCTCTGAATCAGTTCTACTTTTATTTTGTAGAGGCAGAGCTGTGGGTTCACTCATTATATTACTTCTCTTCTTTGCTCTTTGAAAGGGAATTTTCTTTCTGGAATGGAAAGTTTTAAGTGATGTAGGTTGAGTGTGTGGCTCTATGACCGGGGTTCGAGATTGCGGTCTTACAATCCCTTGGTCAGCCCAATCAACCACTTGGGTTCCAGAAGTAGATTGTTCAGCAATAGAAGTTATAGAGAGATTAGAAGTCAATACCTGGTCAGCAGGTGTCGAAGAGATTGCAGCTTGAGTGGTTTGAACCAGTTGCTCTTGAACAGATTCAATTTGCTGAATAGGTACTTCTTGTTCAGCTTCAGGTTCCACTATTGGTTCTGCTTGCTCAGGTAGTGGTTCATTTTCCTCGGGTAAAGGTACAGGTGCAATAATGGGTAGTTGTATAAAGTTTGACATGTATTGAGTGACAACTACTGGCACATTTGAAAATTTAGGTTTGACACCGTACTCAGTGAATAATCTTGTCGAAGGTTTACCCGACACCATTGCTTCACTATTCAGAAATGGAGCATGATATTGTAATTCTACCAAATGATTAAAAATCAAAGAAAGGAATCTTGGGTAAAAGCATTGAACTTTATCGCCCCTGTCAAAATTCCTTTTAGCATTGATTACTCTTCTAACTACAGGTCCACACAGAAGGCTGCCAATGTTGATTCTTCGATTATAAGCAACTGCAAATCCAATATGCTGCATAAAGGAAGGTAATATTCCGAAGTTGCTTTTTGTAGAATTGGCAAACACCTTGGCTAGTGTGTCGAACACATAATCCCATTCCTGAACTAGAAACTTTTTATTCAAGACAGGAAGATCTGCTCTGTCTTGATAATTAATACCAGCAAAGAAATTAGTTAATTCCTCATCTGACGGATAATCCTCAAAATTGTCATTTGGAACGTTTAAGACCGTATTAATGACAGATTCATCCACTGTGTACTGATTGTCTCCAAGAGTGAAAATAAACGATCTGTTATCGTTAGAAACGATAGCAGTAGTACACATAATTCGCAGGGGTTCAATTTTTAAAGGAGTATCTAAACTCAAAGCAGTGCGAACTAGTGAATGATCATTCAAAAATCGAATCCACGGTCGAAAACGTTCGAGTGAACATTTTTCGGGATCAAAATATCCGATCAAATTATGCTTAACTATTTCAAAACGATCATTGTTATTACCAGCCATTTTTATCAAATTTTAACCCTTTGAAAAATTTCAGATTTTACAATTTAATTAACTAAATTGAATTATTTCGAATTAATAATTAATTAAAAATTCGAAAATAATCAAAGTTGTTCAAAAATTCTGAAAAATTCACACAATGATCTTGATACACACACAATCACACCAGTATTTTTAGATTTTACAAAATCAAAGCCAATCGACTGGAATTTTAGATCAAAATTTCGATTTTTTGAAAACAAAAATCTTCAAAACTCGACTAAATCGGTCGAATAACTGGTTGTTTTGAAGAGAATCGAACAGAGAATCGATTATCAGTCCTTAGAGCTTGATTACAGTGAGATTTGAGTGAAAAATCGGGCATGAATCGTTTACAGTCGCGTGTGTATATATGTATGTATCTAAGAGAGTTCTCTATGACTTAACATGAGAGAAAGACTTAAAATGAAATAAGACTTAACATTTCTACTCTCTTGAATATATATACAAACGTGTGAATATGACTTAAAATGATTATGACTTACTAAAATCAAACTGTTATAAACATTACATACTCGATTATGACTTAATGTTATAAAAGAAATAAAACGAATATGACTTAAAATATATATAACCATACGATTATGACTTAATGTTATTACTAAGACTTAACTCATTATGACTTAAAATATGTACAAGACTTAACTTTACTACCGATCATGACTTAACTGAATAAGACTTAATTATAAGACACGATTATGACTTAACTTATAAATAAATTCGGCAAGACTTATATAAACAAGACTAAATCTGATTAATATACCAAATAAGTCATACCGAACTAGAAAAAGATTAAAAACAAGTCATAATGCAGTTTAGATTTAATTATAAGTCATATCTACTTAAAATAAATTAAAGAGAATACAAATAACTTAAATAAACACACAAATATTTACAACTATTGATGCAGAAAAATATTAAAAAAATAATATAATAAATTAAACAAATAATAATCACAAAAATAACTAATATAGATTATTCTATTAACGGAAATAAAACAATATTAATAGGACAAACATTACAAAACATTTAATAAAATTTTCTAAACAAATAAAATAAATACATACAATTATTCTAAAATTATAGAAATATGGAGTATTAAATATTTAAATAAACAAAGTGATAAATACAATAACAAACAAGAAAATAAGTTGATAAAATAATTAAACAAGTGATTTTATTCAACAAATATTTAACAACTAATCACTTGTTAATTATTAAAGATCAAACCTCAGATATTAACTAGATTAATTACTAGGACTGTTCAACATACCCAATTCACCAACAATTTTGGTGAATGTGGATTCCTCGAGCGACTTAGTAAAAATATCTGCTGTTTGTTCTTCAGTGGGTACAAACAGTAATTCCACTGTACCATTCATGACATGCTCTCTAATAAAATGATACCTGATATCTATATGCTTTGTTCTTGAATGCTGCACAGGATTGTTGGAGATTGCTATGGCACTTGTATTATCACACAAAATAGGAATATTTTGTAATACAAAGCCATAGTCCATCAGTTGATTCCTAATCCACAAGATTTGAGCACAACAGCTTCCAGCAGCTATATATTCAGCTTCGACTGTAGAGTTGGAAACTGTTTGTTGTTTCTTGCTGTACCATGAAACCAATCTACCACCTAGGAATTGACAACTCCCAGAGGTGCTTTTTCTATCTACAACACTTCCTGCATAATCAGAATCTGTATATCCAACAAGATTAAAACCAGAATCTTTAGGGTACCAGATACCTAAATTAGGCGTACCCTTAAGATATCTCAGGATTCGTTTAACAGCAATGAGATGAACATCTCTAGGATCCGATTGGAACCTTGCACACAAGCACGTAGCATGCATAATATCAGGTCTACTTTCAGTAAGGTAAAGTAATGAGCCTATCATACCTCTGTAGCTTGTAATATCTACCTTAGCAGAATTTTCACATGCTCCAAATTTGACAGCTGTGGATGATGGTGTCTTTGCTGAAGAAGAGTCCTCCATTTGATATTTCTTGAGAAGCTCTTTGATGTACTTGGATTGACAAATAAATATACCATCTTGCCTTTGATTTATTTGTAACCCAAGAAAGAACTTCAGCTCTCCCATCATGCTCATTTCGAATTTACCCTGCATTAACTTTGAAAATTTCTTGCAAAGAAGATCATTAGTAGACCCGAATATTATATCGTCCACATAAATTTGAACTAATATTGTATCATTCTTATGTTTCTTTGTGAAGAGAGTTTTGTCTATGACACCTCTAGTAAATTCATTTTCAAGTAAAAATTCAGAGAGAGTGTCATACCATTTCCTTGGTGCTTGCTTAAGACCATAAATGGCTTTGAAGAAAAAGTAAACATAACCCAATAGATCTGGATCTTCAAAACCAGGTGGCTGTTCTACATATATCTCTTCATCCAGCTTTCCATTAAGAAAGGCACTCTTGACATCCATTTGATAAACATTAAAGTTAGAAAATGCTGCGAATGCCAAGAATATCCTAATGGCCTCAAGTCTAGCCACTGGAGCATAGGTCTCATCATAGTCAATGCCTTCAGATTGTGAGTAACCTTTTGCTACCAGTCTTGCTTTATTTCTTGTTACTGTACAATCTTCATCAAGTTTGTTTCTGAATACCCACCTAGTACCAACCACTGTTCTATCTGTAGGTCTGGGTACCAGCTTCCATACTTCTTGTTGTTTAAATTGATTGAGTTCATCTTGCATAGCAATCACCCAATCAGGATCTGAAATAGCTTCTTCAATTTTCTTAGGTTCCATTTCAGATAGAAACCCTGAATAATTACATTGATTTTGAAAAGCTCTTCTAGTCTTTACACCAACATCTGGATCACCAACGATTAGCTCAAAAGGATGAGCTCTATTCCAAACAGTCTGTCTGGGAAGATTTAGTCTTGATAATTCACCTTGTTCTTCATTGTGATGTTGAGTATGACTAGTAGATCCTTCATTAGCTCCCCCTGAGTTGTTGCCAGGATGATTAGATGAGTGTTCAGAAGTATGAGTGGTGTTTTCAATTTATCATTATTTTCACCACCATTATTCTGATTAGACTCATCATTGTCATTGTTGTCATTTGCATCAGCAAAAACATCAGGTGGACTATCATCATCTGAATCTAGATCTGTCATATCTTCAAAAAATAGCTTTTCAGATGAATCTTCAGTTTTGATACTAGGGAGTTTAGTGTCATCAAATGTAACATTGACACTTTCCATCATCTTCTGATGTTCAATCAAATACATCTTATAAGCTCTTCTTTCATAACCAACAAAAATTGCTTCATGTGCTTTGGCTTCAAATTTTCCACCTTGATCATCTCCTTCTTTAAGTACAAAGCATTTTGCTCCAAATACATGAAAGTATTTGAGTGTTGGTTTCTTTTCATTCATGGCTTCATAGGGTGTTTTCATCAAGTCTTTGTTGATTAGAGTTCGATTCTGAGTATAGCAAGCAGTGTTGACAGCTTCAGCCGAAAAAAACAATGGAATCCTTGATTCACTTAACATAGTACGTGCAGCTTCAATCAAGGTTCTATTCTTTCTTTCAACTACCCCATTTTGCGGAGGAGTTCTTGGAGCTGAGTATTGTCTGGTTATACCTTTTTCAGTACAAAAGTCATTCAGAACTGCATTCTTGAATTCAGTTCCATTGTCTGACCTTATAGCCCTCACTGGATACTTGGAATCCAACTCAATTAACTTGATGTGATCAATCACCAGTTGTGAAGTTTCATCTTTAGAATTCAGGAACAAGACCCATGTGAACTTTGAAAAATAATCAACAATCATAAGAGCATATCTTTTCTTTGACATAGACATCACATTCACTGGACCAAATAGATCCATGTGAAGTAACTGTAAAGGTTCAGTTATTGAAGACATATCAGTGCTTCTGTGAGTTGCCCTTTTTAGTTTGCCTTTTTGACATGCATCACATAGTCCTTCCTGTGTAAATTCCATAGAAGGTAAACCTCTCAACAATTCTCTCTTGACCAGAGAGTTCATCGTCTTGAAATTTAGGTGAGAAAGTTTCTTGTGCCATAGCCAACTTTCATTTGTGGATGCTTTAGAATAGAAGCAATTGATTTCTTCAGTGCTTCTAGTGTTCATGTTGGCTACATACAAGTTTCCTTTTCTGACTCCCGTTAGAGATGGTTGTTCACTTCTTTTGTGTGTAATCAGACAATTCTTTTTGTTAAAGTAGACTTCAAATCCTTTGTCATAGAATTGACTGATACTGAGCAAATTATGCTCAAGTCCTTTTACAAAGGACACTTCTTCAATGATAACATTTCCAGCTTCAAGTCTTCCATATCCATCAGTTCTACCTTTGTCGTTATCTCCAAAGGTAACTACTGGGCCGACCTTCTCCACCACATTTGTCAGCAGGGTTCTGTCTCCAGTCATATGCCTTGAACATCCACTGTCCAAGATCCAGGTTACTCGTTCAACCTGTTCAATACCCTGCAATGACAAATGGATTAAACCTTCTTCGGGACCCAAATTTGATTTGGTCTTGCGGATTTAAAGTATTGACCTTTATCAGGCAAAACAACATTTTTAATTTTAACCTCTTTAGTCAATAAACATTTAACCTTATAAACAGATTTGACAATCTTTCGTTTTATCTTGGGTATCCATGTTTCTGTAGCAGCAATAACACTTGTGTCATTGACTGGACATTTGACCTGGTAAACATTCTTGGTAACCTTTTGTTTAGTCTTAGGTACAAATGTCTCTCTCTTAACTTGAGGAGGAAAAGCAGTCTTTGATCGAACATTATTGTTCCTGTTCATATGCTGTCGAGGAGCAGTCTGTTTAACACATGCATAACTACCATTAAAATAAGCACGCATACTATTAAAAGCACAAGAAATACAATTGATAACACCACATGCTTTATGATTAGAATCAATGATAGGCATGATATTTTTCTGTTTCAACTTATTACCACCTAATCCAGTCTTAGAAGAACTAGCTGTTTCAACAACTTTGACTGGCACTTTAGGTACATCCTTTTTGGATGAAACATTCGTTGTATTAGTGTCCTCAACAGATTTAGCCTTAACAAAGACTGTGACATCTTTCTTGGATGAAACATTCTTTGGATTAGCGTTCTTTACAGATTTATTCTTAACAAGGACTATGCCATTTGCACTATCCTCATTTCTCATTTCTTCTTGGATAACCATAGAAAGAATATCTGGTGGTCCAGCATCAGATTGTTTAAATAGATGTTCTTTAACACTAACAGGGTTAGGGGAATTTATGCCCAACAATCCAACAGCTTCATTGTAACCATACCCTATACCTGTTGTTCGTTCTACAACTTGATTGTAAAAAATCTCTTTGGAAACTTTAACAGAATTATAACAAGCCCTGACATGTGTTTCAAGTTCAGTAATTCTAGCCATTTGTTTGCCTACAACTTCTAGAATAGCTTTCTACTTTTTATAAAGCATTGTTATTTCATCTTTTTGTTGATCTTGATTAATATGCACCTTTTTCAATTCTGACACTTCATTTCCAAGTTTAGTGCTTAGCAGATCTAGTCTATTATATCCAGTTTGTGCATTATCTAAGGAATTGTATAGACTACGAATCAAATCAGTGTCAGTAATAATTACCGGTTTGTTGTGATGATCAGATGCTTCATCATTTGCCACCAACGCAAAATTTCCATATTCTTCATCTTCGTTGTCCGTGTCATCCCAACTCTTACCAGCCGCAACATAGGCTTTTCCAGGTTTCTTCTTCTCAGCAGCAAAATCTCTTCTTTGAGTTTGCTTGGGTTTCTGACATTCAGTGGCAAAGTGCCCCAATTCATTACAGTTGAAGCAACAAATCTTGCTTCTGTCAACAGCTCCAGTTTTGTATCCTCCCCTGTTACTAGAGGAAGAAGAGCCTCCTCTCTGGAATCTGTTATTTGACTTGAACCTGTACTTTGGATTTCTTCTGAATCTGAAGTTGCCAAATTGCCTTACCATCAATGCCAGTGATTCATCTTCCAGTTGATCTAGCTCTTCCAATGAGTAGAAGACTCCACCATCCTGAGTAGGTGGTGTTTGACCAAGTTCTACTTCAGACTTTTCCTTGTCTGAGCTATAAGGTAGAACAACCTTAGCTTCCACTTCCTTATGTGCCTCAACTACAAGAGCTGTAGATGAACTTGGCACTCTTCCTTTACCAGAGACCTCCCTCTGCTGTACTTGTTCCAGTTCATAGGTTTTCAGAACACCAAACAATCTTTCAAGAGAAACCTTATTCAATTCTCTTGATTCTCTGATGGCCGTAATCCTATGTTCAAGATGAGTGGGCATAGTCAACAAAAACTTCATATTAATCTCCTTCTGTGTATATTGCTTGCCATGAACTTGCAAGTTGTTGATTATTTTGTTATACCTTTCAAACACTTCCTGAATGCCTTCATTAGGGCCAGCTCTAAAGTGTTCATACTCAGAGGTTAAAATCTGAAGTCTGTTTTCCCTGACTTCATCAGTTCCTTCATTGATAGTCTCAATAGTTTCCCACATGTGTTTTGCAGTTTTACAATTCATCACATGACTGTACATCACAGCATCCAGGAAATCTATTAGAATAAGTCTCAAATTCTTATCTAGTCCTGCGTCCTCTTTTTCATCAGGAGTAAAAGAAGCAGCAGGCTTTGGAAAAGATGATGCAGGTGTTACAACAATTCCTCCAACAATAGATTCAGATACATATTCTTTTGGAATTATAGGTCCGTTCTGTAGAACACCCAAATATTTAGAATTTTCGACATCAAGAAACAACTCCATTTTATTTTTCCACATTGAATAATTGTCCTTGTTAAACATGGGAATTTTAACAATGCTTTTTGAAGACATGATGAATTTTTAAGTGAGTTAAAAATTCGAGATAGATTTTTGACGGAATAAAATTAGGATCTTGATTTGTGTATCAATCAATAGGCTCTGATACCAATTGTTAGGTCCACTATGATTGTAGAAGGGGGGTTGAATACAATCTATATCAATTTCTCAAAATTTATTCGTTAAATAATTTTCACTTAAATGAATATTTTGTGCGGAATAAATTGACACGGATTTCAAGTTGAATATAACTGTATATTAACTTGATGTGGTGTTACAAAATCAATCCAAACTATTATCAAGTGTTTAATAACTAATTAGAAAATTTGTCATGTACTTTTCTAATTTAGTTAATAAATCTCAAGATAAGTACTAGGAAACTTAATTCGCTAGTAATACAAGAATCACAAGTAGACAAGTTCTATCGGATAGAATATTACAAAGATGATGAACTTGAATTTATGTGAATTAATTTGTTCTAGGTGTTCTTGATATTTGAGAGAGAAAGCTGCTGTGTATTTCCAGGAATTTGCTGTGTTCTGTTCTGTTTTGATTTCTGCTGCTTCTGCTGTGTTATATAGGTCTGTACTGATTAGATATGACTTAAACTGCTTCAAGACCTATTAAATCAGCTGTCAGCATGACTTGATCTTGCTCCAAGACATAATTAAACCTTAGATATGACTTATTTTCTGTCGGTATGACTTAGAAAATGTGTCGGTATGACTTAATCTTCAACAGTGTGGTCGGTATGACCTAAACCACTTTTGTCGGTATGACTTAATACCTTTCCAGAAATATCTTGCTTCAGTATGACTTATTTCCCTCGGTATGACCTAGCAGCTTTGAGGTCGGTAAGACATAATTCCTTGCAGCAGTCGGTATGACTTAATTCTTCTGCTCGGTATGACTTAAACTTAAGTCATGTCGGTATGACTTAACTTAAGTCATACCGAACCAAACTCAGTCATGACATAATCTATTCAGCATTTAATTAAGTCATATTGATCCTTTTAATTAATTAATGATTAACTAATTCATCATTAATTGATACAATAATTAACTTAATAAATGAATTAATTCTATTAGAATTAATTCATTAATTAAATCAATTAAATTATTTATATCAATTACAAATGAATTAAATTAAATCAATAACTAATTAATTTAATTCTCCCAAACCACGGAAAATAATAAAGAATTACCACTGACTTATGTTGACGTTCGATGTACTGTCTGGTTCATGAACTACTAACTTCAATGATGCTTCTTCACTTCTGACTTTAAGCTGTGGTTTATTTCTTCTCTCAATTTTCTTGTACTTTGATTGATTTTCAATCTATCACTCGAAAAATCTCTGTCACTGTAAATGAATCCATTCACTTCAATGTTATACTAAGGCTTGATCAGATACCTGATACGTCTTCCAGTGTGAAACATCAAAACTATAAATTGACTTCCTTCTTTCTTTTGATAGATATTGCTTCCTGAGATTCCTGTGACAGATCATACGGATATTTACTTATTACAATTTGGTTTAAGTTGATTAGGATCCTCGAACTACAAATAGGCTGATTCCTATGCCTTTCAATCTCCCCCTATTTGTTTGTTAGACAATAACAACCAAATACCTAGAGGATACCTCAACTAATTCAACTTAACCAAATGAAAGATAAAATATTAAATGTAAAGCAAATATCAAACAGTTCTGGTTTATATTAAACATTTCCAGATTCAAACAAAATGATAAATACAAGATAGATGATCCTTTAGCCTGATCATATTTAACATATTCCTATCTTGACCTATCTAGCTCTAAAGATAATACATGTAGAGCAGTTCTTCAATTACTGTCTTCTCGTCTAAATTCTCCTTCTTCTGCCTCATCTGTGACTTGAAGTTTTTTGTGCAAATCAGAATCAACAAGATGCTCTCTTCTTGATGACAATCCTTGAGGTAAGATTAAAGGAATTCCAAGCTTCTTTCTCAGTTCACCTTGAAATTTCTTGTAATCTTTTACATTCGTTTGTGCATAGGATCGAATGTCATCTGCAGCTATTACCTTTTCTTCAGTCAAGAATCCATGATTTCTGAGAGCATATTCAGCATATACCAAGTGTTTTGCAAGATGTTCATATAACTCATCTGTCTGAAGATTGATTGAATGAAGTACCTCTCCCTTAAGAAATTTTACTTATGGAGGATTCTTAATTACTTCTGGTCTAGCTCTTTCAGCAAATTCTTTGAACTTTTCATGTAGCAAAATACCTAGCTTAGACGATGTTCTCACCTTAGGCCTAAGTACCCAAATCTCTGTCAGCGATCTGTCATAAAAGAACTGAATAGATACTCTTAAAGTTCCAATATTATGACAATCCACAAATATTACAAGCTCATCAGATTTGGGGTCAAATGCAGTAGTTATCCTGATGACTTCTACCTTTAAGGCCTTTATATACATATCATGAATTGGATTTTCCAGTTTGAATTCCTCGAGAATTTCTCCAAGACAACGATCTTCATAATCAGAACTCTGAGGTGAATCAATTGCTTTTTGAGCACGTTCCCATTTGTCACCGCTCTTGAGTCTGATATATGTCTTTCTCTTCTGAACATTTATAACATGTAATCGTTGTAGTGCTTCTTGTTCAGCTTTCTGAAGCTCTTCATTTCGTGCAATCTGCTCTAATGACTTTTGAAGCTTTTCTTCTCTCATCACCAAATTAGCTTCCCTCTGAGCAAATAACTCTTCAGATTCTCTCTCTGCTTGTTGAGCTTCATATTCAGATGTCACTGGTTCTTCTCCTTCCCAGTGACTTAAATCTGGTTCAGGTAATTTCTCACCTTCATCAGAAAAATCAAAGTCAACAAAAACATCAAAATTATCCGGTTCACCTGTGTAGTAATATTCTGTGTCTTTGACTTGATCATCTACAACAACTTTCTTCTTCCCCTTATTCCTCCTGTCTTCACTGTCTGTATCAGATTTATCTCCTCCCTCTCTTTCTTTCGATTTTTCTCCTTTCTCCCCTTGTGATTTCTGTTCCTGTTGTGATTTCTCCCCCTTAGTTGAGGAATCCTCTACAGATTTACCAGTTGCACCAGCTCCAGGATCTCGCTCATCATCATCACCACCTGTTCTTGCAAAGAATTCTCTTTCTTCAGTTGTTGGTGTGCGATTTTGACTTATCAGATTAAACAAATGCCTTAATCCTTTAGCTTGATGTGCATTTTGCTTCTCAATTTGATCTAGTCGAAAATCAGTAGAACGCTGATTTTCATGTACTTCTTCCTGTAGATTGTCAACCTTGTTGGAGATTTCAGCAATTATTTTATCTTGTGCCACAGTGACCTCACCAGAATCATCAAGAGCTTTTTCATAAGAAAGTTCGAGAATGTTGATTTTATTAGTGAAGAATGTCTTCAAGTTGTTGATGTCACATTTTATCGAAGTAAGCTCATTATCAACAGAGGTGGATTGAGAAGACCGTTTATCCACTTGTGCTCGAAGTAGTCTAGCTTCAGCTTTACTTGCTTCCAGTTCCCTTTCCAGATTTTGTATCTTTTGTATCAATGAGAGAGTGTATGTGTCTGTGTGTGCACTCACCTGAGTTTCACTCTGAATTTCACTCACCTAATGTGCATGTGTATCACTCAATTTTGTGGTGATCCTCACATCACTCATCTCAATTTCCTTAGATTCTCCAGAAACGGTACCTGCAGTTAAAATCACCCTAGCCTCCTCTGGGAAGGTCAGTGGTGGTGCAATGGGAGTTCGCAAATCCCTGTCCTCAATCAATTCTACTTGTACATTTGGATTTGTAATCTGAATTGCTTCAGTAGTAGATTGATCAAGTTGCCTTCCACTTTCTCCAGTCGAAACTGCGAGTGGAAACTCCCTTGAGGGATCTAGGAATGTTTCTCCTAGGAGGGGAGATGATGGTTCGATTAAAGTTGGCAAGGAACCAAGATTTCCCTCAGAAGTCTGTGAAGACTCTTCTACCGTAACTATGGTAGGCACTGTTTCAGACTCGATGTGCTCTCCTGTCAATGTGTCCCTATGTTCATCATAATCTATATGTTCTCCCATTGTTAGTAATAACAAAGGGGTTGTGCTTGACACGTTACAGGATGCCATGGCCCTATGGAGAATTTCAATAGTATCATCATGTTGAGAGGATGATCCTAGTAACTGTTGCATGGCCATATCAATGTCCAAATCTTGTTGGGAATATACGGATGGGCTTACAGTTGCCTCTGAATTAGTTCTACTTTTCTTTTGTAGAGGCAGAGCTGTGGGTTCACTCATTATATTATTTCTCTTCTTTGCTCTTTGAAAGGGAATTTTCTTTCTGGAATGGAAAGTTTTAAGTGATGTAGATTGAGTGTGTGGCTCTATGACCGGGGTTCGAGATTTCGGTCTTACAATCCCTTGGTCAGCCCTATCAACCACTTGGGTTCCAGAAGTAGATTGTTCAGCAATAGAAGTTATAGAGAGATTAGAAGTCAATACCTGGTCAGCAGGTGTCGAAGAGATTGCAGCTTGAGTGGTTTGAACCAGTTGCTCTTGAACAGATTCAATTTGCTGAATAGGTACTTCTTGTTCAGCTTCAGGTTCCACTATTGGTTCTGCTTGCTCAGGTAGTTGTTCATTTTCCTCGGGTAAAGGTACAGGTGCAATAATGGGTAGTTGTATAAAGTTTGACATGTATTGAGTGACAACTACTGGCACATTTGAAAATTTAGGTTTTACACCGTACTCAGTGAATAATCTTGTCGAAGGTTTACCCGACACCATTGCTTCACTATTCAGAAATGGAGCATGATATTGTAATTCTACCAAATGATTAAAAATCAAAGAAAGGAATCTTGGGTAAAAGCATTGAACTTTATCGCCCCTGTCAAAATTCCTTTTAGCATTGATTACTCTTCTAACCATAGGTCCACACAGAAGGCTGCCAATGTTGATTCTTCGATTATAAGCAACTGCAAATCCAATATGCTGCGTAAAGGAAGGTAATATTCCGAAGTTGCTTTTTGTAGAATTGGCAAACACCTTGGCTAGTGTGTCGAACACATAATCCCATTCCTGAACTAGAAACTTTTTATTCAAGACAGGAAGATCTGCTCTGTCTTGATAATGAATACCAGCAAAGAAATTAGTTAATTCCTCATCTGACGGATAATTCTCAAAATTGTCATTTGGAAAGTTTAAGACCGTATTAATGACAGATTCATCCACTGTGTACTGATTGTCTCCAAGAGTGAAAACAAACGATCTGTTATCGTTAGAAACGATAGCAGTAGTACACATAATTCGCAGGGGTTCAATTTTTAAAGGAGTATCTAAACTCAAAGCAGTGCGAACTAGTGAATGATCATTCAAAAATCGAATCCACGGTCGAAAACGTTCGAGTGAACATTTTTCGGGATCAAAATATCCGATCAAATTATGCTTAACTATTTCAAAACGATCATTGTTATTACCAGCCATTTTTATCAAATTTTAACCCTTTGAAAAATTTCAGATTTTACAATTTAATTAACTAAATTGAATTATTTCGAATTAATAATTAATTAAAAATTCGAAAATAATCAAATTTGTTCAAAAATTCTGAAAAATTCACACAATGATCTTGATACACACACAATCACACCAGTATTTTTAGATTTTACAAAATCAAAGCCAATCGACTGGAATTTTAGATCAAAATTTCGATTTTTCGAAAACAAAAATCTTCAAAGCTCGACTAAATCGGTCGAATAACTGTTTGTTTTGAAGAGAATCGAATAGAGAATCGATTATCAGTCCTTAGAGCTTGATTACAGTGAGATTTGAGTGAAAAATCGGGCATGAATCGTTTACAGTCGCGTATGTATATATGTATGTATCTGAGAGAGTTCTCTATGACTTAACATGAGAGAAAGACTTAAAATGAAATAAGACTTAACATTTCTACTCTCTTGAATATATATAAAAACGTGTGAATATGACTTAAAATGATTATGACTTACTAAAATCAAACTGTTATAAACATTACATACTCGATTATGACTTAATGTTATAAAAGAAATAAAACGAATATGACTTAAAATATATATAACCATACGATTATGACTTAATGTTATTACTAAGACTTAACTCATTATGCCTTAAAATATGTACAAGACTTAACTTTACTACCGATTATGACTTAACTAAATAAGACTTAATTATAAGACACGATTACGACTTAAACTAATAAATAAACTCGGCAAGACTTATATAAACAAGACTAAATCTGATTAATATACCAAATAAGTCATACCGAACTAGAAAAAGATTAAAAACAAGTCATAATGCAGTTTAGATTTAATTATAAGTCATATCTACTTAAAATAAATTAAAGAGAATACAAATAACTTAAATAAACACACAAATATTTACAACTATTGATGCAGAAAAATATTTAAAAAATAATATAATAAATTAAACAAATAATAATCACAAAAATAACTAATATAGATTATTCTATTAACGGAAATAAAAAATATTAATAGGACAAACATTACAAAACATTTAATAAAATATTCTAAACAATTAAAATAAATACATACAATTATTCTAAAATTATAGAAATATGGAGTATTAAATATTTAAATAAACAAAGTGATAAATACAATAACAAACAAGAAAATAAGTTGATAAAATAATTAAACAAGTGATTTTATTCAACAAATATTCAACAACTAATCACTTGTTAATTATTAAAGATCAAACCTCAGATATTAACTAGATTAATTACTAGGACTGTTCAACATACCCAATTCACCAACAATTTTGGTGAATGTGGATTCCTCGAGCGACTTAGTAAAAATATCTGTTGTTTATTCTTCAGTGGGTACAAACAGTAATTCCACTGTACCATTCATGACATGCTCTCTAATAAAATGATACCTGATATCTATATGCTTTGTTCTTGAATGCTGCACAGGATTGTTGGAGATTGCTATGGCACTTGTATTATCACACAAAATAGGAATATTTTGTAATACAAAGCCATAGTCCATCAGTTGATTCCTAATCCACAAGATTTGAGCACAACAGCTTCCAGCAGCTATATATTCAGCTTCGGCTGTAGAGTTGGAAACTGTTTGTTGTTTCTTGCTGTACCATGAAACCAATCTACCACCTAGGAATTGACAACTCCCAGAGGTGCTTTTTCTATCTACAACACTTCCTGCATAATCAGAATCTGTATATCCAACAAGATTAAAACCAGAATCTTTAGGGTACTAGATACCTAAATTAGGCGTACCCTTAAGATATCTCAGGATTCGTTTAACAACAATGAGATGAACATCTCTAGGATCCGATTGGAACCTTGCACACAAGCACGTAGCATGCATAATATCAGGTCTACTTGCAGTAAGGTAAAGTAATGAGCCTATCATACCTCTGTAGCTTGTAATATCTACCTTAGCAGAATTTTCACATGCTCCAAATTTGACAGCTGTGGATGATGGTGTCTTTGCTGAAGAAGAGTCCTCCATTTGATATTTCTTGAGAAGCTCTTTGATGTACTTGGATTGACAAATAAATATACCATCTTGCCTTTGATTTATTTGTAACCCAAGAAAGAACTTCAGCTCTCCCATCATGCTCATTTCGAATTTACCCTGCATTAACTTTGAAAATTTCTTGCAAAGAAGATCATTAGTAGACCCGAATATTATATCGTCCACATAAATTTGAACTAATATTGTATCATTCTTATGTTTCTTTGTGAAGAGAGTTTTGTCTATGACACCTCTAGTAAATTCATTTTCAAGTAAAAATTCAGAGAGAGTGTCATACCATTTCCTTGGTGCTTGCTTAAGACCATAAATGGCTTTGAAGAGAAAGTAAACATAACCCAATAGATCTGGATCTTAAAAACCAGGTGGCTGTTCTACATATACCTCTTCATCCAGCTTTCCATTAAGAAAGGCACTCTTGACATCCATTTGATAAACATTAAAGTTAGAAAATGCTATGAATGCCAAGAATATCCTAATGGCCTCAAGTCTAGCCACTGGAGCATAGGTCTCATCATAGTCAATGCCTTCAGATTGTGAGTAACCTTTTGCTACCAGTCTTGCTTTATTTCTTGTTACTGTACCATCTTTATCAAGTTTGTTTCTGAATACCCACCTAGTACCAACCACTGTTCTATCTGTAGGTCTGGGTACCAGCTTCCATACTTCTTGTTGTTTAAATTGATTGAGTTCATCTTGTATATCAATCACCCAATCAGGATCTGAAAGAGCTTCTTCAATTTTCTTAGGTTCCATTTCAGATAGAAACCCTGAATAATTACATTGATTTTGAAAAGCTCTTCTAGTCTTTACACCAACATCTGGATCACCAACGATTAGCTCAAAAGGATGAGCTCTATTCCAAACAGTCTGTCTGGGAAGATTTAGTCTTGATAATTCACCTTGTTCTTCATTGTGATGTTGAGTATGACTAGTATATCCTTCATTAGCTCCCCCTGAGTTGTTGCCAGGATGATTAGATGAGTGTTCAGAAGTATGAGTGGTGTTTTCAATATTATCATTATTTTCACCACCATTATTCTGATTAGACTCATCATTGTCATTGTTGTCATTTGCATCAGCAAAAACATCAGGTGGACTATCATCATCTGAATCTAGATCTGTCATATCTTCAAAAGATAGCTTTTCAGATGAATCTTCAGTTTGGATACTAGGGAGTTTAGTGTCATCAAATGTAACATTGACACTTTCCATCATCTTCTGATGTTCAATCAAATACACCTTATAAGCTCTTCTTTCATAACCAACAAAAATTGCTTCATGTGCTTTGGCTTCAAATTTTCCACCTTGATCATCTCCTTCTTTATGTACAAAGCATTTTGCTCCAAATACATGAAAGTATTTGAGTGTTGGTTTCTTTTCATTCATGGATTCATAGGGTGTTTTCATCAAGTCTTTGTTGATAAGAGTTCGATTATGAGTATAGCAAGCAGTGTTGACAGCTTCAGCCCAAAAATACAATGGAAGCCTTGATTCACTTAACATAGTACGTGCAGCTTCAATCAAGGTTCTATTCTTTCTTTCAACTACCCCATTTTGCTGAGGAGTTCTTGGAGCTGAGTATTGTCTGGTTACACCTTTTTCAGTACAAAAGTCATTCAGAACTGCTTTCTTCAATTCAGTTCTATTGTCTGACCTTAAAGCCCTCACTGGATACTTGGAATCCAACTCAATTAACTTGATGTGATCAATCACCAGTTGTGAAGTTTCATCTTTAGAATTCAGGAACAAGAACCATGTGAACTTTGAAAAATCATCAACAATCACAAGAGCATATCTTTTCTTTGACATAGACATCACATTCACTGGACCAAATAGATCCATGTGAAGTAACTGTAAAGGTTCAGTTATTGAAGACATATCAGTGCTTCTGTGAGTTGCCCTTTTTAGTTTACCTTTTTGACAGGCATCACATAGTCCTTCCTGTGTAAATTCCATAGAAGGTAAACCTCTCACCAATTCTCTCTTGACCAGAGAGTTCATCGTCTTGAAATTTAGGTGAGAAAGTTTCTTGTGCCATAGCCAACTTTCATTTGTGGATGCTTTAGAATAGAAACAATTGATTTCTTCAGTGCTTCTAGTGTTCATGTTGGCTACATACAAGTTTCCTTTTCTGACTCCCGTTAGAGATGGTTGTTCACTTCTTTTGTGTGTAATCAGACAATTCTTTTTGTTAAAGTAGACTTCAAATCCCTTGTAATAGAATTGACTGATACTGAGCAAATTATGCTCAAGTCCTTTTACAAAGGACACTTCTTCAATGATAACATTTCCAGCTTCAAGTCTTCCATATCCATCAGTTCTACCTTTGCCGTTATCTCCAAAGGTAACTACTGGGCTGGCCTTCTCCACCACATTTGTCAGCAGGGTTCTGTCTCCAGTCATATGTCTTGAACATCCACTATCCAAGATCCAGGTTACTCGTTCAACCTGTTCAATACCCTGCAATGACAAATGGATTAAACCTTCTTCGGGACCCAAATTTGATTGGGTCTTGCGGATTTAAAGTATTGACCTTTATCAGGCAAAACAACATTTTTAATTTTAACCTCTTTATTCAATAAACATTTAACCTTATAAACAGATTTGACAATCTTTCATTTTATCTTGGGTATCCATATTTCTGTAGCAACGATAACACATGTGTCATTGACTGGACATTTGACCTAGGTAAACATTCTTGGTAACCTTTTGTTTAGTCTTAGGTACAAATGTCTCTCTCCTAACTTGAGGAGGAAAAGTAGTCTTTGATCGAACATTATTGTTCCTGTTCATATGCTGTCGAGGAGTAGTCTGTTTAACACATGCATAACTACCATTAAAATAAGCACGCATACTATTAAAAGCACAAGACATACAATTGATAACACCACATGCTTTATGATTAGAATCAATGATAGGCATGGTATTTTTCTGTTTCAACTTATTACCACCTAATCCAGTCTTAGAAGAACTAGCTGTTTCAACAACTTTGACTGGCACTTTAGGGACATCCTTTTTGGATGAAACATTCGTTGTATTAGTGTCCTCAACAGATTTAGCCTTAACAAAGACTGTGACATCTTTCTTGGATGAAACATTCTTTGGATTAGCGTTCTTTACAGATTTATTCTTAACAAGGACTGTGCCATTTGCACTATCCTCATTTCTCATTTCTTCTTGGATAACCATAGAAAGAATATCTGGTGGTCCAGCATCAGATTGTTTAAATAGATGTTCTTTAACATTTTTGAGCACATGTGGTATTCCCCTTTCTTTAGCACTAACAGGGTTAGGGGAATTTATGCCCAACGATCCAACAGCTTCATTGTAACCATACCCTATACCTGTTGTTCGTTCTACAACTTGATTGTTAAAAAACTCTTTGGAAACTTTAACAGAATTATAACAAGCCCTGACCTGTGTTTCAAGTTCAGTAATTCTAGCCATTTGTTTGCCTACAACTTCTAAAATAGCTTTCTCCTTTTTATAAAGCATTGTTATTTCATCTTTTTGTTGATCTTGATTAATATGCACCTTTTTCAATTCTGACACTTCATTTTCAAGTTTAGTGCTTAGCAGATCTAGTCTATTATATCCAGTTTGTGCATTATCTAAGGAATTGTATAGACTACGAATCAACTCAGTGTCAGTAACAATTACCGGTTTGTTGTGATGATCAGATGCTTCATCATTTGCCACCAACGCAAAATTTCCATATTCTTCATCTTCGCTGTCCGTGTCATCCCAACTCTTACCAGCCGCAACATAGGCTTTTCCAGGTTTCTTCTTCTCAGCAGCAAAATCTCTTCTTTGAGTTTGCTTGGGTTTCTGACATTCAGTGGCAAAGTGCCCCAATTCATTACAGTTGAAGCAACAAATCTTGCTTCTGTCAACAGCTCCAGTTTTGTATCCTCCCCTGTTACTAGAGGAAGAAGAGCCTCCTCTCTGGAATCTGTTATTTGACTTGAACCTGTACTTTGGATTTCTTCTGAATCTGAAGTTGCCAAATTGCCTTACTATCAATGCCAGTTATTCATCTTCCAGTTGATCTAGCTCTTCTAATGAGTAGAAGTCTCCACCATCCTGAGTAGGTGGTGTTTGACCAAGTTCTACTTCAGTCTTTTCCTTGTCTGAGCTGTAAGGTAGAACAACCTTAGCTTCCACTTCCTTAGGTGCCTCAACTACAAGAGATGTAGATGAACTTGGCACTCTTCCTTTACCAGAGACCTCCCTCTGCTGTACTTGTTCCAGTTCATAGGTTTTTAGAACACCAAACAATCTTTCAAGAGAAACCTTATTCAAATCTCTTGATTTTCTGATGGCCGTAATCCTATGTTCAAGATGAGTGGGCATAGTCAACAAAAACTTCATATTAATCTCCTTCTGTGTATACTGCTTGCCATGAACTTGCAAGTTGTTGATTATTTTGTTATACCTTTCAAACACTTCCTGAATGCCTTCATTAGGGCCAGCTCTAAAGTGTTCATACTCAGAGGTTAAAATCTGAAGTCTGTTTTCCCTGACTTCATCAGTTCCTTCATTGATAGACTGATAGTCTCAATAGTTTCCCACATGTGTTTTGAAGTTTTACAATTCATCACATGACTGTACATCACAGCATCCAGGGAATCTATTAGAATAAGTCTCAAATTCTTATCTAGTCCTGCGTCCTCTTTTTCATCAGGAGTAAAAGAAGCAGCAGGCTTTGGAAAAGATGATGCAGGTGTTTCAACAATTCCTCCAACAATAGATTCAGATACATATTCTTTTTGAATTATAGGTCTGTTCTGTAGAACCCCCAAATATTTAGAATTTCGACATCATGAAACAACTCCATTTTATTTTTCCACATTGAATAATTGTCCTTGTTAAACATGTGAATTTTAACAATGCTTTTTGAAGACATGATGAATTTTTAAGTGAGTTAAAAATTCGAGATAGATTTTTGACGGAATAAAATTAGGATCTTGATTTGTGTATCAATCAATAGGCTCTGATACCAATTGTTAGGTCCACTATGATTGTAGAAGGGGGGTTGAATACAATCTATATCAATTTCTCAAAATTTATTCGTTAAATAATTTTCACTTCAATGAATATTTTGTGCGGAATAAATTGACACGGATTTCAAGTTGAATATAACTTTATATTAACTTGATGTGGTGTTACAAAATCAATCCAAACTATTATCAAGTGTTTAATAACTAATTAGAAAATTCGACATGAACTTTTCTAATTTAGTTAATAAATCTCAAGATAAGTACTAGGAAACTTAATTCGCTAGTAATACAAGAATCACAAGTAGACAAGTTCTATCAGATAGAATATTACAAAAATGATGAACTTGAATTTATGTGAATTAATTTGTTCTTGGTGTTCTTGATATTTGAGAGAGAAAGCTGATGTGTATTTCCAGGAATTTGTTGTGTTGTGTTCTGTTTTGATTTCTGCTGCTTCTGCTGTGTTATAGAGGTCTATACTGATTAGATATGACTTAAACTACTTCAAGACCTATTAAATCAGTTGTCAGCATGACTTAATCTTGCTCCAAGACATAATTAAACCTTAGATATGACTTATTTTCTGTCGGTATGACTTAGAAAATGTGTCGGTATGACTTAATCTTCAACAGTGTGGTCGGTATGACCTAAACCACTTTTGTCGGTATGACTTAATACCTTTCCAGAAATATCTTGCTTCGGTATGACTTATTTCCCTCGGTATGACCTAGCAGCTTTGAGGTCGGTAAGACATAATTCCTTGCAGCAGTCGGTATGACTTAATTCTTCTGCTCGGTATGACTTAAACTTAAGTCATGTCGGTATGACTTAACTTAAGTCATACCGAACCAAACTCAGTCATGACATAATCTATTCAGCATTTAATTAAGTCATATTGATCCTTTTAATTAATTATTGATTAACTAATTCATGATTAATTGATACAATAATTAACTTAATAAATAAATTAATTCTATTAGAATTAATTCATTAATTAAATCAATTAAATGATTTATATCAATTACAAATGAATTAAATTAAATCAATAACTAATTAATTTAATTCTCCCAAACCACGGAAAATAATAAAGAATTACCACTGACTTATGTTGACGTTCGATGTACTGTCTGGTTCATGAACGACTAACTTCAATGATGCTTCTTCACTTCTGACTTTAAGCTGTGGTTTATTTCTTCTCTCAATTTTCTTGTACTTTGATTGATTTTCAATCTATCACTCGAAAAATCTCTGTCACTGTAAATGAATCCATTCACTTCAATGTTATACTGAGGCTTGATCAGATACCTGATACGTCTTCCAGTGTGAAACATCAAAACTATAGATTGACTTCCTTCTTTCTTCTTACAGATATTGCTTCCTGAGATTCCTGTGACAGATCATACGGATACTTACTTATTACAATTTGGTTTAAGTTGATTAGGATCCTCAAACTACAAATAGGCTGATTCATATGCCTTTCACAAGCTACGGTGGAAGCAAACAAAAAAACAAAAAGAGCAAAACTTGGTGACACGGCAACAAGGCAGCAGCGCGCAGTTCATGGATAATAACAGCGACTTCTTTTTTTGTAAGACAACAAAAAAAATAAGGATGGCACATGGCTGAACGAAGGATGGCAGCAGGGAAAAAAAAGAATAAAAAAGTCAAGTGAGGCAAGACAATCAGGCGAGTGTGGAAAAGAAAAAGAAGATGGACAAAAGCAGATGAGGCACCACAGCGAGCAACAAAAAAAGAAAAAAAATTGTGCAATCAAAACAAAAAAACAGGAGTTATCGTGCGAACTGAAAGGCGAAGCATGGTAGATACAATTCGGAGAAGGAAAAATAGTTAGTAGATGGCAATGGAAATCAGCATGATTCATCACTTGGCTCGACCGAAATAAAAAGATAAGTCCTTTGATTCTCGTTATATATTTTCTGCAATTTCATATTTATTGCTTAAATATTATTACATGATTGCATACATGAAGTTTTATGTTTTTAAATATTTTTTTTACAAAAATATTTATTATTCAGAAAATTCGTGCGAGCAATATATTTTATGCTTGTAAAATTATTGCGATTTGAAAAATATCGTACGAGATATTTGTGTTGATGAATTACGGATATTTATGCTGATTGATTGCGAGTTTATTTTACAATCTCGTACGAGCTGCATATTTTGAACAAAAATACATATGCGATATAAAAAATTTTGTAAAAGATTTTCTACAAAGAAAAGGAGCATTATTTTCGAACAAATAAATATCGCGACATTCTTAAAAGAGCATATTTATTATAACATTTGGATTTGTAAAATATTTTTCATATATCGTCGCGATAGTACATATATGTCAAAAATATTTTCAAACTGGCGAACTAAATTGTCAAGTAGGGTAGCCTTGACAAGCTATAAATCTCGCAAGGCTACATGCTTAATAAAGTGCAGCACCCTCTGGATTATTGAAGGCCCATGAGATCTCTCTATATCGAATGGGTGGAGGCATCCCTATGCAAACTATCTTTAAGACTTTGTGGCATAGCTAACCCAACAAGGGAAGCATGCGAAGTTCGCCATAACTACATCTACATCTCTTATTAACAATCCCTCCAGAAACGAAGACACACTACGCCATAAACGCACATACGCAACCCCCAAATAAAGTTGCAAAAGACCTGAGGGGTGTTACCAATACCGGCGTTGCGTAAGACCCCTAATGCAACGCTTTTCCCAAGCTATTGCAACACTACGAAAGCATTGCATAAGAGGTCTTATGCAACACCAAAAGCATGCAAACGCAACACTACATGGGGTTGCATAAAATTTTTCAGCCATGTCAGCATGCTGACATGTAAGCAAGGTGCCACGTCAGCATGCTGACATGTAAGCAAGGTGCCACATCAACACGCTGACATGTCATTAGTGGGGCCCACAAGTGCCACGTCACAAATGGGGGGCATGCCACGTCATCAGTGTGGCCCACCAAGGTGCCACGTCAGTACTGGGGCCCGCATGCCACATCAGCAATAGGCCCGCATGCCACGTCAGCAGTGGGAACCCACATGCCACATTAGCAGTGGGAACCCACATGTGTACACATCCTTATATGGTTGCATCAGACACTTGAAAAGCGTGTATGTCAGTCCGGGATATATACAAGCGCCAAGGTCCTAACTAGACAACAAGGATCGCAAAGGATTTCAAAAATATTATTTATTCTCGCACATTTGAAAACCTTGGCAAATATATATCTTATAGTGGTTATCGCATGCTATCACACTTGCATCCGCATACGCCTAACGAGCACAGTGGTGCTCTAAGTGTTTTTCTAATCATCTATTTTCAGTTTTTTCAGCTACTCAAGAAATTTGGAAGCTTGAAGAATTTTTAGTTCTCCACTGCAGCAAGCTACACTGAAGAACTGGGGGCTAGTTGTTATGCCATATTTTGGCATGTCTAATAATCTCCCAAATTTCTAATATTTATTAATCATTAATTCATATTAATAATTATTACTTAACCGCTAAGTTTTATCCTCTCCCTGAAACGAGGAAAGAATCAATTTCAATCAATCAATAACGGAAAATATCTCCAAATGATATTCTTCAAATCAGAAAGATATCATAACGCGAAGATTAAATCAGATAAAATCAGTAATTACCCAGATTAACGAAATTTATCCCTAAAGTCTCTAAGGGATAGACACAAATCAATTTCACAGAACTGCGTGGGCTTGATCCTATATAAACATATAGGTACGTAGGCATCTTGGCAGAGGATACGACCGATACACGAGACAAATTGAGACACCTGCCAAGTCCAGCCCCCTCTTTTTTCATAAACCCTAATCCCCTAAAAACAGTCACATTCATACAATTCGCTCTATTATTCCAACATCCCTCCGATTTCGTGTTGTTAAGAAATTCCTCCAACAACAGAGTCCAAGAAGAAGTTCAATGCGGGTGGAGGAATTTTAATCAAAATGTAATTACGTTAATATTAACAATCAGTTTGAATATTATTATTATTTTTTGTTTTAATAATTAGGATAACCAAACAGAAAACCAAACCAACAAACTTTCAATCTTCCGACTCTAATATACTAGCTTATAACCCGTGCAACCCACAGCTCCTTTTCTAAAATCTATAATTATATTAATTTTTTTAATATTTATATGTTATGACTTTACATATAAAATTGTTGTTAAAAATTGATATATATATATATATATATATATATATATATATAAGATTTTACACGTTTAATTTTATATTTATGGTCTATCTTGAATTCTTGAAATTTGATTTGGACGATTTTACAGCCCACATGAAATTAACAAAATAATCTTTAATTTAGTGATGGTTTAACGATTTTTTACGTTAAAAATTCTGTTCGATTTATGAAATCTACTTATATTTCGTTTTGATTATCGAAATACCCTTCTTATTATTTGAAGATAGTTCTATTAAAAACCAAATATAGTTTTAATAAAAAGTGTAAGTGTGATTTTGTCCAAAACTTTGGTAGTCGGTAGATGGTCTTTAGTACGACAAAATAAATAAGACAAAATAAATAAGAAACGTAAGATCATAAAATTTATAGATGAAAAACAATGGATCTAGCATAAAAATATTTTATTTTTTAACATTTAAACTAAAAAGTGTATCTATATTGAAATACGAAAAAGTTTATGTCAATAATTTAAATCATATAATTTGGTTTTCTACATAGGGTTATTAATGCAAGTCTTCTACACTGAATAGGATTAATGTACAAATTCATAATTTTATTTTCTCTTGATATTTTAAGTGTTTCCATTTTGATAATAATTTTTAAATCATCACTAAATTGAAGATAATTTTGTGAGCTTCACGTGGACTGTAAAATCATCCAAATCTAATTTCTAGATCTAAAGATAGAGCCCAAATAGTAAATATGAACTTGTTTTAATATTAATGAATAAATAAATAAAATTCAATTGCATTCTTTTTTAATTATATCCTTTTCATATTGTAATTTTCTTTTTAAAATTCAATTCTAATATAAACTTTTTTAATTATATCCTTTTTAGATTATAATTTTATTTTAATATGAGATGATCTTGATCGTCTATTTTTAAAAATATTAGATTCAGCGGTTGAGATTATTTTGGTAGTACAATGACCAAACCAAAAAATATGGATATGATTCCTCTTACGCTTATTATATATAAGGATATAATTAGTATAGATATATAGTATAGATAGATATTATTATTAGTTTATTTCATTAATTATAACTATCATATTTTTGAAAAGAAGAGATTCTAGTTAGAAAAGCTAGAAAAGTTAATAGCTGAAAAAGATAATTGGTTAGTTATTATTTAGGAGTATGAAAAATATTACCATTTAGTTGAAAAGGTATTTTGTTAGTTATTAGTAATTATAATATTACTAGCTTATAACCCGTGCAAAGCACGGATTACTTTTAATTTTTTATAATTTATTTATAGTGTAATGATATTATAAATATTAATTTTAATGTGTTATTAGAAAAATCCGAACCTTAAATTTTTGTATATAATAATTTTTAGTATTAAATATAAATTAATATGTTGGCGGGAATCGAACCTTCAATTTTTCATAATTTATTTATAGTGTAATATGATATTATAAATATTAATTTTAATATGTTATTGGAAGAATTCGAACCTTAAATTTTGTATATAATAATTTTTATTATTAAATATAAACTAACATGTTGTTGGCGGGAATTGAACTTTAGACCTCTGTATATAACAACTTTTTGTATTTAATATCTAACGGTCACAATATATTTGAATTGAAAATTTAACGATTGTGAATAGTTAGGTTAACCAAATTACAAACTACAAAAGATCTCTAATTTGCTTACAATAATATTGTATAGATAGATAGTAAGATATAGATAGTTAATAGCTAATTACCATTAATTATATTACGACATTATTTATTTTAATAATTAGGATACCTAAACCGAAAACCAAACCACAAACTTTTAATCTTCCGGCTTTAATTTAATACTAGCTTATAACCCGTGCGATGCACGGGTTTCCTTTGATATGTTGTAAATTTTATTTTATTCTATAATTATGTTTTTATATAATTATTAATTTTAAAAATTATTTTAATATTAATTTAATAAAATTTGAAATAAAATTTTAAGTTAAATATGTCGTTAACAGAATTCGAACCTTGAATATTTATTAAATTAATTTAATCATTAAATATACCTTATAATTAAATCTAACGGTTCTTATTAATTACTAAAAATCTAACAGTAATATGGTGTCATATTTTTGGGTATACATTAATGACTGTAAATTTATGTTTTAAATTAAAAGATTTAATTAGAAAAGAAATATTAATGATTGGAAGATTATGATTGCAAAATTAGGTTTTAAACTAAAAGGTAACTTGTTTTAATTAGAAAAGAAATGCTAATGATTGGAAGTTATGATATTTTAGGTACACATAAAGGGTAATATGTTCAATTAAAAGTAAACGTATTGCAAATTGATTGAAAGATAAGATATTTTAGGTATTTATTAAATTTAATTAATAGTACAATTATGTTTTTATATAATTATCAATTTAATAATTTTTTAAATTTTAATTTAACATAATTTAATATACTCATATTTATGTATTATACTAATATTTTCTTATTATAAACAATGTACAGGGATTTTAATATATTTTATTAATAATAAAAAATCTGGTGTGATATTTTTGAGTATATATTAACGTTTGTAAGATTAGTTTTAAATAAAAAAGGTAATATATTTTAATTACAAAGGAAATATTAATGATTTGAAAATATGGTACGATTGATGTTTTTATAAAATGTAATATCTTGAATTAAAAGTAAATGTGAAAATGACAATAACTAATTACCATTAATTATATTATATCATTATTTATTTTAATAATTAGGATAACCAAACCGACCAAAATTTCAATCTTTCCGCTTTAATATATTAGTATAGATTAATTCATTTCATTAATTAGAACGATCATATTTTTGAAAGATATTATCTTTTACCTGTGCTAGTTATTAGTAATTATAACATTATTAGTTTATTTCATTAATTAGAAAGACCATATTTTTGGAAGAAAGAGATTTTAGTTAGAAAAGGTAATAGCGATAATTGGTTAGTTATTGTTTAGGGGAAGTGTATAATTGCGTGTAATATATTGAGAAAATATTGTGTTTTGTTTTTTATAATTAAATTAAATAATAAAGGGTAATAAAGTAAAATAATTAAATAAGTTCCAGCCTTATTAATGAAAAGTTTAATTATAAAAAAAAGTAAAATAATTAAATAAGGTAAATACTGTATCGTACCGTACCAAAACTTTCAATGTTTGTATTGATATTATTATTAGTTATTATTATTAGTTTATTTCATTAATTAGAATGATCATATTTTTGAAAAGAAGAGATTTTAGTTAAAAAGATAGAAAAGGTAATAGCTGAAAAAGATAATTGGTTAGTTATTATTTAGGAGTATAAAAAGATATTACCATTTAGTTGGAAAGTTAATCAGTTATTTATTTGTAATTATAATATTATTAGTTTATTTCATTAATTAGAACGATCATATTTTTGAAAGATATTATGTTTTACCTGTGCTAGTTATTAGTAATTATGACATTATTAGTTTATTTCATTAATTAGAAATACCATATTTTTGGAAAAAAGATATTTTAGTTAGAAAAGTTAGAAAAGGTAATATCGATAATTGGTTAGTTATTGTTTAGGGGAAGTGTTGAGAATAACTGCGTGTAATATATTGAGAAAATATTGTGTTTTGTTTTTTATAATTAAGGATAATAAAGTAAATATTATTAGGTAAAAAAAAAGTAAATATTATTAGTTTATTTCAATAATTAAAACGATCATATTTTTGAAAAGAAGATATTTTAGTTAGAAAAGCTAGAAAAGGTAATAGCTGAAAAAGATAATTGGTTAGTTATTATTTAGGAGTATAAAAAAGATATTACCATTTAGTTGGAAATGTAATCAGTTAGTTATTAGTATTTATAATATTATTAGTTTATTTCATTAATTAGAACGATCATATTTTTGAAACATATTATCTTTTACCTGTGCTAGTTATTAGTAATTATAACATTACTAGTTTATTTAATTAATAAAAAGACCATATTTTTGAAAAAAAAAAATTTTGTTAGATAAGTTAGAAAAGATAATAACGATAATTGGTTAGTTATTGTTTAAGGGAAGTGTTAGGAATAACTGTGTGTAATGTATTGAGAAAATATTGTGTTTTGTTTTTTATAATTAAATTAAATAATTAAGGGTGATAAAATAAAACAATTAAATAAGGTAAGTACTTTACAGTACTGTACCAAAATTTTCAATGTTTCGTCTTTTATAATCTAGTCAAGTTCAAAATTTATTGCTAAATTCTAGAGTATTATATTTTGGGGATTTAGTTGCTATGGTGTAAATTTATTTTTTTGCTTACTTTTGTGTTCTAGCATGAAAGGCCTCTAAATCACGTATTGTCAGGGGCGGACCTAGAGGGTGGCTGGGGTTGTCCAGCCCTGGTGAAAATTTTAGAGCCCCTTAGTATATATTCTCCATTCTTAACTAAGTCCTGGTGTAGTTCAGTTGGTTTGTGAGCTGGAACAAAACATGAAAGATTCAGGTTCGATTCCAACGTTTTTATATTTTCCATAACATAGTGCAAACTATCCCACAATACAATCCCATAAGTGGACTCATTTCTCTATCTCTATCTCTCGGTCAACAAGACAATTAAAAACCAACCCCCCCCAAAAAAAAAATTTCTTCTCTCCCGAAAGCACCTATCTATCTCTCTCATGTTCTTATACTCACACATAATCAAAATTTTAAAATGATTTTGATATTAAAAACCCATCATATTTATAACCAAACTGATCTACACATAAAGGGCTATCTATATACATATTCATATTTCGATTTTGAAAAAATCAAAATCTGGGGTTAGTTAATGGTGGTGGCGCGTGGAAAAAAAATCGACCCTGCGGGATTTAACTGCGCTACGCGCGGCAAGTCTAGTCCCGGTACTTTCAAATTCCTGCGTCCGCCCCTGCGTATTGCTACATTAAGCTACAGTGTTCACATAAATCATAAATGCTAGTTTGACAACCATTTTAAATAGGAAATAGTATATTGTGGAAATAGGATATTTACCCAAGTCTCTAAAGTTTCGTCGTGTAAAAGAGAATGCAATCACCTTCGTATTAGGAACAAACATCTGATATCTGAATTCCACTTGTATAACAATAGATCATCCAAAGAAATGGGACACCTCAGGGATCAAAACAATCACCCACTAAATTTTACGAATTATAAGTCTCGTCGATATCAACCAATTTTTCAGAGTTTATCTTGTTTATTTTTTTTTTGAAAGCCAAAAGGCTAATTTTATTAAGCATCAATATCTATTACATCGATAAGGAAGGATGGTACTGAAGACCATTCCTTACAATCAGACATAGAAGTAGCTTCCCTAGCAATCAAGTGAGCAGCTACATTCGTTGATCGTCTCACAAAATAAACCTTAAAGGATCTTAAATCCTTACAAATAGAAGAACATTCACTAATAATCGAACCAAAATAAGAGATATCCTCCTTTGTCGAATGAAAAGCCTGCACCACATTGAGACAATCAAGTTCAATGAATACATTATTAACCTGTAAATTCTTCAACCACGAGAGAGCCTCTCTAAAGGCCATAGCTTCTGCAATCTTGGAATCAACAGAGTCCATCAACTTACCCCCGAAACCTGTAACAAAAGCTCCATACTCATTCCTTATAAGACATCCAAACGCACTGCAATTCCTAGACGCATCAATAGCTGCATCTATATTACATGTAAGCCAACCACGAGATGGCTTCTGCCACACCATGACACCTCCCTGGGATTAGACTGAGACACGGGAGAACAAGGCTTCACCTGCGCACTTTGCCATTGAAAAAGCTGAGAACTAGCTCCATTCACAACCGAAGCAGGACCTTGAACCATATTCTTCCAAACCACATTGTTCCTATGAGACCAAATATTCCAGGCAATAGAACACATCAGCTCCAAATCTTTACCTGATAAAATCTTAAACACCTCTGCCATCCACTGCAACCCATTCATACCTCCAGCATTAGGCAGCTTAAGCTTTGATAAAACCCAGCAATCTATGGTGAAAGGACACAAAAACAGCAAATGCTCCCGAGATTCTGGCTCAGCTTTACACACAGGGCAAAAAGGAATGACCTGCACATTTCTACTCAGCAAATTATCCAACGTTGGTAAGCAATTTTGCAAAATTCGCCATATGAAATTTTTGACTTTAGGAGGAATGAATAAACCCCAGAGCTTCAACCAATTAAATGTGTGAGAAAAATTGGTTACGTTAGTAGCTGTTTTACGAAGTAAACGATAGCCACTTTTAACAGAATATTTACCTTTCTCCTCCTAAATCCAGAACCAAGAATCACATTCCCTGAGATCATTGAGAGGAATACTCAAAATATTTTGAACATCCTGCTCATTAAAAATATCCCTTACCACTTCACTGTCCCATTCTTTACAATCAATCTTGAACAGGCTGTTCACTCTAGCTTCCTGAAGACCAGCAACAACAGGAGTAGTAATATAAGCACTTTCAGTACTAGGAATCCAAGGATCATGCCAAATCCTTATAGAATCTCCACTATTCACTTTTAGTTTACACCCTGCCTGCATCAATTCCTTAGCCGCCAGAATACTACGCCATATAAAACTCGGATTATGACCGAGATGAGCCTCCCAAAAAGAACTCCCAGGAAAATATCTAGCCCTTAGTAATCTTGCCACAAACGAATTCGAATCAGTCAACAAACGCCAAGCACGCTTACCTAACATAGCTAAGTTCATCTCCTTTATCTTACGAAACCCCATACCACCAAGCTTCTTAGGTTAACACAGTTTATCCCAGCACGTCCATCTAATGCCCCTCGTGTTCTCCATCTTAGAAACCCACCAGAATCTGTTCATTAAGTTTTCTATTTCATCACACAATTTCTTAGGTAGAAGAAACACACTCATAACATAGGACGGAATTGATTGAATAACTGATTTAATCAGGATCTCCTTACCTCCCCTCGAAAGAATTGTCCCCTTCCAACTTTGCATCCTATTCCACACCTTATCCTTCACATACCGAAAAACCTCCCATTTATTTCTTCCCATTATACTTCGCAGACCTAAATACGGAGCAGACCCATCACTCAGCTGAACTTGAAGAGTCTGACAAATTAAATCTACCATGTTACTGTGAGTATTTCTACTGAAGTGGATGCAAGATTTCTGAAAATTCACCTGCTGCCCCGTTGCTCTTTCATACATACTCAGACACTCTTTAATACATTGGGCTTCTTCTAAATTTGCCCGAAAAAAAAGATAGCAATCATCCGCAAAAAAAGATGGGTAACTATAGGAGCACTATTAGCTATTTTACACCTATGAAGCACACCAACTTCCTGCTTTCGCTGAATCAAAGCTGATAAACCTTCAGCACATAATAAAAATAGATATGGAGATATTGGATCACCTTGACGGAGACCCCTTGATGGAATAATCGTCCCCACCTCCCTTCCTGAGATTAGAAAATTATATTTCACTGTAGACATGCATAAGGAAACCCAATCAACCCATCTAGCTGCAAATCCCAACTTATGTAAAATTTCTCTAATAAAATTCCACTCAACCCTATCATATGCTTTACTTATATCCATCTTCAACGCTGCATACCCTACTTTACCCTTCTTCTTCATGTGCATCCAATGATTGATTTCAAAAGATGCAATCACATTATCCGTTATTAATCTCCCGGGAATGAACGCGCTTTGAGTCTCCCAGATAATATCATGAAGCAGAATCTTCAATCTATTAGATAACATTTTGGTAACTATTTTCATCAGAATGTTACACAACGAAATCGGGCGTAAATCAGTGATGTTTTCTGGATTTTGCTTCTTTGGGATTAAAACAACAAATGTGTCATTCAGATTATCAGGAATAATTCCAGAAGATAAGATATGTAAACATACTTGAAAGACGTCATCTCCAATGATATCCCAGAATCTTTGATAGAACGCTGGATTCATACCATCCGATCCAGGGCTCTTATCACGGTGCATAGAGAACAAAGCCACCTTTACCTCGTCTTTAGTGAACTCCTGAATGAGCGACTCATTTTGCTCATTACTGATTCTAGGCCTGATACAGTTAACAACTCCTTGCATATCTACCCCTTTAGTTTGGAATAGTTCTCCATAAACACCACTAATCAGATCTTCCAGACCAGTAGACCAACCTCTCCAGCAACCCTCACTATCCTTCAATTGGTGGATCGAGTTTTTCTTCCTTCTTGCTGAAGCATAGGCATGAAAATAATTTGAATTATTGTCAGCTGATCTCAGCCAGTGCTGCTTTGCACGTTGTCTCCAGTAATGTTCTTGCTGGGCCAATAATCTCGAGTACTCCTTCGTCGCCTCATCATAACACTGCCTCGAAAATACATCAGAACTCCTTCTAAATCTCTCAATTCTACTACGACACTGGTCTAATCTCCTCTTGAAATCTCTACTCAACCTTGAACCCCATTCTCGCAATTCCTTTGCACATTTCTCTATTCTCGAACAAAAGTTATGATTTTTATTCTTCTTCCAGCATTCCTCTACAATCCTGTTACACCCCTCTTCTCGAAGCCACGAATTTTCAAACTTAAAACGGTATCCCCGAGCAATTGGTTTCCAAACAATAATTTGAAGAAATATTGCCGAATGATCAGATGTTAGTGCTACCAAATTGACCACCTTATTCGAGGGAAATCTGTCTCTCCAGCTTTTATTAACACAAACTCTATCCAAACGCTCCTCTACCCATCGATCTGTCCCACGACTCCTCTCCCATGTATACAGGTATCCCTTCGTATTTAAATCAAAGAGCCCACTATCTGATAAAGCCTCCCTGAAACCACTCAGTAACCAATTAGGATGCAAATGATTACCTTTTTTCTCATTTTGCCTCAGAATATCGTTAAAATCCCCAATTACTGCCCACGGGATATTTGAAACAGAGGATAACCTTCTAAGCAAGTTCCATGAGTCTTTGCGTCTAGCTCTTTCCGGATGACCATAATAGCATGTTAACCTCCAAGTATCCACATTATCTAACTTAATCTCAGTATCAATATGATTCTGAGAGAATGATTTAATATCCACAATACTTGCAAACTTCCAAAGAACAGCCAGCCCTCCTCCATGACCCGGTCCAGCTACAGTAAACAGGCCTTCATAATTTAGCTTAGCTCTTATTGCTTCCATCCTATTATTAACTACCATTTTTTCCATCAAAAATACAACTATGGGCCTCTTAGATTGGACTAAGTCCATTAGCACTTGAACTGTAGAAGCATTGCCCAAACCCCTACAGTTCCAAGATAAGACGCTCATTGTGTAGGGCGGGCCTACAAAACAGGTCCCGCCAATGCCAAGTTTTTTTGGTTCTGTTCAAGACTGTCCCTCATTTCTGTATCCAGCCCAATACGTTGATCTTCATCCAGGCCCATATCCTTATTTCCAATTCTATCTCCCTCCTTAATTCGCTGTCTTTTTTGTTTTGAAATAATTATACCCGCATCTTTTGTAATCTCCTTAACTGAATCCCCTAAATTCGTAGAATTATTCAAAAATACCTCCTGACAGCTAAAATTTCGCTGATAATCATTGGAATTATGGAAGTTTGTTGGTACACTCCCTTTTTTTCCGCCTACTCCCATATCATCATCGGTTTCCACCTTCTTCCCTGTCAACTTACCACCATCAGCCCCCTGCAACCACTAATTACTACCTATACTGGCATGATTCCTCATCTGTGCTCTCAACGACCCATCGTACTTCCTAACTCCTTGATTTTCTTTATCATCGAAAAGAGATTCACAGAATTTTTCCGAATGCCCAATCACCCCACAATAGAAACAAAACGAAGGCAATCTTTCATATTTAAATTTGATCCACACCCAGTCACCTCCTGCTTTCTTTAACCGCATTGTACTTTTCAACGGTTTATGCACATCAATAGCCACCTTAATCCTTAGAAAATTCCTCCACAGACCATTGAAATTCTTTGGATCAGAATCCAGAAATTTACCAACATAGTTTCCGATAGACTTTAGGATATACTCAGAAGAATTAAAGCCAATTGGAAGATCGTACACTTGAATCCAAATATGCAGATCCTTGAGTTTTATCTCCGATAATTGCTCATCTCCCTCTAATTTCTTCAATAATAGAACTTGCTGATTAAACGTCCATGGCCCATTATCCAGAACCCTCTGCATATCCAACACATGAAAAAACTTGAAGATAAAGAGATTTGGATAACTCGTTTCCTCCATATACACACCTTTGACCGGTTTCCAGATGGAAGATAATTTATCCTTCATGGCTACAAAGTTTGTTCTTCGGCTAGTTAACAGGCTCCCCACCAAACAAAGAGAAAAATCCACTCCTCCTTCAACTCCCGGATACTCCTCCAACACTAAGCCCTCTTCATCATCCTCATTAATTGAGAGATTTGCATACTGATCAACAATCCCTTGTCCGTGTGATGAACTCGCCATTCCCTATTGAGAAATCCTCCTTATGAATTCCGATAAATTAAACTTTAATCAGAAGACCAAAATCAAAGAAATAACTTAAAAGAAAAAACACGTCAAAAAGACGAGACAAATCTAAAACACGTCATTAGACGAGACGATTATTAGTTTATCTTGTTTATTAACTCACATAGGATTCCAACAAAATTGAAGCAAGTATGTTCTTTCGTAGGAGCTAATTTAAGTATTTTATGCCGACTATCAATTCATTTAGGAGTCATATCTCGTCCAATAATTATTGATCCCTCGTAGTTGCTAATGTAAATGTAATATGTCGACTATCAATTCCTTTGGAGTCATATTCCGTCTATTATTAATGACTAACTTCGTAGCTCGTGTAAGGTATGAGCATGTTCTAAATGTGTTTGACAAAGTAAACCATTGTGTTGTGAGTGCGAGGTTTCTCTATTGCTTGTTTTGTGTCATTTCAGTAGGCACGAACGCTAGGAAAGATTGTAATTCATTAGGACGACACATTCATGATGTCTGTGTACTCGCTGAGAAGCTACACGATAATCATTTTACTTAATGCTTGATTGCAAGATAATTTACCCTAAATTGATCTGATCCATGTTCATAAATACTTTGTGCAATCCAAAACAGTTTCATTATTATATCCTATATATAATTGGAGTAATGGAGTTGAGATGGTATGGTATGGTCATATGGTCGTCAGGATAAAATAGTACTCCTATAATACAAATTATAATAATTGATATTATCTCACTAATAATAATTTTTGGTAATCCCTCACATAATTTTCAAATGAGATACACACCTATATATAATCTATATATAATGGGAGTAGGGATTGCTTATAGAAAAACGTACTAGAGAGATTAGTAGTACCATAAATCCTATAAAATAATTAAAAAATAATATACCATTTTCTGCATATATGAAATGTAAATAGATAAGAAAAAAAGTATTTAAATAATGTATCATTATAACAAAAAGTATAACAAGCAGAGTAAACAAAGTGTAACAAAAAATTTCCTACTCCAAAAATAATTTTTTTACAAAATAGGAATTGACATTTAATTACAAAGCAAAAAAAATGTTTTATAAAATTTATCAGAAATAAATTGGTAAACTTAGACTTTGAAATTGTTTAAAAAAACATTTAATAATCAGAAATGACATCAAAATTCATCAAAATTTACAAAAATATATTTCACAAAATAAATGCTAATTTTAATTTAATACTAAATTCAGTAAACTAAAATGCACAACAAATTAATATAATGCACATGCAACAAAAATTTAACTACGAAAAAATGTAACACATAACAAGTTATTTTAGAAAAAAGCTAGTAATTAATATAACAAATAATATCATAAACTTACGGGAAAAAATTAATAAATAGAAACAACAAAAATAATATTCAAACCTATTAAAATATTTAATATCATTAGAAAATTTCAAAAGAGTTCAAAACACTCAGAAAAAAACACTCCCACGTACACATGAAAATACACCATAACAAAATTCTAAATGATTTTCAGACACGTGTGTTAATATACTTAATACAAAAATGAAAAGAACATGTTTCAAATATATCTTATATAATCTAATACTTTAAAAACAAGATACCCACAATAATGTAATAATGTAACTTACACCCCCACTCGGTGAAACACACGCACGCACACTCGATAAACACACACATATCGCTGCTTCCACACATTTCAGATATTGATAAATATGCTCCCAAGGTTATATTTTATTCATTCACCAAACCAATACTTAAATACATAAAGACTGACTTGGAGCACAAGACATACCAAGTAACTCCAACCACTCATAAGGAAATTCATTATTCTCAATAATATAAATAAAAGCAATATCTCAATATCCCAGAATACATAATAAATAAATATCTTTTAATAATATACCTTAACATCCCCCTCAAACTCACGATACTAAAAATTGAGAGTTTGCCAAAATAAAAAAAAATCAAATCATCTGCTCCAATCAGTAGACCCACTTGAATCATCTTCCTAATTGTGATCATTCTCCTTATCCTTGTCCTCGTCATATCTTTATTCCCAACACGTCTCTTTCATTGCTTCATGATTCTCCTCAAAATTCCTCTTTTTATCATCGTTGCGCTTCTATCATATTCTTTGATTTTTTTTCACCCATGAACTCTCGCAAGTTTTTTCCCTCACACCACGAACTCTCGTAGTGTTATTTTTCTCACCCACAAACTCTTGCGGGATTCTTCACACACCACGAACTCTCGTAGTGTTAATTATTCTCACACCTACCAACTCTAGCACCACAAACTCTTACGGGGATAACCTAGGCTCTGATACCATGATAAATATGCTCTCAAGGTTATATTTTATTCATTCACCAAACCAATACTTAAAAACATAAAGACTGACTTGGAGCACAAGACATACCAAGTAACTCCAATCACTCGTAAGGAAATTCCTTATTCTCAATAATATAAATGTTAGGATTTATGGGTGATAGCATAGAGATAACTTAACTAGATTTTCTTGCACTTAGTTCACTAAGTAGAACATACTGCCACAGCCAGAGTGTGTTCTTGTGACCAAAATAGTTGCTGTAATTTAATAAGTATGTATCTTGGAAGAAGTTCATTCAATTGTTCAAGCCTCAAGATTACATCAGTTCGACAACAAGAATAAATGTTACTGTCATAGCATTGACAGTAAGGTTACAAGAAGAGAGCATGTTGCAAGTCACGACAACAGAATCAATCTGACAGCAACATTGGCGGAAGCATGAGACAACAACATTCTCACAGCTTGACAGCAAGTCTGAAATCCCGACAACAACATTGGCGGGGACTCATACTGTTAACCAAGGAATATTCTCTTGAAAGCAGACTTGGCGGTTAAGGTTACTGTCTCACTGAATTATTTGATTTGGGGATTTATCTCAGTCAAACCCGTGACAGTTTAGATGTTCAAGAAACAGAATTGCTGCAACTTGTCAAAGATTGTAGCAGACCTGCAAGACTACGACATAAGCTTGAGAGATCACAAGACAAAGCTCGTCAATTAAAAGAGTATGACAAATCTACATCTACTAGAATTGTATTAGCTTGAATTAGAAAGAATCTAGGTTGATTTACATATTATGATAACTCTGTTTGTATAGCAATTTAGGAAAGTCACATGGGTGTGCAAATTGTAAGGAGCTGCCACTTGAAAATGACAGCAGCTCCACAACCCATGTGATAGAGACGTTAGAGCAAATTAGTCTATATAGAGAATCATCTCACATTCTTTCTAAGAAGTTCTTGAATTCAAATTCATCGTAATCACTCAAGAAACCGAAGCTTGAGAAAACACTTTTTCTCAAGGTTGTAGCAACACTTCGCAAAATAAATAAAACATTTATTTTGTGAGAATATCTTGAGCTATCACTTGTGTTTGCATTTCATATACTGATAGATTAGAATCTTTATTATTGTTGTTGAAGTAATTCCAGCTCACTGGGTTGCTAAGAGACCCTCAGAATACACAGAGTCTGAGAAAGAAAATGTAACCATGGATGACTACTTACAACTCATCTTGCTTGACTCTCTCACATTGGAAAAAACCATGTGTGGAAATGTTATGGGATTCTCATCTGCTTAAGAGATGTGGAACAAGATAGAGTTGCTGTGTGAAGGAAGTGAAGAGGTTAGAGAAAATCAAAGACAAATTCTTGTGTCACAATATGAAGCTTTTATGGCCAAGCATGGCAAAGAGCTCACTCACATGTTTGAAAGATTCAGTAAGCTAATAGCTGAGTTACAAATTCATGGAAAGTTCTATGACAAAAAGGAGATTAATGTCAAGTTTCTGCTCACTCTTCCAGAGCACCTTAAACAAAAAATCACTGCCATAAGAGAAGGGAGAAACTTGAATGATGTTTCTCTTGAGACTCTTTATGGTGTACTTAAGTCATATAAACTTGAACTATTTCAAAAGAGAGATATTCAAACTGGAGCCAAAGGAAAGATGGCAAACATGTCTGGTGCCCTTGTAGCTCATGAGCCACTTGTTTCTCTGCCAAGTAAACCCTCACAAAGTTCACAACCAACACAAGTAACATCTCTGAAGATTGAGGAGGTGTTGGATGATGAGGAGAAAGTGGTTCTACAGCTCAAAGATGTTGAAGATGAAGACTTCTATTCATTAGAAGAGATTGAAAGCATGGATAATCTAACCATGGCATATATGGCTAAAAGATTCAAGAATATAAAGTTCAGAAGAGATAAGCCATATTAGCCACAGGGTCAGACATCTAAGTTCAACAAGGGAAACTCTTCAAAAGCTACTGGTGGTGCCACAAGAGGAGGATACAAGACATGAATGGTGGATAGGTCAAAGTTCAGATGTTACAACTGCAACGAACTAGGTCATTTTGCCACATAGTGCAGAAGGCCAAAACAGAATCAAAGAATGGAGAAAAGATTTGGAAGTCAGTTTAAAAGAAATCATGGAAGAGCCTATGTGACTGAAGGAAAATGCTGGGATGACTCTGATGATGAGGAAGAAGAAGAGTTTATAAATCTAGCTCTCATGGCTAGATCTGATGATGAAGAATCAAGCTCCTCAAATCAGGTACCATCTCTCATTTTACTTTATATGTCTAAAACTGAGTATAAGCAAACTATTGAAGAATTAAGTGCTGAGATGTTTAACATTCATGTTAGTTTATCTGCAGCTAATGAAGAAATTGTTAAGTTAAGTAAATAGAATGAAACAGTCAAATCTGAGAATGAAATGATCTTGCTTAAAACTAGTCCATTACATTCACTAGCTCAAGAAAATGAAAGACTAAAAAATGAAGTTGTCTGTGCTAAGGAGATAGAAGAATTCCTAAGAAATCAAATTGTTGAAAATGAATTTAAGCTTAAGGCCTTTAGAAATTCTTCTAAGTTAGTTCAGGAATATCATGAGTATCACACTGAGAACCAAAAGGTTGGAATAGGTTTCGACTATGGTAGGAGGCCTGGTAAGGCAACTGTGATTGATGATTGTTCTGATGGTGATGCTGTCAAACCTCATATTCTCAAGAGAGTTTGTAAACCCATTTTCAAAACCGTTCAAGCTGATTTTGATAAGAACTCCTTGCTCATCAACAAGAGCTTCGTGATGAAGATGAGTGTATTGACAGCACATTTACTGAAGGGAAAGATACTGTCAAGATCCTCATAATAGAAACTTTACCAAGCAATCAGACAGAATATTCTAAAGAAGCTGTCAACAAGGATAAGACAGAAACTTTCAAAGATACTGTGAAGAGAGTACCTAGGACAGCAACTTCCAAATCTACTATCAAGATAGCAGGTATGAAAGGTACTGTCAAGGGTAACTCGACACCAACTTCAGGACATACTGTCAATACAGATGCTTACAAGCCTAAGAATAAGAATTGCAAGTTAGGAATTGATAAGAAAAATGGCTATGTTTATGTCAAGAATGCCCCTAGGAAGCTTTGCAATAATTTTGGATCCTCCCAACACTTAACACATATTTGTAAGAAACCTAATGAGAACAAGGTTAATGCAACCAAGGTTAAAGGTAACTTACACAGAACTCCCATTATGCAAAGAACAATGAATGTTTGTAGTTACATTGACTGCATGCCATGCAAAATCACTGCCATGAGTACATGTTTTAATCTGCCTATTCTGTCTACTGAAACATCCTCCTATATGCAAACTGTTGAGACTTCTGAGCCTACCAATGTTGGTAAAAAGGCAGAATCCATTGAGAAAAAGACCAAGTCCTATTCTAAAACTGAGTGGGTAGCAAAAGAAGTCAAACAGGATGATTCAAGTATGTGATTAACGATGATATAAAATGTGATGCTGTAACTGCAGGACCCAACAAGGATTGGGTACCAGATGCAAATTAAATATTATCTATTTTTCAGGGCAAGAAAAAGAAACAAGTCATGTGGATCATCGATAGTGGATGCTCTAGACACATGACAGGTGATAAAGCCCTGCTATCACATTTTGTTGAGAAAGCTGGCCCAATCATAATTTTTGGAGACAACAGCAAAGGTTACACTGTGGGATATGGCTGTCTGGAAATTGGAAATGTTGTCATTGAAGATATTGCTCTTGTAGATGGATTGAAGTACAACCTACTCAGTGTCAGCCAATTCAGTGATAGGGGATTTAAGGTTGATTTTGATATGATGGTTTGCAACATCTATCACAAGAAAAATGGAAGCCTTTCTTTGAAAGGAGTCAGGAAGGGAAGCTTGTTTGTTGCAGATCTAAACTCTGCTAAGAAAGACAAGGTTTATTGTTTCTACAATAAGGCAACAGTTGGTGACATCATGCTTTGGCACAAGAAACTCTCCCATCTCAATTTTAAGACCATGAATATACTGATGAAGAAGGAATTGGTGAGAGGACTACCTCAACAAGAATTCTGTCAAGAAGGACTGTGTGAGGACTGTCAAATGGGCAAACTGAAAAGATTTGTGCACAAGTCAAAACAATTGAACACCAACACTGAGCCACTCAAGCTAATCCACATGGATCTCTTTGGTCCAGTAAATGTTCAATCTCTAGCCAAAAAGAGATATGCACTGGTAATGGTGGATGACTACTCAAGGTACACTTGGGTAAAGTTCTTGGAAACCAAGGATGAAGCAGCATAAGAAATCATTGATCATATAAGCGTTCTTGACAGAACTCCAAATGCAAAAGTTCAAATTCTAAGAAGTGACAATGGTACTGAGTTCAGAAATGCAACTCTTGGGAATTTCTGCAAAGATGAAGGCATTGTGCAACAATTCTCTGCTGCTAGAACACCACAGCAAAATGGTGTTGTAGAAAAAAAGAACAAGACTCTCATTGAAGCTGCTAGAACTATGTCGAATGATGCAAAACTATCAACATATTTCTGGGCAGAAGCTATCAGCACAGCTTGTTACTCACAGAACAGAACCTTAATCAACAAGACTCATGGGAACACTCCTTAATTACTATCTGATGACAGGAAAGAAACCTATTGTCAAATATTTTCTTGTATTTGGGAGTAAGTGTTTAATGATGATAGACAACCATGAAAGGAAAGGAAAGTTTGATGCTAAAGCTTATGAAGGCATCTTCATGGGATATGGACTAGAAAGAACTACCTATAGAGTCTATGTCATAGATTATAAAGCCATTGAAGATAGTGTGAATGCCACATTTAATGAGACCAAGTTTCCAGGACTATAAGAAGATGGTCAAATGCAGCCTCTCAGATTTGAAAATCAAGGTTATTTGGAAGAAGAGGAAATTGTTACTGAAGAGCCTACTTGTACTCAGACTATTGAATTTGGAAGAGATGTTGTCAACACCAATGATGTTAACCAAACTCCAGCTCAATCTCAGACAGTAACATCTAATCATCAGAACGAGAATGATTCTGGAGATAATGAAGAGCATGAAGGAGAAAATAACACTGGTGGAGAATCAACCTCTCAAGGAGGAACTGGTCAAGCAGATCAAGATGGAAGCTTGCCAAGGACCACCAAGTGGAACAAGGATCATACTAGTAATTTAATTATTGGTGATCCCACTACTGGTGTAAGGACAAGGAGAAATGTTTCTGCTGACAGTATGTTTTCTTGTTTATCTCAAACTGAGCCAAAGACAATTGATGAAGCATTGTTGGATTCTGATTGGGTGATAGCTATGCAAGAAGATCTTAACCAATTTGAGAGAAACAATGTATGGAAGCTAGTCCCTAGACGAAAAGGGAAGTTAGTTGTTGACATAAAGTGGGTTTTCAGAAACAAATTGGACGAAAGTCGAAATGTGACAAGAAATAAGGCAAGGCTAGTAGCTAAAGGTTACTGTCAACAGGAAGGGATAGATTATGATGAGACATTTGCACCTGTTTCCAGAGTTGAAGCCATTAGAATATTTCTAGCTTATGCTACACAATGTAACTTCAAAGTGTTCCAAATGGATGTCAAAAGTGTCTTTCTCAATGGAGAGCTAGAGGAAGAAGTGTATGTTGAACAGCCACCTGGATTTGAGGATGCTGAGTTGTATGACTTTGTCTACAAACTGTCCAAGGCACTCTATGGATTGAAGCAAGCCCCCAGAGCTTGGTATGAAACTCTCTCTACCTTTCTAATAGAGAATCAATTTACAAGAGGTGTAGTAGATAAGACATTATTCTACAAGCACCATGGCAAGGACATCATTCTAGTACAGATATATGTTGATGATATAATCTTTGGTTCTACAAATAAAAAGCCGTGTGAGAAGTTTTTATCTCTCATGAGAAATAAGTATGAGATGAGTATGATGGGAGAGCTGTCATTTTTCTTGGGTCTACAATTTTATCAAAAGGATGATGGAATCTTCATAAGTCAAGCTAAATATGTCAAGGAACTTCTCAAAAAGTTCAATTTGGAAGATGCATCACCTGCCAAGACACCTATCTCTACTGCAACCAAACTGGATTTGGATCCTAAAGGAAAGAAAGTAGACTCTAGCACTTACAGAGGCATGGTTGGATCTCTGCTATATCTAACTGCTAGCAGACCAAACATCATGTTTGCTGCATGTCTCTGTGCAAGGTTTCAGGCTGATCCAAAAGAGTCTCATCTAATTGCCATCAAAAGAATCTTTAGGTATTTGAAAGGCACTCCAAATTTAGGCCTTTGGTATCCTAAGGATACTGGATTTGAATTGATTGGATATTCAGATTTAGACTATGCTGGATGCAAGATTGACAGAAAAAGCACAACAGGTAGCTATCAATTCCTTGGTGGTAGATTAGTATCATGGTTTAAAAAGAAGAAGCATTCTGTATCCACATCAACTGCAGAAGCTGAGTATATTACAGCTAGAAGTTGCTGTGCACAAATTCTTTGGATGAAAAATCAGCTATTGGATTATGGTCTAGAGTTATCCAACATCCCTATCTACTGTGATAATACTAGTGCCATAGCCATTTCAGACAATCCAGTTCAACATTCCAGGACAAAGCACATTGATTTCAGACATCATTTCATTAGAGAGCATGTTGAAAAAGGAACTGTGAAGCTGGTTTATGTCCCCATGGATAAGCAACTTGCAGATATTTTCACAAAGCCATTGGATGAAGCAACCTTCAACAGGTTGGTAAGTGAATTGGGAATGCTAAATCTGGTATGTTAACTTACTAGTTTTTACATTTTCAACGTGTTAGATGCAGCTCATGACAGTAGCCTTCAATGTTGCTGTCATGAGAAGTTACTGTCCAATGTGCTACTTGCTTTGACAGGATGTCTGCTATGACTATGCTAAAATTGAAATTACATACGTGTTTTAACTTATGTAATGAGTAGTCACGTGACATTAACTTAAATCACACGGGTGCTAGGATAATTAGTCATGTCATTTGAAATGATCGGGGTTAATTGTCAGTCTTTTTCTTGTAAAGTTAAATACTTTATTAAAAAGCGTATGAGAAACTGGAATGTCACTCAGCGTGCTATAAAATGACCTCGAGACTAAAGACCATTTTTCCATATCACACTCACGCTTTAAGAAAGAGAATAAGAGACAATAATGGAGATGAACAGAAGCCCATTATTTGGTGTGAGCCCGGACACGAAGAGGAGATAAAAGAACTCTTTGCTGTCATGGATGGTTTACTTGAGGAAGAAAAGGCCAAAGAAGAGAAAGCTGCTAGAGAGAAGGTGGAGAAGGACCTTGAAGCCTGGAAGGAGTTGCTTGACCTTGTCGAAGCATGCCTAAAGGCAGATGGGATAACAGATGAAACAGTTCATGTGGAACTGTATGAACTTGCTTCTGATGATGAATAAAGTTGTAATTTTTCTTATATATAAAAGAATCGTTTCATCTTCTTTACTGTTCATACTTTCTCTGTTAGATTCTCTTACCTATTTACCTGATGGTTAATGCATGTATGCAATGTGTGTGTGTCTGTGCCTTTAACGAATATGCGCCTAAATTGATTAAATGCTAGTTGGTAATTTTAATTTTTAAGCAATGGGCAAAATCAATTTAAAACTTATGACAAAAATTATTTCCGCACAAGTTGCTGTCAGCAATGAAAGTTGCTGTCACGACATGTCTTGAGAGCAGGTTTCCTTACAGCAAGGAAAAAGTTTCTGCCATGAGAGTTTAAAAGATACTGTCTCTAAAATTGCTTATTGTTGACATCACGTTCTCGCGCCAATGTTACTGTCAAGCGAAACATGCTGTCAAACCCTCAAAATTACTGACGAATTTGTTCTAACGCACAGGTTACTGTGAAAGTTAGTGGAGCGTTATAATTGGGATTTTACCTCCACGATTTACAGCCACTAAAAAGTAACTACCCACGACACCTCGTGACTGTTTAATGGGTTAAGACATAAAGTTACTTTCCCCTTTTTCAGTAAAACATTTGCTATTCTCATATAAGCATCTGTCAAACACACAAACACATAACCCTCTACAGAATCTTTCTCTCAAAAGCTTAAATCTCTCTCTAAACCCAAAGCACAAACATGGCACCCAAACAATCTACTTCTCAAACAAACTTTGCTGGCATTCTCACTGCTGGAGATGCTGATGAAGGCTTCACAGGACTTGTATCCTTCATGAACAAGTCTTATCTAGGTCATGCTATTACCTCAACCCCATCTTTGGACCTAGACAAACTTGAACAATTTTGGAAAACTGCCATTGTTCAAGGAAATGCAGGTAATGAGGCCATTAACTTCAAAATCAACATTATTACCTACATTCTCACTATCAAGGGCATCAATGAAGCCCTGTGAACTGGATTGCAAGCAAATGAATCATACCTGGAGCTTGCAAATGATTAAACCCTAAAGAAGTTTGTTAGGCCGAATACACAATTAATAATCAAATTCGTATGAGAGTTTAACAAGTAAAACGTTTATGCACTTAAAAAACTTCTTGTATTAAGAACCCTCTTCGTGATGTAAAATATCACAAAGAGCTGCTAGGTTACAATAAAGATAATTCGTTGTACGATACCCTTCTAGGGTTAACCTAACTGTATTTATAAAACATACAGCTACGATACAATCTCTAATTGATATTCCTAATAATCAGCTATACAATGATATCAATTACAGATTGTCACACGTCTCCTAAGTCAACTTGATCTCTTTGATAGCTATCCAATCTTCAAAGATATCGCTTCCATAATAAATCTTCAATCACTGTTGACCAGTAGACGCTTCCTCTAGACAGAGTTTGACAAACTCTATCGAGCTTCCATCTGTCAGAGTTTACACTAAACTCTGACTGCTTCCAGCTAAACTCTGATAATTCACTGTAACACTTAAACACTGATTAAAACACATCAATTATATTTAACAATCTCCCCCAACTTGTTCATTAGCAAAAATGCACAAGTTAATAACAATAATTGATGATGTCAAAACAAATAGACAAATACAGTGTTTATACGAATTCAGAGTTTAAGCTTCTACTTAAAAAAAACTACAGAGAATAAGAAAGTCCTTACAGACCTTAATCTCTTATCACTTCAAGATCTGGCATAGCTCTGAGATAATCTATGAGCAATCTTCTTTCTGTATTTTCAAGCTCAATCTTCATAGCTTCTTTAATCTCTCTGAGCTGAGGATCACTCTCATCTGTCTGGTAGATAGCAGCCCTAAGATCATAGATTTTGTTCCTTCTCATCTCATTTCCCAGTCTGATAAATTTGACTTCTTCTGACTGTGAATTGAAGTCAAGTACTGTGATTCCCAAATCAGTCTTTAACTTTGCAGTACCTTTCTTCATTTCAATGAGATTTCCTTTGTAATCCCTGTACTTAGGAACATATCTGCTATTATACTTCTCTCCTCTGATTGCCAAATTCTGAAGCATTCTCTGTCTGAGCACATTAGCAACTGATTGAGTCCTTTGACTATTCACCTTGAAAAGATATAGAACATACTCTAGTTCTTCCCAACATTTCAAGTCAATATCATTCTCACCAATTTTAAATACTGTCCCATCAGCCATGAAATACAAGAGAAAGTCCTTCTTTAAACTCTTCTGATGAACTAACTGTACTGATTCCAGTCTGTCCAAACTCTCTTGAGGAACACCACGACCTGGAACAGCCAGTGAAGAAGGATCTCTAGGACCAGTATATTGCCTTTTGTCTCTGTGTGGACCTAGTCCACCCTTATTATTTCCAACTTTGCCAGACAAAGCTCTTCCATCAGAAATATTCATAGAAACTCCAGATAATATATTTGGATCTTGAATTGTTCCTTTCCCAAAAACCAATTTCAACTGAGAAGATTGTAAAGGTGTGATCATTACTTGTGATGCAACAGAAGTTGTAACTTTCTTCTGTGAACTTTCTCCTTCAATGCCTTTCAGCTTGAGTTGAGCTTCTGCTTCCATTGTTTCCTTTGAAAACCGAGATCTTTGACTAACATCAGCCCTTTCTTTGATCACAACACCTTTAACAACATGTCTAGGAGCTCTTCCTCTTTGTAACTTACCAGACTTTAAAGCCTTGAGATGTTCTTCTTGTAAACTCTTTTCTTCAGCTTCAATGTCCTCAATTGTAACTCCTTCCTCATTCTCTTCAATAAACAGCTTAGCAGCCAATTCTTCATCAGTTTGTGGATTAGAAGGTAACAGCAAACTCTTGGTCTTTGAAGTACCTTGAGTATCAGTATTTCTCCAAACAAACTGTGATTTAGATGACTTGCTAGTTCTCAAAGTTTGAACTTCTTCAGTTTTGTTCTTTCCTTTACTACTTGCCCTTCCATCTCCAGCACTATCCCTTCTGACAACTCTCTCCCCCTTTTTGACATCATCAGGCATAAGAATAGATGTAATTAACTCCAAGGAGGTAGCAATAGAATCAATTTTAACAGATAAGTCAGACTGATTCTCTTCAACTTTACTCAGCCTGGCAAAGAGATTGTCTTGAGCTGAAGAAAATTTTGTATTCATGAGTTTTGACTCTCTTTCCATTTTCATTTCTCTAGCTACAACCTCTGTCCGCAAATCAGTGATTGCCTTTGTAGTGTCATCAAATCTTCTATCCAGAGTTTTGACTTGAACTACAGTTGCTTTTAAGCAAGAAAGAATCTCTGGATTGGAGATAGTATCAGTAGTGTGCTTAACAAAATCAGCTGCTCTCCCTCGTGGAAAAATACAATCCTCTTTGTACCATTCAGCAGCAAACTTTGCAAATTGTGCTCTCTCAACTTCATGAGACGTACAAGGTTGAGTGAAAGGTGTATGTTTATTGTCTGTTTGTACTGGTGCACTCAGAGAAGAATCAGAGTTTGCACTACTTTCACCTTCAGATTCAACACTTGCAGCTTTAGCATGTTCATCTTCAGCCACAGTTTTTGCAATTTCTTCGGCATCCTTGTCAAGATTTTCTCCATGTTGCTCAGGCTCAGCAACAGAATTTACATCTTTGTCAGCAACAGGCATAGACTGAGAAGTAGCCTTGGTTGCTTGATCAATTTCATCTCATCCTTCAACAGTTTGGTGAGCATCAGATAGTAATTCAGTATGGGATGCCACAGTTTCAGAAAGAACAACCGTATGTTGATCAGCTGCACCAGTATCAGAGATAGGATCAGAGAATGGCATAAATGAATCAATAATATCATTTATTGGAGAAAGGCCATCTCTAGTATCCTCTTCTGCAGGCATTTTGTCCTCTGCAGGCATTTCAACCTCTGCAGGTATTTCAACCTCTGCAGGTATTTCATCTTTCTCAACCTCAATAGTAGGTGTTTGCTGTGAAACTACCTCTGGAGCTTCAATATCTTCATCCACAGAATCAGAGATTACCAGTTTTCTTCTCTTCTCTAGAGGCATGTTATCTGAATCCTCTTCACTAGATTGTGGAGATTGTGCTACAACTGAGAGTGACTTAGGTATGTTTGCCGTTTGTTTTATTCTTTTCACTCTTCTAGTATAAACAGCTCCAGGAGATGTCTGGTTTGCTTTCATTTTTGTCTCTATGGACTTCTTAACTCTTGCATGTCGTTCAGTGTTCAGTGCTGACTTCGCTCTGCCTCTTTTTGTTTTAGGCTGTGGTTGTGGTGGAGATTGTGATGATTCATAGTTTGTTTGTGGAGTGTGTGTAGGTTGTTTTGTAGGTGCTGATTGAGTAGGTGATGTAGGTGATTCAGTGTTTGGTGTTTGAGTACGATCAATGTTTAGTGGTTCAGGTTCTGTTTCTGGTTGTTGGTTTGGTTGTGGTTCTGGTTGTGGTTGGTCTTGAGGTTGATTGAGAAAATTTTGCAGAGCAAGTGGCATGACAAAAGCAGGGAGATTTTCCTTACCAACATCCTTATTAGTCATATCAGAGAATATTCTCTTGTTGACTCTAAAAGGCTGAATTTCATCAGTATCAGCAATTTCTAGACCAGGTACACAAGCATTGAACAGCATTTGACAAAAACGAGCATAATAAACTGTAGTAGACTCTGACAGTTTATCACCTAAATTCATCAGAACATATCTACCAAAATCAAAATTACTACCATAGAGTAGAGAATACCCGATTTGTAGACTGTCTATCGGAATGGCATCCCAGTTGGTGACTTTCTTCTGGAATGTCCTTGTAATGCAATCAAAGAAAAAGTTCCATTCCTTCCTGAGATTAGGTCTCTTTATACCGCCAAGCTTGTCAAGAGATTCCATGTAACCTATCTCTTGTAGCATCTTTCTCAATAGAGTTTCATTAACCAGAGTATAAGATGTATGTGTGTCAAACCCCATTGTATCTCTTACAGTTTGTGGAGTAATCACAAAGTCTTGTTCTTCATAAGTGAAGATGATGTTAGGAGTCCCATTCTCTCCTCCATCCACATAAACTGAATTCTGCCAAAAAGTAGCAATTTGAGATGCAGAGAGAGTATCAGGTCCAACCAGAGCTTGTCCAATCTCTGAATCTCTCAAGAAATTCTGCATTAGATGAAACGGTTCTGGAACACGTTCATGATAGAGTGGAGTTTCATAGTTGTTAGGAACAAACCGTAAACCGAGAGCAGTGAATGGTTTAGAAGCCATTGAGTTAAGAAATTTCCAAGAATTCCCAAGAGAAGTGTATGTAGGAAAGGTGTTTGCGAGAATGCCCAAGTGAAAAATGAGAGAACTGTGAGATGTAAAAATAAAACACAACCGTTTGGACACAAAAGTAATTAGAGTAATTAAAAACCCAATCTCTTATGTAATCAAACACTCAATCAGTTCCTAGATTAATGTGTAGTGGGACACGATAATGGGTGAGTGGGACACATTAATGGGTGAGTGGGTCACGTGCGCGTATTTTTAAGAAGCGTATTTTGCAAATTAAAACAATAAAATATTTGATTTAAAAAAAAAATCAAATAACACTCTCTTAAAATACCGGAACCCAATTAAAACCAGAATATGAAGCGGTTACCTGTAGCCATTAATAACCAGAATACGAAGCGTTTTAGGACTTCGTTGCTTACCCATCTCTATTTAAGGCCTAGAGACTTGCTCAGATTAGTTCATTAATCCTTTAACCTTTCATTCTCCTCTGAAAAATCACAAACCCTTCAAACAAAACACTCTGAAAAACAATGGCCAACCTTACCATTAAAGAAAAGAACCTCCATCTTGTCGAGAATAGGGATATCTTCAGCTATACGCGTGAAGAGTTTGATGCGTTTGACTGGGAAAGGCAGCTTGAGACTCTGTGGCTGCAAATGGATGCCGGTCTCGAAGAGATCGAGAGAGAGAAACCTGCAAGGGTGATCGACATCGATGCTGCTCTCCAAGCAACATTTGCATGGCTCTCCTCGAAGGCATCCTCATCCAACACCACCAACCATTGTTAATGAATATGTCAGCAAAAATAACCTTATCCCTTCAACTTCCACCCAAATAAAGTGGCAAAGATGGGATCTGGGATTTTTGCTAACAATGGAGTGGTTTGGACTTGACCTTTTAGTTTCCTGTTGAATAGATTAGCAGATAGAAAGAACAAAAAGATGTAATACTTGCTTGTAATCTCTTTCTTATTATCAATGAAAAATTATGTTTCTCTAATCTTATTCAGTGTGTTCTGCAATTTTTATTTATGTTTTATGAACTGTTCTTCAAGGAAATAAATCAAAGAAGAGAATATGAAAACTAATTAAAGTAATCATATAAGGAACAAATTCATCAACAAAACACTGATTAACAGTTGTCAAAATCCCTATTTACTCCAAAATTTTCAAATTATCCAAATGAAAATTTACCTTAGAGTACAAATCACGAATCAACAGCGTTTGTCAATTCTCCAACTTTATCACCGAAACCCTTTCATAAATTGCACAGTTGTGAAAATATGTGTCTGTGAAGCAGAGTTTACCAAATCAATTTTTAGAGCATCTAATTTTTCATAAAATCCATAAAGTAAACCAATAAACACTGGATGCACAAACTGTCATAGTAAACACTGACTGTATGATGAAAGCTAAACTCTGAAGTAATCAATCTATATACAGTAACTTTTATTTTATACCCCCTATATATATATATATATATATATATATATATATATATATATATATATTAATTCTATTCATTCTAGTAATTAGAGGTTGGAACCAGTCACCAAAAATTCATAAATTTTAGCCCTTATCATTTTGATAAGTTCCTAGGTCATCCTAGTATTTAGCTAGTCACCAAAAATCAGAGAATTTTAGCACATATTATATACCAATAAGTTCTTGGGTCATCCTAGTATCCAACATAATCTCAAAGGAGTATAACAACCTATATACATTTTCTTTGGGGTATTGCAGTAAGCATTTTATTCTACCAGAGTATAACTAACAGAGTTTAGAGTTCATCAACATCAGTAGTTTTTCATGTAAGGTAATGCACACAGTATTTATAGACTCAGAGTTTAGGATGAAATAAACTAAGAGATGCTATAAATATGAACCAGTATCATGCTGTGTTAACTTTGTGCACAATCTAAGATTAGATCACAATAACTCAGAAAGATTCATGATTAATTGCTGAGAATCATGCTTCATACATATTTCTTCATTGGTGTTTTCAGTCAGACAAAAATCAACTCAGAGTTCACAGAGTTTATCTAACTTATTAACAGTGAATGACATACAGGCATGCTAACAGAGTTTAACAGAGTATGCATAACAGAGTTTAAACAGAGTTCACTTAGCATTTAACCAATCAGGAAATATGAGTAATAAAATACATAAGAAAAATTTGAATCTAACCAACATTCCTAGTCAGAACCAGAGACCATTCCTAGTTCATTGACCAGTCTTATAAATGTAGCCTCACTCAATGGTTTAGTGAAGATATCTGCAAGCTGTTGTTCTGTAGACACAAAATGTAGTTCAATATTCCCTTCTTCCACATGTTCTCTGATGAAGTGGTACCTTATGCTGATGTGCTTGGTCATTGAATGCTGTACTGGATTACCTGTCATAGCAATAGCACTTTGATTATCACAGTAAATAGGAATTTTACTGTACCTCAAACCATAATCCAGCAATTGATTCTTCATCCACAAGATCTGTGCACAACAGCTACTAGCTGCAATATACTCTGCTTCTGCTGTAGATGTGGAGATTGATTTTTGTTTCTTGCTGTACCAGGAGACAAGTCTGTCACCAAGAAATTGACAACTTCCACTAGTGCTCTTTCTGTCTATCTTGCAGCCTGCAAAGTCTGCATCAGAATACCCAAGTAACTTGAAATCTGATTCTCTGGGGTACCACAGACCTAATGATATGGTGCCCTTGAGATACTTGAAAATTCTTTTCACAGCTGTCAGATGTGGCTCTCTAGGATCTGCCTGAAACCTTGCATAAAGACAGGTTGCATACATGATGTCAGGTCTACTAGCTGTCAAGTATAGAAGAGATCCTATCATGCCCCTGTAGTTTGTCATATCCACTGAAACTCCTGTGTCTTTGTCCAATTTAGTTGCTGTTGCCATGGGAGTTGATGCAGATGAACAGTCAAGCATACCAAATTTCTTGAGAAGATTTCTGGTATATTTTTCTTGATTTATGAAAATACCATCATCTGTTTGTCTCACCTGTAGGCCTAGAAAGTAACTAAGCTCTCCCATCATGCTCATTTGATACCTGGACTGCATGAGCTTGGCAAACTTCTTACAGAGTTTATCATTAGTGGACCCAAAGATAATGTCATCAACATAAATCTGAACTAAAAGGAGGTCACTTCCTTGATTGAAATAAAACAGAGTTTTGTCAATTGTTCCTCTGTTGAATCCACTTTCTAGAAGAAATTGAGCAAGTGTCTCATACCATGCTCTTGGTGCCTGCTTAAGTCCATATAGTGCCTTATCTAGCCTGTGGACACAATCTGGATATTTGGGGTCCACAAATCCTGGTGGTTGTTCAACAAACACTTCTTCTTCAAGCTTTCCATTCAGAAAAGCACTTTTCACATCCATCTGGAACACTTTGAATTTGTTGTGAGAGGCATTTGCTAGAAAAATTCTGATTGCCTCCAATCTTGCAACAGGAGCAAATGTTTCATCATAGTCTATTCCTTCCTGTTGTGAATAGCCTTTTGCTACCAGTCTAGCCTTGTTCCTTGTGATAACACCTTCACTGTCAGTCTTGTTTCTGAAAACCCATTTAGTACCAACAATAGATCTGTTCTTTGGCCTTGGTACAAGGGTCCAAACTTCATTTCTTTCAAATTCATTCAACTCTTCCTGCATTGCTGTTATCCAGTCAGCATCTTGAAGAGCTTCTTCCACTTTCTTTGGTTCATTTTTAGACAAGAATGCACGAAACAGACATTCACTTGCAGTAGCACTTCTTGTTTTCACTTTTGCATCTGGATCACCAATTATCAAATCAGGTGTATGTGATTTAGTCCATTTCCTAGCAGAAGGCAAATGACTTCTATCAGCATGTGATCCTCCCCCTTGATCCATGCTCTCCTGATTTTGTTGTGATCTATCTTCATTTTCTGAGACTCCCCCTGAACTTGACTGCCCAGAGTCAAAATTTGAATTTTCAGAGTTTGAATCATCAGAGTTTGATCCAGATTTTTCAGTTGACTCGGTATCAGTGTTTGAGTCTTCATCTTGATCATGCTCCCCCTCAACTGGTTCTCCCCTTTGTTGTGGCTGAGAAGTTTCTCCAGTGTTTACCAGTAGAGGTTCAGAGTTTGTTTCAACAGAGTCTGTCAGAATTGTTTCATCAGAGTTTACTTCATTAGAGTTTAAATCTTCATTTTCAAAATCCAGTTGATCATATTCATCTTTGTCTTCAAGTCCAGTTATCTTCTTATCATCAAAAGATACATGTATAGATTCCATGATCACTTTAGTTCTCAGATTGTAAACTCTGAATGCCTTTGTTGACAGTGGATAGCCAACAAAAATTCCTTCATCTGCCTTTAGCTCAAACTTGGTCAACTGTTCTGGATGAGTCTTCAAAACAAAACATTTTCACCCAAAAATATGAAAGTATTTCAGGTTAGGCTTCTTTTTCTTCACCATCTCATATGGTGTCTTTCCATGCTTATTGATCAGTGTTGCATTTTGAGTAAAACAAGCAGTTTGAACAGCTTCTGCCCAGAAATAAGTTGGCAATTTTGCTTCATCAAGCATAGTTCTGGCAGCTTCAATCAAGGTTCTATTTTTCCTTTCAACTACACCATTTTGTTGTGGTGTACCAGGTGCTGAAAATTCTTGCTTCACTCCATTGTCCTTGCAGAATTCTTCCATTGTTGCATTTCTGAACTCAGTTCCATTATCACTTCTGATGATTCTGACTTTGTTACTTGATCCTTTGTCCAGAAGCTTCACATGCTCCATCAGAGTTAATGCAGTTTCATCCTTCTTTGCTAGAAAATACACCCAAGTGAATCTAGTGTATTCATCAACAATGACTAAAGCATATTTCTTCCTTGCTATAGACATAACATTTACTGGACCAAAGAGATCAACATGCAGAAGATGATAGGGATCAGTGATTGAAATTTCTGTCTTGCTCTTGAAAGATGACTTCCTTTGTTTAGCCTTCTGACATGAATCACATAGGCCATCAACATTTAACAAAGCCTTTGGGAGTCCTCTTACAAGATCCTTTCTGATCAATTCATTGATGTTGTTCAAGTTCAAATGTGAGAGTTTCTTGTGCCACTTCCAACTCTCTTCACTAGACATTCTTGTAGACAGGCAAACAGCTTTTCCAATAGAGTCTATCAAAAGCTTGATTTCATAAATGTTGTTTTTCCTGTGACCAACTAGAACAACCTTTCCTGTAGATTTGCTGATAACTTCACAATATTCAGGTTGAAAATCTACATGATATCCCTTGTCACAGATTTGACTCACAGATAACAAGTCATGCTTGAGTCCTGGGACATGAGCTACATTGTTGATGATGACATTTCCAAGATTAATATTGCCATATCCCAATGTTCTTCCTACATTGCCATCACCATAGGAAACTTTTGGGCCAGCCTTCTCCTCATAGTCTGATAGCAGGGCTTTATTTCCAGTCATGTGTCCTGAATATCCACTGTCCACGACTAGGGTTGCCTCCCTGTTGCCCTGCAATCACAAGCAATTACTGAGGATTAGTTTTAAGGATCCAGACTTGCTTGGATCCTTTGGCATTCTTAACTTTGTTAGCTTTTGCAGCGGAATTAACATTATCAGAGTTTGAGCTAACAGTATCAGTGTTTACACTTGCAGTATCAACTTTAACCCATTTAAGATTGGGTTTCAGTTCATAGTAATTATGATAGATAGCATGATATTCTCTGCAAGTATAAATGGAATGCCAAGTGCTTCCATAGTGTGTGCATAAAGTCTGTGGCTTAGTTCTAGCAAAATCCTTCTTTACCTCAGACTTGGTAGGTAAAGAATTTATATTTTTATTTTTCTTGCAGAAATTTGCAAGATGCTTAGTACTACCACAGTTATGACATGTCTTTCTTGGAGCATAACTAGCAAGCATTGGTTTATTTCCTGAAGTGATGGCTACTTTTCCATTTCTGTTCTTATTTGACACTCTCTGTTTCTTAACAGATTTTAACTCCTTCGGTTTATGTTTGAGTTGTTTATCTGTCATTGAACCAATATTAACCTGTTTAACACTAGTTTTTACTGGTTTACTTTTAACAGTTTCTTTATCATTTTCAGACAAAAATTTACTGGTTCCATGTACAAAATGAGTTCTGATTTTAACTTGATTTTGAAATCTAAGTTCATCTCCCTCATTATAACCTAGACTAACAGTGTCTGTTTGAAAAATCTGTTGAGTGTCCTTTCCAGAATTAGTCCAAGTCCTAATTTTCTTATTTGCTTCCTCCAACTCTGATTCTAGTTGTTTATATTTCTGAAGCAAATTCTGTTCTATACAAACAGCATCATCTCTCTCTTTCTGAACTTGTTGCATGTTTTCAAGTTTTTCTTCAACAAGTTTATTTCTTACCTTAAGTTCAGAATTTTCAGCTTTTATCCTCTCATTTTCTAAAGTCTGATCCCTATAACTTATATGCAATGACTTAAGATAAATTCTTAATTGAGCAATGTCATCAATATTATAAGCATAGGTAGTTAGAGGTACCTGATTTTCAGAAGTTTCTGATTCAGTAGTAGCCATGAGAGCATAGTTCACTTCTTCATCAGAATCTGAAGTATCTGCCCAATCTCTGCCTTTAGTGTAGAGTACCTTTCCAGTTTTACCCTTCTTGCACTCAGGAGCATAGTGACCCATCTCCTTACACTTGTAGCATTGAATTTCAGACTTATCCTTCTTCACTTTAGAATCTCTCTTATCAAACTTCCTGAAGCTTTTCCTGTCTTCATTTGAATCTCTAGAAAACCTTTTTCCTTTCTTGAAATTCTTGAAGCCCATTTTCTTGAAAGTCTTCACCATCAACACAGCCATTTTCCTCATTTCTTCTTCATCATCCTCAGAGTCAGATGATTCAGAAGAGTTTGAATCACACTCATAGTTTGATGATTCACTTTCTGAGTGTATGACCAAAGCTTTTCCCTTCATTTTCCTTCTTGATGCCTCTTTCTTCTGAGGCTTCTCTTCAACATTAAGAGCAACAGACTTTCCCTTCCTGCTTGATCTCCTGTTTCTCTGCTCCATTTCCAATTCATGAGTTTTGAGCAGCCCATAGATTTCATCAATCTCTGTTTCAGCAAGATCATAGTTGTCTCTAATAGTGGTTGTTTTCACATCCCACTTTTCAGGTAGAGAAAGAAGAAACTTGAGATTTGAGTCTTCTATATCATACTCTTTGTTGACCAATGACAGATCATTGAGCAGTTTACAGAATCTATCAAATGTTTCTGTCATGGTCTCTTCAGGTTTAGCCTCAAAATGCTCATACTCTTGTGTGAGTATGTTTCTCCTATTCTTCTTAATAGCCGCAGTTCCTTGACACCTGACTTCAAGAGCATCCCATATCTCTTTTGCAGTGGTGCAGTTAATGACTTTGTTAGACATAACATTGTCTAAAGCACTATGCAGTAAATGCCTAACCTTTGCATCCTTAGAAATTGATGATAGATCCTCAGGAGTCATGTCCTTCTTTTCCTTTGGAACTATTTTAGCTTCTTCACCAGCAGCTGCAACAGATAGCTTTGTAGGATTGTGAGGGCCTTCATAAATCCTGTCAAGATATTCTGGATCTGTAGCCTCCAGAAACATAGTCATCTTGACCTTCCACATAGCATACTCTAATGGCCTCAGAATAGGAACCCTGATTGGTTCATAACGACTCACAGTAGTAGGAGTCTTTTCAGAAACAGTAGGTATTGGTGGAGGAATTGCTGACATGATTATTGTTGTGTTTGGATCTTAACCTGTAATAAAGTAACAGATTGGCTCTGATACCACTTGTTAGGCCGAATACACAATTAATAATCAAATTCGTATGAGAGTTTAACAAGTAAAACGTTTATTCACTTAAAAAACTTCTTGTATTAAGAACCCTCTTCGTGATGTAAAATATCACAAAGAGCTGCTAGGTTACAATAAAGATAATTCGTTGTACGATACCCTTCTAGGGTTAACCTAACTGTATTTATAAAACATACAGCTACGATACAATCTCTAATTGATATTCCTAATAATCAGCTATACAATGATATCAATTACAGATTGTCACACGTCTCCTAAGTCAACTCGATCTCTTTGATAGCTATCCAATCTTCAAAGATATCGCTTCCATAATAAATCTTCAATCACTGTTGACCAGTAGACGCTTCCTCTAGACAGAGTTTGACAAACTCTGTCGAGCTTCCATCTGTCAGAGTTTACACTAAACTCTGACTGCTTCCAGCTAAACTCTGATAATTCACTGTAACACTTAAACACTGATTAAAACACATCAATTATATTTAACAAAGTTCTTCTTGAAAATTGGGTATTCTGGCCCTATTATTGAAGAAGGAACCTGAAGCTGGTACCCAACTGGCGAAATGGACATGAAATACCTGACGAAAGAATGGAGCATGGTTTTTGATGTAATGGTGAAAGTCTTCTCAACAAAGACTTCTAGTTGGAATGGAATCCCTACCTACATCAAGAAACTCACAAATTCTCTTGTCCATGGTTACAAGGTGGATCTAGGAAAGATGCTCATGGCACAAATCAAACCTGCCCTGAACAAGAAGGTACATGTCTACCCTAGATTTATTATGTTATGCATAAATTCTTTATGTGGAATTGATGAAAATGCCTCTCTCACAGTGAAGTGCAATGTTTTGAAAAGGAACACACACATAACACTCAATTCACAGAATTTAAATGCAGATATTCCACTTTGTTTCATACAAAACATGGTTGATCAAGTGCCCAACCTTGATTTTCCATTATCACCAAGTGAGTTTGATACATTCTCACTTCAGAATGAAGCTGAATTAGACCAAAATTCAGTTAACCCACATTCTTCTCCATACATACAAATCATACTATCTAGACTACCAAAAGCCATGAAATTAGCCTTACAAGAATCCAAGAAAAGACCCTTGGAAACTGGTGATGGAGGTAGCACTAAGAGTGTTGAGGGAGAAACTGCACAAGATGCAGCAAATAAGGATGTTAGTCAAAGTGAACCCACAGTGGTTCCTCTTGAGCCTAAGAAGAAGAGAGCTAAGAGGGGAAAAGCCACTGTCAGCCATCCCACAGTCTCACAAAAGGTTGTGGAGTATAAAAGGGAAACAAACACATCCCTAGATGCCCCTTCTCAACAAGAGGCATCTATTGAAATTGGCCTATCTCCCAAGGCACCCTGTAAAGAGTCTGCACAAACTCATGAGGAGCCCCCACTTGAAGATACACACATGGAGTTAGGGCACACTGAGGATCAAACTTCCACTATTGATGTTCCACAAGTTACCTCTGTGGAACAGCCAACATTCTCTTCTAAACCTTCACCTTCTTTATTCTCTAATCCATCAATTATTTCTTCTCAACAACCTAGAGAGGGGGACAGTCCTAACCCTTCAGGTTTTGATCATCCACTCCTATTATGGATGAGCCCTCATCTAGTGGTCCACAAGAACCCATTTCTCAAAGTGAAATGGACACCACTTCCTCAAACACTGATCTAGATCAAGGTGGCACTCTGCTAGAAAATAAAACAGCCAACATCTTGGTCGAACTCTAACAAGAAACTGACCCTAGGGAAGTTGTTTTCACAGCCTCAGCTGTTGTCAAAGACACCACCAAAGTTGCTGTCACTCCACCCATTGACAGTAACATTTTGGTTAAAGATGTTGTCACCTCTACACAGCATGATCAGGATGCAGTAATTGTTGAAGATGCTTCTGATGATGATCATTTTCCTATCTCTGCTCTAAAGGTAAAATCTAAACATTCTACTTTTTCAACTCAAATGCATGTAAGTACTGCTCATACCCATGCATTTAGGATGAGTGAGGGAGAGAAAAAGAAAAGAGAGATAAAAGAAAAGAGAGGTGAGCATAAAAATGAGAGGCAGCCAAATGAGCTGGCAAAAGGTGAGGGACTTGAGCATGTCTAGAGTGAACCTGAGGGAGCCCCACAACATAAGGCTCTAGGCCTTGAGAGTTTTTCTATGAGGAGTGATGAGATCACTTAGAAAAACAATGAGAGTGTGAGAACCGTGGTCCTTCTAAACAAGCTGATTCAAGGTTGAAATCCCTTGAGGGCATATGTGTATCCATGGAAGCCAAGATTGACAATCTGTCCACTATGATAGCTGCTGGTTTTGCTGAGATTGAACAGGCTCTGCTATTATTTTCTGCTACTCTTAGTGCTGTCAACTTAACTAAGGGGGAGAAAGTGGTAGATCCAAATATCTCAAAAAAAGTGGTAGAGAAGGAGAAACAAGAGGAAGCAACAAGCAAGGGGGAGTCAAGAAGTAAGGGGGAGCGGGTACAAGTTAAAGATGGAGAAGAGAGTGAGGGGGAACTAGAGAAAAAGGATGAAAGAAACTTTGGTGAAGAGCTGAAAGCCTCTAGAGATGGTGACTTAATTGAACATGGAATGGATGGTGAGCCAGTATTGGTAACCAAAGAAATAATGGAGCAATTACAAGAAACTCAAAAGTCTGAAAGACCAATACTGCCTCCTCTGAAAATTAATGAGCCAACACCTGAAATCATGGAAACTCCACTGCAAAAACTATGGAGAGAACAGGAAGAGCAAAATAGACTGGGTAAAGGCAAAGATAAAATGCCTGAGTACATAAATCTGACAACTGGAACCACCTGGTCTGATGGAAGTGAGTATAGCCTAGATGATACAGGAATAATGATGGTTAGCTACATGGAGAGTACTTTGAACAACAATGATGAAGAATTCAGTATGTTGGTGGATAACTCAATCACAGAAGCAGGAGGAGTTTACAACAAACTGTCAACAATACTGAAGGATAAAATAATAAGTATCTCTGTGAAAGTTAACTTGGAGAAAAGATGGGCAATTGATGTATATCTGAAAACTGGCATCTCAATATTCATCACAATGCAGCTACTGAAAAGCTTGAAAGCAAGAGTACTAAATTCCTTAGCAACAAAAGTGAAGGTTAACTCAACAACCTTTAATGAAAGTTTGTTGGCACAGATCAAGAGGATTGTTGAAGACAAACTTCCAAAAGTGATTGATAATCCATATGGTGTTTGTTACAGGATGACCACAAGTACATGAGTAAAGAAAATTGGTTTTCTGACTTTGGATAAAGAGTCAAAGTTGAAACTCAGTGATGATAGTGCTGAGACAGATCCTCAAGTCCAAGATTACCAAGGAAAGAGTCAAGGCTGTCAGGGAAATTCATAAACTTTTGGTGAAAAGAGATGAGAGTATTAGCTCTCAAGTAAAGAATTTAATTTCTGAATATAATGTCAAAAGAGGTGAAAGAGGTGGAAGCTGCACATTCGATGACACTCTTGATGATGATGAGCTTGATGCAAATGGAGGATCTGGTGCAACTAAAGGTGGGAGTAGAAACAAAATAACTGCTGAGAATGTTGAAAGTCAAACTCAGGAGAAAGCAAAAGAAGAAGCTCTTAGTACTGAAAAGAAAGATTTTGTTACTGAAGAAGGAGAATCAGGTATTCTTGAAGCCTTGGAAGCAAATATTTTAAGGTTTGTTGTTGACTGCCTTAATGCTGAAAAGGATGTTGTCAACAAAGACACTGTCAAGAGCTTAAATGAAGATACTATCATGGAGGACACAGTTGAAAAAGACATTGTCAAGAGCTTGAATGAAGATGTTGTCAAGGACAAGGATGCCAAGGAATTCAAATCTAAAAGGACAAAAAGAAAATCAAGAGCCTGGCGCTCAATTCCTACAAAGGGGAAGACAAAGGTTGTAGCTAAGACAAAGAAGCATGGAGTAGTGGTTGATAAGACTGTTATTCAGAAAAGAGAAATGATGAACAGCTTCAAATGTCAGAAAGCAAATGTTGAAAGAGACATGAAATCTGTCTCTTTGGATTTGGATGAATGTAAGCAACATGCAACCAAATACACCATTTGGCATATAGATGGAAGTAGAATGATGGATTTTGACAAGGATTTCAATATGATCATAGGGTCAACAGTGGCAGATAGGTACAGCCTCAAAATGACATCTGAAGTAGTGACACGCAAAATCGATTTCTTTGTGTTGGCAAGAGTGGTGGAGCTTATGGTGATTCATGGAAATGTCCCTAAACCAACCATGGAACACATCCAGAAATACTATGCTGAAAGATATGCTGAATTCTATGAGAAATATGGTGACTGGATGGAAATTGATGATGCCAACTTGACTATGAGTTCAGATGAATTAGAGGTTACGTGTAAGTATGACTGGCAGAAAGAACGTCATCTTATACACCTGTAGAAGTGCATGAAGCAGTAGAAGCATTCAGGACTATTGAAGAAGAATTCAAAAATGCTGACAAACCACCCAAGTCTGCCAAACAAACTGCTGAAAATCTAGAAGCTCAATTGAAAGAAAGTTGCAAGAAGGTCAACAAAATGAACAGTGAGAAAGCAGATAATCAGCCCTGTGTACTGGAAGATCCTCTCAGAATTATAGATGGAAAAGAAGAAATCTATGTAGATAGTTTTCATAAACTGAGGACCAGTATCTTGAAGAATCTCTACTGGAAAGTTGTTGGATCATCTCACAAGCTTGAAATGCTATGTGCTTGGGAACTTGAAGTTATCTTTGACCAAAGTAGAGATGAAGATCCAAAACTAGACAGAAAAAGGAGAGTATCTCTTAATGCTTTCCCTGGAAGGAGATTCAAGGTCATCGAAGGCACCTTAAAGTTCAGAACATATACCTATGACTTCAAAACTTGGTTTGACCTGAAAGATGCTAAAGTGTTTCCTTCTCGAGTAATTCAAGGGTACATTGATGACATTGAAGATGATGCTAAAACTCCTGAAGAAAAGGCTTTAGTAGAAGACCTCAAGAAGGCAAAACAAGAAGCTATCAAAAAAAAGGGAAGAATCTAGACAGCTGAGGACTGCTCAAATCAAGCTAAGTAAAATTTCATATTTGCTCAACATAAAGGAGTAATTGATTTGCAGTTAGAACATCATAATTGTATTCAGGATTCTCTAACATTTATCACACATGGTATCTTAATTATTTTGATCTATGTTAGTTAAGTTGTCAGCATGCTTTAATTGTAAATTTGTTGTTATTGTCCATAAAAACAAATTGGGGGAGATTGTTAGGATTTATGGGTGATAGCATAGAGACAACTTAACTAGATTTCCCTGTACTTAGTTTTTCACTAAGTAGAACATACTGTCACAACCAGAGTGTGTTCTTGTGACCAAAATAGTTGCTGTAATTTAATTAGTATGTATCTTAGAAGAAGTTCATTCAATTGTTCAAGCCTCAAGATTACATCAGTTCGACAGCAAGAATAAATGTTACTGTCATAGCACTGACAGTAAGGTTACAAGAAGACAGCATGTTGCAAGTCACGACAACAGACTTAATCTGACAGTAACATTGGTGGAAGCATGAGACAGCAACATTCTCACAGCTTGACAGCAAGTCTGAAATCCCGACAGCAACATTGGCGGGGACTCATACTATCAACCAATGAATATTCTCTTGACAGCAGACTTGGTGGTTAAGGTTACTGTGTCACTGAATTATTTGATTTGGGGATTTATCTCAGTCAAACCCATGATAGTTTAGATGTTCAAGATATAGATTTGCTGCAACTTGTCAAAGATTATAGCAGACATGCAAGACTACGACAGAAGCTTGAGAGATCACAAGACAAAGCTCGTCAATTCAAAGAGTATGACAAATCTACATCTACTAGAATTGTATTAGCTTGAATTAGAAAGAATCTAGGTTGCTTTACATATTATGATAACTCTGTTTGCATAACAATCTAGGAAAGTCACATGGGTGTGCAAATTGTAAGGAGCTACCACTTGAAAATGACAGTAGCTCCACAACCCATGTGATAGAGATGTTAGAGCAAATTAGTCTACATAGAGAATCGTCTCTCATTCTTTCTAAGAAGTTCTTGAATTCGTATTCATTGTAATCACTCAAGAAACCGAAACTTGAGAAAACACTTTTTCTCAAGGTTGTTGCAACACTTCGCAAAATAAATAAAACATTTATTTTGTGAGAATATCTTGAGCTATCACTTGTGTTTGCATTTCATATACTGATAGATTAGAATCTTTATTATTGTTGTTGAAGTAAAGATTTGAATTTATCAGTATTGCATTCAACCCCCCCTTCTGCAATACTCCGGGACCAACAATAAATAAAAGCAATACCTCAATATCTCAGAATACATAATAAATAAATATCTTTTAATAATATACCTTAACAGATATACACACACCCAGTTCGACCATCAGCTGGGCACACATGAAGTAAACACAGTCTCACGCACACATAACTACACACATACACTAGCCACAGTCGGCCGAACACACACACACCACCACCCATACACACGCTACAAAGAAAGGAGGAAGGAGAGAAATCGAAAAGGTTAGAGGAAGAGAGACAATTCGTGAGAACTCTAGAGAGTTCTAGAGAACACCAGCTCAAAAACTGAATTGGGGAAGTCAAGCCTATCGATTTAGGGATTTAAGAGGGGAGGGGTATTTCTGTAATTACATATAGCTGAAAAACAACTAAAAAAATCAATTATTTAGCCTTTAAAAAAATCAAAAACAAGTAGAAAATTGGTGGAAAATTGCATTTTTCATTTTAAAAATAAATAGTTTAAAATTAAAAACATATTTTTAAAATATTTTTAGGATAAAAAATGAATTAAATATGAATTTTACAAATTTTGATCCTTTAAATACAATATAATTATTAAAATCATTTTAAAATACTTAAACACCCAATATATTCTCCCAATAATTTTAAAAACTAGATAAAAATACAAAGATAATATTACAAAAGATTTCGTGATTTTTAATTGCTCCGATGATTTTATAAAATTCTCAAAAGATCAATAATGCATGATTTAAATAGATTTAAATCATCAAAAATACAAATAAAAATAAACGGACTTACACGGCACACATAAACCATCATATAAGAATGTAAACACGATATCACATTATAATTATCCTTCTCAAAAATATCCACATAATAAGAACCACAGTTTCTATTAAATAAACATTAAAAAAAATGCGATTTTCTAGGGCGTTACAATAATCCAACAATTTATTGTAATCGTGAGAAAAATATATATATCTGATTTGTCATAACATATTCGAGCTACCAGCCATAACTACGATTCTATACTATCCAAATCAATGAAACAATCTATACTATTATATAAAAGCCGAAACATTAAAAGTTTGGTTGGTCGGTACGGTACCTGTTGATTTTACTTATTTACCCTTACTTAATTACAAATAAAATCCATCATACTAATTAATCAATTTCCTTTTTAAGATTAAACATATTATTTATTCTATTTTTCAATAACTAAATAATTTACTTTTTAAGGTAAAATACGATATCTTTTATATTTTATCTAACTAAAATTTCTCCTTCAGCAATCAATTTCCTTTTTCAGGTTAAACATATTACCTTTTCTAATTTTCAATAACTAAATAATTACTATTAACTAATCAATTTCCTTTTTTCACCCAAAACACGTTACTTTTTCTCTAACTAAATTTTTTCCCCAATTATATCATGGGCGTTTACCTTTTTTTAGCTAAAACACGTTACCTTTTCTCTTTTCTCTAACTAAAATCTCTTTTTTCCAATTATATCACGTGCAGTTCTATTTAATAAAAATAAAACAATGATATTATAATATTAATAATTACCGATTACCTTTTCAGATAAAACGAATCAATTTTTCTATTTTTTCTAATTAAATTATGTTTTTCTAGAAATAACACGGGTAACATTAATTTCTCATTTTATAAAAACACTACGAGCAATTTTATTTAGTAAAATAAGACAATTAAATTATAATTACTATAAACTAATCAATTGCCTTTTTTACCTAAAACATGTCACCTTTTTAATTTTCACGTTACTTTTTATATTTTCTCTAACTAAAATCTCTACTTTTCCAATTATATCACGAACGGTTTTATTTAATAACATAAATTAATAATATTATAATACTAATAATTAACCGATTACCTTTTTCAGCTAAAACATATCATTTTTTCTATATTTTCTTACTAAAATCCTTCTTTTTCTAGAAATATCACGGGCAACATTAATTTTCCTTTTTTAAAAACATTACGAGCAATTTTATTTAGTAAACTAACATAATTAAATTATAATTACAATAAAAAATCAATTACCCTTTTCACCTAAAACATGTTATCTTTTTAATTTTCTCTAACTAAGACCTCTCTTTTTCCAATTATATCACGGGCATTCTATTTAATAAAATAAAACCATAATTTTATAATTACTAATAATTAACTGATTACCCTTTTCAACTAAAACCTATAATCTTTTCTATATTTTCTAACTAAAATTCTTCATTTTCTAGAAATATTTATATAATTATTATCAAATCATCTCATTTAAAAATTTAAGTCTCCAAAATTCATGTTTTAAAAATATAAATTCAAATTAATGAAAAAATTCATATAATATTAAAAAAAATCCGTGCATCGCACGAATTTTAGGCTAGTATAATAAAATCCTGTAGATCTAATATCCCGGATGTCAGAACAAAAGAACCTACTCTCAAAGAGAAAGAACAGAACCTAATATGGGTAGACAAAATACACTAACGGGGTACTAGACTCTCAATCAAAATGACAAACAGACAGTTCAATCTTCCTCAAACCACCAACTACATCGCAATTACCAGTGATGTTGAAGCACCCAATGCCAATTATAAGTGCTTCGTGAAATGGATGTCAGAATCATACATCAAGGATGCACTCACAGCCAACCCAACTCTGTATCTAGACATTCTTGAACAGTTTTGGGGTTCTGCTGCTTGTGAGGCCAATGCCCTCGAGAATGCTACACTTTCCTACACCATTTATTGCAAGATTCAAGGGAAGGATATCACTATCACCACAAAGAACATGAATCAGGTACTGGGACTTCAACAAGAGGAATATGATTCAATGGCAACTGATGGGGAGTTGATAGAATTCTTTGAGTTCATAAAATACTCAAGTGAAGTCTAGCTTGGAAACTTGAACAAAAAATTCTTGAGGAAGGAGTGGAGCTATGTGTTTGCTACTCTTCTCCAAGTGTTTGCTGCAAGGAAGTCTAGCTTTGATCAAATCAATGCACCAGCACAGCAGATAGTCTATTCTTTGGCTTATGGGAAGAAAATCAATGTTGAAAAACTGATAATGAAGGAACTGTATGGGAGACTTGGAAAGAACGCAGCCAAGAGAGGTAATGATATCTTCTTCCCTCATTTTATTCAGTCTGTTCTTAATTATATAGACAATTCTTTGATTGAATTACCTGGGATAGATAGAAATAGAATAGGCTATCCTAAGTCCATGTCCAAAGTCATTTTTGGACATTTGGATTCAAGGAATGATGTGGATGTAAGACTTCAGATTACTCCTCATATGCAGGGAATCTTTGGGTCTTACCCCCAAAATAAGCCTACATTTGATTCAAAATCATAGTTAGATAAGCCCAAGCTAGTAGAGCAAATAGTTAATCCAGGGCCTGCTAACCAACCTTCTCAACCAAACATTGTGCCAACGACATCATCCTCTCAATAGGGTGATGTTAGTAAAAAGGATAAGAAGAGGAAACAAATTGTTTTTAAACCATTAAAGCTTTTATCTGAAGCAGCTTGTGCTAATTTAGAAAATGAGGAACCTATGTCACCACTTACCAGACCAAAGAAGAAATCTAATCAAACCACCCTTCAGTCACTCAAATGGCTGAAGTTGTAAAATCAGGGGCAAATAGTTCACTAGATGTACTCTCTCAACAGGGTGCATCTATAGAATGAAGCATCCTCCCCAATGCATAAATTTGTAAAGAGTCTGCACAAGGGAGTGATAAGGCTGGCAAAAACTGAGTGGAGAGTACATCACACTTGAAACTGCCTCTATTTCTCAGGGGGAGTTGCCAAACTCTGATCTACAAAACACTTTTCTTCCAGAATTTAATGCTCAAATTTCTTCACAACCTGCACCTCAAGAAATTTAGGAACAAGGATTTGATCATCAAGGATTTACTCCTCTTTTTTGATGAGCCAATGGATTCAAGTGACTTGGTACATGACACCTTGTACACCACCCAGGAACAACATTTAGCTGGTGAGAGAGTGCATGCTGGGGTACATCCTGATGACACCAACAAAAACACAGAGGTTCCACTAATTTCCACTAGAGACTCTGTGTTTGTTTCACCTAATGTTGTAATTCATCCAACTTCTATGGAGACAACATTAGGAGAGTTGATCCATCCGATTACAGAAGTTGCATCTGTAACTGAGGGGTCAAGCTTGCCTAGCTCTAGCTCTGACTTTCTGTCACAATGGCTGAAGCCTGTGCAATATGATAGCGCTTCAGGATCAGGATCTGTTCCACATCAATTGACGGTTGAAGCACTCCAAAGATTAACTGTGGATCAGATTCCTGAGTTTGTCAAGATAGCCCAGAACCTGGTTACATCCAACTTCTCCAACCCTGATTATGAAGCCATTCTTCTGTGCCACAAAGAAGACATGAAGATACAAAGAGAATAGATTATTGATGAAGGTGAAAGAGATGGAAATGCTGATGCATGGATGAATGGAATTGGGAGTGTCACTCTGGATGAGGCTCTTCAATATCTGAGGGAGGAATATCTCATTACACTAGGTTTCAATGCCAAAAATCTCTCTCCTACTGAGGTTTTTGAGGCAGTCAATGATTCCTATAAAGAAGTTTGAAGGCTGCTCACTATCTTGGGAAGGGAGTCAAATCTGAAATTGAAAATGTTTGCAGAGACACCTCCAAGGTAGTGAATGAGATAAAGACAAAGTTCAACACTGATTTCCCTCAACTTAGTAGTCTTGTCAAGGATGTCAAAGGATCCATAGTGGAGAATCAAAAGACAAGATTGACTGTGTTGGATGTTGAAGACAAATTCAAAGACCTCTCAAGAAAGGTGGCAAATCAAATTCAACAATCTGTTAATACCAATGCTCTCCTCAAAGTCATGTATACTAATCAGTATGGAGATAAAGCAGTTACAGATGTCCCTCTTCATGACATGACCAAGTATGAGGTACTAAGGCTCAAGGAGCAATCACTCTCTGGATTTAAGGCTTCACACTTGATGTCTAAAGTGGACAGCTTGGAGTCAGAAGTAAGCTCTCTCAAATCTTACAATGCTGAGCTCAAAGAGTCCGTGGAGCTGTTAAATTCAAAGTTAGATACTCAGGCTGCTACTACAACTGATGTCCTTCTTTACCAGCAACATATGCTTTCAGCTATGATGCATCACATGGGACTACCTCTACCCTCAGACCAACCCTCTTTTTCACAACCAGGTTCTACTTCAACCGTAAAGGCCCCATCAAAGGCATCAGTGTCTGAGAACAAGCCCAAGGGGGAGAATGATGATATCAAAATCACTGACCTAAAAGCCAAATCCACCCAAGCCAAGAAGAAAGACAAAGCCATTCCCACCTCTTCAAAGCCATCATCTAAACAAACCTTGTCCAAAATGATCACCACTCTGCCAACTGTCACTCTACTAACTGTGCACATCACTACTCCAAGTGGCTTGAGGCAGTCAATCACATCTACAGTGGTGTCAGGCTCAGTGCCAACTGATCAACCTCAAATCTCCAAACATGAAGATGACCAGCCAGTTGAAGTAAGTGTATTTACAGAGGCCAAACTACTAGAAGTTGCAAATTCAGAGATATATCATGATGCTGCTTTCTTAAAGTTTCTGCAAGTCTCCAAGGGAAGTGTGAGTGGTAATACTAAAAAATATCTGAGAATATTGAAGGAGTAAATTGACTACTTCACTATGGTTCCTAGAAAAATAAATCAAGTGTACATCAAAGAGATTATGATGGTGTCCAAATCTAAGATATGGCATCTTTCATATGACACTTTGATGTCTCTGAAATAAAGTGAAGTAGATATAGTCATCAAGATGATTGAGAAAACTAATCATAACACTAAGAGTCTGTATGATGATATGAGGAATGGCCAACCCTCAAGACTACAAAAAGTATGCATAATTCCAAGAACAATCATTTACCAATCTGGCACCAGACCTGAAGATATCATTAAATAGTCATTCCCAAGCACTACTCAGAACAAAAGGCTGATTCATGCCATCATTGAGCAATTGACAAGGAAGAAATGGTGCAGAATAGCTGAAGAGTTGGAGGCTCTACACTATCTAAAGGTATATCTAGCAACTTGTTCTGTATTTGAGATTGCCAAGCATAAAAAGGATAATGATGGTGATGAAGATAAAAGTGATAGGAGAGGAAGACACCACAGAAGTGAGAAGGGTGATGAAGAAGAAGGATGGAGGAAAGAAGGGTGCTGATAATAAAGGCAAAGAGCAAGTATATGAAAGAAAAAGTGGAAGACAGCAATCCATGAACATTACTAATGACACTTATACCACAACATAAGGCTCAGTGTCTAGGGTGGATGTCACTAGTAATGATTCATCAAAATCTATTTCCAAGGCTTCTAAAACTGTCTTGCCACATCAACCAAAGAAAACTCAACTCAAAAAACCATATGTATGTCTCCAAAAGCAAACTGCTAATGGTGTATTGCAATGGTCAAAGGATAAAGGCTCCAAACTCCTACCATGTGACAAGATGCAAAAGCTAAAAATTAAGTTCATGGCCAGAAAGGCAAGGAAAGTAAAGGCATCTACATCCCAGGCTCTCACAATTATACTAGGGTTAGACTTGCCACCTCTTGATGAAGATTATGACATGGAGGCATTGGCATTTCTACAAGCTCAAAGAATCTACCACGTGGCTATAGTTGATGGATGTCTGGAGGTGAAATATTCTGATGAAAGAGATAAGAGATTTAAACAGGGTATGTGCCAACACTGGGGCAAAATACTTGACTTAGAAAGAATAATGAGGCTACTCAGCTATGATGATAAGGTGGAAAGGATTTGGAATGTGGAAATTACAAATTTCATAAAAATGAAGAGAGATCACCAAGAACTATTGAAACAGGAGAATGAAGAGAAGATGAGGAAGAGAGAGGAGGAGTTTGCTGCTCTTGAAGCTAAGGTTGATGAGTTAAGGGCTAAGGGTTTGTGCAAAGTCAAATTCAATCCTTACATTGTGGAATACAAGAAAATGGAAGTACTGTGAAGATTATAATGGACTTCATTAGCTCCTACTCAGAAGCCATGCTGAAAGAAGTAATTAGAGATCTATCAGACTGACCTCTAATTGAAGAACTCACTGCTATGGAGGATATTATAAATGCAATGGATGAAAATGCAAAGAAAGCCAAAGAAAAGGAGAAGAAAGAATCTGATGATCTAAAAGCCAAAACTCAAAGAATGAACAATGGAAAATGGCTAGTATTTCTTCAGTGTCTGTAAGAATGTCTTCTTTGTATTTTACTCATACTTTCAATAAATTTCATACCTGTACTTTTTAAGTTATATCTTTATGTATGTTAGGCTTGTTATCAGACATGAAATTGTGACTAAGGGTCTTACTCACAATTTGGGGGAGATTGTTAGTTATAGGGGCATCTAATAAAAAACCTAATTATTTGTAATGCTTTGCATTAATTACATGACCCCTAAACTGGGGAACCATCTAGTTGTGGAGTTTCTACCTATATTTAGTACTTGTAATAGGCATCAAATTTCTAGCTATGTATTTGTATAAATTAAGTCATGAAATAATGCTTGAAAGAAGATCCAGAGATCATGCCTCAAGTGTGACGCCTTCCCGATCCGGGGCCTAGATCGGAGAGTCACTGACACACATCTAGATGCAAACAACCTAAAATATAATATAAATATAATATGCTGACTGGCCCCGACACTACTATCCAAGATCTTTCACAGGTAATGGTATGTGTTGTTGGAGCAATTTCGTAATAACACGAAATCGGAGGGGTGCTGGAATAATAGAGCGAATTATATGAATGTGGCTGTTTTAGGGGATTAGGGTTTATGAAAAAAAGGGGGCTGACCTTGGCAGGTGTCTCGATTTGTCACGTGTAGCGGTCATATCTTCTGCCAAGATGCCTACGTACCTATGTTTATATAGGCTCAAGCCCACGTAGTTCTGTAAAATTGATTTGTGCCTATCCCTTAGAGACATTAGGGATAAACTTCGTTAATCTGGATAATTACTGATTTTATATGATTTAATCTTATCGTTGTGATATCTTCCTGATTTGAAGAATATCGTTTGGAGATATTTTCCGTTATTGATTGATTGAGATTGATTCTTTCCTCATTTCAGAGAGAGGATAAAACTTGTGCGTTAAGCAATAATTATTAATATGAATTAATAATTAATAGATATTAGAAATTTGGGAGATTATTAGATATGCCAAAATTATGGCATAACAACTAACCCCCAATTCTTCAGTGTAGCTTGCTGCAGTGGAGAACTAAAAATTCTTCAAGCTTCCAAATTTCTTGAATCGCTGAAAAAACTGAAAATAGATGATTAGAAAAACACTTAGAGCACCAATGTGCTCGTTAGGCGTATGCGGATGCAAGTGTGATGGCATGCGATGACCATTATAGGATATATATTTGCCAAGGTTTTCAAATGTGCGAGCATAAATAATATTTTTGAAATTCTTGCGATCCTTATTGTCTAGTTAGGACCTTGGCGTTTGTATATATCCCGAATTGGCATACACGCTTTTCAAGTGTGTGATGCAACCACATAAGGATATGTCTGGCGGAGTCTTCACTGAGAGATGTAATACTGGCGAATCTCGCACGCGTCCCTGCTTGGGTTGACTGTGCCTTGAGGTTTCCTGGCGAACCTCGCACATCCCTTGGGCTAGCTGTGCTAAGAATTTTTAAAGATATTTTGCATTGGGATGCCTTCCCACCCATGCGACCTTGAGCTCAAGATCTGGTTATGGGCTTTCAATAATAATCCAGAGGGTTCTGCTCTTTACTCAAGCGTGTAACCTTGCGGAATTTATAACTTGTCCAGGCTACCCTATTTGACAATTTAGTTGCAAGTTTGAAAATATTTTTTTTGACATATATGTACAATTGCGACGATATAAAAAATATTTTACAAATCCACATGCAATAATAGATATGCTCTTTTAAGAATGTCGCGATATTTATTTTCTTCAAATATAATGCTATTTTTCTTTGTAGAAAATCTTTTTTTAAACTATGCGTCTCGCATATATAATTTTTCTTCAAAATATGCAGCTCGTACAGGATTGTAAATTAAATCCAGAATCAATCAACATAAATATCCGCAATCCATCAGAAAAAATATCTCGTACGATATTTTCTAAATCGCAATAATTTTACAAGCATAAAAATATATTGCTCGCACAATTTTTTGAATAATAAATATTTTTTCCTAAAAAATATTTAAAAACATATCATGTATGCATGGCATAATAATGAATTAATTGCAGTAAATAATTTTTTTTTTTTTTTTGCCAGAAAAGTAAAGGTTTTCATTAAATCAACAACAAATACACCGTCGGGACAAACCCCCAACTGGCGCTACAACCAGGTTGAAAAACAGAGACAAGCTAAAACACTTAGCTGGTTTGTTTCCTGACTGTTTGACAATACAGAACTGAAAAATTCTGTTAAAAGAGAATGCAATCAAAGACAACCCAATAAATCTAAATTGCACACACATCTCTGAATACAGTAATATCACAATTGACCTTAACACGTAAAAACAATTGGTAGTCCATTGTTCGGATGGCGCACCCCAGCTATCTACTTGCCGGTATCCAGCTATAGACTTGCCGTAAGTGAAGACTCCCCAAGGTTGAACATTCTCCTGTTGTGAAAGGTGAGCTTTTGCAATAACTATTAATGCTACAGTTTTGATGCGGGCTTTCCAGATCTCTCGAGACATCAAATTAAACATCCTCGGAGGACGGACATAACACAACCAAAACAATAATAACTGAAGACGATAACAATCGCACATAAGGCGATACACACGCCAAGAGGCGAGACAAAAAAACCCAACAAAGATGAGTTTTCAAAGCACAAACTAGCTCAAGATCGGACCAGATCTGAGAAAATTCGAAAGAATTTTCGGAGCTTTATTGAATGAAAAAACTGAGGAAATTGATTAGAAGAGAAAAGGGAACGAAAATGAAAGAAAGAAGAGCACGGGCGGTGGAGAGGGGCGGTGGCGGGGGGCGGCGGAGGCGAGGGGGAGGCGAGGGGGAGGGGGAGGGGGAGGGGGAGGGGGAAGGGAAGGGGGGGCGGCGGGGGGAGGGGGGTCGACTCTCTTTATTTTCATCTTTATTTTTTTAGGAGCAACTGCCTATTTTTGCGTTCGGCGTGCGTGTTTCGTGTGCTTCGTTTTTTTTTCTTTTTCCTGCTGTTATGCTTTGCCTTGAATTTTTCCATGGTCTAAACTCTTTTTTTAATCGGGTCCCGCCACTATATCTTCTCTTTGCTTTTCTTTAGCATTTGACTTGTGTACCAAATTTTCTTTTTCTGGCTTCTGCTGTTGCTCTTTGTAACTTTCTTCTTCTTTTTTTAAAGTTTGATCCTTACTGGTGCCACGTTTCTTTTGTTTTCTTCCGTGGGCTCTACCTATATTTGCCAATACCTCTACCTATATTTGCCAATAGTCAACCAAGCTAGTTTTTTTTACAGGCTTGATGATCTTGTTGCACCATTTTTTTTTCTCTTCTTTTTATTTACTTCCTGCTGTTGGTAGTTCCGCGGGATCCACCTTATTTTTTTCTTTGACACTATGATCAATTCCTTTAAGCCTTCGTAATTCTGCTGCCATTACCTTTGTTTTTCGTCCCTTTTTTGTTTTTGTTGAAGAAACTCAATCGCCCCCGTGAATTTTGTTTATAATTATTCGTCCTCCTCAAATAATAAAAAGGCCCCTCCTTCTAGCGCCAAATGTTGTTGGAGGAATTTCGTAACAACACGAAATCGGAGGGGTGCTGGAATAATAGAGAGAATTGTATGAATGTGACTGTTTTAGGGGATTAGGGTTTATGAAAAAAGAGGGGGCTGAACTTGGCAGGTGTCTCGATTTGTCTCGTGTATCGGTCATATCTTCTGCCAAGATGCCTACGTACCTATGTTTATATAGGATCAAGCCCACGTAGTTCTGTGCAATTGATTTGTGTCTATCCCTTAGAGACTTTAGGGATAAACTTCGCTAATCTGGGTAATTACTGATTTTATCTGATTTAATCTTATCGTTGTGATATCTTCCTGATTTGAAGAATATCGTTTGGAGATATTTTCCGTTATTGATTGATTGAGATTGATTCTTTCCTCATTTCAGAGAGAGGATAAAACTTGTGCATTAAGCAATAATTATTAATATGAATTAATAATTAATAGATATTAGAAATTTGGGAGATTATTAAATATGCCAAAATTATGGCATAACAGTATGAAACAAGCAAGCCATCGTCTAACTAATTATTATTACAAACCTGAATTCAAAATATTTTATATTACAAACCAATGTTCTCAAAAGTTCCACTTCTAATTCTCACAACTAACTAAAGATCTCCTCACTGAGCTACGGTAAGTGTGCTTCCTTGCGGGTTGGATTATACGAACCATGATTCTTAGATTACTGTCAAAAGGGTTAGACAAAATAATAATGAGCCAATGCTCAGCAAGTAACTAAAGATCTCAACTGAAAATAGTATAACAGGGTATCGCAAAAGATGACAGTAATTCAGGATATGATATAAATATGCTGGAAGCAGTATAAGCAATACTGGTATTTAGAAATGACAGGATATTAACTGATAATCAGGATAGCAATAGATATTTCAAAACTGTGTAAAGTAATTGACATTACAGTCGGTAAACCAATTTCATTCCATGGTAAATAAAAAGTAATCACCACTTTAAGAAAACTGATTGGAGGTTTTTATTTTATAACAGACAGTACGGGTGATCAGCCCATAAAGTCCCCATACCGGACAGAAAGTCCCTCTTGCCATCATTTCCTTTCGTTAGGATAGCTTGGGTTCCCAAGAGGCAACACATTGGCCTATAAAGGTGTCGAATTGGACAGACCAGAACTACACTAATTCATACTCAAACCGACGGAACCAGCATTACCAGTTCGCCCCGTTTCTCCAATCGTCAGGAATCCGTGGAAACCATTTAGACGGAGTTCCTAACATTTTTATTAAAAATCTCATTTTAAAACATTAAGCTTTGAAAAACTCTTTTTAACTTTATAAAACATTTTAATACTTAATCTTTTCGAAAAACTTTACTTCGAGGTACCTTCGACTCTTTGATAACGAATCAGCCCAGTCTAAGTAACTTCAAAGTATTTTAAGAAAACAACTCATTTTGATTTGCAATGATAAAAGCCAAAGGGTTTGACTAAGTTCTCTGATATTAATGAAATAGGGATACAAGTCTGAATCAAGGAGATATAGACTCAAAGGCATCAAGGCAGTTAATCAGATTTCAAGTTTAAAGTGTATTGTTAAGGGAAATTAAGTTCTTGTATCAGTGTTTAGCTCATGAAGAAGTTTATGTGTTTTAGGGTCAACAAAGGTTAAACTGGACACGGACAAAGATCAAGTAGAACACTGGTTTATCGATCAGTCAATATGACATGATTATAGCAAGCTGTAGGACATATATGGTCAAGAAGCAATTAAAAAGAATTATGCTGTTGTTAGGGTTTTTAGTTTATGAAACAGTCGTAGACAGAATTCTTGTTACATGAATAGATAGGCTACATAAGATTTATGATCAACATGGCATAAGATAGGCATGCTTGAATCAACAGGATATATCAGTTCAGGAATGTAACTTCAGGAAAAGACAGAGTTACTTGCCTCCGGTATAATGCAACAGCTAACAGCTCCGTCACTGGTACTCAACCTTAGCTTTTCCGTTATCGCTAGGTCCTACGTCCTTCTTATCTACATAAACCATATCACTACTTTAGAATACTATATTTCTAAATCGTCTAATCCTAATCTACCCAACCGATTCTTATAACGCATTACTACTTAACATATATATATATATATATATATATATATATATATATATATATATATATATATATATATATATATATATATATCACATACTTATCGCTATTCAAATAAACATTTAACATATAACAATTAAGACATGCAATTCACTTAAGCCACTTAAACACTTAACACATATTATCATCTTGACTTGTAGTCAACTTATAAGAATACAATATAGACTTTATAACTTATAATCTGACGAAAATCGGGCAGAGTTTCCTCTGTAAATAGGACTATCCCGTCGGAAATATCCGACTCCAAATCACAACCAAATAATCCGATGGATTTAAGATCCACCTACACTTCCCAAAGTTATACTATTTACATTACTACACAATCTGAAATCACTAATCGATTACCGACAATTCATGACTTAACTTATTCATAAACGAAATCACTAAATAATATATACTATATCACAAAGACCATATCACTAAACTTTTAATCCCAAAGATTCGAATATTTAGCTCATATAAATTCTGAAAATTACACTTAGCATATAATCATTAAAATTAACTTTTAATTACTATTAACAATTCCTAAAAGTTCGAATAATTCATAATAAATCTTATATAAATTCGAATTTATTACATACAAATCAAGAAATTACACATATAATTCAATTAGCTAGCAAAAATCATATAATCATCATAAACAATATCCGATTAACAATAATCAATCATATGGCAATTTAAATTATTATTTTTTTAACTTAATTAATTCAAAAAATTCGATTAATTACTATATCTTGCAAAACCTTCACATGCAACCAGAAATTCATACATAATAATCATTTAGACATGCTAATGATGCTATACGACAGTCAGACCACCTCCTCCGATCAAAGGATCTCCGGAAAAGAGGGTTTCGGCCAATAATCAAAAACACAAGCAAAACTTCACATAAACTCGACTTTAATGCATAATTAACATTATTCTATCATCTAATCACTGAATTAATCATTAATAGCTCTTGCATGCAGATTTTCGAACCTATAGATACAAATATATGCATACAATTCTTTCAAAAACTCTTCCCAATTATTAACCAAGCATAAAGATATGTTATAAGTAATTAAAACAAGATTTATGGTATCATTTAGAGCTAAAATCGCAAGAAAAGGAGAAGGGGATGAAGAACTCACGAGAGAGAGTTGATGAGAGTCGAACAGAGAAGAGAATGAGATGCAAAGTTGCTGATATAGCCCCAGGGGCAAAACCGTAATTTGATAATGCTGGAAAATCTACTCTATTTTCAGAAAACTGATTTTAATCATTTAAAAATAAAAATAAAAATAAAATGGGGAATTAGGATAAAAATAATTTTTAAAATTCTAAAATGAAGTTTATGAAATTAGGAACATCCCCATATTTTTAAAATAATATTTGAATCAAAAATGAATTTTCTATGAATTTTCGAAATAAATGTTCTTTAAAAGAATTAAAGCTTTTTAAATCATTTTAAAACACCAAAACACACGATTAAATATCCACACTAATTTTCAAACTAAATTTTTTTCTCAAAGATGAAAATGGAAAAGATTTCATGATTTAAATCGACTCCAATGATTTTATATAATTTTTGAAAGATTAAAAATGCACTTTAAAAATAGTTTTAATGCTCCAAAAATATAAATAAAATTCCACGAACATATTCGACACATAACATTCATCATATAATCACATAAACATGATTTCACACATATATTGATTTCACAAAATTTTATCCATCATATAATTCACATAGATTCCACATTTAACACTTAAATAAACATTTATAAATTGCGAAAAATTCTAGGTCGTTATAGCCTTCCTCCCTTAAAAGGATTCTTCCCCAGAATTTCACCTAAGTAAATAAATGAGGATACTTGGCAAGCATCTCGCTTTCAAGTTCCCAAGTCGACTCTTCGACTCTAGGATTCCTCCACAAAACCTTAACTAATCTAACAACTTTATTCCTTAGCTTTCTATCACTTCTATCCTGAATCTCTACTGGTTGCTCTTCGTAAGATAAATCTGGCTGAATCTCGATAGGCTCATATTCGATTACGTGACTCACATTAGGATTGTGCTTCTTAGGCATAGAAACGTGGAACACATTATGAATATGGTGCATATGCGGTGGCAACGCTAACTCGTAAGCAACTTTTCCAACTCGCTTCAATATCTCGAATATTCCCACATACCTAGGACTCAGCTTTCCTTTCTTACTAAATCTCGTAACTCCTTTCCATGGTGACACTTTCAACAACACTTGATCTCCTATCTCAAAACTAATGTCCTTTCTTTTTAAATCAGCATACTTCCTCTGACGATCCTGGGCAGTAATCAATCTCTTTTGAATAACTCCAACCTTCTCCTTCGTCTGCTGGAGCAGTTCTGGTCCTAAAATTTTCCTCTAACCAACTTCTTCCCAATATACTGGCGATCTACATTTTCTTCCATACAAAGCGTCATATGGGGCCATTCCGATACTCGCGTGGTAACTGTTGTTGTATGAAAACTCAACCAATGGCAAATGTTCGCCCCAACTTCCTTTGAAATCCAATGCACAAGCTCTTAACATATCTTCTATAGTCTGAATAGTCCTTTCACTTTGGTCGTCCGTTTTTGGATGGTAAGCTATACTCATCTTAAGTTGGGTTCCTAGGCATTCTTGAAATTGTCACCAAAACCTTGAGTTAAATCGTGGATCTCGATCAGATACTATCGAAACAGGAACTCCATGATGTGATACTATTTCCTTCAAATACAAATGCACTAATTTATCCAATGAAAATCTTTCGTTAATTGGTAGGAAATGTGCAGACTTTGTCAATAGATCAATAATTACCCAAATCGCATCGTGATTCGCCTTAGTCTTTGGTAATCCTACTACAAAATCCATAGCAAGGTGCTCCCTCTTCCATTCAGGAATATCTAATGGTTGTAATAAACCACTTGGCTTCTGATGTTCCGCTTTAATCCTCTGACAAGTATAACACTTACTTATCCATTCTGCAATTTCTCGCTTCATATCTGGCCACCAAAAGTTCTCCTTCAGATCTCGATACATCTTGGTACTCCCAGGGTGAATAGAATATTTTGAACTATGGGCTTTAGTTAAAATCTCATTCTTTAACTCCACATCATTAGGAATCCATATTCTCTTTCCAAATCTTAAAATACCTTGATCATCCTTTTGTGTACAAATTTCTTCTCCGGTCAATGTATTTATTTCGCAATTCATTACTTCTTCTTGACATCTCCGAATCTTCTCCAGCAACTCTGGTTGAAAAGTCATCGTACTCAGAAACTCATCTGCATTCTTTGAATCATAAACTTCTAAACTTAACTTTTCAAATTCTCGAAATAACTCCTTTGGCATAGTCAATGTATTCAACCTCTCCTTTCTACTTAGCACATCAACTACATCATTCGCCTTTCCGGGATGGTAACTTATCGTGCAATCATAATCCTTAATCAACTCCAACCATCTTCTTTGTCTCATATTCAAATCTTTTTGTGTAAAGATATACTTTAAGCTCTTGTGATCGGTGAAAATTTCACATTTCTCTCCGTACAAGTAATGTCTCCATATTTTCAACGCAAACACAATTACAGCTAACTCCAAATCATGTGTCGGATACTTCTGCTCATGCGGCTTAAGTTGTCTCGAAGCGTACGCAATAACATTCCCGTGTTGTATCAAAATGCATCCTAATCCTTTGTGCTAAGCATCACTATAGATAACAAAATTTCCCTTATCATCTGGCAATACTAACACTGGTGTTGAAACTATTCTTTTCTTTAACTCCTGAAAGCTTTCTTCACACTTATCATTCCAAATAAACTTCTCATTCTTTCGGGTCAACTTTGTCAATGGGGTAGCAATCTTTGAGAAATCTTGTACAAATCTCCGATAATAACCATCCAATCCTAGAAAACTTCTCACCTCAGTAGGAGTTCTTGGTCTACTCCAACTCAACACAACTTCAATCATAGCAGTATCTACTCGAATTCCTTCTTTACTAATCACATGACCTAAAAATTTCACTTATTGTAACCAAAACTCAAACTTAGAAAACTTGGCATATAATATTTCCTTTCTCAGGGTTTCCAATGCTAGTCTCAAATGCTCGGCATGCTCTTCAGGGTTTCTCGAGTATATAAGGATGTCATCAATAAATACAATTATGAATTTATCCAAATATCTCTTGAACACTCTATTCATTAAATCCATAAACACAGTTGGTGCATTCGTCAATCCGAAAGCCATCAGCCATCACTAAAAACTCATAATGTCCATATCTCGTGCGAAATGCAGTCTTCGGAATATCTTCTGGCTTGATCTTCAATTGGTGATAACCTGATCTCAAATCGATCTTGGAAAAGTAAGCAGCATCCTTCAGTTGATCAAACAAATCATCAATCCTTGGCAATGGATACTTATTCTTGATAGTCAATTTATTGAGTTCTCTATAATCGATACACAACCTCATACTTCCATCCTTCTTCTTAACAAATAACACTGGCGCTCCCCACGGGAATACACTCGGCCTTATAACTTGTAAGAACCCAAATTTTGGGTAGAATTAAAACTTTTATTTATTTAATGATGTAAGAATGAATAGTGGTTACGGCTACAATGTAATAGTTGATATTTTAAAAGAATGAATGGAATTCGACTTTATTATTTCTATGTCTTGAAGAATGCTAAAGGGTGACAACATAGGTAAGAATAATCTATCTCCTAAGGGAATAAGATATGGCAATTCCAAGCAGAAGAATATTATCATGTCATCCAGATCGATAGCGATTAATCCAGTGGTTCCGTAAAAAGGTTAAGGAATGATCGAAAGAGAATACGGACAATTGTACAACCCTAGATGAATAAGTAAAGAATAAGGATGAATAGTGATTTTGGTGTAATTGAGAATATTATTAGACGACACTATATAGAAGTATTCGGAACGAATTTCCGAGTTCGTATTAGTGATCCAGGGGGAAAATAAGTGTATGTAAACGACATCGGATTCAGAAAAATAGCACTTTTATTTTCTCCGAGATTTCCCTGGACACTGCAAGACTTGAGGATTTATTTAAGGAATTTAAATTCGAGAAGTATTAAGAAAGATGGAGAATGGTATTATAATTGTTAAGAAGGTTTTCGGTAAAACCCTAACTAGAAACCTTTGAGATATTCCTATGAACGATCAAATGAAATTGAGCAATAACCGGACAAAAAGACAAGCAGAGAACCAAGGGGTGTGATGAGCTAGTGGAAGCTGACATAGTCACTTTAAGCAAGATAAGATCAAAGTAACCAAGCTAGTTACAATACCAACTAGCAAGATTAAAAAGCTAACTAGTACTTAGCAACACTTTATCATCTTACCACCAAATCATCAACACTTGTCTCTCCAAACACCTCATCCATTGCATCACCACTTTAATAAAGGAAATTTATACAAGATATTATCACAATAATTCATTTGGATGAGAGCAAACCAAGGCAACCAAGCAAATACTCTTTCTCCCCCATTTCCATCAGTTTGGTTTTCCAGGACAGGGGGATCTTTACGATTTTTTTCGCCCAGTTCTACTCATTTAAAAATCATGAAAAAATTCACGAAGCTTCTACACATCAAGATGAAGTTGTGGATTTAATTTCATAATTTTTCAAGATCGTTTGAGTGGTCAAATAAATTCGACAAAATCACTCTGTTTTTCCCCTTGAAAAACCCACTTCGAATTTTTGAAGTTTTGAGATTTCAAAATCCAACTTCCAACCATTGTTTGATCTCCAAATTTTTATGGTGAGTATTACATTCATAAAAATGATATCCTAAAAATATTAGCTTCAAACTCCCTTGTTTCCATTTTCAAATAAATCATCCAAGATGAGGGTGAATAGTGTTCTTCATGAACTAATCTTGTTTTCTTTGATTTCTTTGGTTGATCTAGCAAGCTTAAACACTCCTAAGGACTATACCAAGATTTTTAAGGCTAGTTCATACTCCCAAGAAGGTATAACAACTTTAAACCCTAGATCTCGTTTTGAGTTTAAGCATGTTCTTGATGGATCATGAGTTTCAAGTGAGTTTTAGTGATATTATGCATGTATGTTACCTTAGAGACATGATTGGGCTTTGTTAAATGTTAAAATGTTTTAGATGAACGGAAAGGCATTGTTTGGACTTAGTTCATGGTTGAATAACATGTATATGTTGTTTGGGGTGGAAACTATGATTATTGGAAAGTTTGGAATTTGGAAATATCTGATTTATAGCCGTCGTAATGCCCGATTTTCGTTAAACCTTGAAAACCGTGCATCACAGTAGCTTTAGCTCACGGCCTAGCTTTATATTCTGCCATGTTAAGGTAGATTATGTTATAAGCTTCGATTTGATATAAAGATCATGTGAAATGGACTTACGGTTTAGGAATTATAGCCGATTTACTAAAAGTGGTTCGAAACCGTAATTGCAAGTTCGTAACTGAAATTGGATTCCTTTAATACTACGAAATCAGTGGCGAATCTTGATAATTAAATATTAGAGGTAAAAAGGAAGGTGTGAGAGAAAACCACATATCGAAGGGATCGTTTTCCGATTTTATAAAAATGTTCGAATCAAGGTTAAACGCGAGCGAACCCCTAAAAGCATACTTGGTTATAAACTTGGTTAAGTACTTAGAAAACGGGCGATAAATCTCGAGGTATACTCTTGGTTCGTAAATGATCGACCTTAAAACTTACATGACTTCAGTATATACCAAGTGTAACTACAGTGACATGTCGTATTAACGAACGAATGTCGGGTCGGATCGATGATAAAAGAAATCCACTAAAAGGGGTATAACGAGATAACTCGAGAACGTGTTTCGATTTAAGTATAACTTAACCTTTAAAGTTTTAAGTGATTAATCCCGAATGTCTTGGCTATTTATAGATCACCAAGCTGACCCGGGACCCGCTACCACTACCCCTTATCGTACTCGACTACCAGGCAAGTTTCAATTCCCTTCTTTTAGGCTGTTGTTGTGATTGAATATATATATATATATATATATATATATATATATATATATATATATATATATATATATATATATATATATATATATATATATATGTTTTCTGTTATACATATGTCATAGCATGCATGCCTACTTTCAAGTTATATCGTTATGATTGTTCCCTGATTGTTTATTGGCTTATAAATTAGATAACTAATGTATCAATTATAAGCCGGTTATTGTAAGACCCTCATAGAAGGGCGTATACATCTTATTCGTCAAATATAGACTGGGAGTCAATATTTCTTGATATATCGAGATCACCTCGGAGGAAAATATTTAAGTAAATATTTTCCATTATTTGGGCGACGAATATTATTTGAATATTCGTTCGAGATTATTTATTTAACGATCCTTACTTCAAATAATTATTTGAACGTAACCATTCGACGAATAATATTTTTCAATATTCATTCAAAGTCGAATAGATTATCGATTATTATTCCGAATATTCTTCTAAAGATTGGACTACTAAATGAAAATTATTTGAATATCCATTTAGAAATTTATTTATCGAATATTATCTCGAATATTCCTTTAAAGCTTGGATTACTAAATGAATATTACTTGATATTCATTTAGAATATTATTCATTAAATGAATATTAATTTTTGAATATTCATTTAAATTCCTTATTAATTAATGAATATTATTTTGAATATTCATTTAAATATTTATTTATTCAATAAATATTCTCTTGATGTTTCTTCAAGGATTATTTGGAGAAATACTCTGATTAATGATATTCTTTCATATTCCTAAATATTCTTTAAATATTTTAATTCAATAAATATTCTCTGAATATTTATTCCATACTTAGGATAACCTCAATAGGGTTTATCTTCTTCGATTATTACGGAAAATATCTCGGAGTCATATTATTATTAATCTTATATCAAGAAAGGTTCTCAGACATAATTCTTCTTTGATTCTACCTCCTTAATAATAAGGGAACCTTACTTGGAAAATGTTATTTATCTTGTCGACTTCCCGGTCATAAATTATTCTCTTCACTCGCACTGCGGTATGTAAAGAGAGTATGTAAAAAATCAGTATGATATGGGTACAGTTGTAAATTATGCAACAGGGTTTATATGAACAGGTTAATAAGTTATGGAAATACGGTATGAAAAGAGAGTATGTAAAAAAAATGATAAGTAAAGCAGTGAACACAGGGATATACGAAATATGCATACGTCACTAATATGAAAACGATCCAACGTCATAAAAGTTAAGGGCATTCAGCCCTTCTACATCCGAACTGAAATAAACAAACTAAAACAACAACAATCCGTCTACTAGCACTAGGAAAACTGGAAAACATCCTAGACTAGTCGTAATCATAACTAACACTAGTGGGCTCTACCGAATGTCCCACTCACCGACCATCTCCACAACAGCAGTCTAATCACGGGAACCTCAGGTCTCGCGAAGCTCATACAACGTCCAGCAAATCACACTCGAAAGTCTATGGGCCTCGACTAGCATATCATGTGTAATAGGGTTCCGGTATAAACGGTGCCTAACAGCATCCTCCAACATCCTGATACGTCCCCTTCAATCAATAGTAGTCAAATCTACTCGAAGCTGCGCCTCCACTTTCATCTTCTCAATAAGTTCCTTCAAATCTGCATTCTGACCTGCTAGACTCTCGCACTTGCGAACCATATCCTCGAAGGTAGGCTCAGGTACTAGCTCGGGAACTGAAAAAGATCCGATAGAGGACTCGCCGTGCTTGGTGACAAATGGGGTCGTAACTGGTACTGGGACTGGAACAGGCACGGTATCGGTAACAGGCTCAGACACAGGTACTGACTCAGTGGTAGGGACAGGAATGTCGGCACGTGCCGGGGGACTCTTAACCTCGATCTCGGATATAACCTCAGTATCAGACTCGACCTCTGCATCAGCATCAGACATAATCTCCGAAGGATCGGACTCCTCAGATAAGCTATCAGAATTAGGATGTAACGGGGCATCATCGTCCAACTCCATCTCCTGTAGTATATATATATATATATATATATATATATATATATATATATATATATATATATATATATATATGAAAAGCCCCCCAAAGCTGATTAATGCCGACCTTATTTAGAGCTTTTAAAAGGTTAAAAGATGATGAAAAGGAATGCCTCAATCTTACTCATCAGATTGATGATCTTGATTCTAAATACAAGAATGCATCTCTTCTAGAAAGGAAGAATCGGTCCACTTCAGAAATTATGAGGGATTTTCATGAGGTTAAGCGTCTTCGCAACCGAAGAGAAAATATTAAAATTCTCTATGCTATTCGGAGAAAATTACTTCTCAAGTACTCTAATCTGACAGGATAAGTGCCTTTACCGACATAGCAGCAATAATTCAAGATCAATTATTTGGGAATTCACTATTGAAGGCAATAATATCTGCTTCTGATAATGGAATTTTAGTGGGCAAAGCATAATCTTTGCTTTATTAAAGTTTGTTGTTTGTTTTGTAAAAGTTGTTTGTATGTATTCATCATTGATTGCGTCGATGGGGCCCAATGAGCACCCGGCATCAATAATGTTTACTTTTCTTAAAAGTTTTTTGTCTGTTGTAATAATTCAGTTCTATAGTGTGTAATAGTGTGTCTCTAACTCTCTATATAAAGAGAGCATTGTATTGATATTCAGTACGCTGCAATAACATTTCATTTTCTTCTCTTCTTACTTGCTCATGTGCTGAGCCTTTTCTTATATTACATTTACTATAAACACTGCTACTACTACTTCCGCTTGTTGTTGGTATCAGAGCCATCTTTGTTTATAGCCCTGGTTAAGGTACACCCTTTTATCTTATTCTTTTAATTTATGTCTGTTATTAGCTAAATTTTTGTTGTGGAAGGTTGGATGTTCTAAGTAACGCAAGTATGTAAAAAAAAAAAAAAAAAAAAAAAAAAAGGCAAAAAATCGGAATATTTTTAGTGTTTTCTTAAAATGTCATCTTTTATCCCGGAAGAAAAATGGGAGTTTTCTGGATGATTTCGTAAAAGAAAATTTTTGCTAAAAATATTTCACATCTTTGATTTCGTGGATGTAATCCGTCTGTCCCTTTGGTTGACAGTTAAACGAGTAAGTCGTTTGCAAAGATGACCAAAAATATTTTAAATTCTCGCACTTTTACTTTTTTGTAATTAATAAACATACTTACGAAACTTAGAAGTCCAATCCACCACAACAGCTTTAGCTTTATCTTTCATCTTTATGAATAATCTGGAGGATGATGAGCATCCTAATGATTTAGTTAAAAATGCTGAATTAGCTGAATATCCAAAAAATTTGGATAAATTGAATAAATGGGTAATACCCTCTGTTCCCTTAGATCATATTTATAATATTGGATTCTTTGATTTTAAATCAAGACAGGTTATAAAAACAATGGAACAAACCATTAGAGTCACTGACTCTAATCAAACCATTAGATTATTAAATAAGAAGGATTTATTTCCTTTCAAAAGTTATAATTTTATTCATATTGGATTAATCCAAATAGCCTTTAAACCTTTAACGTTATTAGGTTTAAACACGAGTATAATGGCCTCTGTTAGAGATGGCCGATGTAGAGATTTTAAACAATCTCTAGCTGCGTTAATAGAAACCAGTTTATGCCATGGACCCGTCTATTTTGACGTAGCTCCAAATTTGACACTATCTTTAACTGATAGTCATTTGTTAGATGCTATGCAACTAACATTACACACCCATGGATATAATTTTAAACCAGGTAGTGAAATTATAGCAATTTGCTATAGAATTTATTACAAAGTATTAAATACTTTGAATCCGAAGGCCAAACAAATATCTTGTCCTGGAACTACAACTGTAGTTCAAACCAACTTATTAACTTCCAATATAGCCACTAATAGAATGATTAAATGGAAAGAAATAGACTTCCCAGAGACTTGGTCTCTTCCTCAAGAACTAGAGCCTGAGCCTCAGGTCAACAAGGAAGTTGATCAAATTATTCAAACAACTGAAGGAGATGTAGAAATTAAATTTACATCTCAAAGAACTATTAGGATGCCTAGGACTAGGTCCGCTAGATATTCCTCTACTAGTGACTATATCACTACCCCGAGCGTTTCAGCTAGAGCTTCGACTTCTCAATTCAGAGAGGAATCTATAGTTCCTGAACATGTAGAAGAAATTAGAATTAGCCAAAATAAAATTCCAGAAGGAATTTATGAACAGAGTAGAGAATCTCCTACTCAATCAGAAATGAGTTTCCATATATAATGATAGATTTATCCCCAGGAAGTAAGATGAGAGAAATTCTTAATAAAGAATTTCAACAAGAAAAACATGCCCAATTTAGGCAATGGTATTTTAAGAAATATTCTTCTGAAGACCTAAAAAGGTTTAAAGATGAATATTATAGTTATTTAGGTAAAACGGAAGATTATATATCTTTTGTTCATTGGTTCATGAAAACATACCTAAGTAAGACTAATAACGAAATTCTAGTCTTACAAAGACCCTGGAAAACCCCTAAGGGAGACACCATTACTTCTCCCTATCCTCCAGAACAAACAATTTGTTTGAGTAATACCACAGAAGCTACGGCTTATACAAGCCTACAAAAACTCGAAACTACTCAAGCTACTGTGAGAGATTTAAATGCGATAATTAGATCGCAAAATTATACTAACACCTTTCTTACTTGTCTAGGTGATCACTTCTTAACCCTAGAAAATGAGATAGTTTCTCTTAGGCAAGTGATAGAAAACGAGTTAATTTCTTTAAAGAAATCTATGGAGAAGCAACCTTCTTCAACTTTTGTTCAAGAATCCTCTAAGAACCATGTTCCTATGATCCAACCTCCAATTCCCATAAAAGGATTTAAATTAGATTCTAGTGGAGAAGAATTTATAAAAATTCTTCAACAAAAATTCAACAATATGAATATATCAGTCTTATCTAAGGATGATGAATCTCAGCAATCTGAGACTTCAGAACCTGCTGAAGATTTAGAGGATATTAATAATTTAGCTACTATGTTTGCTAAACAACAAATTAGTAATCCAGAGATAAATCCTATTTATACTCCCAAATCTTTAGAAAAATTCTATTATCAAAGACCTTCTCCTCAGGATCTTCTATTTGAAGAACCAGATTATATTCAAACCTCATATTCAGGAAAAGAAATCTATGAATGGAATCTTGATGGCTTAAATGAGAAGCAAATATTCGATATGATACACCGAATGATGATGTATTCTACTGTTTGTAAACAGAATGGTAGCACTGATAGTGCTATAGCTTCCTTCATTTCCACAGGATTTGTTGGACAGATCAGGGGATGGTGGGATCACTATTTTACCCTAGAACAAAGATTAGAAATTCTTAATCATAAAAAAATTATTAAAATAGAAAATGGCATTGTTACTACTGGAGAAGAAGATGCCGTTTATACTTTGTGTCTTACAATTCTACAACATTTTGTAGGAACTAATATTCCTGTTGCAGAGAAGCTTTGTACGCTCCTCCAAAATCTTAGATGTCCTTCCTTAACCCATTTTAGGTGGTATAAAGATACATTTTTATCTAGAGTTTATCAATTAGGAGAACCAAATTCGGTTCACTGGAAGTCAAAATTTATAGATGGATTACCCCATCTTTTTGCTGAAAGGGTTAGGCAATCCTTAAGAAATAAAAATGATGGAGTTAATATTAATTATATTTCTTTAACATATGGAGAAATAGTTAGCCATTGTGTTAATGAAGGATTAGCTCTATGTAATGACATAAAGCTAAAAAATCAGTTAAAGCAACAAAAACTGTCAGAAAAACACCAATTAGGTGAATTCTGTGATCAGTTTGCCTTTGATGTAGGAAAAATTCCTAGAAATCAAGATAAGAAAAAGCAAAAGATTGCTTATAAAAGAAACAAGCCTTATAAGAATAATTCTTATAAAGCAAAATATCCTTTTAAACCTTCTTATAAAAAGAGTTATAAGAGGAAATCTTATAATAAATTAGATAAAAAACCTTTTGTCCCCAATAAGGGAAAAAGAAAAGCCAAAAGAATTGATATAACCTGTCATAAATGCGGTAAAGTTGGTCATTATGCTAACCAATGTTGGACTAAAAAAGCCCTCAATAAAATAGAAGATGAGCAATTACGCTCTCAATTAGAAAAGGTCTTGCTTCACAGTTCTGATGAAGAACGAGAATCTTCTGATAACGAAGAATTAGCCCTCATTTATAATAGCTCTAGTGACTCAGATTCACAAAGTCCTGACAACAATAACGATTGTCAGTGTAATGAGCTAAACTATTATAAATCTATAGTAGACATGAATGGATTAAATGTCTTAACTGCTGATCAAGATAGAGTCTTGAAGATAATAGATTCCATTTCTGATTTTGAGCTTAAAAAGCAAATGCTTGAAACTCTTATTAAAAATAATAAAGAAAAAGAAGCTCCTTTAGTCATTGAAGCACCTTACCAATTAAGTGAGGTATTAGATAGATTTCAAAAATCTACCCTTAAAGAGACTCCTGTTTCTCTTAATGATTTAAGAAAGAAGTTAATTTATTAAAATCTGAAATTACTCAGATTAAGCAGAATAATACCTTGTTATCCCAACGAGTTACCTTACTAGAAAGTAAGCCTTTAATAACTAGTGATAGTAAGGATATTTCCTCTTCTAGTAATAATAATGAAACAGAATATTTAAATCTGCTAGAGCAAGTAACCTCTCAACAATGGTATATCAAGATTACTCTTGTAGTAAGTCGAGAATTTATTCTCAAAGATGAAATAGCCCTTGTTGATAGTGGTGCTGATTTAAATTGTATAAAAGAAGGAATAATTCCTACCAAATATTTTGAAAAAACTACCCAATCTATCTCTCATGCAGCTGGAGAAAAACTTCAAGTTAGGTATAAGCTTTCTAACACTTATATCTGTAATAAAGATATTTGTCTTCCTACCTCTTTTATTCTAATAAAGAATATGAATCATAGAATAATATTAGGAAATCCTTTTCTTCATAATATTATGCCTCTTAACAATGTTGATAAAACTGGGATTTCTACCATAATAGAGGGTAAGAAAATAAAATTTGATTTTATTACTGATCCTCAAACTCGTATTATAAACGAGGTCAGAGACCGTCTTCTTAGTAAAGAAAAACAATTATGTTTTCTCAAAGAAGAAATAAAAGTCTTAAGCATTAATGATCAGCTTAATCAACCAGCCACCAAAACCCAAATAAAAATCATTGAAAAGCAGTTCAATGATGAGGTTTGTAATGACCTCCCTAATGCTTTTTGGGATAGGAAAAAACATGTTGTTTCCCTTCCTTACATAGATGGTTTTAATGAAAACCAAATTCCTACTAAGGCTAGACCAGCCCAGATGAATAAAGAATATTTGGAATTATGTAAAAAAGAGATTGATTCTCTTTTAGCAAAAGGCTTAATTAGAAAGTCTAAATCTCCATGGAGTTGCACAGCATTCTATGTTAATAATGTTGCTGAAAAGGAAAGAGGCGTGCCTAGATTAGTCATTAATTATAAACCTCTTAATAAAGTTTTAAAATGGATTAGATATCCGATCCCTAATAAAAAAGATTTGTTAGATAGATTAAGCGATGCTTTAATCTTTTCTAAATTTGATATGAAATCAGGATACTGGCAAATCCAGATTAAAGAATCAGATAGGTATAAAACGGCCTTCACAGTTCCCTTTGGTCATTATGAATGGAATGTCTTACCTTTTGGCCAAAAGAATGCGCCTTCTGAATTTCAGAATATTATGAATGATATTTTTAATCCTTATACCGAATTTATTATTGTTTATATAGATGATGTTTTAGTGTTTTCTAAAACAATAGATCAGCATATTAAACACTTAAAAATATTTAAGAATTTAATAAAGACTAATGGATTAGTTATATCTGCTCCAAAAATGAGATTGTTCCAAACTCAGGTTAGGTTTTTGGGACATATTATTAATCAGGGAAAAATAGTTCCCATAGATAGAAGTATAGAATTTGCATCAAAATTTCCCAATGAAATTCTTGATAAAAAACAATTACAAAGATTTTTGGGTAGTCTTAATTATATTTCAGACTATTATGCTAATTTAGCACAAGATACCGCAATTCTGTATTCTAGGCTCAAAAAGAAACCTGAACCATGGACTGAGAAACATTCTCAGGCTGTTCAAAAAATCAAAGCAAAGGTAAAATGTTTACCTTGCTTATCTTTAGCCCATCCTAAATATTTTAAGATAGTAGAAACAGATGCCTCTAATATAGGGTATGGAGGAATACTAAAACAAGTAATTCCTGAAACTTCAAAAGAAGTCCTTGTTAGGTTCACTTCAGGAAAGTGGAATCCCACACAGTTAAAATATTCAACTGTAAAGAAAGAAATGCTTTCTATTATTAAATGTATTTCTAAATTTCAAGGTGATTTATTAAATCAGAAATTTTTACTGCGAATTGATTGTAGTTCAGCAAAATCAATTATAGAAAAAGATGTTAAAAATCTTGTAGCAAAACAAATTTTTGCAGGATGGCAAGCTCAATTGGCAGCCTTTGAATTTGATATTCAGTTTATAAAAGGAGAAAATAATTCTCTTGCTGATTATTTAACCCGTGAATTTTTACAGGGTGAATGACGACCCCTAATAGGGGAAGAGGCCGCGGTTATGGCCGAGGTCGAGGTTATGGGAATAACAATATGTTATCTCAAGAAAGTGTCCCACTAATAGGTGATTGGACTATATATCATCATAGACAAAGGATGCAGCAATTACCTGCACCTCCTAAAAAAGAAGATATTCCTTCTTCTAGTAAAGCAACAACTTATAAAGATGTTGCTATTACTGAGGCCCAGCAGGATAAAGAATATTTCGAAAATCCTACCACCGAAACTATTCTGTTTCTGGAAGAAGAAGATCTTAAGCTCACTCCAAATGATGGATGGTCTTTAAGAACAAAATACCTTGAATCAAGAGGTTATGCTGGCCTGAATAATCAGGGAAGGCAGAATTTAGAAATTCTGCTGAAAATCACTGAATCAATAACGATTACTCATTATCATCAGAATAATAATCCTGAGAATTTTATAAATTTTAGCAAATGTCATATCCAGAAAATACTTCTTCCAAGAGAATGGGGATTTAATCCCAATGCGGAAAAAGCTATAAAAATAGCAGAGGGGAAGTACATTTACTTCAACTACTGGGATTATGTAGAAGCTTTCACAAAAGCTTTTTACTATCAAAATCCGAAAAACAAGCATTCTTGGTTTTTCAGTATTGATCCAGGGGTGCTTAATAAGCCAGTTCCTAATTGGTTCTACCAATGGTGGGCAAAATTTGGTCCCTCTTTAGAAATTCTTCCTAAAGAAATTAAGGATTTATATATCCCTTGGTGCGACAATAGTCCCCTTATTGCCAGAGTAACTGCTGAAAGAATGATTAAGGGACAATGTCCTTTCATATTTTTTACTAAATTTCAAATACCATGGATTTGGATATGGATAATATCAGTCTCCCAAGACAATCTTGATATTCCTATTTTACAAAGAAATTTCTTTTGTAAATGGTGGACTAATATAGATGCTAAGGATGTACAGGCTAAAATAGCCACCATCAAAGCAACAATTGTTGCTGAAAAAGGCCAAGGTTCTAAAGAAAAATCGTCTCATCAACCTTCAATTGCCAATATGAAAGAATATTTTCTAAAGAAATACCCTACAGATTCAGAGGAGCAAATAATGGTCCGAGTTCTAGATTTTATGAAAGAACAATTCTTTAGCTCTTTTCCGTCTCATCCATCTCAGGAAGAGGATCAATCAATGAAAACTTCTTCATCTCAAGGATCAATGGATTCTAACCCCTATAATTGTCTAGCAGGCGAATCTCAAGCCGAAGATTTGTCTACAGAAGAATCTCAGCCGGCTCAAGCCCGCGAGCCATCCCTAGGAGATTTCTGGGATGCTATGACTCAGACTTTAATTCAAAAGTCCAAAGGAAAAGCCCCCCAAAGCTGATTAATGCCGACCTTATTTAGAGCTTTTAAAAGGTTAAAAGATGAATATTATACCAACAACAAGCGGAAGTAGTAGTAGCAGTGTTTATAGTAAATGTAATATAAGAAAAGGCTCAGCACATGAGCAAGTAAGAAGAGAAGAAAATGAAATGTTATTGCAGCGTACTGAATATCAATACAATGCTCTCTTTATATAGAGAGTTAGAGACACACTATTACACACTATAGAACTGAATTATTACAACAGACAAAAAACTTTTAAGAAAAGTAAACATTATTGATGCCGGGTGCTCATTGGGCCCCATCGACGCAATCAATGATGAATACATACAAACAACTTTTACAAAACAAACAACAAACTTTAATAAAGCAAAGATTATGCTTTGCCCACTAAAATTCCATTATCAGAAGCAGATATTATTGCCTTCAATAGTGAATTCCCAAATAATTGATCTTGAATTATTGCTGCTATGTCGGTAAAGGCACTTATCCTGTCAGATTAGAGTACTTGAGAAGTAATTTTCTCCGAATAGCATAGAGAATTTTAATATTTTCTCTTCGGTTGCGAAGACGCTTAACCTCATGAAAATCCCTCATAATTTCTGAAGTGGACCGATTCTTCCTTTCTAGAAGAGATGCATTCTTGTATTTAGAATCAAGATCATCAATCTGATGAGTAAGATTGAGGCATTCCTTTTCATCATCTTTTAACCTTTTAAAAGCTCTAAATAAGGTCGGCATTAATCAGCTTTGGGGGGCTTTTCCTTTGGACTTTTGAATTAAAGTCTGAGTCATAGCATCCCAGAAATCTCCTAGGGATGGCTCGCGGGCTTGAGCCGGCTGAGATTCTTCTGTAGACAAATCTTCGGCTTGAGATTCGCCTGCTAGACAATTATAGGGGTTAGAATCCATTGATCCTTGAGATGAAGAAGTTTTCATTGATTGATCCTCTTCCTGAGATGGATGAGACGGAAAAGAGCTAAAGAATTGTTCTTTCATAAAATCTAGAACTCGGACCATTATTTGCTCCTCTGAATCTGTAGGGTATTTCTTTAGAAAATATTCTTTCATATTGGCAATTGAAGGTTGATGAGACGATTTTTCTTTAGAACCTTGGCCTTTTTCAGCAACAATTGTTGCTTTGATGGTGGCTATTTTAGCCTGTACATCCTTAGCATCTATATTAGTCCACCATTTACAAAAGAAATTTCTTTGTAAAATAGGAATATCAAGATTGTCTTGGGAGACTGATATTATCCATATCCAAATCCATGGTATTTGAAATTTAGTAAAAAATATGAAAGGACATTGTCCCTTAATCATTCTTTCAGCAGTTACTCTGGCAATAAGGGGACTATTGTCGCACCAAGGGATATATAAATCCTTAATTTCTTTAGGAAGAATTTCTAAAGAGGGACCAAATTTTGCCCACCATTGGTAGAACCAATTAGGAACTGGCTTATTAAGCACCCCTGGATCAATACTGAAAAACCAAGAATGCTTGTTTTTCGGATTTTGATAGTAAAAAGCTTTTGTGAAAGCTTCTACATAATCCCAGTAGTTGAAGTAAATGTACTTCCCCTCTGCTATTTTTATAGCTTTTTCCGCATTGGGATTAAATCCCCATTCTCTTGGAAGAAGTATTTTCTGGATATGACATTTGCTAAAATTTATAAAATTCTCAGGATTATTATTCTGATGATAATGAGTAATCGTTATTGATTCAGTGATTTTCAGCAGAATTTCTAAATTCTGCCTTCCCTGATTATTCAGGCCAGCATAACCTCTTGATTCAAGGTATTTTGTTCTTAAAGACCATCCATCATTTGGAGTGAGCTTAAGATCTTCTTCTTCCAGAAACAGAATAGTTTCGGTGGTAGGATTTTCGAAATATTCTTTATCCTGCTGGGCCTCAGTAATAGCAACATCTTTATAAGTTGTTGCTTTACTAGAAGAAGGAATATCTTCTTTTTTAGGAGGTGCAGGTAATTGCTGCATCCTTTGTCTATGATGATATATAGTCCAATCACCTATTAGTGGGACACTTTCTTGAGATAACATATTGTTATTCCCATAACCTCGACCTCGGCCATAACCGCGGCCTCTTCCCCTATTAGGGGTCGTCATTCACCCTGTAAAAATTCACGGGTTAAATAATCAGCAAGAGAATTATTTTCTCCTTTTATAAACTGAATATCAAATTCAAAGGCTGCCAATTGAGCTTGCCATCCTGCAAAAATTTGTTTTGCTACAAGATTTTTAACATCTTTTTCTATAATTGATTTTGCTGAACTACAATCAATTCGCAGTAAAAATTTCTGATTTAATAAATCACCTTGAAATTTAGAAATACATTTAATAATAGAAAGCATTTCTTTCTTTACAGTTGAATATTTTAACTGTGTGGGATTCCACTTTCCTGAAGTGAACCTAACAAGGACTTCTTTTGAAGTTTCAGGAATTACTTGTTTTAGTATTCCTCCATACCCTATATTAGAGGCATCTGTTTCTACTATCTTAAAATATTTAGGATGGGCTAAAGATAAGCAAGGTAAACATTTTACCTTTGCTTTGATTTTTTGAACAGCCTGAGAATGTTTCTCAGTCCATGGTTCAGGTTTCTTTTTGAGCCTAGAATACAGAATTGCGGTATCTTGTGCTAAATTAGCATAATAGTCTGAAATATAATTAAGACTACCCAAAAATCTTTGTAATTGTTTTTTATCAAGAATTTCATTGGGAAATTTTGATGCAAATTCTATACTTCTATCTATGGGAACTATTTTTCCCTGATTAATAATATGTCCCAAAAACCTAACCTGAGTTTGGAACAATCTCATTTTTGGAGCAGATATAACTAATCCATTAGTCTTTATTAAATTCTTAAATATTTTTAAGTGTTTAATATGCTGATCTATTGTTTTAGAAAACACTAAAACATCATCTATATAAACAATAATAAATTCGGTATAAGGATTAAAAATATCATTCATAATATTCTGAAATTCAGAAGGCGCATTCTTTTGGCCAAAAGGTAAGACATTCCATTCATAATGACCAAAGGGAACTGTGAAGGCCGTTTTATACCTATCTGATTCTTTAATCTGGATTTGCCAGTATCCTGATTTCATATCAAATTTAGAAAAGATTAAAGCATCGCTTAATCTATCTAACAAATCTTTTTTATTAGGGATCGGATATCTAATCCATTTTAAAACTTTATTAAGAGGTTTATAATTAATGACTAATCTAGGCACGCCTCTTTCCTTTTCAGCAGCATTATTAACATAGAATGCTGTGCAACTCCAGGGAGATTTAGACTTTCTAATTAAGCCTTTTGCTAAAAGAGAATCAATCTCTTTTTTACATAATTCCAAATATTCTTTATTCATCTGGGCTGGTCTAGCCTTAGTAGGAATTTGGTTTTCATTAAAACCATCTATGTAAGGAAGGGAAACAACATGTTTTTTCCTATCCCAAAAAGCATTAGGGAGGTCATTACAAACCTCATCATTGAACTGCTTTTCAATGATTTTTATTTGGGTTTTGGTGGCTGGTTGATTAAGCTGATCATTAATGCTTAAGACTTTTATTTCTTCTTTGAGAAAACATAATTGTTTTTCTTTACTAAGAAGACGGTCTCTGACCTCGTTTATAATACGAGTTTGAGGATCAGTAATAAAATCAAATTTTATTTTCTTACCCTCTATTATGGTAGAAATCCCAGTTTTATCAACATTGTTAAGAGGCATAATATTATGAAGAAAAGGATTTCCTAATATTATTCTATGATTCATATTCTTTATTAGAATAAAAGAGGTAGGAAGACAAATATCTTTATTACAGATATAAGTGTTAGAAAGCTTATACCTAACTTGAAGTTTTTCTCCAGCTGCATGAGAGATAGATTGGGTAGTTTTTTCAAAATATTTGGTAGGAATTATTCCTTCTTTTATACAATTTAAATCAGCACCACTATCAACAAGGGCTATTTCATCTTTGAGAATAAATTCTCGACTTACTACAAGAGTAATCTTGATATACCATTGTTGAGAGGTTACTTGCTCTAGCAGATTTAAATATTCTGTTTCATTATTATTACTAGAAGAGGAAATATCCTTACTATCACTAGTTATTAAAGGCTTACTTTCTAGTAAGGTAACTCGTTGGGATAACAAGGTATTATTCTGCTTAATCTGAGTAATTTCAGATTTTAATAAATTAACTTCATTTCTTAAATCATTAAGAGAAACAGGAGTCTCTTTAAGGGTAGATTTTTGAAATCTATCTAATACCTCACTTAATTGGTAAGGTGCTTCAATGACTAAAGGAGCTTCTTTTTCTTTATTATTTTTAATAAGAGTTTCAAGCATTTGCTTTTTAAGCTCAAAATCAGAAATGGAATCTATTATCTTCAAGACTCTATCTTGATCAGCAGTTAAGACATTTAATCCATTCATGTCTACTATAGATTTATAATAGTTTAGCTCATTACACTGACAATCGTTATTGTTGTCAGGACTTTGTGAATCTGAGTCACTAGAGCTATTATAAATGAGGGCTAATTCTTCGTTATCAGAAGATTCTCGTTCTTCATCAGAACTGTGAAGCAAGACCTTTTCTAATTGAGAGCGTAATTGCTCATCTTCTATTTTATTGAGGGCCTTTTTAGTCCAACATTGGTTAGCATAATGACCAACTTTACCGCATTTATGACAGGTTATATCAATTCTTTTGGCTTTTCTTTTTCCCTTATTGGGGACAAAAGGTTTTTTATCTAATTTATTATAAGATTTCCTCTTATAACTCTTTTTATAAGAAGGTTTAAAAGGATATTTTGCTTTATAAGAATTATTCTTATAAGGCTTGTTTCTTTTATAAGCAATCTTTTGCTTTTTCTTATCTTGATTTCTAGGAATTTTTCCTACATCAAAGGCAAACTGATCACAGAATTCACCTAATTGGTGTTTTTCTGACAGTTTTTGTTGCTTTAACTGATTTTTTAGCTTTATGTCATTACATAGAGCTAATCCTTCATTAACACAATGGCTAACTATTTCTCCATATGTTAAAGAAATATAATTAATATTAACTCCATCATTTTTATTTCTTAAGGATTGCCTAACCCTTTCAGCAAAAAGATGGGGTAATCCATCTATAAATTTTGACTTCCAGTGAACCGAATTTGGTTCTCCTAATTGATAAACTCTAGATAAAAATGTATCTTTATACCACCTAAAATGGGTTAAGGAAGGACATCTAAGATTTTGGAGGAGCGTACAAAGCTTCTCTGCAACAGGAATATTAGTTCCTACAAAATGTTGTAGAATTGTAAGACACAAAGTATAAACGGCATCTTCTTCTCCAGTAGTAACAATGCCATTTTCTATTTTAATAATTTTTTTATGATTAAGAATTTCTAATCTTTGTTCTAGGGTAAAATAGTGATCCCACCATCCCCTGATCTGTCCAACAAATCCTGTGGAAATGAAGGAAGCTATAGCACTATCAGTGCTACCATTCTGTTTACAAACAGTAGAATACATCATCATTCGGTGTATCATATCGAATATTTGCTTCTCATTTAAGCCATCAAGATTCCATTCATAGATTTCTTTTCCTGAATATGAGGTTTGAATATAATCTGGTTCTTCAAATAGAAGATCCTGAGGAGAAGGTCTTTGATAATAGAATTTTTCTAAAGATTTGGGAGTATAAATAGGATTTATCTCTGGATTACTAATTTGTTGTTTAGCAAACATAGTAGCTAAATTATTAATATCCTCTAAATCTTCAGCAGGTTCTGAAGTCTCAGATTGCTGAGATTCATCATCCTTAGATAAGACTGATATATTCATATTGTTGAATTTTTGTTGAAGAATTTTTATAAATTCTTCTCCACTAGAATCTAATTTAAATCCTTTTATGGGAATTGGAGGTTGGATCATAGGAACATGGTTCTTAGAGGATTCTTGAACAAAAGTTGAAGAAGGTTGCTTCTCCATAGATTTCTTTAAAGAAATTAACTCGTTTTCTATCACTTGCCTAAGAGAAACTATCTCATTTTCTAGGGTTAAGAAGTGATCACCTAGACAAGTAAGAAAGGTGTTAGTATAATTTTGCGATCTAATTATCGCATTTAAATCTCTCACAGTAGCTTGAGTAGTTTCGAGTTTTTGTAGGCTTGTATAAGCCGTAGCTTCTGTGGTATTACTCAAACAAATTGTTTGTTCTGGAGGATAGGGAGAAGTAATGGTGTCTCCCTTAGGGGTTTTCCAGGGTCTTTGTAAGACTAGAATTTCGTTATTAGTCTTACTTAGGTATGTTTTCATGAACCAATGAACAAAAGATATATAATCTTCCGTTTTACCTAAATAACTATAATATTCATCTTTAAACCTTTTTAGGTCTTCAGAAGAATATTTCTTAAAATACCATTGCCTAAATTGGGCATGTTTTTCTTGTTGAAATTCTTTATTAAGAATTTCTCTCATCTTACTTCCTGGGGATAAATCTATCATTATATATGGAAACTCATTTCTGATTGAGTAGGAGATTCTCTACTCTGTTCATAAATTCCTTCTGGAATTTTATTTTGGCTAATTCTAATTTCTTCTACATGTTCAGGAACTATAGATTCCTCTCTGAATTGAGAAGTCGAAGCTCTAGCTGAAACGCTCGGGGTAGTGATATAGTCACTAGTAGAGGAATATCTAGCGGACCTAGTCCTAGGCATCCTAATAGTTCTTTGAGATGTAAATTTAATTTCTACATCTCCTTCAGTTGTTTGAATAATTTGATCAACTTCCTTGTTGACCTGAGGCTCAGGCTCTAGTTCTTGAGGAAGAGACCAAGTCTCTGGGAAGTCTATTTCTTTCCATTTAATCATTCTATTAGTGGCTATATTGGAAGTTAATAAGTTGGTTTGAACTACAGTTGTAGTTCCAGGACAAGATATTTGTTTGGCCTTCGGATTCAAAGTATTTAATACTTTGTAATAAATTCTATAGCAAATTGCTATAATTTCACTACCTGGTTTAAAATTATATCCATGGGTGTGTAATGTTAGTTGCATAGCATCTAACAAATGACTATCAGTTAAAGATAGTGTCAAATTTGGAGCTACGTCAAAATAGACGGGTCCATGGCATAAACTGGTTTCTATTAACGCAGCTAGAGATTGTTTAAAATCTCTACATCGGCCATCTCTAACAGAGGCCATTATACTCGTGTTTAAACCTAATAACGTTAAAGGTTTAAAGGCTATTTGGATTAATCCAATATGAATAAAATTATAACTTTTGAAAGGAAATAAATCCTTCTTATTTAATAATCTAATGGTTTGATTAGAGTCAGTGACTCTAATGGTTTGTTCCATTGTTTTTATAACCTGTCTTGATTTAAAATCAAAGAATCCAATATTATAAATATGATCTAAGGGAACAGAGGGTATTACCCATTTATTCAATTTATCCAAATTTTTTGGATATTCAGCTAATTCAACATTTTTAACTAAATCATTAGGATGCTCATCATCCTCCAGATTATTCATAAAGATGAAAGATAAAGCTAAAGCTGTTGTGGTGGATTGGACTTCTAAGTTTCGTAAGTATGTTTATTAATTACAAAAAAGTAAAAGTGCGAGAATTTAAAATATTTTTGGTCATCTTTGCAAACGACTTACTCGTTTAACTGTCAACCAAGTATGTAAAAAAAAAAAAAAAAAAAAAGGCAAAAAATCGTAATATTTTTAGTGTTTTCTTAAAATGTCATCTTTTATCCCGGAAGAAAAATGGGAGTTTTCTGGATGATTTCGTAAAAGAAAATTTTTGCTAAAAATATTTCACATCTTTTATTTCGTGGATGTAATCCGTCTGTCCCTTTGGTTGACAGTTAAACGAGTAAGTCGTTTGCAAAGATGACCAAAAATATTTTAAATTCTCGCACTTTTACTTTTTTGTAATTAATAAACATACTTACGAAACTTAGAAGTCCAATCCACCACAACAGCTTTAGCTTTATCTTTCATCTTTATGAATAATCTGGAGGATGATGAGCATCCTAATGATTTAGTTAAAAATGCTGAATTAGCTGAATATCCAAAAAATTTGGATAAATTGAATAAATGGGTAATACCCTCTGTTCCCTTAGATCATATTTATAATATTGGATTCTTTGATTTTAAATCAAGACAGGTTATAAAAACAAGGGAACAAACCATTAGAGTCACTGACTCTAATCAAACCATTAGATTATTAAATAAGAAGGATTTATTTCCTTTCAAAAGTTATAATTTTATTCATATTGGATTAATCCAAATAGCCTTTAAACCTTTAACGTTATTAGGTTTAAACACGAGTATAATGGCCTCTGTTAGAGATGGCCGATGTAGAGATTTTAAACAATCTCTAGCTGCGTTAATAGAAACAAGTTTATGCCATGGACCCGTCTATTTTGACGTAGCTCCAAATTTGACACTATCTTTAACTGATAGTCATTTGTTAGATGCTATGCAACTAACATTACACACCCATGGATATAATTTTAAACCAGGTAGTGAAATTATAGCAATTTGCTATAGAATTTATTACAAAGTATTAAATACTTTGAATCCGAAGGCCAAACAAATATCTTGTCCTGGAACTACAACTGTAGTTCAAACCAACTTATTAACTTCCAATATAGCCACTAATAGAATGATTAAATGGAAAGAAATAGACTTCCCAGAGACTTGGTCTCTTCCTCAAGAACTAGAGCCTGAGCCTCAGGTCAACAAGGAAGTTGATCAAATTATTCAAACAACTGAAGGAGATGTAGAAATTAAATTTACATCTCAAAGAACTATTAGGATGCCTAGGACTAGGTCCGCTAGATATTCCTCTACTAGTGACTATATCACTACCCCGAGCGTTTCAGCTAGAGCTTCGACTTCTCAATTCAGAGAGGAATCTATAGTTCCTGAACATGTAGAAGAAATTAGAATTAGCCAAAATAAAATTCCAGAAGGAATTTATGAACAGAGTAGAGAATCTCCTACTCAATCAGAAATGAGTTTCCATATATAATGATAGATTTATCCCCAGGAAGTAAGATGAGAGAAATTCTTAATAAAGAATTTCAACAAGAAAAACATGCCCAATTTAGGCAATGGTATTTTAAGAAATATTCTTCTGAAGACCTAAAAAGGTTTAAAGATGAATATTATAGTTATTTAGGTAAAACGGAAGATTATATATCTTTTGTTCATTGGTTCATGAAAACATACCTAAGTAAGACTAATAACGAAATTCTAGTCTTACAAAGACCCTGGAAAACCCCTAAGGGAGACACCATTACTTCTCCCTATCCTCCAGAACAAACAATTTGTTTGAGTAATACCACAGAAGCTACGGCTTATACAAGCCTACAAAAACTCGAAACTACTCAAGCTACTGTGAGAGATTTAAATGCGATAATTAGATCGCAAAATTATACTAACACCTTTCTTACTTGTCTAGGTGATCACTTCTTAACCCTAGAAAATGAGATAGTTTCTCTTAGGCAAGTGATAGAAAACGAGTTAATTTCTTTAAAGAAATCTATGGAGAAGCAACCTTCTTCAACTTTTGTTCAAGAATCCTCTAAGAACCATGTTCCTATGATCCAACCTCCAATTCCCATAAAAGGATTTAAATTAGATTCTAGTGGAGAAGAATTTATAAAAATTCTTCAACAAAAATTCAACAATATGAATATATCAGTCTTATCTAAGGATGATGAATCTCAGCAATCTGAGACTTCAGAACCTGCTGAAGATTTAGAGGATATTAATAATTTAGCTACTATGTTTGCTAAACAACAAATTAGTAATCCAGAGATAAATCCTATTTATACTCCCAAATCTTTAGAAAAATTCTATTATCAAAGACCTTCTCCTCAGGATCTTCTATTTGAAGAACCAGATTATATTCAAACCTCATATTCAGGAAAAGAAATCTATGAATGGAATCTTGATGGCTTAAATGAGAAGCAAATATTCGATATGATACACCGAATGATGATGTATTCTACTGTTTGTAAACAGAATGGTAGCACTGATAGTGCTATAGCTTCCTTCATTTCCACAGGATTTGTTGGACAGATCAGGGGATGGTGGGATCACTATTTTACCCTAGAACAAAGATTAGAAATTCTTAATCATAAAAAAATTATTAAAATAGAAAATGGCATTGTTACTACTGGAGAAGAAGATGCCGTTTATACTTTGTGTCTTACAATTCTACAACATTTTGTAGGAACTAATATTCCTGTTGCAGAGAAGCTTTGTACGCTCCTCCAAAATCTTAGATGTCCTTCCTTAACCCATTTTAGGTGGTATAAAGATACATTTTTATCTAGAGTTTATCAATTAGGAGAACCAAATTCGGTTCACTGGAAGTCAAAATTTATAGATGGATTACCCCATCTTTTTGCTGAAAGGGTTAGGCAATCCTTAAGAAATAAAAATGATGGAGTTAATATTAATTATATTTCTTTAACATATGGAGAAATAGTTAGCCATTGTGTTAATGAAGGATTAGCTCTATGTAATGACATAAAGCTAAAAAATCAGTTAAAGCAACAAAAACTGTCAGAAAAACACCAATTAGGTGAATTCTGTGAACAGTTTGCCTTTGATGTAGGAAAAATTCCTAGAAATCAAGATAAGAAAAAGCAAAAGATTGCTTATAAAAGAAACAAGCCTTATAAGAATAATTCTTATAAAGCAAAATATCCTTTTAAACCTTCTTATAAAAAGAGTTATAAGAGGAAATCTTATAATAAATTAGATAAAAAACCTTTTGTCCCCAATAAGGGAAAAAGAAAAGCCAAAAGAATTGATATAACCTGTCATAAATGCGGTAAAGTTGGTCATTATGCTAACCAATGTTGGACTAAAAAGGCCCTCAATAAAATAGAAGATGAGCAATTACGCTCTCAATTAGAAAAGGTCTTGCTTCACAGTTCTGATGAAGAACGAGAATCTTCTGATAACGAAGAATTAGCCCTCATTTATAATAGCTCTAGTGACTCAGATTCACAAAGTCCTGACAACAATAACGATTGTCAGTGTAATGAGCTAAACTATTATAAATCTATAGTAGACATGAATGGATTAAATGTCTTAACTGCTGATCAAGATAGAGTCTTGAAGATAATAGATTCCATTTCTGATTTTGAGCTTAAAAAGCAAATGCTTGAAACTCTTATTAAAAATAATAAAGAAAAAGAAGCTCCTTTAGTCATTGAAGCACCTTACCAATTAAGTGAGGTATTAGATAGATTTCAAAAATCTACCCTTAAAGAGACTCCTGTTTCTCTTAATGATTTAAGAAAAGAAGTTAATTTATTAAAATCTGAAATTACTCAGATTAAGCAGAATAATACCTTGTTATCCCAACGAGTTACCTTACTAGAAAGTATGCCTTTAATAACTAGTGATAGTAAGGATATTTCCTCTTCTAGTAATAATAATGAAACAGAATATTTAAATCTGCTAGAGCAAGTAACCTCTCAACAATGGTATATCAAGATTACTCTTGTAGTAAGTCGAGAATTTATTCTCAAAGATGAAATAGCCCTTGTTGATAGTGGTGCTGATTTAAATTGTATAAAAGAAGGAATAATTCCTACCAAATATTTTGAAAAAACTACCCAATCTATCTCTCATGCAGCTGGAGAAAAACTTCAAGTTAGGTATAAGCTTTCTAACACTTATATCTGTAATAAAGATATTTGTCTTCCTACCTCTTTTATTCTAATAAAGAATATGAATCATAGAATAATATTAGGAAATCCTTTTCTTCATAATATTATGCCTCTTAACAATGTTGATAAAACTGGGATTTCTACCATAATAGAGGGTAAGAAAATAAAATTTGATTTTATTACTGATCCTCAAACTCGTATTATAAACGAGGTCAGAGACCGTCTTCTTAGTAAAGAAAAACAATTATGTTTTCTCAAAGAAGAAATAAAAGTCTTAAGCATTAATGATCAGCTTAATCAACCAGCCACCAAAACCCAAATAAAAATCATTGAAAAGCAGTTCAATGATGAGGTTTGTAATGACCTCCATAATGCTTTTTGGGATAGGAAAAAACATGTTGTTTCCCTTCCTTACATAGATGGTTTTAATGAAAACCAAATTCCTACTAAGGCTAGACCAGCCCAGATGAATAAAGAATATTTGGAATTATGTAAAAAAGAGATTGATTCTCTTTTAGCAAAAGGCTTAATTAGAAAGTCTAAATCTCCCTGGAGTTGCACAGCATTCTATGTTAATAATGCTGCTGAAAAGGAAAGAGGCGTGCCTAGATTAGTCATTAATTATAAACCTCTTAATAAAGTTTTAAAATGGATTAGATATCCGATCCCTAATAAAAAAGATTTGTTAGATAGATTAAGCGATGCTTTAATCTTTTCTAAATTTGATATGAAATCAGGATACTGGCAAATCCAGATTAAAGAATCAGATAGGTATAAAACGGCCTTCACAGTTCCCTTTGGTCATTATGAATGGAATGTCTTACCTTTTGGCCAAAAGAATGCGCCTTCTGAATTTCAGAATATTATGAATGATATTTTTAATCCTTATACCGAATTTATTATTGTTTATATAGATGATGTTTTAGTGTTTTCTAAAACAATAGATCAGCATATTAAACACTTAAAAATATTTAAGAATTTAATAAAGACTAATGGATTAGTTATATCTGCTCCAAAAATGAGATTGTTCCAAACTCAGGTTAGGTTTTTGGGACATATTATTAATCAGGGAAAAATAGTTCCCATAGATAGAAGTATAGAATTTGCATCAAAATTTCCCAATGAAATTCTTGATAAAAAACAATTACAAAGATTTTTGGGTAGTCTTAATTATATTTCAGACTATTATGCTAATTTAGCACAAGATACCGCAATTCTGTATTCTAGGCTCAAAAAGAAACCTGAACCATGGACTGAGAAACATTCTCAGGCTGTTCAAAAAATCAAAGCAAAGGTAAAATGTTTACCTTGCTTATCTTTAGCCCATCCTAAATATTTTAAGATAGTAGAAACAGATGCCTCTAATATAGGGTATGGAGGAATACTAAAACAAGTAATTCCTGAAACTTCAAAAGAAGTCCTTGTTAGGTTCACTTCAGGAAAGTGGAATCCCACACAGTTAAAATATTCAACTGTAAAGAAAGAAATGCTTTCTATTATTAAATGTATTTCTAAATTTCAAGGTGATTTATTAAATCAGAAATTTTTACTGCGAATTGATTGTAGTTCAGCAAAATCAATTATAGAAAAAGATGTTAAAAATCTTGTAGCAAAACAAATTTTTGCAGGATGGCAAGCTCAATTGGCAGCCTTTGAATTTGATATTCAGTTTATAAAAGGAGAAAATAATTCTCTTGCTGATTATTTAACCCGTGAATTTTTACAGGGTGAATGACGACCCCTAATAGGGGAAGAGGCCGCGAATAACAATATGTTATCTCAAGAAAGTGTCCCACTAATAGGTGATTGGACTATATATCATCATAGACAAAGGATGCAGCAATTACCTGCACCTCCTAAAAAAGAAGATATTCCTTCTTCTAGTAAAGCAACAACTTATAAAGATGTTGCTATTACTGAGGCCCAGCAGGATAAAGAATATTTCGAAAATCCTACCACCGAAACTATTCTGTTTCTGGAAGAAGAAGATCTTAAGCTCACTCCAAATGATGGATGGTCTTTAAGAACAAAATACCTTGAATCAAGAGGTTATGCTGGCCTGAATAATCAGGGAAGGCAGAATTTAGAAATTCTGCTGAAAATCACTGAATCAATAACGATTACTCATTATCATCAGAATAATAATCCTGAGAATTTTATAAATTTTAGCAAATGTCATATCCAGAAAATACTTCTTCCAAGAGAATGGGGATTTAATCCCAATGCGGAAAAAGCTATAAAAATAGCAGAGGGGAAGTACATTTACTTCAACTACTGGGATTATGTAGAAGCTTTCACAAAAGCTTTTTACTATCAAAATCCGAAAAACAAGCATTCTTGGTTTTTCAGTATTGATCCAGGGGTGCTTAATAAGCCAGTTCCTAATTGGTTCTACCAATGGTGGGCAAAATTTGGTCCCTCTTTAGAAATTCTTCCTAAAGAAATTAAGGATTTATATATCCCTTGGTGCGACAATAGTCCCCTTATTGCCAGAGTAACTGCTGAAAGAATGATTAAGGGACAATGTCCTTTCATATTTTTTACTAAATTTCAAATACCATGGATTTGGAGATGGATAATATCAGTCTCCCAAGACAATCTTGATATTCCTATTTTACAAAGAAATTTCTTTTGTAAATGGTGGACTAATATAGATGCTAAGGATGTACAGGCTAAAATAGCCACCATCAAAGCAACAATTGTTGCTGAAAAAGGCCAAGGTTCTAAAGAAAAATCGTCTCATCAACCTTCAATTGCCAATATGAAAGAATATTTTCTAAAGAAATACCCTACAGATTCAGAGGAGCAAATAATGGTCCGAGTTCTAGATTTTATGAAAGAACAATTCTTTAGCTCTTTTCCGTCTCATCCATCTCAGGAAGAGGATCAATCAATGAAAACTTCTTCATCTCAAGGATCAATGGATTCTAACCCCTATAATTGTCTAGCAGGCGAATCTCAAGCCGAAGATTTGTCTACAGAAGAATCTCAGCCGGCTCAAGCCCGCGAGCCATCCCTAGGAGATTTCTGGGATGCTATGACTCAGACTTTAATTCAAAAGTCCAAAGGAAAAGCCCCCCAAAGCTGATTAATGCCGACCTTATTTAGAGCTTTTAAAAGGTTAAAAGATGATGAAAAGGAATGCCTCAATCTTACTCATCAGATTGATGATCTTGATTCTAAATACAAGAATGCATCTCTTCTAGAAAGGAAGAATCGGTCCACTTCAGAAATTATGAGGGATTTTCATGAGGTTAAGCGTCTTCGCAACCGAAGAGAAAATATTAAAATTCTCTATGCTATTCGGAGAAAATTACTTCTCAAGTACTCTAATCTGACAGGATAAGTGCCTTTACCGACATAGCAGCAATAATTCAAGATCAATTATTTGGGAATTCACTATTGAAGGCAATAATATCTGCTTCTGATAATGGAATTTTAGTGGGCAAAGCATAATCTTTGCTTTATTAAAGTTTGTTGTTTGTTTTGTAAAAGTTGTTTGTATGTATTCATCATTGATTGCGTCGATGGGGCCCAATGAGCACCCGGCATCAATAATGTTTACTTTTCTTAAAAGTTTTTTGTCTGTTGTAATAATTCAGTTCTATAGTGTGTAATAGTGTGTCTCTAACTCTCTATATAAAGAGAGCATTGTATTGATATTCAGTACGCTGCAATAACATTTCATTTTCTTCTCTTCTTACTTGCTCATGTGCTGAGCCTTTTCTTATATTACATTTACTATAAACACTGCTACTACTACTTCCGCTTGTTGTTGGTATAATATTCATCTTTTAACCTTTTAAAAGCTCTAAATAAGGTCGGCATTAATCAGCTTTGGGGGGCTTTTCCTTTGGACTTTTGAATTAAAGTCTGAGTCATAGCATCCCAGAAATCTCCTAGGGATGGCTCGCGGGCTTGAGCCGGCTGAGATTCTTCTGTAGACAAATCTTCGGCTTGAGATTCGCCTGCTAGACAATTATAGGGGTTAGAATCCATTGATCCTTGAGATGAAGAAGTTTTCATTGATTGATCCTCTTCCTGAGATGGATGAGACGGAAAAGAGCTAAAGAATTGTTCTTTCATAAAATCTAGAACTCGGACCATTATTTGCTCCTCTGAATCTGTAGGGTATTTCTTTAGAAAATATTCTTTCATATTGGCAATTGAAGGTTGATGAGACGATTTTTCTTTAGAACCTTGGCCTTTTTCAGCAACAATTGTTGCTTTGATGGTGGCTATTTTAGCCTGTACATCCTTAGCATCTATATTAGTCCACCATTTACAAAAGAAATTTCTTTGTAAAATAGGAATATCAAGATTGTCTTGGGAGACTGATATTATCCATCTCCAAATCCATGGTATTTGAAATTTAGTAAAAAATATGAAAGGACATTGTCCCTTAATCATTCTTTCAGCAGTTACTCTGGCAATAAGGGGACTATTGTTGCACCAAGGGATATATAAATCCTTAATTTCTTTAGGAAGAATTTCTAAAGAGGGACCAAATTTTGCCCACCATTGGTAGAACCAATTAGGAACTGGCTTATTAAGCACCCCTGGATCAATACTGAAAAACCAAGAATGCTTGTTTTTCGGATTTTGATAGTAAAAAGCTTTTGTGAAAGCTTCTACATAATCCCAGTAGTTGAAGTAAATGTACTTCCCCTCTGCTATTTTTATAGCTTTTTCCGCATTGGGATTAAATCCCCATTCTCTTGGAAGAAGTATTTTCTGGATATGACATTTGCTAAAATTTATAAAATTCTCAGGATTATTATTCTGATGATAATGAGTAATCGTTATTGATTCAGTGATTTTCAGCAGAATTTCTAAATTCTGCCTTCCCTGATTATTCAGGCCAGCATAACCTCTTGATTCAAGGTATTTTGTTCTTAAAGACCATCCATCATTTGGAGTGAGCTTAAGATCTTCTTCTTCCAGAAACAGAATAGTTTCGGTCGTAGGATTTTCGAAATATTCTTTATCCTGCTGGGCCTCAGTAATAGCAACATCTTTATAAGTTGTTGCTTTACTAGAAGAAGGAATATCTTCTTTTTTAGGAGGTGCAGGTAATTGCTGCATCCTTTGTCTATGATGATATATAGTCCAATCACCTATTAGTGGGACACTTTCTTGAGATAACATATTGTTATTCCCATAACCTCGACCTCGGCCATAACCGCGGCCTCTTCCCCTATTAGGGGTCGTCATTCACCCTGTAAAAATTCACGGGTTAAATAATCAGCAAGAGAATTATTTTCTCCTTTTATAAACTGAATATCAAATTCAAAGGCTGCCAATTGAGCTTGCCATCCTGCAAAAATTTGTTTTGCTACAAGATTTTTAACATCTTTTTCTATAATTGATTTTGCTGAACTACAATCAATTCGCAGTAAAAATTTCTGATTTAATAAATCACCTTGAAATTTAGAAATACATTTAATAATAGAAAGCATTTCTTTCTTTACAGTTGAATATTTTAACTGTGTGGGATTCCACTTTCCTGAAGTGAACCTAACAAGGACTTCTTTTGAAGTTTCAGGAATTACTTGTTTTAGTATTCCTCCATACCCTATATTAGAGGCATCTGTTTCTACTATCTTAAAATATTTAGGATGGGCTAAAGATAAGCAAGGTAAACATTTTACATTTGCTTTGATTTTTTGAACAGCCTGAGAATGTTTCTCAGTCCATGGTTCAGGTTTCTTTTTGAGCCTAGAATACAGAATTGCGGTATCTTGTGCTAAATTAGCATAATAGTCTGAAATATAATTAAGACTACCCAAAAATCTTTGTAATTGTTTTTTATCAAGAATTTCATTGGGAAATTTTGATGCAAATTCTATACTTCTATCTATGGGAACTATTTTTCCCTGATTAATAATATGTCCCAAAAACCTAACCTGAGTTTGGAACAATCTCATTTTTGGAGCAGATATAACTAATCCATTAGTCTTTATTAAATTCTTAAATATTTTTAAGTGTTTAATATGCTGATCTATTGTTTTAGAAAACACTAAAACATCATCTATATAAACAATAATAAATTCGGTATAAGGATTAAAAATATCATTCATAATATTCTGAAATTCAGAAGGCGCATTCTTTTGGCCAAAAGGTAAGACATTCCATTCATAATGACCAAAGGGAACTGTGAAGGCCGTTTTATACCTATCTGATTCTTTAATCTGGATTTGCCAGTATCCTGATTTCATATCAAATTTAGAAAAGATTAAAGCATCGCTTAATCTATCTAACAAATCTTTTTTATTAGGGATCGGATATCTAATCCATTTTAAAACTTTATTAAGAGGTTTATAATTAATGACTAATCTAGGCACGCCTCTTTCCTTTTCAGCAGCATTATTAACATAGAATGCTGTGCAACTCCAGGGAGATTTAGACTTTCTAATTAAGCCTTTTGCTAAAAGAGAATCAATCTCTTTTTTACATAATTCCAAATATTCTTTATTCATCTGGGCTGGTCTAGCCTTAGTAGGAATTTGGTTTTCATTAAAACCATCTATGTAAGGAAGGGAAACAACATGTTTTTTCCTATCCCAAAAAGCATTAGGGAGGTCATTACAAACCTCATCATTGAACTGCTTTTCAATGATTTTTATTTGGGTTTTGGTGGCTAGTTGATTAAGCTGATCATTAATGCTTAAGACTTTTATTTCTTCTTTGAGAAAACATAATTGTTTTTCTTTACTAAGAAGACGGTCTCTGACCTCGTTTATAATACGAGTTTGAGGATCAGTAATAAAATCAAATTTTATTTTCTTACCCTCTATTATGGTAGAAATCCCAGTTTTATCAACATTGTTAAGAGGCATAATATTATGAAGAAAATGATTTCCTAATATTATTCTATGATTCATATTCTTTATTAGAATAAAAGAGGTAGGAAGACAAATATCTTTATTACAGATATAAGTGTTAGAAAGCTTATACCTAACTTGAAGTTTTTCTCCAGCTGCATGAGAGATAGATTGGGTAGTTTTTTCAAAATATTTGGTAGGAATTATTCCTTCTTTTATACAATTTAAATCAGCACCACTATCAACAAGGGCTATTTCATCTTTGAGAATAAATTCTCGACTTACTACAAGAGTAATCTTGATATACCATTGTTGAGAGGTTACTTGCTCTAGCAGATTTAAATATTCTGTTTCATTATTATTACTAGAAGAGGAAATATCCTTACTATCACTAGTTATTAAAGGCTTACTTTCTAGTAAGGTAACTCGTTGGGATAACAAGGTATTATTCTGCTTAATCTGAGTAATTTCAGATTTTAATAAATTAACTTCTTTTCTTAAATCATTAAGAGAAACAGGAGTCTCTTTAAGGGTAGATTTTTGAAATCTATCTAATACCTCACTTAATTGGTAAGGTGCTTCAATGACTAAAGGAGCTTCTTTTTCTTTATTATTTTTAATAAGAGTTTCAAGCATTTGCTTTTTAAGCTCAAAATCAGAAATGGAATCTATTATCTTCAAGACTCTATCTTGATCAGCAGTTAAGACATTTAATCCATTCATGTCTACTATAGATTTATAATAGTTTAGCTCATTACACTGACAATCGTTATTGTTGTCAGGACTTTGTGAATCTGAGTCACTAGAGCTATTATAAATGAGGGCTAATTCTTCGTTATCAGAAGATTCTCGTTCTTCATCAGAACTGTGAAGCAAGACCTTTTCTAATTGAGAGCGTAATTGCTCATCTTCTATTTTATTGAGGGCCTTTTTAGTCCAACATTGGTTAGCATAATGACCAACTTTACCGCATTTATGACAGGTTATATCACTTCTTTTGGCTTTTCTTTTTCCCTTATTGGGGACAAAAGGTTTTTTATCTAATTTATTATAAGATTTCCTCTTATAACTCTTTTTATAAGAAGGTTTAAAAGGATATTTTGCTTTATAAGAATTATTCTTATAAGGCTTGTTTCTTTTATAAGCAATCTTTTGCTTTTTCTTATCTTGATTTCTAGGAATTTTTCCTACATCAAAGGCAAACTGATCACAGAATTCACCTAATTGGTGTTTTTCTGACAGTTTTTGTTGCTTTAACTGATTTTTTAGCTTTATGTCATTACATAGAGCTAATCCTTCATTAACACAATGGCTAACTATTTCTCCATATGTTAAAGAAATATAATTAATATTAACTCCATCATTTTTATTTCTTAAGGATTGCCTAACCCTTTCAGCAAAAAGATGGGGTAATCCATCTATAAATTTTGACTTCCAGTGAACCGAATTTGGTTCTCCTAATTGATAAACTCTAGATAAAAATGTATCTTTATACCACCTAAAATGGGTTAAGGAAGGACATCTAAGATTTTGGAGGAGCGTACAAAGCTTCTCTGCAACAGGAATATTAGTTCCTACAAAATGTTGTAGAATTGTAAGACACAAAGTATAAACGGCATCTTCTTCTCCAGTAGTAACAATGCCATTTTCTATTTTAATAATTTTTTTTATGATTAAGAATTTCTAATCTTTGTTCTAGGGTAAAATAGTGATCCCACCATCCCCTGATCTGTCCAACAAATCCTGTGGAAATGAAGGAAGCTATAGCACTATCAGTGCTACCATTCTGTTTACAAACAGTAGAATACATCATCATTCGGTGTATCATATCGAATATTTGCTTCTCATTTAAGCCATCAAGATTCCATTCATAGATTTCTTTTCCTGAATATGAGGTTTGAATATAATCTGGTTCTTCAAATAGAAGATCCTGAGGAGAAGGTCTTTGATAATAGAATTTTTCTAAAGATTTGGGAGTATAAATAGGATTTATCTCTGGATTACTAATTTGTTGTTTAGCAAACATAGTAGCTAAATTATTAATATCCTCTAAATCTTCAGCAGGTTCTGAAGTCTCAGATTGCTGAGATTCATCATCCTTAGATAAGACTGATATATTCATATTGTTGAATTTTTGTTGAAGAATTTTTATAAATTCTTCTCCACTAGAATCTAATTTAAATCCTTTTATGGGAATTGGAGGTTGGATCATAGGAACATGGTTCTTAGAGGATTCTTGAACAAAAGTTGAAGAAGGTTGCTTCTCCATAGATTTCTTTAAAGAAATTAACTCGTTTTCTATCACTTGCCTAAGAGAAACTATCTCATTTTCTAGGGTTAAGAAGTGATCACCTAGACAAGTAAGAAAGGTGTTAGTATAATTTTGCGATCTAATTATCGCATTTAAATCTCTCACAGTAGCTTGAGTAGTTTCGAGTTTTTGTAGGCTTGTATAAGCCGTAGCTTCTGTGGTATTACTCAAACAAATTGTTTGTTCTGGAGGATAGGGAGAAGTAATGGTGTCTCCCTTAGGGGTTTTCCAGGGTCTTTGTAAGACTAGAATTTCGTTATTAGTCTTACTTAGGTATGTTTTCATGAACCAATGAACAAAAGATATATAATCTTCCGTTTTACCTAAATAACTATAATATTCATCTTTAAACCTTTTTAGGTCTTCAGAAGAATATTTCTTAAAATACCATTGCCTAAATTGGGCATGTTTTTCTTTTTGAAATTCTTTATTAAGAATTTCTCTCATCTTACTTCCTGGGGATAAATCTATCATTATATATGGAAACTCATTTCTGATTGAGTAGGAGATTCTCTACTCTGTTCATAAATTCCTTCTGGAATTTTATTTTGGCTAATTCTAATTTCTTCTACATGTTCAGGAACTATAGATTCCTCTCTGAATTGAGAAGTCGAAGCTCTAGCTGAAACGCTCGGGGTAGTGATATAGTCACTAGTAGAGGAATATCTAGCGGACCTAGTCCTAGGCATCCTAATAGTTCTTTGAGATGTAAATTTAATTTCTACATCTCCTTCAGTTGTTTGAATAATTTGATCAACTTCCTTGTTGACCTGAGGCTCAGGCTCTAGTTCTTGAGGAAGAGACCAAGTCTCTGGGAAGTCTATTTCTTTCCATTTAATCATTCTATTAGTGGCTATATTGGAAGTTAATAAGTTTGTTTGAACTACAGTTGTAGTTCCAGGACAAGATATTTGTTTGGCCTTCGGATTCAAAGTATTTAATACTTTGTAATAAATTCTATAGCAAATTGCTATAATTTCACTACCTGGTTTAAAATTATATCCATGGGTGTGTAATGTTAGTTGCATAGCATCTAACAAATGACTATCAGTTAAAGATAGTGTCAAATTTGGAGCTACGTCAAAATAGACGGGTCCATGGCATAAACTGGTTTCTATTAACGCAGCTAGAGATTGTTTAAAATCTCTACATCGGCCATCTCTAACAGAGGCCATTATACTCGTGTTTAAACCTAATAACGTTAAAGGTTTAAAGGCTATTTGGATTAATCCAATATGAATAAAATTATAACTTTTGAAAGGAAATAAATCCTTCTTATTTAATAATCTAATGGTTTGATTAGAGTCAGTGACTCTAATGGTTTGTTCCATTGTTTTTATAACCTGTCTTGATTTAAAATCAAAGAATCCAATATTATAAATATGATCTAAGGGAACAGAGGGTATTACCCATTTATTCAATTTATCCAAATTTTTTGGATATTCAGCTAATTCAGCATTTTTAACTAAATCATTAGGATGCTCATCATCCTCCAGATTATTCATAAAGATGAAAGATAAAGCTAAAGCTGTTGTGGTGGATTGGACTTCTAAGTTTCGTAAGTATGTTTATTAATTACAAAAAAGTAAAAGTGCGAGAATTTAAAATATTTTTGGTCATCTTTGCAAACGACTTACTCGTTTAACTGTCAACCAAAGGGACAGACGGATTACATCCACGAAATCAAAGATGTGAAATATTTTTAGCAAAAATTTTCTTTTACGAAATCATCCCGAAAACTCCCATTTTTCTTCCGGGATAAAAGATGACATTTTAAGAAAACAATAAAAATATTCCGATTTTTTTGCCTTTTTTTTTTTTTTTTTTTTTTTTTACATACTTGCGTTACTTAGAACATCCAACCTTCCACAACAAAAATTTAGCTAATAACAGACATAAATTAAAAGAATAAGATAAAAGGGTGTACCTTAACCAGGGCTATAAACAAAGATGGCTCTGATACCAACAACAAGCGGAAGTAGTAGTAGCAGTGTTTATTCCAGAAGGAATTTATGAACAGAGTAGAGAATCTCCTACTCAATCAGAAATGAGTTTCCATATATAATGATAGATTTATCCCCAGGAAGTAAGATGAGAGAAATTCTTAATAAAGAATTTCAACAAGAAAAACATGCCCAATTTAGGCAATGGTATTTTAAGAAATATTCTTCTGAAGACCTAAAAAGGTTTAAAGATGAATATTATAGTTATTTAGGTAAAACGGAAGATTATATATCTTTTGTTCATTGGTTCATGAAAACATACCTAAGTAAGACTAATAACGAAATTCTAGTCTTACAAAGACCCTGGAAAACCCCTAAGGGAGACACCATTACTTCTCCCTATCCTCCAGAACAAACAATTTGTTTGAGTAATACCACAGAAGCTACGGCTTATACAAGCCTACAAAAACTCGAAACTACTCAAGCTACTGTGAGAGATTTAAATGCGATAATTAGATCGCAAAATTATACTAACACCTTTCTTACTTGTCTAGGTGATCACTTCTTAACCCTAGAAAATGAGATAGTTTCTCTTAGGCAAGTGATAGAAAACGAGTTAATTTCTTTAAAGAAATCTATGGAGAAGCAACCTTCTTCAACTTTTGTTCAAGAATCCTCTAAGAACCATGTTCCTATGATCCAACCTCCAATTCCCATAAAAGGATTTAAATTAGATTCTAGTGGAGAAGAATTTATAAAAATTCTTCAACAAAAATTCAACAATATGAATATATCAGTCTTATCTAAGGATGATGAATCTCAGCAATCTGAGACTTCAGAACCTGCTGAAGATTTAGAGGATATTAATAATTTAGCTACTATGTTTGCTAAACAACAAATTAGTAATCCAGAGATAAATCCTATTTATACTCCCAAATCTTTAGAAAAATTCTATTATCAAAGACCTTCTCCTCAGGATCTTCTATTTGAAGAACCAGATTATATTCAAACCTCATATTCAGGAAAAGAAATCTATGAATGGAATCTTGATGGCTTAAATGAGAAGCAAATATTCGATATGATACACCGAATGATGATGTATTCTACTGTTTGTAAACAGAATGGTAGCACTGATAGTGCTATAGCTTCCTTCATTTCCACAGGATTTGTTGGACAGATCAGGGGATGGTGGGATCACTATTTTACCCTAGAACAAAGATTAGAAATTCTTAATCATAAAAAAATTATTAAAATAGAAAATGGCATTGTTACTACTGGAGAAGAAGATGCCGTTTATACTTTGTGTCTTACAATTCTACAACATTTTGTAGGAACTAATATTCCTGTTGCAGAGAAGCTTTGTACGCTCCTCCAAAATCTTAGATGTCCTTCCTTAACCCATTTTAGGTGGTATAAAGATACATTTTTATCTAGAGTTTATCAATTAGGAGAACCAAATTCGGTTCACTGGAAGTCAAAATTTATAGATGGATTACCCCATCTTTTTGCTGAAAGGGTTAGGCAATCCTTAAGAAATAAAAATGATGGAGTTAATATTAATTATATTTCTTTAACATATGGAGAAATAGTTAGCCATTGTGTTAATGAAGGATTAGCTCTATGTAATGACATAAAGCTAAAAAATCAGTTAAAGCAACAAAAACTGTCAGAAAAACACCAATTAGGTGAATTCTGTGATCAGTTTGCCTTTGATGTAGGAAAAATTCCTAGAAATCAAGATAAGAAAAAGCAAAAGATTGCTTATAAAAGAAACAAGCCTTATAAGAATAATTCTTATAAAGCAAAATATCCTTTTAAACCTTCTTATAAAAAGAGTTATAAGAGGAAATCTTATAATAAATTAGATAAAAAACCTTTTGTCCCCAATAAGGGAAAAAGAAAAGCCAAAAGAATTGATATAACCTGTCATAAATGCGGTAAAGTTGGTCATTATGCTAACCAATGTTGGACTAAAAAGGCCCTCAATAAAATAGAAGATGAGCAATTACGCTCTCAATTAGAAAAGGTCTTGCTTCACAGTTCTGATGAAGAACGAGAATCTTCTGATAACGAAGAATTAGCCCTCATTTATAATAGCTCTAGTGACTCAGATTCACAAAGTCCTGACAACAATAACGATTGTCAGTGTAATGAGCTAAACTATTATAAATCTATAGTAGACATGAATGGATTAAATGTCTTAACTGCTGATCAAGATAGAGTCTTGAAGATAATAGATTCCATTTCTGATTTTGAGCTTAAAAAGCAAATGCTTGAAACTCTTATTAAAAATAATAAAGAAAAAGAAGCTCCTTTAGTCATTGAAGCACCTTACCAATTAAGTGAGGTATTAGATAGATTTCAAAAATCTACCCTTAAAGAGACTCCTGTTTCTCTTAATGATTTAAGAAAAGAAGTTAATTTATTAAAATCTGAAATTACTCAGATTAAGCAGAATAATACCTTGTTATCCCAACGAGTTACCTTACTAGAAAGTAAGCCTTTAATAACTAGTGATAGTAAGGATATTTCCTCTTCTAGTAATAATAATGAAACAGAATATTTAAATCTGCTAGAGCAAGTAACCTCTCAACAATGGTATATCAAGATTACTCTTGTAGTAAGTCGAGAATTTATTCTCAAAGATGAAATAGCCCTTGTTGATAGTGGTGCTGATTTAAATTGTATAAAAGAAGGAATAATTCCTACCAAATATTTTGAAAAAACTACCCAATCTATCTCTCATGCAGTTGGAGAAAAACTTCAAGTTAGGTATAAGCTTTCTAACACTTATATCTGTAATAAAGATATTTGTCTTCCTACCTCTTTTATTCTAATAAAGAATATGAATCATAGAATAATATTAGGAAATCCTTTTCTTCATAATATTATGCCTCTTAACAATGTTGATAAAACTGGGATTTCTACCATAATAGAGGGTAAGAAAATAAAATTTGATTTTATTACTGATCCTCAAACTCGTATTATAAACGAGGTCAGAGACCGTCTTCTTAGTAAAGAAAAACAATTATGTTTTCTCAAAGAAGAAATAAAAGTCTTAAGCATTAATGATCAGCTTAATCAACCAGCCACCAAAACCCAAATAAAAATCATTGAAAAGCAGTTCAATGATGAGGTTTGTAATGACCTCCCTAATGCTTTTTGGGATAGGAAAAAACATGTTGTTTCCCTTCCTTACATAGATGGTTTTAATGAAAACCAAATTCCTACTAAGGCTAGACCAGCCCAGATGAATAAAGAATATTTGGAATTATGTAAAAAAGAGATTGATTCTCTTTTAGCAAAAGGCTTAATTAGAAAGTCTAAATCTCCCTGGAGTTGCACAGCATTCTATGTTAATAATGCTGCTGAAAAGGAAAGAGGCGTGCCTAGATTAGTCATTAATTATAAACCTCTTAATAAAGTTTTAAAATGGATTAGATATCCGATCCCTAATAAAAAAGATTTGTTAGATAGATTAAGCGATGCTTTAATCTTTTCTAAATTTGATATGAAATCAGGATACTGGCAAATCCAGATTAAAGAATCAGATAGGTATAAAACGGCCTTCACAGTTCCCTTTGGTCATTATGAATGGAATGTCTTACCTTTTGGCCAAAAGAATGCGCCTTCTGAATTTCAGAATATTATGAATGATATTTTTAATCCTTATACCGAATTTATTATTGTTTATATAGATGATGTTTTAGTGTTTTCTAAAACAATAGATCAGCATATTAAACACTTAAAAATATTTAAGAATTTAATAAAGACTAATGGATTAGTTATATCTGCTCCAAAAATGAGATTGTTCCAAACTCAGGTTAGGTTTTTGGGACATATTATTAATCAGGGAAAAATAGTTCCCATAGATAGAAGTATAGAATTTGCATCAAAATTTCCCAATGAAATTCTTGATAAAAAACAATTACAAAGATTTTTGGGTAGTCTTAATTATATTTCAGACTATTATGCTAATTTAGCACAAGATACCGCAATTCTGTATTCTAGGCTCAAAAAGAAACCTGAACCATGGACTGAGAAACATTCTCAGGCTGTTCAAAAAATCAAAGCAAAGGTAAAATGTTTACCTTGCTTATCTTTAGCCCATCCTAAATATTTTAAGATAGTAGAAACAGATGCCTCTAATATAGGGTATGGAGGAATACTAAAACAAGTAATTCCTGAAACTTCAAAAGAAGTCCTTGTTAGGTTCACTTCAGGAAAGTGGAATCCCACACAGTTAAAATATTCAACTGTAAAGAAAGAAATGCTTTCTATTATTAAATGTATTTCTAAATTTCAAGGTGATTTATTAAATCAGAAATTTTTACTGCGAATTGATTGTAGTTCAGCAAAATCAATTATAGAAAAAGATGTTAAAAATCTTGTAGCAAAACAAATTTTTGCAGGATGGCAAGCTCAATTGGCAGCCTTTGAATTTGATATTCAGTTTATAAAAGGAGAAAATAATTCTCTTGCTGATTATTTAACCCGTGAATTTTTACAGGGTGAATGACGACCCCTAATAGGGGAAGAGGCCGCGGTTATGGCCGAGGTCGAGGTTATGGGAATAACAATATGTTATCTCAAGAAAGTGTCCCACTAATAGGTGATTGGACTATATATCATCATAGACAAAGGATGCAGCAATTACCTGCACCTCCTAAAAAAGAAGATATTCCTTCTTCTAGTAAAGCAACAACTTATAAAGATGTTGCTATTACTGAGGCCCAGCAGGATAAAGAATATTTCGAAAATCCTACCACCGAAACTATTCTGTTTCTGGAAGAAGAAGATCTTAAGCTCACTCCAAATGATGGATGGTCTTTAAGAACAAAATACCTTGAATCAAGAGGTTATGCTGGCCTGAATAATCAGGGAAGGCAGAATTTAGAAATTCTGCTGAAAATCACTGAATCAATAACGATTACTCATTATCATCAGAATAATAATCCTGAGAATTTTATAAATTTTAGCAAATGTCATATCCAGAAAATACTTCTTCCAAGAGAATGGGGATTTAATCCCAATGCGGAAAAAGCTATAAAAATAGCAGAGGGGAAGTACATTTACTTCAACTACTGGGATTATGTAGAAGCTTTCACAAAAGCTTTTTACTATCAAAATCCGAAAAACAAGCATTCTTGGTTTTTCAGTATTGATCCAGGGGTGCTTAATAAGCCAGTTCCTAATTGGTTCTACCAATGGTGGGCAAAATTTGGTCCCTCTTTAGAAATTCTTCCTAAAGAAATTAAGGATTTATATATCCCTTGGTGCGACAATAGTCCCCTTATTGCCAGAGTAACTGCTGAAAGAATGATTAAGGGACAATGTCCTTTCATATTTTTTACTAAATTTCAAATACCATGGATTTGGAGATGGATAATATCAGTCTCCCAAGACAATCTTGATATTCCTATTTTACAAAGAAATTTCTTTTGTAAATGGTGGACTAATATAGATGCTAAGGATGTACAGGCTAAAATAGCCACCATCAAAGCAACAATTGTTGCTGAAAAAGGCCAAGGTTCTAAAGAAAAATCGTCTCATCAACCTTCAATTGCCAATATGAAAGAATATTTTCTAAAGAAATACCCTACAGATTCAGAGGAGCAAATAATGGTCCGAGTTCTAGATTTTATGAAAGAACAATTCTTTAGCTCTTTTCCGTCTCATCCATCTCAGGAAGAGGATCAATCAATGAAAACTTCTTCATCTCAAGGATCAATGGATTCTAACCCCTATAATTGTCTAGCAGGCGAATCTCAAGCCGAAGATTTGTCTACAGAAGAATCTCAGCCGGCTCAAGCCCGCGAGCCATCCCTAGGAGATTTCTGGGATGCTATGACTCAGACTTTAATTCAAAAGTCCAAAGGAAAAGCCCCCCAAAGCTGATTAATGCCGACCTTATTTAGAGCTTTTAAAAGGTTAAAAGATGAATATTATACCAACAACAAGCGGAAGTAGTAGTACCAACAACAAGGGGTCGTCATTCACCCTGTAAAGATTCACGGGTTAAATAATCAGCAAGAGAATTATTTTCTCCTTTTATAAACTGAATATCAAATTCAAAGGCTGCCAATTGAGCTTGCCATCCTGCAAAAATTTGTTTTGCTACAAGATTTTTAACATCTTTTTCTATAATTGATTTTGCTGAACTACAATCAATTCGCAGTAAAAATTTCTGATTTAATAAATCACCTTGAAATTTAGAAATACATTTAATAATAGAAAGCATTTCTTTCTTTACAGTTGAATATTTTAACTGTGTGGGATTCCACTTTCCTGAAGTGAACCTAACAAGGACTTCTTTTGAAGTTTCAGGAATTACTTGTTTTAGTATTCCTCCATACCCTATATTAGAGGCATCTGTTTCTACTATCTTAAAATATTTAGGATGGGCTAAAGATAAGCAAGGTAAACATTTTACCTTTGCTTTGATTTTTTGAACAGCCTGAGAATGTTTCTCAGTCCATGGTTCAGGTTTCTTTTTGAGCCTAGAATACAGAATTGCGGTATCTTGTGCTAAATTAGCATAATAGTCTGAAATATAATTAAGACTACCCAAAAATCTTTGTAATTGTTTTTTATCAAGAATTTCATTGGGAAATTTTGATGCAAATTCTATACTTCTATCTATGGGAACTATTTTTCCCTGATTAATAATATGTCCCAAAAACCTAACCTGAGTTTGGAACAATCTCATTTTTGGAGCAGATATAACTAATCCATTAGTCTTTATTAAATTCTTAAATATTTTTAAGTGTTTAATATGCTGATCTATTGTTTTAGAAAACACTAAAACATCATCTATATAAACAATAATAAATTCGGTATAAGGATTAAAAATATCATTCATAATATTCTGAAATTCAGAAGGCGCATTCTTTTGGCCAAAAGGTAAGACATTCCATTCATAATGACCAAAGGGAACTGTGAAGGCCGTTTTATACCTATCTGATTCTTTAATCTGGATTTGCCAGTATCCTGATTTCATATCAAATTTAGAAAAGATTAAAGCATCGCTTAATCTATCTAACAAATCTTTTTTATTAGGGATCGGATATCTAATCCATTTTAAAACTTTATTAAGAGGTTTATAATTAATGACTAATCTAGGCACGCCTCTTTCCTTTTCAGCAGCATTATTAACATAGAATGCTGTGCAACTCCAGGGAGATTTAGACTTTCTAATTAAGCCTTTTGCTAAAAGAGAATCAATCTCTTTTTTACATAATTCCAAATATTCTTTATTCATCTGGGCTGGTCTAGCCTTAGTAGGAATTTGGTTTTCATTAAAACCATCTATGTAAGGAAGGGAAACAACATGTTTTTTCCTATCCCAAAAAGCATTAGGGAGGTCATTACAAACCTCATCATTGAACTGCTTTTCAATGATTTTTATTTGGGTTTTGGTGGCTGGTTGATTAAGCTGATCATTAATGCTTAAGACTTTTATTTCTTCTTTGAGAAAACATAATTGTTTTTCTTTACTAAGAAGACGGTCTCTGACCTCGTTTATAATACGAGTTTGAGGATCAGTAATAAAATCAAATTTTATTTTCTTACCCTCTATTATGGTAGAAATCCCAGTTTTATCAACATTGTTAAGAGGCATAATATTATGAAGAAAAGGATTTCCTAATATTATTCTATGATTCATATTCTTTATTAGAATAAAAGAGGTAGGAAGACAAATATCTTTATTACAGATATAAGTGTTAGAAAGCTTATACCTAACTTGAAGTTTTTCTCCAGCTGCATGAGAGATAGATTGGGTAGTTTTTTCAAAATATTTGGTAGGAATTATTCCTTCTTTTATACAATTTAAATCAGCACCACTATCAACAAGGGCTATTTCATCTTTGAGAATAAATTCTCGACTTACTACAAGAGTAATCTTGATATACCATTGTTGAGAGGTTACTTGCTCTAGCAGATTTAAATATTCTGTTTCATTATTATTACTAGAAGAGGAAATATCCTTACTATCACTAGTTATTAAAGGCTTACTTTCTAGTAAGGTAACTCGTTGGGATAACAAGGTATTATTCTGCTTAATCTGAGTAATTTCAGATTTTAATAAATTAACTTCTTTTCTTAAATCATTAAGAGAAACAGGAGTCTCTTTAAGGGTAGATTTTTGAAATCTATCTAATACCTCACTTAATTGGTAAGGTGCTTCAATGACTAAAGGAGCTTCTTTTTCTTTATTATTTTTAATAAGAGTTTCAAGCATTTGCTTTTTAAGCTCAAAATCAGAAATGGAATCTATTATCTTCAAGACTCTATCTTGATCAGCAGTTAAGACATTTAATCCATTCATGTCTACTATAGATTTATAATAGTTTAGCTCATTACACTGACAATCGTTATTGTTGTCAGGACTTTGTGAATCTGAGTCACTAGAGCTATTATAAATGAGGGCTAATTCTTCGTTATCAGAAGATTCTCGTTCTTCATCAGAACTGTGAGGCAAGACCTTTTCTAATTGAGAGCGTAATTGCTCATCTTCTATTTTATTGAGGGCCTTTTTAGTCCAACATTGGTTAGCATAATGACCAACTTTACCGCATTTATGACAGGTTATATCAATTCTTTTGGCTTTTCTTTTTCCCTTATTAGGGACAAAAGGTTTTTTATCTAATTTATTATAAGATTTCCTCTTATAACTCTTTTTATAAGAAGGTTTAAAAGGATATTTTGCTTTATAAGAATTATTCTTATAAGGATTGTTTCTTTTATAAGCAATCTTTTGCTTTTTCTTATCTTGATTTCTAGGAATTTTTCCTACATCAAAGGCAAACTGATCACAGAATTCACCTAATTGGTGTTTTTCTGACAGTTTTTGTTGCTTTAACTGATTTTTTAGCTTTATGTCATTACATAGAGCTAATCCTTCATTAACACAATGGCTAACTATTTCTCCATATGTTAAAGAAATATAATTAATATTAACTCAATCATTTTTATTTCTTAAGGATTGCCTAACCCTTTCAGCAAAAAGATGGGGTAATCCATCTATAAATTTTGACTTCCAGTGAACCGAATTTGGTTCTCCTAATTGATAAACTCTAGATAAAAATGTATCTTTATACCACCTAAAATGGGTTAAGGAAGGACATCTAAGATTTTGGAGGAGCGTACAAAGCTTCTCTGCAACAGGAATATTAGTTCCTACAAAATGTTGTAGAATTGTAAGACACAAAGTATAAACGGCATCTTCTTCTCCAGTAGTAACAATGCCATTTTCTATTTTAATAATTTTTTTATGATTAAGAATTTCTAATCTTTGTTCTAGGGTAAAATAGTGATCCCACCATCCCCTGATCTGTCCAACAAATCCTGTGGAAATGAAGGAAGCTATAGCACTATCAGTGCTACCATTCTGTTTACAAACAGTAGAATACATCATCATTCGGTGTATCATATCGAATATTTGCTTCTCATTTAAGCCATCAAGATTCCATTCATAGATTTATTTTCCTGAATATGAGGTTTGAATATAATCTGGTTCTTCAAATAGAAGATCCTGAGGAGAAGGTCTTTGATAATAGAATTTTTCTAAAGATTTGGGAGTATAAATAGGATTTATCTCTGGATTACTAATTTGTTGTTTAGCAAACATAGTAGCTAAATTATTAATATCCTCTAAATCTTCAGCAGGTTCTGAAGTCTCAGATTGCTGAGATTCATCATCCTTAGATAAGACTGATATATTCATATTGTTGAATTTTTGTTGAAGAATTTTTATAAATTCTTCTCCACTAGAATCTAATTTAAATCCTTTTATGGGAATTGGAGGTTGGATCATAGGAACATGGTTCTTAGAGGATTCTTGAACAAAAGTTGAAGAAGGTTGCTTCTCCATAGATTTCTTTAAAGAAATTAACTCGTTTTCTATCACTTGCCTAAGAGAAACTATCTCATTTTCTAGGGTTAAGAAGTGATCACCTAGACAAGTAAGAAAGGTGTTAGTATAATTTTGCGATCTAATTATCGCATTTAAATCTCTCACAGTAGCTTGAGTAGTTTCGAGTTTTTGTAGGCTTGTATAAGCCGTAGCTTCTGTGGTATTACTCAAACAAATTGTTAGTCCTAGTAATCTATCGCGGAAGGAAAACCTAAACCTATAATCACCCCCTACATCTATCGCTCTTGAATCCTAATTGTATCTACTTCTTTTATTAATGATCCTAAATTCCTGGCTTGTTTTAGTGACTAAAACTCGTAGCTCTGATACCAATCTGTGACGCCCTCCTGATCCGGGGCCTAGATCGAAGAGTCACTGACACACATCTAGATGCAAACAACCTAAAATATAATATAAATATAACATGCTGACTGGCCCCGACACTACTATCCAAGATCTTTCACAGGTAATGGTATGAAACAAGCAAGCCATCGTCTAACTAATTATTATTACAAGCCTGCATTCAAAATATATTATAATACAAACCAAAGTTCTCAAAAGTTCCACTGCTAATTCTAATAAGTGGATTTTATATCCACTTGGAATGCTTCATATCGGCTTAAATTAATTAACTTGACTTCAAGTATGTGGTGTTTTTGATGTGTTTGCATTAAGTTTTACAGAAATAATAGCTGGAGGCATTGGTAGTGTGTAATGACATAATTGTGGTGGAATTTAGCTTGGGAGTAGGAGGCTAGAAGCAGGCCAGAGATCCGTCAAAAAAAGAAGTATCAAGGAAATATAATAAAGGAGGGCTTGGAGTTTAAATAGCAAGAGTTGGAGGCTAATTTGATTAAAATTTGGATTTTTCGGGTAGGTTGCGCAGTCTTCACTGTTTTGGCCATATCTGGAGTTCTACAAGTCCGATTCTAACGATCTTATAGCTCACGCGAAGATAACGAAATTTTATACAATCTTGGACAGAAGGTTTGGCATGCCGTGGTGTGGGGAACGGGTGCCATGGCGCGGGAGCTCGCTGGAAAAAATCCTGTTTTGATCTGAAATTGTATTTTTGGAACGTTTCTTGGAGAAAAAGACTCATGTGGCTATATAAACACATCTAGGCAACAAGAAAAACACAGTTTTTATCAGAGAAACAAGGGAGAGAAGTTGGAGAAGGATTTTACGATGCTCGTGACAAGCAACGGAGATCTAGATCTACTTCATCTTTTATTTTCTTCTATTAGGATACTCTGGATTTTGGATTTGTTTTCTAAACCTTATTACTCTAGCATAATTATTTTTATTTAGGCTTTATTTACTACCATGGTTTCATCAGATCCCATGATGACGAGTCGTTCGATTATGAACTAATCATTGTCATTGGATTCTAACGGATTTATCTATATAGTTTAGTAGTTTGTTTGCTTTAAAGATTTGTGTGTGATGAATTATTGATATCCTTGTATGGTTGTGATTATTCTTCTTGGATGCGTAGCTAACATCTAAGTTGTTTGTTAATCTCTTGTGAAGCGACAGTGTATCTTGAGATTTAGAACTTGCCATGCTAGCATAGGTTTATGATTGTTACCAACATGATTCGTAACGTAATTTTAACCATCTTATGCTGCCCCATGTGATCTCAATGGATAACTTGTGCTTAAACCGTTATGTTTTCAAATCTTATAGACATATAGGGCCTAAACATAATTGGTGTCTACCCATCTTCTATCTCTTTTGTGGATGTATGAGTAGTTTGGTATTCGTATACTGACAGGTAGCCTATACTTGTTTAGTGTTGTCCGATCAGATATCATAACCATCACATACTTTGATTAAAGGCATCAACTCTAAGCGAATTATTTAATGAAGTTAGGATCCCATGTTTTAATTCTCATAAGTAATTCAATTAATTCTCATTAGTTAAGTAATTCTTAGTTTTGTTAAATTACTTCTTAGTTAATTTAGATAATCAAAACCCATCTTTGATATTGTCTTAGCAGTGAATAATAATCATACATTGTTGCATAGGTGCATAAATCTTTATTGAACCTAAACCGGTCTCTGTGGGAACGAATTTGGACTTAACCTTATATATTACTTGTGACCGCGTACGTTTGCGTGATTTAGTGCAAACAAGTTTTTGGCGCCGCTGTCGGGGACTCGGTGTTTATTATAGTTTATGTGCTTGTCAAGAGCGGTCATTAAAGTTCACTGACTCAGATTATTTTCTTACTTAGTTTGCTTTGTTTGTATGTTTCAGGTACTTGAGCGTGTATGCGAACACGTTCTCAATCTCGAAAGGATAAATAGGAAGAAGAAGAACTTGCAGCAGTAGATATGGGAGAACCAGCAGCAGGAACGAAAGCTTTGATGGGTTATTCTCAGCCTAAGATCAATGACATCCAATCTAGCATTGTTAGACCAGCCATTGCAGCTAATACCTTTGAAATCAAGCCTGGTACGATTCAAATGGTACAGAATTCTGTTCAGTTTGGGGGTGCTCCTACGGAAGATATAAATATGCTGAAAGCAGTATAAGCAATATTGGTATTTAGAAATGACAGGATATTAACTGATAATCAGGATAGCAATAGATATTTCAAAACTGTGTAAAGTAATTGACATTTCAATCGGTAAACCAATTTCATTTCATGGTAAATAGAAAGTAATCATCACTTTAAGAAAACTGATTGGAGGTTTTTATTTTATAACAGACAATACGGGTGATTAGCCCATAAAGTCCCCATACTGGACACAAAGTCCCTCTGACCATCATTTCCTTTCATTAGGATAGCTTGGGTTCCCAATAGGCAACACATTGGCCTATAAAGGTGTCGAACTAGACAGACCAGAACTACACTAATATATACTCAAACCGACGGAACCAGCATTACCCATTCGCCCTGTCTCTCCAATCGTCAGGAATCCGTGGAAACCATTTAGACGGAGTTCCTAACATTTTTATTAAAAATCTCATTTTAAAATATTAAGCTTTGCAAAACTCTTTTTAACTTTATAAAACATTTTAATACTTAATCATTTTGAAAACCTTTACTTCGAGGTACCTTCGACTCGCTGATAACAAATCAGCCCAGTCTAAGTAACTTTAAAGTATTTTAAGAAAACAACTTATTTTGATTTGCAATGATAAAAGTCAAAGGGTTTGACTAAGTTCTCTGATATTAATGAAATAGGGATACAATTCTGAATCAAGGAGATATAGACTCAAAGGCATCAAGGCAGTTGATCAGATTTTAAGTTTAAAGTGTATTGTTAAGGGAAATTAAGTTCTTGTATCAGTGTTTAGCTCATGAAGAAGTTTATGTGTTTTATGGTCAACATAGGTTAAACTGGACATGGACATAGATCAAGTAGAACACTGGTTTATCGGTCAGTCAATATGACATGATTATAGCAAGCTGTAGGACATATATGGTCAAGAAGCAATTAAAAAGAATTATGCTGTTGTTAGGGTTTTTAGTTTATGAAATAGTCATAGACAGAATTCTGGTTACATGAATAGATAGGCTACATAAGATTTATGATCAACATGGCATAAGATAGGCATGCTTGAATCAACAGGATATATCAGTTCAGGAATGTAACTTCAAGAAAAGACAGAGTTACTTGCCTCAGGTAGAATGCAATAGCTAACAGCTCAATCACTGGTACTCAACCTTAGATTTTCCTTTATCGCTAGGTCCTACGTCCTTCTTATCTACATAAACCATATCACTACTTTAGAATACTATACTTCTAAATCGTTTAATCCTAATCTACCCAACCGATTCTTATAACGCATTACTATTTAACACACACACACACACATAGATATATATATATATATATATATATATATATATATATATATATATATATATAACTTATCGCTGTTCAACTAAGCACTTAACATATAGCAATTAAGACATGCAATTCACTTAAGCCACTTAAACACATATTATCATCTTGACTTGTAGTCTACTTATAAGAATACACTGTAGACTTCATAACTTATAAGTCTGATGAAAATCGGGCAGAGTTTCCTCTGTAAATAGGACTATCCCATCAGAAATATCCGACTCCAAATCACAACCAAATAATCCGATGGATTTAAGATCCACCTACACTTCCCAAAGTTATACTATTTACATTACTACACAATCTGAAATCACTAATCAATTACCGACAATTCATGACTTATTCTTAAACGAAATCACTAGATTATATCTACTATATCACAAAGACCATATCACTAAAATCCCAAAGATTCGAATATTTAGCTCATATAAATTCTGAAAATCACACTTAGCATATAATCATTAAAATTAACTTTTAATTACTATTAACAATTCCTAAAAGTTCGAATAATTCATAATAACTCTTATATAAATTCGAATTTATGACATACAAATCAAGAAATTACACATATAATTCAATTAGCTAGAAAAAATCATATAATCATCACAAACAATGTCCGATTAACAATAATAAATCATATGGCAATTTAAATTATTATTTTTTTAACTTAATTAATTCGAAAAATTCGATTAATTACTATATCTTGCAAAACCTTCACATGCAACCAGAAATTCATACATAATAATCATTTAGACATGCTAATGATGCTATACGGCAGTCAGACCACCTCCTCCGATCAAAGGATCGCCGGAAAACATCACCGGAAAAGAGGGTTTCGGCCATTAATCAAAAACACAAGCAAAACTTCACATAAACTCGACTTTAATGCATAATTAACATTATTCTATCATCTTATTACTGAATTAATCATTAATAGCTCTTGCATGCAGATTTTCGAACCTATAGATACAAATATATGCATACAATTCTTTCAAAAACTCTTCCCAATTATTAACCAAGCATAAAGATATGTTATAAGTAATTAAAACAAGATTTATGGTATCATTTAGAGCTAAAATCGCAAGAAAATGAGAAGGGGATGAAGAACTCACGAGAGAGAGAGTTGATGAGAGTCGAACAGAGAAGAGAATGAGATGCAAAGCTGCTGATATAGCCCCAAGGGCAAAACCGTAATTTGATAATGCTGAAAAATCTACTCTATTTTCAAAAACTGATTTTAATCATTAAAAATCAAAATAAAATGGGGAATTAGGATAAAAATAATTTATAAAATTATAAAATGAAGTTTATGAAATTAGGAACATCCCCATATTTTTAAAATAATACTTGAATGAAAAATCAATTTTCTATGAATTTTCGAAATAAAGGTTCTTTAAAAGAATTAAAGCTTTTTAAATCATTTAAAAATACCAAAACACACGATTAAATATCCACACTAATTTTTCAAACTAAATCTTGTCTCAAAGATGATAATACAAAAGATTTCATGATTTAAATCGACTCCAATGATTTTATATAATTTTTGAAAGATTAAAAATGCACTTTAAAAATAGTTTTAATGCTCCAAAAATATAAATAAAGTTCCACGGACATATTCGACACATAACATTCATCATATAATCACATAAACATGATTTCACACATATCTTGATTTCACAAAATTTTATCCATCACATAATTCACATAACTTCCACATTTAACACTTAAATAAACATTTATAAATTACGAAAAATTCTAGGTCGTTATATCAAGCTTGAAGAACAAGGCTGTAGAAATAAACACAGTTGGAATTTGAAGATTGAAGATTTGCTTAAATACTAATTCGAGAAGTATTTTGGTCTATTCGAGAAGTCAAGGTTTCAAGAAATCAGGGATTCGATATGTCAAAAGACGATGTTCGATATTTCAAGGAGTCAACAAGTCAAAGCTCCATTCGATAACTCAGGGATTCTACATTTCTAGTACTCTATTCGAGAACTAAAGAAGTTAATAAGTCAAAGTATCATTCGAGTTCTCAAAGGGTCAACAAGTCAAAGTTACATTCGTTATCTCAAGGACTTAGAAAGATATTCGACTTCTCAAGGATTCCATAAGAAAAAATCTCTATTAGATAAGTCAAGGATTCCTAAAGGTGATGACTCATTCGAGAAGTGATTCGATATGTCAATAAAAGACTGTTCGAGAACTTAGAGTTATCGAAATAGCCAATTATAGTTCTCGAATCAAACACTCAGTCCTTTCTCGAATGGTTTTTTGAAGACAAAATACTGAAGATGTACAAGTCAGAAATCTACAACAAGCCAAGGCACTTTCACATGCTGCTAAAGTAGTGGATCTGATCAGGTTAAAGAGATGGTCAAATCACATGCTGCCCAGATATTTACCAAATAGGGATAGAAAAGTTAGAAAGTGTATTTGTCTGTCACTACATTTGTAGTAAGTAGGCTGTGCACATGTTCTATATGTGTACAACCTCACTTCTTTAGAATATTAAGGTTTTCATTGTAATTTAATAAATAATATCTCTCTAAGAAAATGAAGCTGAGAATACTAACATTTGTATTCCCATATTGTAGCAAAAACCTTCGATGTAATACAGTATTAGATTAAAGTGAGTACTTGTGTCTTTGTTCTTATTTTCCGCACGTATAATTCGTTAAACAAAACACTCACTCAGTTACACACCAAACATAGATTCAAACATTCAAACAAACTATTCTTAAAGCAAACTCGAAGGAAAGTTTGAAAATACATTCACCCCTCTCTGTATTTTCCTTGTGTGTATTTCATACTCAACAAGTGTCCTTTTATTATAATTAAATGATCATAAATTGAAGATTAAATGATTGTATTACTAAATTTTTGACACTTAAAAAAATGTATAAAACATATACTAAAAATGATCAAAAAGATTTAACGTTGTGACAAACTAATCTAACATAACTCATTTCTGTATATAGTGCCCCCACAGAAAAAAGTTTTTGTATCCCGATCTTAATCGTTTATTTTAATTTTTAAAGGTATAAAATGGGTTGGCTACTTTCGATTTTTATTAATTGCTGCTATATCCCATGATTTAAAGTGGATTGAATTTTTAAATTAATTTCTTTAAATTTAATTAAATACTAATAAAATAAAATCTAAGCTAAATGTTTTAAAATTGGGATGAGTGTTAAGAAAGCAAGGTTTTAACGGATTTTTTTAGAATAATTTACATTTTGTATCCCTGTGGTTTTAGAGAATTGCTTGCGTTTCATAATTTGCAAATCAACACTTCACATCCCTCATCTTTGTAACGTGTTATAATATACATTCTTTTGACGAATATCAATTAATTTTGACCGTTAACGTTAGTTAATGAACGGTATTTGTTATTTCCCAGTTATACACCACAAGATTATAGAAGGGGGTTGAATACAATCTTGATGAAAATTCTTTCGAATTAACGAGGCTTTGGATGGATTTAAGATGAACAGATAAAAGAGAAAACAGAAATAAAAACATACAACACAATCTTAAAAATTTTAGGTGGATTTGTTGAGTCCACCTGAGGGTTGTATTGAAGAAAAATAATCTGTGTAAAAGATTACTGTTAGGAATATGTTGTACTTGATGATAACTTCACAATCAATCAAATTGTATAAGGTTTTGTAGCTGTCAACGGATGAGGATTTATAACTCTATCCGTTGACAGGTAGCTCATCAACGGATGAGGTTTTGTAGCATACTGCAGTATCTCTATGTTATCAGTTGATAGTGTTTTTATCCACAGTCATGTTGACCATCAACGGATAGGCAGAATAGGGTAGCCAATTGTAAATAAGCTATGCTATGTAATTCTGTTTAAGTGAAAGTGTATCAACAGATGAAGACAAAACTCTATCAACGGATACAACTCAAATCCACTCTATCAACGGATACAGCTCAAGTCTCAATATCAACGGATACAGCTCAATACATCATCAACGGATGTCAGTGTACAATATCAACGGATAATCATTGACACTCTCTTCTATGCTAAGCTGGGGATTAGCAGTTGATAAGGACATGTTTGACTGACAGATCACATGGGTTGATAGTAGATACAAAAAGCAGTATGGCAGCCATACTTTGAAAACACAGAAGAAAGAAGCATTCCGTTTACACTATGAATACAAGAAAGGTGCAGGAGACATGTCTGTTCACAAGGACAACCTTTCGGCTACATGTGTATTTGGAGTGTAGTAGCAAGTCAACTAGAATTAGATTAATATTATCTTATTCCAGTAGTACTTGTAAAAACTTGGGATTTATAACTAAGTGTAGCAACTCTTTGTAGGCTAAGAAAACATATATATTTGCTTAGGGTTTTTATTGAATATCCTTAGAAAGCAAAGAGTTGTAAAACAGAAGCTGTGTACTTTTGTATCACAGAGTTTTCTTCGAATAAAAGCTTCAGGTGGTGCATTTAACCACCTGATTTTTATGTGTTTGTGCATTAATCTTTCTACAGCAATTATCTAAGTATAGATTTCTAGAGTTCTTTTCAGAAATTTATAAACATCAAGAATTGTATTCAACCCCCCCCCTTCTACAATTATACAATTGTATAATCTGGGAATAACAATTGGTATCAGAGCAAGCTTCTAACATATTTAAAGTTTAAAGATCAACACACTTCCAACATGTCTAAGAAGGATTATGGAGTAAAGATTCCAGTTCTTGATAGAGAGAATTACTTTCACTGGAAAGTAAAAATGCGTCTACATCTCTCGTCTATTGATGATGGTTTTGTGGATTGCATTGACAAGGGTCCTCACGTTCCAATGAAGACTGCAACAAGAGTTGGCCTGGCTGAAGGTGTGCCTGACACTCTCATTCCCAAACCTGTTTCTGAGTGGAGTCTTGAAGATATTGCAGAAGTCCACAAAGACAAAAAGACCATGAATATACTGTTCAATGGTCTAGAAACGGACATGGTTGACAATGTTATTAACTGTACTACCTCCAAGGAAGTATGGGACACCGTTCAAACCCTTTGTGAAGGAACAGAACAGGTGAGGGAAAACAAGATGCAACTACTAATCCAACAGTATGCACATCTCCACTTTAAGAGTGGAGAAACATTGAATGATACATTTAGTAGATTTCAAAAGCTACTAAATGGTTTGAAACTGTATGGAAGAATCTATCAAGTTAAAGATTCTAATCTCAAATTTCTGAGATCACTGCCCAAGGAATGGAAGCCAATGACTGTTTCTCTAAGAAACACTCAAGAGTACAAGACATTTACTCTTGAAAGGCTCTATGGAACTTTAAAGACATATGAGCTGGAAATAGAGCAGGATGAAGAGATTGAGAAGTCTCAAAAGAAAAGTGGGTCAGTTGCACTTGTTGCCAACTTGGAGCAAAAGGATGAAAGGACAGAAGCTGCTAGTTCTACACCAAACAGGGAGGTTTGTAAAGGTAGAGCAGAATCAAGCAGGAGCAAGGAAAAGGTGTCTGAGGAATTGAATGTCCTTCAGCAGGATGAATTGGATGAGATAGATGAGCACTTAGCTTTTCTATCTAGGAGATTCTCTAAGCTGAAATTCAAGAGAAACTCTGGGGTGGCCAAGCCATTTAACAAGGATTTTTCCACAAGCAACTATGTGGATAAATCCAAAATTAAATGCTACAATTGTGGAATTGCTGGTCACATGATAAGTGAATGCAGGAAACCTAAATCTGAGAACAAGGGAAAGTCAACTGAGGCTGTTGACTATAAAAAGAAATATTTTGATCTTCTCAGGCAGAAAGGAAAGGCATTCTTGACCCAAGAGTATGACTGGGATGTTGATGACAATCATTCTGATGATGATGTTGAGTTTGTCAACCTTGCTTTAATGGCTGATTCTGGAGAGTAGGAAGCAAGTTCAGCTAGCAATCAGGTATTTTCTACTAATCTCTCTGAGCTCACCAAAGAGGAATGCAATAGTGTTATAGATGAAATGTCTACTGAACTATATCACTTAAGTGTTACTCTTAAATCACTTACTAAAGAGAACAATAGGATTAAAGAGTCTAATCTGTTTTTAAGTGAGAGAAATGCTGCTCTAGAAGCTCAATTTCTAGAATTTGAGAAAATGAGAGTTGATTGCAATAATGCTAAAAGTGAACTTGAAGCTGTGTTAAAAAGAAAACTGATTTTAAAAGACCAGCTTGAAAAGGAACAAGGGATAATTGCTAAATTTCAAAGTTGTAGGAATATTTCTCAAAACATAATAGAAGTCCAGGGAATAGAATCGTTTGTGAAGGATACCTGGACTAAAAAGAAAAAGGAGCTAGAACCTGGCCTTGAGGATCTAGAGACTATTTGTGAATCAACGGATAGTGATCATCCGTTGACAGATGAACCATCAACGGATGAGAGGTATCCGTCGACTAACAAAAAGTTTGTTAGTAAGAAGGAACTCAAGAAACTGGATATCAAGTATGGTCCAGTCAACAAGAATTTTGTTTGTGGCGAGTGAAGCAAAACCAAATCCAGTGGGAAGGCTAAGACAGGTGACTTACATAACAAAAAGGCTGTTGGTAAATCGGATAATGAAAAGGTAGAAATTGAGGGTAAAAAGAAAAAGAACAGAAATGGTAAGATAGGTATCAACAAGAAAAACAATTATTCTCCTGACAGGTTTGCTCCTAGGAAAACTTGTAGTAATTGTAATAGTGTCAATCACCTATCTTCTAATTGCAAGATTGTCAACAAGGCTCCTGTTCATATACCTCAAACAATTCTATGTATGCCTGCAATGCCTGGTTTGTATCCAAATGCTAGTTTTTCAAATCCATATGTGAACATGCCATATGTGTCTAATCCTTATTTTCAATCTGTGAATGTGCCACAAATGTCATGGAACATTCCTAGCATGAATAACATGTATGCCAATTTTCCATAAATGCATGCATCAAATATTCATGCAAATGAGCATTTGTCAAACCCCATCACTCAAGCATCTACACCTAAGTTGAAGAATGCTAAGAGTGCAAAGTCAAAGGCTAACAACAAAGGACCCAAGGAAGCTTGGGTACCAAAATCAACTTGATTTGTTTTTGAAATGTGTGCAGGGAAATAGAAGGAATCTATGGTACCTAGATAGTGGATGCTCTAGGCACATGACAGGAGATTCAACCCTGCTCACAGAGTTCAAGGAAGGAGCTGGCCCTAGAATTACCTTTGGAGATGACAGCAAAGGATATACTAAGGGATATGGCCTGATTTCAAAAGACAATGTCATCATTGAAGAAGTGGCTTTAGTTGAAGGTTTGAATCACAATTTGCTGAGTGTCAGTCAGATTTGTGACAAAGACTATGAAGTAAAGTTCACAAAAGAAGCCTGTGTCGTTTCTGCGAAGGAAGACAACAATGTGGTATTGACAGGCTTTAGAAAAGGAAAATGTTTACATAGCTGACTTTAATTCAGCATGCTCAGAATCCATTACTTGTCTCTTCAGCAAAGCAAGTAAGGATAAGAGTTGGCTATGGCATAAGAAGCTGTCACATTTGAATTTTAAAGTTATGAATGATTTGGTAAGAAAGGATCTTGCTAGAGGAATCCCTCAATTGGAGTTTGTCAGAGATGGACTGTGTGATGCCTGCCAATTAGGGAAACAAAAGAAATCATCCTTCAAAAGCAAGACAGAGTCATCCATTGTTAAGCCTCTTCAATTACTGCATATGGACTTATTTGGTCCAGTAAATGTCATGTCTATTTCAAAGAAGAAATACTATCTGGTGATTGTAGATGATTTTTCTAAGTTCACATGGACATTCTTCCTGCACTCCAAGGATTGTGCAAGTGAAATCATCATCAATCACCTCAGAATACTAAACAATGGTTCTGAAGACAGAGTACAAAGAATCAGGAGTGACAATGGTACTGAATTCAAGAATTCCACTATGAAGATTTTCTGTGAAGAGAATGGAATTGTCCATGAGTTTTCTGCTGCCAGAACACCTCAAAAAAATGGGGTTGTTGAAAGGAAAAACATAACTCTCATTGAAGCAGCTAGAACAATGTTAAGTGAATCAAGGTTACCAACATATTTCTGGGCTGAAACTATCAACACTGCATGCTTTACTCAGAATATTTCCTTGGTCAATCAAGCTAGAGGAATGACTCCTTATCAGTTGTTAACCAACAAGAAACCAACTTTAGCTTTCCTTCATGTCTTTGGATGTAAGTGTTTTGTGCTAAGGAATCATGGAGATAACTTGGGCAAATTTGAAGCAAAGGCAGATGAAGCTATTTTCGTTGGATATGCAGCAGGGAAAGCCTACAAGGTCTACAATCTAAGAACCAACATTGTTATGGAATCTGTACATGTTATGTTTGATGATCAAAAGATTCTAGGCTTAAATGATGAAGGCTCCCATGAAAAGTTGGAATTTGAGAATGAAGGTGAAGGAAGAATGTACTATGATGATGATGAGGAAGATGAAGATCATGACCACAGAGATCCACCAAGAGTCGTTGTACCAACTAGAAGTGATGCTTACACTGGAAATGAAGCATCCGTTGATAGTCATTCTGGAGCATCCGTTGACAGTCATTCTGGAGCATCCGTTGACATTATTAGAGATGCATCCATTGACAGAGATTCTCAAGCATCCGTCGACAGGCAAAATGATGCATCCATTGACAGTCAACTTCATAATTCAGCAAGGACAACAAACTCAGGGGGAGTTTCTCAAGGTCAAAATTCAATGCTAAATCAACATGATCATGCTCATGGAAATAAAGTAACCTCATCAAGATCAAACCTTCCACCTGCAAGAAAATGGACTAGAGATCATCCATTTGAGTTAATCATTGGTGAATCAAATTCAAGAGTCCAAACTAGAAGGGCCACTCAAGCAGAATGTCTATACAGTAGCTTCCTGTCTCAAGAGGAACCTAAGAAAGTGGAAGATGCCCTTCTAGATCCAGATTTGGTCTTAGCAATGCAAGAAGAGCTAAATCAATTTGAAAGAAATAAAGTATGGAAACTTGTGCCCAAACCTGATGATAGAAGTGTCATAGGTACTAAATGGGTTCTCAAGAATAAGACAGATGAAAATGGCATAATTGTGAGGAATAAAGCTAGATTAGTGGCAAAAGGATACTCTCAAGAAGAAGGAATATATTTTGATGAAACTTTTGCTCCAGTGGCAAGACTTGAGGCAATAAGAATCTTTCTAGCCTATGCAGCACATGCCAATTTCAAAGTCTATCAGATGGATGTCAAAAGTGCCTTCCTAAATGGGGAACTGGAAGAAGAGGTCTATGTCCATCAACCTCCTGGCTTTGAGGATCCAGAATTTCCAGAATATGTATATCTTCTCATGAAAGCACTTTATGGTTTGAAGCAAGCACCAAGAGCCTGGTATGACACTTTATCTCAATTTCTTTTGGAGAACCACTTCACTAGAGGTACAGTAGATAAAACCTTATTTCATAGGAATATTAATGGCTTTTCAATACTTGTTCAAATCTATGTAGATGATATTATTTTTGGGTCTACAGATGAGAAGCTTTGCAAAAGGTTTGCCAAACTTATACAAAGTAGGTATGAAATGAGCATGATGGGTGAATTAACTTACTTTCTTGGCCTACAAGTAAAGCAAGTTAATGAGGGCATTTTCATAAGTCAAACAAAATATATTTATGATCTCTTAAAGAAATTTGACTTAATGGATTGTACCTCTGCAAAAACACCTATGGCTACCGCAACTAAGCTTGAGTTGAATACTAAGGAAAAGTCTGTGGACATCTCAAGCTATAGAGGCATGGTAGGTTCACTTCTATACCTAACAGCTAGTAGACCTGATATAATGTTTTCTACTTGTCTTTGTGCTAGATTTCAAGCTGACCCTAGAGAGTCTCACTTAATAGCTATTAAAAGAATTTTCAGGTATCTCAAGGGAACACCAAACCTTGGCATTTGGTACCCAAGAGAATCTGGTTTTGATCTAACTGGCTATTCAGATGCAGATTATGCAGGTTGCAGAGTTGATAGGAAAAGTACTACAGGTTCCTGTCAATTTCTAGGAAACAAGCTTGTTTCATGGTTCAGTAAGAAACAGAAATCAGTCTCCACTTCTACAGCTGAAGCTGAGTACATTGCTGCTGGAAGCTGTTGTGCACAGATTCTATGGATGAGAAATCAACTCATTGACTATGGTCTAAAAGTTGAGAAGATTCCAATTTTCTGTGACAACACAAGTGCTATTGCCATCACAGGGAATCCAGTGCAACATTCGAGAACCAAGCACATTGACATCAAATACCACTTCATTAGAGAACATGTGATGAATGGTACAGTAGAAATGCACTTTGTGCCAAGTGAAATGCAGCTTGCAGATATCTTCACTAAGCCTCTTGATGAATCCACATTCACAAGATTGGTAGGTGAGCTAGGTATGCTTAACTTGTCATAATTCCTAGTAATATTTGATTTCACTACATTGCAGCTAGGAATGTGTTTTGATTTACTTGAGAATTAAAAACTCTCAGAAAAATTTTTTCTTTAGAAATTTTATCCAAGGCAAAATTATCTTATCAACGGATATCCTTTTACCCGTTGAAAGCATAAACACATTCCTAGATTTTTGTATATCAACGGATAACAGCTTATCCACGTCATCAACGGATAAACTGTTTCTCAACCGTTCATTCCATATCCGTTGATATACATATTTTCTTTTAAATATAACCGTTGGTAAACGTGTATCTGTATAGGACTTGTTATATTTTATTATTTGACAGTTACTTTTGACCAATGGGTAATTACTTTTAATTATTTCATTTTCAATTCTTGAAAAGTATAAAAGGCTGTCTTGTGCTCTCACATCTCACTTTTATCGACTTTCAAGATTCTCTTAAGTAAACTGCATCTTCTTCACAAAAACTCTCTGCAACAAAAGTTCAAACTCTTCAATGGCGCCTATAGTTAAGATGATGTCTTCCACTGGGTTCACCTATGAGAAGAACAATTTCGCGGCCTATGTCGATACAGTGAATGCCCCAGAAGCTTATCACACCATGATGAATTTTTTGAAGAACTGTAAACTTTCGTATGCTATGACTGCCACCACTCCTCTAATCCACGAAGTAATCGAAGAGGTGTGGGCATCTGCTGAGTACAATGGCACAGACGGTACAATTGCTTTTTCTCTAAAGGGTAAAAACTATGTAGTTAACTCTGATGTGATAACTGCTTGTTTAAAATTGCCTGAGAATAACTGTCTGAAGGTACCCAGTGATGCTGAAATAGTTGCCATGCTTAATTCCATAAATTATGCCCTTAGTACTAATAATTTAGGAAAAATTGCTAGGAAAGGGTTGGTTAAAGAATGGAGTTATTTTTGTGATGCCTTCATTAAAATTTTTCAGGAAAAATTAGTAACCTTGATGCTGTTACCCATTCCATGCTAGTTATGCTGTGCATGCTTCTAACTGATAAATTCTATAACTTTGGCACACTAGTCATGTATGAGATAGCAACAAAATTAGGTAAAAAGGAAACTAGGGGCAAGAACATCTATTTTGCTAGATTTTTGATGCTCTTAGCACTGCATGTATCTGAGAATAAGCTATCCATTGCTAACCCGGATAGCAAGTTCACATGTTTTGTTCAGGAGAAGAGAGTCTTAAGTGATTTAATTCGAATGAACTCCAATGCAGAAGTACAATTGGTATATCTACCAATTGTTCAGGTAACTCTTTCTAACCTTGAAACTCCTATCTCTAACCCCCAAATTTCTTTGCCTTCCTCAGTCACAATGGAGTCTGTAGTAGTGACCACACAGGCTCCTACCCAAGTGACTAAAACAAAAATTTCCAAACCAAAATCTAAGAGACAAACCTCAGGTGTTTCTGAAAAAGCACCTCTTGCAAAAACTACCACAACTCTTGAGGGGAGTGTGAAGGAGGTAGTGAGTGGTGAGGGACAGGGTGCAAGCCCTAAGAATAAGGTGGGTGAGGAAAGTACACCAAATAGCCAAGCCCAAGTTACATCCTCTCAACAGGGTGTGACTACTAGTTCTACAGCAACTCTGCACAAAAGGGTAAGGGACACTAGCTCTCACTCAAAAACCTATGGAAGAAGAGTAAAATCTAAAACCATAGGGGAAGAACAGGGTGCACACACAGTACAGCAAACTATACCTTCTCAAATTCAGTTTGATGTGACTTCAATAAATGTGGAGTCACAGCCCCTTGATCTTAACCTTCAAATCGATACACATTACAATCCACCATCACCAACTCCATCTCTGGATGTGGATATGATATCTACATCAATTCTTGATTCTCCATCTTTAAGATTCCTGGAGAAGCCCCACTCTGCAATTGGTGGTCATCATCTTTTAGATGATTTGTTGGGCCATCAACCTTCCATTCCTGAATTCACAACAACATCTGTGGCCTCATCTTTAAAATCAATCTCCACAGATTCAGTGTTGGTTTTCACTTCAACAGATATTATCATTCCTTCATCAACGGATATCCTTCATCCGTTGACAAGTGTTTCTCCATCAACGGATGCGCCTCTGTCTAACCATCCGTTGACAGCTATAACTACTCCATCAACGGATATCCCTTATCCGTTGATAACTCACTCTACCAATGCTATATCTGACATTCCTGTGTCAAGTGTGGAGGAGTTCTCAGTAGTTGAAACACTTTTAGGATTGAGGGAAGGGAGTGAGAGGCTGCCTTGTGAGCAGGCAAAAGGAGAGGCAAATAATGAGAGGCTGACCATTTCTTCAGGTCAGGAAAAAGGAGAGCAAGAGAGTTCCACCTTAGTAGGTGAAGGTGAGGGTGTGAGAGGTGTGAGCCAGAGGGAGCCCCTGATGCAAGAAAAGAGAGATGAGAGGAGAGAAGGGACTACAGGAGAAATAAGGCAGGAAGATTCAGCCATTGCAAGTGAGTTAATGGAGGTTAATGAAGCTTCTAAAGAGATGGAATTTCGACAAGAATATCAGTCAATCATTGACTCCATCTCTTTGGATCCTGAAACCTTTACTCATCCTGTTTCTGCCTATCAAGTCATGGCACAACAGGGCAATGTGGAGGCAGAGGAGGCAATGCACCTAGTGCACACCCCACAATCTCTACAAAGAGCAAAGGATGCTTTGACAACTCTGTCTTCAAATGCTGACAGTGAAGAGTTTGGCAATGATGACAGTGACAGCACAGCAAATGATGAAGAAGTCAATGTGGCTGATACTCCAGACTGGCTATTTTCTACTGCCACTGTGGCTGGTGACTTCAATGTGGAGATTGTGAAGCAATATCAATCTGCTAGGGCTGAGCACCAAAATGCAGATCCACAGAGAAAGGCTGTCCTTCAGCAAATAATGGACTCCCTGAAACTTCACAAAATGCACATGGTCATTCAAAGAACACAACAGGAGGAGGTCCAAACTGCAATTAGAGAAATGAAAGTGGAACTAGATGCCAGGATTGAGGCACTAGCCCCTACTACCAGTCAGAAGGTGCTGACAAGCAAACTATTGAAGGAAGATAGCCTGGCCAAATCTGTTCAGCATCTCTCCTCCAGAGTGGATGGTATGGAATCTCAAATTCAGACACTCATTGCCAATCAAGCCAAACAGACTGAGCTACTGGAAAGGCTGCTTGCAGCCTCATCTCCAGCCCTTGATGCTAACAAAAAGGGGGAGAAAAAGGTAGAAGAGGTTGCAGCTACTTCTAGTCAAATTTCAGCTTCCAGTAGCAAGATAGCACAAAGTGAGGGGGATCAACAGCCAATGATAGTGGTCAATCCAAAAGAATTTACTATAGAGGCTTCCCCTGTGAAGAAACAAAAGGCTTTGCCTGTGATTCCTGACCTATCAGAAATCTCAGATGGTGAAAGGCAAGCCAGAATAGAGGCCTTAGAAAAGATCAACAAGGAGGCAAATGAAAGAATGATGAGAACAGAAATGATGATCAATGAATCAATTGTATCAAATCTATTCTCTACTCAGTCCTCAGCTCCAACAATATCAACTACAATTCTGAAGGTGCTCACTCCAGAGATTGTAGCTCCTACTTTCTATGATGCTGAACCATCTTATGTTAAAGAATTTGAACCATACATCAAAACCAGAGCCTACTCTCCACCAAAGGCAAATGGGAAGAACAATTTACAATTGGACTTTCCATTTCCCAAGGATGATGAAGGAAAGCTAATGGGAAAGCAAATTAAGGAGTTCAAGGAAAATGCCAATAGAAGTGTAAGAGAATGGATGGCTGTAATAATAAGGAATGGAAAAGTCTTAAATATATCCAATAGCCATCCTAGATTTGTTGAAGCAAAAAAGAGAGGAGACCTCCAGACTTCTCAGGGAAGCTCATCCAAGTGAAGAAAATCAATATGAAAACTCAGATGAGAAGCAAGCCAGGCTGGCTCAAGAGTTAATGGATGAGGTAGAGGATGAAATGTGGGAACCTGAGGAAGTCCCCAAATCCAAAAGGAAAGTGAAATCAGTCCCCAAATCCAAATCTAATAGAGTGAAATCAAAGGCAAGGAGGCCTGTCTCTCCAGAGATTGAAAGCAAGGAGACAGTTGGCTCATCACAACCTATTTCTGTAAAAGTATTCAACCCAGCTGTGAATTTCCATGGTGATCCCATAGTACCTAAAGAGGAACCAATGAATCTTGACTCCATTGAGGTTCCTTCATTCTTGCTGAAGCCTATACAGAAGAAAAGGATACAAAGGAAGCAACCTTCAAAGGAACCAATTCAAGTTGCTAGGGTACCTGATATTGTCAGGCAGCCAATCTTGGAAAACAAGGATGATTTTATCTATCAGGCAGATATTGAAGAATACTCTGGCATGAATCTGTATCTGGATGAATTGTCAGAAGTAAGAGGAATTGACAAATATAAACATTTGCCTGAGAGATTGGTCTTTTTATACAAGGGAGGAAAGGAAAGGACATGGCCACTACAGAGGGTTCTTGGAGAAAATTATCTGACCTTAACCAAAGTATTCTCTGCAATCAAGAGATACACAGGGTTCTCCAAGATAGCAAAAGGGGAGATACTGGACAGAATAGAACAGATAAGGAGGGAATGGAACTCACCATCAAGTCTACCAAAGAAGATGAAGATCCCATACAATGGACAGAAAATCCACCTTCAACCCTTCTGGATGATGGAGTTCAGGGATGAAGATGGTAACAGGAGATTCTTCAGGTTAGAAGATCAACTATCAAAGGCTAGCTCTTAATACCTGAGATGGTTACAACAAAAGCTAAATCCAAAGGTTGATGAAGAAGATGCCTTCTATAAGCAACTCCAAATGCAGATTAAGTCCAACTCTGCCAAAGAAGGAAAATCAAGGGTGATGCCAACAAGAGAAAAGAAACAGTCTTAATCTGCTCAGTCTAGAGGAGCACTTCTCTGTAAATTTCTCAAACTTTCAGTTTTTAATTTTTGTAGCTTAATACATTTTTTGCATTGTTCTATATATATATCTTTAGGAATGTTTTGTTATCATCAAGGTCCTGAATTTATGCTTTATTGTCATCAAGTATAAATTGGGGGAGATTGTTAGGAATATGTTGTACTTGATGATAACTTCACAATCAACCAAATTGTATAAGGTTTTGTAGCTGTCAACGGATGAGGATTTATAACTCTATCCGTTGACAGGTAGCTCATCAACGGATGAGGTTTTGTAGCATACTGCAGTATCTCTATGTTATCAGTTGATAGTGTTTTTATCCACGGTCATGTTGACCATCAACGGATAGGCAGAATAGGGTAGCCAATTGTAAATAAGCTATGCTATGTAATTCTGTTTAAGTGAAAGTGTATCAACAGATGAAGACAAAACTCTATCAACGGATACAACTCAAATCCACTCTATCAACGGATACAGCTCAAGTCTCAATATCAACGGATACAGCTCAATACATCATCAACGGATGTCAGTGTACAATATCAACGGATAATCATTGACACTGTCTTCTATGCTAAGCTGGGGATTAGCAGTTGATAAAGACATGTTTGACTGACAGATCGCATGGGTTGATAGTAGATACAAAAAGCAGTATGGCAGCCATACTTTGGAAACACAGAAGAAAGAAGCATTCCGTTTACACTATGAATACAAGAAAGGTGCAGGAGACATGTCTGTTCACAAGGACAACCTTTCGGCTACATGTGTATTTGGAGTGTAGTAGCAAGTCAACTAGAATTAGATTAATATTATCTTATTCCAGTAGTACTTGTAAAAACTTGGGATTTATAACTAAGTGTAGCAACTCTTTGTAGGCTAAGAAAACAGATACATTTGCTTAGGGTTTTTATTGAATATCCTTAGAAAGCAAAGAGTTGTAAAACAGAAGCTGTGTACTTTTGTATCACAGAGTTTTCTTCGAATAAAAGCTTCAGGTGGTGCATTTAACCACCTGATTTTTATGTGTTTGTGCATTAATCTTTCTACAGCAATTATCTAAGTACAGATTTCTGGAGTTTTTTTCAGAAATTTATAAACATCAAGAATTGTATTCAACCCCCCCTTCTACAATTATACAAGTGTGTAATCTGGGAATAACAATTACATAGCTGCAAGTACAAGACTTAGTGTATACAAGAAAACCTAATGCTCTATGCATTTATGCTTAGTGTTTTCTTCTTACTAAGTCTTGCTACACTTGAAGATATATATATATATATATATATATATATATATATATATATATATATATATATATATATATATACTTCAAGTTTACAAACCCTACAAAATAAACAAATATTAAAAAGTCAAAGTATTCTGCAGGTTTGCTACCACTCCTTGTCTCCAGGTTACGCAATTTTGTCTGGATTGTCTTGGATAGATTTTCACTAGATTTACCAGCTAATTGCTCGTGAGAATAAGGAATGTTTCTTTTTCTTTCTCATTTCCAATAGCTATCAACCCATGTGAACTGTCAGGCATGTCAAGTCACTGTCAACCGCTATTATCAAGACATTATTGGTTGTAGCGTTTTATCCGTTGAAGCTGACATCGATCTATAGGTTGAATGTTGTTTGCTAGAGTGTCATATCCGTTGGCGTAGAATCTTCATCGGTTGACTCATCACTTCACTTATACAGAATTACATAGCACAACTTATATACAATTACCTACCCTATTCTGCATATCCATTGATAGTCAACATGACTTAGGAATACTAGCAACCATGATAGCAACAAACAACTTATCTGTCGAGACTTAAAACTGTATGTTACTAACTTATCAATCGATAAGCTGCCTCATCAACGGAAGTTTATAAACTGGACATCCGTTGATAAGTTACAAACATAACTTATACAAATATGTTCTTAAGGTGTTTTTGTATGCTTATCATCAAGGACAACATAATTCCTAACAATCTCCCCCAATTTATGACTGATGGAATAACAGCCATAAATTAAGAGCCTTGATGATAACAAAACACCTTAGCATGATTACTGAGTTTAAGCAAAAACATATGTATTGTAATAAGCTTCTAAAAATGTAGAAAACGAACTGAGTCAAGTTGAAGAATCATACTTTTACAAGGGATTGCTCCTCTAGACTGAGCACATCATCGCTTTCTTCCCCTTGCACTCCTCATACCATGGATTTTCTTTTTGTTCACCTCAAGTTGCTCCTCTAGAGATTTGTAGGTGATCTTTTATTCTTTGTGACTTGGATCCAGCATAAACATCAGGTATTGCAAGTACTCATTGCTAGCATTTTCCAGTTGATCTTCTAATCAGAAGAATCTTCTACAATTGTGTTTATCTCTGAATTCCATTATCCAGAATGGATAAAAATGAACCTTTTGACCCGGAACATATAGAATGTTCAGCTTCTTAGGCAAACCCTCCTTTGAAGTCTAGCTATTTCTCAATTCATTGATCTTGTTGAAGATTATGGTCTTTGCCTCTGGAGTGAATCCACCAGTTCTTTTCATTAAAGGCCATATCTTGCATAATTTGCCGTAGCTTTCATTCAGCACTTGATGTAGGGGCCAGATTTTTCTGTTTCCTCCTTTATAGGTGAAAATCAATCTTTCTAGTAACCTGACTCTCCTATATGCAGCACTCACATCACTCACTTCATCCAAGAGAAGATTGACACTTGAATATTCTTCAATGTTAGCAATGTAGAGTTTAGTATCTTTCTTGGCAGCCTTCTTTGCAACTTGTGGAACCTCAGCAATTTGAATTGGTCTAGCTAAAGGTTGTTTCCTGGTTTTGGTCCTCCTCATTTCAGGTGAGAGTCTGATCTTTGGAAATACCAAGCTATTGATGTCAAAGTCAAATTCCATTGGTTCTGGCTTTATGAAGAGAAAGGGGCTAAAGGTCTGAGTGGGTTGCTGTGTGGCTTGAGTTGGAGGTATGGTATGGTAGGTTGAGGTTGTATTGATTCGACTTGTTCTTCTGGGTCTGGGCTCAAGGTCATGTTGGCTTTTCTCTTGACCATGCTTTTCCTTTTCTTACACGCAGACTTCGTGTTCATTTTCTTTTTCTTAAGTTTGGCCTTTTCTTCTACAGCCTCTTGCTTCATCTCTTCTTCTAATTCTCTTACAAGTTCAACAGCCAGTCTAGCTTCTTTCTCAAGAATTCTGCAGATGGTCTAACAATTTGACCAGCTTGAAGTAACCTTGCAGTTTCTTCAGCCTTGGCTCCAACAAAATCTGGATAACCTGCTGAAACACATAACTAATGACAAAAACTTTATGTTAATAACTTATCAATCAATAAGCTGCCTCATCAATAGAAGTTTATAAACTGAACATCCGTTGATAAGTTACAAACATAACTTATACAAATATGTTCTTAAGGTGTTTTTGTGTGCTTATCATCAAGGACAACATAATTCCTAACAGTATTTTTGTCATTAGTTAGAAAATAGTTTTATTTTCAAAAATTAAATAAATTTAAAATGCTCATTTTACTATTTTTTTAAATGTCTTTGTTTGTATGATTGAATGGATATAATGTATAAAGAATAAAACAAAATAAAAGTTCTTATTTCTAAAAAAAATATAAGTAGTTCATTTTTTAAGTGTAATATTGAATATAAAAATTTAAAATATTAAAAAATTATATTAGATCTATTCAGAAATACTATTAATGTGTTAATTTGTAATTGTGTTACTTTTATAAATATAAAATTTTCAGAAAAATATGTAATTTGATTTTTTTAATTGAAAAAAATATTTATTCAAGTAAATGATTATTATGCTTTTGTGTAATACTAGCTTATAACCCGTTCGATGCACGGATTTCTTTTTATATGTAATAATTTTTTTATGTTACAATTATATTTTTATATAATTATTATTTACAATATTTAATTTAAATTTAAATTTTAATAATTTAATAAAAAATTAATTAATGATATGAATGGTTTAAAATTTATATTATAAAATTTTAAAATAAATATGTCGTTGATGAAATTCGAACTTTGAAATTTTTAGTAAATTAATTTAATCATATAATATATATAATCATTAGATCTAACGATTCTGATTTTTTACTAAAAATCTAGCGGTCATTATTCGTAGTACAGTAAAACCTCTATACAGTAAATATCCTTGGTACCGGTAAAAAAAATTATTATACGGAGGTTATTCTTTAATAGAGGTTGACATATAAATTTATAATTTTAAAATTTAATTAATAAATATTTATTATATATCATAAATACATGAATTTAGATGATATATGATAAGTTTGTAAAACAAAGAAAAACAATATCAAATGCAAGGATATTATGGACGCGCAAACTAAAGGATGTAGTGTTAATCCAAACTATCAAGTCATTATCGCAGACAACTATAGAAAAATATTTTTAGTCATCATAAATGGTCATGTAACAAGATTATATATTATTGGACATATATATATTTTACGCATATTTATTCTTATATAGAGGAAATTTTATAAAGGATGGATTTGAAAAATGTATGGAATATCACAGTGTAGAGTTTATTCTTAAATAAAACTTGTTCGAGTTGGGATCGTAAATTTTTATTACAATATGGAGGTTATTCTTCTATGGAGTATTATTATATAGAGGTTCTACTGTATACGAATTTCTATTATATTTTGTTAGTGATTAGAAGACAAGGTTTGATATTTTTGGGTATATATTGATTATTGCAAGATTATTTTTGGGTAACGTGTTTTAATTCGAAAAGTAATATTAATGATTGGAAGATATGATACGATTGATGTTTTTAGGTGTTTATAATTTTTTTAGGTATATATTAATTATTGCAAGATTATGTTTTAAATGTGTTTTAATTATAAAAGAAATATTATTGATTGGAAGATATGATATTTCAGGTGTTTATAAAAATTAATATCATCAATTTAGAGTAAACGTTTTTTAATTAAAAAAGGCAATGGCTAATTATCATTAATTATATTATTTTATTATTTATTTTAATAATTAGGTTGATCGTGCTGAAACCAAACCGACAAACTTTCAATGCCCATGTCATTGATGTAATTCGAACTTTGAAATTTTAGTAAATTAATTTAATCATATAATATATATACTCATTAGATCTAACGATTCTGATTTTTCTAAAAATCTAACAGTCATTATTCGTAGTATACGGATTTCTATTATATTTTGTTAGTGATTAGAAGATATTGTTTGATATTTTTGGGTTATATATTAATTATTGCAAGATGATTTTTGGGTAACGTGTTTTAATTCGAAAGGTAATATTAATGATTGGAAGATATGATACGATTGATGTTTTTAGGTGTCTATAAAATGTAATATCTTCAACTAAAAGTAAATGTGAAAAGACAATCAACTAATTACCATTAATTATATTATGTTATTATTTTTTTAGGTGTTTTAATAGTATAGATATTGTATATATTGATACGATTGATCTTTTTAGGTGTTTATAAAAGGTATTATCTTAAACTAAAAGTAAATGTGAGAAATCCAATTGACTAATAACCATTAATTATATTATGTTATTATTTATTTTAGGTATTATATTTTTCTTGAAAATTATGGTGTGTTATTTTCGAGTATATATTAATGATTATAAGATTTGTTTTAAATTAAAAAGTTAGTGTGTTTTAATTCGAAAGGAAATATTAATGATCGGAAGATATGATACTATTAATGTTTTTAGGTGTTTATAAAAGGTAATATCTTCAAATAAAAGTATATATGAAAAAAGTAATTAATTAATTACCATTAATTATATTATGTTATTATTTTATAGGTATATTTATTTTTATTGATGATAAATAAGTAAATTCACGAAATAGCAAAAAAGAGTATCCAAACTTCTGGGGATAAAACTAGATGTTTGTTTAAGGCCCGAGGCCGGCGCTTATATACACAAAATACATACAGTACAGAACCCTACATCTTTTTACTTGTACAAGATCATCGTTCGCCAAACTTTGTTTATTTCCCCTCATGGGTTCGATCACCGTACGGCTGTTTAGATCCAAGCCTCCCTATAAGCTTATGTCTGTCAAGCCTCGCGTGCTCAAATTTCGAAGTAATCATTTATCTTTTTTTTTCCCCCTTATTATTTACTGTTGTTTTTCTGATTCAGTTACTGTTAATATATATAATCTAGGGTTACTGATTGGTTTTGTTATGTTTAATTGTTTTTAACAGTTGAAGTGAATAAGCCCATTCCTTGCTCATTCAAGTTGTCGAGTAAGAGTGATAAACATGTCGCTTTTAGGGTAATTACTCAATCTTAGTTAACTTAGATTCCAATTGCTTTTTGTTTCGATAATATTATTAATCTTCATACCGGATTTTTGTTGTCGATTTTGAAATACAATAGTCATAATTAACAGGGTTGTAAATCCCTGCTCTTAAGTAAACTTTGTGCTGAAATTTTTGCACTCACCGTCCTTCAAACATTTTTAATATTCACATTAACAGGGTTGTAAATCCCGTGATCCAAACGTCCCCATAGTATTACTGAATTCAGGGGTACCATGTTCTTTCCTGGGCTAGTTACTGAAGTCGGGGGTAAGGTTCTTTCCTGAGTTGGTTACTAAGGCTGATCATAGATACCAGTTGTATTGTTTATACTTTTAATTTTTATGATTTGAAATTAGTGAAAATGGAATACATTTCCACCTCTCTCCCCCCTCCCTCCCTCCCTAAATTCTTATCTTCCTTTTTGTCTCTCTTCATTTCTGATGAAATATCTCTAAATCTATCCGTTAATTTGCTTAGTCTTACTGTTTTTAGCTTAAACTATACCAAACACACCAAAACATTCAGAAAACACTCTCAGGAAACATTGATTATTGACAACACCATATGGCTGTGCTCACTTTTTAAAAGTTTATTCCTCTTATTTTATATGATGTTTAACCTTTACTGAAAAGGTCTCATGGTTTAGTGATCAGTGGATTTAATTTCTAAGAAAATAGGGTGAAATCCCCCAAGGTTTTCTCCAAGTGTATCTTTTTATCGTCCACTAGTAGGAATACTGAATTCGTACATGTTAGTCTGTATCATCATTGACCATGACAATGAACAAAGTATCTAAAAAAGCAATAAAAGGGAATGTTTCTATCCGTCTATTTATTAAACAAATATTATGCTTCGTTTTTGCCGACTTTAGTGCAATTACTTGGATATGTTATCAATAAAGGAGTCTCTCTTCTCCCACTGTTTGATATCTTTTGCACTTTAGAAGATCAAAAATATAGAAGTAGACTTCTCATCTAGAGATATCTCTGGAAAGTTTGCTTTTTGTTATGATATTAATAATCTCATATTTTTAATTTTGCTTGTCTTCTGTGAATCTGGAGTTTAAAAGCACCAGCATGGTTTTTTTTGTTTGTTGCAGGTAAAGACTACTAACCTAATTAAGTACTCTGTACAGCCTCAAAGTGGTATTTTGTTACCACATTCACAAATAAATGTAACAGGTATTTCATAGATTCATTCTCACTGTCTTGTATGCTATATATAGTTGTCTTTTTGAGATTTGCTGTAACTGTTAGACAAACTGGTTCAGTTACAATGTCTGCTCAGAAAGAAGAACCCTTATGTATGCCATGCGATGAGAATTGTATTGTCCAATGCGTAGCAGTGCCCCCTGGTACCACTCCAGAAGAAATCACCCCGGAAATGGTAAGAATCATTAGAGTTGGAGATTCTTTGTCTGGATTATTTATAATTTTGTTTTTGTTACTGTCGAGAGTCAGAAAGGGCAGTTCATAACTTTGTGGTTCACTTTTTTAATCTCTATACATAAGTATAAGAGTAAGGTGGGAAATTATGTTGAAGAGTGCGAACTAAGTGCTGATTATGTTGACTACGAGTCTGAGGAAGAGCCATCTGAAGATGATACTGCTGTGAGTTCTTGTATTATATTCAGTATTAGAACACTTGTTTCTTTTTTCTGATCATTTCTTGAGTAATCATCTATCTTTGAAGATATGGTTAATACTTGATATCTCCTTATTGACCCTCACAGGTTTCCAGTGAATATTCTGATCATGAAATGACCGATTATGATCACGAAATGACCGATTATGATCACGAAATGACCGATTACCAAATGACCTCTACCATGGTATTCTTCTGTAGAATGTTTGTCAAACATGTCTTTCTGTTCTTAAATAAGTTTGATGTGGTCTTACTTTCTTCTATCTTGTTTTTGGTATGGATTGCCAATTAAGTAACCCGTGCTTATGTTGTTTACATTAGAGTATCCATATAGTTGTTTGGAACATGTTTCTTAGCAATATAGCTTGATTCAGTCAGTGGGCAATTGGGCATCGTCATAACGCATAAAGAACCACAGAGTTTGTATCCCCATTATCATCGTCATAAGTAGCTATCAGTCAATACTTAATATATAGCAGTCAAAATAAATCAAAGTGTTAGATGGATGGATTCCAACTCCGTTTACGATCCCATGACAGATACAAGATACAGTGAAGAATTCAATTTAAAGTATAGTAGTGACATTCATCGAGTTCTATTCCCCCACGCTGAGAGAAGTTGTTGGAAAAGAACAGCATTTTTATAACAGAAGTTGCTCTGGAAATCCAAGTGCTTTCGATTAAACATTTCCCCTCTTTGTTATTCTATATGTTTAAATGCTGCACCTAGTCTGAAATGTTGTGCTCGTCTTAATCAGGAACTTTTGAATTTGGGGTCTACAAGAGAAAATAGCGGCGGCAGACTTATTGCTGTACTAGGCATTGTACTTGGCGTTCTAGTAGGATATTATGCGAGGGACTTCTCATAATTACTTCTCTGTTAGGAAGTCTACAATTGGGAGGATGATAATGTAGGTAAGTGTTTTTTGTGGTTATGACTTTTGGGGTTTGAAAAGCATGTAGAAGTCAGAAAGTTGATGTATTTAACATAACATGTCAGGGATCATTTTGGGTGTATGGTATTGAACTGTATTGTAGTAGACGAGACTGCACAGGCTTTCATTTTTGTGAGTTGGAAATTGGAATCATGTGACAGTATCAACAAGTTTGTGTAAACTTTAGATGTTGTGTTTGGTTGGGGTGAATGAATCGGAATCCAATGGAATGAGATTTAAAGTATATAATGGCTAAGACCATCTCCAACCCAACTTCAAATTTGTACTTTGACACTTTTGGTGTAAAATTCCTCTCCAACCCAACTCTAAAATTTACACCATTTTGGTATCACATCCAAATTTACACTAAACTAGTTGATAAAGCCGCGCTTCGCGGCGGCATTACATTTTTTTTAAAAAAAATCAATATAGATTTTCGTTACATTTAACATATTTTCTAAAGAATTATATAATAATTTTAATCCATAAAAACGAATCCTAAAAATAAAAATAAAAATTATGACATCAGTATCCAATTCTAATAACTAATACAATCTTTTCTAGTGAGCCGTCTTCTCGTTAAAACATGTTTCGAGCCGTTCTTATTTGGAATCGAAATTCTAACTTCATTAGCACTTATCTTTTAAATAACATTTTTTTCTTAAAAATTAAAACCTTAAAAGAGAGAAAATTCTAATTTTAACATTCTTTAAACTTTCGAAGATTTATGGAGTTTTAAAGATGAAAATACATCTTATATTTTCTGTATATTATAGATATTCCTGTATTAATTTATAGCTTTGGCATGGAATTATTTTTCTATTATGTTAACACATCAATTTTTTTAAATGCGAAGACTTTCATTACGGGAATAATATTGAATTTATGGACATATTTTTCTAATGCAAGTATAATTAACTTGTATAAAAAATTAAAATAAAAGAATTTTAGGAAAAAATATATAAAGTTTCAAAAATCGTATAAAACGTACATTTCCATCGCCCTCGTATTCTATTTCCAATAAAACATTTTATTATATATATTCTTTATATATAAGAACATATTTTCTACCTCCAATTAAAATTTTTAATTCTATGTATTTTCTATAAATTCAAACTCTTCTTATTTATAAATTAGAACTCATATTTTACTTACAATAAAACTCTTAATTATGTGTATTACAAATACTTATTCTACTTCCAATAAAGCTTTTAATTATATGTCTTCCGTATAAATTCAAACTCTTATTTTCAATAAATTTGAACACCTATTATGTTTCCAATATGTTAAGAGATAGTTTTTTAGTTATTAATATTTAAAATCCTAATTTTCTAAAAAAAAATTATATATATTTTTTTCGATTATATCATCAATATTAAATTTTTATATTCAACGCGGTTTTCTTTAATGAACCGCTTTCTCGTCAAACATGGTTATTCTTTTTGAATCGATCTCTCGTTAAGAACAAAACCCTAACTTTTACATATATTACTTGTATAATAATGTTTATCCATAAAAATTGAATACTAAAAATGAGATAAATTTTTATCATCAATTTTAAATTCTAATAGCTGATACAATCTTTTCTAGTGAGCCGTCTTCCCGTTAAATACGTTTCGAGTCGCTCTTATTTGAGATCGAAATTTTAACTTCATTACATATTATTATACAACTTTTTTCCTTAAACTCAAAACCTAAAAATAGTGTGAATTCCAATTTTTATTTTCTCCAAGCTTTCTAAAATTTATGGAGTTTTAAAAATAGAAAAACATCTTATTTTCTCTTTATATTATAGATACTTCTGTATTTATTTAGGGTTCCCGCATGAAAATGTTCTTTTATTTTGTTAACACATCTATTCTTTTCTTTTTAAATACGAAGACCTTTTTTATAAGATTTGTACTGGATATATGAAATTTTTTCCTAATAGAAGTATAAATAACTTGTATAAAAAATATATAATTTTAGAATATCGTAAAAGACCTTGTATTCTATTTCTAATAAAATTTTTAATTATATGTCTTCTCTATATATTCAAACACCCATTCTACTTTCAATAGAACTTATAATTATATGTTTTTTCCATAAATTCGAACTCTTATTCTCTATAAATTCGAACTCCGATTCTATTTCCAATAGAACTTTTAATCATATGTCTTATAAATACATATTTTACTTCCAATAGAACTTCTAATTATATGTATTCTCTATAAATTTGAACTCTTCTTTTCTATAAATTCGAACATCTATTCTACTTCTAATATATTAAAAGATTTTTTTTATATTTATTAATGTTTATTCGAACTCCTATTCTACTTCTAATAGAACTTTTAATCATATGCCTTATAATTAAATACTTATTCTACATCCAATAGAGCTTTTAATTTTATGTCTTTCCTATTAATTCGAACTCTTCTCATCTATAAATTCGAACACCTATTCTACTTTTAATATGTTAAAAGATATTTTTATATTTATTAGTGTTAAATTTACGGAGTTCTAAAAAATAAAAATAAAACATCTTTTCTCTTTATATTATAGATACTCATGTATTTATTTAGGGTCCCCGCATGAGAATGTTCTTTTATTATGTTAACACATCAGTTCTTTCTTTTTAAATACGAAGACTCTTTTTTATGAGATTAGTATTGGATTTATGAAATTTTTTCCTAATAGAAGTATAAATAACTTGTATAAAAAATATATATAATTTTAGAATATTGTAAAAAATGTCACCACCGTCCTTGTATTCTACTTCCAATAAAATTGTTAATTATATGTCTCCTTTATATATTCAAACACATATTCTACTTCTAATAGAACTTATAATTATATATTTTTTCTATAAATTCGAACTCTTATTCTTTATAAATTAGAACTCCTATTTTACATCGAATAGAACTTGTAATCATACTTTATAAATACTTATTATACTTCCAATAGAACTTCTAATTACACGTCTTCCTTATAATTTCAAACCCTTTTCATCTACAAATTCGAACACCTATTTTACATCTAATATGGTAAAAATATATTTTTATATTTATTAGTATTTATCTGTACTCCTATTCTACTTTTAATAGAACTTTTAATCATATGCCTTATAATTAAATATCTATTTTACTTCCAATAGAACTTCTAATTATATGTCTTCTTTATAAATTCGAATACCTATTATACTTCTAATATGTTAAAAGATATTTTTATATTTATTAGTGTTTAAAATCGAAAAATTCTAAAAATTAGAAAAATAGATTGAGACGATCTTAGAGCGCCACCTAAGCGCCCGCGTATCCTCCTTTATTTATATATATTGATTTGGTGTTACACCAAATTTGTAACAAATTTTTAGAGTTTTTGTTTATCCCAACTTTGCGTTTGTATTCCTCACTTAAAACAAATTTGTTCCATATGGATCCAACTAACTTTATTACTTTTGTACCTTACTTTTACTTTTGTACTTTATCAATAAAATAACTTATATAGTACAAAAAAAGTGTAAAATTTAGTTTAAACTAGTATTTATGCCCGTTACGCATAGACTTTATAATTTTGAAATTTTATGTTAATTAATAAATTTGTAAATAAAATATGACTTAATTATATTTTTTTAATATAGTTGGTTTAAATTTTAAATGCATATATATATTAATAACCTACTCCACTTTCAATAGAATTATATTTCATAATTTCTATGTCAACGGCATCTTAATTCAACGATTAGATGTCAAGTACTTTCAAAAAGAATTTTTTTAAAAAGTACTGTTTTTGTCTTTAAAGGTACTTCTTTGATGATTATGTTTGAATATAAAATTTTGTAAATATGATTGTTCATTTGCATTAAAATGTTACTCGGTATTGCGGACGACGATACCTCGATTTCTAAATGTTAAACTTTATAGTTTAATCTATATAAATAGCATAATAACCCGTGTGAGGCATGAGTCATCCTCTAGCAATTGCTATAAATTTTGTATAATTTTACGATTTAAGGATATTTTTGAATATAATTGCATCTTTTATGTTCATAAATATTATAATATTAGTATTTTAATTTATGTATTATTTTATTTATGTATAGATCATATGAGTACTAAAAAAATGATGTTTTGTAGCATATAAATATATTGTATAGGTTATAACACAATTTCTTTTAGAACAATGATAAAAAGACATATCATCGATGTGAAGAATACTCATCACACAATACTTTTCAGATAAAATTAGTACGCTCCTTAATATTTATTTCTTTAAATATCTAATCAAGATATAAGTCGCATAGAATTATACTCCGAAATTACGAGAGGGTTGATTTCCAACACTAACATAATTTCATATATTGTTTGCATAAATATTAAATGGATGGTGCTTTTGTAATTTTTAAACATATAGGGATATTATCGTAAGTTCACAACCATTAAAATGACACTTTTTGCATATATTGTTTGCATAAATATTAAATGGATGGTGCTTTTGTAATTTTTAAACATATAGGGATATTATCGTAAGTTCACAACCATTAAAATGACACTTTTTGCATATATTGTTTGCATAAATATTAAATGGAAGGTGCTTTTGTAATTTTTAAACATATAGGGATATTATCGTAAGTTCACAACCATTAAAATGACACGTTTTGCACTTGTGTTGTGGTTTAATATATAATAATAAATAGATTTTGTTCCATATTTTGAATCCTAAAATATAATATTTTTAAAATAATATGAGTCACCATTATTTTTACTCAAAAATTAAAATAATAGTAAAAATAAGATAATGGAGAGGAGGGGTTTGTGTAAAAGGTTTATTAACTCAAAATAATAGAGTCCATGCACCACAATGGTTAGTAGGATAAATTGTGTAGAGGAGGTTCTATGTTCGATTCACCATAAAAATAAAATTTACACATTTTTTCCATTTAAATTAGAGAGTGACATTTCATGTAATTTTATAACTTGTAAGGGTATAATTGTAATTTCACATAAGATTTATTGGCTCAAAAATCCCCTTGTTCTCTTATTATATATAGAAAGAATGGATGGATGTGTACCTTGTGAAACATAAAATATAATATTTTTAAAATAATGCGAACGACCATTATTTTTACTCAAAAATTAAAATAATAGTAAAAATAAGATAATGGTGAGGTCGGGTTTATGTAAAATATTTTTTAACTCAAAACAATAAAGTCCATGTAGCACAGTGGTTGACAGGATAACTTGTGTAGAGGAGGGTTCTAGGTTCGATTCACCACAAAATCTCATTTTTTCCCATTTAAATAAAAGAGTGGCATTTCATGTAATTTTATAAATTGTAAGGGTATAACTGTAATTTCACAGGAGGTTTATTGGCTCAAAATTATCCCTTGTTGCTCTATTATATATAGAAAGAGAAGAGATTAGAACTTATGTAAATTTACTTATTCATGAAGTGTACAAATAAACAACAAATTTCTAAAGTCTAAAACTCCAAAAAAAAACGCAGCCACACACACACCAGAAATCAAACATGTGTAATAAAAACTAAAGAGATAAAATTAATTAAATACATCGCAATTATACATAAACATCGATAAAAAAAATAAATAGATGAAATGAGAGGAATATTGTTACAAAGGAATAAGAAAACGTAGATTTGAATTTTGAAATGATTTCTGACAATTGTTTTGAAATTTGAAATAAATTTGGGGAAAAATAGCTGACATAGTTTGTGTGTTTGTAGCTGGGTCTGAAAACATGAAAAAGGATTAAAGATTTTGTATTTAATAAAAATAAATGTGCATTATGTGTGAACTTCTTAAATTTTTAACAATATATTATAAATAAAAAATAAATTTAACAAATGATTTAATTACTTTTTCTTATAGAATTTATTTCAAATTGGAATGCATGTATAATAAAAATATAAATACTCTTCTTTTTTAGCATTCTACCCTTTTTTTATCACGAACCCTATAAAAATCAAAGTATTCTATCTTTTCTTCCCCTTTTCGGTCGCGGTCGGTTCCTTTCATTTGTTAACATTTTTGCTGAAATTTTCTGTATCATTTAAAGGTACCTTCCAAATCTTTGTATGATGAATTTCCATCATGCATTTTATATCAATATGATTTGTTTAACATTTTGTTAATCTAATATGATTTGAGTAGTGGATTCTAACTTCCAAACTCCACTCTTTTATGTGTTAAGATTTGATTACTCATTCTTTATGCAAACCTCAATTAGGGATAAGGATTAATTTCAATTGCATGTACTCCTTATTAGTTTGATTTCGTTTGATTACTCAATTTTGTTGCTTTTGCTATATATTTTCATTATTAGGAATGGATTTGACTGGGTGTTTAGAACCAAAATTTGTAATAGTATTGACCCATACCACAACAGCTTCAAATGAATTGGTTAGTAAATTATTATGTTAGTAAATACTGTTATTACTTTAGTGTTGGATATTCTTACTGAATTTGTTTTTTTATCTTTCCTATAGAAGATTCCTGAATATATACACTTAAACTACGTCGAATGTTTGCCACCTGAATTTGTACTGAACTCGCGGAATGATTATAAAGTTCCTGTGATATATGACAAAGAAAGAGGATTCTTCAAAGGGATGTCCAACTTATACTTGCATTATTCTCTAAAAGGGGGTGAATATTTAGTGTTTGAGTCTTATGGCCACTCTGATTTGAATTTTTATGTTTTAGGCCAGTATGGTTCTGAATTTGAGTATCTTGGTATACTTAATGCAGATGGGGTATTCTTTTAATGGTATGTGTTTTATCCTGTATTGCACATTTTATTAATGATGTTTCATTTTTGGATAAATTCTCATTTCTTTATTATTATATATATTACAGTTAAAATTGATAATGCTGGTTTGAGGTTTTTCAAATTTCTTGATCCATCTGTGAAAGTAGTTGATGAAATTGTAAGAAACTTGCTTCCATTGGTAGTTTGTTAACATGTCTTTTACCTAGTATTTAAATTTATCAAACCCTTACTTGCATCAGTTTTTTCACTAATTTTTAAATGTTAAATTGTAGGACATACCCACTCTTTTTGTTGCTCAGTATGGCAGTAAAATTGATAAATTCCCCTCGTTTGTCATAAGCATTGGTCAGAAATTTCGTGGTAGGTATAGTCCGCAGAATAATAAGTTATCTGGTCTGCATGGTATGTCCAAGCGATTAAGACTTGATGATTTGAATTCATTTCATATGTTGCTCTTCACATATGATCCCGTGGGTTTGTTTCATATTGCTGCCTTTAATGAGAACATGGTTGAGATTCGGTTCCCCGGTACACCTTTGTCTAGAGGTTAATTTTTATTACACTCATTTGAAATTCCTAAAATTTTCTTCTGCTGTATAATTTGATAACTTTTTTCCCATACTTAATGTTTACAGATTACAAACCTGATCCAGTAACAGCAGCTGGTAGGTTTGCGATAACTGTGCAAGAATTCCACATGTATAAGTGGTCTTATGGTGTAGTGAGTTCTTACTCATTGTATTCTAATAAGCCCTATCTTAATTTTGTAATTTAAAGATTACTGCTGAGTATAGGGTTAAGTCCTGAATAAATTAACACTTATTGGGGGAGAAATGACTACATAAGTGTATATTCAGACAATAGGGCTTGGAAGCTTAAGATAAAAATTCGAGGATACTGGAAGCGTGCAACAATCCATGATGGTTGGCTCAAATTTCGCGAGGATTTGGATTTTCAAGTTGGAGATGTCAATGTGTTTGAGTGCCGCAAGAGTTCGTTTAATCATTTCAGTGTTCGTGTAATCAAAAATGGACAGTGATTATATGTTCAATGCAATTTGAATTATGTTTTGTTAAGAATATTTTTAAACTTTCTTAAGAACTTGAGGTTTATGATATTAATGTTTCTCTTTGGATCACTGATTTATCCAGCTTATTATTCTGTTATGTTACTACATTTATTTATTTTGTGCTACATATGACAATGTCTAAAGATAAAAGTATTTTAGATTGAACAATCAATACAAACTTAAATAGGTTACATAACTTGAAACATAACATAAGAAGGTCATTCACTACTTAAAAAAGTTGAAAACATAATATAAGAAATTGAGTCATTTTAGATAATAGGTAAGAGTTCTTCTTTCTTTCTCAGACATTTCACTCTTTTAGCCTCTTTATCCTTTTTCCCTTTTAACTGTCAGATTCCAGATTCAGGCTTGAAACAGATCCCATGTGAACACTTGATCCTGAGGGTTGTATAATAAAATTACTGGTTAGAATTGAAACAATTTATGAATATTGTAGATTTGCATCGACAATTATTAGTACACTTGTGGTTCCATAGACTCAATTGGATGAGGAATGCTGCTTTGTTCTTCCGGTAACTTTCCTGCATAAAATCCTTGCATGATATCTGTTGCAACATAGGCATTTGACTTCTTCTGTATGCTTTCCTTTGTTAAGTTTATCTTCACTGTGTAGTACTTATTTAGCATGCTATTGAAAATAGTTGGGAAAGTCTCCAGCTTGTTCCCCTATTATTGTTAAAATAAAAATTATTGTAATTATAGTACTCTTCAGAATCCTAATAAATTCTTTTTCAGCAAAATAGGTGAATAATCTAACCTCATTCATTAGTTGGAACACAGTCTTCCCAATCAAAGTCCTCACTTCACGATCTTCCAATATTAGGTTCATTGCTCTAGTTTCATCAATAGCAGTAATATGAACATCAAATCTAAAAAAGAATAGTAAGACATTTTCCATGAAAAATAACATGGACATAGGTAAAAGTAGAAGTTAGATATGGGCATACTTCTTATCTGCATATGGTACAATCCTCTTACAAAAGCTGCATGTGTCTTCATTGTCAATAACTTCTACTTTTTCATAACATGAATATAGGATGGCGGCACCATGTTTTTACTTGCTGAAAATTGGTCATTTTAACTTGACATAGTACATGACTCTGCATCAAACAGCATATATTTAGTTATGAAACCAACTATAATAGTACATAACATGTACTATTTACTTATCAGCATAAGTACACATTATGGATCTAACTTTGTTCTTATACCAAATACCTCAATAAACTCATCACTCCGATTCTTTAGATCGTTCACACTATAAATAGCAGCAGCACGTTTACCACCAATGGACAGCTTGTGTTGTGAGAACATATTTTGAGCAATCCTGTTTATTAAACAGTTAGGTACATATAAAAAGATATTTAAGTCATCTTCTATATTTGAAGTTGTTAATTGAATATAACCATAAATTTTACTCACATTTTTCGCATTTCTATTACACTATGATGGTTGCAGTTGATATAGAAAGTTGTAGCTCCAACATTTGTTAGGATGACTTCAACTGCAGGTTAGTAAATACTTTGTTAATAATATTAGTTCAAGTTATCTATGGAAAATGAAATTTTCCTACCTTTCCACAATGTTACTCTAGCACCACCAATGATCAAGATTCTTGGATAATCTAAATCTGCTTTAAGAGTTTCAGCAAAGAACTTGGCAAATTCATCCCTTAAAGTAACTTGAACACTTTGCCTATGGAATGGATACATGTGAAAAAACAAAATCATTAAATATTTTGGTAGGTACCGATAAATACTTAAACTTATGTAAAGAGAATTTACCTTCCATCAGTTATCTTAAATCTTATCTGTGATTGTATCACAGCATTTACATTTTTTATCTTTCCAATGGGGTCATGTTCTTCCATTACTCCAATGACATCTTCACAATCAAAACTTAAATATAAAATTCAGAAACAGAACATGTATATGTAAAGTAGTATTTAAAATCACTGAGATTATTTACTTACCAGTTAGATATGTAGTCTGTTTTGTTAGAGTTCTAAGATCAGCCAAGTCATAAAAATCAAACCAACATTGTTCTATACCAACATCTTTCTCATGTAAAGGTTTAAGGATTGTGTCAGTATTGAGAATTATCTGAATTTCATTTCGAACATACCAAAACTTGTCTTCTGGCTTGTACTTTTTCACTGTGAAGTTCTCTATGTAGTAAATGTCTCCAACTTGAAGTATTTTTTCTCATTCATCAGCTATACTTCCAGGAACAAAGGCATGCATTCTAGCTCTCTATAAAAAGGTTTAGTTGCATAAGTTAGTAATATATGAAGAACTCTTTCTACACAGATATGATAACTCATAATAATGGTAAGGATTTACCTTAGAATCAAGTAGTAAGAGGTTAAAACCTTTAAAAGCTTCTCCCTTTCTGCTATATCCCCTCCATAGATTTAGTACACTTGCTTGGACTTTGGAATCATATTTTCCTATCTTTACATCTCTGAAACTATAATACTTTTTACTTGACATAGTTTGCCCTTTAATTGAATGTATGACCTCCTTAAAATGTGAAGATGATATCCCAATATCAATGGTATTTATAGTTCGAATAGGCCTGATATCTTAAAAAAGTATTTGGTCATACATTGGTTACCAGTACAATATTGATAGGAAATTTAATGCACCTCTTCTACTTGGTTGAAAATTTAGTTAATGTAGTTGTGATATGGGATGTGTAATTTGGAAAGAATCAAAAAGCATAAGAAATCATGTCATAATGAAGTATCAAGATTACATGAAAGTTCTGCATCCAAATAAATGCCATAATACTTAAACATGAAACCGGACAACAATGCACAGAATCCTCATAAAATTTTAGTACAGACATTCTCAAATTAGAAAATAAGGTTGCCAAACATTATATCATTTCAGTAGCTCATAAAGAGGCAAATCCAAACAAAAAGCCTTTTGCAAAGGTTTGTGTCAAAAGCAAAGAACTCCAGCAAATAGTAAAGCAAAAACCTCTCTTCTTAATAAATTTCATTAAACATGCATAGTAATTTGAAAGATTCATCAATAGCAATTTTGGTAAGGTGTATTAGGTAGAACAGAGATATGTGGTATGAAAATTAATTGGTGGTAATTAAATAATTACCTTCTCGAACTTCACCATACTAAATTTCCCAATTGGAAGATTGTCCTCAAGCTCATATGCAACATTTTCATTTTTTCCCTGCTTCTAACTTTGTTTGATGACTTTGCAGTAGGAGGACTGGTTTTAGTCATATCAGGTGCATCAACTTGCTGTTACAGAATCAGAAAAGCAAGTTACTACAATACTGAATTGAAACTTTGTATCAACAAAAGAAATATACAATATTTTTTAGTGACAATTACCATACTAACTGAGTTCTCATTCATTGGAATAGCTTCCCCTGGACCTGGGCTGTGATTTCCCAACATTTCAACTGGATCATTAATCTCTGTAGCAATGTAAATATTGCTGGACTTGTGCACATTATTTTCTTCTATATTCAATGTTAGAACATACTCTTTCTTCTCAAAAAAATTCAGCATTGAAGGAAAAGTAATATCATCTCCTATCTTCAAGATCAATGCAGAATATCAAAAACTATATACATACCTATCAAAAAGTCTTTTTTAAGACAAATTACTTACTTCATCCTCAACCTCGAAAGCATTTTTCCCAAGAATATGCTGAATTTCATCATCAGGAAATATAATTGCAAGAATGCCAGTTCTATCATTACATATGGTGGCCAGTCTAAACCTATAAAATTAGATTAAAATGCATTATTATCAAAATTAATAGCAATAAATAATTAAGGTAACACTATATTGCCATAAAATTAACAGTAGAAACAGGTAGAACCTTTTATCAGGATAAGGTATGTTTCTCACACATTTTAGGCATCTATACCTCCCTTCTACTGTGTTCACCTCTTCTCCACATGATGTACACACATTGTCATATCAGTTGGTTTTCTGCTCAAGTTTTTTGACAGTGATTTGGCACCTAACTTTTCTCTACAATAATTTTACAAAATATGTAAAACATTATAGAGAGTACTTACAATTAGAAAACCTATTATTTTAGTAAAATGATCAATTACACATTACCTGAATGTATTCTTTTGGCAATTTTTTTATCTCTGCCACTGTCAAAATCTGAACTATGTTCTCCACTTCGGGCTCAATTTCTTTTGCACAGAATGTAGGATCCAAGAGTCTACAAAACAGTAATTACGATATATATTATATGTTCCACTACTTTTACAAACATACTGAATAAGCAATAATATTAATTTATATTGGTTACATTTATGATTGTTAAAAAATTATAATATACATATTAGTAAATTGGTTCATACCGTTCCTTCATTTTTTTAACACTGTAGTGATCGATATTAAGGTAGAATCGAGTAGCTGGATAGTTGTTCAAGCACGGGGTTCCTTTCCAAGAAAAGTTAAAACATACAATATTTCAATTGTAATTGGTAGATAATTCCAAGCATAGTGTACAGTAGTGGATTTGAAATTGAACTAAGGCTATGTTCACTTCACTTGAATGGAATGGGGGAAGAATGGAATGAAATTTATACTCTTATTTGGGGAAGATTGGGAAAATTGTTTAAATTTTCATTCCTTACTTCATTCCTTTCCACACAATTTAAACTAAAGTTCTAACCCACATGTTTTGGAAGGAATGCTCCATTCCCAATCATCATCATTTTCCTTGCAATTTTCATCATAAGAAATTTCTTCACCATTATATTTGTTCATTATTTCCCCTAACATCCCTTCTTTTGTCATAAATTTTGTTTACAATTTTCATTCCATTCCTACCTCATTCCATTCTCCCCAAGTGAACACAACCTAAGTGTTTGCATAATGTTAACTACCTTCATGTTCATTCACTTTGGTACTTGCAATAACGATTGTAACAGTTTCTTCTTTCAAGTTATTCAACTCTTTCTCCAAATCTTCAGCCAATGTATTGAAGAAAGTAACATTCAGCCCAGACCTAATAACAAAAATTTCCAAAGAAACACCTCATTACTATCAATCTAGATTACTTGTACAAATTTTACGTAGATTTAAGATTTGTTATACCTCCCATCAGTTATCCTAAACTTCATATGGCTTTTCTTTTCTTCTTCTTTGGAACGAACAACACTCAAATTGCGATCTTCTATTATACCAACAACATCTAATATAAGGGATAAATTTTAATCAGAAATCATGTACAATATCATAATAACTAAAATTAATGATCAAAGGTTGTTCCTTTCGTACCGATCAAGAAGCGAGAATCACTTAGTAAGTTAGGAACATCACTTAGTAAGTTAGGAACATCACTTAGTTCATACAAATCGAAAGCATAAGGCGCTATATTCGTGAGATTATCTTCTTCTAGTTTCAAGCTGGTATGGATAGCAAAATATATGTGTTTTTCAAATCTGACAGCTCTGTTCTTTTCATCTTTAACATACACTCTGACATGAAAGTTTGATAGGGTGTAGATGCACCCTTCTTTCAGGGAATCGTCAAAGAATCACATATCTTCGCACTCAAAAATGCATGAATCCTCGAATTCTACATGTAAAAAATATTCAGTGCAACATATAGAATGTATGTAAAATACCAGACTATGATAACAGACAGGTATTTATGACTGACAAAAACAACAATTAATAAATATCGTATCTGTACCGAATCATCAATAAAGATCACATTTAAATCACGGAATTCCTGAGTCTGCCTATTTATCCCTTTCCAGACGGCCTGAGCTCGAACACGTATTATCCAATCTATTCTCCCAGTTTTGAATAATTGCACCTTATTGTATTTGTTGAATAGGTTCTTGCTTTCCATCCTGTTTAACAAATTCAGTTAACATCACACTTTCTGAAGGCCTCAAATTGAATGATCTTTTAATATGAGTAACTTACCTAGCTGCCTTCAAAGAGATAATTCTTCAGATCTTCTAGGTTCAATAATGTAGGGTAGTTTGGATAGAGTTGAACTTTGACATGATATATGTGGTGGTAAAGCCCATCTCTAGTTGTCTTTTTGTCCATATCCTTCACAGAATATTTTAGGTGGAATGAGATTGTTATGGAATAAAAATTAGGTTACTAGTATTGCGGCTAGGGTTTGTGTATTTAATGCAAAGGTGTGTGAGCTTCGTGCTTTAATGGCTGCTCTCGTGCTCGTGGCTGAATCTGCCTTCACAAGATGCCTACTTACTTTGATGAATATCAAAGATCAAGCCAAAAACGTAGTTCTAGGTTGAGGGGTCTGACCCTTTATATAGGCTGAGGAGCCTTAGAATTATGGTAGGAGTCAGAGACTTGGTGGTAAAGCCTTTGAGGAAGGTTCTAGATCTATTCCTTGTAGGAATCAGTTTCCATATTGAATTGGATGCCTTGGTGGCTAAGCCTGATGGAGATAATATCCTTATCCAACTCTTATTGCTGAGCTGTTTATTTCCCCCAATATTAATTACGAAATTAATATTATAATTGGGGTTTTGGGTCCATCTGGTGGGCCCCACGTTTGGACCATTCTTAGTCTATTTAATGTCACATTAAATGTGTCTTTAGGGCTTATTTTCGGCCCATATCATTTGCCCCCCAACTTCTAGGAAAACTGATCAGGTTTTCCTTGAAGTTGTTTTTAATGGTCTTTTCCGAGACTTGGGTCAGGGTTAATAATTGTACACTAGTGTTTCACAAGTATCGTCTTAATGTAAAGAGTGGAGCGACCTACACATTTACGATGATTTGCCTTATTTGAGGCTAAACAATTATTTCCAAGTAACTTTTGTTACTGGATTTTTGTCTATTCAATATGAAGGAATCATCCATAGTACTTCTCGTATCGTAAATATATCTTAGAGTTATATAGTACCCACAGGTATTTCTCTCTTTAAAATTCCATGTCCACGAAGATTTGATGTCCAAAAATCAATTTTTCATAGCAATCTTCGAACAAAACAGGAGTTTTTCGACCAGGAATTTCGACCAGAAATTCGACCAACATTCTGGTCGAAATAAAGGCTTCAACAAATCCTGATCGAAGAGATTTTCGACCAGGATTCCTGGTCGTTTCGACCAGGATTCTGGTCGAAGTAAGCATTCCATTCTCCTCTGCTCGAACACATTTTCGACCAGGGTTCCTAGTCGTTTCGACCAGGATTCTGGTCGAATTAAGCGTTCAATCTTTTCCTGGTCGACAGCTTTTTCGACCAGGATTCCTGATCGTTTCGACCAGGATTCTGGTCGAATTAAGCGTCTAAATTTCCTCTGGTCGAACACTTTTTCGACCAAGATTCCTGGTCATTTCGACCAGGATTCTGGTCGAATTAAGCATCCAAACTTTCTCTTGTCGAACACTTTTTCGACCAAGATTCCTAGTCCTTTCGACCAAGATTCTGGTCGAATTAAGCGTCAAAATTTTCTCTTGTCGAACACTTTTTTGACCAAGATTCCTAGTCCTTTCGACCAAGATTCTGGTCGAATTAAGCGTCCAAATTTTCTCTTATCGAACACTTTTTCGACCAAGATTCCTGGTCCTTTCGACCAAGATTCTGGTCGAATTAAGCATCAAAATTTTTCGGGCTTTTTCTTGATGGGCCTTTCTTCTTTTTGGGCCTTCAAGGCTTTACATGTTTAAAGTGTGTATTTTTATAAAAATACCTTCTTTCTTTGGGCTTGGCTCTATGGCCATAATGGGCCTGTTTCCGAACCTTTTGTTTGGGTTTGAGTTTGATATTTCTTCAAAATATCTCAGATATTTTTTCAAAATATCTTAAACATTTCTTCAAAATATCTTAGATATTTTTTCCAAGATATTTTTCTAGGAACGTTCCAGAATTGGGCTTCAATTTTGGATAAAAGATATTAATCAAGGATAAAAGATATTAATTAAATGAATTATCAGTAATTTATTTAATTAATGGACATGCGATATTTTAAACATGGGGAATTTAATAAGCAAATAATATTGGAACCGAATTAATTAATTAAATTACGGTATTAGGAAAGGTAGTGCAAATATTAATTCTTTAGTGGATTGAATTAATATTTAATTACATTGGGCTAAGCTCAAGATGTAATTAGAAGGCCCAACCTAATTATCCATGATCCCTATTGTAGCCTATATATATTCCTATTCTCTTCTTGCTGGGGGCGGGTCGGAAAAATTGGTAGCCACCCAGGAGCAAGAAGAGAGGATAACTTGAGAAGACGAAGGCCACACTTCGCTCAAGGGAATTTGGGAATACAATAGAAGAGTGTGGAATCAACCGTTAACAAGGTGACTTTTCTATTCGTACTCGTTAATTGATTGTATCAAAATTCGCAGTGCCAAGATCTGATTGTCCCAACAATTGGTATCAAGAGCCTAGTTCATTGGTTCTGCGAATTTTGATACGATGTCCATGTCGTAATTATATATTCATGTGTATAGTAGTGTGCTTGGATAATAATCTTTTGCAGGTTGTTTAGTATCCACTGTTATGGCCATGTAATTTTAATTATGTGTTTGGATCCCACGTGGTTTAATCGTGGTTATTTTGTTTGGTTTCCACGTGGTTTATCGTGGTTGTAAAACACGAGGGTTGATCGTGTTAGAATAGATTTACAAAATTAGTTTTGTATTAGATCTGTTTTGTATGTAATTGTTTGATGGATTATGTAAAAATCCGGGTATTTTGTAACAATTACGTTCGATCGGAAATCAAATCGGAGAAACAATTTTGTCCGCTGCGAAGCTACTTGATGGCTGTGTTGATTAACTAAGTCGAACAGAAACAGATCTGGAGAACAGGCAACAGAGGAGAGGCGGCGCGCGGCAGAATTCCTGGTCTGAAGCCTGTAACGCATGTGCAGGCTGCGTTACAGGTCTGTAACGGCCTGTAACGCATGACGCACATGCGTGACAGCTCTGTAACAGGCTGTAACGCATGACGCACATGCGTGACAGCGGTTCCAGGGCTGTAACGCAGGAACTAACTGCGCAACAGCATTTTTTTTTGGCAGAAAATTTTTTTTCAGCAGAATAAAGCGCTGGAATTTTTTTTTTCAAGGGGCCATAATAGTGGAAAATTTTATTTTAATTTTTTCCACTGATTTTTGATTATTGATTTAATTAATTATGTTATGTGTGTTGTTAATTATGTGTGTAATTATTTTTTTAATTGCATGTTTAACATAATTGGGACGACATGGACATAGTATTTATTTATTATGCTTTAATCATGAATAGCATGCTGTTATGTTATGTGTTTTGTGTATTTTGATACATGTGGACTGCGATTAAATAACATAAGGCGATGCATGCTAGATAAAATTCCTCAATTTTAAATAAAAATTCTAAGTGGGTGAGGGAATTAATTAGGAATTAAATCCCATGGTCTCCATTATTGTTTGTATGTAATTTAACACCGAGACGAATATAAATTATACACATGCCACCCATCGTGGCGTATGATTTATGGTGTCAGGTAGTGTTATGGATATTACTAGAACAAACTTCCTAAATTAATTACGAATATTGAAAGGTATACATGCCACCCATCGTGGCGTACCAAGTTTCATAGAATTCGATTAATTAGAAGGGTACCACTGATTGAATATAGATTTTCAATATTGAGAGAAAGGATGATTCTGTCTAGAAAGGGGTCTTAAGTGATGCCTCTTGACAATGCTCCCCCCGATCTGGGAATTATCCTATTATCGATTATTGATTTGAAATATTTAATGGTGGTATCCAGTCTTTTTTATTAATTTAAGATTTAATAATGGTATACACTTAGCTATGAAAAATAATATATAGTCCACCCTAACGTGGCGTATTATTTAGTAATAGGACCGAAGTAATATTTAAACGAATTTAAGTGGTATATATGTCATCCATCGTGGCGTACCAGATACTTATGGTGTTTAAATATTAGTGCATTAATTTTAATTAATTGTTAGAGGAAACCAATAGGTTTTAAGATTTATGCAACTATCTGATTATGTGCTACATGTATGATTCTCAGGATTAGATCATTATGGGCTTTAATCCACTATTCACCATACTTAAGGATAACAAACTTACTGGACCGAACTATATTGAATGGAAACGTAATTTGGACATAGTGTTGACTGCTGAGGAGTACAAATTTTGTACTTATGAACCCAAGCCAGACCAGCCTGCTGAAGATGCTCCTGAAAGTGAGAAGGAGTATTATAAGCGGTGGATTAAGGCTGATGAGATGTCGCGATGTTACATTCTGGCAGCAATGTCGGGTGTTTTGCAGCATCAGCATCAGGCTATGCCCACTGCTTCAGATATGCTCTTTAATCTCAAGGAACTTTTTGGAGAACAGAATAGGGCTGCTAGGCAAGTAGCAATGAAGGCTTTAATGAACACTCAGATGGTTGAAGGAACACCTGTTAGGGATCATGTTCTCAGAATGATGTCTCATCTGAATGAGATGGAGATCCTTGGTGCTGATATTGATGGGGAAACCCAGATCGATATCATCCTTATGAGCTTGCCCAAAAGTTTTGAGCAGTTCCGCTTGAATTACACCATGAACAAAAGGATGTATAGTCTCGCGGAACTTCTGACAGAACTTCAGGCAGCTGAAGGACTCTTTAAGCAGAATGTTCAAGTGAATGTGGCCGAGAAAGCTTCTTCATCTAAGCCGAAAGGTAAGAAGAAGAAAAAGACTCAGACACAGAAAGCTGGAAAGGTTGCTAATGCAGTAGGAGTTCAAGGTGGTGTGAAAAAGCCTAAGGGCAAGTGCTTCAGGTGCAAGCAGTCAGGTCACTGGAAACAGGATTGTCCTCTTCCTAAGAAGACAAACAATACTGGTATGTCTCTTTCTCTAGTTACAGAAACATATATAGCGGCTATATCTACGAGCACTTGGTGTGTAGATACAGGAGCCACTGACCATGTTTGTAACTCTATGCAGGGGTTCCAGCAATCCAGAATGCTTAGAGATGGCGAGATATATGTGTTCATGGGAGATGCTACGAAAGTAGCAGTAGTTGCAGTTGGAATAATTACATTGTCTTTTGGCGATGATAGGATTTTGGTTTTGAACAATTGTCTTTATGTACCTTCGTTTAGAAGGAATTTAATTTCGGTTTCTAAACTTGCCATGGATGGTTATAATGTTTGTTTGGATCGTAATGTTTCTATTATGATGAATAAACGAGTTATATGTTCTGGTACATTGCAAGACAATTTATATATTATTAATCCTATCCAACCAATGCTGCAACATAAGGAAACTAATAACATTCTTTCTAGCTCAAATAAAAGAAAGAAACCTTCTGAATTGAACCAAACATATATTTGGCACTTAATATTAGGTCATATTAACTTGAGGAGGATTCAAAGACTGGTAGTAGATGGGCCATTAGGCTCGTTGGCAGTGGAGCCATTTCCAGTTTGTGAATCCTGCTTGGAAGGTAAGATGACTAATAGGCCTTTTAAAGCAAAGGGGAATAGAGCTAAAGAAGTGTTAGAATTGGTTCATACTGATTTATGTGGACCTATGAGTATCCAAGCAAGAGGAGGTTATGAGTATTTTGTCACTTTCATTGACGATTATTCTAGATATGGGTACATTTATTTGTTGCGCCGTAAGTCTGACTGCTTTAAAAAATTCAAAGAGTACAAAGCAAGTGCGGAGAAGCGACATCTTGGAAAATGTATCAAGTCACTACGATCAGATCGTGGTGGCGAATACTTGCTTGGAGAATTTAGGGACCTCAGCAGAATGGTGTAGCAGAGAGAAGGAATCGGACTCTTTTAGAGAGTGTTAGATCGATGATGAGTTATTCAGATTTACCCAAGTCGTTTTGGGGACATGCTATAGAAACAGCGGCTTACCTTCTGAACTTGGTACCTTCTAAGTCGGTTCCCAAGACTCCAATAGAATTGTGGACTGGTAGCAAACCAAGTCTAAGACATATTCGGATTTGGGGTTGTCCAGCACATGTGCTGAACAAGAACGCGACCAAGTTAGAATCTCGTACAGAAGTAAGGCTGTTTGTAGGCTATCCCATGGGAACGAAAGGTTATTCATTTTATAGTCCTAGGGATCGAGATATCATTGTTAGTACCAATGCTAGATTCTTAGAAGAAGACTATATAATGAAACACAAACCCATGAGTAGTATCGTTTTAGAGGAACTAGTGGGAGGGACAGATAATCCCCAAGTGCCAATAGTACAAGTAGATCAACCACAAGAAAATGCACAACCTGTCACTAATACCACACCGGTGCTTCGTCGTAGTGGGAGGGTTGTTCAACAACCTGATAGATTCATGTTTTTGGGAGAGTCCTCGGACTTGGTCTCTGGTGAACATGATGAGGATCCCAGGACATACGAAGAAGCAATTCTAGATAAAGATGCAGATCTTTGGCAAAAGGCAATGGAATCTGAGATGGAATCTATGTATTCTAATCAAGTTTGGGAGCTCGTGGAACCACCCAAAGGTGTAAAACCCATTGGATGTATGTGGATCTACAAGAAGAAAAGATAATCTGACAAAAAGGTGAAAGCCTGGAAAGCACGACTTGTTGCGAAAGGGTATACTCAGAAAGAAGGGATCGATTATGAGGAAACTTTTTCGCCGGTTGTTATGCTTAAGTCGATCCGGATTCTTTTATCTATAGCAGCTCATCTCGATTATGAGATTTGGCAAATGGATGTCAAGACAGCTTTCCTTAATGGAAGTCTTGAGGAAACCATCTATATGCAACAACCAAAAGGATTCATTAAGGAAGGCCAAGAACATCTTGTTTGTAAGCTTAAGAGGTCTATTTATGGACTAAAACAAGCTTCTAGGGACTGGAATATTCGTTTTGATCAGGCAGTCCAGTCATATGGATTTGATCAAAGTCCAAGCGAATCATGTGTGTATAAGAGAAGTGAGGGTAATGCAGTGGTTTTTCTAGTACTGTATGTTGATGACATTTTACTCATTGGAAACAATGTTAAGATGTTGTCATCAATAAAGGCATGGTTGTTCAAACAATTTGAAATGAAGGACTTAGGTGAAGCGGCATACATCCTTGGGATCAAAGTAATAAGGGATCGCAAGAAAAGGATGTTGGCTTTATCTCAAGAGCCCTACATTGATGAAGTATTAGCTCGTTTTAACATGCAGAACTCCAAGAGGGGTTTCTTACCTTTCAAGAAAGGAGTTGCTCTATCAAAGGATCACTGTCTGTCGACAATTAAGGAGATAGAGAGTATAAAAGCAGTTCCCTATGCTTGGGCATGTGGAAGCTTAATGTATGTTATGTACGATGAATGATGTGTGCTTTGCAGTGGGCATAGTTAGTAGATATCATTCGAACCCAGGTAAGGAAATTAGAGTGCAGAAAAAAACAGATACTCAAGTACCTGAGAAGGACTAAGGAGTATATGTTAATTTACAAGGCCTCAGATTTGTTTCCTATAGGGTATACCGATTCAGATTTCCAGAAAGATAGGAGTCAGATATTTGGTTATAAAGTAGTTTTGTGAGTAATAGTGGATTATATAAACACTGATATACTCATAGAATATTTTGAGTATAAGTGGGAGATTGTTGGTGTATACTGAAAATATTTATTTGAAGTATTTACATTTATTTCTGGCCGGTTTAATTGAGAATCATTTAAATGTTTACATGTTGTCTAAATATTATATATTGTGAATAATCTAGTATCAAATGGGATACAGAATATTAGATTATTAAATACGGTTTATATAATATAATAAGGTTCACAGCACAGGTAGAGTTGGACAATCCACTGGAATGGCTGTAGTATTATTTAGATTAGTTTATATTGACTAATAAATAATACTAGTATACTTTGTGTATATTGAACAGGATCAAATTTAGAATTGTTCCCTTATACTGATTAAGGAGGTGAACTAAGATTCTATGTTATTATTAATGCTTAGGTTCTTAATCCGGAAATAATAATTGACACGTATATATTATTTACATGCTTTGATTTATATATGAAATAATTCTTTTGATTTATTTCATTATATTTTGGGTGATGAAATAATATATATGGTGGGATATTATTTATTGTCGGAATCCATGTCCTGATAATATTCGGGTTAATGATGTCCCCTTGAAAGCTCAAAAAGATTTAATTATGTGAAACCCTGCAGGTGGATTTATTCCGGCATAATTAAATAAAGGTTGAGTGGATAATCAAGGATAAAAGATATTAATTAAATGAATTATCAGTAATTTATTTAATTAATGGACATGCGATATTTTAAACATGGGGAATTTAATAAGCAAATAATATTGGAACCGAATTAATTAATTAAATTACGGTATTAGGAAAGGTAGTGCAAATATTAATTCTTTAGTGGATTGAATTAATATTTAATTACATTGGGCTAGGCTCAAGATGTAATTAGAAGGCCCAACCTAATTATCCATGATCCCTATTGTAGCCTATATATATTCCTATTCTCTTCTTGCTGGGGGCGGGTCGGAAAAATTGGTAGCCACCCAGGAGCAAGAAGAGAGGATAACTTGAGAAGACGAAGGCCACACTTCGCTCAAGGGAATTTGGGAATACAATAGAAGAGCGTGGAATCAACCGTTAACAAGGTGACTTTTCTATTCGTACTCGTTAATTGATTGTATCAAAATTCGCAGTGCCAAGATCTGATTGTCCCAACAGTTTCATGGGCCTTTAGTAGGTCAATTTTGGAATTCTGACCGGTCATTGTAGGTTTTCTGACCGTTTGAGAGTATTTCAACCGGTTGCTCAATCCTATATAAGAGTGAGAGTTGAGAGTTCATTTCTCACACTCTCACTTTTCACTTCACCTTTTTATCTTTGAGCTCTCAACTTTTAGCTAAGAAGTTTCTCTCTCAAATTCCGTTCGGAGTTTTTCTCGGCTAATTCCGGCCTTCGTCTCCGGTCATCTTCTTCGTTTTTCAAGACCTCAAGCTGTCATCAATGGCGGACAAAGCTCAAGCTCGACTCCTGAAAATGAACTCAGCCTCTTCTAAAGGTACCATCCAAAATCGATCTCCTTACACCTCTCTTTTAGATATTTTAAATGAAAGAGCAGATGAATATCCTTCTTTAGCCGAGTTAGATGCGTATGATGCTGTAATACATATCATGATACAGATGAAATTGGTAGATATAACAAGTTGTATAAAATTAAGAAACCTTATAAACTCGTCCCAGCTGGGCCAGGTGACAGGCCTTGTCATTGGAGGCCCAATGCCTTGTGTATCTATAGGGAATGTTTAGTAGCGGGCCTCCGTTTCCCTTTTCATGAATTTATCCCCCGCCTTTTAGCTAACATTCAGTGTAACCCTTGCCAATTGCCCCCTAATGCATGGAGAACAATTCTTTGTTTTATGGTTTTGTGTCTAAGGCAAAACCTTCCTTTATCTGTTGCCCTTTTTCGCAAAATTTTCCAAGTTTATAACAGCCCCGCTACGTATTCTGGCTGGGTGTATATCAAACATCGCCCCAAGGTCTCTCCTATCTTTAATGGTAAATCAGTACCAGACAACAATCCTGGTTGGAAGAAAGAATTTGCCTATCTCGAATGGGAGGGTGGTGATTGGGGTACCCTTTTTAGGAAAACCTTTTCGAGGATTTCAGATGGAAATGCTAAGGGAATCACCCTTAGCACAGAGGATCAAGCTGCTTTTGACACTTTGACCAGAGGTGATGGTATGTCTATAACCTGCCAAAGCCTCATAAATGAAGAATCTCTTAGGGCAGTAGGCCTCTCACAAGTTTCAGAACGGGGTAAATTCCTTTCTTGCCTTTGTTTTTCTTTATTTTCATACTTGACTTATTCATTTGTGTTTCTATTTATGCCATTTCAGTTGCTAAGATGCTTGTGGAAGCTTCCCCGGACCCAGACAATGAAACCTCGAGGATGGCCCGGGCAAAGCGAAATGCTGATCCTCGAGAGAAAGGAACTGAGCCTGCTTTCCTGCGCGCCCATAAGATCCAAAAGGTGGACCTTAAATTTGGTGACATAGCAGACTTAGAGGGGAGCTCTCAGGTGAACGTCCAATCTTCCGTTTTTAGGCCATCCTGGGGCTTTAGGAAGCGGGACTCCATTGTGGGTTCGACTAAGCATGCCATGGATTGGTCTCTTAACTCGATCACCCCTCCTGACTATAAAGACTTGGTTGTCAATGGAGGCATCGGGGAATCAGAGGCACTTGGTTCTCAGGCTTTAGCTGTGGTAAGACTCACACTTCGCATTCTTTAAATTTCGTACTTATTTACTTTATTCCAACTTGATTATTGTTTTTGTGCACAGGCCAACGTTCACTTCCAGAGTTCTCTCTACCTTGCCAAAGCTTGGAAGGAGAAGGCCAAGGGGTATGAGTCTGAATCTCAAAAGAAAACCCTCACTATCAACCATCTAGAGGAAAAGCTCAAGGATAAGGATGAGGAGCTGGCCAGTGCTCGGGCAGAGTTGGTAGCTTTGAAAGATGATAGGGAGAAGATCATCGACGACTATCTGGATTCTGATGAGTACAAGTCCCTCATGGATCAGCATGATGAGCTGTTATTTCCTGGCCAGTTTTCTGAGGGTTGGAACAAGGCCATTGAGGCAGTTCTGAGGAGCCATCCTGGCTTATTCCAGCCTTTCAGACTTCGTGAGCCCTCATCTTCCTGCCCCGTTATTAGTTAACGAGCCTGGATCCAGTGAAGAGCTATTCGGGGAGGGTGATGCTTTGGTCAAAGAGCATGCTACCGCTACCACTTCAGCCTTGGATCCTAAGCTTCCTCTAGTTCGGTGTGGTGCTGCTAACTCTGCTGAGGATGGATCCACTACTGCCACTAGCTCTACGATGATTCTCCTGCTAAGGAGGCCCCTAAGGCCCCTTAAGCTTTATTTATTTATCTTTTGTTTATCTGAACTCTTGGTTTCTGCCATTTGACTCGATAGCCTTCGGGCCTTTATTTGTGTAACTTTTAACTTAACTATTTATGCAGTTAGCTTCTGTTGTTCATTTTTCTTATCTTTGCTCATAGTTCGTTAAACTTTAGAATTTTTCGAGTACTTGGCCCCCTGGCTGGTACTAAACTCACAAGTTGGTTCAACATTCATCTTTCGTGTTTATTTTAACAAGGAAGAATAACTCATAGAGAAAACAGAATAAATTCCATTATGCTGTCAAAGGACATCAATAAGATGGGTTCAACCCTTACATAGATACTCTATCTCCTACTGGGAGCAACATGCTCTATAATGGTTTCATTCGAACCTTATTCCTAATAAATAGATAAAAGTCCAAGCCTTTGTCAAAAGAACTTAAAAATAATAAACTTTGAGGTTCACAGCATGCCAAGTTCGGGGCACCTCAACCCCGTCCAAGGTTTCTAACTTGTAGGATCCTCGTCCTAACACCTTTCTGACTAGATACGGTCCTTCCCAGTTTGGTGCTAACTTTCCTTTCTGGCCAACTCCTGAGGCTTCAATCTTCCTTAGAACCATGTCGCCTTGTCGAAAGAATCTTTCCTTAACTCTCTGGTTGTAGTGAAAGGAGGCTCTCTTCTGATATTCAGCATTCCTAGCATTAGCTTCATCTCTGACCTCGTCAATTAAGTCAAGGGCAAGTCTCATCCCTTCTTCATTAGTTTCTGGCTCATATGCCTCAACTCGAGGTGATGCTTGCATGATCTCTAAAGGCACAACTGCTTCAGCTCCATAAGCCAGCAAAAATGGGGTTGCTCTAGTTGTCACCTTACAAGTGGTACGATATGCCCAAAGTATGGGCAGCAATTCATCTACCCAAGTGTTCCTAGAGCGTTCGACCCTCTTTTTCAGTCCATCAAGGATAATTCGATTAGCTACCTCGGCTTGCCCATTGGCTTGTGGATGTGCCACTGAGGTAAAACGGAGCTCAATCGCATTCTCTTCACAATACTTCTTGAACTCTTCATTATTGAACTGTGCCCCATTGTCTGTTACAAGGATTCGTGGGATTCCGTACCTGCAAATTATGTTCTCCCAAAAGAACTGGGAAACTTGTTTGGTGGTTATCTTGGCTAGAGGTTTAGCCTCAATCCACTTAGTGAAGTAATCAATGGCCACTATCAGGAATTTCCTTTGTGCTGAAGCCATAGGAAAAGGTCCAAGTATATCCATCCCACACATCGCAAATGGAATGGGAGAGTTAATTGAAGTTAACATCTCAGGCGGTTGCCTTACAACTGGAGCATGTTTCTGGCATCTCTCACATCTCTTGACATAGTTTTGTGCATCAGCCAACATCTCCGGCCAATAGAACCCTAAACGAATTATCCTGTGAGCTAGGGCTCTGCCCCCAAGTGTTGCCCACAGATCCCTTCATGAACTTCCTCCAATGCTTCTCTTGCCTCTTGAGGCCTTAGACACTTCAAGTATGGGATGACGAACGACCTTTTGTACAGAATGCCCTCAATCAAAGTGTATCTCAATGCTCTTACTGAAAGTTTTCGTGCCTCCAAGGCATTGTCTGGGAGCCACCCGGTCTCAAGGTGTGCCTTGATAGGATCTATCCAAGAGCCCCCTATATCAATTGGTGCCACTAATTTTGAGTTAACGGTTGGGGCCTTCAAGACCTGGAAGTAGACACTCCCAGCATAATTTTCTATCTCGGAAGAAGCGAATTTAGACAGGGCATCGGCCTTAATGTTTTCTTCTCTCGGAATATGCTCAACATAGCACTCCTCAAACTGAGCCATAACAGCCTTTATGACTCTCAGGTATTTCGCCATAGTCTCGTCCTTAGCTTCGAATTCACCATTTACTTGTGATACCACAAGCCTTGAATCTCCACAAACTTTGAGATTTTTAACCCTCATGATTCTAGCCAAGCCCAAACCAGCTATTAATGCCTCATACTCCGCCTCATTGTTGGTAGTAGGAAAATCCAACTTTAAAGCATACTCAACTGTGAACCCATCGGGGCTTTGTAAAACCAAACCTGCACCACTAGATTTTGTTTTTGATGCTCCATCAAAATAGAGCACCCGATATTCCTTCAGATCAGGTGTAAGTTCCTCTTCTTTTTTCTCTTGCCCAGGGGTAGTCACTATCTCTTGCCCCCCGACTTCTTGGTTGTTAATAGTGCATTCAACCACGAAGTCAGCCAATGCCTGAGCCTTGATGGCTGTCTGAGGCTTGTATGTGATATCAAACTCTCCTAACTCAATCGCCCATTTGATTAGCCTTCCACTGGCCTTAGGGCTATGCAATATGTTTCTCAACTGCTGGTTTGTCAGAACTTGAATCTTATGTGCCAGGAAGTAAGGCCGCAACTTCCTCGAGGCAGTCACTAATGCCAAAGCAAACTTTTCTATGGGTGAGTAATTCAACTCAGCCCCATGCAACACTTTGCTCACATAGTAGATAGGTTTCTGGACTTTCTCCTCTTCCCGAATGAGGACAACACTCAGGGCTTGTTCAGATACCGCCAGGTATAGACAAAGAGTCTCCCCAGGGCTTGGTTTGGTCAACAACGGGGCTTCAACCATGTACTTCTTCAGTTGCTCAAAGGCCTCTTGGCTCTCAGGTGTCCACTCAAAATTTTTCACCTTTTTCAATGCTTGAAAGAAAGGCAAGCATTTGTCACCAGACTTGGAGATGAATCTTCCTAAAGCCGCTTTTCGGCCTGTCAACTTCTGCACATCTCTTATAGAGCGTGGGGGTTCCATATCTAAGATCGCCTTGATCTCTCTTGGAAACCATCAGACCCAAAAATTTGCCTGATCCAACGCCAAAGGCACACTTGGCTGGATTCAACATCATTTTGTGGTGCCTCAGCACTTCAAATGCCTCTCTGAGGTGTTTAATATGGTCCACCTTGACCAAGCTTTTAACCAGCATATCATCGACATAGACCTCCATGGTTTTTCCAATCAGATGGGCGAATATCTTATTCACCAATCGTTGGTAAGTAGCTCCTGCATTCTTTAGACCAAATGCCATAACAAGATAGCAGAAAACACCAAAGTCAGTTATGAAAGATACCTTTGGGATGTCATCCTTGTGCATCTTAATTTGATTGTAGCCGCTGAACCCATCCATGAAGCTCAACATCTCATGTCCCGCTGTGGCATCTATTAACATGTCTATCCTTGGTAAAGGGAAGCAATCCTTAGGGCATGCGTCATTCAAGTCGGTGAAGTCTATACACATCCTCCACTTACCGTTGGCTTTCTTGACCATCACAGGGTTAGCCAACCATTCTGGAAATTGAATCTCTTCAATAAACCCAGCTTCTAAGAGTTTGTCCACCTCTTGCTTAATGGCCTCTTGCCTTTCTGGAGCAAAATTCCTCTTCTTCTGCTGTATTATCTTCCGATTAGGGTCGACATTCAATCTATGAGTTATGAGTTAGGGATCAATCCCTGGCATATCAGTTGCTGTCCAGGCAAACACATCACTATTTTCTTGTAAGAATGCTATCAACTTGCCCTTCAGGGGTTCTTTCAAAGAGGCTCTTATATAAGTCACTTTCTCAAGGTCGCCTAGCTCCAGAGGAATAGGTATTAAGTCCTCTGCTAGCTTTCCTCGGTGTTCATCATCACCACGGACATCCATGTCTTCAATCGGGAGTACCTGCCCCCCGGCTCCATCAGCTCTCAGAGCAGGCACATAGCAACTCCTGGCCATTTTCTGATCTCCTTTCTGCTCCCCAACACCATTCCTGGTTGGAAATTTGACCTTCATGTGATAGGTAGAGGCAACAGCCTTGAACGCATGAAGTCCGGTCCTCCCCAAGATTGCATTGTACGTCGAGGTAGCCTTAATCACTAGAGAGTTCAACATCTGAGTGGCTTCCTTAGGTTCTTGCCCTATTGTCACGGGCAGCTGAATGGTCCCTTCAACCTTGGACTCAACTCCGTTAAACCAGTAGATAGGCATGTTAGTCGGGGTCAACTGAGAGTCAGTGTACCCCATTTTTACAAAGGCATCATGAAACAAGATATCAACAGAAGCTCCATTGTCTATCAGGACCCGCTTCACTTCTGAGTTTCCAATTACAGGAGTTATGACCAACGGGTCGTCATGGGGGAATTTCACCCCTTCAAGGTCTGAATCATCAAAACCAATCACTATCTCAGTCTTAGCACGCTTCGGGGCTTCTCCTACGATGTGCATTACTTCTCTGGCATAGGCCTTTCGAGAGTTTCGAGTAGTACCGGCCGCTGTTGGTCCTCCCCAAATCATATTGATTACTGGTCCTCGAGGCTGTGGGTTTCGATCACGATCGTTATCTCTCCTATCATTGTCTCTTCTATCATAATCCCTTTTCTGGGCTCCACGATCTTCACCCTTGGTGAATTTGTTCAACTTTCCCTTCCAGATTAAAAATTCAATTTCATCCTTTAACTGTCTGCAGTCATCTGTGTCATGTCCCACATCCCCGTGGAATCTACAATACAGATCTTTGTTTCTCTTTTCGGGGTCACCCCTGAGTGGCTTAGGCCAACGAAAGTCCTTATCCTTCTCAATATCTAACAAAATTTTACTCCTAGGAGCGTTCAGCCTTGCATAATCAGAAAATCTTGGTCCAAAACTCTTCTTTGGTGATGACTCTGAATCCTTGCCAGCTCGGGGATATTTGTCCCTAGCGTCGTACTCTTGCTCTGGCTTTCGTTTCTTTGAGTCATTAGAACCCTTGCCATTGCCTCCCGTGGTTTCCTTCTTCATGCTGTCCTCAGCCTTGATATATTTATCGGCTCTTCTCTGGAGCTCGGCCATGTTTTCAGGAGGGTGTTTTGCCAAGGACCTTTTAAAGAAGAGGTCAGTGGTTCCGTGTTCCAGGGCTACCATGGCTACCTTATTTTCCAGATCGGTGATATTCAACGTCTCTTTGGTGAATCGATTGAGATAATCCCTCAAGTTCTCATTCTTTCCCTGTACCACATACATAAGGGATGCAGAACTTTTCTCATGAATTCTCCCACTAATGAATTGGCTGATAAAGGCAGCGCTCAACTCCTTAAAAGAGCCAATTGAGTTTGCAGGTAGGCGGCTATACCATCTTTGAGCCATGCCCGACAGAGTTTGAGGGAACGCCCTACACTTTAAGGCGTCACTAGCAGGCTGCAGCAGCAGTGCGTTTGAGAATGTCCTTACATGGTTTGCGGGATCGCCCGTTCCATCATAGGCCTTAATAGTCAGCATCTTAAATTTCCTAGAGATGTGGGCATTCATCACCTCCTCAGTAAACGGAGGTGTGGGGTCGTCAGGGTCCCCAAGTGGCATCAAGTCTTCAGGGTTGCTTCTGGGGGTCTCCACCCTTGTCGATTTTTCGGTTCGGGTATCAGCCCTCCTTTGCCTTCTTGAAGGCCTCTCCAAATTTATAATGGGAATCCTCTCTGCAGTTGGAGGAGGCTGAGTTTGATTCAATCTATCTTGTTCTCTTGCAATATCGTCCTTCAATTTTAAGATCTCTGCCTCATAAGCCTTGATTTTCTCAGCAGTTGTCAAGGGGAGTCCATCATGGATTCTTCGTGTCCTTCTTAGAGGTTCTTTGCTAGCACGTCGCCTCCTCGGGGCTTCATCTCGATCATCATCTTCAGATGATGATGAATCATCAGTATAGGGACCAGAGTAGTCATCATATTCTCGATCCCGGATCTGTAAGGCGTGACCGCTTGGTCCAGGTTCCCTTCGTCGGGGGGGGGGGGTAATTAGGCAGCCCATATATCGGGTTGGTATTCAAAGGGAGATCCGTAGTATGGATCTGTACCCCCGGGGGTAACGTGCGATCAACGTTACCAAGAGGAGAAACCACCATCTGGAGAGGGTTAGTTTCTTGGCCTTGATGGACAATCACTGGGTGGGTCCCCTCTACATGGGGAGTCGTCCTTGGGGGCTGAGTGGGCAGAGGTTGAATGACCGCCCCTGTTGATGGGAGTATTTGTCCTTCCTCAGTGACGATAAGCGGATCAGAAGTGGTTGGTGGAGCAGAGTTAAGGGGTACGGCCTCGGTTGATGTTGTTCTTCGTGTTTGAACCATGGTTGATGTTGTCTTCCCACAGACAGCGCCAAATGTTGTGGAACAAAAACTAAGTTACTAGTATTGCGGCTAGGGTTTGTGTATTTAATGCAAAGGTGTGTGAGCTTCGTGCTTTAATGGCTGCTCTCGTGCTCGTGGCTGAATCTGCCTTCACAAGATGCCTACGTACTTTGATGAATATCAAAGATCAAGCCAAAAACGTAGTTCTAGGTTGAGGGGTCTGACCCTTAATATAGGCTGAGGAGCCTTAGAATTATGGTAGGAGTCAGAGACTTGGTGGACAAGTCTTTGAGGAAGGTTCTAGATCTATTCCTTGTAGGAATCAGTTTCCATATTGAATTGGATGCCTTGGTGGCTAAGCCTGATGGAGATAATATCCTTATCCAACTCTTATTGCTGAGCTGTTTATTTCCCCCAATATTAATTACGAAATTAATAGTATAATTGGGGTTTTGGGGGCATCTGGTGGGCCCCACGTTTGGACCATTCTTAGTCTATTTAATGCCACATTAAATGTGTCTTTAGGGCTTATTTTCGGCCCATATCAGAGATTTAAAGTATATAATGGCTAAGACCATCTCCAACCCAACTTCAAATTTGTACTTTGACACCATTTTGGTGTAAAATTCCTCTCCAACCCAACTCTAAAATTTACACCATTTTGGTATCACATTAAAATTTACACCAAATTTGGTGTTACACCAAATTTGTAACAAATTTTTAGAGTTTTTGTTTATCCCAACTTTGCGTTTGTATTCCTCACTTAAAACAAATTTGTTCCATATAGATCCAACCAACTTTATTACTTTTGTACCTTACTTTTACTTTTGTACTTTAGCAAAAAAATAACTTATATAATACAAAAAAAGTGTAAAATTTAGTGTAAATGAGTTGGAGTTGAATTTGAAAATAATGTAATTTTTACACCATTTTGATGTAAAACTCACGTCAAATTAGTGTACCAAAATAGGTGATGGGTTGAATATGTTCTAATTGTTCAAAACTTTAATTTTTTGATTCATTTTTTTCGTAACCACCTAAACAATAATTTAAAACATTCCAATTTAAGAAAGAATGACATTGCAACATTCAGTTTTTTTTATGGTTCTTATTACAACCATAAAACAACAATTTTGCATGGCCTCATTTTTTTTTTTTCAAATTTTTATTCCAATATTTTTTAGTTTTCTTTAATTTTTTCATTCTGTTCATCTTATCTAAACACAACAAGAATGTCTCATCGGTGGCCGACTTAAGTTGCCGTTGTCAAAATTGCATGAAAATCGGTATAATATACCAAAATTTTAATGCATACTTTTATTTATTTGAAATGACAGAATATTAAATAAGAGATAGAATATTAAATTTAATTAATATTTATTTATCTTAGAAATATAATATAGATATACTATATTAGAAAATTCTATGTACATACTATAATTCTATGTACATATCGAGTAACTAAACCAGGTAAGTTTATACATCTTATATGAAATAAATAAAATAGAAAATAGAATACCAAAATGCCAAGCCAGTTGTGTGATGTGCGGCAAATACCTATCAAGTACATACTCAGGTTTTAATTTTTCACTTTGTTGTGGGGAACGTTCTCGGTTTAAATAAGTAATGCTTCTATTTGTTGTTTTCAGAAAACTGCATTGATAAAGACCTGCTTCATGCGTCCTCTAGGGGAGATAATTAATGCTTTTTTTAAAAAAAATGTCTTACTGTTGGAGTTCAAAGTAATGATGTACACAGTCAGTTGCTCCTTTCTGTTGAAGTAATGATCACAAGTCTATGGATCCATTTTACCTACCAGGCTTTAATCACATATCTGCCACTTGTCACTGGAGACGCTGCCATTTCCAAAGACTATGACAGAGTTCTCGGGGAAGAGGCAAACTGCCTACCGTTTTGAGTCTTCCGATTATGACTGATCGGAATCCTTCGTTGTGAAAGCGATGGTTGAGGACCCTAACTACAGACATGTTACAAATTAGGAATATTCCAAATGGTAACACAGTACAATTAGCTTTTTCTTTTGGTATCATCCAACATTTTTTACTTTCAGTGGCACTACTGTATTTTTGGCTTCATCCATTTTATACAATTTTATCAAGCAAGCGTTAATCAGACGTTAGATTATTCTTAATGGTATCACTATACAATTGAGTTTTTCATACGGTGTCATCCAATATTTTTGACTTCTACATGGTACCATTTTTCTCTCACTAAAATCAATTTTTTCTTGGAATTTTAATAACTTATCTATATGCTTTGTCTGTAATAAGTCATTGATTCTCTAACTATCACTATTTCTGATAAGCAATCAAGTCATTCAATAGACTCGGATCCAATTGTCCAATCATAATAAACTTTGATCAATAGTTCAAAATATTAAATTAATGCATAATATATAGAATCAACCCGTATGAACATATACATATATAATGTGTGCTCGGATCTGTCTAGGAGCTTCTGGAGGGTTTACTTTGACGGATGAAAGCGTTGAAATAAACTAAATAATTTGAACTACATAGTTTATTATGATAAGACAATAGGATACGAGACTAATTAATGACTTGGAGGCTGATCAGAAAAAGTGAGAGAATCAATGACTTAATATAGAGTAAAATGTATAGATAAATTGTGAAATTCAGAGGAAAATTTGACCTAAGTGAGAGAAAAATGGCACCATGTAGAAGTAAAAAATATTGGATGCCACCGTATGAAAAAGTCAATTGTATAGTGGTACCATTAAGAATAATCTAACGTCTAACTAACGTTTGCTTGACAGAATGGTTTAAAATGGATGAAGCCAAAAGTACAGTGGTGCCATTTGGAAGTCAAAAATGTTGGATGGTACCAAATGGAAAAGCCAATTGTATCGACCCCGGGCTGCGACCCCGATAGATGCGACCCCGGGCTGCGACCCCGGTAGATGCGACCCCAGGCTGTGACCCCGGTAGATGCGACCCCGGGTTGCAACCCCGGTAGATGCGACCTCGGTAAATGCGACCCCGGGAGATGCGATTCCGAGGCCTGGCTAGCATAGAGTGGAGATGCGATCCCGAGGCTGAGCTAGCATAGAGTGAAGATGCGATCCCGAGGCCGGCCTAGCAGGAGACCCTTGGAGGCCAAGCATGAGACCCCAAGCGTGAGGTTCCTTTTCCTTTGTCATTGGAATGAGAGCACGTCCTGAGCATTAGCTGGAGGTCATAGTGAGGTGACCCCTGGGGTGAGATAGCGTCTTCAAGAGATTTATCTTCGAACCATATGAGATGGAGGTGTGGCGATTCCTAATCAGGCCGCATGCCTTGTTGATCTTGAAGGAATTTACGGATGGGCGGAAGCATGGTATAACAATTTATTCCGTAAAAACCATGTATCGTACATATAGAAAATCATATAAAAATGAGAAGCGGAGGAATCGTAGCCATACCTTGAACATCGAAGCTTTATAATCGATGGTTGCTAGCAGTTGCTTCTCAGAGTGTGAAGCGCTCTACCGGTATCCACCAAGATTGATTCTTCGATGAAGCTTTTTATAAAACTAAGTTTTTATAAAAATGGTGTTTTGAGAGAAAGAGAGAGAGGAAGAAGATGGAGAGGGAGGCAACTAGGTTTTCACAAAACCACACTTGCATACTAAACACCTTTCATCTCTTTCTATTTATAGGGCACATGTAGGTTTTTATTATAATTAATATATCATATATATATATATATATTATTATATAAATCCCACAAAATGTTTAAATAATAATTAAACCATTTTAATCATTATTAAAACAACTTACTCTCTCAAAATTCCTTCATCAATAAATTAATCTTTTTATGGTGTGACCCTGTAGGTTCAATATTAAGCCGGTAGTAGAAATAAATAATAATAAACTTTTTATTTATTATTTATATGAATTCTAATAATTCATTAAATATAATTAACTGATTAATTATATTTATTCTACATCGTGAGTGATGCTTCTCAACATATCGCGACTATCCGGATAATATGAATTCACTGCTTAGAATACCAAGAACCTGTCAGTGACTAGTTACCGTACAATAAATTCCTTCTACCCTACAATATCCCGATTAAATACAAGGCATGGATCTCGTGTCAGGCCTATCAAATTTAATCATATGATTTCTTATTCATAATGCAAAGTTCATATTAATGCAAATTAGAAACTCCTTTCTAATTTCATACACTCTGGCCAGAGATTCCAGAACTTGCATACTAAGAATAACATAGGATATTCACTTCCTTACTGGAAGGGGTAGATTCTATATTGACCGTTAACTATCTCCATACACAAATTCCTATGCCCATAATAGACCTAATGGATGTCCTTGAGACTAAGGACTAGACCAAAGCACAGTTCATTATATACAAGATAACTTTAACGATCTCAAGTCTAAGGACCCTTGTACAACTATCACTCAGTGAACAACTATCGACACGTGAGTAAACTCCATTAGTTGTTCAACTTATCGAGTCATGTTCAGTGAACTTATTCCCTAATAAGCACCTACATACTAGCTATAGTGTCACCACACAAATGCCTATGAGAACAGACATCCTCCTGACGGGAGCAAGCATAGTATGTACCAATCTTTGCGGATTCACTAACTTCCGATTAGTTATCCTATGATCGGGAACTGTTTAAGTCTAGAGTTATCATCTTCTAGATCTCACTATTACAATCTCATTATAATTCTAGAAGCTTTACTTTAAACTACGGAACATCTTATTTAAGACAATTTAAATAAATAAAGCCCGTAATAAAATCAAAACAAGTCTTTTATTAATATTAATGAAATCAAATAAGAATACAAGAAAGTTCTTCCTAACTCATCATACATGATTGGATTTAGGACAAACACTTTCAATCTTGAAAGGAAAATGATGTAGCCTATTTGTATTTCGAGGATACAACTCAACTCAAACAAGAATGTAATAGTAAATAGTACATGTACTGTCACAGGGATCTCAAATGTATAACTGTCAAGAGAAAGAAGACAAAGTCAATCTACCGTTTTGTGGTATACTACACTTGAAGAAGTTCATTCAATTGATCAAGCATCAGTGGAGTAATCAAGACAGTAGATTCTATTTATAGTGACAAGAGGTTCCTACAGTGGCAGAATACAGATTATAAAGGTTTGAAAAAGAGTGAAGAAAAAGGAAGACACGAACCAATTCATAGAGTCAAAAATAAAGAAAAGCCGTTGGAGTTAGTCGCTCATGAACCAGACTGTGCATCGAGCGTCAACAGAAATTCAGTGGTAATTCTTTATTACATACAGTGGTTCGAGAAAAGAATGGGTTGTCATATGATTAATATTAATTCTCACTTAATTAATATTATTATGTAATTGAGTTAATTAATAAATTAATTTATTCTGAATTAATTTATTTGTTAAATTAATTATCATATTAATTAACTTTGAATTAATGTTTTAATCCAAATTGATTTATATTAATTCGCATTTAATTAATATAATTATGTAATTGATTTAATTAATAAATTAATTCATTCTGAATTTATTTATTTATTAAATTAATTATCATGTTAATTAGCTTTGAATTAATTTATTAATTTAATTTGATTTAATTATGAATTTAAGTAATTAATCATTAATTTCTAAATGATTAATTGTTTAAGTTACGTAATTAAATTAAATTAAAAAGAATTGTACAGTACTTGTTATTCAAGGTCGGTACATTGTGTTAAAGAAAACAATTCAAATGAATTGTTCAAAGCCATCAAAAACAACTCTGTCAAGCTGGTCACATGGGTTGTCGGCAGCATCTTCACGCGCCTACCCGCCCGTGCGCGCCACGCGCCAGGAAGAAACCGCATAAAATGGCGCGCGCGTGTTTCACTCGTTCTTCTTGCAACTGGCTTTCAATCTCAGCAGTACAAAAATCAATTTTTTTTCACAAATCAACAGGCCCGAGTGTTTGTTTATTGTTAAAATTCTTAAGTTATACCGAAAGTCATATCCAAGCAAAAGAAAATTTGGATTGTCATATTCAGTTAAAAAGAATAGTCATATCTCAACTGGATAGTCATATCTTGTTCAAAATGATAGTCATACCGAAAGTTATATTTAAAGAGACTGTCATATTATTTGAAATGGATAGTCATACCGAATGTCATATTATTGTTAATTGATTGTTATATCAATTAAAACAATGCAATATGACTATGGCTGGGATATAAAAGACAGAAGGCAGCAGAACAAAAACAAGACTTCACAATCTTCACTCCTGTCCAGAAACACAGACAGACACGGGGAGAAAGAGACCAAGAGAAAGAAAAGTTCCCAGACTTCAAATTAAATTCTGTAAATTATTTCTAGCTTCTATTGTTAAATCTAAACCACTAGAAATTGTTTACTTGCACTTGTGGAACTATCTAGCGAATTAAGTTTCCTAGAACCTCTCGATATTTTTATTACAAATATAGAAAAGTTCATGTCGAATTTTCTATAGAATTTGTAATAATTAATTTCGATCTTTTTATTTACAAATATAGAAAAATTTATGTCGAATTTTCTATAGAATTTGTAATAATTAGTTTGGTCATCAAACCTTGTAATTTGTACTTGTGTATTTAGACACACCCCACCAAGTTAATATAGATTTTATATTCAACTTGAAATATCGGTATTCGTTTTATTCCGCATCAATTTGTTCTTGATTTAATATTTTAATATTTTTAAGAAAAGAGCAAATTCGATAAAACGGTATAGTTTGTATTCAACCCCCCCTTCTACAAACTATTTTGGACCTAACAATTGGTATCAGAGCCTTTTGATTGACGCACAAATCAAGATCCATATTTTTGTGGTCCTCCAATTGGATTTCGAGTTTTTGACCCATACAAAAATTAAATCCGGTATTAGACCAAAAAGTCAACTCCTCTAATTTTCGAATTCTTTAACCTTCAAAAATATTCATTGTTGAGATTTTTGATATTTAAATAATTTGAACTTATATTCGAATTTTTTAATTCTTGAAATAATTAATTCTTGGAAATTTTGATTTTTAAACAACTTGAGTTTATTTTCAAATTGTTTAATTTTCAAAATTTTTAATTCTTGGTAATTTCGAATTTTAATTAACTTGAATATATTTTCGAATTCTTTAACTCTCAAAAATTTCATTTCTTGATTTTTTGATTCTTAATTAATTTGACTTAAATTTCAACTTTTTTAATTCTTGAAGTTTTTAATACGTGGATTTTTTGATTTTTAAACAACTTGAATTTATTTTCAAATTGTCTAATTTTCAAAATTTTCAATTCTTAAGAATTTCAAATTTTAATTAATTTGAACTTATTTTCAGATTTGTTAATTCTCAAAAATGTTCAAGTCCTTGAAGTTTTTGAATTTTAAATATTTTGAATTTATTCTAAGCCAATAGTTCTAAGAAGATTGTTAAGTTGAAGATTCCTCCGGACGTCAAAGATGATTTGAATCTTTTGAAGAAAATGTATTTTTCAACGAAATTAATTTCTACCTACTGAAGAAAAATTTGTGGAAGCTCCTCAAATTTATATCCATAAAATTCACTGGTTTTTCAGAAGCAGGAATGGAAGAGGTTAAGTGGATAGAATTTTTCTCGAAGATTTGAATTAAGTCTATTGATTCTCTGATATACAAACACTAAGTGAATTGCTCCAATGTAACATCTATTACATTTAGTGGATTGTACCAAGAAATATTTTTCAAGGAATCAACAGAGATTTTAGAAAGTAGAATCAAGGAGGTTTGAGAATGAACTAGACAGTTAGACATCTCAGTCAGGAATTAATGATGGAACCTCAGAACAGACAGGAAGAGTTACTAATTCAGAAATAGTATAAATGTTTACCCAGGAATCAGACCTATCTATTTCGAAGCAGAAACTCTTCAGGATATAGTTCAACTCAAGAGGTGGTTACAAGACTGAGATGGTGGAAAGAACAAGACATGATAGTTGCAGCTATGGAAAGTTATATGTGATAAGTAACTATCAAGGTGTACAACATGGTACAAAAATTCTGACAGACAAGGATGAATAGGGATTCATTAAATGAGATGAAACAGAAGCATCAATGCAGAACTTATTTTGCTGAAGAAAAGAGTTGGGATGGATCAGATGATGATGAGAAAAGCATAATTAATATCTTGCCTTAATAGCAATCTCTGAAGATGATTCACCTCACATGTCTCAGGTATCAATTCTTCGAACTAGTGTAATATGTAATTCTCAGGAATTCAAAGCATGTTAAGATCTTAGTTTTTTAATTATTAAATCTTTGGTTAGAAGATCTTAATATGTGTATGAATATTTGCAGAATTTAATTAATTGCAATAGTGAGTTAGAAGTGTTCATTAGACAATATCTCTCAATTCTTAAATGACATATGTCAAGCATATAAGATCTCTGCTTAAGCTAGTTTCAGGATCCCCAGTAGAACAAGATTTGCTTATTCATTCTGAATTGTTTGTTAAGGTTTAAAAAGTTTAAAAGATGGAATAATTACCTAGGGTGTCAGTAGAACATCAAGTTATTTGTAAAACTGACTTAGGTAATAGAGACTATATAATATAATATAACAATAGGAATGGATTGGATAGAACTAGTGATTAATTGTTAATTCTTCTATTCCATGCATGTTTAGAAAATTATTGAATATCTGTAAATCTACTTGCTACCTGTTACACTAGTGTACATAGGTTAAAGTAGATAGTACTGAATTTTCTAAAATGCATAACATGCTTAATTTGCATAATTCTTATCTCAATGTTTTAATTATTGAATGTATGCCATGTATTCTTATTATCATGTCTGCTTATTTCAAATATCATAAATGCATCTCCGAGTATTTGCATTGATTATAGAAAAAGCATGTTTAAGAATTACAATAGGGCACAAACTGCTTGTCCTTCTTATGTTAGGAAGGAACCATTATTCTCCTTGCTCAGTGAATATTTTGTCAATGACATTAAAAAGGAGAAATGACCAGTCAAAGATAAGAATGAGCATGTTAAGGTTAAACTGTTGTTAACTCTGATAAAAGAGAAATCTCTAATCCATCTGGACCCAAGTAAATCTGGGTACCAAGAACTTTTTATCCATTTGTGAATGTAGGGCTAAACAGGTTAATCGATTATGCATTATTATTGATTTATTCAAAGCATATCATCGAAGAAAGAACCCTGCTATCAAATGTGAATGTGAAGATAGGCCAAGTGGTTTATCCCTTGGAGACAACAGCAAGGGTATGACCTAGGGTCAAGGCTATTCAATAGCTAAGGAATGTTGTCAGCAATAAAACATCTTTTACAAGATGAAGAGCCTACTATTCGAGGATTAAGGAAAGAGAACTTATTTGTAGCTGACATGGAATCTCAGTCAAAGGTGAAGTCAACAAGGTCAAATCTAAAGCTTCATCAGACAAGAGTTCAGCTATGACATAAGGAGCTCTCTCACCTGAATGTCATATCAAGAGATTCTTTCCTGGAAATCGAATCAGTAAAGGAGACTACCTCATCTGGAATTAAAGTAAAATAAAACTATGAGGCATGTCATAAAGAGAAGTCAAAGAAGCATCACACAGAAGTTCTACATCAAAGTAAAATATATTTTAGTAGTGATGATTGATGACTTCTCTCAACAAACAAGTTGTTGTTCAGACAATCTGAAGACAAGACACCACTGATGGTGATTGATCACATATTAAACCCTGATCCGTATGAATTTTAGGAAGACCCCATAAGTATGAAGGAAATTGTTTTGCAATTTTAAATGGAAGTGAGCATCCTAGCAATCAGCTAATGCTCAAGAGGATAATTTCCTTTGTTACTCAATGGAGTCAACAGCCTACAGGGTGATTGTTATTAATCAACAGAAGGTGATTAAAAGTCTTGGTGATGTTCAATAACTTCTAGCTCCCAGCTGTCAATGGTAATGATGATTCAGATCCAAGCAATGTCAACATGGAGAATCTTCATGTAAACCCAGCAACAGCTTAGGGGGAGAAACTAAAGGATCAACTAGTCAACTCAACACCACATTGAAAGTCAAAGGACACTATGGGAACATGTCTGCCATGATAAAGAATGTTGACTCAATTAATTCTTTGTCCTAGTTCTTAGTGTTTCTAATGGTGGAAGTAAAAGACTAACAGAGCTTCAAGTACTAATGATTATTTCTTTAGTTTTCTTTTAGAAGAAACTAAGAAAGCTACAAAAGCTCTGAAAGATTCAGATTGAGTGATTGCAATGCAAGATGATCTCAATCACTACAAAAGGCAGATTGAAGGGAAGCTGGTATCCAGACCAAACAACAAGGCTGTAATTGGTACAAGGATAACCAGAAGTTTAACTGGATGTCAAGGCATTGTTATGAGGGACAAAGCCAAACTGGATGCTAAGTTACAATTTGATCAAACAGTATATTTGACAAGAAGCACCAGTGACAAGACTTGAGGGTATCAGGCACTTGCTGCACATTCAAGATTATAATGCACATCTGGACCTACAGAATCTAGATGATAGAGGAATGTGAACAAGTGCACTCCTGGTTAGTGAGATAGTGGAAGATCTCTACAGGTTAGTATGAACTGGTATCATCACTCAAGCAAGCGTGGAAAGACATGGTATGACACCCTAACTATAATTTAATATTTGGTATCAATCTTTAACAGTTGGTATCTTTTAACAACTGGTGTCATATATTTATAGAACTCTATACATCTTTAGGCACAAACATAAATGATATATATGTGCAATGATATCTTGATTTTATTATATGTTGATCTACTAGCTATAAATTGGTATCAAGATATTTGTTGTTTTGATGTTGGTAAAGTTGCAATTCTTTTGAATTAATTCATGCCAACACACCACTATAGCTGGCTTTTGACCTATTAGTTTGGATCTAACAAGTTGGTAATCAAAAATCTTAAGATGGACCCGGATCTGAGGAAATGGTACCCTAGAGATATTTGACCCAATAAGTTCAGGATCTACTAATTAGGACCTAATCAGGCTATAGAGGAATCATCAGCTCATTATCTTGTTCAATTGTTAATAGATCACTTACACACATATTTTATTCTCAATATGCAAATGTGCAAGGCCCCAAGTGGAACCTAGAGAATCTATTCTTGTAGTTATTACACTTGATTTTCAGTTGTCTTAAGTTGGACCCAAATCTGCGGAGATGGTACCCTAGAGACATCAGTTCTGACATGTTTTGCTACATAGAGACAGATCAAATGAGTTGTAGAAAGCAGGAGAACACAAGAAATCAAATTTGTCTCCAACAACTCTGTGGAACACTCAAGGGCTAAGCATCTTGCATAAGGTACTAATTCTTTCGAGAGCATGTCTATAGTTAAGAATAACTTGCAAACATGTTTGCAAAATCACTTGATGAAATTAATTTTTCAAGATTGGTTTGTAAACTTGGGATTTTATTAATGCTATATGATTTGTAAATCCCATCTGTTAAGTAATTCTTAAGTAAGCTCACAAGTATTCAATTGTCTGTATCGAAAGGACTTGTGAACTTATTTACATCCAGACCTCACGCTGAGAATTATCTGTTGAATGATTGCCATGTGTATAATTGCAATATATTTTTGTGGTGATTATTTAAGGATAATTTAAATATTTAAATGCTAAAATCTAACTCATAGAGATTTAGTATTTAATTATTTAATTATTTGTTTTGATTTATGTGGGTTACGATCTTGAAGCAATTCAATTTAGTATTTGCTCTGTACCTCATATTTATTAAAATAAATAAACAACATAACTAATTTGGACCTAATCTGTATTGGTCTTCAATCAGTTATGAGATGTTAATTCTTGTGAACTTTAATATCCCATTTTTAGAAATTCACTATAATTAATATCATGGCTCTAACAATTGGTGGTATTGAAGTTTTGACTTATATCAGTTAATGATATTTAGTTAGAATTCTATTTACTAACTAATTGTGAGATATATTGGTATGTGTGAAATTACTTAGAACTCCTCTAAGTAATCATTGTTATATCTTTTACAATTCACTCATATTACTATACAAGATGTGAAAATTATCTAAGTAGAACTATGGATATTGTAATATCTAAAGTGACCATTGTTCAGTTACTTGGAATAATTTTTATGCTTATTTGCATGCTTCTAATCACTTTGATAATAAATGTTATATATTATGGATCAAGGTGTATAGGACTTAGAATATCATTTCTAAGATTGCAGACAAGACAGCTTTGGTAATCGAGTCTTATTTATAGAACCAAGGTTGTCTACTAGTAAACAGTTGTTAGGAGTTAACAATTGTTATTATCGAGGAGTTGCCTTGAAGTCATAAGTTTGAAATGTTATATCTTAAGAGCTTGTGCATTTCTTGTCAACTAGTTCCTCGTACTTATGAATATAAGTGAATGATGTTCTTAAGTAGTTAGATACTAATATTCATTCTGTCAATTGGTACTCAATGTAACAATTCAATCTTCACTAAATTGAATTTATCTTACAATAGATTGAATTTATCAAACAATTGGTATCATTGAATATTTAGTATTTAGTAGTGATTAGTTATATCCTAGTTAAATTATGACGTGAAGCAATTCAATGGTTTATTTGCTCATAATTTAATTTTGATAAAGTAATCATAAACACAATTACTTGCATTCTAAAGTATTTGATAAATACTAGCAGTTGGTATCAAATAGTAAAATATTTGTTTACTAACAATTGCTAGTTGTTCTGATACTTTATTGCAAACTAATTGTGATGTATATATTATCTCTGATGATATTACTTAGGATTTATTCTGAGTAAACGTGTCTTATCTATAAATCATTAGTGTTAGTATATATTAAGGTGTTCAACTTTCTAAGTAAGTGAGACTTAAAATTACATTCGGTCTCCTATCATACTTTAAAGTGGTGAGAACTTTTACAATTAAAGTCTCTAATTCTGGTTATACACCACTTTATAAATATGATAGTTCTTAGAATATTTTACATCAATCAGTCAATTACTTAGTTTATGTTGTGCTAAGTAATGAAGCGCCAAAGGAGAGACATTGGTTATTTGTACTTATGTACTTGGTAATTTTTGTTATCTAAACGACATCAAGTGCGTGTATGAGTCTTTTCACTAACTTTGTGTTAAAGTTCTCTATACATAATAAGCACTTAAAGAAAATCTTTCTTTCTTAATTACTGCGAAGTCAAGAGTTTGTGTCTTTTAAAATTAAAACGACCTAGTTTTCATTAAAAGACATGATAATACATTGTTTTATGCATAAATACAAACTCTTGCACATTAACAGTTTTTAAAAGAAAAATCAAATCTTTCTACAGTTGTGATTGCTTATATTATAAAACTTTTTTGAAGTCACAATTGTACATCATTTCTCTCACAAGATATAATGCATATGTTTTCACATAATGTTATGGTATGATGTAAATGCATTCTGTCTCTATATTGCTCTATTGCTATGTGATGCAGGTTCAACTCCTAGTGGAAGTTTTCTCACATGAAAGTCATGAGGTTGTAAACCCAACAACTTCTATCCCAGACTATAAATCCAAATCTAAACACATCCTAACTTACCCCTGAAATGAAAATAACCTATTAGATTAAAGGTCAATAAGGGAGTAACTGTACTTGTTACAGCAAATAAGGATGTGAGGGATAGTAAACCCACAGCTCTACCTCTCAAGGAGAATAGATGTATATAACTTGAGGTATCTGTAAGCTCGCCTGCATTCTCCCAAAAGGATGCAGAGCTGAAAATGGCACTATAACAGTCTCTGGATTCATTCTATTAAAAGGATGAGTTTATTGAAATTCGCCTGTCAGCCAGGGCATATGTTGGTAAGTCACTACTTCATACACAATGATAAAATACTTCCTATGCACAAAGTGAGATTGCACACACTAATGATGAATTGATGAAAACAACTCATACTCCGACCATTTTACGGTTAGGATTATAAGTTGAAGGTTCCTCAAAGAACCAAGAGTCTTCACAGACCTAGAGAGAAGGTATTGATCTCAATGCAAAATTCAACAAGATCATTATCTAACTCCCCAGAGGAAACATCTCTGGATCCTACGGGTATCGGGTCCGACATAGGTGCGGATCGGCAACTTGTGAACTATGATTCAGATTTACCTGATGAGTTTAACAAGGTGATGTCTTCATAGACATTTAAAGGGAACTTTGATCTCAATGCTAAATTTTATAGATCATTGTTTACCTTCTCAGAATTCAAATCTGAAACCCATAAAAATGGAAAATTTTATAAACTTGTAGATTATGACTCAGATTCGTCTGACGAGTCTAACGAGGATAGGGGATTTGCGAAACCCCATTGCACCACCAGTGACCTCTCTAGAAGGGGCTATGGTGAATTTTCCTTGCAGGTACACATGGATGTTGAAGCTATGAGAAATAAGAGTGATACACTAGTGAGCATGAGTGTAAACACTTGAGAGATGAGAGATGAGATCACTCATTTTAAGTGATATGAGTGGAGAGATGAGTTAAACACTTGTGAGGTACACAAAATAGAATCACACACTCACAGTGAGGAAGAAAGATAAACACCAAATCCCATTCCCTATTCCCTAAACAAAGTTTAATTACAAGATTTTGGAGATATAAGGAAATTGTTGGAAGATTTGGTTGTCAGGATGATCAATAGTGAATCCATTCTATCATATCTAAAGGGCAAAGTTGATCAGTCTACATACTTCTATTCTGGAAGTCTTCATGAAAATCCTTCAACACGAGCAAAGCTTCTTTACTTTATTTCAGCAGACAATGTTATATGTATGAAGAATCTGTTGTACTAAAGGTAAGAGGTGAGTTATAATTGAAATAATGGTATCATCCAATTTACATTTGGATGTTTGATATAATTGAATGCTTGGAGGATTACTCAACTAAGGGGGAGAGATATATTAAAGAAGATGTACTCAAAGATTACCTTAGTAAGAGATACTCAACTAAGGGGGAGAGTATAAGCTAACCTTAGTGAGGGGGAGATTTTCTATCTAAGGGGGAGAGATATGAAAAAGGATATACCTTAGAAAGGGGGAGTATTCACCGTTATAAGGAAGAGTCATATCACCCTAGGTAGGGAGACATAAGGAAGGAGAGAAGTATGAAACGACAAAGAAGAATTCTTCAGTATGTGGTTGTCAAGTCATATTCTTTACCACTGAAGAATTCCCAAGTATCTGCTGATGATTTTCAAATATTAGATGTAAAGGGTTATCAGGCAGATATGTCAAGAAATGAAGATGAGTTACTTAATTCAGTGTCAGAGGAACAATCATCTATCATTTCATCAACTGAGATTCTGGAATTGTAATATCTAAACCAGAAAATTTTTATGTATTATTTACTATAGCTCTTTAAAGCTTTATCTTCTTCTAGTTTGTAGTTGAGTTATCCTCTAGGTATTTGTATGTTAATGTTTAACAAACAAATAGGGGGAGATTGAAAGGAAAATGATGTAGCCTATTTGTATTTCGAGGATACAACTCAACTCAAACAAGAATGTAATATTAAATAGTACATGTACTGTCACAGGGATCTCAAATGTATAACTGTCAAGAGAAAGAAGACAAAGTCAATCTACCGTTTTGAGGTATACTACACTTGAAGAAGTTCATTCAATTGATCAAGCATCAGTGGAGTAATCAAGACAGTGGGTTCTATTTATAGTGACAAGAGGTTCCTACAGTGGCAGAATACAGATTATAAAGGTTTGAAAAAGAGTGAAGAAAAAGGAAGACATGAACCAATTCATAGAGTCAAAAATAAAGAAAAGCCGTTGGAGTTAGTCGCTCATGAACCAGACCGTGCATCGAGCGTCAGCAGAAATTCAGTGGTAATTCTTTATTACATACTGTGGTTCGAGAAAAGAATGGGCTGTCATATGATTAATATTAATTCTCATTTAATTAATATTATTATGTAATTGAGTTAATTAATAAATTAATTCATTCTGAATTAATTTATTTGTTAAATTAATTATCATATTAATTAACTTTGAATTAATGTTTTAATCCAAATTGATTTATATTAATTCGCATTTAATTAATATAATTATGTAATTGATTTAATTAATAAATTAATTCATTCTGAATTTATTTATTTATTAAATTAATTATCATGTTAATTAACTTTGAATTAATTTATTAATTTAATTTGATTTAATTATGAATTTAAGTAATTAATCATTAATTTCTAAATGATTAATTGTTTAAGTTACGTAATTAAATTAAATTAAAAGGAATTGTACAGTACTTGTTATTCAAGGTCGGTACATTGTGTTAAAGAAAACAATTCAAATGAATTGTTCAAAGCCATCAAAAACAACTCTGTCAAGCTGGTCACATGGGCTGTCGGCAGCGTCTTCACGCGCCTACCCGCGCGTGCGCGCCACGCGCCAGGAAGAAACCGCATAAAAGGGCGCGCGCGTGTTTCACTCGTTCTTCTTGCAACTGGCTTTCAATCTCAGCAGTACAAAAATCAATTTTGTTTCACAAATCAACAGGCCCGAGTGTTTGTTGATTGTTAAAATTCTTAAGTTATACCGAAAGTCATATCCAAGCAAAAGAAAATTTGGATTGTCATATTCAGTTAAAAAGAATAGTCATATCTCAACTGGATAGTCATATCTTGTTCAAAATGATAGTCATACCGAAAGTTATATTTAAAGAGACTGTCATATTATTTGAAATGGATAGTCATACCGAATGTCATATTATTGTTAATTGATTGTTATATCAATTAAAACAATGCAATATGACTATGGCTGGGATATAAAAGACAGAAGGCAGCAGAACAAAAACAAGACTTCACAATCTTCACTCCTCTCCAAAAACACAGGCAGACACGGAGAGAAAGAGACCAAGAGAAAGAAAAGTTCCCAGACTTCAAATTAAATTCTGTAAATTATTTCTAGCTTCTATTGTTAAATCTAAACCACTAGAAATTGTTTACTTGCACTTGTGGAACTATCTAGCGAATTAAGTTTCCTAGAACCTCTCGATATTTTTATTACAAATATAGAAAAGTTCATGTCGAATTTTCTATAGAATTTGTAATAATTAATTTCGATCTTTTTATTTACAAATATAGAAAAATTCATGTCGAATTTTCTATAGAATTTGTAATAATTAGTTTGGTCATCAAACCTTGTAATTTGTACCCGTGTATTTAGACACACCCCATCAAGTTAATATAAATTTTATATTCAACTTGAAATATCGGTATTCGTTTTATTCCGCATCAATTTGTTCTTGATTTAATATTTTAATATTTTTAAGAAAAGAGCAAATTCGATAAAACGGTATAGTTTGTATTCAACCCCCCCTTCTACAAACTATTTTGGACCTAACAAATCTCCCACTTGTACTAAAGCCAATTACCCTGGTATCTAATACCCATCTTCTCTTTATGACGATCAAGTTGAATCTGAGACAATGACTTTGTGAGTGGGCCTGCTACGTTGTTATGTGTGTCAACTCTCTCTATCTTGACATCTCCTCTTTCAATGATGTCCCTAATCAAATGAAAGCGCCGCAAAACATGTTTGGAATTTTTATGAGACATAGGTTCCTTGGCTTGTGCTATTTCTACGTTGTTATCACAATACAACACAATGGGCTCCTCAATGGTAGGAACAACTCCCAACTCAGAAACAATTTCCTCATCCAAACGGCTTCTTTTGCAGCCTCACTTGCAGCTATATACTCTGCTTCCGCTGTGGAGTCAGCCGTTGTCGACTGTTTGGAACTCTTCCAACTAATCGCACCACCATTAAGAGTAAACAAGTACCCTGACATGGATTTGCTATCATCACTTTCTGATTGAAAACTAGAGTCAGTATAACCTTCTATTTTCAACTCAGATCCACCAAAAACAAGAAAAGTATCCTTAGTCCTTCGCAAGTACTTAAGGATGTTCTTCACTGCTTTCCAGTGGTCTTCACCTGGATCGGACTGATATCTGCTCGTCACACTAATTGAATAAGCAACATCAGGCCTAGTACATAACATTGCGTACATGATAGATCCTATTGCTGAAGCATAAGGAATCTTACTCATACGCTCTCTTTCCTCAGATGTCTTAGGACACATCTTCTCGGAAAGGGATACTCCATGGCTCATCGGTATGAGACCTCTCTTGGAGTTTTCCATGCTTAACCTTTTAAGCACTTTCTCGATGTATGTACTCTGGGTAAGAGCTATCATTCTTCTAGATCTATATCTATAGATCTTCATACCGAGAATGTAGGATGCTTCACCCAAGTCCTTCATAGTAAAGTTCTTCGATAGCCACACTTTGACTGATTGCAGCATCGGTATATCATTTCCTATAAGAAGTATGTCATCTATATACAATACAAGAAATGTTACCGCGCTCCCACTAACCTTCTTGTAGACACATGGTTCATCTATTTTTTGATAAAACCAAACTCTTTGATTGTCTCATCAAAACGGATGTTCCATCTACGAGAAGCTTTCTTTAACCCATATATGGTTCGTAGCAGCTTACATATTAGGTGTTCATTCCCTTTGGAAACAAAATCCTCTGGCTGTGTCATATACACTTCCTCTTCAAGTTTCCCATTGAGGAAGGCCGTTTTCACGTCCATTTGCCAGATCTCGTAGTCATAGTAAGCAGCAATTGCAAGCAAAATCCGAATTGATTTAAACAGGGCTACAGGCGAAAAGGTTTCATCAAAGTCAATCCCTTGCCTTTGTCTGAATCCTTTTGCCACGAGCCTGGCCTTATAGGTCTCTACCTGGCCATCTGATCCAATCTTTCTTTTGTATACCCATTTGCACTCAATAGGCTTCACATCCTTTGGTGCTTCAACCAAAGTCCATACTTGGTTGGTATACATAGAATCCATTTCGGATTTCATGGCACTCTGCCATTTCTCTGAGTCAACACTACTCATAGCCTCATTATAGGTCATAGGGTCATCATCATCAATGATTGATAACTCATTGTCATTCTCAATGACAAGGCCATAATACCTCTCAGGTTGGCGAGACACTCTCTCTGACCTACGAATGGGCTGTACCACAGAAGGTTGTTCAGTCTGAATAGGTGTTTCCTCTTGAACCGTAGTAGTTTATGCTTCTTGAACTTCATTAAGTTCTATTTTGTTCTCACTATTTCCTTCAAGGATAAACTTTTTTTCCAAGAAGGTAGCATGTCTGGAGACAAATACACTATGATTAGTGTAGAAGTAATACCCTAAAGTCTCTTTAGGATATCCCACAAACCTACATTTCACGGATCGAGATTCCAGCTTATCAGGGTCAACTTTCTTGACATAAGCCGGACATCCCCAAATCTTAACGTGTTTAAGACTCGGTTTCCTTTCTTTCCATATCTCATATGGAGTTTGAGGAACAGATTTGGAAGGCACCTTATTCAGTAGATATGCTGAGGTTTCCAATGTATAACCCCAAAGGAATACTGGAAGATTTGCATAGCTCATCATGGACCGAACCATGTCTAACAAAGTTCGATTTCTCCTTTCAGATACTCCATTCAACTGTGGAGTATATGGAGGAGTCCACTGAGAGACTATACCATTTTCTTTGAGATAATCTAGAAACTCCCCATTCAAGTATTCACCACCTCGATCTGATCGAAGGGTTTTAATACTATGTTTGGTTTGTTTCTCCACTTCATTCTTATATTCTTTGAACTTTTCAAAGGCTTCGGATTTGTGTTTCATCAAATACACATATCCGAATCTAGATCGATCATCTATGAAAGTAATGAAGTACGAAAAACCACCCATGACTTGCGTAGACATCGGTCCACATACATCTATGTGTACCAATCCTAACAAATCTGCAGCCCTCTCTCCATGTCCACTAAATGGAGATTTGGTCATTTTACCCAATAGACAAGACTCGCATGTAGGATATGATTCAAAATCAAAGGGTTCAAGTAACCCTTCCTTATGCAACGTCCGAAGTCTATTTTCACTAATATGACCAAGTCTGCAGTGCCACAAATAGGTGAGATTTTCATCATCCCTTTTTCTTTTATTAGTATGTTCAGTTTGTAGTAAATTATGTTCTATGTCACATACATACAGACCATTATTTAAAATACCACTACCATAAAGAACGTTATCTCTAAGAATTGAACATTTATTATTCTGAATAATAAACGAAAATCCATCCAAGTCTAACATGGGAATAGAAATAATATTCCTCACAATCGAGGGAACAAAATAACAATTATTTAAAACAATAGTCTTGCCCGTAGGCATATGTAAATCAAATGATCCTACAGCTTCAGCAGCAACTCTTGCTCCATTTCCCATCCGTAGAATCACCTCCTCTTTTTCAAGAGTCCTACTTCTCCTTAGTCCCTGCAACGAATTGCAAATGTGAGAACCACAGGCGGTATCTAATACCCAAGTAGAAATTTGATTTAGTGACATATTCACTTCAATCATGAACATACCTGAATCAGAAGCGGCAGTATCACTACCCTTCTTCTTCTTCAATTTTGCAAGGTAAACCTTGCAGTTCCTCTTCTAGTGCCCCACCTTATTACAGTGGAAGCAAACAACTTTGCTCTTGGGGTCTTCAGCTTTTGGTGGAATCGGCTTTTTCTCACCTACTTTCTTCTTCTTGGGAGGGTTCTTCTTCCTTTTCTTAGGATTGGAACCTTCACCAATTAGAAGAACAGAACTCTTCTTAGAGGGAAAATTCGATTCCGCAGTCTTCAACATGTTGTGGAGTTCAGCCAGGCTGACATCCAACTTATTCATGTGAAAGTTCACAACAAACTGCGAAAACGAACCGAGAAGTGATTGCAAGACCAAGTCTTGACTTAGCTCCCTATCCATGGCAAAACCAAGTTGTCCAAGACGTTCAATCAAATTGATCATCTTAAGTACATGGTCATTCACAGATGATCCCTCAGACATCCTACAACGGAACAGCTCTTTCGATATCTCATATCTAGTTGTCCTCCCTGCCACATCATACAACTCTTGTAGATGCGTTAGGATAGTGTGAGCATCCATATGCTCATGCTGCTTCTGTAGTTCAATGTTCATAGAAGCTAGCATGATACATTGAGCAACATTTGCATCATCTATCCACTTACGATACACAATATGTTCATCATTATGTGCATCGTCAGCAGGTTCAGCAGGCATAGGTGAGTCAAGCACATATTCCAGCTTCTCAACCCTGAGAACAGTTCTCAAGTTTCAAAGCCAGTCAGCATAATTAGGACCAGTCAATTTGTGAGCATCTTGTATGCTCCGGAGTGATAGTGCAGAAGACATAGTGTATATAGTAAATCTGTAAATGATAAACACATAACAACACTTAGCAAATATTCAATTTCATTTTAAAAACACTATATGAATCGGGTCTTTATTCATAAGTGGCTCCCACTAGTTTATCTAATTTATACAACCCCCTAAGTGAAAATTAAGCATTCATAATGCTAGTGGGAATAGGGATCCTACATTCCATCACACAACCTCGGCTGTAGCACGAAACGCCATGTGATGTTCAATAGGCAGACAACTCTTGTCAATTACATCTCATGTTATTCCCTAATAAAACTTTAGCCTCTTGAATAATTGAGTCACGGCTGTAGCACGACAAACTCAATATTCTAAGTCAAGTCTAACCAAACATTCCGTATAATTAAATCAGTCTCCAACGGCCCACGGCTGTAGCACGTAACGACCATTAGATTCTAATTTATTATACACATCTCTATGTAATAGACAATTATTTCTTATTTCGAAATCAAAGCCCTCGGCTGTAGCACGAAACGACAATGATTCAAAAATGAGAACTACTTTCTACCATGTCGGAAGGCTATGACCGACACAAGCCCGTTGTGCCATTGGCCAATTACTACTTGATATTATTTAATTTTTAGAGGGATTGTATTATGTTACAATCATAATCATATTATAAAGAGATTCTTCCTTTTGAATTAAATATTTCAAATCAATAATCGATAATTGGACGATTCCCAGATCGGGGGGAGCATTGTCAAGAGGCGTCACTTAATACCCCTTTCTTACAGATCGAAATCCGCTTTTGACAGAATCATCCTTTCTCTCAATATTGAAAATTCATATTTAATTACGTGTTTCACAAACACAAGAATCTCATGATTGTATTCATAATATTATTCTTAAGGCAAGAAACGATTCCTAATCTAGATTTTCTAGAGCACGCCTTATTTTGATTTAAGTTCACCTAAATCTATCATCGCATGGTAAACATAGGCATATATCTCATATATAAAAATAAATCAATAAGTAAGCATGCAAGCAATATCATGTCATACATTGATATATTGATGTATGGATTTATTATAGTATTTAAAAGCAATTTAAAACAATTAAAACATGCTTTAAAACACTTTTGGGAATATAAACAGTTCAAAACTTTTATATAAAAAATATTTGACCACTCCATTAGATCCGTCTCGAAAAAACGAATCCAACGATATATTGCACACCCAAAACGGAGTTACGAAACTCCCAAAAAATCAAATTTAATGTGGACAGAAGGTTGTAACGCATTTACCGAATGCGTTACAACCATTTAATTCAATTAAATGCTGTAACGCATTTCTCTCCTGCGCAACAACTCTGTCACGCATTTTCTAAATGCGTGACACCCCTTTCCCCGCGTTTGGGCGACACGCGCCCGACAGCACGCCGACATAACAGTTTTTTTTTTATTCGACCGTTTGATTTTAGTCTTTGTTAGGTGCTGTTGCTGTCAGACTTTAATACTTTGAAACGCCAGCCTTTAAGCTATCTTACGTTAATAAACTGAAACTGCCAAGCCCATAACTTCTTATTATTATTTTATAATTTTAATATTAATAAATTAATTAACAATTAATTAATAAATTAATAAAAAATTATAAAAACATGATTTCTGAAAATCAACAGTAGCATAAAATCATCAGATCAGCCAGGGGTCCTTTACAAATTGTAATTTCATAATTTTCACATGCATGATTATTTTATGAATTTTAATCAAAACAATTTTAAAAAATTCATAACAAATAATCTACACATCACAAAATTATGAAAAAAATACCTAGATGATCCACAACACTTGTAGAATCTAGATCAGTGGTCAAAACCTCATGCAAACATTATTTCGAATTAATTCATAATTAAATCTAAATAAACTTGCAAAAATCATAATAAATCCATACATGCATAAAAAAATCTGAAATTTTTTATGTGAATCTCTATATGCACAACCTAGCTCTGATACCATTGAAGGAATTTACGGATGGGCGGAAGCGTGGTATAACAATTTATTCCGTAAAAACAATGTATCGTACATATAGAAAATCATATAAAAATGAGAAGCGGAGGAATCGTAGCCATACCTTGAAAATCGAAGCTTTATAATCGATGGTTGCTAGCAGTTGCTTCTCAGAGTGTGAAGCGCTCTACCGGTATCCACCAAGATTAATTCTTCGATGAAGCTTTTTATAAAACTAAGTTTTTATAAAAATGGTGTTTTGAGAGAGAGAGAGAGAGAGAGAGAGAGAGAGAGAGAGAGAGAGAGAGAGAGAGAGAGAGAGAGGAAGAAGATGGAGAGGGAGGCAACTAGGTTTTCACAAAATCACACTTGCAGACTAAACACCTCTCATCTCTTTCTATTTATAGGGCACATGTAGGTTTTTATTATAATTAATATATCATATATATTATTATATAAATCTCACAAAATGTTTAAATAATAATTAAACCATTTTAATCATTATTAAAACAACTTGCTCTCTCAAAATTCCTTCATCAATAAATTAATCTTTTTATGGTGTGACCCTGTAGGTTCAATATTAAGTCGGTAGCAGAAATAAATAATAAACTTTTTATTTATTATTTATATGAATTCTAATAATTCATTAAATATAATTAACTGATTAATTATATTTATTCTACATCGTGAGTGATGCTTCTCAACATATCGCGACTATCCGGATAATATGAATTCACTGCTTAGAATACCAAGAACCTGTCAGTGACTAGTTACCGTACAATCAATTCCTTTTACCCTACAATATCCCGATTAAATACAAGGCATGGATCTCGTGTCAGGCCTATCAAATTTAATCATATTATTTCTTATTCATAATGCAAAGTTCATATTAATGCAAATTAGAAACTCCTTTCTAATTTCATACACTCTGGCCAGAGATTCCAGAACTTGCATACTAAGAATAACATAGGATATTCACTTCCTTACTGGAAGGGGTAGATTCTATATTGACCGTTAACTATCTCCATACACAAATTCCTATGCCCATAATAGACCTAATGGATGTCCTTGAGACTAAGGACTAAACCAAAGCACAGTTCATTATATACAAGATAACTTTAACGATCTCAAGTCTAAGGACCCTTGTACAACTATCACTCAGTGAACAACTATCGACACGTGAGTAAACTCCATTAGTTGTTCAACTTATCGAGTCATGTTCAGTGAACTTATTCCCTAATAAGCACCTACATACTAGCTATAGTGTCACCACACAAATGCCTATGAGAACAGACATCCTCCTGACGGGAGCAAGCATAGTATGTACCAATCTTTGCGGATTCACTAACTTCCGATTAGTTATCCTATGATCGGGAACTGTTTAAGTCTAGAGTTATCATCTTCTAGATCTCACTATTACAATCTCATTATAATTCTAGAAGCTTTACTCTAAACTACGGAACATCTTATTTAAGACAATTTAAATAGATAAAGCCCGTAATAAAATCAAAACAAGTCTTTTATTAATATTAATGAAATCAAATAAGAATACAAGAAAGTTCTTCCTAACTCATCATACATGATTGGATTGCGGCCTCCTTACGCTAGGTGCGACCTCGCAACGCTAGGTACCACTACAAGAAAAAGTTCAATAGACATCACACTTTAAACATCGGTTGTAAATGCCACTGATGTTAAAAGATGTAATAACATCACCCCTAATTAAACTGATGTCTTTGATTTTTGTAAACATCACTCTTTTTAAAATCGATGTCTAAAGTCAATCTTTAAAAAACAAAACGCGCGCCCTTCTTTTTGTTTCCCCCCTTAACTAAAATTTTCACCTTTAAGTCAAAATTTCCCCCCCTCACCCAATATTTCCCCGCCTATACACAATTATTCCCCTTCAGACAAATTAAACACAAAAACTAAAAACTAAAAACTAAAACTCTCTCGATGCTCTCTCACTCTCTCTCTCGATTCACTCTCATCTCTCTCTCTCGACTCTCACTCTCACTCTCATCTCTCTCGTCTCTAACCACCGTGACTCACCTCCACCACCACCCACCTCTTCTCTATCTCTTTCACGCTTGAACCCCCGAAGAGCTCTCTCTTTCTCTCTCATAGAACCCCCGAAACTCTCTCTCTCTCTCACTCAAATCGAAATCAATTTGTTCGAAGGTCAAAGTTTGAAGGTTCAAAGCTCGAATTAATTTGATTTGTCAGTGGGTAAGCCTAAGTTTGATATGTTCAAACTTACAAGTTTGATTAATTCGATTTTATTACAAATTGGGGGTTTAAAATTGAAACCCTAAGTTTTAATATGGGGTTAATTTAATTTATATATAATTTATTTATATATGTATGTGTTTAATTATGTTATCTGTAATTTATGTATATTTGTATGTGTATGTAGTGCACATGGATATCAAGGATAATTTAATTTATATCTATGTGTGTGTGTGTGATGCTATTCTGGTACTCCAGATGATGGAAAGCTACAGGCGGAGTTAGATTCTGGTGAATTTTGGGTCATATTTGGCGGTTTTGCTCCAATTGGTAAAAAAGTTGCTAGTGAAGATGATGTTATTCCTGAGAAGACAGCTCCTAAACTGTACAGGTAATCTTGTTCTCTTGGTATTTGTCATTAACTTCTTTCTGTCAAGCTCCTGTGCCATTTTGGAATTAATTGAAACTTATTTTGATTAGATCATAAGATTTTACTTTATATCTGGCCTTCATTTTTCTAGTAGTAGCCTGTAAGGTATCATGTGAATTTTCCCATTCCTGAGATTCTTTTGACAAATTATTCTGCATCAGTTTGAGTGTGGGTATATAGTTTGTACAAAACAAGAAGTTTTTTTTTGTCTTTCCAAGATCATGAAATTAGACTTCATGAGATAAATAGGCTTGATTGGGATGAACTTGTGGTGCCAGAAGATCCCAACAAGTTGAACGCACCTGAGACTAGTAAAAATTTCCTTATTGTCTGCACTAGAATCAGACTCAAAAGATGAGACCAATTTACATTAGGTGTATTTAAAAAGTTTTTATGGCAGGAATAATCGCAAGCTTTGAGCAACAGAATCCATATGGAATGAATTTCGATGGCAGTAGATATCTGGTATTTTTATCTCTCTCTTAACAAATGATGCATTTGAAGCTTATGAGCGCATAATCTCGTGGGATTGAATGTTTTTGCATGAGTGCAGCGACGAGAGAAGGCACTCGGGAAGTGATATATGCTGCTTATGAGCTTGTGAAAAAAAGGAAAGAAGCCACTAAAGGAGAAGGTTTGACAGACTAATCTGAATATTTTTTATTAAAACTCAGGGACCTTATTTCTGTGAATAATTGCAACATGTTCTTGGTTTAGTTTTCACTCTAATATCATCTTCCATCTTACATGTTTTGGCATAGTAGCACCTCGCATTTCTTTAATACATTTTACAAATGCTAATAATTGCCTCAAGTTTTAATATATGCGATATAACTATGTAGTTACCTGCTTTAGCAATCATGCTTGTTAGTTGTTACAAAAAATTTATGGGTCTTCTGGTGTTCATTGAAGTCCTTCATGTTCGGCTTTATCCGGTGGCACCCCATGTAGCCCAGGGTGGTTTTGTTATGCAAATTCTCTTTTCTATTCTTTACTGGCTAAAAGTTGAGGAACATATCTCTATGTGCTTCTGTAATATCTTTTGACTGATGAAAAATTGTTGATGCTTAGTGATATATTATATTTATTTTGTTTTCTGTAGCCTTAAAAGTATATTCTCCGCCAATCTAGATTTTTACTTTTTAGCAAGCACTTACCTGTCTGGTTTACTGATATGATGACTTTTCATATCTGATTTAGGTTTTAGTGGCCCTCTAAATTTAAACCATGTAGCTGAAATGGTGATAAAGCAGCGAAAGTCCAATAAATGAGTTTGAGATCTCTCATGACCCCTCTTCAAATACTTGGAATGTAGTCGAAGCGGGGTTGCGACGTTTTGTTCAGATGACAAACTAGAGGTATAACCTACTGCCTTTCGGTTTTCTGGATTAAGTTGTATCGTATCTCTTTTAGTGTTCCTAGATTGTCTATTGCCAAAGTTTACACTTGCATCGTTGCACCCTCTAAGGGGCAGCATTTAGGATAAGAGGTCGTAAAATACTATCGTAGCTTGCGTTATTTATTTGTTTAAGTTGATATTATTGTCCAGATTTGGAATATAAGTTCTCTTTTTGGACCAGTGTTTGCAAGGACTGTCCTGCATGGTTATTTTGCACTATAAAACCTCACCAGCATGATAATAATTTCCCTGTGTATTTGTTATACTGTAGTTTTACACTTTAGGAGCAGACAGTGAATTAAAATTAAATGTTGCACAAGTTGCAAATTATAACACTTCTACAAACATTTGTCAACAGTTATGTAGATTCTGACAGAAGGTTTCAACATGTTCTCGAGGCGTGTGGAGTATTCAAGTCTCTTACAAGGCTTGGTGTTAAAGAGGGGGACACTGTTGTCATTGGCGAGGTGTGTTATTGTTGCAAATTCTTTTTGCCTCAGTACTCAGTTTCTATTTAACCTTCTATCAGAGTGCCCTGATTCAGTTATGTAACTAGTCACAAGTTGCCTGAGCGTCTACATAATATTTTAGTGTCCGAATTATAAGCATAAACTAAAATTAGTTAAAAATGAAGTAGAAAAATAAGAGTGCGTTATATGATTGTAACTTTATATATCATAATCCTACTGATCTGCCTGTTTATGGGACCAATTTTTGGGCCAGACTTCTCAACTGTGGTAAAAAGAGCCTGCATCCTCTGTTCTTTGTATTTTTATTTAACATTTTTGTTGATGTTTGGAACAATCTGTTATATAATTTTGAAGTTGGAGGATATGATTGTCGGTATCCGAAAGGCGATTCGCAAGCTTTGCTTGGGTATACTAGTTTGTATTTGCAAATTATGGATCCTAGAGGTACTTCTTCCTCTAAATGGGATTGTTTTGCTAGTTATCGTCTTACGATTCTTAATTTAAATGATGACTCTAAGTCTATTCATAGGAATTCTTGGCATAGATTTTCCAGTAAGAAGAAATCGCATGGTTGGTGTGATTTTACGCCTTCCGGGGCCATCTTGGTGTCATGGAGGTGCTTTCACTGGTGAAGTAAGGTATGTACAAGTGTAGTTCTTAACAACCTGACATTTGTAATTCTTTGGAAATTTGTTCATCACCCAAATTGTAATTTTTATTTTTTGTTTTTTAAGGTCTGGAAGGTTTGTTATCCTCCAGTTTTGATGCAAAGTTCGTGCCAGAGCATTTACTTCGCCTCTGTATAGATTATGAACAGAGGTTTGTGTGCTCTCATAAAAACAAGGAAGCCTACAATACAATTTCTATAAGGTTTTATCTTATTTTTATATTGAGAAGAAGTTGTAATTTTTTTTCTTAAGTTATAATATTTTTTCTTTATATTATTCTTATTTTTTTTAATGCTCTTAACTGCACTCCTCTTGTAGGATTCAAATGCACTTGTGATGGCTAAAATGGTGGAGCCAGTTTTAGCTCTTCAGAAGAAAATTTCATTCTTTCTAAATGAGAGGGATGATCATCCTGCTCTTCAGAAAATATTGGATGTGATTGAACTGGTCCTTTCTATTCCTTTAAACACTCCCCTCTCCAAGGTAATAGATTTCCCTGATGTTTTAAATTCTTAAAACAGTTTTTTTGGTTTGAAGTTTGAACTAATATCGTACTCAAAATTTTGAAGATAAGATTGTAGTGTGGCCAGTAATCTTTTATGTTAATTATCAATGATTCTTTGAAATTGTAGTGTTAAGGATTTCTGTTATTGGACATAGTTGAGTCCATTATAGCATTATTTGCCTTTTGTTGCTAGTATTACTGTGTTAGATACCTTAAACTAGTATATCTCGCCTTACACTTTTTTTTTTGGTTCTGCCGTAGGCCCTATCAGCGTTGCAGTTTCTTCTGAGCGTTACAGCTGCAATATTCTTCGTATGCTTTAACTATTCTGCTTCCTTTTGTATTAAGGTAAATACTACCCTTCTTTGTTTAAACTAAACTTTGTGTAATTTTTTTTGTCAGGTAAACTTTGTGTAATTGAACACTAATAATTGTCCATTTCTTTTTAGGTAATTTACAATTGTCCGACCTTTGTTTTTTTGGATGAAATGGTGTGCGGCTTAAATACATCATAAAGGAATTTAGTGTTCTCCCTGACTCAATATGTTATTGAACCAGAATTTAATATCCATTACTTGTATAAAATGCAGGTGAAGATGGGGAAGTCACCACAGTACATCAGCTTCTTGGAATATGGTCTGAAGAGGAATCACCTGGTCACAAGGTAATGGCTACCCTTGGCTTCAATAGTGAAACAGTCCAACAACTTTATTCTTTAATTTCGGAACCTGGATATGTTGAAAGTTAACGGCATTAAACTCATTTGATTACCAAAACATATTTTCTGAAGCCGATAGACTGCCATTGTTGCCTACATTTCTTAGAGAGATTTTGTAATATGTAACTTTTGCTGAGCTACACAAGACTGACAAGAGTAACCAAATGTAATTGGTCTCCTGCAGTTTCTTTACATGAATTTATTTTACAAAATACAAATTTCTTGCCGAACACTTTTGGATATGGACCCCGTAATCTCAGAGGTTTGTAAATTGTAATTTAATTAGCTGCAGAATCAGTAGACATTATCGCATCATTTTGCCCAATGCACAAATTTCCACACTTGTAAAATATTAAGAAGCGAAAAAAAATAGACAATGTGATGCTAATTAAAATTTGCTGACAATGAGTGCAGTAGATTCCCAAGATGTAGTGATCGAGTTTCAGGACTTTAATCTAGTAATTATATATGATTGGCATCCGTCCACCCTGGAATTTTAAATTAGTGTATCCCGTGGAACTGATTCGTGTTTTTATAAACAGAAGAACCAGGCTTTAGTGAAGGAGTTGAGCATCCCACCTTCATGGGCGAGAGACCTTTATTTCGATACAGAGTATTCCCAGCCAACATGGGGGCAATTTAAATCATGCTTATGGAAACAATGGCTGAGTTATGTAATTTACTTGGCAATTTACATGTAGTCATGTTTACTTGTTTTGGATTTGGTACATTGGATATGCAGTTTATGTAATTTGGATGTTGATGACATTGATTTTTAATTTGTCAATAGCCACATAATGACAATTGTCACATCTATTATTAGCAAATAAAGTGATTTTACCAAATAATGATGTCTAAAACAAAGATATACATCACATTTTTTCTACAATGTCCGATGTCTAAAAAACAAATAGAAATCACTTTTTATTTATAAAATCTGATGTCTAAGAGACACATATAAATGAGTTTTTTCAGAAAAAACTGATGTTTATACTTACATTAGACATCAGTATAGGATGATGTCTAAGATAGCTATACACATCGTTTTTTTAAAAAGAAAATAATGTTTATAAGAACATTAGACATCAGTCTAGGATGATGTCTAAGATAACTATAGACATCACTTTATCTGCTAAAATTATGATGTCTAATATCCAAATAGACATCTTTTCCAAAAAAAGAAAGTGATGTGTATGTGGAAAAGTAACTTAGTTTATTATATGTTTTCTAGAATATAAGGCATGCAAGTTATTTATAAAATTAATTATATGTAACCTATTTTGTAGAACAACTGATGTGTATTGAAGCAAATACCGATGTCTATGTTAGCACAGACATCAGTTTCTGGCCGATGTCTAGAATAGACATCTCCGACCTAGACATCACATGCAAAATAACACAGACATCGGTCATAAACTGATGTCTATTGACCCTTTTCTTGTAGTGTGCTGTCCTTGTCTTTCAATTTTTAAAATGTCCCACTAGAAGAGGTGTTTATGTATTTACACTACCCCCCGAGTCCTTGTTATCATTGTAGATGTGATGAGGAATCAAAGTGTTTCAGAAATCTTCTTGTATTATTTGGAGTTGACACCATTTATAATGAAGAGAATTTGATGTGATCCTACTATAAGCATACTTGACTTCTTCAATTCTATCCTAGATCACTTGTACTCTTCACTATTGTCCTAAGGCACTTGACCTCATCAATGTTATCCCGAGGCACTTGGCCTCATCACGCTATCCTGGGGCCCTTGGCCTCATCATCGCTATCCCGAGGCACTTGGCCTCGTCATGCTATCCCTAGGCCCTTGGCCTCATCATCGCTATCCCGGGGCACTTGGCTTAATCTTCGCTATCCCGGGGCACTTAGACTCGTCATGCTATCCCGGGGCCCTTGCCTCGTCATGCTATCCCGGGGCCCTTGCTTTCTTCAATGTCATAACAAGCTTCCCTATGTTGCATATGTAATAAGATTTCTGCGAGGCATCTCACTAGGAGGCATCTCATGAAGAGGCATCTCACGAAGAGGCATCTCACTAGAAGGCATCTCATTAAGAGGGATCTTACTAGGAGGCATCTCATTAAGAGGCATCTCAATAATAGGCATCTCACAAAGAGGCATCTCACTAGGAGGCATCTCATTAAGAGGCATCTCCCTAGGAGGCATCTCACGAGGAGGCATCTCACTAGGAGGCATCTCACGTAGAGGCATCCCACGAAGGGGCATCTCACGTAGAGACATCCCACGAAGGAGCATCTCACTATGAGGCATCTCATGATCTTGACGAGGAGATGGGGGTCTGTCGTCGCGATGATGGGACCGCTCACAATCTCAACGAGGAGATGGAGGTTTGTCGTCACAACGATGGGACCGCTCACGATATCGACGAGGTGATGGGGGTCTATCGTCACGACGATGGGACCGCTCACGATCTCGACGAGGAGAAGGGGATGTGTCATCACGACGATGGGACCGCCCACAATCTCAACGAGGAGAAGGGGGTGTGTCATCACAACGATGGGACCGCTCACAATCTCAACGAGGAGATGGGGGTCTGTCATCACGACAATGGGACCGCTCACGATCTCAACGAGGAGATGGGGGTCATTCCGAACCTTGGCCCCTACCTTGGCCTCGCTCCTAGGGGTCGTTTCGAACCTTGACCCCTTCCTTGGCCTCGCTCCTCGGGGTTGTTCCGAGCCTTGGCCTCGCTCCTAGGGGTCGTTCCGAACCTTGGCCCCTACCTTGGCCTCGCTTATGGGGGTCGATTCTAGGGGGATCGCTCCTAGGGGTAGCGCCTCTGGGTGTATTGTGAGACCCCGGGTTCTCCCTATTTTTCTTCCTTCCGTTATTCTTGTTCGACTTAGTCATCCTTCTCCCAATATGATGACTAGGCCCCTCCTTCTAGCGCCAAATGTTGTTGGGAGAATTTCGTAACAACACGAAATCGGAGGTTTGCTGGAATCATGGGGAAAAATACAGATATTTTGCTATGAACACGAAGAATATGGGAGGAGATTAGTGGTTGTTTGTGGGTGATCTTGTATGGTGTTTTCAGGGTTAACTGTTTCTCATCCATAACAAGGTGCCTACGTACCCTATTTAAAGGGATCAAGCCATACGTAGTTCTTGGGATGGGGTTTTTGGAGATAAGTCATGGCCCAAGTCCACTCACTTTAGGGCTGACACGTGAATAGTCCATTAATTCTGCTCATGACCCAAGGCCCAATAAAGGTTACCTCTGGCTAACATGATGCTAGAATCGCAAGGCCCCTCTAGCGAGGCTAATGGAGAGCTTACGAGGGCCTCGCATGCGACCCCACTAGGCTTAGTCATGCGATACAGGTCCAAGTGTAGAGATACTCATGCGACCTCATTGGGCTTAGCTATGAGCCTTCACATCTACTCATGCGACCTCACTGGGCTTAGCTATGAGCCTTCATATGGAGATACTTAATAAGATTATCAAATACGATGTTGTTCATGATGGAGACGTGACCCCGGGCTGTGACCCCGGTAGATGCGACCCCGGGCTGCGACCCCGATAGATGCGACCCCGGTAGATGCGACCCCGGGCTATGACCCCGGTAGATGCGACCCCGGGCTGCGAACCCGATAGATGCGACCCCGGGCTGCGACCCCGGTAAATGCGACCCCGGGAGATGCGATCCCGAGGCCGGGCTAGCATATAGTGGAGATGCGATCCCGAGCCTGAGCTAGTATAGAGTGAAGATGCGATCCCGAGGCCGGCCTAACAGGAGACCCTTGGAGGCCTAGCATGAGACCCTTGGAGGCCTAGCATGAGACCCCAAGCGTGAGGTTCCTTTTTCTTTGTCAGTGGAACGAGAGCACGTCCTGAGCATTAGCTGGAGGTCATAGTGAGGTGACCCCTCGGGTGAGATAGCGTCTTCAAGAGATTTATCTTCAAACCATATGAGATAGAGGTGAGGCGATTCCTAATCAGGCCGCATGCCTTGTTGATCTATCTTCAATATTTGAGCCCATTAAGAGAGGTGGGCCCCTTATATAATCCATTGGGCCTGCTTAGGACCTATGCCGAGATTCAGGAATAACAGGTACCATTTGGAATATCCCTACAAATTATATATTATTCCATATTGTTGACACTTGTATTAACTCTACTTTTGTTCTTTTTTCCCTTTCTGATTACTCTTTTGCTTTGTTCTTTCTTACATGTTTTATTATTTTTTAAAAAAATTAGGCTTAGACTATCAGAATCAATGTCATTTACAAATTTGGGACTTTTTACGAATTAGTTGGACCTCATCTTTTTCATTATTTTAAAAAAAAAGCCTTGTGCGAAGGTTATGTTCTTTAATATCTAGATATATTTTCATTTTTTTTGAGCTCCTGCATAATCTAACTTTAAATGATAAGGACTGTTAGAAATCTGCAGAATACTAAAGTTCCTTCTAATCTTCTGTATTGACCCTAAATTTTTGCAAACAAAAGAGTAAGTGAAAAAACTACAGGATGGGATATCTACTGGTGCTCAAAGTTAGAATTATATTTACTCTTTGTCCATAAAAATGTGGGCAATGATACAAAGACACTAGTACAAAACTGATTTTATACGTCGCCCCTTTTACGTCGGTTAACCATAAAGGCGACATATATACTACTTTTATACGTCGGTTGTTGTTTTAACCGACGTAAAAGGGTTAATCTGATGACTTTTTACGTCGGTTTTTTATTTGACCGACGTATAATGTATGTTTTATACGTCGGTTGATTAAAAGGCGACGTATATGATGATGTTATACGTCGGTTAAGGAAAAGGCGACGTATATGATTTTATTATATACGTGTATAAACCTTAGTACATATACGTCGCACTGCACGCTACCCGACATATAAAACATATATATACACGATGGCATCCATATATCCGACGTATATACAATTACAAGGCAATTAGTATTTAGTCAATAATCCCAGTTCTTCCCCAAATCAACATCGTGAGTTCTCTCCCCCTCCATCTCTCTTTTCTCTCCATCTCTCAATCTCTGTTCGTCCTAAACACCATGAATACACACCATATATAAATCTGCTGCTAGTTGACTTAGGATTCATTCGATTTGGAAGATTCAATCGATTTGGCTGCTAATTGATTTATCAATTAAGGATTCATTCCATCGTTCTTCTCATTTTTAAAACCCTAAACATACGATTTGGGGTTCAATTATTTGGCTGTTCAAATGACTTGTGTTGAAGCTTGGGGGATTTATGAGATGACTCTAAAGTGAAGATTACTAAACTCCCGGCTGTTAATTTCTGTTGTAAAAGGTATGTAAAACGCAGCTACTGTCTCTGCTTATTGTCTTATATATAATTTCAAACTTCTCTTAGCATTACATGTGAAACATTTTTTTCGGTAGTGGTTGATTTGAGTACTCATACACACATGTCTCAACGGAAAGTATTCACTAGGCTACAATGCTAAAACACTGTTTTTGGACATTGTTTATACCATCTATTTCGGGTTATATGCTTAGGCATTTGTTGTTCTGGAAACAGTTCTTGACTCGTACAGCATGGTGGGTTGTTCCTCTCGTCTGGCTTCCTGTTGCAACATGGTTTGTTTTGGGATCTGTTAATATGGGACTCACTCCTACTGAATTAGCAGCCACGTTTTTAACTGGCTTCTTTGGGTGGACATTGATGGAATACACCTTGCACCGCTTCTTTTTCCATAGAAAGCTGAAGGGCTATTGGTTAGTGTGTTTTCTTAATGCTTATATCTTCTGTAATTATTTTCATCCCACATTACTCGACTGCTATAAATTGTACAGGGGAAACACATTCCATTATCTTCTTCATGGATGCCATCACAAGCACCCTATGGACAGTCTTCAACTTGTTTTCCCTCCTGCTGGAACCGCTATTTTAGCTTCATTAGTAAGTTCTCATCTAAGTACTATTTTTTTCTCTAATACGAAGGGGAAAGGACGAGGACTGAACTTGAATTCTTTTCAACATTGGAGATAAGTGCCTTTACTACTAGGATCTCCTTAATCCTCTTCCACATCCTGTTTTTCATTCGTCAAAATCAGATTGCATATGTAAAAAAGTGTTAGTCACAGAGGCATGCCTGAATACATCTAATAACAAGCCTAAGTATGTGTAATGCTATGCATTACCTACATGACCTCTTAACTGAGGGAACCTCTAGTTGTAGAGTTTCTACTTGTTTGTACTATGTAATAGGCATCAAATTCTATCTGTGTAACTGTACCTACTAAGTCAAGAATAAAGCTTGAAAGAAGTTCTAAGGTTCATGCCTCAAGCAAGGAAATGAAGACTGTCAAATAATCACAGTTGGGATTTGAAGAAATGAAGAATTTGCCTAAGTACCAATTCGAGAAGTACATTTGTCTATTCGAGAAGTCTAGCATTCGAGAAGTCTGGAGTTCGATATCTCAGAAGACACTATTCGATATCTCTGAATACACTATTCGATATCTCAGGGATTCGATATGTCAAAATGCTCTATTCGATATCTCAAGGAGTCCCAGAGAAAAGAGCTATTCGAGAAGTGATTCGATATGTCAAGATAACACTATTCGAGAACTCAGAGTTATCGATCAAGTCAACTCCAGTTCTCGAATCACTTACTTAGTCACTTCTCGAATACATTCTTGAGGACAAAATACTGAAGAATTGTACAAGTCAGAAACCTGCAACAAGCCAGGATACTTTATTTGACTCTGTCCTATAAAGCATGCTGGAAAGCCTACAAAGAAGCTTGGAGAGATAAGACAAGGGACAAGGAGCTGAAGAAGTGGATCTAAACAGGCTTTTCAAAGTCAAATCTGTAGCCGTTTGGACTCTTACTAAAATGAGATAGACAGACTGGAAAGTGCTTTTGTTTTTTACCTACCTCATTTGTAGCAAGGGGGTGTATCCATGTCTATAAGGATACAGCCTCACTTCCTTAGCTAAAAAGGTTTTGAAGTTTCTCAAATATATCCAGAAAATATCTCTCTGAGAAAAACGAAGCTGAGAATACTATCATTTGTATTCACAGATTGTAGCAACATCTTAATCTAATAAAATATTAGATTAAAGTGATATTGTGTTGTGTTTGTGTTTAATTATCCGCATCTTCATATCTCACACACTCATCACTTATCTTGCTGCAAAGATTCAAAACCGAAGAAAAACTCAAGAATCCATTCACCCCCCCCCTCTGTATTCTTTTACTGTATTCAATACTCAACAAGTGGTATCAGAGCAGGCTGTTTAATCTAAACAGAAAACGATCATGAGTTCGAATACACCAAAGACTACAGGTACGGTAAAGGTCCCTAAATTCGACAAAGAAAATTACAACCTCTGGAAAATAAAAATGTTGTTGTTCATCAAAGCTGCCAATCCTCTCTACCCTGACATTCTCAAGAATGGTCCATTCATACCACAACAAGAAGTTGCTGAATCCACAGTGGGCGCAGTAGTCATTCCTAGATCATACGTTCCAAAAGAGCCATCCAAATGGACGGACTCAGAGAAGGAAAAGATTGCCCTAGACAGCCACCTCATGTTGTTAATCATAGACTCCTTGGATATGTCGATGTTTGCCAACGTAGCATCATGCAGATCAGCCAAGGACATGTGGAATCACATCGAGGTGTTATGTGAAGGGACAGAGGAGGTAAGAGAAAACAAGAAACAGATACTGGTCACACAGTATGAGGCGTTCATGGCACAGCCCAAGGAAAGTATCACTGATGTGTTTGAAAGATTTCACAAGCTGGTGACTGAGCTCCAAATGAATGGGAAGGTTTACAGCACTAAGGAATTAAATATGAAGTTTCTACTATCGTCACCAAACCATCTAGAGCAAAGGGTCATATCTCTAAGAGAAAGAGATTTGAACAAAGTCACGTATGATGTGCTCTATGGGGTTTTAAAGACACACGAGCTTGAGTTGCTTCAAAAGAGGGCTATCCAAGCTAACCAAGGCAGAATGATAAACACATCCTGTGCCTTGATTGTCAACAAATCTATTCAAGACCTGGAAGCATCTGCAAGTCAGCTGAGAATAGAAGAGATAGTAGATGACGAAGAAACTGAGGAAGTAGTGACTGAACCTTCTGATGACAAGGAAGAAGATGAGTTCTACACTCTTGAAGAGCTGGATGGCATGGAAAATACATCATATGCTTTTATGGCTAGAAAATTTCCAAACATCAGATTCAAGAGGAATCAGCCCTTCAAGCCTAGACCTCAAAATCATTCATTCAACAAGGGCAAGGCACCTATGAAAACAAACAAGAACAGATTCAAAACCAGCTATGTGGATAGGTCATCTGTAAGATGTTATAGATGCAATGACCTAGGGCATTTTGCCAGTGAATGCAAGAAGCCTAAAAAGAAGGATAAGGAGTTTCTTGAGCTTGAAGCTAAGTATGAGGCCCTTCTAAAGAAGCAGACACCAGGTAAGGCTTACATAGCTGAAGGGAAGTGTTGGGATGATTCTGACAGTGATGGGGAAGAACAAGAATTCTGCAACTATGCCTTGATGGCCAATTCCAAGGAAGAACCATCTGCATCAGACTCACAGGTACCATCTCTCACTACCATAGACATGTCTGTTTCTGAATATAAATCTTTGGTTGAACAACTATCCGTTGAGATGTTTAACATTCATACTAGTATGACTGCTGCTAATGAAGAGATTGCTAAACTGTCTACCAGGAATGAACTGTTAAATAAGAGAAATGAGGAACTAGAGCTAACTACTGTGCAAATAGAAAATCTTAAACAAGAGATTGAGTATCTAAAGAACAAAGTTCTATGTGCTAGTCAAGTTGAGAAAGCTCTTAGGGATGAATTAGCTGAAAATGAATTTAAGTTGAAAACATTTAAGAATTCCTCTAGTCTATTGCAGTCTTATCATGAGAAAAATCTAGCTAGACCTAAGGCTGCCATTGGACTTGATTGTGACACTCTTAAACAGAGGAAAGGCTATGCAGTCATTGAAGATGACATTGTTGTTCAAGAGGAGGTGCCTCAGGTTTTGAAAAAGACTGAGAATCCAATATTTAAAACACCAACACTTGAGATTGATGAGGATGCCTTACTCATCAAGCAAGTGTTGGAGGATGAAGATGAGGCACAATCAAATGAACAACAAGCATCCTCTGAGAGTAAGAATGTCAAAACCAAAGCCAAGGAGCCAGTAGGAGGTAGACCTAGACTTGAGAAACCTGTAAAGTTTGTTTCAGCTGGAAATTATGAGACTAAGAAGAAAGTGACTAATAAGAGACCAAACAGGAATGGCAAATTAGGGATTAACAAAGATAACAACTATGCTTATGTGCCAAATGCCCCTAGGAAAGTTTGTCAAAACTGTTTTAGCTCTAATCATTTGACTCATGCTTGCAAGAAACCATCTGGTAGTGTTGCTAAACCATTCTATGATTGCTCTGTGCCTTTAAGACATAGAGACTCTCCTTTCTGTGATAAACTTGATTGTATGCCATGTAACATGAATGTGATGACTAGTTGTTTTAATTTGAGAAGACAATTCATGGAGGGCTGTATCAATCATAATGTTCACACACACTACACAAGGACAAAGTCTTCAAGTCCTCCTAAAGTTAGGAAGGTACCTCTGTCACCTAAGTCTAAGAACCCTGATTCTAAGACTCCCAACAGTGACAAGAAGACCAACATCAAGAAAACTGATAAGCATGCTGATTTTGATAAAACTGTCACTAAGTCACATGGACCCAAACTCGTTTGGGTACCAAAGGAGAAGTAATACTTTTGTGTTTGCAGGGCAAAGAAAGTAAAAAGAAGGTCATGTGGATTTTGGACAGTGGATGCTCAAATCATATGACTGGTGATATGGCCCTGCTATCACAGTATGAGGAAAAGGCTGGCCCAATGGTTGCTTTTGGAGATGACAGCATCGGCAACACACTGGGATATGGCAAGTTGGAAATTGGAAATGTCATCATTGAGAATGTAGCACTGGTCAAGGGGCTCAAGCATAATCTACTGAGTGTTGGTCAATTCACTGACAGAGGCTTCAAAGTGAACTTTGACAAAGATGAATGTTTGATCACCCACAAGAAGACTGGTGATTTTGCTCTGTCTGGAGTAAGGAAGGGAAGCCTGTTTGTAGCCAATTTGGACTCTGCAAGCAAGGACACAATTTGTTGCTTCTACTCAAAAGCATCAAATGAAGACAGTTGGCTGTGGCACAAGAAGCTATCACACCTGAACTTCAAAGCCATTAATTCCCTAGTCAAAAGGGAGTTAGTGAGAGGCATGCCCACACTTGAATTCTGTCAAGAAGGAGTGTGTGAGGCGTGTCAAAAGGGAAAAATGAAAAGATCAAGCCACAAGTCAAAAACAGTGACATCTATAACCAAGCCCCTGCAACTGATTCATATGGATTTGTTTGGGCCTGTCAATATTATGTCACTAGGAAGGAAGAAGTATGCTCTAGTGATGGTTGATGATTTTACAAGGTATACATGGGTAGAATTTCTGGCATCAAAGGATGAGGCTCCACAAGTAATCATTGAGAACATAAAGAAAGTTGACAAAGAAGCAAAGGCCATAAATGCAAGTGTGATTGCATTAAGAAGTGATAATGGGACAGAATTCAGAAATGCCATGCTTGGAGCATTCTGCAAAGAAAATGGTATTTCTCAACAATTCTCAGCTCCAAGGACTCCACAACAAAATGGAGTTGTTGAGAGAAAGAATAGGACTCTGATAGAGGCTGCTAGAACAATGCTACTTGATGCAAAGATGCCTACATGTTTTTGGGCTGAGGCTGTGAGCACTGCATGCTACATCCAAAACAGAACCCTCATCAACAAAAACACTGGAAAGACACCTTACAACTTGATGACTGGAAAGAAGCCTACTCTAAAGTATGTTCATACTTTTGGAAGCAAGTGCTTTGTGCTAAAAGATAATTCAGAATATGTTGGAAAGTTTGATGCAAAGGCATTTGAAGGAATCTTTCTTGGCTATTCTATGGAAAGAATTGCATACAAAGTTTATGTCATTTGTCAAAAGAAAGTAATGGAGAGCACAGATGTAACATTTGATGACAGCAAACTACCTGGATTAGAAGAAGCCAATGATGAAGATAAAGATCCTTTGAGGTTTGACAATCTAGATGATTCTGATGAGGAGATTGAAAGTGAATCTGAACTCATAATCCAACAAACTCAAGTGAATGAAGAACCTGTGTCAACCAACAATGAAGAAACAAGCATCCAAGATACACCTGTGAGGAGTGACAACTTCACAGGGGGAGGAAATGCAGATGATCATGATCTAAATGATGAAGCAACATCAAGGATGAGAAATCAATCTGAACATACAAGGAAATGGGATAGATCACACACTGCAGATCAGATAATTGGAAATCCAAATGCAGGAGTAAGGACAAGGAGAGCAACTATAAATGAATGTCTCTATGGCTGCTTTCTATCCCAAGTTGAGCCTAAGAAACTTGATGATGCATTGTTGGATCCTGACTGGATAATTGCTATGCAAGAGGAGCTAAATCAATTTGAAAGGAGCAAAGTATGGGAACTAGTGCCTGCACCAAAGGATAGAACCGTTGTTGGAACTAAATGGGTTCTAAGGAATAAGATGGATGAAAATGGTGTAGTCATAAGAAACAAAGCAAGGTTGGTTGCAAAAGGATACTCTCAACAGGAAGGTATTGACTATGATGAGACCTTTGCCCCTGTTGCTAGACTAGAAGCCATCAGAATTTTCTTGGCATTTGCTGCACATTCTAATTTCAAGGTCTATCAAATGGATGTCAAGAGTGCATTCCTGAATGGGGAGTTGGAAGAAGAAGTATATGTGCAACAACCACCTGGCTTTGAGGATCCACAGTTTCCCCACTTTGTCTACAGATTACTTAGAGCATTGTATGGACTCAAGAAAGCTCCTAGGGCATGGTATGACACACTATCACAATTTCTACTGGAGAATCAATTCACTAGAGGCACACTGGACAAGACACTGTTCTACAAGAAACATGGTGATGATATTATCCTAGTTCAAATCTATGTGGATGATATCATATTTGGCTCTACAAATGAGAAGCTGTGTGAAAAATTCTCTAAGCTCATGCAAAGCAGATATGAGATGAGTATGATGGGAGAATTAACATTCTTTCTTGGACTGCAAGTGAGTCAAAGGAAGGATGGCATTTTTATAAGTCAAACCAAATACATTAAAGATTTACTGAAGAAATTTGATTTGGAAGAATGCTCACCTGCGAAGACACCCATGGCCACTGTCACCAAGTTAGATGATGATGCTAAGGGCAAAAAGGTAGATATCTCAATCTACAGAGGCATGGTCGGTTCTCTACTCTACCTCACTGCTAGTAGGCCAGATATCATGTTTGCTACATGCTTATGTGCAAGGTTTCAATCAAACCCAAAGGAATCACACATGATAGCAATAAAAAGGATCTTCAAATATCTGAAAGGCACACCAAACTTGGGGTTATGGTATCCTAAGGACACAGGGTTCAATCTGGTTGGTTATTCTGATGCTGATTATGCTGGATGCAGAGTGGATAGGAAAAGCACATCAGGTAGCTGCCAGTTTCTTGGCCAAAGGTTAGTCTCTTGGTACAGCAAGAAACAACAATCTGTGTCAACTTCCACAGCTGAAGCTGAATACATAGCTGCTGGAAGTTGCTGTGCTCAAGTGCTTTGGATTAGAAACCAACTTAGAGATTATGGACTTGTGTTGGAAAGAATTCCTATCATGTGTGACAACACAAGTGCAATCTCTATAGTTGCCAATCCTGTCAATCATTCTAGAACAAAGCACATTGACATCAGATATCATTTCATAAGGGAGCATGCAACTAATGGAACCATTGAGTTACATTATGTTCCCACAGAAAAACAACTAGCTGACATATTCACTAAGCCATTAGATGAAGCCACCTTCACTAGGCTGGTCAGTGAGATTGGAATGCTGAATTCTTCGAATTCTGGCTAAGTGAGTATATCAACTAGATTGTTGCAGCAGTAAATACTTACCTTATCAAATGCTCAATATTTTTAAAGTAAGTATTGGCTGGAGTATGATCTATAAATATTCCAATGCTGCACATGTTGAAAATCATACATCTTTAGCTTGAAATTTCTGTGAAATTTTGAGAAAATCACTATTTAATTTAGTAGAATATTCTTCAGTGAATATTTCTGGTAAATTTTAAAAGATAGTGAAAATTGAATTTTATGAGTGAAAAGTATAGTTCGATAAGTCAGACTTCTCGAATGGTTCATTGTTATGTCTTGGCTCGAGTTCTCGAATAGGCCTATCTAGAACCCTCTTGAGTTCTCGAATAGTGTCTCTTAGAGAAATCGAATAGCACACTTTGAGTTCTCGAATAGAGTATTTTAGTTCTCTAATGATAGAGTTCTCGAATACTGCATTTGAGTTATCGAATCATTTGAAAAGGCTGATTTTTCGCTGACACTTAATCGCTTTTTGGATTTATATTCAAAACTTCATTTCACTCATAATATTCTTAACTTTGAATTTTCTTCTGAGTTAAATCACTGCCAGCTGTGAGTTAAAAACTGTCTGAGATATCGAATAAGCCTTTCTTGACTTCTCGAATAGTTGTTTCATACTTCTCGAATGACTTGTCGCTACAGAACACTTATCTATCGACAACTCAAGACATTCATACATATACATTCAACTTCACAACTATTCAATTCTTTTCGTTCGATTTCTCAAGCACCTCAACTCCTGAAACCTCTGAAAAACCCTAACTGCGAATTTCTTCTTCAATCCTAATTCTCTTTTCTTCTCTACCCAAATGGCAAACCCTAAACTCACCATATCATTCCAAACTAATTTCATCGCAATCACCAGTGATGTGGAAGCACCGAATGCCAATTTCAAGTGCTTTGTTCGATGGTTGTCTGAATCATACATCAAGAGTGCGCTCTCAGCTAACCCAACTCTGTACATAGATCTATTGGAACAATTCTGGAGGACTGCTACTGTGGAGGTCATCGCTCTTGAGAACGCTATCACTTCTTATATTGTTCACTGCAAGATTCAAGGAGAGGATATCACTATCACCACTGCAGACATGAATCAAGCCTTGGATATGCAGCAAGAGACGTATGATGCTCTGGCCTCCAATGATGAGTTGGAAGAATTCTTTGACTTCATCAACTACTCTGATACTATCAAGCTGGGAAAGTTGAATAGGAAGTTCTTAAGGAAAGAATGGAGCTTTGTATTTGCTACACTCCTTCATGTATTCACTGCACGGAAGTCAAGCTTTGATCAGATTAGTACACCCGTGCAGCAGCTTGCCTATGCCTTGGCTCATGGGAGAAAGATAGATGTTGGACTTCTCATCCTACAGGAACTCTATGGGAGACTTGGTCAGACCACAGCCAAGAGAGGTAATGAGATTTTCTTTCCTCGCTTTATTCAATCAGTGCTTAACTTTAAAAATGCTTCTTTGATTGAATTGCCTGGAGTAGATAAGAGTAAAATAGGCTATCCTAGGTCCATGACCAAACTCATTTTTGGTAATTTGGAGACTAGGAATGATGTGGATGTAAGACTTAGCATAACTCCCCACATGGAGGGTTTGTTTAGGTCTTACCCCCACAACATGCCAATATTTGATTCTAAATCTCAGTTAGCACAGCCTAAGCAAGGAGAACAAAGTGCTAACCCAAGGCCTGCTAACCAACCCCCCCAGCCAAACACTCTATCCAGCAAAGAGCCAACTGCATCATCCTCTCAAAAGGGTGATGTTAGTAAAAAGAAGAGAAAACAGGTTGCTTCTGAACCTTTAGAAATCTTAACTGAAGCAGCCTTGGCTGTAGAACTAGGGTTAGAAAGTGAGAAACCTGAGTTACCTATCATAAGCCTAAAGAAGAAGAAGAAGTCTAAAACCACCTCTTCAGTCACTCAAATGGCTGAAGTTGTAAAATCAGGGGCACACAGCTCACTAGATGTATCCTCTCAACAGGATGCATCTATAGAATCAAGCATCCTCCCCAATGCACCTATCTGTAAAGAGTCAGCACAAGGGAGTGATAAGGCTGGCACAACACTGAGTGGAGAGCACATCATAACTGAAACTCCCTCTATTTCTCAGGGGGAGTTGCCAAAATCTTGTCTACAACACACTTCTCTTTCAGAATCTACCATTCATATTTCTTTGAAGCCTGCAACTCAAGCAATTGAGGAGCAAGGCATTGATCATCAAGAATTCTTTTCCTTTGATGAGCCAATGAATTCAAGTGACTTGGTGCATGACACCTTGCTCACCACCCAGGTACCACATTTGGATGGTCAGGGAATGCATGCTGGGGCATATCCTAATGACACCATCACAAACACAGAGGATTCACTAGTTCTTACTAGAGACTCTGTGCCTGTGTCAACTACTGTTGTAACTCATCCCACTTCTGTGGAGACAACAGTAGTAGAGTCTGTTCATCCGGTTGCAGAAGTTGCATCTGTAACTGAGGAGCCTAGCAAGCCTAGCTCTAGCTCTAACTTTTTGTCTCAATGGCTGAAGCCTGTGCAACATGACAGTGCTTCAGGATCAGGGTCTGTTCCACCACAATTGACGGTTGAAGCACTTCAAAGCTTAGTTGTGGATCAGATCCCTGAGTTCACAAAAATTGCTCAGCACCTTCTCACTGCAAACATGCCCAATCCAGACTATGAAGCTATTCTCCTATGTCACAAAGAGGATGTAGAGCTACAGAAGGAGAAAATCATAGATGAAACTGAGAGAGATGGGAATATCGATGCTTGGCTGCAAGGAACCAATTCAATCCCTCTCTCAGAAGGTCTCCAGTATCTCAGAGAAGAGTACATCACTTCACTAGGGTCCAATGCCAAATCTCTCAACCCTACTGATGTGTTTGAAGCAGTGAATGACAGCTATAAAGGCATTCTCAAGGCTGCACACTATCTTGGTAAAGGCTTAAAGACAGAAATTAATGAAGTGTGTTCAGCTACAACCAAGGAGGTGCATGAGATCAAGAGGACTTTTGATGCTAAATTCCCTCAATTGGAGACTGTGCTCAAGGACATTCGAACCTGCAATGCTACTTGCACCAGGATGGACAATGGTTTAGCTATTCTCAAGGATGCTGTCACAGGTCTGGGACACAAATTTCAATCCTTATCAGATCAGACAACTGATGCCAATGCCATGCTCAGGACCCTCTTTGCAAATCAATATGGAGACAAGCTGGTCACTGAGGTTCCTGTGCATGAGATGTCAAGGTTCGAAGTGCAGAGACTGAAGGATCAATCCCTATCTGGTTTTAAGGCCAATGAACTCTTCACTAAAGTGGATACTCTTGAAAAGGAGGTAGTCTCTCTCCACAAGTCCAATGCTCATCTTACAGACACTGTGACAACTCTGACTGAGCAGTTGAACACTCAAGCCACCACCACAGCTGATGTCTTTCTGCATCAACAATCAATGTTGTCTGCAATGATGAAGCACATGGGTCTTCCCCTACCTGATGAATCTTCAACTCCAAAGGTGCATCCTACAGTCCCTGTGTCTGTCAACAAGCCTAAGGGGGAGAAGAGGATATCAAAGAACTCAAATCCAAAGGGGGAGAGATCACTAGAAAAGGGCATCAAGATCACTGAGGGTGGCCATCACAGAACTTTGAAATCTACTACTCATGTGCCTGGAAAAGGAAAGGACAAAGTTGATGTGCCTCCCACTTCTCTGCCAGTTGTCACTCTACCAACTGTGCACATCACTACTCCTGATGGTCAAAGGCAGTCTATTACAACCACAGTGGTTGCAGGGAGTATGCCATCTGACAAGCCTCAAATCTCAATATCTAAGAGTGCCAAGCCAGTAGAAGTGAAGGTGGTCACTGAGGCCAAGCTACAAGAAATTGCAAACTCAAATGTCTATCATGATGATGCATTCTTGGAGCTTCTGAAAGTCTCTAGAGAACAGGCTGGTGATGCTCTGCTATATCATGAGAGTTTGAAGAGTCAGATTGACTGTCTCACTGTAGTACCAAGGAGGCTTAATGATCTATGGCTCAAGGAGATATTGATGGTAGGAAAGAACAAGATATGGCACTTAACCATCAATACTCTACAGAGTCTAAAGCACTCAGAAGTGAATGTGCTCCTTGGACTAATTGAGAAGGGAAATGAGAACAACAAGAGTCTTCATGATGAATTGAGGAATGGTCAACCTTCAAGGCTACCTGAAGTTTTCACAGATCCTAGAACTATTATCTACCAGGCTGGAACAAGAATTGAAGATATCAAGCAGCTGGTCATTCCTAAGCATCTAACTCCTCAAAATAAAAATCTCATCATAGCCATCATTGAGAGACTGATCAAGAAGAAGGGATCAAGAACAGCAGAAGAATTAGAAGCTATATCTTATCTCAGGTCATATATTGCAACTGGCATTGTATCTGAGACTGCTAAGTTCAACCCAAGCAAAGATCAAGACAAGGATGAAGATAAAAGTGATGGAAGGAGAAGACATCACAGGAGTAATAAGGGTGATGAAGACAAGAAGAAGAAGAAGGATGATGAGAAGAGGAAGAATGATGATGATCAAGGTAAAGGCTCTGAGAGGAAAAGTGGAAGACAGCAAGCCTCAGGCATTGCTGACAGTAACCTCACCACAACACAAGACTCTAAGTCTAGGGTGAATGCTGCCAGTAGTGACCTTTCAAAATTTGCATCTATGGCTTCTGCAACTGTCTTGCCACCTCAAGAAGAGAAGAAGATTCAAGTCAAGAAACCATCTGTATGTTTCAAAAAGCAAACTGCTAATGGAATACTACAATGGTCTACAAACAAAGGTCACATACTGCTGCCAAGTAATCATGTAAAAAGAATCAAGTTCAAGCAAGCTGCAAGGAAATCAAAGCCAACCATATCAAAAACCCTGACAATCTATCCAGGCCTAAAACTCCAACCACTAGATGAAGATTATGATGTAGACCAACTGCAATTTTTGCAAGCTCAAAGAATCTATCATGTTGCCATTGTTGATAATTGCCTTGAGATTAAATATTCGGATGGAAGGGAGGAGAAATTCAAACAAGGAGGATGTCAACACTGGGGCAAGCTATATGACATAGAGAGAATCATTGCACTGTTGAGCTCAGAAGATAAAGTGGAGAGAGTATGGAAACTGGAGCTAATTGATTTTGTGAAAATGAAGAGAGATCATGAAGAAAAAGTCAGAAAAGAGTGTTTTGAGAAATGGCTGGCAAGGGAGAAAGAAATTGAGAGACTGGAAAGTGAAGCAGAAAAGCTGAGGAAAAAGGGTTTGTGTAGAGTTCAGTTCAACCCCTACATGGTAAAGTATAGGAGGAGGAATGGAAATCAAGTCAACATCAGAATGAATCTACTCAACCACTATCCTGCAAATATTCTGGAACCAGTACTTGAAGATTTCAAAGACTCAATTTTGCTTGAAGAATTGGATGCTATGGCAGAAATAATAAAAGCTATGGATGAGAATACAAGGAAGGAGAAAGAAAGAAGAGAGAAAGAATATGATGAATTTCAAGCCAAAGCTATGGAAAGGGAATCAAAAGACAATGGCTAGTTCTTCATCATAGGCTGTAAGATTACTCACTCTGTAGTACTATCCAAATTGCTGATGGAAATTCATACCTGTACTGTCAAGTTTTATCTTTATGTATGATAGGCTTGTTATCAGACATGAAATTGTGACTAAGGGTCTTACTCACAATTTGGGGGAGATTGTTAGTCACAGAGGCATGCCTGAATACATCTAATAACAAGCCTAAGTATGTGTAATGCTATGCATTACCTACATGACCTCTTAACTGAGGGAACCTCTAGTTGTAGAGTTTCTACTTGTTTGTACTATGTAATAGGCATCAAATTCTATCTGTGTAACTGTACCTACTAAGTCAAGAATAAAGCTTGAAAGAAGTTCTAAGGTTCATGCCTCAAGCAAGGAAATGAAGACTGTCAAATAATCACAGTTGGGATTTGAAGAAATGAAGAATTTGCCTAAGTACCAATTCGAGAAGTACATTTGTCTATTCGAGAAGTCTAGCATTCGAGAAGTCTGGAGTTCGATATCTCAGAAGACACTATTCGATATCTCTGAATACACTATTCGATATCTCAGGGATTCGATATGTCAAAATGCTCTATTCGATATCTCAAGGAGTCCCAGAGAAAAGAGCTATTCGAGAAGTGATTCGATATGTCAAGATAACACTATTCGAGAACTCAGAGTTATCGATCAAGTCAACTCCAGTTCTCGAATCACTTACTTAGTCACTTCTCGAATACATTCTTGAGGACAAAATACTGAAGAATTGTACAAGTCAGAAACCTGCAACAAGCCAGGATACTTTATTTGACTCTGTCCTATAAAGCATGCTGGAAAGCCTACAAAGAAGCTTGGAGAGATAAGACAAGGGACAAGGAGCTGAAGAAGTGGATCTAAACAGGCTTTTCAAAGTCAAATCTGTAGCCGTTTGGACTCTTACTAAAATGAGATAGACAGACTGGAAAGTGCTTTTGTTTTTTACCTACCTCATTTGTAGCAAGGGGGTGTATCCATGTCTATAAGGATACAGCCTCACTTCCTTAGCTAAAAAGGTTTTGAAGTTTCTCAAATATATCCAGAAAATATCTCTCTGAGAAAAACGAAGCTGAGAATACTATCATTTGTATTCACAGATTGTAGCAACATCTTAATCTAATAAAATATTAGATTAAAGTGATATTGTGTTGTGTTTGTGTTTAATTATCCGCATCTTCATATCTCACACACTCATCACTTATCTTGCTGCAAAGATTCAAAACCGAAGAAAAACTCAAGAATCCATTCACCCCCCCCCTCTGTATTCTTTTACTGTATTCAATACTCAACAAAAAGATTTAAAATGCTTATATCATTACTTCACGTAAGACATAACACATTGATTGCAAATTGTTGCAAAAACAATGAAGCAATTTTCTTGACTAATTCTGACCTGCCATGATGTGCTGTTTTAGTTCTGGAACTTGCTGTTTAGACCATTCACACCTCCGCCCATCGCTCCTGCTTTGTTCGGGGGCTTCTTGGTTGGATACGTCGCCTACGACTTGACACACTATTATTTGCACCATGGAAAGCCAATGAAAGGAGTTTCTCACAAACTAAGGGTAATTACATAGTTCACATGCATAATCTTCTTCTTTTCACAATGCTAGTAGGAACTTTTACTCTAATCCTTATACTATCATACACATGCATCCACGGACACTCTTAATCAAAATCTTTATAATTTATGAAAGTTTACAGGGAAGAAAATATTGGAAGAGCAGGGATAGTAGTTCCAGCATCAACTATAAAAATGTTGCCTGCAACATACTTCGAAGAGTCATGAATTAAGTAGCGAACCAGCGATGTCAGTGTTGGATCAGATGTCAGAAAAGCCTTTAGTGGAATTGTTCTTGCAGCTACATTCTTAAGCCACTCTTGTTTCATCAGACTCTCAGTTATTTGAGATAGGAAAAGATCAGGGGATATCGAATTTACTCTGATATTATGCTTCCCCAGTTCTACTGCCATACACTGTTTATATACCAAATCAAATGTTAGAAATAAAATGATTGAAAAAACACCAATTATTAGTAATAATAAATATGCAATTGTGTCTTTGACAAATCTAGAAACCCTATGAAAACGTGTTCTGTTATGCAAGACCAACAAAAAATTTTCTACAATGCAACTTGCTGCTGTTATACACATGAACTATCTAAGCGCAACATTCTATATATATCAATTCAACTAGCATACACTAATCTATTGCAATGCTCTTCTCTGCCCATGCAAATCCTTTCTAAATACCCCAAATGCTGCAAGTGTAACCTTCTTCTATGTTTAGTGCTACTCATTTGTATTATATATAAAAAAAACTATGTGAATGCAACGTTCTTCTTTATCGATGCAAAGCCTTTTAATTACACATCAATCATGAAAGCATGACAGTTATTGATACTGTGCAACTTGTTTATACATACGTAGTGAACTATATATGTAGATGCAATGTTCTTCTATGTGAATTTTGAGGTGTGAAATGGAATTCTTTATTCCATAATTGGCTGTTCATAATACAGTAAATTCCAAGTCAGATGATTTAAAATCTACGACGTACCTTAGTCAACTTATTTAATCCTGTTTTGGAGGAACCATAGGCACTTGCTCCATGTGCTATGGTTCTAACTGTACCGGCTGAAGAAGAAATGTTAATGATGCATCCCTCTTGAACTGCTTCAACCATGCGTAATCCAACATACTTAGACACCAACCATGATCCCGTTAAGTTGGTCCTCACCACATTGTTCCATTCTTCTTCACTTAAATATAATGAAGATTTTGTTCCACCTTATACAATAATAATCAATATATTAGTACTACCAAATACCAATCAAAAATTAGAACTACAAACCTATATCCAGGTACTTTTATGTGCAAACAGTACACTGCAGTTGCAGGAAACAGAGAACAACAGAAGGATAAAAATGGTGTGAGTAACATACTTGCATGTTTCATGTTTATGCTATTATGATATAAGCACTTCAGGTTATGTAATTATCTCCAAGCTATTGGATATATTCCAGGGCGTTGAATGATTGATAATTTGATATTTTCAGTTTCATGGTAACGAGAATCTATAGTAATTTTAGTTTCATGGCGATTGGCAGGGAGAGCAGCTAAAACGAAAGAATATAATCGAACTTGTAGATGAATCTCCAGGTCCTGTTTGCTCTACGAGGTAAGCATTTGATAAATACTATATCATAATCCAAATGATGCTTAATTGACATTTTTTTTTCCTGGATGTCTCCTAGGAAAAGCAATGAGGTATGTGGAATAAGAAAATCTGACCTCTCATCTAAGAATACCAGATACATTGATACTCGTTTGGATGAAGTCTTTCCGGTCCGTAAAAACAGCATCAGGCTAAATTTGCTTCCTAAAAAAGAAAATATCAAGGTTAGTATATTTTATCTATACTTCTGTTGTCTTGTAGTCTTGTATGCATATTGGATATTGCATATACCATTATATTTTTCCAGTACAATACTCTTTCAGGTATCTGCATAGTTGTTCTGTGTTGTTGAAGTTGTCTATATTATTTTCATTTCCTTGTATAATTGTCCTTGTACAAAATTACTTACTTTCTAATATGAATGAAGCAATACATCTCTATTATATCCAATAAAATAGCTAAATATCATACTGTGTGTAGCATACAATAATTTAATTACTGTAAATGTGTTGTCACTGAACTGACACTAACTCATTCTACTCTTGTTATTAGGAATTTATACCTTCTGAGCATGTTGACAGCATGAAAAGTTTTCGTGTTTCCTCAGATTCGAATGCTGAAAGTCGGCCACATGTGACAAAGTATACTTTTATGCAGATTGCTTTATTCTTTTAAACTATATGATTACTTTAAAATATTTATGGCTTTACATAACGTTCTGCAGCCCACAAGACCCCCTTGTATCAATATCAGTTGCCAAAGATAATATCCAAAAAGAAGATAATATCGTTTATCATCTGTATAAGCTTTTCTGAATTAAATGCTTTTATTTGTGTGTTATATTTTGGCATTTTTAATTGGAAACATAGTTTCTTATATGATATTTTAACAGATATATATATTTAAGAACTCTAGTTGGTAAAATGTGGAACCGGGAACCGGGAGACTTCTTTGTATTTATCTTTATATTAAAGCAAGTTCTTTTAATCTTTTTCAGGTAAACATCTTTGTTATTATTTAGCAAAAAAAAAAAACATCTTTGTTATCATCCCATTTTATGAGTTTGTTTTTTCATATGCAGGATGAAAGGGAGCTTAAGAGACAGAGAAGAAAACAATCTAAAAGGGAATCTGCTCGCCGGTCTAGGTTACGGAAGCAGGTAGAATTGTAGGGTGTACTTTTCTATTTATCAGTGCATCTGTTTGTATATCTGGTACTTTAAGGTCGTTCTGTGGTTTATCGATGGGAATTAGGCAGAATGTGATGAGCTGGCACAACGTGCTGAAGTTTTAAAAGAAGAAAATGCATCTCTTAGAGCCAAGCTGAGTCGTGCTAGGAGCGAATATGAACAGGTTCTGGCACAGAATACAGTTCTCAAGGTAAAGATCGGTTTCCAGTTTAGAGGGTTGCTGTTTCATTCAAAGATTCTACTTGTATGATACTTTCTTTCTCAATTTTTGCACTAGATTAGATCTTTCAGTAGTTTATCTGCAAAGAGTGTGTTAATATGAAAATTTCATCACAAGGCCTACATTATGTTACTGCCCATGCAATTTTGTTACTGCAGGAAAAAATTGGGGAAGTTACTGGGAAAGAAGATCAGTGGCCTGGTAGGGATGACCAGCCTACCCAACCCGCAACAAAGGTCAAGAAACTGGTCATACAGAGCCTGAACAAAGTGGTCACTGAAGTTGATATTGAGGGGCCTACCTAACCATTTAGTAACCAGTAGAGGTCCTAAATTAATTAAAGCTGACATCTCATAGTCCTAGGATCTATCCAAATATTCATCGTTCTCTTCTCGACACTTCTTTTTAAGTCGAAGAACAAGAATGGTATGTAGAGTGTGTAATCTATCCAAACTCATTGAATGATTTAATTCTGATTTGTAAATATTTTTTTTAGATAATATACGGATCAGTTTTCTATTTTAAATACATTCTTTAGCTACTCCCCTCCATGTAGCTAGAAACATTTCTGATTTGTAAATTCAGGTCAAAAATTAAAATAAACAAATTAATTTTTTTTTAATTTTTTGGACCTTATACATCGGTTGTTTTGAAGAACCGACGTAAAAGGATAACAATAAACAAATTAATTTTTTTTTAATTTTTTGGACTTTATACGTCGGTTGTTTTGAAGAACCGACGTAAAAGGATAACAATATACGTCGGTTGTTTAGAGAAACCGACGTAAAAGGATAACAATATACGTCGGTTGTTTAGAAGAACCGACGTAAAATGGTACAATATACGTCGGTTGTTTAGAAGAACCGACGTAAAAGGGTACAATATACGTCGCCTTTTTAACCGACGTATAAGACTCTGACCTTATACGTCGCCAGCCCATACGTCGCCATTTAACCGACGTAAAAGACCTATTTAACCGACGTAAAAGGCCAGTTTTCTACTAGTGAGAATATTGTGTAATTTATACTGATGAGGCAGATATGTTTGCCCAGGAAGAGTTAGGATGGTACATTGCTTAAGGACCCTTGTCAAGATAAAATTTTTGAATTAAGATTCAAAAACAAAGAGCTTTACTGATTATCTTCTGTGATAGTATTACATGATACCATGTTATCTGTTAGCTGATGTGTACTGGGATGGAGGCTAGGATACCGGCGTAGTTCCCAAAGCTCCATATAGTAGATAGTTCCCACATGTCCAAGAGATAATTGTGATGGCGTGTGCCAAGATCGTGTCAGCATGTGGACTGATAGGGACATGATTGTGCCAATCATAGGATTCCCTTATTTGTAATTATCATGTAGGACCATAGTCATGAGTCATGACCTATGCATGCCACATCAAGTGGTGCGGAATAGTGTTGTCTCACGCGTCTTGGACCTGGGTTGCGGGTGTTCTGGATTGAGCCCAACCTAGACTAGCAACAGACGGGTATAGTGTCAACGTGGGCTAGGTCCAGTCGGGATTAGTTATAGGCTTATATCCTATCACAAGGTATCGTTTGTCATTCATTGAGGCGGAATCCGTTCTATATGGCAGTTGTGACATGTGAATTGAAATGGCTTAAAGGGTTGTTAGACAATCTTGGAATAAAACACTCACGGGCTATGAGTTTATATTGTGATAGCCAATCTACTTTATATCTCGCGAAGAATCCAGTTCTACTTTATATCTAGCGAAGAATCCAGTTTTTCACGAGCGAATAAAACATATTGAAGTGGATTGCCACTTTCTTCGAGACGCTATACAAGATAGCACCATCAGTACTTCTCATGTCCCTACAAATAATTAGTTGATGGACATATTTACCAGGGAACTTGGTAAAAGTCAGTTTCAATTTTTCCTATGTAAGTTGGACATCTGTGATGTTCATGCTCCAACTTGAGGGGGGTATTGGAATGTATTTATGTTATGTATGTTTAGCTGTATGTATTGGGCCTTTGTAGTTATTTAGGGCTAGTTTAAGGGAGTTTAGTCGAGTTATTAGTCAGCCCATATGACCTGTATATAAACTGATTTGATTCAGAGAATAAGACAAAGGATTATCTATTCTCTACATGTATAGATGGGTTGCATTACTTTGCTAAGTAATACAGGAGTTGCTTTGGGTCTTGATATTTGATGCTCTATGTGATTATTTTTTATTCGTTTTGTTGTGAACTAATATGAATGGTTTCGAATTATCGGTTGTGAGATTTTCCGGGGCATGTAAAAATCAGTTGCTTTGTATACTTGTTACGTGTTAGTAAAGCTATATATGTTGGAAACTCTATGACTATGACAAGGTTTTGTATGATTGTGAAGTCACTTTGCAATTGGTGAGGTGAAGCCGGTGGTTTGGCTGACGTCAGTTTCCAATAAGTATAATCCGACTCGTACGGGTTAGATGTGTGTTCTCAATATGTTGAATTTGTGTTAAGATTAATAAAGTGAAGCAAGCCATTAGGTAAAATATCATGCCTCCGCTTCTAGGAACCATTTGTTTTCATCAGCCTTGGTTTGAGATTATTCTAACATTGTGTTGCTACAGGTTTCAATTTTCAAATTAGTAATAGTAATGAAACTGTTCTTGATTGCACAGAGTATCTATGAACATGGATCAGATCAATTTAAGGCAAATTATCTTGCAATCAAGAACTAAGCAAAATGATTATCGTGTAGCATCTCAGCGAGTACACAGACATCGTGAATGTGTCGTCCTCGAGAATTACAATCTTTCCTGGCGTTCGTGCTACTGAAATGACACAAAACAACAAGGAATAGAAAAACCTCGCATTCACAACACAATGGTTTACTTTGCTTGCGTTCAAATATACGCCAAATCAAACACATTTAGAACATGCCCGTACCTTATACGAGCTACAAAGCTAGTCATTAATAATAGACGGAATATGACTCCAAAGGAATTGATAGTTGACATATCCATTATATCTATTATATGCCAACAAGCTTTTCATGGATATTTAGTAAATTACAGATTTATCCTTTTATTATAATAATGTAGAAAAAATATTGGTCATTGGAATTGAACCCACGACCTTCATGTTAGTGATAAATTAAGTTCACATCATTAACCACTGTACCAAAGATATTTTTTTGTATTTTTTTAAAAATAATCAACTACATTTCTAAGAACTCAATTATTATATTCTATTTAACATTCATTTTAAAATATAATCATAATAAAATTATCAGCATATCTGTCGCTTGCTAATAATGAATAATATTATCACAAATTTCTTCAAAAAATTAGTATTACAGATGAATTATGTTATCTATCTGTTTTATATAATATAGGCCAATATGATATTTTGACCAATTTTGAAAAGACTAACATATGCCTCTGATTCATGATCGTTTTTCTCATTTAGGAGCATCAAAATGTTCGTGAGTTGCCCGAACTCGGCTCATAAAATATTTGAATTTCGCTCAATAGTTTTCGAGTCGAACTCGAGCTTAAATACTTTACTAAGTCGAGTTCAAACTTCAAATTACTCGGCTCGTAAGGTTCACGAGCCTAATTGAGATTTTATCGTTTTGACTTTTTATATATTTTTTATATATATATTTCAACACAAATATTTAATATTTTTATTTGAGCCGAACCCAAATCGAACCATTCATATCATTTTTTTGCCCAAAAAAGGTAAAATTAGTTCGAGTTTTAGAACCGAATTCGGACGTATCGAACTTTTTTGAACCAATCTTCAAGATTAAAATTTAAAGCTTGATCGCGCTCGACTGAACATTTTAGTCGAGGTCAAACTCGAGTCTTACACTGTTTGACTCGGTTCGCCTTGATTACACCCCTACTCTCATTTTTTTCGGGTAAAATATTTTAATAGAATAAAAAATATAATTTTAGGAACAAAACAAAATCTGTTGCACATGAGATTTGAACTTAATATAGGTTAACTGATAGATATTTAGATAATAGTTATGCTAGAAATATTATAAAATAGATTATAGACTAAATAAAAAATTTAGAGATTTAAACTATTTAGCTATATTATTGAAATATGATACTTACTAGATAAATATATCATATTGTATAAAATTGCATGCCAAAAATTTTAGAATTTTAATATTACATTTTATATAAGTACACTTGCATTAAAATCGGTTATTATGATTGTAAGGATAATCTATATTTAGCATAAGAAAAAATGGAATAATTTATATATGAGATGTAGGCATCGTATTGATTCAATTATATAATTGAAAAGATACATAGTTTGGTTAGAGTACAACATGTTAAATGAGATTATAGATGCAATACAAACAATTATAAGATTAAAAAGTATAGCTATGTTGATGAAAGATAGATATTTAACAAAAATAATATTGCATTTTATATAATGCACAAATTATAATAATCAATTAGTTGAATTTAGGGAATGTAAAAATGGTTGGATTTAAGAAAATAAATTCTAGAAATAACATTACATTGTATATATATATATATATATATATATATATATTAGATTAATATAAGTGAGTTTTTAAAATAAAACTACATGTAATATTCATATACACATATTTATAGTTGTTGGATTGCCTGTAGAGCTTTTTTCAAGAAATAAAATATAGGATCATGTATGGTATATAAATCCATCATTTTGTAGTAATAAAAAATATCATTATCACTATCAGCACTGCCACCAACAACACATCGGTAACACCACCATCATTACCATCACTGACATATCACCACTAGCACATCATCACGATCACACACCACAACCAAAGTTACCAAAATATTGATTGCAACCACATCAACACCACCAGAATCACCAAAACCAAAACAAAATGAATAAAAATTCAACTCATGTTACCCAAATTTGAATCCAAATCACTAAAAATTTTGAACACAAATTACTAGAATATTCCAGATTTGAAAATTTGTTCAAGTTCAAAGGTGTCGATAATGGTGTTGATGATGATAGAGTGGGGGAAAACGACTCGATGGGCGCTACAAACATATATCTATTGAGAGATGACAAAGTAGGATATGATTAAGTTAGAGGAGGCGTGATTAGAATGTGCCTGGAATTGGATGATAAACATATTCGTAAGTCAATTTGATTACAAGAAGAAATAGCAAAATGATGAAGGTTTATACACACACTTCATATCTCTCTTTTTCACAAACACACATATTATATATACAGGGTCTTACTCTAATAGAAATCGCTCTTAGAATGGAAACTAGAAACTGCAAAAAAAAAATTCCTAAATCGCATCGGAATATAGCATATATGGTATGCAAACTGATCGTTGGGAGATGGAGAAAAATACAATGAAGTTAGATTTCAAAAAAAAAAACTCACCGATTGACGGAAAAAGTCAAATTAGAAATGGAAGGGATTATGTGGGATTATGTATGGGAGGGTGTATTTTAATTGTGTGTGGTGCTTATAGGGGTATTTAGATTATATTAATCTAAGGGCTTAAATTAGTTATTAGTTTCTATTTTAATTTTGATTTCTATTTGATCACTTGCATATATATATATATATATATATATATATATATATATATATATATATATATATATATATATATATATATATATATATATATATATTATATATGTGTGTGTGTGTGATCATGAATGCTAATAATAAATAGAATATATAAGCAAAGAAAAAGGTGGTGATAATAGTTTGGTATTACAAGTGATGGTGTAATAGGTTGCCGAAATTGGAGGGGGCATGAGGGTGGAGGTGGAAAAGTAAATTATGTTTGAATGTGTGGTTGAGATTAAATATAGATATAAAATAAATCACAAATTAGTTTTCAGTTTTCATTTCAGTATACACTTGCCTAAATATATAACACATGTGAATTTACTATCATGGTTAGATTTTAGAAACAGTGAATTGTTCATTCATTCACTCTTTTGAAGTTAATGTTTTTAAATTATTAGGTTTGATTATACTGTTATGATCATAAATGAAATTTAAGTAAGAAGTTTAAGCTAATATCACTTTTCATAAAAGTATATTTTTTCGCAAATAAATCAGTATATGGTGTTTCAAAATTACGATTCATGTATTTGAAAATTAAAAGAAATCAAATTATATGAATTAAAACGGTGTCCGAGCTTTGCACAGATTTTCATGCTAGTTACATTTACATTAGCAACTAGGAGGGATCAATAATTAATGGACGAGATATGACTTCTAAATGAATTGATAGTCGGCATAAAATACTTAAATTAGCTCCTACGAAAGATCAGACTTGCTTCGATTTTGTTGGACTCCTCCTATGTGAGTTAATAAACAAGATAAACTCTGAAAAATTGGTTGATATCGACTAGACTTATAATTCGTAAAATTTAGTGGGTGATTGTTTTGATCCCTGAGGTGTCCCATTTCTTTGGATGATCTATTGTTATACAAGTGGAATTCAGATATCAGATGTTTGTTCCTAATACGAAGGTGATTGCATTCTCTTTTACACGACGAAACTTTAGAGACTTGGGTAAATATCCTATTTCCACAATATACTATTTTCCTATTTAAAATGGTTGTCAAACTAGCATTTATGATTTATGTAAACACTGTAGCTTAATGTAGCAATACGTGATTTAGCGAGGCCTGTGCCTTTCATGCTAGAACACTAAAAGTAAGCAAAAAAAATAAATTTACACCATAGCAACTAAATCCCCAAAATATAACACTCTAGAATTTAGCAATAAATTTTGAACTTGCTTTTATATACTAAACACAAATAAAAATTGGAAATGTATAATAGTACAAGGGATCCTGTAGTACAATTCTTGATTACTAATTTTGTACTACTGAAATTCAAATACAACGCATTTGTTACCTGATACAAGGGAAGGCAATCCTTGCAAATATTGAAGATGCAAAAATAGTTGGGCATGAAAATCATAAAATCGCAAAATTTCAACTAAGAAACCACGTGTAACATAGGCATACATGATACCCTACAATTACATATACATATAGCAAATATATATATAGCCCCTTCCCTCGTACAAAACTTTAATCTGCTGAAAAAAAAAATACAAGGTTTTCAGTGGAAAATTTTATTAGTAAACAACTACTTTAAAATTACATATAAATCACTTGCCATTGATATTATACTCAATATAATTATCTTCCACAACAGTGAAAAAAGGCTAATTTATCGTTCAAGGTATTTGTCACAATTACCCCATCCCAACCAGATCTACTAAGAGGTCCCTCTATATTTGAGCAAAAAGAGGCCACAGACAATGACAACAACAATAAAATCACATTGAAATTGATATTAAAGCGGCCTCCATATTAAATACAAGAGACGCAACAATCTAAAAATCTGTTTTGTATGGCAGACTGGTGAAAATAAGCAGAAAACTAATAAACCTAATAGGGGAAAAGATAGGGGTGATAATAGTAAATATAAACATGGTGTCAACTTCTAATGACAATACTTACGAGGATGAGGATAATGCATAGTTACAATACACGAACAATATATTCTAAGAGATGTACCCAAATACAAGACGATCAAAGTGATAGTAGCTGTACAGTGTATTGATGCACTGTAGAACAAATACAATCGATGAGGATTCTTTCCAGCATCCATTTGATTTATGTTTCAGAGGGTTGAGCCATTTCAAGTTGCAAACATGTTTTAGCCCAAATCACATCTCTACACAATCTAAGTGGCTAGTAAAGTACTGATTCTTACCAGCACTTAAAAGAGAGGGTAAGAAGTCAAACCACGACTCTAAAAAGAAAACAAACATAAGAAAGGAAGAATAGAATAATAAAGACTCGGAGTGGCAGAATACACATTAGGCGATACTAATGGCCAAAAGAAAAAACAATAATTATTCAGGTAAAAGCAAGCATAAAGTAGGCACATATAAGCAAATAGATCAAGTGTGACTCGCCTAGTAAAGCACAACACACCAGAATGGCACAAGAACAATTACGTTACATAACAGCTCTAAAGAGTTACAGAATGGCACCAAAAAATTAGGTTGGAGAACGGCATTTAAAAGGCAACGACATGAAAGATCAATATTATATACCCATCATGCAAAGTAGACCAAACCGGTTGGGAAAAAAAGGAAAAAAGACAAGGAAACCTGATCAAGATATTTAGCAATACAAAACCAGAGTGTATGACAAGACAAGCAAGATGTTAATACCCACGGCATTAATTAAAACATAACGAGAAGAAAGATCAGCTATCATACATCCATCATACAGAAGTAGAGCAATCAGGTTGATATGAAAGACAAGGAAACATGATCCAGAGATCTAGCAATACCAAACCCGAGTGTTTGACAATTCCTCCCCCGACACCAAACAAGTAGTAAAACGCCTAGTAAGAAAAGCAAGTGATGAGTCTGCCGGGGTAAACATAGAGCTCGTTAGTTGATATCTGAAAGAGTTTGCGGTGCATGAACTCTGACTTGAAGTAACTCTTTACTACAGATTCTGAAACCACTTGTTTTGCATAATAAGGAGTGTAACCAGCATTCTTTAGTTCTTCCACGAGGGGAACAGGGGGATCCCTGTCAGTATCACCTGGGATCTTAAAAAAGTTGAAGAGAGCTATGGTTTGCCCTGATGCAGGATGGTAGCCGTAAGAGACAAAGGACAGTACATTTTTACCATTCAAAGTTTGCAGATGAGTCAGGTAGTGTGAGGGGCCAGGGCGACGAGCAAAGTAGTGGCGGGTACGAGAGGATTCCAGGCAGGAATTTTGTTGAGGAGCCAATGTGGGTCGCATGAAGAAAGACTTTGAATCAGAATCTTTAAGACTTGAGTGAGGAGATGCAGCAACAGTGTAGTTTGAGGATTGGCAGGAAAGATCGAAAAATGTAAATCCCCCGAAAAGCATGTCACCAATAGGGACGACGGGGGGTTCAAAAGCAGGATGGAGATTAAAGTAGCAACCATCAACAGGGGTAGTACTCAAAAGTTTCCAGGAGCGATGAGTTAGATTGTAAGAAAAAACAGATTCATCATGGTCACCCTCATCTAGAGCATAGGTGGCAAAATAAACGGTGTCATCCAAAACGACGTGTGATTTAAAAGGACCATAGGCCCCGTTAGGTCTATATCCCAAGACTGTCCATAAATTAGTAGAGGGAGAATACATTTCAAATCGATAATTCTCAGGACGGCTAAAGTTATGGTGGAAATGGGAGATAACGTAGAGATTATCTTTTGCAACAAAAACAATGGGTTCATATTTAGGAGAATTCATGGGGGTGCCCAACGGCTTCAAATAGTTTGAGCCGAGGTTATGTTCATCAGGAGTCAGATTCTCAATGTCAGATTTTGCAATTCTATAAACATCATATGGTTGTTCTCCAACAAAGTAAAGATATTCACCCATGGGTACCAGTGTACAGTAATTACCAGGAAGATCACCAGCATAAAAAACAAGAAGGGGTGTGAATTCATTAAACTCATCGGAAACTAGTTGATTATTAGTATCATTATTAAGATGGTTATGAGGAATCTTATACAAAACGTAACCAGCTTGACTAGAACGGAGAGTTGCAAACAGGTAAAGAGAAGAGCAACCTGGTTTTGTCAATCGATCATTCTTGGACTTTTCTTTCAACCGTTTCATTCGGGATTTTGATGGACCCTCATCAGTTGGCTTGGTTGAGGTGGCGGCAAGGCGGCCACTACTGAGTGTGTTCCATATTTCCTTGCCCTTGTTCTGTATATCAACAAAGCTCGTCGTCATTCACGCGGCCAGGCGCTTGGATCGATTACACATACACACTCAAAACGCAGGCTCCCACTACCAATAGGGCTAGCTAAAATCCCCCTTTTATCGATCACTCCCAACGACAACGTTTTGGTTTCCTTTTCCTTCAATTCTCTTTTTCTTTTTCTTTTTTTTCTTTCCGTGCCACCACCAAGTATCAGTTGAGTCATCAATTTTTAGCCCAACGGGCCCATTCATATTTAGAGTATATTTTTTACATATCTTAGGAAAAGTTTCCTGAGATCAATCCCAGGATCCTTTTTCTCATTCATTAATACTTATTCAGGTTTTTTTAGTTCCGGTTCTTAAATTAAAATCCTCTATTTTTTTTAGCTTAAACATTGAAGTGTTATTAATGGGGGTGTTTGGGTGAGTTTATTTCCCAGAAAATTTGACTTATTTTAAGAAATAAGTTAAGCTTTCTAGCTTTTTTCTGAAAAAACAAAAAAAAAAACACTTTTTTTTGCAACTTATGGAATCTCAAACATACATTAAATACTTGTATAAAAAATTTATCAAAATATGAAATTTTTACCTGAAAATAAGTGCATAAGAACTTATTTTAAGGTGAACCAAACAACACCTAACTAGATGACTTATTGTACACCAAATCTTTTAGAACTTGTAGATGGATGACTTGCATTTTCTATTGTGACACTTGTATGGGAAGCAGCTGGACCATTCCAAACAATTTGAGGATTTAGGTCGAAATCGAAAAAATATATCCTTGTTTTTTTTCTAAATCTAAATTATAATAATTCAAGTAAATATAGTATTATGTGCTTGAAGATGGCCCGGTGAGTGCCCTAAATACCCGCTTTTTATTGTTTAATAACCAAAATGCCCAGATTCGGGGATGACCGCCCTAAATGTCCACCACATACGCCACTGGCATGGGCGTATGCGGTGATACGCCTACACCACCCACGTATCTCCACAGGTTACGACCAATGAGAAAACGTCTCCAAGGAGATACGCTTGTCCTGTAGGCGTGCGCACGAAACACGCATCACTTGTTGGGCTTGCTCAGTAGGCCTTAACTCCACATTAGTATGATATTGTCCACTTTGGGCTGAGCCCACACGGATTTGTCTTTAGCTAACTCCCAAAAGGCATCATTCTAATGGAGTTAACTGGCTGCTTATAAACTAACTATCTGCCCCTCCCACAAACGATGTGGGACAACTCCCAACAATCTCCCCCTTCACACATCGGGCTCGACACCTATCGAATCTGCATCCATTCTATGTGATCTGACTCCCCCTTGACCCATACTCCCATACTGGAAATTCATCTGGCTATCTGGCTCCCCCTAGGCCTAACTGGAAAGCCACCTGCTCCCCCTTAAGCCCAACCTGGGATAGCCCATCTGCCTTTTCCTTGGATCCATACTGGAGCCCATTGAGATCGTTACGGATCGTTACAACCATAGCTCTGATACCACTTGTTGGGCTTGCTCAGTAGGCCTAAACTCCACATTAGTATGATATTAACCGCTTTGGGCTGAGCCCGCACAGATTTTTCTTTGGCTAACTCCCAAAAGGCCTCATTCTAATGGAGTTAACTGGCTGCTTATAAACTAGCTATCTGCCCTCCCACAAACGATGTAAGACAACTCTCAACATCACTGAGAGGCATATCTTCCATGCTTTCCAGCTCCAGAAATCGCAACCTAGGCGATTGACCGGCGATTTCTCAAAGATTTTCGATGATCTACAGTTTGAACCTCTCCCGACATTTTCCCATAACGTTATGTATATCATTAGATTCGTCATTCGACGATCAACAGTTCTATACCAAACTTATTCCATTTGTAATGCCGGATTGAACATCAACGATGATGAAATAAAACCTCTCCCATCGTCGTTTTTTCCGACGAGTTAGTCTCTTTCCATTCACCACCATCCTTTTATTTCCCCCTCCTGTTCTACATACCAATCGACTCCATTTTTCATTCTCTACAACACTATACCAGTTTTATTTCATCTCTAATGCTAGATTTCAAACCCCCAATTTCACACCTAATTTCGAATCTAATTTCCGATGGAGCTTGAAACTGCCCCTGCGGGGCCAGAAAATAGAAGAGAGATAAGGGAGAGAGATACAAATGGGAGAGTGGAGGAAGGGAGACGAGAGAGAGACGGAGAGGGGACGAGAGGACTGAGAGAGGAGAGAGTCGAGAGAGAGTTCGTCGGAGTCGAGATAGTTCACAGAGGAATGAGGGAGATGAACAGTAATTGGGATGCGCCCCTGGGAACGGCGTATCCCGTGGGTATTTTGGGCAACATTTTGAAAAACGGGTATTTTGGTAAGTGGGTAGTAAAAAAGTGGGTATTTTGGGCAATTTTTCAAGATGGCCTCAGGTAGTATCCTAAGGCTAAGAGATTTATCAATACATGTACAAGGATATTTATGTAAATTAAGGAATGAAAACGTAAAATTTACCAAAATGTCATCCAGAATTTGTATTATAAACTAATATAACCTCGGGAAACACCCTAAGATTATTCTAGGACCAATTTTCTCTATAAATATTAATGTAATCAAGATAAGACAAAATAAGAAAGCGACATGGAACTCCTTAATTTTTTTTTTTTTTTGCTTTCACAAGAAAAAACATGATCATACAAAAAAAAGTGAAATAATAATTATGCATAAATTTATAAAAAAAAATCACAAACCCTAAACTACACAACATCACAATTTCACAAAATTAAAATGAGTACAAAGCATTTAAAATTTAAGAGAAATAATAGTAAAGTTGAACAAACAGACTCTTAACTACATTATTAATTTAAGAATAAAGTGTAAAGTGATGGTCATGCTTGAGATTGCATTTCAAAAAGAATTGTCAAGTTTTCGAATTCGTAAATTAATGAACAATTTGCGTTTTAATTTTTTAAAATAATGGATCCCATTAATTTGCAAACTTGAAAGGGAATCATTCTTCTGTAAAGGACCCAAATTTGTAATATTGGATAATCATTAAAACATCACAAAGTAACAGATTACTAACAATGTTTCTTATTTTCACGTGAATTATCGATGTATACTGTTAATACTATGAAAATCGGCAAAATTTTGGGCCCCGTAAAATGTTTGGGCCTAGGGCGGTCGCCCTTCTCGCGCCTCCCTCTGGGCCGGGAATGGGAAGCAGAGACTTTAACTGTCCTTGTGGTTATAGAGTAGTACGTTTGGCCATCAACGGGACTTGTAAAACACCTATACCAACTGGAGCTGGTCTTTGTTGGACTTTAACATTCTGCTCTTTTGGAGGTCTACCTCTCTTCTTTTTCGGTTCCACTTCCTAGTTTGAATTTGTCATGTCAATTGAATATCATTTTTTGACTTGTTGCCTTTTCTTTTGACCATCCAATGTTGCTTTCTTCTGCATTTTATAAACCATTGACAAACATCAATTGTAAATCAAGTAATTAACCTTGTAATTCACTATAAATTACCTTTAATGTAGCTTCCGCTTTAGAAGTTTCATTTTGTGCCTTTTTTACCTCTACAACAACCTTTTTCTTCTCCTCTATCTCTTTTGGAGTTGCGGTACATATTGCCTTGTTGTGCCCACGCATCAAACATGCACTGCACTTCATCAAGATATCTTTTTTACCTAAATTTTCTCTACCACCTTGTTCTCCCTGTTTCTATCTTCTGTGTTTCTTAGGCCTACAAGGCATCGAATCGAATCGATAGAGCAACTTGTAGAAGATTAATAGGCTAAATCTAGGATTTATTAGAACCATGGACACGACTGTAATTTCACAGAATGTATATATACGGTGATATTGGGTCACCTTGCCGAATCCCCCTCCGTGGATGTACATATCCAAAAACCCCTCCATTATGAGCAAAACTATACGTAATAGTAGTAATGCAGGCAATTACTCTATCAATCCACTGTTGATGAAAGCGAAACTAACACAACATACTCTTTATAAAGCTCCATTCAAGCCTATCGTACGCTTTTGACACATCAAGTTTCAACCATGCCACTCCATTTATCCCTTGTTTTTTTACCGGATGTAATGATTAACCTCAAATGCAATTAATGCATTATTTGTAAGGAGTCTCTCTTTAATAAATGCACGTTGCCGATCTGATACTGTTAAGTTACCAGTTCCCCTAAAATCTCAAGTTGTTAGGAAAGCGGGCTTACCAGGATTATATATTTATCTTAACATCCCCCTCACTCGTAGTCCCATTATTTGGGTCAAATAGTGGATCACTAGATTTTTCATTCCTTTTTGGCCATAACGTTTGGTCGGTCCAATTTTCAATACTAGTAACTTAACAAATGCTAACGACGACAAACATTTTTTTTAATTTATTGGCCATAACTTTCGACACAATTCGCATCAGGAAATTACACAATGATATAGGTCGCATATCAGTCATATGTTATCGTTGCTTAACTTTGGGAATTAGACAAAAGAGTACGATTCAGTCCTATAGGAAGCTTGCCTGACTCAAAATCACCTTACAGATATGACCTACATCCGCTCTTACAATGCTCCAAAAATTCTGGAAAAAGGCAGATTGAATCCATCAGGCCCTCGTGATTTATATGGGTGCATACTAAGTACTGCCTCTTTAACTTCTTCATTCGTTACAACTATCGTTAAATCCTCATTCTACTTATCTGTCACATTTTGCACTATCTTATTATTATATATATCCACATTTTTTGTGGGGATGTCTTACTATTATGCCCAAAAAATATAGTGGGCCCAAAGAATAGGATTGGGTCTCCAAAAGCCCATTTCTTGGAGTTAGTCCAGTATGTTATCAGAATGATGTTCTAACCATAAATTAGAAGATTGCTGTAAGAACCCGAATTTTTGATAGAATTAAAACTTTTCTTATTATGATTAAGTGCATCAGTGAATAGTGATTTTGTGGATGAATAGTGATTTTTGGGAACCAAGAAATTTTTCATGCCACCCTATGTACGAGACATGGTATGGATATTCTGAGGTCATATTAGTGATCTACGGAGTAAATAAGTGTATGTAAAGACGATCGGAATTTAGAAAATCCAGTTTATATTTTGGTGTGATATTTGACCGAGCAGTGAATTATATATCAGTATTATCAAGAAATGAGATATTAAATTTGAGGAATTGAGGATTTAATATTTTGGAATTTTATTATAATTGATTTGAGAATTCAGAACGAAAACCACTGATACAGTGAAACGAACGTTTTGAAACTACTGAAACTTTATAACGAGATTAAACGATAAAGCGAACAAATTATGGATTTTGGATTGAGTTCATTACAAGATTAAATATCCTACATGATCATCAAGAGAATTATATCAAGTGGATTGAATGATTTAATCAAAGATTAAATCAAGAGCAATTAGGATTTAAGTGATTAAAACACTTTAATCATTTCTAAAAACAAAACAATTAGCAAAGCTTATCCAAGACTCTTTGCACAAGCCCCAAGGGGATCAACACAGCCACACACATCTGATAATATCAAGATATTATGTCCATAAAGTGGTTTGACAAGTCAAGATGGGTGTGAAGGAAAGAAAAAAAACAAGAACCCATTTTCCTTAAGAAAAATCTGCTCCTTTTTAGCAAATTCAAAGTGTCACTTCCAAGCATCCAACAATGGTGATCTATAGCTTAAAACAAAGCTCTTTTATAGGACAAGTTATGGTAAAAATTTGAGAACCATCCAAGGATTTTTCCATTTTCAAATAATTAGTGAAAGTGATGATGAATAGTAATGAATAGTGTTCTAACTTGTTTCCATGGTTTTTATCTTTATGTTATAGCCTTCCATGGATCATCCAAGCAAGGTTCAAGTGTTGTGAGACCTTACTAGCATCTTTAAGCTTCCTAGGCAGGTATAACTCTCTTCCATGCCTTGTAAGTTTGTGAGAATTTTGGAGAGTTTTGAGTTATTGTTTCATTGTTATGGTTTTAAGTGGATGACTTGCATATTGATCTTGTACGAGTTTTATAAAAATGGAAAACCATGTTTTTAGCCTCCAAGTCAGTTGACAACTTGAGATAGGTGATGAATAGTGAATATGAGTCTTGAGAATTGATTGTAAGCTTGGTTGGGTTGGTTAAAATTTGGAAATGTTCGAGTTATAGCCGTCGTAATTGCGAAATTTCTTTAAGTCTTAAAAACAGTCAATACCCGAGAAATTAAAATGATTTTTAGCACCACCACTGACTATGGTTACAAAGATATGATTGTCTATTTTGTTTTGCCGAAAGAATCGAGTTAAAAGAGTTTATGGTTTAAGAGTTATGCTAGTTTTAGTGAAAGGGGTTCAAAGGATTTTATCGCAGAAATGTAACCACTTTGATGATGAGTTCGAGACCCTTAATTGTCAAATTAAGATGTGAAATTTTGTGATAAAATTCTAAGGATAGTTATCAAGGTGTGTGCGAAGGTTTCAAGTCAAAAAGATCATTTTTCGATTTTATAAAAATGCGACAGCAGATATTGCGCAAGTGAAAACCACTAAGAACGCGACTTAGAAACCAAAGTTCTAAATGGTTTAGTATAACTTGAATTCGAGGACCGGTTTCGAATCAAACTTATGACTTAAGTATTTGACGAGTAGCATGGACTTAGTATGAGTCTAGATGATGCCATTAAGTGCTTTGATTACGATTTGTTTAAGTACACGAGCATTATTAATAAGTGGATTATCCAGGGGACTAATCGTATGTTTTATTTTACCTTGTCTAGATTGTCCGACATTGTCGCGAACCCCTAACACTTCTCGAGCATCAGGCAAGTTTTCTAAACTTGTACTTTTAAAGTATTGTTGTATAATACTGCTTTTTGCCATATATAGTATTATACTGTTTTGCGATAAATGTTATATCGTATTGACTTTGAATTTGATTTTGGTTTATCTACTAGCTTTGAGATAAGTAGTTATAAACCGGTATACCTTGTAGCTCTAGAGATAAGAGCATATTCATTGTTTTTGACTCTAAACCGGGAGTCGGTATTTTGAGATATAGAGATAGTCGTGGAAACCCGGAGGGATTCCAGCGGCAGATTATTATTTATTTTGAGGAATGTTATTTATAAACATTAATTATATTTCCATAAAGTATTAGTTACTTGGAAACCATTCGAGGACTGTTATTTGAATATGATATCCTTCGAGGAATGATATTTGCTCACTATATCTTTCAAGGAATGTTATTTGAGTATTATCTCATTCGAGAAATACTATTTGAATATTATTTCTGTTATATATGCTAATGGAAGGCATAACTGTTTTCGAAAGTATAAGTATATTGTGATACTTGATTTACGAATTGATATTGGCTTAAAAGCTAGATATGTGATATATTAGTTATAAGCCGGATGTTTCGCTAAGACCCTTAGTGAAGGGCAAATGATTTTCATTCTTTAAATATAGATCGGGAGTCGATATTTTTGTATATCTTGTGATTATTTTCTGAGGAAAATATTAGGTAAATGTTTTCCTTATTTCTTTAAGGAATATTAATTCGAATATTCATTTAGGGTTTTATTTATTAAATGAATATTATTTTGAATATTCATTTAAGGATTTGATTTATTTAATGAATATTATATTGGAATATTCATTCGAGGATTTATTTATTTAGTGAATATTTTTATATATTCATTCGAGGATTATTTATGAGCAATATTTTTCATTAAAAATATTCTTAAAATTATTTATGATTTATTAAATATTATTTGAATAATTATTTAATACTTTTAACTAGTTTTAAAGATGATTTCTCTTATTCAAGATTATCTTTGACCCTCAAAAATTATGTAAAATATTTCTGAGTTTTATTATGATTATTTTATCAAGGGGAGGTTCCCAAAACTCTTTATTTTTCCATTTAAAATCTATCTTATAGGAAGATTTAAATGCTCGCTCAAAACTTCCAAAATATAAGGGAACCTTACTTGAGAACTGTTATTTATTATGTTTGACTCCCCGGTCATAAATCTTTTGAAACTATTCTTTTCACTCGCAACTTGGTTGTTATTCATCAAATTGAGTCTTTTTGTTAATTCCTCATCATTCGAGGGGTAAGATTGTTGGAACAAGTCGATATCCATTAACAAGCAACTGCTTGGAAAATATTGGTGAATTTTCCTTTTCAACTAGATACGACTACTTCGTGAAGTCCTATCAACAAGTATTAAACTTGGGGAAAGGGGGACGAACTTCACGTTTCAGAGTCAAGGATTTACTCGAACTAGGAGTATTTGTGTAAGAGACTGTGGGACAGTCCATCATTAAAATCAGTGTAAGAGACTGTGGGATAGTCCATCCTTGAAACAAGGTCCGAGTGGTGCCGGTCCCGTCTAAGCCCAAAGATGGCTAGGGAGATCCGGCGTATGGTGGTGTCCATATGTTCTTCCTTCTACATGTAGAGAAACAAATCTTGAGATGCACGACCTACGACTGATCATTGTAAGGTGATGTCGTCTGGTGCGACAATACTCCAGTATTAATTCATCATCCAAATTTGGATATTTCCTGCAACACGTATCGAAGAGACTTTTTTCAGGTTGATGGGTATTTCCTACAACACGTATTGAAGAGACTTCTTTCAGGTTGGCAGGGGTTTGAAAAGTGTTCAAAACTAAAGTTGCAATATATTACCTTGCAACTTCCTCTTTTGAGATACATGTTGATACTTGCGTATATTTTGCGTAGCAGATATTTCTACGGAAGTTATATAATTAAATTACCTTATAACTTCATCTTTTATATTATACTAGAAATTTGTTCATAGTATGAATAGCAAAGTTTGCAGAGATATTATGAAAATGATATTTGAAGTACTACAATGGTACTGTTTTTGGGTATATTCTGATAAGGAAATACTTTCGGTAAAAAGATATTTTGACAATTATTGTCTTATAGCCGCTTTATTTTGGGTTTAAATTAAAGGTAGAATTATGTCATACCTTCATTACCTTGCTGAGCTATCGCTCACTCTTGCTTTTGTTTTATATATATTATATTCCAATGGGACGACACATACCCCGCAAGGCGTTTCCATAAATAGTTTCTAGCAGTGATCCCGAGAGTAGTACGAACCAGTCGAATCAAGCTGTAGCTTTTGGTATTCATCTTATGTATAGATATGGATGGTATGAGAGGATTGTGAGCATCAGAAGGCTAAGTTGGTAATGTAACATTACTTAGAAGTTGTATCACTGACAGATTCAAAAGACATTTAGGTATTGTAATAAAAATTATTTATTCCGCAGTTGTTATATTGTGTCATTTCTGAGACTCTAACCTGTGTGTGTGTGTGTGTGTGTGAGATATATTGTGGGGTCACAAGCAGTTGAATTGTGTACATTACAAGTAATACAGGTAAGGCAATGAGTAAATGGATCGTGACTACTCCAAATCCCTGCCCCGAATTTGGGGCTGTTACAACTGCGATCACGATCTCAGGATCGCACTCGCATATGGTCCCCAACAAGGGATCGCGTTTTGTTTATCTCTCCACGGGAGTCGAATGTTGACTCTTGTGCGAGCCCGATCTCGAGGTCGCATCTCCATGTTAAAGCAGCTTCGCTATTGGATAATCTCATTATGTACGTATCTACACATGAAGGCTCATGACTAAGCGTTCCCTTTCGTCCCTCGGATATTAGAAATGTTCATTTTTGACACAAACCGTCGTCTTTGGATTTAAAAAGCGACGATTTTGTGTTAAAAAGACGATGGTTTTGTGTCAAAAAAGAACATTTTTGATACCCGAGGAGCAAAAAGGAACGCTTTTAAACTTTAAGGATTTATGGGTACAACGGTCCAAACTTGAAAGGTCAAAAGGTCATTAAACTTTTTTTTAAATAATTATGTTTATATGCCTTACAAATGAGTATCTGTTCTAACAAATCTCGGGTGGAACGAGAATTAAACTTAGGACTTGAAATGACAAGAGATAAATACTTACCATTTGAATTATCTCATCGTGCTCACAAAAATTTTATGCTTGTTATTCGGATATTGATTAAGTAGAATTATTTGTATAGCAATCGACAAACTGAAAACATTGTTGTTGTTTTTTTCTATTAGAAAATTATAAATTTAATTTAATAAAATATAAGAAAATTTCACAACAACAGAAATTTCAAAAGTTAGCACCTAAACATTGTTTCCAAAAATAAAACATTTTGTTTTTTTCTTTTTTTCAAAAGAAATTTCACAAACCGTACACACATGAAAGCCTAATGTGTGCACATCGAGGCACAAGAACAGGTAGCACCTAAACATTGTTTCCAAAAATGATCCAACACATCGTACACCATCTCATCAATCGAATCTAAATCCAAAATATAAGATGCATGCTATACTCTAATTTATTTCCTTGTTTTCCCCAAATTTACATACGCATTTCATTTGTGAAATTCCTAAATTGAGAGGATTATTTTCACTTTAATTTATTAATACAATTATGATCATTCTTTTTTAGTTATTTCAGTTTCAATTTGATCCTCCGTAAATTTGGTTATCTTTATTATTACAATTATAATAAAATATTGGAAAATGATTAGAAAATATTATTGTGTTGAAGAAATGGATTTTCTTTTTCTCGAGAATCCATTGGACAAAAATAAGAAAAATGTTAGAATTCCCGAAACTATTCTCAAAATGGTTTCCAAAATATGAATTATTATCATGTAACTAGCGTTCTACCCGTGCTAAGCACCGAACGATAAAATTTATTAATTAATTAATATAACCATGTTATTTTAAACATTATTTAGAAAAAATGATAATTTAATTAGAAAGTAGTTAATTTGAGTTCAAATTACCTATTAATCAATTTATACCAATTAAATTGCATTAATATTAATATTATCGAACAATTATCATAACATTTACATCTCCCTGAAACGTTTAAAACCCCTCTTTATTGCTTTTTCTTAATTTTGTTTTTCATTTAATTTCTCTAATTTTTTATAATCTTTCTACGAAGTTCATAGGTTTTTTACCTATATTTTAAGTTTTATTTTTTTGGAAATTTGGTATATTTAAATGTATAGTACCGTGGGTTTCTTTATTTTCATTATATCAATTCTTTCAAAAAAAATTCTATAGGTCGCGATCAATTTTTCGAATGCATATTAAAAATTTATAAACACTTATTTCTTCTCATCATTATTATAAATCATTAGATTGTCTCTCAGAAAAAGGCTGCATGTTTCAGTAAAATGATAAAGGATATCTATTGTGCAAGATCCATAGAAGGATATCTTTGTCGTTGGTCCAGGCTTTACTTATATCATAATGAGTTTGGTTTCCTCATTGACGACATTAAAAAATTGTGGTCATATTTTCCAGAGGCAACGATTACCCATGTTAGTCGTAATTTCAATGTTAAAGCACATAATCTAGCTAAAAATGCTCTCCAATTAGAAAGCGAATTATCATGGATGGGAGAAACTTCTCGAGCAGGGAATTTGGCTTAGGTATGTATATATTACTAACAACAGGTTTTCGGAAGCTAATTATGAAGTCTTGTGGTTATTAGGATTTAAATATAATGGACTTAATAATCAGAACTAAACAGAAGAGTAATCCAGGAATCTAAAAAATGAATATATAATACTTTAGTGTAATAATAATGGTCAGTTTATCCAGATAGCTATATATATGAACAAATGTCATAGTAATTCTAGATATGGTTATTAGGTTTTTCTCTTCCTTATGCGAGTTCAGAATTTTTAAGTTGTGCAAGTTGTCGATTTAAAAATTATGTCTGTTGTTATGCCCGAATCTCGGCATAGATCCTAAATAGGCTCAAACGACTATGCAAGGGGCCCACCTCTCTTAATGGGCTCAACCACCTCTCTTAATGGGCTCAATTATCTACTAATGGGCTTAAATATTGAAGAAGGATCAACAAGGCGTGAGGCCCGGTCAGGGATCGCCTCACCTTTATCTCATCATATTATTTGAAGACAATCTCTCGAAGACATGATCCTGCCCTAGGGGTCGCCTCACTATGACCTCCTGCTGCTACTCTAGGCGTCTCACGCTAGGCTTCTAGGCGTCTCATGCTAGCCCGGCCTCGAGGTCGCATCTACAGGGCCGCCTCGCTACAGGGTCACCTCGCTACAAGGCCACCTCGCTACACGTCGCCTCGCTACAGGGTCACCTAGCTACAGGGCCACCTCGCTATAGGGCCACCTCGCTACAGGGCCACCTCTAGCAACAAGGCCACCTCGCTACAGGAGCACCTTGTCTATCCTCTCACGCTAGGCCTCTGCGCCTCTCACGCTAGGCCTATGCGCCTCTCATGCCGCTCAGCCTCGGGGTCGCATCTACCGGGGTCGCTACCCGGGGATCGCTTCGTTTGGCTCCCGTCAAGGGATCGCTTCGCACATAACCTCAAATGCGGGGCTACAGCGAGATCACTATCTCCTCTTCTCTGGAAGGCTCATGGCCTGACCCCTCGAGGTCGCATGAGTAGCTGGACACTAGGGTTCGCTTCGCATGGCCAGACCCCTCGAGGTCGCATGCAAGGCCCTTGTTACTTCTTTATTAGCCAATTCTATCCGTTCCAGACTATGGGCTTCCACAGCTGGGCCATGGATCACGGATAGAGTTGATGGCTCACTGCCACGTCAGCCCTAAACGAGTGGGCTTGGACTATGGCTTATCTCTTAAAACCCTAGCCCGCCTAGGTAACTTCTTCTCCAAGAACTACGTATGGCTTGATCCCTATAAATAGGGTACGTAGGCACCTTGTTTGGATACGCCTCAGCTCACCCCTGACTATCTATCAACAAGATCAGCCACAAACAAACACAATCTCCTCCCATGTTCTTCATGTTCATAGCAAAATATCCGTATTTTGCTCCATAAATCCAGCAAACCTCCAAAATATTGTTATACAATATTCTCCCTATAACAATTGGCGCTAGAAGGAGGGCAGTCATTGATTTGGGAGAACGATGACTAACTCGAACAAGAAGAACGGAGAGGCCAACAACGGAGAGGCCGAGGTCGGGCTAGCGTGAGAGGCCGAGGCCGGGCTAGCGTGAGAGGCCGAGGTCGGGCTAGCATAACGAGACCCCCAGGAGCGACCCCATAGGAGCGAGGCCATGCTTGCACCTAGCGTAGCGAGGTCATGCTTGCACCTAGCGTAGCGAGGCCATGCTTGCACCTAGCGTAGCGAGGCCATGCTTGCACCTAGCGTAGCGAGGCCCCACCTAGCGCTGCGAGGCCGCATTCGAGAAGCATAATCGACGTCACTAGGAGCGAGGCCAAAGTAGGGGCCAAGGTTCGGAATGACCCCCATCTCTTCGTTGAGAGCGTGAGCGGTCCAATCGTCGCGAAGACAGACCCCCTCTCTTCGAAGAGAGCGCGAGCGGTCCCATCATCGCGACGAGGGACCCCCCTCTCCTCGTTGAGAGTGTGAGCGGTCCCATAAGTACGAGCCCGACCCCGAGATTGTAAGAAGAAGGATTGTAAGGAGGATCAAGAGGAGTCAAGCTCGAGAAGCTCACTACTGACAAGAAGGATAATTGATAGAGGCCAAGGCAAGGGTGAAGGTTCTAAATAACCTCCATCTCCTCATCGAGATCGTGAGCGGTCCCATCGTCATGATGACAGACCCCCTCTCTCCTTGTGGAGATCGTGAGTGGTCCCATCGTCATGACGACAGACCCCCATCTCCTCGTCGAGATCGTGAGGCCCCTATATGATGAAGCTAATGAGGCCCCTATATGGTGTGGATATCGAGATCGTGAGATGCTTCTTCTTGGTGAAATACCTCTACGCCGAGGAGAGGGGGGACGCCCCTGATCCTTGGGGTAAGGGGGGACGCCCCCGACCCTTGCCGACAATGAGGAGGTCCTCGATTAACTCAAGACACTGGGAAGAGCAAGCAACGAATAAGGAGGCTGAAAACGAGGCTCTCATTGGCCTCAAGCTCATACTAGAGATGAAGGAAGATAAGCCAAAGTATTTGAAAAATAAAATGAGCTCAAGACCTCAATATCTACAATCTTGTTCAACATAGGGAAGCATGTTATGACATTAAAGAAGCTAAGTGCTCTTGCTTAGCGTTGGAGAGTCCAAGTGCCCCGTGATAGCATGACGAGGCAAAGTGCCCCGGGATAGCGATGATGAGGCCAAGGGCCCCGGGATAGCATGACGAGGCCAAGTGCCCCGGGATAGCATGACGAGGCCAAGTGCCCCGGGATAGCGTGATTAGTCCAAGTGGCCCGGGATAGCGTTGATGAGCCCAAATGCCTTGGGACAACATTGATGAGGCCAAGTACCCCGGGATAGCGTGATGAGGCCAAGTGTCCTGGGATAGCGTGATGAGGCCAAGTGCTATGGGATAGCGTTGAAGGAGTCAAGTATGCTTATAGCGGGATCACATCAAATTCCTTTCATTACAAATGGTGTCAACTCCAAATAATACAAGAAGATTGCTGAAACACTTTGATTCCTCATCACATCTACAATGATAATGAGGACTCGGGGGATAGTGGCATTACATATACACCTCTTCTAGAAGGGCATTTGAAAATTTTCAAGACAAGGCCAGCACCTAGCGTTGCGAGGCCACACCTAGCGTTGCGAGGCCACACCTAGCGTTGCGAAGCCACACCTAGTGTTGCGAGGCCACACCTAGCGTTGCGATGCCGCACCTAGCGTTGCGAGGCATCACCTAGCGTTGCGAGGCATCACCTAGCGTTGTGAGGCTGCACCTAGCGTTGTGAGGCCGCAAGCCCGATATCTTAAAATGCAAGGCCACTTGACCTCATTGGCGATGATGGGTCAATCCGTAAGTCTATACAATGTGGAGCTATCTCTAGGCATGTGTTAAAGTCAATCTACAAGCAAATAAGAGCATATGAAGACTCGATCAGCTATCCCAAAGCACTTGGGAAAATTCAAAATTACTAGTTTTCAAAGATGCAAGGCCCACCAGCTACATATGTGAGGTGGGGCTAGAGCCAGCAATATGGATTATGTGAGGCGAATGAGGAGTACTTTGTGTTCATATGCGAGATGGGTCATCAAACAAGGATGAAGCCGGGGCCGGGATCGAGCTCGTTACTCCAGATGGTCATAGGTTGAGAAGTGCGAGCCACTAAGAGAGTCCTCTCATTATATCAGTAGGAGGAGGCCTCTCTACAAATGAGGTTGCAAGGAGGCCTCTCAACATGTGAGGCTGCGAGGAGGAGGCCTCTCAACATATGAGTTTGCGAGGAGGAGGCCTCTCAACATATGAGGCTGCGAGGAGGAGGCCTCTCAACATATGAGTTTGCGAGGAGGAGGCCTCTCAACATGTGAGGCTGCGAGGAGGAGGCCTCTCAACATATGAGTTTGCGAGGATGAGGCCTCTCAACATATGAGGCTGCGAGGAGGAGGCCTCTCAACATGTGAGGCTGGGAGGAGGAGGCCTCTCAACATATGAGTTTGCGAGGAGGAGGCCTCTCAACATATGAGGTTGCGAGGAGGAGGCCTCTCAACATATGAGGCTGCGAGGAGGAGGCCTCTCAACATATGAGGCTGCGAGGAGTCCTCTCATTATATCAGAAAGAGAAGACTTCTCCACATATGGGGCTATGGGGAGTCCACTCAACTTATGAGGAGTCCTCAACATAAATGGAGTCTTTTCATCATATAAGGAGTCTTCTCATCATAATAACAAGGAGTAAGTTCGGAGGAGAGTCCTCTCATCATATTCTAGGAAGAGCTTGAAGACACAAGTGAAAGCATGAGCTCATATATCAGCTAAACAGAAGACATATTTAACAATTTATGACCGCGAGGCCCTATGAGGTCGCCTCTCAAGATCCCTGCAGGACCATATTGTGCTTGGAAGAACCCTTCGAGGTCACCATCACTAACATATACATGGCTTCGCATCAACTGGAAGGCGTCACTTTACTTGATTCCACATTGCATTCATAATGGCAATATGGAATCGGGGGGTAGTTGTTATGCCCGAATCTCGGCATAGATCCTAAATAGGCTCAAACGACTATGCAAGGGGCCCACCTCTCTTAATGGGCTCAACCACCTCTCTTAATGGGCTCAATTATCTACTAATGGGCTTAAATATTGAAGAAGGATCAACAAGGCGTGAGGCCCGGTCAGGGATCGCCTCACCTTTATCTCATCATATTATTTGAAGACAATCTCTCGAAGACATGATCCTGCCCTAGGGGTCGCCTCACTATGACCTCCTGCTGCTACTCTAGGCGTCTCACGCTAGGCTTCTAGGCGTCTCATGCTAGCCCGGCCTCGAGGTCGCATCTACAGGGCCGCCTCGCTACAGGGTCACCTCGCTATAGGGCCACCTCGCTACAGGGCCACCTCTAGCAACAAGGCCACCTCGCTACAGGAGCACCTTGTCTATCCTCTCACGCTAGGCCTCTGCGCCTCTCACGCTAGGCCTATGCGCCTCTCATGCCGCTCAGCCTCGGGGTCGCATCTACCGGGGTCGCTACCCGGGGATCGCTTCGTTTGGCTCCCGTCAAGGGATCGCTTCGCACATAACCTCCAATGCGGGGTCACTACAGCGAGATCACTATCTCCTCTTCTCTGGAAGGCTCATGGCCTGACCCCTCGAGGTCGCATGAGTAGCTGGACACTAGGGTTCGCTTCGCATGGCCAGACCCCTCGAGGTCGCATGCAAGGCCCTTGTTACTTCTTTATTAGCCAATTCTATCCGTTCCAGACTATGGGCTTCCACAGCTGGGCCATGGATCACGGATAGAGTTGATGGCTCACTGCCACATCAGCCCTAAACGAGTGGGCTTGGACTATTGTTAGGTCCAAATGTGTTGTAGAGGGGGGGTGAATACAACTTTTCGAATATGAGAAGCAATAAAAACGATGCAATAAATGAACACACAGATTCAAGGAATATATTTCTTTATATATAACTTGAAAGGGTTGCTACAACATTCATTACAAAGTATAACAGAAGTTGAGAGAGAAGTGAATGATACTAAGCTCTGTGAATGCACTCTCTCTTTTTCTCTTATGTTTTTCTCTAGAATTGCTCACTAACTAAAACATTACACAAGTACTTCTATTTATACTACATGTAATCTATGTCCTGTAGTCTTCAAAGACTAAGATGTACGTGGCCCAATGATGTCCACATAATTCTTGCCTTATCTTGAAAGCTTGGAAATCTGCCAATCAGAAGATGCCATGTGTCATGTTGAAGCTGCACCTAAGTAGAACTTCTACTTGAGAATTTCTACTTGGCTATCTCGAAATTCCTAAGTGGAACTTCTACTTGGCTATCTCGAAATTCCTAAGTAGAACTTCTACTTGAGAATTTCTACTTAGCCATCCAGAACATTTAGTACTTAGAAAATATTCTGGTCTTCAACTTGAAACTTCAATGCACATCTTGAACTTGTGATATCTTTATGTCTTCTTTATTCTTCAACAAGCTCTTGAACATGGTTCTTTATTACTGACATAAACTTGCTATCAATGTCCTGACACTTGATGCACTGGTCTGGTTCATAAGTGACTAGTCTTGATAGTGTTTCTGCTTCTTGAATAAATTACCATATTCACTGAATAACTTGGCTTTCCAATATTTGCTTTCCTTCTTCTTCACTTGAAATCAATTGGTCTTGTTGATACTGATAGTTATGATCTTGATTCTTGATTAATCAAATCACCGAGGCATGAACAACTTTGACTTGAACTTCTCTCAATGATTTCTTCTTGGCTTGATCATAGTTAGCATGTTAAATTGTATCAATTACCTTGTCTTCATTTAGTGTTGATTTCTTGTGACTTCCTGTTCTTGATTGTCTTCTGGTTAAGTATCTTTTCCTTTAGTTTGAGTTACATTAGTTATAGTGTTACAAGTTTATACACTCTGCCTTTCAATCTCCCCCAATTTGATTGTCTAACAATGACATTCAAATTAATGAAGGATAACTCAACTAAACAATGAGACGAGAAAAGATAATTAACATTACATTCTTGAATAATATACAATTGAAAAGAACTTGAAAACAATACAATGAACATAAAAACTAGAAACAGAATTCGAACCTCGAATTAAAGATCATTTGAATGATTCCTATCACCTGGATTATTTCATACCTTTTGGTCAAACTTGTATCACCTTATTGGATTCACTCTAAGGTGAATTTTCCTCAAGTGAGTTAAAGCAACCGAAAGACATGAAGTTTTTCCAACTTCAAGTTCACACCACTCTGACCTTTAACCCTAATTCCGTTTCCTCTTTCTAGCTTCAGCAGCTTGGTCTCTCTCTTCTTTCTGCCTTTTGAGCTTCTCCTTCTGCTGCTTTTCTTTCTTGTATACTGGATCTTTAAGCTGCTTCCACCTAGCATTCAACAGACTTACAGCTTCCATTTCTAGAGGGTTCTTGGGCTCTGGATAAGGATGTTTGAAAAGCCTTCTGAGTTTGTCCACCTCCTGAGTAGTCCTGATCTTTGGAATATCCTCAAAGTTCTTCATGATGAGCTGAGATTTCCAATGAGTTTTATCAGCTTTAAACTGACAATAGATCATCTTGGGGTAGCCCTTGACACGGTTAGTATTGTGGACACTAGCCGCATCTCGCTCCATTTGCTTCTTCTCCACAATTACTTCAGACAGGTAACTCATGAGTCTCTGCTTTTCTTCAACAAACTTGTCTTCCACTTCGCCCCATTTGAACACATATAACACTTTCTCTAGAAATGCAGCATCTTGAGTCTGTAGCAGCCATTGTCTACTCATATGTAAGAGTGTTTGTTTCTGGTCTGCATCTATGTATGCTAAGGCATCAGCTGTATCATCAGCATAAGAGTGTATCCAGTATACACTATCTTTCCCTGGAACGCCAACTGCCTCCCTTATTTCTCCTTGTTCCAGTTCTCCAGAAGGAAGAGTCAAAGCTTCATCTACATTCTTCATTGCTTGAAGAATATTCCATTTCTTTTCTATCAGCTCCGGCTCAATCTTCACGTTGTCGAGAGGGTTTGGAGCAATGACATCACACTTCCACACCTCATTGCTCTTCAAGAATATGACTCTTTCAATGATCCTCACGGATTTATCTTTAAGCTCAGAGGCGAATCCCTTACCCATCATTTGTCTACATACAGCTTTAAGAGATTCCACTGAAAGTTCCATTAAGTCCTTTTCCTCCATGCTCACCCTCTTCATCTTTCCTTGAACCACCATCCGGACAAAATTTGGATAAGCTGAGAATTCTGGACCCTTGTCCTCTGCTAGCTGCATTAACTGATCCCTGTACAGAATGCTTAGCTCCTCAGATTGAGAGTACTGAATTTTAGTCGCTAGCAAGAACAACTCTGACGCAGATCTTCTCATTATGAATTGGTCATCCACATATAGGAAAGATGTTGGGACTCCTTCTACCAAAGACAAGATAACCTGCCACTCCTTAAGATTTGCATTGTATCCAACCCTGACTTTAGAAATTAATCTCTTCAAAGCATTTATATAGTCCCCAGTCATTGGATTCTGCAAATTCAAGTTGTAGAACAGATCATCTGCATCCTTGTTATGAACTCCTTTTGCACATGGTCCCATCATTATCTTCCTTGCTTCATCCCATTTCTGCCCTATCCTTCTTCTGTCCAGATCAACTTGAGGATTAGCTAGCCTTGCAAGCTCATACTCATACTGCTTCCCTTGTAGCTCCACCTTCTGGTCTAGGAACGCAGCATGTTCTTGCATCATCTTCATTTTATGGAACTGAGCTTGTTCCAAGGCTAACTGTTGAGACTGCAGGGTTTCTTCATCAACAGGATCTTCTTCAGGCATTCCGAAAGACATACCAGCACCTCCACCTTGTTCCTTCAAAGATCGCTTTACAGCATGTGCGAAAGGTACGTCTTCCATATCAGAATCTGAGTCTAGTACCTCCTGTACTGTTTCCTGATGACTCAGGTCAATAACTGGTTCATCTTCTTCAACCATTATTGCCTTACCCTTTCTCCTCCTCAGAGCCTCTTCATCAACAGCAGGCTCAATTTCTGGTTCCTTGACAAGATCAGCGGGTTCTTCAATTTCTTCGATGTGAACTGCCTGCTGTCTCGCCTTTCCACTCTCCCCCTTAGGTGAGTTATCCTGAGCTCCACCATGGTCTTCAGATCCACCAGCTGCATAGGAACCTCCAAAACCAGAACCAGAGGCTCCCGCTCCACTAGCACCACCTGCACCACCTGCTCCAGCATCGGGGGGAGGTTGTTCCGACTCGAAGCACTCCGGGGGCACAAAACTCCTGACTGCGAACATCATTCTACTGATCTCCACAGTCATTGTATGCATTGTAGACTCCAATGCCCCCATCCTCTCATTGAGAGTGCTTCCCAAGACACCACCAGCATGGCCCAAGTCATTGACCTTATTTGTTAAATCATCAAAAGCTGTAGCTTGACTTGCCATTCTTGCTGCGTAGTCGTCTAGAGCCCTTTGGTTGTTTCCAATATTGATCCCGAACTGCCCCATTGTCTGCCCGAACTGCCTCATCTGATTTTCCATTGAATTCATACGAGTATCAAAATTTTCAATATTAAGGGACGGTGTTTGGTTTAGGTGACCTCGCTCTAATACGCGTTCTGTTGGTATTTGGCGCTCGGTTTCGGGCCTTAAAAATGAAGGTCCCTCTCTCCCTAACCTCTCACACACACTCCCTGTCTCACACTCGTGTATGTCTTCAATGATTGATCCAAATAGTGAAGCAGTACCTGCAGAAAATTGATAAGAAATGTTGTTGACAGTTATAGGATCAAATTCTGTTTGTTCCTGAGTTGGAATCTCAGTCTGAGAGGCTGCAAAGTGTCCTTGTACGACATCAGAACCGATCCTCTTTGCAGCATCAGTACGTACCGGTGAAGGTACGGCTGAAGTTCTTAATACTTCATGTCCTCTTGAAGCAACAGTATCATCAAGAGGCACATCATCCTCACCAAAATCAAAATCCCTATGTGCAGAATGTTCAAGGGGTGAACCACTCGCGTGAGGTGGAGTGGTTGCGTGTGACACGCTAGGGTTTGACTGTGGTTGTGAAGTAGCAGCGTGGAAAAGTTTGGCTTTCTTGCGAATAAGTTGCTGCTCTTCGGGTTCATTCTCCTCGTCATCTTGTATAAATATACGTGCTGGTTTTCTGACTTCCGTTAACAGGGGTGATAAAGAATAGGAATGTGTATCAGACTCAGAGTCAGAAATATGGCTCTTACCCTGGGATAGATCCTGCGGGTTAGCAGGCTCATGGGTCGCGGAATCAGAAACGTAGGAGGAGGAATGAATAGTATGCAGAGAGAGATTACCTGATTGATTACCTTGTGCATCATCGCTTTCCTCATCCGGAATCTCATCAAATGCCTCAGCATGAACAGATGGATTTTGAGCATGTGATGAGACTTGTGATGATGCCTCCAAATTGGTAACTCCTGCATCATATCTAAGCCACATTTGAATATTTTCAGGAGTAGACATTGGCTTACCTTGATGTTTATCCTGATTAGCAATGGTTGCAAGTGACTTAGTGCCCATCCCCAGCGATTCAGATGTGGGGCTTCTGGCAAATCCCTGTCTAATAGCAAGAGCATCCTTCGGTATTAAGGCATTGATTAGCATTTGAAGAAACCGAGGAAACCAGCAGACGACATCAGTGGTAGAGAGGTCTCTGCTTGCAAGGGATCCCATTGAGGCCACTATCTCAGAGAGAACTATGCGTCCATAGTTTATATCCAGTTCTCTTGCTAGGGCTACTGCAAAGGTTTGCATGGGAATCGGAATTTGATGAAAGTCTTTTTCGCGTGCCCGAAAACATCTTGTGATGGCCTCGAAAAAGTAATTCCATTCCGCATGGAAGAATTGCTTTTGGATATTTCCCGTGATTGGGCCTTTTGTAGGATAACATCCAATTTCTTCAAAGAATCTGAGGCGTTCTGCAGCAGTAGGTTCTGGATCATAGGCATCTTTAATTGGGAATCCTAGAACTCTGTTGACAATTTGTTCTGTCACCTCATATTCCTGACCCGCTAAGGTAAATCTGAAACCGTAGGGGGTTGATTTACTCCCAAAAGTAACCGCACTAGTCCATAATTGCTGTAAAGCATCATGTACTAGTGTAGGTTTAGCAGTAAAAGCTTGGCTAGCTTTGGAATACAAATTGAGAAATTGTATCCAAAACTTAAACCGCGGGAGTTGATCACCAATTTCCGTAGAAATATTGTAAAAATTGTTTTTAGCAAGGGAAAATTGGTGAGCCATTTTGATCAAATGTTTTTCTTTAAGAAGATGTGAATTTTTATTTTAATTTAGAAAAACAATTAATTTTCCGAATTACAAAAGAGAATTGTAACCCTTTTAATTTTTCAAGAACACCAAATGGAATCTGAGAAATCAAACTACGGGATTCAATTCAACAACCAATTACTATTTCGTGTGTATACCAGTGGAATCGTGTGTGTTTAAGATGGAGAAAATGGAATCGCGTTTATGAACAGTACACAAACAATATGTGTTCGTGTGTATGTATATGCGCGTGTATGGATGTTCACAAAACACACTAACACAAAGATTAAGGTTAACACAGACAATAGCAGTCAACAAATCGGCAGTAATTCATGATTAGTACGAGTTTAATCACAAAAACACGGATCAAAGGTATGTAATTAGTAAAATCGCACTGTTCTTGTGAAACGGCTGCTGAAAATTAGAATTAGGTAAAGTGAATTAGGCATCGAGTTAGAGATGTATATATAGGTGAATGAGAAATGACAAAAATGTCCCTGTTAAAAAATATGAAAAGTACGAAGTCTATACAGGGGACATCTAAGTCGAACTCTATCTCGAACTTTTCTATCTCGAACTTTTCTATCTCGAACATCAAGTCGAACTTCGAGATAAAGTTCGAGATAGAAGTTAACTCGAACAATTATGCACAAAGAAGCACTTTAACCAAAATTACAGCAGAAACTATAGGGAAATACTATCTTGAACATTATTGATTTGTAGTAAACTTGGAAAAAAGAAAATTCAAGATACTTTTCGAGTTAGAGTCTATCTCGAACATCAAGTCGAAATTCGAGTTGAGTTTCGAGATAGACTAAGAACTCTATCTCGAACATCAAGTCGAACTTCGAGATAACGTTCGAGATAGACTAACTCGAAGTTAATCTCAAATTATTTCCAAAATACCCCCTTGAATCAAAAAATCCAGGGTAATTCAAGATATGTTTGGAGTTAGGAGTGTAACTCGAAAAATTCCCTTTAGCTTAACTGAGAACTCTATCTCGAACACCAAGTCGAAATTCGAGTTGAGTTTCGAGATAGACTAAGAACTCTATCTCGAACATCAAGTCGAACTTCGAGATAAAGTTCGAGATAGACTAACTCGAAGTTAATTCTCAGTTCTTTTCAAAATATTCCCTTAATGGAAACCTCATCTCAACCTTAGAGATAAAATTCGAGATAGACTTTATCTCGAATATTTTGAAGATAGAACTAGGCACACTGGTAACTCGAACTCGAACTCTAAGTCGAATTTCGAGATGAATTTCGAGATAGGTACTAACTCGAAATTCTTCCCAGACTTAGAATTTTCAAAACTTCACCCTGGAAGCTCAAGTCGAAATTCAAGTCGAATTTCTACATGAGTTTCGAGATAGAGACTAACTCGAAATTTTGAAGATACTTAGAATAATTTGACAATTTTTCTTTGAAACACTCAACAATTAATTTTGCCAAATTAATATAAATATCAATTCAAGGATTTTAATATATGACATAATTAAAACATTCCTTGATAATTCTAAGGCCTCTAATTACATGAAAAACACAGGTAAATTCATCTAAAAATCATGCAATATTTAGACTATTATGAATTTAACTCCCCCTATGATCATGCAATCTAACAAGCATAAATTCACAGATTTGTGCTATAAAAGACACTTAAAACACAATGAATTCATGCAAAATCACACTGTATGCAACCTATAACAATCATTAATTGGGCATATTAAAGTCTAAGCACATAATGATTGATTAGCTTGCACATACAAACATAAACATGGATTTTGCAGATAGAAGGCTTTACTAACTTGTGTTAAGCATTCCCAATTCACCAACCAATCTATTGAATGTTACTTCATCAAGAGGTTTGGTGAATATATCTGCAATTTGTTGCATTGTGGGCACAAAATGTAGCTCCACAGTCCCCTCCTCGACATGTTCTCTTATGAAATGATACCTGATGTCAATATGCTTGGTTCTTGAGTGATCTACAGGATTGTTGGTTATGGCAATGGCACTTGTGTTGTCACACATGATTGGAATTTTCTTGTGCTCTATGCCATAATCCTTCAATTGGTTCCTCATCCACAGTATTTGAGCTACACAGCTTCCAGCAGCAATGTACTCAGCTTCAGCAGTAGAAGTAGATACTGTATGTTGCTTTTTACTTTGCCAGGACACCAATCTTCTGCCAAGAAATTGGCAAGCACCAGATGTGCTTTTCCTATCAATCCTGCAACCTGCATAGTCTGAATCCGAATAGCCAATAAGATTAAAACCTGTATCTCTTGGGTACCAAATCCCTAGATTTGGTGTGCCCTTGAGATACCTAAAAATTCTTTTGACGGCTACGAGATGTGATTCTCTAGGATCCGCTTGGAACCTTGCACATAAACAAGTTGCGAACATTATATCTGGTCTACTTGCAGTTAAATAGAGGAGTGACCAATCATACCTCGATAGCTTGTGATGTCAACTGATTTACCTGATTTGTCTTCATCAAGCTTCGTGGCTGTTGCCATGGGAGTCTTAGCTGCTGATGTATCTTCTAGATTATACTTCTTGAGTAAATCTCTGACGTACTTGGATTGACAGATAAAGATACCATCTTTTCTCTGACTGATCTGTAATCCAAGGAAGAAGGACAGCTCTCCCATCATGCTCATCTCATATTTTTCCTGCATTAGCTTGGCAAATTTCTCGCACAAGCGCTCATTTGATGACCCAAAAATAATATCGTCCACATATACTTGAACAAGTATTAAGTCATTTCTCACAACTTTATAGAACAATGTTTTATCAATTACTCCCCTAACAAAACCATTTTCAATTAAGAATAGAGATAGGGTTTCATACCATCGCCTTGGGGATTGCCTGAGGCCATAGACAGATTTGAAGAGTAGATACACAAAATCTGCATGTTCTGGATCAACGAAGCCGGGCGGCTGTTCCAGATACACTTCTTCTTCTAACTCTCCGTTCAGGAAGGCACTTTTCACGTCCATCTGGAATACCTTGAAGTTCTTATGTGCTGCAAATGCCAAGAACATCCTGACTGCCTCAAGTCTTGCAACCGGTGCATAGGTTTCATCATAATCAATTCCTTCTCGCTGAGAATAACCTTTTGCAACCAAACGAGCCTTGTTTCGTGTTACAAGTCCGTTTTCATCCAGTTTATTTCTGAATACCCACCTAGCTCCAATTACGGATTTGTTCTTTGGTCGGGGTACCAGTTTCCAAACTTTCTGCCTTTCAAACTGATTGAGTTCCTCTTGCATTGCAATCACCCAATCAGCATCGCCAAGAGCTTCTTCTATTTCTTTAGGTTCAAGCTTGGATAAGAACCCAGAATATAAGGAGATATTAGCCATGTCAGCTCTTGCAGTTCTTCTAGTAGTCACACCAGCATCTGGATCACCAATAATTAACTCAAACGGATGGTCTCTATTCCATACTCGTTCACCTGGAAATTGTCTTGATGATTCAGCTTGACTTTCTGAGTTGGGGTGCTGACTACTTAGATTATTTTCACTAACTCCCCCTGAGTTAGTGCCAGCTCCTACAGAACTAGAGTCAACTCGACTCGAGCCTTGAACAATAGTCCTTGAGCTGCTATTTACTCCCCCTGAGTTGTTGCCGGTTGGTACTGAAGAAGTCTCTCCTGATCTTGTAGAATTAGCTTGTTCACTAGACTCAGGTTCTTCATGTACGCTTGGAACATTTAATGGAACAACCAACTCAGGTTCATCTTCAAGATCTTCTAAGTCCAGATTCTGAAATTTTAGGGACTCAGGTTCACTAGAATCTCTTGAAATTGATGAGAGTTTGGTATCGTCGAATCTGACGTTGTAACTTTCAGTCACTTTTCGATCATTCACCAAGAACACTCTATAAGCTGCCACCACGTCTGTAGAGTAACCAACAAAGATTCCTTCACGAGCTTTTGCTGCAAACTTGCCTAGATTTTCATCATCTATAAGCACATAGCATTTTGCTCCGAAGACATGAAAGTATTTGATTGTTGGTCTTCTGTTGTTCATTAGCTCACATGGTGTCTTTTCTTTATCTTTTATGATCAAGGTTCTATTTTGAGTGTAACAAGCGGTACTCACTGCTTCGGCCCAGAAATACAAAGGAAGTTTTGAATCATACAACAAAGTTCTTGCTGCTTCAACCAAAGTTCTATTCTTCCTTTCAACTACTCCATTTTGCTGTGGAGTTCTCGGGGCTGAATACTGACGACGTATTCCCTTAGATACACAGAAGTCATTTAGCACTGCATTTTTGAATTCAGTGCCATTGTCTGATCTAATCGTCTTCACAGTAAGTGTTGAAACATTCTCAATTTGAGTGATGTGATCAATGATTAAGAAAGGTACTTCGTCTTTCGTCATTGCGAACAATACCCATGTATACTTGGAGAAGTCATCCACGATTACCAAAGCATATCTTTTCCTAGACAAAGATAGGACATTCACTGGGCCAAACAAATCCATGTGAAGAAGTTGTAGAGGCTCAGTAATACTAGAAATTTCTTTGCTTTTATGCGATGCTCGCTTCGACTTTCCCATTTCACAAGCTTCACAGAGTCCTTTCGGAGCGAACTCCATTTGAGGTAGATCTCTCACCAATTCTCGCCTCGCGAGAGCATTCATCGTTTTGAAGTTTAAGTGAGATAGCTTTTTGTGCCATAACCAGCTTTCATCATCCGAGGCTTTACTGTAGAAACAGGTGACCTCATCCTGATTTGCTGAATCCATATCTGCAACAAAAAGATCTGCCTTTCGAACTCCTCTTAAAGCTAGTGAGCCTTCCTTGATGTGAGTGATTGAGACACCTTTCTTGTTGAAGACAATTTCGTAACCTTTGTCACAGAATTGACTTATACTCAACAGATTGTGCTTTAGTCCCTCAACATAGGAAATATCTTCAATGATGACATTGCCAGTTTTCAGTTTGCCATATCCCTTAGTCACACCTATGCTGTCATCTCCAAAGGTAACATAAGGGCCAGCCTTCATAACCAACTCTGTAAGCAGGGACTTGTTTCCAGTCATATGCCTCGATGCTCCACTGTCTAGCACCCATATAACTTTATTTCTATTCTGCTTAATGCCCTGCAATGACAGATTGGTTAGACATTCTTCGGAACCCAACTTTGATTGGGCCCGGCTTTTCGATAAGATCGAGAATCAACAGATTTAACAACAGGAGATGCACTTTTCTTCACATTTCTAAAGCTTTCGACTATCTCCTTTCCTTTCTCAGACTTGACAGATTTGTCAGTCTTAGGAGAAGGTTTGTCACTCCTAACTTTAGGAGGACTGACAGTCTTGGCTCTACCATACTTTTTCTTGATATTTGAACTAGCAACAGTATTTGAGCATGACTGGCTAGATGCATTCATTAAATGCACAAAAGTTTGCATGATATTAAAAGTGCATGGCATACAGTTAGGTTGACCACACTGTGCATGATTCTGATGCAGATTATTCATTGTATGTGTGGTAGGCATGGCATGTGCAGCAGGAACATTCATGTTAGCTTTGCATGCATAAGAAAGATGCTCAGTAGATTTACAATGATAACATGCTTTCTTTATTCGTTCAGCCTTAACCTCTTTTATGCCTTTCTCTCTCTTTCCTTGTTGCTTAACAGCCTTAGCTCCTAATCCCAGTCTAGATTCATCTCTAGGGAAATTGATTTTAACTTGTTTGATAGGAGTTACAGGTTGTTCTTTCTGGCGATCTTCCATCTCAATCTCATATCTAGCTATCAATTCAGTCTCTTCTTCTTCTATTCTAGGAACAAGATGTTTGTAGATAGGTTTGACAGCCGATTTAAGAATTCTAGGTGTTTCCTGTTTAAGGTCACTGGAACTAGGGTCAATAGGTCTCTTTCCTTCTTTCTTAGGAAGGTCAGAATAATCAAGCCCTATACCTACTCCAGTTATCTTCTTAAATGTGTCATTATCTACATACACTTTACTAGCAGCTAGTTTGTAAGCTTCGCATTTTGTTTCTAACTCAGCTAGATTGTTCCTAAGACATGCTTCTACCTCTTCCTTAAGGACGAGCTTGTGTTCCAGAGATTTAATAAAGTCTCTTAGAGAAGTATCTACAGTGCAAGCAGCCTCTAGCTCTTCCACTTTTGCCTCAAGCATTCTGCATTTGGCAACAAGTGTTTTCTGTTCCTTTTGAGAAGAGTCTAGGCTTTTGCACAACATATAGATCTCTTCACTAAGAGCCCCGTTCTGTTCTTTATAATCATCAATAGACATTTCTACTTTAAGAGTCAGAACTGGTACCTCTGGTTCCTCTGATGTCTCAGCCATGAGCGCAAAGTTCGCTACATGAGTAACGTCTTCCTCATCTGAATCATCCCAAGCTCTTCCTTCTGTCACCAATAAAGCTCGTTTTCCATGTCTTTCCTTCAACAGTGCTTCATAGTTGCTTTTGAGAGCTTCAAATGTTTCTTTTGGATAAGTCTGTCTAGGCTTTTTGCAGTCCGAGGCAAAGTGTCCAGCTTCACCACAATTATAGCATTTGAACTTCATTTTGAAATCCAAAGGAGATTTGTAGCTGGTATTCTTGCCTTTTCCTTTGTAGCCTGACGAACTACCACCACCCTTAGCAGCCCGATAATAAGATGAAGATTTTCTCTGTGGTCGGTTGCTCTTTCTAAATCTCATGTTGCTGAACTTCCTTGCCATGTATGCCACGACACTATCGTCCATGTTGTCCAGCTCTTCTTGGGTGTAGTAGTCATCATCACTGTCAGATGCGCACTCGTCATCATTATCAACTTGATGTGGTGCAAGTGATGATTTAGGCTTTGCTGCAACCATTGCCTTCTTAGACTCTTCCTCATCAGCAACTAATCCTGATGCACTTTCTTTTCCCTTTGAATCATTGTCCCATGCTTGATCTTGAAGAGTTTCCAGCTCATAGGTCTTTAATATTCCATAATACTCTTCCAGAGAAGTTGTATGCAAATCTCTGGTTTCTCTGATTGCGTAGACCCTATGCTCAATGCTTTTTGGCTGGTTCCTCAGATATCTCGTATTAGTCTCAACCATGGGGAGAGTTACACCTCTCAGATTCAAATCCAATACCAACTGACTGAATCGTAGGTAGACGTCTGTTATGCCTTCTCCTTTCCTTATTCTAAAGGTGTCATACTCCATCTTGAGTATGAGTGTTTTGTTGCTTCTGACCTCTGCAGATCCTTCCATGACAACTTCTATCTTGTCCCAAATCTTCTTCGCTGTAGTCAGACCTTTGACTATGTTGAACATTTCATGATCAAGAGATTCCATCAAGGTTTGTCGTATGGCAGTATCATAAGCTATTTGTTCCTTGTCAGCATCCGAAAACTCCGAGACCTTTTTAGGCTCAGACCGAGGTGGTATAACCACTCCTCCTTCCGTATGTGAAGGAATAACTGCCATTGGGACAAATTTACCCTTGTCAAGGACTTCCAGATATTCAGGGTTAACAGTCTCTAGATATAGTCTCATTCTGAAAACCCATTCTTCATAGTGATCTTTGTTGAACATTGGGATCTTGAATGCATTTTTAGGAGCCATCTCAATTCTGGTCACTAAAAGTTTCTAAGTACCCAAGACTAGGCTATGTAGAATATTTATGTAGAACTTTTGCCTAAGTCGAAATTTCTCTAAGTAGAAATTTTGCTCAAGTCGAAATCACCAAGTAGAAATTGTCCAAGTCGAAATTCTATGTAGAAATTCTCAAGTAGAAATTCTATGTAGAAATTTTTGCCTTAGAATAATTTTTCTGCAGATTTCTTTAAATATTGAATAAACAATATTATCACTTTAACACTTTTTGACTTTGAATGCTTTACTCACCAAACCCACCTAACCCACATGCTAGGTACTGAGTATGTCTTTTACTTTCGGCCGAATAAAGTAAATCAAAAAGTCCAAAAACCACCTTTTTATTCTTTTACTATTGAAAAGGAGATCAAAAAGTTGTTGGGTTGTATTCTTTGATAAGAACAGATGATGAACACTCAAGAACACCAAATATGAACTAACCCAGATAAATTCACAAAAATTAATTAAAATACACCCAAGCTAAATAATCACACCTGGAGTATTTAAATAATTTTTCAGATGAGTTTTCACTACCAACGAATTAAAACACACTTTTCGAGAAAATGAAAAGTAGATCTGAAAAATGAAAACTCACGATTCTTCTACTCAACACAAGGATCTATGTTTTGTATGTTAAACATATAGCTCTGATACCAATTGTTAGGTCCAAATGTGTTGTAGAGGGGGGGTGAATACAACTTTTCGAATATGAGAAGCAATAAAAACGATGCAATAAATGAACACACAGATTCAAGGAATATATTTCTTTATATATAACTTGAAAGGGTTGCTACAACATTCATTACAAAGTATAACAGAAGTTGAGAGAGAAGTGAATGATACTAAGCTCTGTGAATGCACTCTCTCTTTTTCTCTTGTGTTTTTCTCTAGAATTGCTCACTAACTAAAACATTACACAAGTACTTCTATTTATACTACATGTAATCTATGTCCTGTAGTCTTCAAAGACTAAGATGTACGTGGCCCAATGATGTCCACATAATTCTTGCCTTATCTTGAAAGCTTGGAAATCTGCCAATCAGAAGATGCCATGTGTCATGTTGAAGCTGCACCTAAGTAGAACTTCTACTTGAGAATTTCTACTTGGCTATCTCGAAATTCCTAAGTGGAACTTCTACTTGGCTATCTCGAAATTCCTAAGTAGAACTTCTACTTGAGAATTTCTACTTAGCCATCCAGAACATTTAGTACTTAGAAAATATTCTGGTCTTCAACTTGAAACTTCAATGCACATCTTGAACTTGTGATATCTTTATGTCTTCTTTATTCTTCAACAAGCTCTTGAACATGGTTCTTTATTACTGACATAAACTTGCTATCAATGTCCTGACACTTGATGCACTGGTCTGGTTCATAAGTGACTAGTCTTGATAGTGTTTCTGCTTCTTGAATAAATTACCATATTCACTGAATAACTTGGCTTTCCAATATTTGCTTTCCTTCTTCTTCACTTGAAATCAATTGGTCTTGTTGATACTGATAGTTATGATCTTGATTCTTGATTAATCAAATCACCGAGGCATGAACAACTTTGACTTGAACTTCTCTCAATGATTTCTTCTTGGCTTGATCATAGTTAGCATGTTAAATTGTATCAATTACCTTGTCTTCATTTAGTGTTGATTTCTTGTGACTTCCTGTTCTTGATTGTCTTCTGGTTAAGTATCTTTTCCTTTAGTTTGAGTTACATTAGTTATAGTGTTACAAGTTTATACACTCTGCCTTTCAACTATGGCTTATCTCTTAAAACCCTAGCCCGCCTAGGTAACTTCTTCTCCAAGAACTACGTATGGCTTGATCCCTATAAATAGGGTACGTAGGCACCTTGTTTGGATACGCCTCAGCTCACCCCTGACTATCTATCAACAAGATCAGCCACAAACAAACACCAATCTCCTCCCATGTTCTTCATGTTCATAACAAAATATCCGTATTTTGCTCCATAAATCCAGCAACCTCCAATTTCGTGTAGTAACGAAATTCTCCCTACAACATCTGTCAACAGAATTAAACTAAGTGAAATTACCTGGTAAACAAAGAGGATGTTGTTATAGCCAAAATTCGGTTCGGGTTTTTCAGGATGGATTCGGGTCAAATTACAGGTTTGATTTGGGGGATTTTAGGTTTAATTAGGGATTTTATAGAAAATGGAGGAATCAGGCCGCGCCCTCTCTTTCTCTACAAAGAGGGCGTGCCCTAAGTATAGAAACATGGTGACAAATCTATTCAAGTTGATTTTGTAAGAAGACATCGAAGAAATCTCTCCTAGGATTCCACTCAAGTATGAATTTCACTCAAGAGTGGATTCCACTCCAGCTGGAATTCCAGAAGTTGAAGAATTCCCTCCTGTCGTATCTCAGGAGGGGGATGTCCGTCGCAGAAGGCCTCCAGGGGTTTGCCTGGATATAAGGACCCTTCTTAAACACTAAGGGCGCGCCCTAAGGTGGAAAGATGGGGACTTTTTGGTGTGTGCTTTGGGAGCTCTGTTCCTGTAGCCAATGGGCGCGCTCTCATTGGGGAACTTTGGAGTAATCCTGCACTTTGCACCCAAAAGCTCTGGATCACCTGTCCTGCTATCTGGTGGGTGCTTCTCATTCGGGGGACAGGGATGCGTTCTGCACTTGGGGTAAACCACGGCTATACCTGCGTCCTTGAAATCAAGAAATAGCTGGTAACGGATAGGACTAGTCCTCGACGGGGGAAGTTTCCTTATCCGTGAAGTCTTGAGATCTTGGATGAGCCTTGGGCCTTTGTGGTTAGGCCTCATAGTAGAACATTCCGGAAGCTGGTCCGTTATCCAAGCCCATTTGGGTTTCTTGTTCTCCAAGAACTACGTATGGCTTGATCCCCTATAAATACTGGGGTACGTAGGCCGATTGAGGGGTTGGGAGTCGAGAGCTCTGAATAGCCGCCACTAACCCTATCAATCTCAGCCACCAATTATCTACAGCCACCACACGCCACCACTTTTTCCGGAGAAAAACCACCGTCTAAGATCTTGTTTCCGGTGACGTACCTCGAATTTTGTTGTTCCCAAATTCCTCCGTCAACAAATTGGCACTAGAAGGAGGGCATCCAATCAAGATCTGCATCTTAGGAGGAAAAGATGTCTCACAATCATGGCAGAGGTTCTCAAGAAGAAGATGGTTACGATTCTGAAGATAGCTTGGGAGATAACCGAGCGCGTCATGAAGCTTATGTCCCGGAAAATATTGCTGCTCCTCCGCGACATCAAGGAACTCCGGCCGCCATCGCCGGACAGCCGCCCCTTCTCATCAGTAATTCGGCATTAATGGAACAGCTGTATATTATGCAAGATGCCATAAATAGTTTCGGGGCAAGATTGGGTTCGGTGGAGGAAGAGCAAGAATCGAGGAGAAAATCTCGGAGTATCCCACGAAATCATCGCCGATTAGGGAAATCCCCTCAGATCGTGGAAGATTCTCGAAGGGGGGAGGAAAGTCATGAAAAGAGATTTCAGCTGGTCACTCCTCGAAGGTTAGATTATTCCGATCCTATTATTGAATATCCTAATGAAAATAATTCTGAGCGCAGGTTGGTGAATCCTCAAGAGAGGGCGCGCCCTCATCCTCACCGTTCAGGGCGTACTCCTCATGAGATTCAAAGGGATGAAGAGCAAATCGCTAAAGAAAGGAGAGATTTTGCCAGCTTGAAAGAACGCCTTGGAATAAGGCTTGATGACGATGATTTGAGGATGGTGCTCCTCGAGCTTCAGAAGAAAGGCAAATATATGGAATCGAGGCCTCATGATTCACAGCGCGTGCCCCCTGACAACAGGTCGCGGCCCCTTGGACATGAGCGAGCCCTTCCTTAGAGTCATGATCCACAGCGCGTGCCCCCTGACAACAGGTCGCGGCCCCTTGGACATGAGAGAACTCTTGCTCGAAATGATAATCCACAGCGCGTGCCCCCTGTTCAAAACAGGTCGCGGTCCCTTGGATTCCACCAAACTCCTCATCGTGATAATACCGAAAGAAGAAACCGTGATAACGGTGACAGAAGAATGGATTGGCACCAGGGAAATAGGCGCCCCCGTAATCAGGGCGCGTCCTCAGGTGGGAGATCCCCCCGCATCCATCAAATTCCCTCAAGCACTTCCAGTGAGTCCAGGTCGAGGACGCACTCTCGCTCGGGAGAACAGTATCAGAGAGGTTCTCAAGGGAATCCACAACCTCATGGAAATCCCGAGGGTCATCAAATTCAAACTCAAGAGGTTGTGACTCAACCACAAGTTGAAGTTCAAGGAGGTATTCAGACGGCGGCTCCACCGCCACCTCCACCCCCGGGGGGTACTCAGACTGTGGAACAACCAAATATCCAGAATATTCCTGGAGTGGGAACATTTAATGTGGATGACTTAAAGAAACTCCTTGCTCACCTAGATGGAGGAAGAATATCTGCAACTGCTCCAACATCTTCTCCCTTCTCAACTGAGGTTAGAGAGGCGCAGCTCCCTGCTGGGTATAGATCAATGACTAATGATTTGCGATTTCATGGAAATGCAGACCCTGTGGAATTCCTTGGACGTTTCGATATTGAGATGGATGTCTATCAGGTTACGGAACTGGCTAGGTGTCGATTGTTGGCAGCAACTTTCAGGGAGAGTGCCCAGCAATGGTTTCAGGCTGCGGTAAAATATGCTCCTCCGGTCACGACCTTGGCCAACATCAAGCAAAGGGAAGGAGAGAGTTTGCAATCCTATTTCAAGAGATTCAACTCGAAATCCACTATGGTGAGAGGAGCGACAGATGAAACACTCAAGAGTTTCCTAATTGCTGGATTGTCGGTGGGAACTGATTTCTGGAAACATCTTCAAGGACGGGATCCACCTACGTTGGCTGATGTGTTTGCACAAGCTGAGTCTTTCAAAATTGTGGAACAATCCTTGGCAGACAACCGAAAAACTGACAGTCAGAACGGTTCTAAGGGAAAGATTGGTAAAAGGAAGGATAGGTCTCCCAGTCCTACCCGTCGTATAGCAACTGGTGCGAACCGGATAAATTTAACTGAAACTGGAAGAAATTGGGGTCCACCTGATACATACACTTACGATCAAAGGCCGGGTAACTATACTCCTTTAGCAGCTTCTATTGAACATATCTTCGAGGTGAATAAGAACAAAGGGTTCTTCAGAAAGCCGGAACCATTGACCTCCTGGCAGAGTAAGGATAAGAAAAAGTATTGTGAATTCCATGAATCCTCAGGGCATAACACTCATGAATGTCGTCAACTCAGGGAAGAGATTGAGGATTTGATTAAGGAAGGATACCTGACGGAATGGATTGTTAGGGAGGTAAAGAAGCATAGGGAGAATCCCGACAGGAGAGATGGAGGGCGCGCCCTCCACGGAGATGGTAAGCCAGAAGAGAAAAAATTCGTAAAAGAAGGGAGCATTCACACCATCTTTGGAGGACACCATTTAGGGGGAGATAGCAATCACGCTATGGAGAGATATTCCAGGGAAGCGAGGTATCGACCTCTCACAAATGTGAATAGCTTGGAATTAAGGCCACCTAAGTTGTTCAAGGGGGAATGTGCTGACATAACTTTCACCGAAGAAGAAGCTAGATGGGTACATCATCCTCATAATGACGCTCTGGTAGTGGCAATTCAGATTGGTTCGAAGAATGTCCATCGGGTTTTCGTGGACAATGGAAGCTCGGTAAACATACTTTACTATAGTACTTATAAGAAGCTGGGACTCTTAGACAAGGATATGATTCAAGACAACGGATGGATCTATGGTTTTTCAGGAGAATCGGTAAAAGTTATGGGAGCTATCAAATTACCGGTAACTCTTGGGGAAGGAAACCTTTCTGTGACGCAAATGATGGATTTCATGATTTTAAATGTGGATTCCTCACATAATGCTCTAGTAGGACGACCCCTGTTGAAGGAAATGAAAGTTGTGACCTCCATCTATCATCTCGCGATGAAATTTCCTACGCCAAATGGTGTGGGAACTGTACGGGGCTCTCAGCATGACTCCAGAGATTGCTACCATAAGGCGATTAAAGGGTTTAGAAGGCAGCAGGATGGAGGGCGCGCCCTGCGTGAGAGTGGTTCCGGAGTCATGAGTGTTGTCCCAGAAGAGGTGAAAGCCCATTATCTTGTCCAGGAACCTGAAGAGGAAGAACTGCTATACAGGGCGCGCCCTGAGGATGATACCTCGGTTCTTGATGAGCTTCAAGAAGGAATTTTGGAGGAAATAGAGGAAGATGCAGAGGAAGTAATCTCGTTTGATCTCAAGGGTGAGCAGGTTGAAGGGAGACGAATGTTACTTGAAGGTTTGGTGCATACCCTTGTCGAGGAAGACTTCCCTCTTAAAGAGGACGTGCCCTCCAAGGACGTAGCACCGGTTGAAGATCCTCGAAGTTTTGATTTCGACCTTGACCCAAGGACACCGCAACCAGTGGAAAAGACTGGCCCTGCAGAGGATACAATTTCTATTTTGGTAGATGAGAGGGATCCAACTAAGGTTCTGAAGATTGGGTCGCAGTTGAACTCCAAGTTAAGAGGCATGCTCACCAATTTCCTTTTAAATAATCTGGATGTTTTTGCTTGGAGTCATGCTGATATGGTTGGGATTGATCCGAAGGTTATGTGTCACCGTCTGAATATAGATCCTACCAAGAAGGGAATTCGCCAGAAACGCCGGCCAGTAAGTGGAGAGAGAGCCATAGCATTGAAAGAAGAGGTGGATAGACTTCTAGATGTTGGGCTGATCAAGGAGTCATATTATCCAGATTGGTTGGCTAATCCGGTTCTTGTGAAAAAACCAAATGGAAAATGGCGAACTTGTGTGGATTTCACTGATCTGAACAAGGCATGCCCGAAGGATAACTTTCCACTCCCGAGGATTGATCAGTTGGTGGATGCTACGGCAGGACATGCTCTTTTAAGTTTCATGGATGCTTACTCTGGTTACAACCAGATTCCTATGTATGAGCCGGATCAGGAGCACACTTCCTTTATTACAGATCGAGGATTGTATTGTTACATTGGCATGCCTTTCGGGTTAATCAATGCTGGCGCAACCTATCAAAGATTGGTGAACATGATGTTTAAGGATTTGATAGGGAAAACCATGGAGGTATACGTGGATGATATGCTTGTTAAATCCTTAAGAGCAGAGGACCATGTAGAGCATTTGGAACAGATGTTCGAGATTTTGAGAAAGTTTAGGATGAAGTTGAATCCTCAAAAATGTGTCTTTGGGGTAGAATCCGGGAAGTTTCTAGGATTTATTGTTAATCATCGTGGAATCGAGGCAAATCCAGCAAAAATAAAAGCTCTTCTTGACATGAAATCTCCGTCTAGTGTAAAGCAAGTTCAGAGTCTCACGGGAAGGATAGCAGCCCTTAATCGTTTCGTTTCAAAATCGTCGGATAAATGCAGAGAATTCTTCAAGGCGATAAAGGGGGCAGCTAAAGATTTTGTATGGACATCTGAATGTGAGGAAGCTTTTCAGAGATTAAAGGAGCATTTGGGAAATCCCCCTCTCTTAGCTAAGCCCGTGGAAGGAGAGACGTTAATTTTATACTTGGCAGTTTCAGAACATTCTATCAGTGCGGTATTAGTAAGAGAAGAAGTTGATCATCAGTCTCCGGTTTACTATGTAAGTAAGCGTTTGCTCGATGCGGAAACCAGATATACTAGCATGGAAAAGTTGGTTTATGCCTTAGTTTTGGCGTCAAGGAAGCTTCGTCCTTATTTTCAGGCTCACAAGATTGAAGTTCGTACGGCATATCCATTGAGAGGAATTCTCCACAAGCAGGAAACCTCTGGTCGAATGTTAAAATGGGCAGTTGAGCTGGGACAATTCGATTTGGAATATACTCCAAGGACAGCTATAAAGGGTCAAGCTTTAGCTGATTTCATTCTTGAATTCGAGTCGGAAAATGAAGAAAAATCAATTGTATTGATTGAGCCTGAAGTTCTGCTTAAGAGGGCAACCCCATTTGAAGAAGTTCCTCAACCTTGGTGGAAATTACAAGTAGATGGAGCTGTCAACAATGGAGGGGCTGGAGCAGGAATAATCTTGTTTACCCCCGAAGGGAATCAACTTATGAGTGCTATTCACTTCAAATTTCAGGCGACCAATAATGATGCCGAGTATGAAGCCTTGATTAATGGGCTAAAGATGGCTTTGGAGATGAAAGTAGTGAATCTCATTGTGTTAAGTGATTCAGAACTAGTGGTTGGACAAGTAAAAGGTGGATTTCAGTGTAGAGGTCCAAGGACAGAGCTTTACATGAGGTGCGCTCAACGATTGATCAAAAAGTTCCGAGAAGTACGGGTAGAGTGTATTCCACGAGATGAGAACTGTAGTGCAGATGTGTTAGCCAAGTTGGGGTCACAGAAAGACGCTATGCTATTGGGGACAGTACCTTTGCAAGTACAGGAAGTTCCTAGCATTTCAGAGGTTGAAGTCATGGAAGTGGAATCTATTCCCAGTGTTACTTGGATGACTCCCATTCAAAAATATATTCGAGAAGGGATACTTCCAGGTGAGAAGTTGGAGGCCAGGCGGCTTCAGTATCAAGCAGCTAGATTCGTGGAGTATGATGGGATATTATATAAGAGGGGTTTCAATCAACCACTTCTCAAGTGCATAGATGGAGATGAATGCAATTACATTCTTAGGGAGATTCATGAAGGTATATGCGGCAATCACTCGGGGGGTGGTTCGTTGGCAATGAAGGTGTTAAGGCAAGGATATTATTGGCCTACCTTGAAGAAGGATGCTTACGAATTTGTTAAGGCATGTGACAAGTGTCAAAGGTTCGCCAATTACTCTACCAGCCCTGCTACCACTTTGACTTCTTTGATGAGTCCGTGGCCATTTGCTATGTGGGGAATAGATCTTATTGGAGAGCTCCCTAAAGCCAAAGGAGGAGTGAAATATGCTGTTGTTGCTGTGGATTACTTTACCAGGTGGGCGGAGGCAATGCCCCTGGCCACAATTACAGCAAGAAAGATTCGGGATTTTGTTTTCAACTCTATTGTGTGCAGGTTTGGAATTCCGTATAAACTTGTGTCGGACAATGGAAAGCAGTTTGACAGCAAGGAATTGAGAAAATTGTGTGATGATTTGGGGATAAAGAAGGAATTTGCAGCTGTGTATCATCCTCAAAGTAATGGGCAGACAGAGGCTGTCAACAAAATAATCAAGCATACCTTGAAAACGAAGTTGGAAGAAAGCAAAGAGAATTGGCCTGAAGAACTTCCCATGGTCTTATGGTCGTATAACACAACTCCAAGAACCACAACTGGAGAATCTCCTTTCATATTGTCTTATGGATGTGAGGCAATGGTGCCGGTGGAAATTGGAGCAGGATCATTCCGAAGAGATTTTTATGATGAAGAATCAAATATGGTTAATCAAAGGTTAAATCTTGATCTCCTAGAAGAAATGAGGGCAAATTCGCAGTTGAGGTTGGCAACTTATCAGCAGAGGGCTGCACGGTATTATAACAAGAAGGTGAAGGCTCAACCTTTTAAGGTGGGTGATCTAGTTCTGCGAAAAGTTATGCCAAATACGAGGGTAGCAGCACATGGAGTCTTTGGTCCCAACTGGGAAGGACCTTACAAGATCAAGTCTATTATCTGGGAAGGGACTTATCATCTAGAAGACTTGGATGGCAACACGATCCTAAGGGCATGGAATGCAGAGCATCTGAGGAAATACTATCAGTAGGGTGCGGCTTTGACCCCCTATTGTATGAAGGCTTATATTTAAGTTATAGACTAGCATAAATAAATCTTCTCCTAGTCTAGGGGGGTAGTATACATACGCCTTCTTTAGTTCTAGTTGAGACTTGCTGTTTTTTCTACCTTTTTTCGAAGTTTATTCTCCTTAGCTCGGGGGGTAGTTCATACCTTCCATTGTTCTGTTGAGATTTGAGTTTATTTGAAGATTAATAAAGTTTATCAAGACATTTTTTCAAGTTTTTGAAGAATCTTTTTATTGCAAGAGGTCGTGTTCTATGCCTTAGGGCGCGCCCTCAACATGAATGAAGATTTTTAATTCTATGTGTTTCAATGTTTTCAAGAGTTGGAAGAATATTGGCTGATAAAGAGGCCGCGCTCAAACTAGGGCGCGCCCTGCATTTACACTGAAGAATTTACAAGTATTTTAGTTAACAAACTTTTCACATCATATGATGTTTGCACAGAAGAATTATCTGAAAATTTTTGAAGATGTGTTTTAACAGTGATAAAGAAAATTTTACAAAGGGCGCGCCCTAACATAATTTGCTGTTTTACGGCAAAAAATAATTTGGCAGTTGACAGAATTTTGCAGAGATAAAAGTCACAGATAAAGTTCAAATTTAAGTTACAACTTGCAGGGTTTTACAAAGGACCCGCGCCTTGGAAGTTAAAATAAATTCGGACAAGTTTGAAGATAAAATTCTAGGACGCGTCCTTGGGGGGAGAAGGAGGCGCGTCCTTAGCATCACCAGGGGGAACAACAGTGAGAGGAGAGATCATTTCAGGAACGGAGTTTTGGTTGGAAGGATCGACGGTTTGGATTTCTGGATCTTCGATTCGTTCAGATTGCAGGGGAGCCTCTTCAGTTGAGGGCGCGCCCTGTGGATCCTTATCCAATCCCAGCTCGATCCTCTTTGCCAAGATGGCATCCGCGTGCAGTATTTTAAATTGCTTGATGTCCTCAGCACTTTCTGGACCAAACTTTTCTTTCTAGTTGTAATCTGGGTCATTTGCAAGAAAACCAAGAAGGTAGAAATCAAACCCAGCTTGGAAATTTTTATCTTCCATGGCTTGCTTCTCATCTTTCCAGCAGTCTGCTTTCTCGATCTCAAGGGTGTCCCGCTACACCTTCAAATCTTCGTTCTCTTTCTCCAACCTGTCATTCTTGTCGGCCAGGAGTTGGCGATGATTGGCAGCATCTTGTAAGTCATTTTTGAGGTCCTGGATAGTAGCATCCTTGGAATCGCACTCTCTCTTCCATTTGTTGTCAGCCTCCACAATCATCTTTGCATATTTTCTGTTCTCCCCTTCAAGTTTGTTGATGTGAAGTTTCTCTTTGTGAATCCTTTGGGCGCGCCCTAAGGATTGAATTAAAAGTTGAGCAGAAGCCTTAATCATGGAGTTTGTTTCATCATCAGCATTCATGTTTTGCCAATGATCAACCTCCTTTTCATCAACAAGAGACGCAGCAGCTGGCCCAATGAGGGTTTCAACGTACGAGGGCGCGCCCTCAGTTCTTTGCTTTTTGCCCTTGTAAATAGGAGGGTCTTGGGCCTCAGTACTCCTCTTCAAAGATCTGGAAGAAGTAGGAATTGTTGGGTTGGGTTCTTGCTGAATTTGACTAGGGCGCGCCCTAGTGTCAGAGGAACCCGCTTTGTCAGTTGCTTTTTCCTTGTCATTTTTCTTTCTGGATCCAAAGCCGCGAGGAATTTGGGGGGCCATATCTGCATGAGGAAAAATAATAAAAATGTTAAGTCAAAGAATAAGTTACTCATATAACAGGCTACAAGATATATAACAAGAATAGGTTACAAAATCAAAAGGTTAGGGCGCGCCCTAATTTGAGATTTCATACCTTCATCCTGATCAGAGTCAAGATTTTCGTCGTCACTAGCAGTAGATAGAGGGATGGCGATACCATTTCTAAATTTTCTAAATCTACAAATTGAACCAACCCTATCAGAAAGGATTCCAACCCTTTTTAAGTTTTCTTCAGTGATTAAGGTTTGAAGATTGAATCTTTCAGCTGCAATTTTAAGGACGGCAGTAGCTCGAGTTGAGGCCGCGCCCTGAAGAGTTTTTTGGATTCTTCTATCTGTTTTAGTTTTTAAAAGATTAATAAAAAGTTAATAAAGATGGAAGAAAAGAAGAGTGTAGGGCGCGCCCTAACTTACATGGGTTTGTGTTGAATTGAAGACGGACTCTAGGAACATCCCAGACAAAGAAGTAGGGTTCTTTCCACCGTTTGATATGGCTAATCCTTCCGTCAGAAAAGCCTTTGTTGTTGTGAAGCTTGTTAATTACTAGATAGTAATAGCCAATGTTTGATTGGCGGATGCTGAAGAAGTAACTAATTTCTGGCATCGAGGGTGCTTCAAACCCCAGGTCACGGTAGAGAATTAACAAACCTAAAACAAGTTTGTAGCTGTTGGGAGAAAGTTGGATTGGGGCCAGATTGTACCATTCAAGGATTTCCCTAAGGTATGGGTGTAAGGGCGCGCCCACACCAAGGGCTACGAGTCGAGGGGTCAAAACCATCCTTGGAATTCTAAAGTTTCCACCGTAGTTGAAAATGTGAGGACGGTGGTGAGAATGTGGAATGGCCCAAAGTCCTTCCTGACCGTAGTATTTCATGGCCCATTCTACCTCGTCATTTGTTGCAGTAGAAGACATGTTTACACAAGCCAATTTGCCTTGTTTCTTTCTGAGTGAATTCTTCTCTCTTTCAGTCATATCTCCATACCTACCCCATTCGAGGTCAATTTCTTCGTCACGAACTTCCCAGTGTTCAAAGGGAGTTGGGGAAGGTGGTGGAGATGTTGGCTCAGAATTTATTGGAGGAGAAATAGAAGAGGCTGAAGGCGCGCCCTCAGCTGAGTATGTGTCTGAAGAATGTGTGTCCCCCGATGTTTCCGAGATTGGAGCAAAATCACTATCCTCCATGGAATTGTATGAATGGTTTGCTTCAGGGGGTGTTTGAGATTCTTTGGAAGGTTGAACATCAAATTCTTTGGAAGGTTGATCAAATGTGGTGGCATCGGAGGAGTTTTCACTAGAAAAACTCATGGTGCCGTCTTCAAATTCTTGAATAAGGCGCGTCCTATCTTCTGGAGAGATGAATGAGAAAGGAAGTCTGTAGCGATTAGGTGGAAGCGGTGATGGCAAGGGTGAATAGATTCCAAGACGTTTGTTGAATTCCTTAAAAGGATGGAAGGGAGAGGACGCGCCCTTGTCCTCCAGCTGCAAAATTAATAAAAAGGGACTTAGGGCGCGCCCAGGAGTTTAATAAATGGAGATTAGACATACAATAAATATTCTAAAAATCTAAGGCGTGTCCTAGTGTATGGTGTTAGCAATATGAAGGTACGCCCAAAAGAGGATTTTCTAAAGTCTGCTAGAAGGGTTATGAAGAACTAGGTTTCTAAAGCTATATTATGGTATCAGAGGAATTCAAGGCGCGCCCTGTGTCGAAGGCGCGCCCTGAAGTTTAATTAATCATATCTATTTATCAGAAACATATTTTGAAGAGGTTATAGCAGCAAAACAAGATCAAATGCAAATATATACACTTATGCATACACAGCAATACGAAGAACACAAAGATAACTAAGGGTCAAATCGCAAAATCGGACAATATACCGAGTAAAAACGCGAGTTAGAGGCATAAAAATGTACCTTAGAAGTTCTGGAACGAGATTTGTGGAAGAGAATTGAAGAAAACCGTCGAGGTTAGCCGGATTATTGCTCGAAAAAGGAAAAGTCGCCGGAGTAGGATATAAGGTTTTTAGAGAGAGAATAGAAAAAGAGTAAAGTAAGAGAGAAGGGTGGTATTTATAGGGATTTGGAAAAATGGTGGATGACAGCTGTAAAATCGTTTGGAATTCCCAGGACGCGCCTTATTTTATGGCGCGCCCTGAAGGAAATCTTGAGGGAATTTTGGGTTTTATAGGAGAAATTCCGTACATCATCTTTGATTTCATACGGAATTGGGGGGTAGTTGTTATAGCCAAAATTCGGTTCGGGTTTTTCAGGATGGATTCGGGTCAAATTACAGGTTTGATTTGGGGGATTTTAGGTTTAATTAGGGATTTTATAGAAAATGGAGGAATCAGGCCGCGCCCTCTCTTTCTCTACAAAGAGGGCGCGCCCTAAGTATAGAAACATGGTGACAAATCTATTCAAGTTGATTTTGTAAGAAGACATCGAAGAAATCTCTCCTAGGATTCCACTCAAGTATGAATTTCACTCAAGAGTGGATTTCACTCCAGCTGGAATTCCAGAAGTTGAAGAATTCCCTCCTGTCGTATCTCAGGAGGGGGATGTCCGTCGCAGAAGGCCTCCAGGGGTTTGCCTGGATATAAGGACCCTTCTTAAACACTAAGGGCGCGCCCTAAGGTGGAAAGATGGGGACTTTTTGGTGTGTGCTTTGGGAGCTCTGTTTCTGTAGCCAATGGGCGCGCTCTCATTGGGGAACTTTGGAGTAATCCTGCACTTTGCACCCAAAAGCTCTGGATCACCTGTCCTGCTATCTGGTGGGTGCTTCTCATTCGGGGGACAGGGATGCGTTCTGCACTTGGGGTAAACCACGGCTATACCTGCGTCCTTGAAATCAAGAAATAGCTGGTAACGGATAGGACTAGTCCTCGACGGGGGAAGTTTCCTTATCCGTGAAGTCTTGAGATCTTGGATGAGCCTTGGGCCTTTGTGGTTAGGCCTCATAGTAGAACATTCCGGAAGCTGGTCCGTTATCCAAGCCCATTTGGGTTTCTTGTTCTCCAAGAACTACGTATGGCTTGATCCCCTATAAATACTGGGGTACGTAGGCCGATTGAGGGGTTGGGAGTCGAGAGCTCTGAATAGCCGCCACTAACCCTATCAATCTCAGCCACCAATTATCTACAGCCACCACACGCCACCACTTTTTCCGGAGAAAAACCACCATCTAAGATCTTGTTTCCGGTGACGTACCTCGAATTTTGTTGTTCCCAAATTCCTCCGTCAACAGATGTGATCAGGTTTAAGCCAAAGATCAGGAAATTAATTAAATAAGGATGGAGAAGACAAGTGTTCAGGAGGTAGAATAATTGAGTCACAAGAAAGTTAAATTTGATCTTGCCATTTAGAATTCAGAAATTTTTAAGAAGAAGTGCACAATTCAACTAAATATGGTTCTTTATATTTTTTCACCAGTTTTCTGTTGTTAAGAAACTGAAATTCTGATAATTAAATAATTTGGTCGAGTCTATGTTTCTTGTTATTTCTTTCCTTGCCGATCGATTTATTAAGCTAGATGTAAAGTTAATCCTAAGGTATTGAAGTTCCTACTGGAAATTTTATAACTAAAGTATTGTCAGTCGATATGCCATTGTAGATCTAACATGTCACATAGCACTTTGATATATAGTTATATAGTTTTGTAATTTTACAATCACGTTATATTAATATGATGATTCTACATATTTATATCATTAATAGCAGAAGAAAAATGCTATTAGTAGTTGAATTCTAATTTTCAGATGGATGCATAATGTTTTGTGAATATAAGAACTGGAGCACAGATTTGTAGATAATTCGGTAACATACCAGGATCTGGGAAGTAATGAGGGCTTGGTGTAGTGATATTAATAGCTAGAGATTAGGAATATTATGTGCCTTTATGTATTTACCGGAAAGCAGTGCCTAAACCATAATTTTAACAATCAAGATTACTAAGTTGGGCTAAACTGTGTCTTCTGTACCAAATTGCATGTGTTCAAATCTTCCTATCAATACAAAAAATCTGAGCCCCTCTATAGTGCCAATCATGATTCCATACAAATCTTCCCTTAAACTGGTAAACATAGATTTTAAAGGAATTTATCGTATGGTAGTTGAAGTATATTATGTTTTCTTTGAAAGCGATTGTAGAGATATTATTAAATCACTATTAATGCTTTCAAAATAATTTTCACTTGTATTAGAGGATGTTTCTATCCTTCTTTTAATTACTAATTATTCCTTTAACTTTTATCTTATAACAGGCTATACTACATGAGATGAGCTCAACAACAAAAAGTTCCGTTTCGTAGATGGATGAAGATGAGGTTGAGAAGTTGAAAGAGTGTACTTTTATCATAAGGAGATGATCATGAACTTTATAAACTTTCCAAGAAGAGTATATTGTTTTTCCATATTAATATTTATGTGTTATTTACTATCTGATTACTTGCTCTTTTAATCAAAGGAGCTTGCAAACGAGGACAAGTATCTCAAGATTGTGATGGATGCTCAGAGAATTTACAAAGGTTGTATCAATGTGGCAAAGTCCATGTTCTGCATGAAGGTTCGAGGGGATTATTTGAATTATTTGGAGGAATTTTAGTTCAAGTACCCATTTCGGATTCTTTGTACTGTACTGGCTGTTGCTTGCACCTACTGAACTATGATTACTGTTATTTTTCGAAGAAGTTTTTAGATGCTTTGTAAGTACCAAGTATACAATTATATGTTACTAAAAGCTAATCATCGGTTAATTAGAATGATCAACCTCAGTTGCCAAGAGAATAATTAGAGTGGTGCTTGTGGTGTTGATTTCTAAGATTTATCAGTATTTATTTACCTCAATGCAACCTGTTTCAGAGAAAATAGAAGAAATGCTGATAGCATTTCCAACCATTTGAAATTGAAGAGATGAATATATCGTTAGAAAGTGGACTTTTCTGGACGAAGTTAAAAAAGCCTTTTTCTCAATTCTTTCTCTGGTATAAGAATTATACCACAATTCAATTGTAATCCATATCACTATAAAAGTTTGCCAATTAAAGGAGCATAAAAATGTTTTTTTCCAACATTCAAAGATTATATAGACTAATTGTGTTTTCTAAATTTTAGTGGAAAGTCAAGAAAGCAATTTTTTAAACTTTAAATCTATACTATAATATTATAAGCGAAACAAGGTATATTTGGTTGTCGAGTAGGTACTCCTTTTTTTGATCACTCTTTTTGGTACTCTTTTTTAATCACTCTTTGGTTTGGTTAAATCTCTATTATTATTAAAATTAAAAAAAAAATGAAAACAGAGGCCATGTACGTATCCCGGATTTCATATCCCCATTTCAGCACAAACTCTCTTCATACAAAAACAGCCAAACATATGGATCAAAGTGTTGGATAAAGAATATCATGTACGATGTTAAATATATATCTTCCACCAACGTTGTCAACAAATATTCTGGGCAAGAATTGTCATATTTGTATACTACACTATTATAAACAAAATAATGTATATTTTGGTACACTCAATAACAACTATTATATTTTAAGATAAATAAATGTGAATTGTTGGATCTAATGCTAAAAAAATATTCCTTTTCTAATATTTAAAATACTCTTATATGTTCCAAGTCCGAATCCCACCAACAACATATCTTTATAAACATATATATTATTTTATAAACTACTCTCACGAGTTTAAGATTCATTTTTCATCAACAATATATCATTAATTAACATACTATCGTTAAAAATACTATCAAACATGTATTATAATATTTTATTATCTTCTATAATTTATTTTCCTACTAATTAAAAAATTTATATGAAAATATGGGTAATAAAACAAAAAATAGTAAAAAAAAAAAGCATTCATGCATCACGAGTAATAAGCTATATAGTAAAAAATTACACAAAATATGGAAAACAGTTACAATATAAAAAAATTTGTATAGAAATCGAAAAAAGGTCTACATGATTAGATAAATTCACTTTTTCTATTAAATAAAAGTTTAAGAAAACAATTTTTATGTAATATATATATATATATATATATATATATGTATATGTATTTTAAAGTAACAATTCAAAATAAATAATTACAATAATATTTATATACATGAGATTTATAAAGTTAAAAAATTAATAAAATATATATACAACACTAAACTTTGATAATAAAATATAATTAAAAAATTTACAAACAACTGTACATCGCACGGGTTATAGGCTAGTAGTAATTAACCAAATATTAATAATTCTTTATGCGTTTGTAATTTCAAATCTACTTTATTTAATCATGACACATTATGGGTAAAATAGAAATAAATGAATAATTTTGGTGGTTAACAATGTAACTAACCAAAGGGCTCCCCTTTGGGGTACGAAGGGTCTTTCCAGTGCATTGGTCGGTTTCTGTTGAACAATGTATCGTACTGCTTCTTTCTAATAATTTTTCGGTGTTTATCAAAAAAAAAAAAACTAACCAAAGGGCTCCCCTTTGGTTAGAAATGTACATTGTTATGCCTAGAATTAATTACAAGTTTCTATTTTAATATTACTATCGATATCCATATTAACTTATATAGTGATGTTCTGTTTTGTAGGTTCTCTTTCCGGAGTTAGCATCACATAGTGAGGTGGTCTCTCCACAATGATCACGGGATAATTCTTTTCCGAAGGGTGTTATCGAATCAGATATTAAGATTTTATTATCTAAATTTCCGGGGACATCATGCATGTCCTTCGGTTAGATGATAAAACTTTTTGAATGAAAGAAACTCTACTGTGGATATTGTATCTTGATACAATTCATCTACGTGAAGGTAAGTTTTGTCAAAAAAAAAAATCTAGTTTCCTATGTGATTGCCCCGGCTTGTTTTTAATGACAACTTAAAATTTGTATATTCATTTTGGGAGTTTGTATGTTAAATTTTTTATTTTTTTTCTATTAGAATGTAGTATATTCAATATTAGTTTTATTTTACCCATCAAATTAATTCGAGCTGATGGTACCCGATTTGAAACCAAAAAATTTGGATATACAGAATCCAAATTTTTGGATTATTTAAATTTTAAACCCGAAATAGTTTCGATTTCGATTTGGATTTTAATTGTACCGATCTGAAATCCGATCCGAAATTCGAAACCTGATACATAAATAATAAAATATCATAATTTGAAATTATTTTGTGTAAAATTTTAGAAATAGTCAATATTATCTTAGTAATTAGAACTTCTAATTCTCAATCTCAAGTTTTATTGGAATATTTAAGATGTAATTTTCTTAAATTTACATAAATTTTCATTTGTGTTGTTTACGAAGAATTATTTTTTTAACATATTTTAAATTTTACTTAGTATGTCAATTCAATTCGTACAATATGTTACATTTAACTACTTACCTAATTTAATAATTTTAGTTTTTAAGTATTTTATAAATATAATAAGTATTGTTTGAGTGTAGCAATTTTTTAAATTTGACTACATTAGAAGGAAAGCTGTTAGAGCTATATAGCAGTAAAACCACTAATTTTGGATACAGGAAATTCTATCTAATTTGACTACATTATTACTAATTTGACTTCTAAGTGTCACTATATTTTATATTGGGTTTTAACTCCATAATACCATCCATATTAATGAATATGATGATTCTGATCAAACTCCTTTATTTTTGGTGGGCAAAGTGATGCCCAACAATATTTTGAAGGGCATAAAACCAAGGAGTTCTAATAAATTCATCAGAATCAGTAAAAAGAATGAAGCCAAAAGTAAAATGGTGTCATTTGAAATAAAAAATTTCAGAGTGGCACCATATGAAAAATCCTATCTATATATATTATAATGCCAGGAGATCGGAAATGCACCAGAATAGTTTAAGGTATTTTTCTTGAATTTTCGTTTTTCTGATTTTTCTTATTAAAATTATTTTCTTGCATTAAATAACTATTAATGACAATTTAATTAGTTATTAATTACACCTATTAAACATCTATTCAATTTATTCTATTTAATTTGTTTAAAAATTAGCAAACTTTATTTGAACATTATAATTATTATTTCAATATTAAATATTAATTATATATAGTTAAGTTTATTTTTAAGTAAAATGACGACTAACAATTGTTTATATTGTGTTATTTTTTATTCCCTATTCAAGATCATTATATTTTCTTTTCGGATGATTATAGGGTAGACGGCCTTAACTTCTCAAGCAATTTTTATTATCAATGATTTTGAAAGTCGTAATAAATTATGGAAGTACAAGATATTTACTTAATTTCTGGAATTGTATAAAAACTATAAAGACAAATTTTTAATTTTACACATGAATAAATTATACATGAGTTATGATCAAATCGATTAAATTTAACAAACCCAGCCTTTTATCGGAAGAAAAATCGATAAAAAAGCTATACCCATTGTTTCATTACATTGTGTCGAAATAAATTTTTTTTTCTAATTAAACAAATTTTTTACACTATTATCGAATATGTATATTATGAGAGGGGTGTCGGCTTTAAAAAATGTTATTAACCTGACCTTCTAAAGCATTCTTTATTATCAATGATTGTGGAGTCATAATAAACCAGGAGATCGGAGAGGCTTTCACTCAAGTTACAAAATATTTTTCTTGATTTTCACATTTTTGATTTTTTTTATTAAAATAATTTTCTTGCATTTAATAGCATTTTAATTAATCACTAATTGTACCTATTAAACTTATATTAAATACACTTTATTTTATACTTAATATAAAATTTTAGCAATATTTATTAGAATATTATAATTATTATATTAATATAAAATATTAATCATCTATCTAAAAGTACAATTATTTCAAGGTAAAACGATAAAATAAATTTATTTATATCTTCCATTTCTAATCCTTATTCAAAATTGATGCAATTTTTTTCGGCAATAATAAATAGACGATTTTAACTTTTCGATTAATTCGTAATCAATGACCGTGAGAATCATGATAAGATACGGAAGCATATAAAATTTTCAATTAACATCCACAATTTAAATACAAGCAATATTGTATAATTTACTTTTACACGTGAACAATTTACACATGAAGTGTGATCAACTCGATTAAATTGAACAAATCCATCTTTTTTCTTTACTGATTAAATCAATGAAAAAGTTATACATTCGTTGTTTCAATATATTGTGTTGGATTAAATTAATATTCTAACTACACAAATTCTTATACCATTACTAATCAATTAATCATGCATGTATGTTATGAGACCTGAATTCATTATGCATTATGACATGGGCGTAAGTCAATCACATCTTTTATCACATTTATATTTTGCTTCTTTTTTCATCATACAAACAAATTTATCAACAAACTAAGCAATCACTTCTATCATAATGCCATTGATAGCAAAAATGATGCAAAAATGTTACTTTTAGTTATCCATTGTTGAACTTTACAAATGTTTATCAATATTGGATTTCAAAAGCATTTTTTTATGTAATAAAATAGGTGTCGTCAATATCTTCGAAAATATTATTATTAATACTTAAGAGTTTAACTAAACCATGTTTTCTTTCTGCTAATTCTTTTCTCTATAATTCTTTAACATTCAAATTTAGTTACGTTTTACACAAGTTTCAATTCTTCATATCCAATTTCAAATAATAAAACTTAACAAACAATGATGTTATATATACAATTTTAAAAAATGTTTACGTGCCGCGCGTAGCGCGGCTTTGTTATCTAGTAATTATATAACGGTTGACTAACGTTTGGTTAACGGAGTGCTATTATATAGATGAAGCCAAAAGCATAATAGTACTACTTGGAAGTCAAAAACTTCGAATGGTACCAAATGAAAAAGACAATTGTATAATGGTAACAAATGGAATATCCCTTTAATTTTTAAAATTTTTAATACAATGATAGTAGATTTATTCAAATTTGATTGCACCTTATAATTGCAGATCAAAAGTTTGTGATATTAAAATATTATAGTATACAATATTGATAAAAGAGAAAAAGGAGTATTAGATTAACCTGATATAAATAATGTCATTACATCTGGTTAAATGATACTCAGGTTAAATGATACCATACATTCTTTTAAAGTGAATTTGTGGTGTCGTTTTATAACAAACTCGCAACTCCATCTTCACCTCTTCTTTTGGGTTCTCATCTTTCATTCTTTTATACATGAATATCTTATTTCTTTTTCAAAATGAGACAAGGTATTCATTAGAAAATGAATATATATTTAAGGATGAATTTTTTAATGCTGGCGGATATTGGTTGAAAATGCATATGTAAAAGTACATGTATAATTGTGTAAGTACTTGCCAGATAATAAATGAATAACTGATTTTCTTTAGAAATAGGTTGAATTGTGGTATGTAGGAGTGAAATATGCATAGGATTATAATTTCACCTGATACAAACAATGTACCTGATACAAACAATGTTAGGTTAATCTGATATTCCTTTTTCTCTTTATAAAATAGACTCATGTATTCAAATAATATATTTTTATTAGATTGATAAACATACAATTTTGGAAAATGGTTCTATACATAAAGAGGGGTGCAAAAAATGGATGTGCCAGTAAATAATGATATAATTGTGAATGATTTTAAATTAAAAATTATGATTAATTAGTTAATAAGTATTTACGAAAGTTAATCTATAATATGTAACAATATATTATAGTATGATTGTAGTTGATATTTATGAAAATTAGCTCATAATATATAATAGTATAATTTTGATTGACTTTAAATTAAAAGATCGATAAAAAATTTGTATTTCAAAAAAATTGTTAAATAACCACAATAAGTAAATTAGGATGAGAATGATATGGATTAATTAATTTTAGTGGTAAATTCTTATTGGCTCTTATATATATTTATGAAAATTAATCCGTAATATATAATAATGTAATTATGATTAATTGTAAATCAAAAGAGTGAAAAATTAATATTACGAAAATTGCTTAATAAAATATATTTGTATAATCGTGATTGATTTTAACTTAAAATAATATATTTGTATTAAATTGATAAACATACAATTTTGGAAAATGGCTCTATACATAAAGAGGGGTGCAAAGAATAGATGTGCCAGTAAATAATAATACAATTGTGATTGATTTTAAATTAAAAAATTATGATTAATTAGTTAATAAGTATATTTAAAAAAGTTAATCTATAATATGTAACTATATATTATAGGGGCAAAAGGTCACTTTCCCTACTGTACTATTGTAAAATTTCCGTTTAGCCTACTATACTATCGAATGCATCATTGCACTTTCCTTTTTTTTTTCCATTTGCCCCACCGCCGTCAATCAAAAATTCTCTCCATCTGTTTGACTGTTAAATTGATGACTGGGATGCACTGTCAGCCTGTGTAACACCCCGGCTTCCCAATACAATAAATATACTTTTATAATAAATTATTGGACTTAATTAGATAAAATGGATTTTTGTTTTTAATACAGGGAAATTTTGGAAAATTTCGGCATGTAGTATTCGTAATACGGACTATCCACCTGTAATTTGAATCCAAACCAAAACATTCCAACACCAACCACAATTTCAACTACTAAAGAAATAATACAAACACATGTTCAACCTGTCCTAACTGATCAGGTGAACCATACCAAAATGCCCTCCCGATCAGAGCAAAGATCGGGGCATCACAATACCAACTAAAAACATAAACCTTGATAACAAAATGATAAGAAATAAATACAACCCCACTACTAACCCGGATCCCTACAAGTAGTGGTATGAAACAAGCAACTACTAACTAAATTATTACATTACAATACTAAATCCTTAATTAAAAGATACATACACTCCACAAATATAAATACAACCAACTAGAACTATTACACAAATTTTTACTGATACCCAAAAGTCCAACCTTCTAGCAGAGTGCAACTAGGTTGCCTAAGGTCCACAACAAGTTCTTCTCGGATATAGCTCCTACTTCGTATCTTTTTCTTCTTTAACTGAAAAAGGGTTAGAAACAATAGCAAGAAGTAAGTCAAATGCTCAGCAAGTAACAATATAGATGCAAAAGAATCAACAATAGAAATGTGGATACAACAATATAAGAAATCATTCTTTGAGCTCTTTCAAAAATTTTGACAATTTATAATTCATTCCAAAGATAGGGAGCGAGAGAGAAATCAATTTCTCTTTTTATATCATATATTCACCTTTTAAACATTTCAATTTAAATTAACCCCTTTTTATTAAAACCGGACAATACGGGTGATCAGCTGTAATAACCCTAACTTTAGCAATGCTACAGTGATCACATGAATAGTAAATTTTGAGGATTTAGGGAAATGGTATGTAAGTACTCTATACTTGAAACAGAAAATGAGTAAACAGAAACCATATTAGTGTTGTACTAGGAAAATAAGTGACTCGAAATGACGATAGATTTCAGAAATTCCTGAATATGGATTTTTGAGAAGTTTGATTTCGAATAAGCTTCTATTGGATATTAAGGAGCATGGAGATATTAAAGGAATTATATATTGAGGAATTAGTGAATTAGGGTAAACTAAGGCATTATTAAGTTAAGGAAATTGTTATTCCCAGATTACACACTTGTATAATTGTAGAAGGGGGGTTGAATACAATTCTTGATATTTATAAATTTCTGATAAGAACTCCAGAAATCTATACTTAGATAATTGCTTGTAAAAGATAAATGCACAAACACATAAAAATCAGGTGGTTAAATGCACCACCTGAAGCTTTTATTCGAAGAAAACTCTGTGATACAAAAGTACACAGATTCTGTTTTACAACTCTTTGCTTTCTAAGAATATTCAATAGAAACCCTAAGCAAGATGTATCTATTTTCTTAACATACAAAGAGTTGCTACACTTGGTTATAAATCCCAAGTTTTTCAAGTACTATTGGAATAAGATAATATTAATCTAATTCTAGTTGACTTGCTACTACACTCCAAATACACATGTAGCCGAAAGGTTGTCCTTGTGTTCAGACATGTCTCCTGCACCTTTCTTATATTCATAGTGTAAATGGAATGCTTCTTTCTTCTGTGTTTCCAAAGTATGGCTGCCATACTGCTTTTTGTATCTACTATCAACCCATGTGATCTGTCAGTCAAACATGTCCTTATCAACTGCTAATCCCCAGCTAATCATAGAAGACAGTGTCAATGATTATCCGTTGATGTTGTACACTGACATCCGTTGATGATGTATTGAGCGGTATCCGTTGATATTGAGACTTGAGCTGTATCCGTTGATAGAGTGGATTTGAGTTGTATCCGTTGATAGAGTTTTGTCTTCATCTGTTGATACACTTTCACTTAGACAGAATTACATAGCATAGCTTATTTACAATTGGCTACCCTATTCTGCCTATCCGTTGATGGTCAACATGACTGTGGATAAAAACACTATCAACTGATAACATAGAGATACTGCAGTATGCTACAAAACCTCATCCGTTGATGAGCTACCTGTCAACGGATAGAGTTATAAATCCTCATCCGTTGACAGCTACAAAACCTTATACAATTTGATTGATTGTGAAGTTATCATCAAGTACAACATATTCCTAACAATCTCCCCCAATTTATACTTGATGGCAATAAAGCATAAATTCAGGACCTTGATGATAACAAAACATTCCTAAGGATATATAAAGAACAATGCATAAATTGTATTAAGCTACAAAAATTAAAAACTGAAAGTTTGAGAAATTTACAGAGAAGTGCTCCTCTAGACTGAGCAGATTAAGACTGTTTCTTTTCTCTTGTTGGCATCACCCTTGATTTTCCTTCTTTGGCAGAGTTGGACTCAATCTGTATTTGGAGTTGCCTATAGAAGGCATCTTCTTCATCTACCTTTGGATTTAGCTTTTGTTGTAACCATCTCAGGTATTGAGAACTAGCCTTTGGTAGTTGGTCTTCTAACCTGAAGAATCTATTGTTACCATCTTCATCCCTGAACTCCATCATCCAGAAGGGTTGAAGGTGGATTTTCTGTCCATTGTATGAGATCTTCATTTTCCTTGGTAGACTTGATGGTGAGTTCCATTCCCTCCTTATTTGTTCTATTCTGTCCAGTATCTCCCCTTTTGCTATCTTGGAGAACCCTGTGTATCTCTTGATTGCAGAGAACACTTTGGTTAAGGTATGATAATTTTCTTCAAGAACCCTTTGTAGTGGCCATGTCCTTTCCTTTCCTCCCTTGTATACAAAGACCAATCTTTCAGGCAAATGTTTATATTTGTCAATCCCTCTTACTTCTGACAATTCATCCAGATAAAGATTCATGCCAGAGTATTCTTCAATATCTGCCTGATAGATAAAATCATCCTTGTTTTCCAAGATTGGCTGCCTGACAATAGCAGGTACCCTAGCAACTTGAATTGGTTCCTTTGAAGGTTGCTTCCTTGGTTTCCTTTTCTTCTGTATAGGCTTCTGTTGAGGCTTCAGCAAGAATTAAGGAACCTCAATGGAGTCAAGATTCATTGGTTCCTCTTTAGGTACTATAGGCACACCATGGAAATTCACAGCTGGGTTGAATACTTTTACATAAATAGGTTGTGATGAGCCAACTGTCTCCTTGTTTTCAATTTCTGGAGAGACAGGCCTCCTTGCCTTTGATTTTATTCTCTTAGATTTGGATTTGGGGACTGATTTCCCTTTCTTTTTGAATTTGGGGACTTCCTCAGGTTCCCTCAATTCATCCTCTACCTCATCCATTAACTCTTGAGCCAGCCTTGCTTGCTACTCATCTGAGTTTTCATATTGATATTCAGTGCTTGGTTGAGATTCTCTTAGCAGCCTTGAAGTCTCTTCTCTCTTGGCTTCAACAAATCTAGGATGGCTGTTGGATATGTTTAGGACTTTTCCATTCCTTATGATTACAGCCATCCATTCTCTTACACAACTGTTAGTCTTCTCCTTGAATTCCATAATTTGCTTACCCATCAGCTTCTCTTCATCATCCTTGGGAAATGGAAAGTCCAGTTGTAACTTGTTCTTCCCATTTGCTTTTGGTGGTGAGTATGGTCTTGTTTTGATGTAGGGTTCAAATTCTTTAACATGAGAAGGCTCAGCATCATAGAATGTAGGAGCCACAATTGCTGGAGTGAGCACCTTCAGAATTGTGGTAGATATTGTTGGAGCTGAGGTTTGGCTAGAGAACAGAGTTGATGCAATAGATTGATTGATCAATCTTTCTGACCTCATTATCCTTTCATAGTTTTCCTCTTTCATCTTTTGTAGAGCTTCAATTTTGGCTAGCTTTTCCTCTTCTGTCAAGTTTGAAAAATCAAACTCTTCAGATAGAGCTACTTGTACAGGTTTGGATTTGCTGGGGGAAGCTGTGACAATGAAGTCCTGTGGATTGACAACTATGGTAGGCTGCTGCTCCCCCTCACTTGCTGCTTCCCTTCTTTCAGAAATTAAGATTTGACTTGTAGTTGCCACAGCCTCTTCCACTTTCTCCCCCTTTTTGTTAGCATCAAGGGTTTGACTAGAAGTTGGGGCTGCAACTAACTTTTCTAGCAGTTGGGTTTGCAGTTTTTGATGTTGAAGAAATTGCTCCATCTGGGATTCCGTCTTTTCCACTCTTGAGTTGAGTAGTTGCACAGACTTAGCCAGGTTGTCTTCTTTGATGAACCTTTGTTGCAACACCCTCTGAGTGGCTGTAGGAGCTAGTTGCTCTAACTTGGAATCCACAGAGATCTTCACATCCTTGATTTCTTGTTTGACCTCCTCTAAGTTGGATCTCTGAATCACCATTTGCATCTTTTCTAACTTAAGGGAGTCAATTGCCTGTTGAAGAACAACCTTTCTCTGTGGATCTACTTCTGGGTGCTCAGCCAGGGCAGATTTATATTGCCTTATGATTTCCATATCAAGTTGATGATAGGTGTAGTTGTGAGCAAATGTAAAATCATGAATACTGCTACCACCTTCATCTTCAGGGCTCTGGCTGTCTTCATCTTCAGAATCTTCAAATTCTTCACTATCAGCAATGGTTGGCAGAGCTTCTATAGATTCCTTAGCTCTAAGTAGAGACTGTGAGGTGTGCACTAGGTGCATTGCCTCCTCTGCTTCCACATTGCCCTGTTGTGCCAGAATTTGATAGGCAGGAACAGGGTGAGTAAAGGTTTCAGCATCCAAAGAAATGGAGTCAATCATGGACTGATATTCTCTTTGAAATTCCATTTCCTTGGCTGCATCCTCAACCTCCATTGACCCACTAGCAATGGCTGCTTCTTCCATCCTTATTTCTCCTGTAGTCCCTTCTCTCCTCTCATCTCTCTTTTCTTGCATCAAGGGCTCCCTTGGCTCACACCTCTCACACCCTCACCTACTAAGGTGGAACTCTCAGTCTCTCCTTTTGCCTGACCGGAAGAAATGGCCAGCCTCTCATTATTTAGCTCTCCTTTTGCCTGCTCACAAGGCAGCCTCTCACTTCCTTCCCTCAATCCTAAAAGTGTTTCAATTGCTGAGAACTCCTCCACACTTGACACAGGAATGTCAGATATAGCAGTGGTAGAGTGAGTTATCAACGGATAAGGAATATCCGTTGATGGAGTAGTTATAGCTGTCAACGGATGGCTAGACAGAGGCGCATCCGTTGATGGAGAAACACTTGTCAACGGATGAAGGATATCCGTTGAGGAAGGAATAATTTTATCCGTTGAAGAGAAAACCAACACTGAATCTGTGGAGATTGATTTTAAGTTCGAGGCCACAGTCTGTGTTGAGAATTCTGGAAGGGAAGATTGATGGTCCAACAAATCATCTAGAAGATGATGACCACCAATTACAGAGTGGGGCTTCTCCAAGAATCTTAAAGATGGAGAATCAGGAATTGATGTAGATATCATATCCACATCCAGAGATGGAGTTGGTGATGGTGGATTGTAATGTGTATCGATTTGAAGATTGAGATCAAGGGGCTGTGACTCCACATTTATTGAAGCCACATCAAACTGAGTTTGAGAAGGTACAGTTTCCTGTACTGTGTGTGCACCCTGTGATTCCCCTGTGGTTTTAGATTTCACTCTTCTTCCATAGGTTTTTGAGATTGGGCTATATGTGTCTCTAACCCTCTTGTGCAGTGTTCCTTGTGGGGAACTTGATTCAGTAGTCACACTCTGTTGAGAGAGTGTAACTAGAATTTGGTTTGTAGTTACATTAGCAGTCTTTTGAGAGACTGAAATGGTGGTTGCACTCATCTCTCCTTCCTTATCCTTAGGGCTTCTTTGATGTTCACCCTGTCCCGCACCACTCACTACCACCTTCACACTCCCCTCAAGAGTTTTGGTAGATTTTACAACAGGTGTCTTTTGAGAGACACTTGAGGTTTGCTTTTTAGAATGTGGTTTTGGAACTCTGGATTTGGTCACTTTGGTAGGAGCCTGTTTGGTCACAACTACAGACTCCATTGTGACACTAGAAGGCAAAGAAATTTGGGGGTTGGAGATAGGGGTTTCAGAGTTAGAGATAGTTACCTGAACAATTGGTAGATATACCAATTGTACTCCTGCATTGAGGTTCATTCGAATTAGGTCACTTAAGACTCTCTTCTCCTGAACAAAACATTGGAACTTGCTATCCGGGTTAGCAATGGATAGCTTATTCTCAGATACATGCAGTGCTAAGAGCATTAAAAATCTAGCAAAGTAGATATTCTTGCTCCTAGTTTCCTTTTTACCCAACTTTGCAGCTATCTCATACATAACTAATGTGCCAAAATTATAGAATTTATCATTTAAGAGCATACACATCATAGTTAGCATGGACTGGGTAACAGCATCAAAATTACTAATTTTGCCTGAAAAAGTTTTAATGAAGGCATCACAGAAATAGCTCCATTCTTTAACCATTCTTTTCCTAACAATTTTCCCTAAGTTTTCAGTACTAAGGGCATAATTAATAGAATTAAGCATGGCAACAATTTCAGCATCAGTGGGTACTTTCAGACAGTTATTCTCAGGCAATTTTAAACAAGCAGTTATTACATCAGAATTAACCACATAGTTTTTACCCTTTAAAGAAAAAGCAATTGTACCATCTGTGCCATTGTACTCAGCAGATGTCCACATTTCTTCAATTACCTCGTGGATTAAGGGAGTGGTGGCAGTCATAGCATATGACAGTTTGCATTTCTTCACGAAACTCATCAAAGTGTGGTAAGCTTCTAGAGCATTCAATATGTCAACAAAGGCCGCGAAATTGTTCTTCTCATAGGTAAACCCAGTGGAGGACATCATCTTAACAATGGGCGCCATTGAAGTGTTTGAACTTTGGTTACAGAGAGTTTTAGAGAAGAAGATGCAGTTAACTTTTGATATGCTTGAAAATGAATAAAAGTGAGATGTGAAAGTACAAGTCAGCCTTTTATATTTTTCAAGAATTAAAAATGAAATAATTAAAAGTAATTAATCCATTGGTCAAAAGTAACTGTCAGATAATAAATGAAAAGAAAATAAGTACAGCCATGATTAGATATACACGGTTACCAACGGTTATAAAAAAATGTATATCAACGGATATAGAATGAACGGTTGAGATACAGTTTATCCGTTGATGACGTGGATAGCCTATTACCCGTTGACATGCGAAAATCTAGTAATGTGTTTATACTATCAACGGATAAAAGGATATCCGTTGATAAGCTAATTTTGCCTTAGACAAAATTTCTGCAGAAATTTTTCTGAAAGTTTTAACTTTCAAGTAAATCAAAACACATTTCTAGCTTCAATGCAGTGAAATAAAATATCACTAGGAATTATGACAAGTTAAGCATACCTAGCTCACCTACCAATCTTGTGAATGTGGATTCATCAAGAGGCTTGGTGAAGATATCTGCAAGCTGCATTTCACTTGGCACAAAGTGCATTTCTACTGTACCATTCATCACATGTTCTCTAATGAAGTGGTATTTGATGTCAATGTGCTTGGTTCTCGAATGTTGCACTAGATTCCCTGTGATGGCAATAGCACTTGTGTTGTCACAGAAAATTGGAATCTTCTCAACTTTTAGACCATAGTCAATGAGTTGGTTTCTCATCCATAGAATCTGTGCACAACAGCTTCCAGCAGCAATGTACTCAGCTTCAGCTGTAGAAGTGGAGACTGAGTTTTATTTCTTACTGAACCATGAAACAAGCCTGTTTCCTAGAAATTGACAGGAACCGGTAGTACTTTTCCTATCAACTCTGCAACCTGCATAATCTACATCTGAATAGCCAGTTAGATCAAAACCAGATTCTCTTGGGTACCAAATGCCAAGGTTTTGTGTTCCCTTGAGATACCTGAAAATTCTTTTAATAGCTATTAAGTGAGACTCTCTAGGGTCAGCTTGAAATCTAGCACACAGACAAGTAGAAAACATTATATCAGGTCTACTAGCTGTTAGGTATAGAAGTGAACCTACCATGCCTCTATAGCTTAAGATGTCCACAGACCTTTCCTTAGTATTCAACTCAAGCTTAGTTGCAGTGGCCATAGGTGTTTTAGCAGATGTACAATCCATTAAGTCAAATTTCTTTAAGAGATCATAAATATATTTTGTTTGACTTATGAAAATGCCCTCATTAACTTGCTTTACTTGTAGGCCAAGAAAGTAAGTTAATTCACCCATCATGCTCATTTCATACCTACTTTGCATAAGTTTGGCAAACTTTTTGCAAAGCTTCTCATCTGTAGACCCAAAAATAATATCATCTACATAGATTTGAACAAGTATTGAAGAGCCATTAATATCCCTATGAAATAAGGTTTTATCTACTATACCTCTAGTGAAGTGGTTTTCCAAAAGAAATTGAGATAAAGTGTCATACCAGGCTCTTGGTGCTTGCTTCAAACCATAAAGTGCTTTCATGAGAAGATATACATATTCTGGAAATTCTAGATCCTCAAAACCAGGAGGTTGATGGACATAGACCTCTTCTTCCAGTTCCCCATTTAGAAAGGCATTTTTGACATCCATCTGATAGACTTTGAAATTGGCATGTGCTGCATAGGCTAGAAAGATTCTTATTGCCTCAAGTCTTGCCACTGGAGCAAAAGTTTCATCAAAATCTATTCCTTCTTCTTGAGAGTAGCCCTTTGCCACTAATCTAGCTTTATTCCTCACAATTATGCCATTTTCATCTGTCTTATTCTTGAGAACCCATTTAGTACCTATGACACTTCTATCATCAGGTTTGGGCACAAGTTTCCATACTTTATTTCTTTCAAATTGGTTTAGCTCTTCTTGCATTGCTAACACCCAATCTGGATCTAGAAGGGCATCTTCCACTTTCTTAGGTTCCTCTTGAGACAGGAAGCTACTGTATAGACATTCTGCTTGAGTGGCCCTTCTAGTTTGGACTCTTGAATTTGATTCACCAATGATTAACTTAAATGGATGATTTCTAGTCCATTTTCTTGCAGGTGGAAGGTTTGATCTTGATGATGTTGCTTCATTTCCATGATCATGTTGATTTAGCATTGAATTTTGACCTTGAGAAACTCCCCCTGAGTTTGTTGTCCTTGCTGAATTATGAAGTTGACTGTCAATGGATGCATCATTTTGCCTGTCGACGGATGCTTGAGAATATCTGTCAACGGATGCATCTCTAATAGTGTCAACGGATGTTGCAGAATGACTGTCAACGGATGTTGCAGAATGACTATCAACGGATGCTTCATTTTCAGTGTAAGCATCACTTCTAGTTGGTATAACAGCTCTAGGTGGATCTCTGTGGTCATGATCTTCATTTTCCTCATCATCATCATAGTACATTCTTCCTTCACCTTCATTCTCAAATTCCAACTTTTCATGGTAACCTTCATCATTTAGGCCTAGAATCTTTTGATCATCAAACACAACATGTACAGATTCCATAACAATGTTGGTTCTTAGATTGTAGACCTTGTAGGCTTTCCCTGCTGCATATCCAACGAAAATAGCTTCATCTGCCTTTGCTTCAAATTTGCCCAAGTTATCTCCATGATTCCTTAGCACAAAACACTTACATCCAAAGACATGTAGAAAAGCTAAAGTTGGTTTCTTGTTGGTTAATAACTGATAAGGAGTCATTCCTCTAGCTTGATTGACCAAGGAAATATTCTGAGTGAAGCATGCAGTGTTGACAGCTTCAGCCCAGAAATATGTTGGTAACCTTGATTCAATTAACATTGTTCTAGATGCTTCAATGAGAGTTCTGTTTTTCCTTTCAACAACCCCATTTTGTTGAGGTGTTCTGGCAGCAGAAAACTCATGGACAATTCCATTCTCTTCACAGAAAATCTTTATTGTGGAATTCTTGAATTCAGTACCATTGTCACTCCTGATTCTTTGTACTCTGTCTTCAGAACCATTGTTTAGTATTCTGAGGTGATTGATGATGATTTCACTTGCACAATCCTTGGAGTGCAGGAAGAAGGTCCATGTGAACTTAGAAAAATCATCTACAATCACCAGACAGTATTTCTTCTTTGAAATAGACATGACATTTACTGGACCAAATAAGTCCATATGCAGCAATTGAAGAGGCTTAACAATGGATGACTCTGTCTTGCTTTTGAAGGATGATTTCTTTTGTTTCCCTAATTGGCAGGCATCACACAACCCATCTCTGACAAACTCCAATTGAGGGATTCCTCTAGCAAGATCCTTTCTTACCAAATCATTCATAACTTTAAAATTCAAATGTGACAGCTTCTTATGCCATAGCCAACTCTCATCCTTACTTGCTTTGCTGAAGAGACAAGTAATGGATTCTGAGCATGCTGAATTGAAGTCAGCTATGTAAACATTTCCTTTTCTAAAGCCTGTCAATACCACATTGTTGTCTTCCTTGGCAGAAACAACACAGGCTTCTTTTGTGAACTTTACTTCATAGTCTTTGTCACAAATCTGACTGATACTCAGCAAATTGTGCTTCAAACCTTCAACTAAAGCTACTTCTTCAATGATGACATTGTCTTTTGAAATCAGGCCATATCCCTTAGTATATCCTTTGCTGTCATCTCCAAAGGTAATTCTAGGGCCAGCTCCTTCCTTGAACTCTGTGAGCAGGGTTGAATCTCCTGTCATGTGCCTAGAGCATCCACTGTTTAGGTACCATAGATTCCTTCTGTTTCCCTGCACACATTTCAAAAAATAAATCAAGTTGATTTTGGTACCCAAGCTTCCTTGGGTCCTTTCTTGTTAGCCTTTGACTTTGCACTCTTAGCATTCTTCAACTTAGGTGTAGATGCTTGAGTGATGGAGTTTGACAAATGCTCATTTGCATGAATATTGGATGCATGCATGTGTGGAAAATTGGCATACATATTATTCATGTTAGGTATGTTCCATGACATTTGTGGCACATTCATAGATTGAAAGTAAGGATTAGACACATATGGCATGTTCACATATGGATTTGAAAAACTAGCATTTTGATACAAACCAGGCATTGCAGGCATACATGGCATTGGTTGAGGTACATGAACAGGAGCCTTGTTGACAATCTTGCAATTAGAAGATAGATGATTGACACTATTACAATTACTACAAGTTTTCCTAGGAGCAAACTTGTCAGGAGAGTAATTGTTTTTCTTGTTGATGCCTATCTTACCATTTCTGTTCTTTTTCTTTTTGCCCTCAATTTCTACCTTTTCATTGTCTGATTTACCAACAGCCTTTTTGTTGTGTAAATCACCTGTCTTAGCCTTCCCACTGGATTTGGTTTTGCTGCACTCACCACTAACAAAATTCTTGTTGACTGGACCATACTTGATATCCAGTTTCCTAAGTTCCTTCTTACTAACAGACTTTTTGTTAGTCGACGGATACCTCTCATCCATTGACGGTTCATCTGTCAACGGATGATCACTATCTGTTGATTCACAAATAGTCTCTAGATCCTCAAGGCCAGGTTCTAGCTCCTTTTTCTTTTGAGTCCAGGTATCCTTCATAAATGATTCTATTCCCTGAACTTCTATTATGTTTTGAGAAATATTCCTACAACTTTGAAATTTAGCAATTATCCCTTGTTCTTTTTCAAGCTGGTCTTTTAAAATCAGTTCTCTTTTTAACACAGCTTCAAGTTCACTTTTAGCATTATTGCAATCAACTCTCATTTTCTCAAATTCTAGAAATTGAGTTTCTAGAGCAGCATTTCTATCATTTAAAAACAGATTAGACTCTTTAATCCTATTGTTCTCTTTAGTAAGTGATTTAAGAGTAACACTTAAGTGATATAGTTCAGTAGACATTTCATCTATAACACTATTGCATTCCTCTTTGGTGAGCTCAGAGAGATTAGTAGAAAATACCTGATTGCTAGCTGAACTTGCTTCCTGCTCTCCAGAATCAGCCATTAAAGCAAGGTTGACTAACTCAACATCATCATCAGAATGATTGTCATCAACAGCCCAGTCATACTCTTGGGTCAAGAATGCCTTTCCTTTCTGCCTGAGAAGATCAAAATATTTCTTCTGATAGTCAACAGCCTCAGTTGACTTTCCCTTGTTCTCAGATCTAGGTTTCCTTCATTCACTTATCATGTGACCAGCAATTCCACAATTGTAGCATTTAATTTTGGATTTATCCACATAGTTGCTTGTGGAAAAATCCTTGTTAAATGGCTTAGCCACCCCAGAGTTTCTCTTGAATTTCAGCTTAGAGAATCTCCTAGATAGAAAAGCTAAGTGCTCATCTATCTCATCCAATTCATCCTGCTGAAGAGCATTCAATTCCTCAGACACCTTTTCCTTGCTCCTGCTTGATTCTGCTCTACCTTTACAAACCTCCCTGTTTGGTGTAGAACTAGCAGTTTCTGTCCTTTCCTCCTTTTGCTCCAAGTTGGCAACAAGTGCAACTGACCCACTTTTCTTTTGAGACTTCTCAATCTCTTCATCCTGCTCCATTTCCAGCTCATAGGTCTTTAAAGTTCCATAGAGCCTTTCAAGAATAAATGTCTTGTACTCTTGAGTGTTTCTTAGAGAAACAGTCATTGGCTTCCATTCCTTGGGCAGTGATCTCAGAAATTTGAGATTAGAATCTTTAACTTGATAGATTCTTCCATACAGTTTCAAACCATTTAGTAGCTTTTGAAATCTACTAAATGTATCATTCAATGTTTCTCCACTCTTAAAGTGAAAATGTTCATACTGTTGGATTAGTAGTTGCATCTTGTTTTCCCTTACCTGTTCTGTTCCTTCACACAGGGTTTGAACAGTGTCCCATACTTCCTTGGCGGTAGTACAGTTAATAACATTGTCAACCATGTCTGTTTCTAGACCATTGAACAGAATATTCATGGTCTTTTTGTCTTTGTGGACTTCTGCAATATCTTCAAGACTCCACTCAGAAACAGGTTTGGGAATGAGAGTGTCAGGCACATCATCAGCCAGGCCAACTCTTGTTGCTGTCTTCATTGGAACGTGAGGACCCTTGTCAATGCAATCCACAAAGCCCTCATCAATAGACGAGAGATGTAGACGCATTTTTACTTTCCAGTGAAAGTAATTTTCTCTATCAAGAACTGGAATCTTTACTCCATAATCCTTCTTAGACATGTTGGAAGTGTGTTGATCTTTAAACTTCAAATATGTTAGAAGCTTGCTCTGATACCAATTGTTATTCCCAGATTACACACTTGTATAATTGTAGAAGGGGGGGTTGAATACAATTCTTGATATTTATAAATTTCTGATAAGAACTCCAGAAATCTATACTTAGATAATTGCTTGTAAAAGATAAATACACAAACACATAAAAATCAGGTGGTTAAATGCACCACCTGAAGCTTTTATTAGAAGAAAACTCTGTGATACAAAAGTACACAGCTTCTGTTTTACAACTCTTTGCTTTCTAAGAATATTCAATAGAAACCCTAAGCAAGATGTATCTGTTTTCTTAACATACAAAGAGTTGCTACACTTGGTTATAAATCCCAAGTTTTTCAAGTACTATTGGAATAAGATAATATTAATCTAATTCTAGTTGACTTGCTACTACACTCCAAATACACATGTAGCCGAAAGGTTGTCCTTGTGTTCAGACATGTCTCCTGCACCTTTCTTGTATTCATAGTGTAAATGGAATGCTTCTTTCTTCTGTGTTTCAAAAGTATGGCTGCCATACTGCTTTTTGTATCTACTATCAACCCATGTGATCTGTCAGTCAAACATGTCCTTATAAACTGCTAATCCCCAGCTAATCATAGAAGACAGTGTCAATGATTATCCGTTGATGTTGTACACTGACATCCATTGATGATGTATTGAGCGGTATCAGTCAATGCTTTTTGGATTGTTAAATGATTTCAGAACCACTGAGATAATGAGGTATATTCGAAACGAATCACAATTAGACGAGTATGGAAACCAAACAACCAAGATTTATAAATTAACAAGGATACCTACCATATTATTAATTACCAAGAGAATTAGCATAATACTTAGAAAAAAATCAAGAAAAGAGATTAAGAGATCATCAATGACATCATTAGGTGATATCACTTTCCACTAACACATATTTAAGGGGTAAATTAGTCATTAACCAAGGTAAATATCTACATGACTCCACAAGACTCTAGAATTTACAAGATTAATCAAGATTAGATCAAAAATCAAGAGAAAAATCTCTCCCCCTTCCTTGTTCATTCCATTCGGCATTACAAAGAAAAAAGGAGAAAAACAAAATCAAAACCCAAGTTCTAGCCAACAAGAAATCAAGGAATAATTCATGGAGGATCTTGGAGGATAGATTAAGACATGCACAAAGTTTCATAGCCAATCATCATCATTTACATAGGTAATAAAATCACCAAAGTTACTAGATGAATAGTAATGAATAGTGTTTTCCAAGAACTAACTTTATTTTTATGGTTTCTTTAGTTGATCCAAGCTAGTATAAGGTTGATTAAGCATATCCCAAGGCTCATTAAGTGTTATTGAAGCTTCAAGAAGGTATAAATCTTAAGACCCTTTAGTATTACTTTGAATATGTGATGGATTATAGAAAGTTTAGTGATTAAAGTTATGATAAGTGATTATTCATGATGATATATGTTTTTGTAAGTGGTTTAAGTTGAATATGGAAGTGGGTTGTGATTGTAACCATGGTTGGTATAATGACCACATGGTGTAGGGTTGATATATGTGTTTGGTGGTGGATTTGGAGGAGTTGAATTTTGGAAAGTATGAAAATATAGCCGTTATAATGCCCGATTTTCGTTAAACCAAATAGATGCCCTGTTTTTGGACACCAATGTCGTACGGTAGCTCCCTACCTAGAGTACCAAGTGACCATGAGATGATAGAGCTTAGTTCATAGATCATTTTGATATAAAGTACGTTAAAATCTGATGAATGGTTTAGGAGAAAAGTCAGTTTTAGTGAGAGACGTTCGAGAACCGAGAAAACGTAATTGTATCAACTTTGAGGCTATAATTACCATACTTAAACATTTTTAAAAGTTACAAAATTTTGGGATATTGTAGTGGGGTGGTCAGGGGACCATTACCAGTTGACCTTTTCTTAAAATTTGGAATTTATATTTTCTGAGAATTTTTAAAGTCGAGTGTGGTTATTAAGGGAAATGGTGGAATACACTAAAACTTTGATCGAGTTTAAAAATGGTTAAGTTCATGTAAACTTTTGGTGCATAAAAACTATGTTAAACATATAATATGTGTCAAGGGTGTTATTGTATAGAGATTAGGTGATTAAGTGGGATATATACTAACGGTGATCCTTTCGTTTCTATAGAAACGGGAGACGAACTCGGGATCATACCTACTCGCTTTAGAGATCCAGACAAGATTTTTCTATCTCTACTTGGAAAATTATTTACCTTCGAAGAAAATGATTTCATGGAATATATATATATATATATATATATATATATATATATATATATATATATCTATGTGTGTGTGTGTGTGTGTGATTCTATGGTATCAGTTGTTATCTAGGGTTATATGATTTATATTGTCATTCTTTTTAAATATTGTGATTTAATAAATAGTATTTGATTGTTATTATCTACTATTTTTTTTTAAAGTAGATGGAATATTTTATATATATATATAAGAATACTGGATTTCATTGAATACAGAGAAGATGTCTGAGTCTTAATCAGAGTATTATGGCATAAGCTTTAAGAGTGATGACACATGTGAATGTAAATGGAAACGGAAAATGGAAAATGTGGAATGATGTTTTATAAATGGAATAATGGTTTGAAAAAGGGGGATTGCAATAGTATGCGTAAGAGGCTGTGTGGGAGTTGCACAGTCTAGCACCCAATTTTGCGTAAGAGGCTGTGTGGGAGTTGCACAGTCCAGCACTCAATTTTTATTACGGCCCAAGAGTTGCCGAAGGAGGATGTAGCAGGTGGCCTTCCTCCAGGGATGATTGTCATTCCTTCTACTAGTAGTAAACAGAGAGCAGATACGGTCAGGCGACTGATCATCGTCCTACGTATCTGGCGCTAGCAGATATCCCCAAAGATTAAAAGAAAGAATTGATAATGGATTCCAAATTTGTATACTGAAAAAGGAAAATAGTATGAAATGACGGACTTGTTTTATAATAAGAAGAGAAACTGATATTGTATTACATTAGAAGATAAGCGGATATTTAAATGCTATATATATATATATATATATTCCTTTTGGTACAAAAATATTTGGAAGGAGTATTTATCAAATAAAAATAATTTTTTTTCATAATAATTATGATTTGTCTTCTATTTATTATACAGATATACTTATGTTTTTCCTTTGATGCTAGTTGATAGAATTTATCTTGCGGAGCTATTTTAGCTCACTCTTGCTATTTACTTATACAACAGCTAGGTCGCATGCCGATACTCCGCACTACACCCCGCAAGAGGGTAAGGGAAAGGACCTTTTGAGAGAACGTTGGCACCTATCCCGGAGGTAGCGTATAGACAGGCGGGTCCTGGTAGACTTATGTACATTAAGTGTGTAAGCTCATGTAATAAACTTTTGGTTGTTGGAATGCTTCATGTAGAAGTATTATTCAACAACGTACTTAGTAAGATTCTTGGTTTGTAATAACTCCTTAACTCTAAACTTTTAATATTGTGGATGTTGTTCTATGAGCATATGACTGGTGTGTGTTAATATTAAAGTGTGGGGTCTATTGTGTGAGTTTTATTTTGCATTTATATTCCAGCTGCCATGAGTAGAATTTTAATGAATGGAAATTGGACCGTGATGACCAGGATCCATGACCCCGGATCTAGGGGCGTCACAGATGGTATCAGAGCTAAGAGTCATAATGCTCAGGAACAAAAGTGATAGTAATAAATGTATCAGTAATAATATAAAATTTTGAACTCCCATCGAGTTCTGGGTTGGTATATCGCATGTAGCATTTATTTTAAGCAGTGATTATAATTTTATAGATTATTACTAATAGAATTTTATGTTTTATTATAGGGAGCGGAGATGGGTGAGCCGAGTCGGGACCCCCAGTGGCTAGGACTATCAGAGCAGGATATTGTAGACTTACAGCTAGAAGGTGTAGAGGTTCCAGAGTATGCTATCGATGACCTCAGTGTTAACTCGAATAACTTGTAGAAGGGGGGGGTTGAATACAAGTTATATAATCGTGTCTGATTTTTGCTTGATTATATGAACAAGAATAAACGAATGAATCAAACTTTTTTTGTATTAAAATAATCAAATACAAACTCTACCAAAGGTGTACAATACCTTTAGCAGCTACTGACAATACAAATCTCTCTCTCTGTTTGTTTTGAACTCTCGAATACAAATCTTACGAACTTACTTGCTCACCCACTCTTTTTACAATGATATTGAGAGAGTATTTATATTGCTACCTATCAACTAATAACAGATTATAATCTATCTATGACAATGTTCTGCCGTCCAGTTGATAGTTTCCATCAATAGAGAATTCGTTTCCTTCACGATATCTTCTTGCTTGTTTTTCAAAACAAAGATCCTGTTTTATAGCACTTACCAGTTTATATAGCATCCATAATGACATCATTAGTAACACGACTGACATCATCAGTAACACGACTGATATCAGGATTTCTCATTGCATCAGGATCTGATTATCCCATCAGTATTTGATCAGGATCTGACTTAATGTATCAGGATCTGCTCCTCTGTTCCTGACATGTAGTCCCCGATACACTCTTCCTGACATGTAGTCTCTGACGCACTGTTCCTGACTAAATTCTACAGATTACTGTTTAACACATATATCCTATACAAAGTGCTAAATCCTTTATAAGATCAGGATATACAAGAAGTATTAGCAAAATTCTATTCTTAACATCACAACTTATGAATTATTCCTAACAATCTCCCCCTATTTATGCTTTAGAATCTGAAGCATAAATCTAAGTTGTAGATGTCAAAACATATAACAATACAACCAGAATATAATTTATTAATTCAAGATCATGAAGTTAAGTACCTCCTTCTTCAGATGTAGACATGTATCTAGTACTTAGAAGAAAGAATTCAACTATTTGATGCTTCTTTTCCTTTACCACTCCCATGATGAAATTTACCAACTCTGTCACCCTTAGTTCTGCTCCCAGTCTGTTTATCTCCCCCAGTCTGTTGTTGTTGTTGTCTCTGAATTGCCTTTATCTCCCCCTTTTTGACATCAGCAACATTAATTCCAAGAGAAAATTGTACGCTTTTTCCTTTTGATTTTGATTCAGCATTCAAAGCAACAGCCTTTGCTTTGTTGGTCTTCTTATTCTTCCTCTGTTAAACCTCAAGATCATGGGTTCTTAGCATCCCATAGACTTCATCAAGAGATACAGTATTAAGATCATACTGATGTCTAATGATAGAGGTTTGAGTATCCCACTCCTCATGCAGAGCTCTAAGAAACTTGGTATTTGAGTCTTCTGGATCATACTCTTTACCCACCAGAGATAGATTATTCAAAAGTGTCAAAAATCTATCATACATATCAGTGAGACTCTCATCAGATTTTGCATCAAATTGCTCGTACTCTTGAATCAACAGAGCCCTTCTGTTTCTTTTGATAGATTCAGTACCCTGGCATTGAGTCTCCAAAGTTTCCCAGATTTCCTTAGCAGTTTTACATGCTATCACTCTATTTGACATGACAGCATCAAGACTATTATGAAGAATGTTCTTCACCTTTGCATCTCTGAGTACTTCAGCCTTTTCCTCAGGAGTCCATTCAGCCTTTGTCTTCTGAACATAGTGCTCAGGTATAGTATCTGTTCTAGCAACAAGTCTCTTAGGGATATATGGTCCATCATATATTCGATCGAGATAGTTAGGATCAGTTGCCTCCAGATACATCAACATCTTTACCCTCCATGTGGGGTATTCAGCCTTTTTGAGAACAGGGATTTTAATACTTTCATACTTGCTTGTCGACATGTTAAGATCGTTTCTGATTGTAGTAAATAGTGGTGTTCGAACTAGAAGATCAATTCAAAATGAATGCTTGTACAGTTGTTTTCTCTCAAAGAATGAACCTAAGAAGGTTGAAGAAGCCTTACAGGATCCTGATTGGGTAATAGCAATGCAGGAAGAATTGAATGAGTTTGAGAGGAACAAAGTTTGGAAACTGGTACCAAGACCTAAAGATAGATCTATTGTTGGTGCTAAATGGGTGTTCAGAAACAAGCTAGATGAATCTAGTATGATTGTAAGAAACAAAGCAAGACGGGTAGCCAAGGGTTATTCTCGGGAAGAAGGAATTGACTATGATGAAACCTTTGCACCTGTAGCAAGATTGGAAGCAATCAGAATGTTTCTTGCATTTGCAGCTCTGATACCAATTGTTAAATCGAATAACTTGTAGAAAGGGGGGTTGAATACGAGTTAAAGTGGATGATTAGTCACACTAAAACTCCGGATATACTCTCTTGGTATATCCAAATACTCAACTGGATCCATGGCCCATTTTGGCCTAAAACATAATACTCATATACTGACTGCGTCCTCAGTCGTGAAAACATTTTCATTTAATAAAACTTCCAATTCTGTCTTTAATACTCAGGTCAGGTGTCGGGACAATCGACCACCCTACTTAATTCGAGTAAAGGTGTATATCAAGTAATTCAAACCAGAAATCAGATATCTAGCATATTATTCATTTTCATGAAAGAAATAATAATTCAGGTTCAACATACATAGAATCAGGTGAATACGATCAAAGGAATATGATTCAGCATTAATGAATTAACTTGATATCGAAAGGGAAAGTAAATCAACACAACATGATGTATCTACAGAATTAAAGTTGCATGAACGAGTACAAGTGAAACAATGTTCGATATAGTTGAAGAATCCGATTAAAATAACTTGGGTAAAATATGGTAAAATCGGGAATTTCATTAACAGGTATTTATAAGGATTTTGAAATCTGGATTTTCTCTATTCAACGGATTTCTTAAACACAATCGAAGAAAATAAAGAAATGGCATTCCACTGAGGAATCCAACGACATACCATGTGTAAGGTATTGTGTAGAAAAAGGTTATTTGTGAGATTCTTTAAAATTTGATATTTAACTGAGGGTGGGGAAATAAACATTTTCCCGCTCATTGAAGAAACATATTGTTTTCTAAATATACTTGTCCAACTCATTTCATACGATAAATAAACTAAATTGCATCACTTCAACAATAAGTGAATAGCGATAAAACTTGCCTCGATTTACGGAGTTCTTGATCCTACCATGGATCCTTGACTCAATTTCACATCAGTCCTTACTTGTAATTTGCTACTTCACATCCATACCCTCGTCCACTTCGCTAACTACCATTTTTGTTCCAATTACCACTTGTCCTTGCACTGCTCTCGGACTGGTCTCTTACTCGTACCTTTACAAATTCAAGTACCATTTCAGTGTCAAATCAAGCAAATTCTTATTTGCTCTACTCTACCCATACGCGTCCTATAACGCTTATACTCATGTATACACATATACACAATTACATATAGACATATCCCACCATATCCATAAGGTGGTCTTAGTATAGCTACTAAGTCACATAACCACTCCAAAACAGCACATCATCAAATCTTCAAAACCACAATATATGCTTGAAACAATCCACTGACACATATACTTAAACCCTTAGAAATCATAGCATATTTCCAAGCATTGGAATCAAATAAGTTAATTAGACTTTTAAATAAACTTGCAGGGGATTTTTAGAAAATTTCGGCATGAAGTATTCGTAAATAGGACTTTTCCCCTGTTTTTCAATTCAACAATCCCAAGGAAATATCATGCTGCTTCTATGGCAGCAACTTAAAGTAAACACATAAGAAAGTATCCGCCCAGACATGCGGCACATAGCACATAATAATTTATATTACACTACTACCTACGCTACACCAATGATCGTATTTCTCACGCATTTTAATGATACACGTGACAATCACTCATTGATGTTCGTAAGCCCTAGGGAACAACCCCTAGCACTAACTATTACTTACGCTATATCGATGATCACACCACTCAAGTATATTAATTATACTCGTGATAGCAAATCATGGATATTCGTAAGCCCGAGGAACTAGTTGAAAAGAATTACACAAGTCCTTAAATATTGACATTTAGGACTTGCGATCTCATTGCAACTCCTCGTAAATAAACACATAATCAAATAAATCTAACAATTAATCTTCGATAATTAACATTTGAAACTAAATCAAAATATCCACACAGCCTCTAGAGCCAGTGGTAACTTTCAGAAACTACCACTTAACACTTACACAAATATACAGTTTAGGCAATTATACATTACTCTGACAACCTCGACATCCACCAATATTTATAATGACTCACCTATCTCAAATCCATATGCATGACCCATCACCATTTAACCACATATAATTCACCGTCAAGTACTTGTCAAGTATGGCATCCAACCTTTACTATGACTCGACCTATAACATTTAGCACATAAGCAAATACAATTACAATTAAAAATCACTAAACCGAACACTTATTCGGTCTCACAATTTATACCACAATTACAATTAACGACTAACAATTCACAATTAATAATTACTAAATCCGAATACTTAATCGGACTCATAATTAACCATCAATCATCATTAAACTCGAATATTGAGACCATAAAATAATCCCGACAATTATAATTAACAATTAACAATTAATAATAATCAAAACATATTGTTCATCTCGAAATAAATCCCACAATTATAATTAACCACCACGATACTAAATAACTATATTCTACGAATTAATCACGGAATTATAACAATGATATTGCAATTTAAACTAATTAAACTATAACAACTACATAATTAAATCACAATTAAATCACCACAATATTCGCATAATTTGAAAGTAATTAACTACGAAAATTAAATAAATAAACACGAGATTATACCATTTCCGATCAATCAATTCCCGCGACAATCTCTCTCTCTCTCTGCGGTACAACACCCAACACCTTCACTCCTTCTTTCCCGCAGTAGCAACGCCGCTCCACCGCCGCCAGGCCGCCACCCCGACGCCGGCTTCCGACGCCGCCACCACTCTGCCCCCGCGCCCTTCCTCTCTTGCGCGCGCCACACATACCAGCACACACACTCCACACACATACGAATTATATATATATGTATGTATATATGCTAATTGGTTTCAAGAAAATCAACTCCAAATCTCTCTTCTTTCTTCTCTTCTTCTCTCTTTTTTTTCTCTCTTCCCCGACTGTCCCGAAGGTTCGGTTAGCTTCTCTTCTAATTGGGCTTGGCCTAATAACAATATAACTGTACTACTCTTCCTTTCGGCCCAATTATACACTAATAAATGACTTCTATAAATCACAATTAAATAGAACATTTGGAAAATTAAACTTTTCATTTTTCAAATATAGAATATTAAATTACGAGCACACACATATTTTTAAAATATTTTTAGGATAAAAAACGAATTAAATATGAATTTTTCAAGTTTTGATCCTTTAAATGCAATAAAACTCTTAAAATCATTTTAAAATACTAAAACACCCAAATTAATCCACCCAACAATTTTAAAAACTCAATAAATATATAAAGATAATATCACAAAAGATTTCATGATTTTTAATCCCTCCAATAATTTTATAAAATTTACAGAGGATCAAAAATACATGATTTAAATATACTTAAATCCTCAAAAATACAAATAAAAACACATGGGCCTTCACAAATTATCCAGATCGTCCTATAAGCACATAAGCCCAAATTCACGTACATTCCACTTTTCAACAATACTCACATAATAATATTCATAATTTATATAAAATAAATAATTCGAAATTCGAAATTTCTAGGGCGTTATATCCTTCCCCCCTTAATAGGATTCTGTCCTCAGAATCAACGCTAAGGACACCATTAACAATTTTTCTCAAACATCTTACTTTCACTTCCCAGGTTGCATCATCAACCTCTAGGATTCCATCATACCAACTCAACCTGAATAACTCATTCTGCGAGTCTTCAAATTTCGAAATAACCTTAAACTTTGAATTCCAAGTCTTTTTAACTCTAGATGCTTAACTGACGGGAACAAATATCTTTCCCCGACAGTCCTTATAACTTTTTCGCATAACAAACTATAACTTGCGTCAAAACTATACTACCACGCAAATCTTTCGCAATAATACTACCGTTCATTTGCCTAAATTTACCACGATCTATACTTAGTATCATTCCCACGCTTTACTTATAACCACACGATTTTAAATAGAACTTCGAGAAAAGATCTCCAGAAATTCTCTGATCGCTTCCACTCCGCTTTCAAGTACTATGTTGATCGAGAAGGGAATAATAAAAAATTTCTTCTTGTATTCCCATGTTCTTACCGAATACCTAATCTAGAAACTTAACATCATTTCGTTCATTCTCAGTCGCATCCTTGCAATCGAATACTATAATCACATATACGTCCTTAGACGTACCTCCTGCATACTTCAACTAACAACTGGATTCTCATTCTTATAAAATAGTATGGTTTTCCAAATCTTTGGAGAACATAGCCTCGATTATTTTCAGCCTTTGATAACTAGTATACTTGTCACCTTATCTGTGACTTCACTTAATACAAATACAAGATTGAAATATCCAATTTATTACCAATCCTTCTGCCATCACAGCTTCACTCGATACCAATCACGAAACAATTCTTCAACGATTTCCAACAACTCCAGCTTTTATCAACTCGAATCTTCCACTTAACCTACATCGCCACTTATTTACATCTCCTGAAATAAACCTTGCTCAGATAAAATTTTGAGAAAAGGAATATCAAGAAATCTTCAATCATTCCTACTCCTTTTTCACGTGCAATGTTACTTGAGAAGGGAATAATCGGAAACTTCTGTCCATCCTTTACCTCACTGTTTTACTGAGTAACCATTTCGAACTAATAACCATTCTCCTTAGATCATATATATTTTATTCGCAATACCTTATTCCGTTTCCTCTAGAGTCAACTTCAATTCTCCACTCTGCATACTTGACAAGTCCTCGAATTTGACTCTACCCGTTACAACTTCAACATTTAACACCACTCACATTAGGATTTTGCATACTTGGAACCTTTCAAAGTCATTCTCCATTGGATTGCATACACTTCACGAATCTTCGATCATCTCGATATGTGATCTACGATCAGATTAAATTCTGCGTCCAATTGCTGTTTGAAATCTTATTCATTGAAACGGGCTTTGACTCAATCATCTCCTTTCTGCTACCTTTATCTTATACAACACGACTTCATTCCTTTGATATCACCATTTCTGGATCTGCTTGCTTGCTAAGACTTCTATATCCACTTTCGACTTCAGAACATTCTTTGCACATTTCTTAAGATTAAAGTCTCCCCTTCGTTAATAGGAAATAAATCTAATCCTGAATCATATTTGACTCTTTTTATAGTCATCACAATCCACTTTCTGATAACTTCCTTTATAATCGCATTGAATTTCTCGATTCCTTGATAATTGTAACAGTACTCTTATTACTTTCTTCATAATTCCACTAAGATTGATATGATACTATTTCTGGCAAAAATTCCCACCTTTCCAAGCTCATGGCACATTGCTTTGACTTCTGACTCTACTACTTGTTATCATACTGCCCTTCTGGTTACAGCCACAACTTCCCACATTACTCTTAATAAAATCTCTAGGGATTCTACTCCCGAAATCTTATTTCCTAATCACGGGATCTTGTTAATTTCTGCTAGTTCTCTTTCTATGGGCAACTACGGCGCCCTTTTTCTCTTCAAACTCCACATCTTTAGGATTCCACATTCTTTTCTTAACCAATTTCATATGTCTTCTATTTAGTCACTTCTGGAAACTTTCTGATTTCTCTGTCTTCCACTTACACTGTCATTTTACTTCATCTCGGTTAACTTTCCACCATCCTTGATAACCATGATTTCTTAGACTAGCCTTACATAAGTCATTTACTCCACATATTCGCCTTATCCCTCTATTAACCCCTGGTTAATTCTTACAAACCTTTTCGTTCTGTTTTACTTTGTTTTACTCAATTCATCTCTCCTTGATTCTACCATCTTATGGCATTCCATTTACTACCTCCACCTTACCATAGGTGTCTAAAACAATCCTTCTTTAACATTGAACATCTTTACCAACATCTTCGATATTATTCTCTTTTCGGCCTTTTACAATATCTGTGATAATGTGCTCTTATTCACTGCTCTTTTCCTTTATTCAATTCTTATTAGTCTCAAATCGTGTCTATGTCTTATCGCTCCAGTACATAATCCAATTTGACATGACATATTTGTCTTAGTCACCAAATTCTTAAACTTACATAACCAGTTCTTCGTCAGCACAATTGTAGTTTCAATCACCTAAGACGTCGTTGCGTCTATCTTCACATCTCTTTATTGCTAGGAATTCTGAAATTATCGAATTTCCGAAAAAGGAAGTTAACAAAATGAATGGGGCATCAAATGTGAATATAAACTGAGTTTGTTTGACAAAACTTTATAAAGGAATTTAACCGAGAGATCAATATGATCTTTGAACTATTTTCAGGTTGCGTTCGTCACTTGGTTAACCACCATAGTACATAAGGATGGCCAGTCCTTAGTACCTTCACGATAAACACAATCAGTGGCGTCCCACTGGACTTCTATCACAAAGATAAGATGTCCCTGAATCCCGATCTACATAGGTTGTTCATCTCAGCTAGAATAGAGAAATTCAAGTATTCATGGTAATGGAAGGGATTCAAGAGTTTCAAAAAAATCTTCATGTAAAATTGAATCAAGTACTCTCTGAAAAATTCAGATATTTCTGAAAGGACGAGATTGAAGTTAACTAAATCTAAATACGAAACTCATCATCGATTGATGTATAAAATACTTTTCAATAGATGCTTCAATGATTGATCAAGCAAACATTCAAGAAATTCCTAATTATTCATAACTTCACTCTTGTCAACTAAGCACCAATATACTTAGCTGCCAAAACCGGCCTGACAATAATGAGTTGAATAAATAAGAAGATCTCAATTCATTCTCGATTTTGAACCATCACTGCGCAACGAATGCCTCAGCAACGATGCTAACAGGGAATTAATTTACAACATTTCAAAGAAAGAATAGGAAATTTCTTCAGATAATGACTTGGAACAAATCAATAATTAGGGGTGCACGACTATGCTTAACCTTCAATCCTTGCTAATACTCGCTTCTCACTTCGTATTCTTAACCTTCTCGTACCATCTCTAAAATGTTCACATCGAAACTAATCTCGTAGGATGTCCTAAATTCTACGCGAAAATCTCAAGATAACGTTCCCCAAACTAATAACTCCAGCTGCCCACCTAGCTTAGGCCGCTACAGGTTCATTGTTTTGCTAATAGCTCGATCCTTAAACGATTCGAACTTCTACTCGCGCGATATGCCGAAAGACCGATTAACGTCGCAACGCTTATCGAAGTATCCTAACGCAATCCTCGTCCTAAACCGTTCTATCCGACATCTATCTTATACACGTACCCTAACCCTCCTAATCTGTTTCAGTGACCATAACCTGTAGCTCTGATACCAACTTGTAACGGTCCCAAAATACGGGGTACAGATTTGGGGCCACCAACCACAATCAACATATTACTAACTTGGATATAAACATTAAATAAACTGATAAAACATTAAAACCCCTTAACCACGATCGCAGACAGGTTATGGTATGAAACAAACTATCGAATTACTTTATTACAACTCAATCTCAGAATAATAAAAATATACAAACCACTGTCTAATTATATCTCCAACCTTGACAATTCTCAATCCACTATCTGGCGAAATCCATAACTCGACTGTCTCCTCTCGCTGCCCGGAGATTAACACCAACTGTCCACTTACTAGGTCTACTAAACTTCTCTATTAACTGGAAAAAACAAACAAAAGCAAGAGTGAGCCAACAATGCTCAGCAAGTGCATAAAGTGATAACAATTTTAATATCGAAACAATTCTGATAAAAAAAGAATTTCAACTCATACTGTGAAAGAATCTGTGATATTATTTTTAAATTGCCACAAGGGCCAATAATTCACCATTAATGAGGTGCAACAGGAACTAGAACGGATAAGAGTTTTGTTCAGCCAAAATAAGCATTATAGACTTCAAGGGAATCAGACTTTAATGATTCAATAATGATACTCGAAAACTCAAGGTCAAATGATAACCATTCCATAATAATACTAAGAAATTCATGGTCAAGCAATACGAATCAATGTCCAACTGGATAATCAATCTATAGATTAGAATTGGATTTTCATTTTGACATAACGAGTTAAAGTTGATGATCAGTCACACTAAAACTCCGGATATACTCTCTTGGTATATCCAAATACTCAACTGGATCCATGGCCCATTTTGGCCTAAAACATAATACTCATATACTGACTGGCGTCCTCAGTCCTGAAAACATTTTCATTTAATAAAACTTCCAATTCTGTCTTTAATACTCAGGTCAGGTGTCGGGACAATCGACCACTCTGCTTAATTCGAGTAAAGGCGTATATCAAGTAATTCAAACCAGAAATCAGATATCTAGCATTTTATTCATTTTCATGTGAGAAATAATAATTCAGGTTCAACATACATAGCATCAGGTGAATACGATCAAAGGAATATGATTCAGCATTAATGAATTGACTTGATATCGAAAGGGAAAGTAAATCAACACAACATGATGTATCTAAAGAATTAAAGTTGCATGAACGAGTACAAGTGAAACAATGTTCGATATAGTTGAAGAATCCGATTAAAATCACTTGGGTAAAATATGGTAAAATCGAGAATTTCATTAACAGGTATTTATAAGGATTTTGAAATCTGGATTTTCTCTATTCAACGAATTTCTTAAACAAAATCGAAGAAAATAAAGAAATGGCATTCCACTGAGGAATCCAATGACATACCATGTGTAAGGAATTGTGTAGAAAAAGGTTATTTGTGAGATTCTTTAAAATTTGATATTTAACTGAGGGTGGGGAAATAAACATTTTCCCGCTCATTGAAGAAACATATCGTTTTCTAAATATACTTGTCCAACTCATTTCATACGATAAATAAACTAAATTGCATCACTTCAACAATAAGTGAATAGCAATAACACTTGCCTCGATTTACGGAGTTCTTGATCCTACCATGGATCCTTGACTCAATTTCACATCAGTCCTTACTTGTAATTTGCTACTTCACATCCATACCCTCGTCGACTTCGCTAACTACCATTTTTGTTCCAATTACCACTTGTCCTTGCACTGCTCTCGGACTGGTCTCTTACTCGTACCTTTACAAATTCAAGTACCGTTTCAGTGTCAAATCAAGCAAATTCTTATTTGCTCTACTCTACCCATACGCGTCCTATAACGCTTATACTGATGTATACACATATACACAATTACATGTAGACATATCCCACCATATACATAAGGTGGTCTTAGTATAGCTACTAAGTCACATAACCACTCGAAAACAGCACATCATCAAATATTCAAAACCACAATATATGCTTGAAACAATCCACTGACACATATACTTAAACCCTTAGAAATCATAGCACATTTCCAAGCATTGGAATCAAATAAGTTAATTAGACTTTTAAATAAACTTGCAGGGGATTTTTAGAAAATTTCGGCATGAATTATTCGTAAATAAGACTTTTCCCCTGTTTTTCAATTCAACAATCCCAAGGAAATATCAAGCTGCTTCTATGGCAGCAACTTAAAGTAAACACATAAGAAAGTATCCGCCCTGACATGCGGCACATAGCACATAATAATTTACATTACACTACTACTTACGCTACACCAATGATCGTATTTCTCACGCATTTTAATGATACACGTGACAATCACTCATTGATGTTCGTAAGCCCTAGGGAACAACCCCTAGCACTAACTATTACTTACGCTATATCGATGATCACACCACTCAAGTATATTAATTATACTCGTGATAGCAAATCATGGATATTCGTAAGCTCGAGGAACTAGTTGAAGACAATTACACAAGTCCTTAAATATTGACATTTAGGACTTGCGATCTCATTGCAACTCCTCGCAAATAAACACATAATCAAATAAATCTAAAAATTAATCTTCGATAATTAACATTTGAAACTAAATCAAAATATCCACACAGCCTCTAGAGCCAGTGGTAACTTTCAGAAACTACCACTTAACACTTACACAAATATACAGTTTAGGCAATTATACATTACTCTGACAACCTCGACATCCACCAATATTTATAATGACTCACCTATCTCAGATCCATATGCATGACCCATCACCATTTAACCACATATAATTCACCGTCAAGTACTTGTCAAGTATGACATCCAACCTTTACTATGACTCGACCTATAACATTTAGCACATAAGCAAATACAATTACAATTAACAATCACTAAACCGAACACTTATTCGGTCTCACAATTTATACCACAATTACAATTAACGACTAACAATTCACAATTAATAATTACTAAATCCGAATACTTAATCGGACTCATAATTAACCATCAATCATCATTAAACTCGAATATTAACGAGACCATAAAATAATCCCGACAATTATAATTAACAATTAACAATTAATAATAATCAAAAATATTGTTCAACTCGAAATAAATCCCACAATTATACTTAACCACCACGATACTAAATAACTATATTCTCCGAATTAATCACGGAATTATAACAATGATATTGCAATTTAAACTAATTAAACTATAACAACTACGTAATTAAATCACAATTAAATCACCACAATATTCGCATAATTTGAAACTAATTAACTACGAAAATTAAATAGGTAAACACGAGATTATACCATTTCCGATCAATCAATTCCCGCGACAATATCTCTCTCTCTCTCTGCGGTACAACACCCAACAGCTTCACTCCTCCTTTCCCGCTGTAGCAACGCCGCTCCACCGCCACCAGGCCGCCGCCCCGACGCTGGCTTCCGACGCCGCCACCACTCTACCCCCGCGCCCTTCCTCTCTTGCGCGTGCCACACATACCAGCACACACACTCCACACACATACGAATTATATATATATGTATGTATATATGCTAATTGGTTTCAAGAAAATCAACTCCCAATCTCTCTTCTTTCTTCTTCTTTCTTCTCTTCTTCTCTTTTTTTTTTCTCTCTTCCCCGACTGTCCCGAAGGTTCGGTTAGCTTCTCTTCTAATTGGGCTTGGCCCAATAACAATATAACTGTACTACTCTTCCTTTCGGCCCAATTATACACTAATAAATGACTTCTATAAATCACAATTAAATAGAACATTCGGAAAATTAAACTTTTCATTTTTCAAATAAAGAATATTAAATTACGAGCACACACATATTTTTAATATATTTTTAGGATCAAAAACGAATTAAATATGAATTTTTCAAGTTTTGATCCTTTAAATGCAATAAAACTCTTAAAATCATTTTAAAATACTAAAACACCCAAATTAATCCACCCAACAATTTTAAAAACTCAATAAATATATAAAGATAATATCACAAAAGATTTCATGATTTTTAATGCCTCCGATAATTTTATAAAATTTACAGAGGATCAAAAATACATGATTTAAATATACTTAAATCCTCAAAAATACAAATAAAAACACATGGGCCTTCACAACTTATCCAGATCATCCTATAAGCACATAAGCCCAAATTCACTTACATTCCACTTTCCAACAATACTCACATAATAATATTCATAATTTATATAAAATAAATAATTCGAAATTCGAAATTTCTAGGGCGTTATACTTCCTGTCATGTAGTCTCTGACGCACTGTTCCTGACTAAATTCTACAGATTACTGTTTAACACATATATCCTATACAAAGTGCTAAATCCTTTATAAGATCAGGATATACAAGAAGTATTTACAAAATTCTATTCTTAACATCACAACTTATGAATTATTCCTAACAATCTCCCCCTATTTATGCTTTAGAATCTGAAGCATAAATCTAAGTTGTAGATGTCAAAACATATAACAATACAACCAGAATAGAATTTATGAATTCAAGATCATGAAGTTAAGTACTTCCTTCTTCAGATGTAGACATGTATCTAGTACTTAGAAGAAAGAATTCAACTATTTGATGCTTCTTTTCCTTTACCACTCCCATGATGAAATTTACCAACTCTGTCACCCTTAGTTCTGCTCCCAGTCTGTTTATCTCCCCCAGTCTGTTGTTGTTGTTGTTGTTGTCTCTGAATTGTCTTTATCTCCCCCTTTTTGACATCAGCAACATTAATTCCAAGAGATTCAGTAAGAGAACAAATGAGATTCATCAGAACTGCTTGATTTTCCATAATATTGACTTGGTTATTTTCAAGAAATAGAAGTCTCGATTGAATATCACTTTGAGATTTCTGAATATCTCTTTTCACTGTCCTTCTTTGTAATGTCAGAGAAAATTCTCTTTTGTTGTACATAAGAAGAAACACAATACTCTCTACCAAATCTAGCTTCAACATCAGGAATGAAATGGTTAATAAACAGTTGCATGAATCTATGATAATAAACCATATTCCAGTCATGATCTCTTGACCCAAATTTAATACACATCTGATTTAAGATAATGTGACCAGAATTAATTACTCTGTTATACAGCAAAGCATATGCAATATGTGATGTAACAGCTGTAATTTGTTGAAAAGAACTACATTTACCAGTAAAACATTTATCAATTTGATCAAAGAAGAAAGACCATTCTTTCCTAAGAAAAGATCTATTTAACTGGCTCATGTTATCTAGAGGTCCATCATAACCTAATTTAGATAACATAGTTCTCACATCATCATCAGATGGTACATTCTCAAAATTTGTACTAACAGGTAAGCGATGTACTGAATTAATAACAGATTCAGTAAGATAAAATGAGTCATGTACTAAGTGTAGAACAATCTTACCTGATTGACTCTGAGTAGAATCAATTACCTCAGCATTCTCCCAAGCTTATGAAACAGCTACTTGATTAATTTGTGGAGATGCTGTCAAGGCATAGCTTAATGGTCCTTTCGCCATAAAGTCCATTATAGGTTGAAAATCAGTTGACACCCCTTCCTTGTTGGTAATAGCTGCAACATGATTGTTCATCATAAAATCAAAGTCACCAAACTTGAAAGCTACTGATTTGGGTAGTCTTCTTTGAGTTGCCATTTTGATCTGAAAAGAACTTAAGAAATCTTTAAAATTGATTAGTGATTTTGAGAACTCGAGAGTGTTTTTGCTTTAGAGAATAAAATTAGAGAAAGCAATTACACGATTAGAGTGTCAAAATAATTATATTTCAAAAATCCTTCAGACCCATTATCCCACGTTGACACGTAGGTTGACAGGTGTCAGTCCTTGAAAAATGCAGTTACCCATGACTTTTGGAAAATAAAATCCAAAATGATTTCAAGTAAATAAGTCAAGGTAAAAACAAGAAAAAAAAATCAATACTGATCAGTTTCCTCTTCCTGATGTGATCTTTTCATCAGGATAATCACACGATTCAATGTGATTTTTGAATAAAAAGAATTACTAATCCTGATGTGAACACACTCGTATTCCTAATCAATATCATCCTGATTCCAGAGACTAAATAGAGTTTCCACATGGCATTTTCTTTTACCTGAAAAAAAAATAACAAAATCAATTGGTTAAATTCATTCAATATTTCTTGAAAATACAAGAAATACAGTCACACATAATTATGACTGAATGCATTGATATCTCCCAAATGACTGTTCAGCTTTCCACATCTTTCTATAAAAGAAACCAACGTCTTATGCCATTCTCCAAAACCTTTTCATTCTTTTCTCTTTCCATCATGGCTTTCAACCCAAACCTTCATATGAACCCTAGCTTTTGGTTCATTACTACTGAGAAGTTCTTTACTCTTGATGATCAGGAGCAAGTGAACTATCTCTTAGAAGAGATAACTTTTCTCATCAAGTCAAATATGGTTAATCTTAACCCAGATGATTTCCACAAATCTCCTCAAAACATCTACCAGTTGGATACAACCCTCCTCTAATCTCTTCACTCCTTGAGGATGAAGAATTTGGTGAAGAGTCTGAGGTTGATCTTGACGGAGATGATATTCATCTTCTTCAATAAGCATGAAGATGAGTCAGCTGCTCTCATTCAAGTCACCCAGGAACTCATTCTTGAGATGCTCCTTGTCCTGAAGTCGATCGTTGAAGATTGAAGCAGCAACAACTTCAGACAAGAATAGAATTATTAGTAGTAGTTAGACAAAAAGAAGAATTGTATTTCATTTTCATGTATGTAATGCTTTTGATTAATGAAAATACAAGTTTTCTTAATATCTACTTGTCTATCGTTGTTTATTGACTGTCACGAATAATGATATAAATTATCAGTATGTATGTAATAAAACTTGCTAACATAGACTTAACAAAACTCAGAATTGAACCACCAAATAACATGAACTTCAGAATTTGAAACAGTAAGACACACAAATTTCACAATCCTGATACTGACGATACAATCCTGATGTCAATACTGATGATGTCAGCATACTAATAGCAATCCTGATGTTTATTAACAAGTCTATCATACTGTAATTTATCAAAGTAAAGTGTTACAGCTTAAGCATTTATCAATCAAGTATAGATCCTGACAAAATATCAAGTCTATAAGCTGAAACAACATACCTTGCTACTTGTGCAGATGTTAAGGATTTAAAAATTTAACATTCCTAACTCACTAACCAGTCTAATGAATGTAGCCTCATCAAGTGGTTTAGTTAGAATATCGGCAAGCTGTTTGTCAGTAGGAACAAAATGGAGTTCCACAGTACCATTTTCAATATGTTCTCTAATAAAATGATACCTGACATCAATGTGCTTGGTCCTTGAGTGTTGAACTGGATTTTCTGCAATTTTGAGCACTAGTATTATCACAAAACATAGGAATATTACTAAGTGTCATACCATAATCCTTCAACTGATTTCTTATCCAAAGGAGTTGAGCACAACAACTGCCTGCTGCAATGTATTCAGCTTCTCGAGTTGAGGTTGAAACTAATTGCTGCTTCTTGCTTGCCCAAGAAATCAATCTGTTTCCCAAGAATTGACATGTACCTGTAGTGCTTTTCCTGTCTATTTTACACCCTGCATAATCAGAGTCTGAATAGCCAATTAGGGAGAAATCAGATTCTCTTGGATACCACAAACCAAGATTTGGAGTTCCCTTGAGATATCTAAAAATTCTCTTCACAGCAATTAAATGAGATTCCTTAGGATCATTTTGGAATCTAGCACATAAACAGGTAGACAACATTATATCTGGTCTACTTGCAGTTAAATATAATAATGAACCTATCATGCCTCTATAGCTAGTGTTATCAACACTCTTTCCCTTAGGATCAGAGTCTAGCTTATTGGCTGTTGCCATGGGTGTCTTTGCAATTGCACAATTTTGAAAGTCAAACATTTTTAAAAGATCTTTGATATACTTTGACTGATTAATGAAAATACCAGTTTCAGTCTGTTTGACCTGCAAGCCTAAAAAGTAATTTAGTTTCAGTCTGTTTCAGTCTGTTTGATCTGATATTTAGACTGCATAAGCTTGCTAAACTTAGCACATAACTTTTCATTAGTAGAACCAAATATAATATCATCAACATAAACTTGAACTAAAAGTAAATCACCTTTTATCTTTCTAAAGAATAGAGTTTTGTCAATTGTACCTCTTATGAAGCCATTTTCAAGAAGAAATTTAGACAAAGTCTCATACCATGCTCTTTGTGCCTGCTTTAGTCCATAGAGTGCCTTGTCAAGTTTGTAAACATGATTTGGAAACTTTGGATCAACAAAACCAGGTGGTTGTTCCATATACACTTCCTCATCAAGCTTGCCATTTAGAAAAGCACTCTTTATATCCATCTGGTATACCTTGAATTTTGAATGAGCTGCAAATGCAAGAAACATTCCGATTGCTTCCAATATTGCTACAGGTGCAAAGGTTTCATCATAGTCAATTGCTTCTTCCTGAGAATAACCCTTGGCTACCAGTCTTGCTTTTTTTCTTACAATTCATACCAAATTCATCTAGCTTGTTTCTGAACACCCATTTAGCACCAACAATAGATCTATCTTTAGGTCTTGGTACCAGTTTCCAAGCTTTGTTCCTCTCAAACTCATTCAATTCTTCCTGCATTGCTATTACCCAATCAGGATCCTGTAAGGCTTCTTCAACCTTCTTAGGTTCATTCTTTGAGAGAAAACAACTGTACAAGCATTCATTTTGAATTGATCTTCTAGTTCGAACACCACTATTTTGATCACCAATTATCAAATCCTCAGTATGATCCCTTGTCCATTTTCTAACAGGTGGTAGATTACTCCTGCTAGACTCTCCCCCTAAGTTAGTGGTATTTCTTGTAGAAGAACTTTCTCTGCCTTCAAAATCTCCCCCTTGATCAGTAGAATCAGTGGATTCAGTACTGCTGCTAGTTCCTAATCTTTCTTCATTAGACTCTGAAGGATCAGTTCCTGATGAAGTAGACTCTGAATGACCAGTCTGATCCTGATCAGTCCTATGTTTTCCTTGATTGAATTGCTCCGCCTCAGCAGTAGCATTCCTTTGAGAAGCAATAGAGATTTCCTCTGGAGATCCTTCATCATCGCTGGAGGGAATCTCAGAATAGTTAAGATTTTCAAATTCCAGATTGTCATGACTTTCATCAGTTTGCAAAATTCCAAACTTCTTATCATCAAATGCAACGTGAATTGATTCCATAACAATGTGAGTTCTCAAATTGTATACTTTGAAGGCTTTTGATGCTGAATACCCTAGAAAGATTGCTTCATCCGATTTGGTTTCAAATTTCCCAAGTTGTTCTGGATGAACTTTCAGGACATAGCATTTGCATCCAAAGATGTGAAAGTATTTCACACTTGGTTTCTTTCCTTTGATCATCTCATAGGGAGTATTACCATGACCATTTACCAAGGTACAGTTTTGAGTGAAACATGAAGTGTTGATAGCTTCTGCCCAGAAATAGGTTAGAAGCTTTGCATCTGCAAGCATGGTTCTTGCTGCCTCTATGAGAGTTCTGTTCTTTCTTTCTACCACACCATTTTGCTGAGGTGTTCCAGGTGCAGAAAACTGTTGAGTAATTCCACTATCTGCACAATACTCCTCCATTGTAGAATTCTTGAATTCTGTACCATTGTCACTTCTGAGCACTTTGACCTTGTACTCAGAGCTATTTTGAATATTCTTGACAAGTTCAATGATTTGCTGAGGAGCTTCATCCTTGTTGTGTAGAAAGAATACCCATGTGAACCTTGTGTAGTCATCCACTATAACTAGAGCATATCTTTTCTTATTAATAGACATAATGTTTACTGGACCAAATAAATCAAGATGCAGCATGTGAAATGGTTCAGTAATTGAATTTTCTGTCATGCTCTTGAAAGTGGTTCTTCTTTGTTTTCCAAGCTGACAAGCATCACAAAGTCCATCTTGCACATAGTTTGCTTGAGGTAGGCCTCTCACCAGATGATGCTTAACAAGTTGATTAAGCTTCTTGAAGTTAAGATGTGAGAGCTTCTTGTGCCAGTTCCAGCTTTCATCATTGGATGCCTTGCTGTAAAGACATCTGACAGTTCCTTTAGATGTGTCACTCAAGCTGGCTTCATATATGTTACCATGTCTCTGACCAGTCAGAACAATGTCTCCATTCTTCATATTCAAGATTTTGCATCCCTTACTGTCAAAGATTGATTGGTAACCCTTATCACCTAGTTGACTTATGCTTAAAAGTGTGTGTTTCAAGCCTTCAACCAGTGCTACATTTTCTATGATGACATTCCCCAAAATAATTGAGCCATATCCCAGAGTTTCTCCTTTGTTGCCATCTCCAAAGGATATTACTGGGCCAGCTTTCCTCTCAAACTTTGTAAGCACGGACTTCTTTCCAGTCATATGTCCAGAGCATCCACTGTCCAAGATAATTGAATGCTTCTTTCCAATGCCCTGCAAACAAAAAGTAGCTAGTTAGAATTTTTTAGGACCCAACTTTGATTGGATCCTTTCTTACTAACTTTTGAACCAACAGGCTTTGAAGATTTTGCTTTTGATTTACCTGTTGCAGAGTCAACCTTAGACTTAGATTTCATAAACTGTTTGTGACTAGGAGTTTCAGATTTCAGAGAATAATAGTCATAATACAGTTCATGATATTCTTTACACATATAAATGGAATGAAGTAAACTACCACAATGATAACAGGGTTCTTGTGGTTGGTATTGAATTCTCTGAGTCTTGGGGAATCTGGACTCAATTTTCCAAGAAGGTTTTTGATTGCAGTCTAGGGCCAAATGATTATGATTTCCACATTTATAGCATTTCTTCCTAGGTGCATCAGGTACATTCTTGTAATTATTCTCTTTGTTAATACCTTCTTTTCCATTCCTATTTCTTCTGATCTTGCTAGACTCTGAAATACTTTCTAGTCTCTGTTTCAACTGAGACTTAGACAGAAAACCTATGTTGACATTCTTAGGTTTTTCTAACACTCTTTCATCTGAATTGCTATTGTTAATTCTTTTGTGCACAACTGGGGTACCTTTAGAATCAACAAATTTAACATGTTTAGGTTCAGAAACTATCTTCTTACCTTCAGACTTAGATGTGCTAGCTTCAGTTTTACTATCATCATTGACAATAGCTACATTATTTTCTTGCCTAGCCTTATCAAAACCTAAACCATTAACTTTACCCAAAATTTGATTTTCAATGATTTCTTGAGTCTTTTTACCAGAATTGTTAATGGTTTTAATCACATCTCTCTCTTCCTCTAGTTCTTTTCTGACATAGTCATAAGCCTCAAGAATAACACCATAATCATGCTTAGCTTTATCAGAACTTAACTTATATTCTTCCATTTGAATTAACTCAGATTCAAGAAAATTATTTCTACTAACTAATTCATCATTCTTAGCCTTGAGTTCTTCTTTTTCACTAGCAAGAATTTTGAAATTAGTCATAAGATTCTTAAACTCAACATGAATAGATCTAATATCATCAGAATCTAAGCTATCAAACGAATCAAGAGAGTGAAGTGATACCTTAACAGAAGATGAAGAAGTTTTCTTTGGAGATCCAGGCTTGTCTGAAGCACTTGCCATCAATGCAATGTTGTCATAATCCAATTCATCTTCAGAATCACTGGAGTCTGCCCAATCCTTCTGTGTGACCATGAGTGCATTACCCTTCCCTGAATTCCTAGGCTTCTTACACTCACTAGCAAAGTGTCCAAGCTCACTGTAGTTAAAGCACTTGATCTTGGCTTTATCAAGCTTGATAATTTGTACTTTTGCCTTTGTCATTCTTCTTCTCCTCTTTCTTCTGAAAAGAGCCTTGCTAAATCTTCTCCTGTTGAATCTTCCTTTCTTGAAAGCTTTAGCAAACATAGGAAAGAGTTCTTGCATCTCTAATTCAGAATCATTATCTTCAGAGTCTATATCTATAGTCTCTGATTCAGAACTTTCTTTGCTCTTTTTCTTCCTCAAGTCTCTTTCAGTAGATTCAGACTTTTCTTCTGGAAGCTTCTTTGATTCAGACTGAGCAGTGAGTGCAACAGTTTTCATCTTCCCTTCACTCCTGCTCTTTTTCTGCTGCCTGTCAAGTTCATAAGCTCTCAATTTTCCATAAACTGCTTCTAATGATATCTCATCAAGATCATTAGTTTCCTCAATTGCAGATATCTTCTCATTGTAGAAATCAGGAAGAGCTTTCATGAACTTAGTATTCATATCCTCCAAGTCATAATATTTACCATGCATGGCCATCTCATTGATGAGTTTAGTAAACCTATCAAAGGTGTCAGTAAGTGACTCACCAGACTTGGATTCAAAGTACTCATACTGCTGTATGATAAGTGTCCTCATATTCTTCCTGACAGGTTTTGTTCCTTCACAGTGAACCTTTAGATTGTCCCATATCTCCTTAGCAGTTTTACACGAGAGAATATAGTTAGTGAGAATAGAATCAAGACTGTTGAATAGTATGTTTCTCACTTTAGCATCCTTAAGAACGTTCTCATTTTCCTTATCTGTCCATTCAGATTTAGGTTTCTCCGCTGTATGTTCTGGAACAACTTTTCCTTCGACAGTTGCTTGAGGAACAAGTCTTGTTGGAACAAAAGGCCCATCTCTGATTCTGTCAAGATAATCAGGATCTGTTGCTTCCAAGTGATGCAACATCTTCACTTCCCATAGAGTATATTCGTTTCTCTTGAGCATAGGGATCTTAGTATTACCATCCTTGTAACCAGACATGATTGCAGATCTTTATGATTATTCGAAATCAACCTGCTCTGATACCAATTGTTAACTCGAATAACTTGTAGAAGGGGGGGGTTGAATACAAGTTATATAATCGTGTCTGATTTTTGCTTGATTATATGAACAAGAATAAACGAATGAATCAAACTTTGTTTGTATTAAAATAATCAAATACAAACTCTACCAAAGGTGTACAATACCTTTAGCAGCTGCTGACAATACAAATCTCTCTCTGTTTGTTTTGAACTCTCGAATACAAATCTTACGAACTTACTTGCTCACCCACTCTTTTTACAATGATATTGAGAGAGTATTTATATTGCTACCTATCAACTAATAACAGAATTATAATCTATCTATGACAATGTTCTGCCGTCCAGTTGATAGTTTCCATCAATAGAGAATTCGTTTCCTTCACGATATCTTCTTGCTTGTTTTTCAAAACAAAGATCCTGTTTTATAGCACTTGCCAGTTTCTGCAGCATCCATAATGACATCATCAGTAACATGACTGACATCATCAGTAACACGACTGATATTAGGATTTCCCATTGCATCAGGATCTGATTATCCCATCAGTATTTGATCAGGATCTGACTTAATGTATCAGGATCTGCTCCTCTATTCCTGACATGTAGTCCCCGATACACTCTTCCTGACATGTAGTCTCTGATGCACTGTTCCTGACTAAATTCTACAGATTACTATTTAACACATATATCCTATACAAAGTGCTAAATCCTTTATAAGATCAGGATATACAAAAAGTATTAGCAAAATTCTATTCTTAACATCACAACTTATGAATTATTCCTAACACTCAGGGAGAGACGTCGTGCGAGTGCCAGAGAGAGATATGAGCAGAGCCTGAGAGAGGAGGCAGAGAAGCGCAGACAGAGAGACGCTATGGCTATGGTACCATACACCAGTAGACCCCCTGTAGGATCTGATGAGGCAGGCCCTTCCCGATTGAGGTCGGAGATTCCAGAGGAGGAGATGCCACTACGTAAGAGGCCTAAGTTATCGGTTATAGCTGAGGAGCAGACTGAGTGGAGGGACATTCACATGATTCCTACTCCTGTCTTACCTATCCCAGTGCCATCACCAGTTCCATCTCCTCTACCGAGCCCTGATCCTTTAGAGGACCCAGCAGAGCAGTTCACTCCACCGGGACACTTTATCTTTTCAGAGGATGAGTTGGAGGAGGACCCATCTGAGGATGCGGAGACAAAGTCTATTCCTCCCTCCCCACCAGCATCTGCACCTCCACCTGTAGATGCACCTCCCCCAGCTGCTATACCCCCTCAGGCAGGTGATCCACTTCCAGCTATTCTATTGTCAGAGTACTTTGTCTTACAGGGACAGCTAGAGGAGTCCCGTAGGATGATAGATACTCTTTTACAGAGATCGGACAGAGGGAGGGGAGGTACTATTCCCGATGGTTTGTCTTTGGGCTTAGTTAGTATTGAGCTGCGAGCACTCGGCGATATTAGGAGGTTATTGGCAGATAGAGGGACCCAGCATGGAGAGCTCAGATAGTAGACACGGTCACCTCTATGGTAGTGCAGATCAGGGATGTTGTCAGAGCGACGTTACCGTGAGTCGGAGTAGTGGTCTTAGTCACTAATCAGACTAGTCATCTCGTTGATGTCATTTTGGGGATTAGTTTAGTTGTTTACTGTCTTAATCCCAGTCTGATTAGAGGACGGCTAGTAGTACTTTTGTTATAGCATATTAGTATGTACGGTTATGTTTTGGGGTTTCGAACCTTGTACTCTATGATGTATAATATTAGTAGTAAAAGATGTTGTACCAAAGTTGTAAAATATTTATGTAAATTAATGAAGTTTGTGCATTCTGTCTAAATTTTTACTGTATTTTAATATTAGATGTTGAGATTCAAAAATATTGATGTATATAAGGTGATTGACTTAAATGAAAAGATTATCGTGCTAAAGGCGATACACTTACTTGCTAAAGTTATAATATAACTAGATGCAAACCGCGTGGAGATAAGAATATTGTGATGTATAAATGAGTTAACTAACGATATAATTGTGTATATAGAAATGATGTATATTGTACCCTAAATTTGGGTAATTAATGGAGAATATTGTTATATACAGAATCATGCCGCCTAAGCGTAACAATAGAGCGAATGCAAGGGAAAATGAGGGAGATGAAGGAAGTCAAAATAGGCAGGATGAAAATGCTCATAATAAACGAGATCATGAGGAAGAAGAAGAGGAATCAACTGGCCAACAAGGAAATCCGGGAGGTGATCCCTTTAACCAATTCATGGAACTATTAAGGCAGAATTTAGCTAATCCACCAAATCCCCAACAACCACCTGTTCTCCCCAATCAGGCAGCTAACTCCTTTCGTGCCTTTAAGTCATTAAAACCCCCAGAATTTGAGGGAACTGCTAACCCAGTAGTATCTAGAACCTGGTTAAAAGAGATGGAGAAAGCTTTTGAGATATTGAGGATAGAGGAGAATCAGAAAACAATCTTTGCAGCCTATCTCTTAAAGGGGGAGGCAAATTATTGGTGGGAAGCTAAGAAGAATCTAGAAGGTGCGGGAGTGATAACCTGAGAGCGTTTCACTAGGGTGTTCCTAGACAAATATTCCCCTAGGTACCTGGAAAACCAAATGGAAATAAAATTGTTGGAGTTAATGCAGGATAACCTAACAGTGGCAGAATATGAAACTAAGTTTACTGAACTGTCTAGGTTTGTTCCAGAATTTGTGCGTACTAAAGAACAGCGAGCGAAAAGGTTTCAACAAGGATTGAAACCGAGAGTGGCACCATTTGAGTTAACTGATTATGCTACGGTAGTTCAAAAAACATCTATTATAGAAGCCGAGAGTGAACAAACTCAAATAAGTCGAGAGAATAAGAAAAGGAAATTTGAGGATCAGAAAGGAGGTTCAAGTGAAGGAAGTTACTTTAGCAAGGTTGGTAAAGGACAAAAATCTCAGTTTGTGGGAAGGTCAGGGAGTAACAAGGCTGCTAGTGAGACTGTGAATCAGGGTGGTAAGGCTTCAGGAACATTTCAGTCTAATCAATCACGACCACCATTACCAGATTGTAACACGTGTGGTAAGAAGCATATGGGAGTATGTAGAGTGTTGGGAGTAACTTGTTATAAGTGTGGACAAAAAGGACATTATCTTAACCAGTGCCCATCAACTGATAAGAGTAATGTCAAGTGTTACCAGTGTGGGAAATTAGGCCACATAGCTCGAGATTGTCATTCTAGTGGGTCATCTGCGACAGGACAAAGTATGACTGCTTCAAATAGACCTACTGCCAGGGTGTACAATATGACTTTAGGAGAAGCGTTGAAAAAGCCGGATACAGATGCAGGTAAAATATTTTTCTTTTATTATTTAACCTTGTAAATGTAAATGTTTGGTTATGGATCGACTAAGTCAATGAATGGTGTAGGTAGGTTGACAATCTAGATAAGGAAAATCAGTATCTGTTAAGGGTCAGAGAACTCTATAGAAAGGAGATTAAGAGTATGAGAGAAAGTGTGAAAATATATGTTAGAAATGATTGATGAAAACAGTGTTTAGGAGCTACAGCGACAAATCAGAGTTTAGCTGGAAGCAGTCAGAGTTTAGTTAAACACTGACTTTGGAAGCTCGACAGAGCTCTGTCGAGCTTCCAAAGTCAGTGTTTAACTAAACTCTGACTGCTTCCAGCTAAACTCTGATTTGTCGCTGTAGCTCCTAAACACTATTTTCATCAATCATTTCTAACAATCTCCCCCAACTTGTTCATTAGCAAGAATGTACAAGTTTACAGTAAATGATGATGTCAAAACAAATACAAAATTACAGTGATTAATATACAAACAGAGTTTAAGCTTCTACTTAACAAAAATCTACAGAAATAAGAAAACTCTTACAGACTTTAACCTCTAATCTCTTCAAGATCTGGTGTAGCTCTGAGATAGTCTATAAGCAATCTTCTTTCAGCATTTTCAAGTTCATTCTCCATAGCTTCCTTGATCTCTCTCAACTGAGGATCATTCTCATCAGTCTGATAGATAGCAGCTCTGAGATCGTAGATTTTGTTTCTTCTCATTTCATTTCCCAATCTGATATACTTCACCACTTCAGACTTCACATTAAAATCAAGAACAGTGATTCCAAGATCAGTCTTTAGCTTTGTAGTTCCCTTTTCCATCTCTATCAGCTTTTCATTCCAGTCTCTGTACTTAGGAACATATTTACTGTTATACTTCATACCTCTTCTTACCAGATTCTGAAGCATCTTCTGTCTAAGCACATTGGCAACAGATTAAGTCCTTTGATTTGTTACCTTGAAAAGATACAGAACATGTTCTAGTTCTTCCCAATATTTCAAACCAAGATCATTCTCCCCAATTTTAAAAACTGTTCCATCTGCCATGAAGTATAATAGAAAATCTTTCTTTAGGCTCTTCTGATAGACCAACTGTACTGATTCTAGTCTGTCTAAACTCTCTTGAGTGACAACACCTTGACCTGGAATAGTCAGTGAAGATAGATCTCTAGGACTAACATTCTGCCTTTTATCCCTGTGTGATCCTATACCACCCTTGTTGTTTCCAATTTTCCCAGAAAATGCTCTTCCATCAGTGAAATCCATAGAACCTTTAAGTGCTTGATTTGGATCATGAAGAGTTCCCTTTCCAAAAGTTGATTTCAACTGAGAAGATTGTAAAGGTGTGGTCACAACTTGTGTAGCAACAGAGGGTGTGTTTTCATTCTTCTTTACAACTTGTGTAGAAACAGAGGTTGTATTTTCTCCAGCAATGCCTTTCAGCTTTTGCTTAAAGTCTGCATCTGTTGGTTTTCTGGATACTTGCATCCTTTGTTCAGTACCAACTTTTTCTTTGATTTGAATGCCTTTAAGAACAGGCTTTGCAGCTTTCACATTCTTCTTAGAATTGCCAGATTTCACAGCTTTCTTATGTTCTGCTAGAAATATCTTCTCTTGAGCTTGAACATCTGCAATTGTAACTCCCTCTTCATTTTCTTCTAAGAATAACTTAGCAGCCAATTCCTCATCAGTCTGAGGATCAGAGGATAGTACCAAACTCTTAGTCTTTGAAGAACCTCGAGTATCAGTGTTTAACCCAGCAGACTGTGATTTAAGAGACTTGCTGCTAGTTTTCAGAGTTTGAGTTTCTACAGCCTTGCCCTTGCCTTTATTATTTGCTCCTCCATCTCCAGCATCATCCTTCTGAGTCAGAGTTTGAAATTGCTTGCATTTTGACTTTGCAACTCTCTCCCCCTTTTTGACATCATCAGGCATGAGTATAGATGTAATCAACTCCAAAGAGGTAGCAATAGAATAAATTTTAACATACAAGGCAGACTGATTCTCTTCAACTTTACCCAGCCTGACAAAGAGATTGTCTTGAGCTTTAGAAAATTTTCTAGTCATGAGTTTAGACTCTCTTTCCATGTTCAGTTCTCTAGTTTGGATCTCAGTCCTCAAGTCAGTGATTGCCTTTTTAGTTTCATCAAATCTACCATCCAGAGTCTTGACTTGAACTACAGTTGCTTTTAAGCAAGAAAGAATCTCTGGATTGGAAATAGTGTTGGCAGTTTGCTTAACAAAATTAGCTGCTCTCCCTCTTGGAAAAATGCAATCCTCTTTGTACCAGTCAGCAGCAAATTTTGCAAGTTGTGCTTTTTCAATTGCATGAGACTTACAAGGTTGATCGAAAGAGGTATGTTTATTGTCTGTTTGCACTGCTGCACTCAGAAAAGAATCAGAGTTTGCACTGCTTTCACCTTCAAGTTCAACACTTGCAGCTTTAGCATGTTCTACATCATCTTCAAGTGAAACACTGTGCTGAGCATTGTCAACCATAGTTTCTGCAATTTCTTCTGCAGCCTTGTCAAGATTTTCTTCATGTTGCTCAGGCTCAGCAATAGAGTTTGCATTTGTGTCATCAACAGGCATAGGCTGAGAAGTAGCCTTGGTTGCTTGATCAACCTCATCACCTCCTTCAACAGTCTGGTGAGCATCTGAGATTAACTCTGTATGTGATGCTACAGTTTCAGTAATGACAACTGTAGGTTGATCAGCTGCACCAGTTGCTTCAGATTGAGCAAAAATAGGTGAGATAGGATCAGAGAATGGCATGAATGAATCAAGAGTATCATCCATTGGAGAAAAGCCATCTCTAATATCCTCTTCTGCTGGCATTTTATCCTCTGTAGGCATTTCAACCTCTGCAGGCATATCAACCTCTGCAGGTATATCTTTTTCAACCTCAACAGTAGGTGTTTGCAGTGAAACCACCTCTGGAGCTTCAACATTTTCACCAGCAGAATCAGATATTACTAGTTTTCTCCTCTTCGCTAGAGGCACTTCATCTGAATCCTCTGTACTAGATTCTGCCACCACAGAGGGTGAAGAAGGTCTTTTTGCTCTTTGAATCTTTCTTCTAGCATAAACAGCTCCAGGAGATGTCTGTTTTGCTTTGGTGTGTTTCTCTATTGTCTTCTTAGCTCTTGCATGTCTTTCAGTAGTTGCTGCTGATTGCTTTACTCTGCCTCTTTTTGCTTTAGGCTGTGGTTGTGGTTGAGATTGTGATGGTTCAGTGTTTAGTTGTTGAGTGTGTGAAGATTGTTTTGTGATTGGAGATTGAGGATTTTGGGTTGGAGCAGTGTTTGTGATTGGTGATGGAGTGTTGTGAGTGGATGCAGGTTGTGGTTCAGGGATAGAGGTTTGGTTTGAGGTTGCAGGTTGTTGAGTAGGTACAGTGTGGGTAGGTGATGTAGATGGTTCAGTGTTTAAGGTTTGAGTATGATCAGTGTTTAGTGGTTCAGGGTGTGGTTCTGGTTGTGGTGGGTCTTGAGGTTGGTTGAGAAAATTCTGCAAAGCAAGTGGCAGAACAAAGACAGGTAGGTTTTCTTTACCAGCATCCTTATTAGTCATATCAGAGAATATTCTCTTGTTGACTCTAAAAGGCTGAATCACATCAGCTTCAACAATCTCTAAACCAGATACACAAGCAGTGAATAGCATTTGACAAAATCGAGCAAAATAAACTGTAGTAGACTCTGACAGTTTATCACCTAGATTCATTAGAACATATCTACCAAAATCAAAATTACTACCATGAAGTAGAGAATACCCGATTTGTAGACTGTCCATTGGAATAACATCCCAGTTAGTGACCTTCTTCTGGAATGTTCTTGTGATGCAGTCGAAGAAAAAATTCCATTCCTTCCTGAGATTAGGCCTCTTTACACTGCCAAGCCTTTCAAGAGAATCCATGTAGCCTATCTCCTGTAGCATTTGTCTCAATTGAGGTTCACCAACATAAGCATAAGAGGTGTGTGTATCAAAACCCATCGTTTCTCTGACAGTTTGTGGAGTAATCACAAACTCTTGTTCATCATGAGTGAAGATGATGATTGGAGTCCCATTCTCTCCTCCATCCACATAGACTGAGTTTTGCCAAAAAGTGGCAATTTGAGATGCAGAGAGAGTACTAGGTTCAACCAGAGCTTGTCCAATCTCCGAGTCTCTTAAGAAATTCTGCATAAGATGAAACGCTTCTGGAACACGTTCATTATTGAGTGGGGCTGCATAATTGTTAGGGACAAAACGTAGACCAAAAACAGTGAATGATTTAGAAGCCATTAAATCAAGAAACGGGCAAGAAATCACAATGAAAAGTGTATGTAGGAAAAGTGTTTGCGAAAATGCGCAAGTGAAAACTGAGAGAACTGTGAGATGTAAAAGTGATTGGGTGAAAGTAAAAATGAAACGTTGTACACAAAAGTAATTAGAGTTGTAATTAAAAATTAAAACTCAATCGTTTGTGTATTCAAACACTCAACAGTTCATAGATTAATGTGTGAGTGGGACACAATAATGAGTGAGTGGGACACGTGTCATACATGCAGTGGATCAATTAATCACGCGCAGTAAAAATAGCAATTATCACCGCTGTATTCTCTTTCCTATTTCCAAGACACTTTAACACAATACACTTATTAACAGTTGTCAAAAGCACTATTTACTCCAAAATTTTCAAATTATCCAAATGAAAATTTACCTTGGAGTACTAACCACAAATCAACAGCGTTTGTCAATTCTCCAACTTTATCACCGAAACCCTTTCAAAAATTGCACAGTTGTGAAAATATGTGTGTGTAGCAGAGTTTACCAAATCAATTTTTAGAGCATCTAATTTTTCATAAAATCCATAAAGTAAATCAATAAACACTGGATGCACAAACTCTCATAGTAAACACTGACTGTATGATGAAAGCTAAACTCTGTAGTAATCAATCTATATACAGTAACATTTAATTTATTTTATACCCCCTCTATTGCTAATATATATATATATATATATTATTTTATTATTATTATTTATTTATTCTATTCATTCCAGTAATTAGAGGTTGGAGCCAGTCACCAAAAATTCAAAAATTTTAGCCCTTATCATTTTGATAAGTTCCTGGGTCATCCTAGTCTTTGACTAGTCACCAAAAATCAGAGAATTTTAGCCCATATTATATACCAATAGGTTCCTGGGTCATCCTAGTCACCAACATAATCTCAAAGGAGTATAGCAACCTATATACATTTTCTTTGGGGGTATTGCAGTAAGCATTTTAATCTACCAGAGTATAACTAACAGAGTTTAGAGTTCATCAACAACAGTAGTTATTCATGAGAGGCAATGCACACAGTATTTATAGACTCAGAGTTTAGGACAAAATAAACTAAGAGATGCTATAAATATGAACCAGTATTATGTTGTGTTAACTTTCTGCACAATCTAAGATTAGATCACAATAACTCAGAAAGGTTCATGATTAATTACTGAGAATCATGCTTCATACATATTTCTTCATTGGTGTTTCCATTCAGACAATAATCAACTCAGAATTCACAGAGTTTATCAAACTTATTAACAGTGTATGACATACAGGCATGCTGACAGAATTTAACAGAGTTTGACAGTGTTTAAAGAAAAACATGTTAACAGAGTGCATAACAGAGTTTAATAAACAGAGTTCACTTAGCACTTAACAAATCAAGGAAATATGAGCAACACATTACATAAGTAAAATTTGAATCTAACCATCATTCCTAGTCAAAACCAGAGACCATTCCTAGTTCATTGACCAGTCTTGTAAATGTAGCTTCACTCAATGGTTTGGTGAAGATATCTGCAAGCTGTTGTTCTGTAGACACAAAATGTAGTTCAATATTCCCTTCTTCCACATGTTCTCTGATGAAATGGTACCTTATGCTGATGTGCTTGGTCATTGAATGCTGTACTAGATTACCTGTCATAGCAATAGCACTTTGATTTTCACAGTAAATAGGAATCTTACTGTACCTCAATCCATAATCCAGCAATTGATTCTTCATCCACAAGATCTGTGCACAACAGCTACCAGCTGCAATATACTCTGCTTCAGCTGTAGATGTAGAAATTGATTTCTGTTTCTTACTGTACCAAGAAACAAGTCTGTCACCAAGAAATTGACAACTTCCACTAGTGCTCTTTCTGTCTATCTTGCAGCCTGCAAAGTCTGCATCAGAATACCCAAGTAGCTTGAAATCTGATTCTCTGGGATACCACAGACCTAATGATATGGTGCCCTTGAGATACTTGAAGATTCTTTTCACAGCTGTCAGATGTGGCTCTCTAGGATCTGCCTGAAACCTTGCACAAAGACAGGTTGCATACATGATGTCAGGCCTACTAGCTGTCAAGTAAAGAAGAGATCCTATCATGCCCCTGTAGTATGTCATATCCACTGAAACTCATGTGTCTTTGTCCAATTTAGTTGTTGTTGCCATGGGAGTTGATGCAGATGAACAGTCAAGCATACCAAATTTCTTGAGAAGATTTCTGGTATATTTTGCTTGATTAATGAAGATACCATCATCTGTTTGTCTCACCTGTAGGCCTAGAAAATAACTAAGCTCTCCCATCATGCTCATTTGATATCTGGACTGCATGAGCTTGGCAAACTTCTTACAGAGTTTATCATTAGTAGACCCAAAGATAATGTCATCAACATATATCTGAACTAAAAGCAAGTCACTCCCAAATTTGAAATAAAACAGAGTTTTGTCAATAGTACCTCTGTTGAATCCACTTTCTAAGAGAAATTGAGCCAGAGTTTCATACCATGCCCTTGGTGCTTGCTTAAGTCCATAGAGTGCTTTATCCAGCCTGTAAACATGGTCTGGATATTTTCGGTCCACAAATCCTGGTGGTTGTTCAACAAACACTTCTTCTTCAAGCTTCCCATTCAGAAAAGCACTTTTCACATCCATCTGGAATACTTTGAATTTCTTGTGAGAGGCATATGCTAGAAAAATTCTGATTGCCTCCAATCTTGCAACTGGAGCAAATGTTTCATCATAGTCTATTCCTTCCTGCTGTGAATAGCCTTTTGCTACCAGTCTAGCCTTGTTCCTTGTGATAACACCTTCACTATCAGTCTTGTTTCTGAAAACCCATTTAGTACCAACAATAGATCTGTTCTTTGGCCTTGGTACAAGGGTCCAAACTTCATTCCTTTCAAATTCATTCAACTCTTCCTGCATTGTTGTTATCCAGTCAGCATCTTGAAGAGCTTCTTCCACTTTCTTTGGTTCATTCTTAGACAAGAATGCATGAAACAAACATTCACTTGCAGTGGCACTTCTTGTTCTCACTTTTGCATCTGGATCACCAATTATCAAATCAGGTGTATGTGATTTAGTCCATTTCCTAGCAGAAGGCAAATGACTTCTGTCAGCATGTGATCCTCCCCCTTAATCCATTCTCTCCTGATTTTGTTGTGAGCTTTCTTCATTTTCTGAGACTCCCCCTGAACTTGACTGCCCAGAGTCAGAATTTGAATTTTCAGAGTTTGAATCTTCAGAGTTTGATCCAGATTTTTCAGTTGACTCATTATCAATGTTTGAGTCTTCATCTTGATCATGCTCCCCCTCAACTGGTTCTTCCCTTTGTTGTGGCTGAGAAGTTTCTCCAGTGTTTACCAGTAGAGGTTCAGAGTCTGTTTCAACAGAGTCTGTCAGAATAGTTTGATCAGAGTTTACTTCAACAGAGTTTAAATCTTCATTTTCAAAGTTCAGTTGATCATATTCATCTATGTCTTCAAGTCCAGTTATTTTCTTGTCATCAAAAGACACATGTATAGATTCCATGATCACTTTTGTTCTCAGATTGTAAACTCTGAATGCCTTTGTTGACAGTGGATAGCCAACAAAAATTCCTTCATCTGCCTTTAGCTCAAACTTGGTCAACTGTTCAGGATGAGTCTTCAAAACAAAGCATTTGCACCCGAAAATATGAAAGTATTTCAGGTTAGGCTTCTTTTTCTTCACCATCTCATATGGTGTCTTTCCATGCTTATTGATCAGTGTAGCATTTTGAGTAAAACAAGCAGTTTGAACAGCTTCTGCCCAGAAATAAGTTGGCAATTTTGCTTCATCAAGCATAGTTCTGGCAGCTTCTATCAAGGTTCTATTTTTCCTTTCAACTACACCATTTTGTTGTGGTGTACCAGGTGCTGAAAATTCTTGCTTCACTCCATTGTCCTTGCAGAATTCTTCCATTGTTGCATTCCTGAACTCAGTTCTATTATCACTTCTGATGATTCTGACTTTGTTACTTGATCCTTTGTCCAGAAGCTTCACATGCTCCATCAGAGTTAATGTAGTTTCATCCTTCTTTGCTAGAAAATACACCCAAGTGAATCTAGTGTATTCATCAACAATGACTAAAGCATATTTCTTCCTTGCTATAGACATAACATTTACTGGACCAAAGAGATCAACATGCAGAAGATGATAAGGATCAGTGATTGAAAATTCTGTCTTGCTCTTAAAAGATGACTTCCTTTGCTTGGCCTTTTGACATGAATCACATAGGCCATCAACATTTAACAGAGCCTTTGGGAGTCCTCTTACAAGATCCTTTCTGATCAATTCATTGATGTTGTTCAAGTTCAAATGTGAGAGTTTCTTGTGCCACTTCCAACTCTCTTCACTGGACATTCTTGTAGACAGGCAAATAGCTTTTCCAACAGAGTCTATTAAGAGCTTGATTTCATAAATGTTGTTTTGCCTGTGACCAACTAGAACAACCTTTCCTGTAGATTTGCTGATAACTTCACAATATTCAGGTTGAAAATCTACATGATATCCCTTGTCACAGATTTGACTCACAGATAGCAAGTCATGCTTGAGTCCTGGGACATGAGCTACATTGTTGATGATGACATTTCCAAGATTAATATTGCCATATCCCAATGTTCTTCCTACATTGCCATCACCATAGGAAACTTTTGGGCCAGCCTTCTCCTCATAGTCTGATAGCAGGGCTTTATTTCCTGTCATGTGTCCTGAGCATCCACTGTCCACGACTAGGATTGCCTCCCTGTTGCCCTGCAATCACAAGCAATTACTGAGAGTTAGATTTAAGGATCCAGACTTGCTTGGATCCTTTGACATTCTTAACTTTGTTAGCTTTAGCAGCGGAATTAACATTATCAAAGTTTGAGCTAACAGTATCAGAATTTACACTTGCAGTATTAACTTTAACCTATTTCAGATTGGGTTTCAGTTCATAGTAATTATGATAGATAGCATGATACTCTCTGCAAGTATAAATGGAATGCCAAGTACTTCCACAGTGTGTGCATAAAGTCTGTGGCTTAGTTCTAGCAAAATCCTTCTTTACCTCAGACTTGGAAGGTAAAGAATTTATATTTTTGTTTTTCTTGCAGAAATTTGCAAGATGCTTAGTACTACCACAGTTATGACATGTCTTTCTTGGAGCATAACTAGCAAGCATTGGTTTATTTCCTGAAGTGATGCCTACTTTTCCATTTCTGTTCTTATTTGACACTCCCTGTTTCTTAACAGATTTTAACTCCTTCAGTTTATGTTTGAGTTGTTTATCTGTCATCAAACCAATATTAACCTGTTTAGCACAAGTTTTTACTGATTCGACCTTAACAGTTTCTTTTTCATTATCAGACAAAAATTTACTGGCTCCATGTACAAAATGAGGTCTGATTTTAACTTGACTTTGAAATCTTAGTTCATCTCCCTCATTATAACCTAGACCAACAGTGTCTGTTTGAAAAATCTGTTGAGTGTCCTTTCCAGAATTAGTCCAAGTCCTAATTTTCTTATTTGCTTCCTCCAACTTAGATTCTAGTTGTTTATATTTCTGAAGCAAATCCTGTTCTATAGAAACATCATCATCTCTCTCTTTCTGAACTTGTTGCATATTTTTTAGCTTTTCTTCAACAATTTTATTTCTCTCTTTGAGTTCAGAATTCTCAGATTTAATCCTCTCATTCTCTAAAGTCTGATCCCTATAACTTATATGCAATGACTTAAGATAAATTCTTAATTGGGAAATGTCATCAATATTATAAGCATAGGTAGTTAGAGGTACCTGATTTTCAGAAGTTTCTGATTCAATAGTAGCCATGAGAGCATAGTTCATTTCCTCATCTGAATCTGAAGTGTCTGCCCAATCTCTGCCTTTTGTGATGAGTACCTTTCTAGTTTTACCCTTCTTGCACTCGGGAGCATAGTGACCCATCTCCTTGCACTTGTAGCATTGAATTTCAGACTTATCCTTCTTCCCAGACTTGGTCTCTTTTCTTTCAGACTTCCTGAAACTTTTTTTGTCTTCATTTGAATCTCTAGAAAACCTTTTCCCTTTCTTGAAATTCTTGAAACCCATTTTCTTGAAGGTCTTCACCATCAACACAGCCATTTTTCTCATTTCTTCTTCATCATCCTCAGAGTCAGATGATTCAGAAGAGTTTGAATCACAATCAGAGTTTGATGATTCACTTTCTGAGTGTATGACCAAAGCTTTTCCATTCATTTTCCTTCTTGATGCCTCTTTCTTCTGAGGCTTCTCCTCAACCTTAAGAGCAACAGACTTTGCCTTTTTGTTGAATCTCCTGTTTCTCTGTTCCATTTCCAATTCATGAGTTTTGAGCAACCCATAAATTTCATCAATTTGGGTCTCATCAATGTCATAATTGTCTCTAATAGTGGTAGTTTTCACATCCCACTTTTCAGGTAGAGACAGAAGAAACTTTAGATTTGAATCTTCCAAATTATATTCTTTGTCAACCAATGACAAATCATTCAACAGTTTACAGAATCTGTCAAATGTTTGTGTCATGGTCTCTTCAGGTTTAGCCTCAAAATGTTCATACTCCTGAGTGAGTATGTTTCTCCTATTTTTCTTGATATCAGGAGTTCCCTGACATCTAACCTCAAGAGCATCCCAAATTTCTTTTGCAGTAGTCAAGCCAATAACCTTGTTAGACATAACATTATCCAAAGCACTGTGAAGTAAATGCTTCACCTTTGCATCCTTAGCAATGGATGAAAGATCTTCAGGAGTCATATCCTTCTTCTCCTTAGGAATCATTTTGGCCTCTTGACCAGTAACAGCAGGAGCCAACTTTGTAGGCAGGTGTGGCCCTTCATAAATCCTATCAAGATATTCTACATCTATAGCTTCCAGAAACATGGTCATCTTTATCCTCCAGATGGGATACTCTGATGGCCTGAGAATAGGAACCCTAATAGCTTCATATCGACTAACAGTGGGTTTAGCATTTTCATACTCTGATGGAGGTGGAACTTCAGACATGATGATTACTGTGTGTGTGTGGATCTTAAACTCTAATGTTTAACAGATAAGGCTCTGATACCACTTGTTAGGCCGAATACACACTAATAAACAATATTAGATGAGAGAATAACAATTAAGATGAATATGCACTTTAAATCTTCTGGTATTAAAAACCCTCTTCGTGATGTAAACTATCACAAAGAGCTGCTAGGTTACAATAAAGATAGTTCGATGCACGATGCCCTTCTAGGGTTAACCTAACTGTATTTATAAAACATACAGATGCTATACAATCGCTAATTGATACTCCTATAATTAAGCTATACAATTGATATCAATTACGATTGCTACACATCTCCTAAGTCAACTCAATCTCTATGATAGCTATCCAATCTGTAAAGAGATTGCTTCCATAAATAACTTCTTTAATTCTTCAAACACTGTTGACTGGAGACGCGCTTCCTCCAGACAGAGTTTAACTAAACTCTGTCGAGCTTCCAAAGTCAGTGTTTAACTAATAATATATTTTTCAAGGATAAAGGAAAAGTACATTCTTGTTTAGGTACGAACAGGAAATATATATTATAGGTAATATTTTCTTACAATTGTTTTAAGGGATATTAGTAGAAATTATTTCTGGAAAATTTTACAGAGAGATATATATATATATATATATAAGGATTGGGATATTAATATTTATGTCATGATAGAGATCAAAATATAGCCAAACCATAGTGAGATACACTACCATTCAGAAAAGGCCAATGTGGTGGCGGATACCCTTAGTCGAAAGAGGAAGGAGAGACGAGATAATATGGAATGACTGAAAACAGGAGGGAATTTGCAAGAAAAAGATAGTGAAAGTACTACTATTGATAAGCTGAATGGCATGTTGATAAATGACAAGCAAGTTTATATTGGTGTATTTTTACGCAAACAAGATTGAGATATTATGAAACGAAAAAGATAGAGGAAGTAGTGTGGAAGTTAGAAGGTGTGAATGAAAAAGGTACCTATGGACATTTCCAACATGATTCCGGGACGGAAACCTTTTAAGGGGGGAAGACTGTAATAACCCTAATTTTAGCAATGCTACAGTGATCACATGAATAGTAAATTTTGAGGATTTAGGGAAATGGTATGTAAGTACTCTATACTTGAAACAGAAAATGAGTAAACAGAAACCATATTAGTGTTGTACTAGGAAAATAAGTGACTCGAAATGACGATAGATTTCAGAAATTCCTGAATATGGATTTTTGAGAAGTTTGATTTCGAATAAGCTTCTATTGGATATTAAGGAGCATGGAGATATTAAAGGAATTATATATTGAGGAATTAGTGAATTAGGGTAAACTAAGGGATTATTAAGTTAAGGAAATACCAAAGGAATTTGGATTGTTAAATGATTTCAGAACCACTGAGATAATGAGGTATATTCGAAACGAATCACAATTAGACGAGTATGGAAACCAAACAACCAAGATTTATAAATTAACAAGGATACCTACCATATTATTAATTACCAAGAGAATTAGCATAATACTTAGAAAAAAATCAAGAAAAGAGAGTAAGAGATCATCAATGACATCATTAGGTGATATCACTTTCCACTAACACATATTTAAGGGGTAAATTAGTCATTAACCAAGGTAAATATCTACATGACTCCACAAGACTCTAGAATTTACAAGATTAATCAAGATTAGATCAAAAATCAAGAGAACAATCTCTCCCCCTTCCTTGTTCATTCCATTCGGCATTACAAAGAAAAAAGGAGAAAAACAAAATCAAAACCCAAGTTCTAGCCAACAAGAAATCAAGGAATAATTCATGGAGGATCTTGGAGGATAGATTAAGACATGCACAAAGTTTCATATCCAATCATCATCATTTACATAGGTAATAAAATCACCAAAGTTACTAGATGAATAATAATGAATAGTGTTTTCCAAGAACTAACTTTGTTTTTATGGTTTCTTTAGTTGATCCAAGCTAGTATAAGGTTGATTAAGCATATCCCAAGGCTCATTAAGTGTTATTGAAGCTTCAAGAAGGTATAAATCTCAAGACCCTTTAGTATTACTTTGAATATATGATGGATTATAGAAAGTTTAGTGATTAAGGTTATGATAAGTGATTATTCATGATGATATATGTGTTTGTAAGTGGTTTAAGTTGAATATGGAAGTGGGTTGTGATTGTAACCATGGTTGGTATGATGACCACATGGTGTAGGGTTGATATATGTGTTTGGTGGTGGATTTGGAGGAGTTGAATTTTGGAAAGTATGAAAATATAGCCGTTATAATGCCCGATTTTCGTTAAACCAAATAGATGCCATGTTTTTGGATACCATTGCGTATAGTAGCTCCCTTCCCAGAGTACCAAGTGACCATGAGATGATAGAGCTTAGCTCATAGATCGTTTTGATATAAAGTACGTTAAAATCTGATGAACGGTTTAGGAGAAAAGTCAGTTTTAGTGAGAGACGTTCGAGAACCGAGAAAACGTAATTGTATCAACTTTGAGGCTATAATTACCATACTTAAACATTTTTAAAAGTTATGAAATTTTGGGATAGTGTAGTGGGGTGGTCAGGGGACCATTACCAGTTGACCTTGCCTTAAAATTTGGAATTTATATTTTCTGAGAATTTTTACAGTCGAGTGTGGTTATTAAGGGAAATGGTGGAATGCACTAAAACTTTGATCGAGTTTAAAAATGGTTAAGTTCTAGTAAACTTTTGGTGCATAAAAACTATGTTAAACATATAATATGTGTCAAGGGTGTTATTGTATAGAGATTAGGTGATTAAGTGGGATATATACTAACGGTGATCCTTTCGTTTCTATAGAAATGGGAGACGAACTCGGGATCATACCTACTCGCTTTAGAGATCCAGGCAAGATTTTTCTATCTCTACTTGGAAAATTATTTACCTTCGAAGAAAATGATTTCATGGAATATATATGTGATTCTATTGTTGCTATTTTAGTAAAGAATTTATTTCCTGATTTTGGGAATTAAAGAAAGATGGATATGGATATATAGAGATGATTATGCATAAAGTGAACATGCTTTATGATTAAGATTTATATGAAAGAATGGTATCAGTTGTTATCTAGGGTTATATGAAAGAATGGTATCAGTTGTTATCTAGGGTTATATGATTTATATTGTCATTCTTTTTAAATATTGTGATTTAATAAATAGTATTTGATTGTTATTATCTACTATTTTTTTTAAAGTAGATGGAATATTTTATATATATATTAGAGTACTGGATTTCATTGAATACAGAGAAGATGTCTGAGTCATAATCAGAGTATTATGGCATAAGCTTTAAGAGTGATGACACATGTGAATGTAAATGGAAACGGAAAATGGAAAATGTGGAATGATGTTTTATAAATGGAATAATGGTTTGAAAAAGGGGGATTGCAATAGTATGCGTAAGAGGCTGTGTGGGAGTTGCACAGTCCGGCACCCAATTTTACGTAAGAGGCTGTGTGGGAGTTGCACAGTCCAGCACTCAATTTTTATTACGGCCCAAGAGTTGCCGAAGGAGGATGTAGCAGGTGGCCTTCCTCCAGGGATGATTGTCATTCCTTCTACTAGTAGTAAACAGAGAGCAGATACGGTCAAGCGACTGATCATCGTCCTACGTATCTGGCGCTAGCAGATATCCCCAAAGATTAAAAGAAAGAATTGATAATGGATTCCAAATTTGTATACTGAAAAAGGAAAATAGTATGAAATGACGGACTTGTTTTATAATAAGAAGAGAAACTGATATTATATTACATTAGAAGAGAAGCGGATATTTAAATGCTATATATATATATATTCCTTTTGGTACAAAAATATTTGGAAGGAGTATTTATCAAATAAAAATAATTTTTTTCATAATAATTATGATTTTCTTCTATTTATTATACAGATATACTTATGTTTTAGGAAATCAAAAGATTGAAAAATTAATATTACGAAAATCACTTAATATTATATATTTGCATAATCGTGGTTGATTTTAACTTAAAATATTAATTTATTATAAATATTTTTTGATATTAAAAAATATGTAATATATGGATATGTTAAATCAAGTAACTATTATATTTAAATTAGAATTGTTAACTAACCATAGTTAGTTTAATAGGATGAGAAAAGTAAATAAGGAAATTTTTTAATATAATATGATTGGTCTAAAATTTAGGAATGATCTCTGATTGGTCTTAAAATAATTCATAATTTCTGATTGATTAACTACATCTAACTATATACCTGGGTGGTAGATTTAGATATTATAATAAAGGATTGGTTATCATTTCATAAATAAAAAAGATCCCTCGTACATCAATATGAATCTCATATATATAAAATAATATAAGAGCATCTCCAAGGGTGTAAAACCCTTAGCTAAATTATCTACATGGCATCTAGTTGGCATCTAGTGGAACTATTTAGATAATATGTAAAAATTTGAGCACTCCAACCATTAATTCCTTAGCAAAAAAATATAGATAATGATATTTGGTGAGCTATATTTGTTGAATCAATAAAGCTTTTATGTATAATTTTAAATGACCATAATTATAGATAATTCCCTTGGAGCACACATGTTCACCCTTAGCAAAAATTTTACATTATCACTATAGCTAATGATTATAGCTAACCATTTTACATAACACCATTGGAGATGCTCTAACAGGGTATTCGTAAACATTTTTGGATGATGATGAAGCCTGATCTGCTTATCTAATTTTCAGTGTCAACTTGTTTTACTAATATGCTTATGTAGCACTTAGCATGAACTTGTCGGTCATGAAGGTGCAGGTTTAACTTAAGTAATTTGTGGCAACATTTTATAGACATATGCCACCTAAACTTATTTTGTTGGAAACTTGGTAATTCAAGAAAATGACAATGATCTTTTGCTACGCTATTTTCTTATTCCATCTACATAGTAAAGGAGATTGAGATAGATAGTAAAGGAGATAGCCTTTTAAATGGAAGATAGCCAGGTCACAGTCCAGGTGTGCAAGCTAGCCGTTGACTGTTAAATGGATTATTGACTCTGACGACGTGTACTTTTTTAAGTAGTTAGTGACTTAAGTGAGTCAAGAATTTCTTTGATGATGACATTGATACATTGTTAAGTAGAAAATGAGGACTTTGATATTTTTACCAAAAATAATATAAACACCAACATAAAATAAAAAGATGAATAGACTTTGTGCAATATCAACTCACCAAATTAGACTTCTCACGCATACAAAAATACAGAACAAATTTTAATTTCTCCAAAAATTATAGAAATCCCTGTCTCTGTCGCTACTCCCCTCTTTACTCGGAAGTATGTTCTACTAACCCCCTTCTCTTATGACGATATATAGATACAATTTTTGTATATACACACAACATATAGAATCTAGGGCTTGTGAATTGTTAAATATTTGCAACTGGATCGGCTGTAAGTATATCTGTATGTATATGTTATTTAATTGTAATTTAAAGCTTAACTGTTTTGATTTTGTTTCAGCTAATTGAGTTTGATCAGTGCTTGGTTGACGCTGTAATTCATCTGTTTTGCTACTGATCATCAGGTCAATCTCACTCTCTATGTATTCTTAGTTCTGTATGCACTTGTAATTGTGTGTGTATCTATGTGTGTTGATGGTTGTGTGATATTGTTTTTGGTAAGTAATTGAAACTTCTCTTTGTGTTTGGAGGAGAGAGAGAGAGAGGAAGAGAGATAGAGAGAGAGAGGGAGGGGGAGAGAGGGAGAGATAGACAAAGAGAGGGAGAGGAGATAGAGAGATAGAGAAAGAGAGGGACAGAGGGAGGGAGAGAGATAGAGAAAGAGAGGGAGAGAGGGGGAGAAGGAGGAAGGGAGAGAGAGGGAGAGAGAGGGAGAAGGAGGGGCGGGGGAGAGAGAATTTTTCGTGTTTTGTGGCAGATGATTTTATGTTGATTTGGACAAGGAGAACTACTGAAAGCTTGAGTAAACTATTTTTGAGTTTACTTTAAATATTGGCGCCTTGGTGGAGTAGTCGTTACTGTTTTTCTCTATTGAATTTTAAGTTTGAAAGGTGTATTAAGTTGCTTACGACAAAATTTGTTTTGTCAGCATTTTGAGTTGGGCGTTGGTTGAAGGATAGATCCTTTTTTCCTCCAATCAAATGCTTTGCTGGTCACACGAAAACGTTAAATTTTTTTTTTTTGGTTCTTACTTGGTTTTCAGAAATGATATCCTCAGCATTAAATGGTTTGTATACACGTTATATGACTTCCGAAGGGTTAGCAAAATTAATGTATTGATTCTTGACTAGGGTTTAGTACGGTTCGCTAACAAACTCACAAAAAGAATGCCCAAAATATTGCCTAAGCAGCATCACAATACCTCTCGAATATTCATATTTTTGACTTTTTAACGTAGTTTTGGTCGTATAAATTATTTTATCATACTTGTGATGATAAACTTGGATAAATTAATACTTAACGTAAGTTAAAAATTACGGAGTTATCAAGTAACTCTTTAACGAGTGTACAAAGGACTTGCACGACAATTTTTTGCAATTGAATTTTTGCCATGAATTGGTCTCTTTTTTTGGTAAAATGTACTACGGTGGATTCTGTTTGAAATTCACCGTGCCATATGAATGATACAAACTATGTTTATGTGGGTATCTGTGCTTAAATATATCTGTTTCCTGTTCCAATCCTTCATCTCATGCAATGTTATGTTTTACTAATTAATTTTATGGAATGTTAACTGTTATGGTAAATGGTATAATGTTTTTATATTTATTGCCATGTATCGCTCAGGACCTTATACAAAACCCTGTTCGTCTGTGTAGAGCGGAGGAAGTTATTGTGGCCTTTCACTGATAATTGCTGGCTGGAAATAATCACTCGTAGACATGCCTTCTCTTCAACTGTTGCAGTTGACTGAGCATGGTAAAAGCTTTCTAGCATCGAGAAGGTACTGAGGTTTTACTGTTCATGCTTTCACATGAAAAAATTTGGACAGCTCCATGGCATCATTGGTTTCGTGCACCTAATTTTTTATATCCAGCCGAGCTTCTGAGTTGACGCACTTAGGTTCAGTTCTACTAGGAACTTTACATGTCTATTAACGAATATCAAGCTGATGGCTGTCGGGTTAGGTTATTTAAGATGCATAGTTTATTTTTTTTATTTTGTAATTTCAAATATCTAGTGAGTAGTGATAGTGTCCTTATGCCACTATTTGTCCACACCATTGATGTATGAATATATTCATCTTACTTAATAACAAGTGTCAGGAAGTCATGGCGTTTTATAAGGAGTATGAAATTACAATTATCGAACAAATTATGAGTGGAAGCATTTGGGTAATATGAGGTTGTGTCACTATGTGCTACTTGCAAGAACTCAGTACAGTGAGAGTTGCTTGCTGCATTTTTAAAGTCTTTATATGGAAAACTGTGAGGCTATTCTATGGTATAATAATCTAAATATACAGAAATGAATATTACTGTTGCCATGCCTATGGTATCGCAACAAAAAATGTTTATCTTAGAGTAGACAATCATATTAATGTGCTTATACTTCTGAAATTTGTTGAATTTGAGCACTTTAATACCCTAACTATGATATAATTCATAGTTGGAAAATAACAATTCCTCTAAACAGTCGGTATAATGCTGAAATAAAGAGAAGAGAAGTGTTACCTCTTCACAAATCCTAGCATCTTCCTCTAAATAATTTTGTAAACTAAGGACGTCCGATTGATCACTTGTGTACATATTAGTGAATATCAAGTTATACCTATAAAACATATGTTCCTACACTGCATATTTTGATGTTGCACATATACTATGCACTTCCTCTATCTGCAATTTACAACTATTTTTGCCATGCACTTGCAGAAAAACTCTGTTGGTGGCTTCTGGTATCATAGTTGCTGGCAGTACAGCTGCAGCTTATATGAAGTCAAGAAATAGTACTAAAAGACCTGATACATTTGGTCACCACAATGGAGTCGATGACAACAGTGAAGGACAGGACAAAGTGGGTGGAAAAAATATTTCTGTAAAGAAAAGTAGGCAAAAGAAAGGAGGGTTGCGCTCACTGAAAGTTTTAACTGCAATTTTAATCTCTCATATGGGCAAGAGGAGTGTAAGGGATTTTCTGTCGTTATTAGCCATAGTGGTAAGACTAAGAGCCTCTATATTTGAGTGCAGTTGAAGTTAATTGTTTACTCTATAAACACAGTGCAAAAATTTGATCTTATATTATTTTTTTGTCTGCATTTATCTGGCCTGATATGATACTTGCTTTTCAGTTCGAACTTCATGTTTACACAAAGCCTGTTTGAGTGATTCGATTTCCTGAAACAGATTGGCTGTTCTGATTATGGCAATTTTTGATAATTATTGGGAAATAGATTATGGGTTTATTTGTTGGAGGACTTCAGAATAATATCAAAGAAAATTACAAAAATGTCAGACCTTTGAAGGATTACATCTGCTTAATTAGAATTTCCAAGCTCAAAATCCAAGTAATATCTTATTAAGTCTGCAACCTTTAAATGAGGTCAACTTTTTGGTAATCATTATCTGACATAATTAGTCAAGAATTTAATTTCTTATTTGAATGTATTACAATGCTAGAGGTCCTTGATATTATCACTAATCTACTTGCCTAGTATGAGTCAAGTACCCAATCGCCTTCTGTACAATTAATTTTTAAAAACAAAAGAATAATTAAAAAATTGCACAAGTTTTTGTTCGTAGTCAGTTTTTTAGAAGATTTGAAAGTTTGTCACCTAATCAAGCTCATGTGAAGTGTTAATTCAGTAATTGTATACCAGATCTTTGTTACCTTTTGTAGCAACTATTGGAACTTGAACTAATAGTACATCATGTCTGAGTGTAGGCTTTGCTTTTTTGTAACTGATATATCGCCATTTAGTATCGTCAATTAATGCAGTTGGAACATCTATTTTACCTGCGCACTTTATTTTTGGCAGGTATTGAGAACTGCTGTCAGCAATAGATTAGCAAAAGTGCAAGGATTTCTATTTCGTGCTGCTTTTCTTCGACGTGTACCATTGTTTTTCCGGCTGATATTCGAAAATATTTTGTTATGTTTCCTTCAGTCAACCTTGCTTTCTACTTCGAAGTATATAACAGGGACCGTAAGTTTGCAGTTCAGAAAAATTCTGACAAGGCTTATACACACACAATATTTTCAGGTACAAAGTGATACTAATTCTGAAGATGCACAATTTTTTTGTTAATGTTATTTTCTAGTTTTTCTTTCATGTATCTTCTATTTTTTTGTCAAATAAAAAATAACAGTTACATAAACTATATGTGTTAAAAATTTCCACCTTCTTACCCCAAAAAAAGTTTCAATAAAAATAAGTCTGTCCCTCGGAGAATAGTTGAAGTAGATACATAATCCTATCTGTAATGTTGGGGAAAAGACTTTTTTCTCTGTTTCGATGTTATTAGTTTTTGTGCTTTTCCGCTTTTGTATTAGAACCAAAATGATACCATTATCGGAACTTAAATTTAAAAGACTTTACTAATCTATAGTCTTAATTCATGTAACACTTGTACGTGAGTAGGGATGGCAACGGGTCGGGTTTTTCAATATCCAGACCCAGACCCGATTTTTTTGACAGGACCCGGACCCGACCCGGACCCGACCCGGACCCGAAAAATACCCGAAAACTAAGACCCGGACCCGGATCCAACGGATTTCGGATCAGATCGGATTTTACCCGAAACCCGAATGTTTGGATTTTATCCGAGATCCGAGACCCGAACCCGAACCCGAACCCGAACCCGAATTACTAAAATATTATAATTAAAAGAAAAATTGATTATTTAACTATTAATTGTAAATATTAATAACAAAATGATATAATAAACAATAATTAGATTAAGTGCATGTAAATATTAATAATGAAATGATACAATAATTAGTGAAATGTATGTAAATTATCAATTATGTAATATGTATCATGGTTATAAAATTAAGTAAGATATTAATATATTTAATAATTCATTATATATATATATATATTATATATATATATATATATATATATATATATATATATATATATATATATATCGGGTTTTTAATCGGGTTCGGATCGGGTTTGGATCGGGTTTCAGGTTTCGGGTCGGGTATCGGATCGGGACACCTAAGATCCAAATCCAGATCCAAACTCTTTCGGGTCCAAAAATAAGATCCAGATCCAAATCCAAAAAATCGGGTTTGGGTAGACCCAAACGAATCGGATCGGGTCGGGTATCCATCGGGTCGGGTATTTCTGCCATCCCTATACGTGAGCTATCATCTTAAGGATGAAAGGAGTTTCTTATTTAGGCGTCAAGAGGTCAGATTATGTACTAGTTTCATAGGTTGCATGGCTCGTTTTGTGGATGTGTATAGACTATGCTGCTTATGCTAGTATGAGTTCACTTTTGCCATTGTAAATAAATTGAAGGTGTAGTAACAGGGACTGACTAATATGAACAACGGGCCTTCAAATATCTAGTGGTTATAAACACTATAATTAGAATCTTTTGAGAAGTTTTTTTGATATTCATATGGAAGAAAGGAAGATGTGCGAGAATGATGTGGTAATATGGTATACAAAATTAGTTCGAAATGTCCTCTGACCGTAACCCAAAAAGGCTCCTCAATGATAAAAGACCCATGTTGTACCAGGGAATCAAATAACTATTAAGTACATCTTTAGGAATTTTGCAGTCAAAGTAGCAAATCATCGACATTATAACATGACATTTGCATGAAGACGTGCCAAAAAAGCTACAAATTTGACTCAGAAAGAGTTGCATTTTATATGTTATTATCATTAATTTTTTTGTTGAAAACTACTGCGATAAGTTATATATAATGTTGAATGTGACAGATTTGAATGTATCCATTTTAGTTGTATCTACATTCTCGATTATTTGGTTTGCTTTTGGTGTTGTTTCTTACATTCCTTATGTTGCATTCAGAATATGGTGTACTACAAAATATCCCATGTTGACGGGCGGATAACCAATCCTGATCAACGAATTGCGAGTGATGTCCCGAAGTTCTGTTCAGAATTGAGCGACCTTATACAGGAGGATCTTACAGCAGTTACTGATGGTGTTCTATATACCTGGCGTTTGTGTTCATATGCTAGCCCAAAATATGTATTTTGGATATTGGCAAGTCTCTCACCAGATATTGTTATTTTGCAAACTTATGATAAGTTTTTGTCTTCCTTTGAAAGATTGAATTAGTTGGATAACCTAGTGTCATGACTTCCACTCTCCTTCCTGTCTTATACTATAAATCATATTGCATTATGCTTTTCATCTTATGTCAAAGTGTTTTGTTTGCAGGGTTATGTGTTGGGAGCAGGAACATTAATCAGAAATTTCTCTCCGGCATTTGGGAAATTAGTGTCTCAAGAACAACAACTAGAAGGTGAGTATCGACAGCTCCACTCACGGTTAAGGACCCATTCAGAAAGCATTGCATTTTATGGGGGTGAAACACGAGAAGAATCTCATATTCAGCAGAAGTTCAAGACTCTTGTCAAACATATGCGAACTGTACTCCATGACCACTGGTGGTTTGGCATGATTCAAGACTTTCTTGTAAAGTATCTTGGAGCCACTGTTGCTGTTGTTCTAATTATTGAGCCGTTTTTTGCTGGCAATTTAAGGCCTGATACTTCAACTATAGGACGAGCAGAAATGTTGAGTAATTTAAGATATCATACTAGTGTCATAATATCACTCTTTCAATCCTTGGGAACCCTGTCAATAAGCTCAAGAAGGTTGAACCGTCTAAGGTATGTTGTATGAGCTTTACATATATTTCGGCATTTGTGGGACTGAAAGGTGTTGATGTCGTTTATCAATATATGGGACATTTCAGTTTACATTTATCAAAGTGCATGATAGGATATTTGTGCATCTGTTCATGACTTTGGTTTTTTAGTGTTTTATTTGAAACCTTGTTTTGCTATTTTCCTCCTGTTCAAGAAAATAAAAGGTAACACAATAGAAACATTGTAGTTTACTTAAACCCCAAATTTCCAGTGGTAGTTGAGAAATTTTTATATCTACCCAATGATTCTTTATTTAAAGTTTCTGATTTTAAATAAACAAGATAGGCTTAAAGCCCCCCTCTTTTTTGCTCAACTTGCAAGGTGCTTATTTGCACCATTTGTAGCTCAAGGGAAATATGTTAATATGTGATAGCTATGATAGGAGAAGTTGGCTCAAAGGTTTGTATCTTTGTGGAGTACCATCTGACGATTATTTAATGGTATTGGTCACCATTCTGCTGAACATTTTATTAGTAAGAGATGGTACAATGTTTTAAAAGTTATTGATGAGGAATGGAAATAAAGAATCAAAATATATGTTTATTATTAGTTTATACTTGTCTACTGTAGATATAAATGATGTATAAATCTTAATGTTTTATACGTGGGGCTAGGAGTTTATTATTTAAGTAGTTTAATCAGAATAAAGCCCATTTGTTTACGGGCCTTAGGTCCATTAGGTTTAGTACTAGGGTTTAATTAATCTATATAACTGATGTAATCCCCCACATATTACTTAGCTTTGATTATACATTTTTTTTGGGAATAATATTATTGATTATTCTTGGGATTCGTATAATTCATTGCTTATTATCTGTTTTATTATCGATTTAATATTCTGTCCTGCATCAGTTATAACATGTAGTCACGTGTGCTATTATATGCCAAATGTTTGAAATTTGTGTTGTGCTTAGTTAGATCCTTAACTAGATAAAATTTGTGTGCCTTTTTATTTATCTGTAGTACAAATGTGTTGTAACTTATTGATGTAACTTTTCCTTTTCTTTTGAGAATTATACTTGAAAATGCATCTGGGAATCATATTCCTTGTCATCCATCTGTGTCAATATTCTTTTTGTTTTCTTAATTTTTTTTATTTAAGCAGTTGTGGTTGCTGATTAGTTTGACCTGTTCTATGACTGCTTGGAGATTTGAGGGTATATATTGGTGAAAGGTTTTGTGTGCTAGAAAGCTGATAACAAATGATAGTTCAGGTTTCATTTGACGTCTGGGAGGATGTTTTAATTTCTTCATTTTATGGTTTTCATCTTGTCTGTCCCTTTATGTCTGCTTCTGTTTTTCAGTGCATGAACGTCTTATGCTTTTGATGACATGTTTTATGATTACCGTCTAGTTTCATTCAAGTATTTTAGAAGAGTTTGTTCCATAGTCTTTGTTTAGCAATTATCTACCATTCTGTGTTTCTGACGAGTGATATGGGATGCAAGTGATTTTCCTCTCTTAAATTTACTTTTCTTTTAGAGCTTATTTGTGGTTGAGACATTATAATATAGTTGCTTTGATCAGTTCCTTGTGTAATTTTATAAAATATTGAAAGCTTGTTGCAAGAGCCATGAGCAAAATCTAGTTTGTAAGTGCTTTTATGGGTGGCTGTATATGTTTTTAACTCTTGTGGAGGTCTTATTCTTATAGAATATACACTTCCTTTATTTATTAATGTTCAGATATGCATGCAATAGATTATTCTTTTCTTTACATTAAGGCAAGAGACAGTTTCTGCAATAGATAATGCATCACTCAAATTCTATATCTGATTAAGACATTCTATTCTTGCAGTGGCTATGCCGATCGTATTCATGAACTGATGGTCGTATCTAGAGACTTAAGTACCCATGATATATCTTCTTTGCAGAGAAGTGGGAGTAAAAACTATGTTACTGAAGCAAATTACATTGAATTTGATAATGTCAAGGTAACCGGCTGTTCTTTGGCCTTTCTAACATATTTACCTCTCTTTTTTTGAATATTAATTTTTCGAATATAAGATTTGTTGCATCCTATACTTTCCAGGTAGTGACACCAAGTGGTAATGTTTTGGTGGAGGACTTGACCTTAAGAGTTGATACGGGGTCTAATCTTTTGATTACTGGTAGTCTCTTTATCCAGTGTTTTTTTTTTTTTTTTTGCAATATACTTTTAGGTGAACGAACTGGAAATCCAAACGAGAATGAGAATTTGATAATTCTCATGGATTAGGTTTCTTTTCAGTATCCTCAGCTTTCCTTGTGGAATGTGATCCGCTGACACTGATCTGGTCTGAGCCTTGTATATTCAATTTTTTAACAAGTAGGGACAGCGTCTGTCCAGGAAAGTAATTGTTTTACATGCAAAACTGCATAATAGAAAATGAACTTCTTGTTATTCAATTCTCACTGCTTTCAAGAAAACAACAAATGTGTTGATTGTAACTGCACTGTCCACGAGAACAAATAATTAATTCAACATTTTTTTTCTTATCTGGTTTTAGTAAGTTTTTGTACTCATTGCTTAGATTTATTGATGAGTCAATGCATAATTGTGCATTTACGTAGTATACTAAAACCAAAACCATTTTGTGTTCAATGGTATTGCTGATAGCTGATAAGAAATACTAGTTCAATGATGTCAAAGGAATTCAAGAATTCTGTTGTAGATTGTGGAAAACAGATACTCCAGTCTTAACCCAATATTTGACTCTTCTTGTGGCCTTCTTTAACCAACCTTATATCAAAGTGCAATTGTACTGTATATCTTGCCGTGTTAGTGGTGGAGAGAGGCAAAAAGGGGGCTTTTAAATGAATTATGTTTTTATTCTACTCATGAAAAATCTGTTTTTTTAAACATTCGTAGTGGGTGCTGCTCTACTTATTGAGATTAGTGGTTACCTTTCTTTGCATACTGGTATTTCTTACTTATGCTACTTCTATTTCTTTGCTGTTTGGCTACTTGATTGTTAGCATTATGATTGGATGGAAATATGACAAAAGCATCAATTTGGGTTTTGAAAAATGACAATTTCGCCTTCTTTGTACTCATCTAGGTCCAAATGGAAGTGGTAAAAGCTCACTCTTCCGAGTTTTAGGTGGCCTTTGGCCACTGGTATCCGGGCATATTGTGAAACCTGGGATTGGTTCTGATTTGAATAAAGAAATTTTCTACGTGCCTCAACGCCCGTATACAGCTGTTGGAACTCTTCGGGATCAGTTAATTTATCCTTTAACTGCGGATCAGGAGGTTCAACCTCTCACAAGTAACGGAATGGTTGACCTGTTAAAAAATGTAAGAAATATTATATTTGCATCAATATGTTTTTGCACGTCAGTGTAGATGTAAGGCCACATTAATCCGTATAAATATTGAATCTCCTTTCGCCTGGCTTATCACTTGTATGTTACTAGGTTGATCTTGAGTATCTTCTGGACCGCTACCCGGCCGAAAAAGAGATAAATTGGGGTGATGAACTCTCTCTTGGGGAGCAACAAAGATTGGGAATGGCCAGACTGTTCTACCATAAACCCAAATTTGCTATTCTTGATGAGTGTACCAGTGCGGTGACAACTGATATGGAAGAACGTTTTTGTGCTAAAGTTCGAGCAATGGGAACATCATGCATTACAATATCTCATCGCCCTGCGTTAGTTGCATTTCACGACGTTGTCTTGTCCTTGGATGGTGAAGGAGGGTGGGGTGTCCAATACAAAAGGTTGATCATTTTTCTTTTTCCCAAAATATATTTGGTTTTATGTATTTGACAATTGAATTACCAATAGCTTCCTGTAATGTACAGTGACGATTCTGACGTTGCTACTGGTACTGAAATTGAAATTAATAAGTTGAAAGCTTCTGAGACAGACCGGAAAAATGATGCAATTGTTGTTCAACGTGCTTTTGTGGATATGAAAAGGGTGAATATCTTGTGTTCCACTGTTTTTTTTATTATAATTTTGTCTCGTCATATCAGATTGCCATAACAAAAATATTGCTGGACTATGGTTCTAGGACTCTGCATTCTCAAATTCGAAGGCCCAATCATATCTTTCGGAGTTAATTGCAGCATCTCCTGCGGTGGATGATGAAAATCCAGTGCCTGTGATCCCAAAACTCAATGTTGTTCCAAGATTATTACCATTAAGAATAGCTGCTATGGCTAAAGTACTGGTGAGTGCATGAAGCTATGTCCTTGTTCTTATTTGACCGATATTCTTTACTAATACTAGCTAACAAGAATTAACATTGCCTTAACATACTAACTCCTTTGAATGTACTTGTTTGTCTGTGTGTGTATATCTGAGAGTCGTGTGCTGTGTGATATATTTACATGTACAAACATAAGTCATGATCTGTAAAGTTTTTGCATTTTTCTACTCAGTTTATGCTCTTATATATTCCTTCTCTTTAATAATCCAAAGTTAAATATTACTGAACCCAGATGATGAGATGAGAGATTTTGATGTGACGTTTACCTATAAGTAGGGTCCATGTGTTGCATTGAAATTTAAAATATAATTTTACTTTAGAGTTTGAAAGCATATGAATATATTGCTGTTCAGAGTCCAGACATATAGCTTTTTTATTCATCCCTCTCCACCCTACTCGTCCCACTGCTATTAAAACGAAGTAACACGTTCAGTTAAATTTTTTGTGAAATTTACTTGAAAAGAAGGGTAGAGCATTCAGTACTATTGATCAATTACAAAGATAAGACATGACAGGTGTTGCACTTTAGTTGAGACTGTAGCGAACTATATGGTACCAGAGATGAGTTTAGTTGTACCATAATAATATCAGATAATACCTGGTGTAAAGTGTTATCATGCTTGATGCAATTTTTAATCACATAACTTGCTTTCTACAAGTAACTAATTGCTTTATGTACCAAGCGTTTTGTTCTTCAGAATTTGAACCTGATTGCTATACGTTTCGACCATTTAGAGTGAGGTGCAGTAAAAGGCTTATAGAAGCTAAGAACTCAATTCAAATAGATTTGGGTAGAAGTAGAAATTTATAGTGTCTGTTAAGCAGAGTCATTTTAAGTTTAAGTGGAAAGATAGCTAAATATCAACCTGGACAGAATGTCTAATACACAATTAAGTCATTACAAACTCATTTTCCTTTTCAATTAAAGTTTTTTACATAATTAACGTATCTACAGATAGAATACGCTAGCTAGTACTATACAGAACCTAGTCATTGCCATGTGTTTCCATTTATTGTGGATGAAATTTTAAGTGAACCCAGTTAAGAGTTGTGATGCTTCAGTCACTAGATTGTGGGGGATAGTGGTGTGAATATGGTTTAATTTACAAATCGTAAGTAGTAGAGAATAACTATCCTTGCATAGAAAGATGACAATTTAACCTACCGGCTACCTCAGCTCTTAAGTAGCGTAACAGCCTGTTTATTACAATACCCGGGCAACAGTAACCAAAAAACAATATAACCAGAATGAAGACAATACTACAAGTATAATAGACCTGCAACATTGTTATGGTCCCTGGCTATGGATCTCGTCACGGGTCTATGACCAGGAATAGATGGATTGATTCCCCTATTCTTAAAAGAACCTATCTTGCAAAATAAGAGTTTTATTCAAGAGAACTCTTCAACTCTCCTTACTCAACTATTTAACTGAATGAGTAAATGGGTTTATAATCGTCTCTCCTTATATAGGAAAAGATTGTATAAGGTAACACACAATTAAGGGAAATACATAAATAGTGATTCCCGCAATCAGGGAGCTGCCTATGACTCTACCTATGACTGAGGAATACAACCAGATCAACATAGCCATACAATCAGCTATGACTTAATTGACATACAGATTCACTTAAAAAACAAATCCCTAAAATATTCTAGAAATAAGAATGCAATCTTGTCCTGAAATCACTCCAACAGTTTGCCTTTTCCTTTATTTATCTTGCTGTACTTTTGACCAATGAATGCATCCACAACATTACTCCCCTCCTCGACAACAGCTCAAACTCAGGATAAACTTCTTTAAACGTACTTGCATTCTCCCAAGTAGAATTAGTTTCTTATTGACCAACCCAATGTACTAGTAGCTCAGGTACACCTCTGTCGACACGAGAACGAAGGACATATAGTGGTCGAGGAATCACTTTTCCATCAATAGTAGGAGGTAACGTGGGTTTTTCTGTGGTTTGTTCTCCCTTGAACTCTTTAAGCATCGAAACATGGAAAACATTATGGAGTTTGCAATCAGCAGGAAGCTCAAGTGCATAAGCAACTAAGCCTACACGATTCAAAATCTTGAAAGGGCTGTAGAACTTGGGTGCTAACTTGGGACATGATCTGTTGCCCATAGAACGTTGTTGATAAGGCTGCAAGCGAAGCCACCCAAGTTGCCCTGGACTGAAAGACAAATCTCGATGATGTGCATCATAAGAATGTTTCATACGATCTTGAGCTTGGTGTAGATAAGCACGAGTTGTAGCCAGAACTTCATCACGATCCTGAAAACTACGATCAACGGCGTCCAAACGAGAGCAAGCGAGGGGTGGCCTGTCATAAACTAGTTGGAAAGGAGTGGTGCGGAGAGCTGTGTGGAAGGATGTATTATAGCAATATTCAGCCCAAGGAAGGCATTCTATCCATTTTCTTGGTTTATCACCCACAAAGCAACACAATTACATCTTGTCAGGAATTGTTGAATTCCTGACTAGTTTTCTATATGTTTTTGGTGTTCTGGTTATAAATGCAAGTAACAGCTATAGATAGAGTAATAGTAGAGAAATAGAAGAGAATTAGATGAGAAACAAAAGAGAAATAGACATAGATGAGAGATCAGAACAGAGGTGAGATGAGAGAGAGAAACCCTAGAGAGAGAGAGAGAGAAAAGACAGTTATAGAGATAGAAATAATTTGGAGGCAAAAGCCAATTTTCATATCATTCATCATAATGGAATACACAGAACCATTACAAGTATTTATAGACATGAACTGATATGTAACTAACTAGACCAACATGAAATTACTGGACTACCCTTACTACTACACCTATACTACTACTTAGTTATCCTGACACATCTCATTTGTGCGATTAACTACCTTGTTTGGCCATTTGTTTGAGGATGGTAAGCTGAGGAAAAAGATAATCGAGTGCCACTCGAGCGAAATAATTCTTTTCAAAATGTACTAGTAAACACAACATCCCGATCACTTACAATTGTCTCGGGCAGGCCATGTAAACGAAAAACATGGCTGAAAAATACTTGAGCAACTGAAATAGCAGTGTATGGATGCGAAAGTGGAAGGAACTGAGCATACTTTGATAAACGATCAACCACCACAAATAACACAGACTTCCCCCCGATTTTAGGCAGACCCTCGATAAAGTCCATTGAAATATCTGCCCAAATATTTTTTGGAATTGGTAATGGCTGCAAAAGACCAGCTGGGTGAAGATTTTCCCACTTATGTTGTTGACATATCACGCAACTTTGCACAAAATCCTGAACTGTAGTCTTCATCCCCTTCCAATAAAAATCAGCTTGCATCCGATGAAGAGTTTTTTGGATTCCCTCATGAGTTGCATTGTGAATAGCAAATACAATAGTGGGAATCAAAGGAGAAGTGGGCATTAAATAGACTCGATCCTTATAAAATAATAATCCATCACGGAAACTAAAATGTGCTTCTGCAGTACCTTTGTGTATGAGAGTGATATTTTCTTGCATAGACTTTGTGGTTTCCACCTTTTTTAAATCTTGTAAAAGTGTCAAGCGAGGTTGTGAGATGGCGAAAACAGCCCCTATCTCATCTTCACGACGTGACAAGGCATCATCGGCTTTGTTTAGCGTTCCAGGCTTGTATTCCACTCGGAAATCAAACCCAAGCAACTTACTAACCCAATGTTGTTGAGGAGCAGTGGTGAGGCGTTCCAACAAATATTTCAAGCTGTAATGATCAGTTTTAATAAGGCATGGTCGCCAGTGCTGGACTGTTTGGCCTAATCCAATCAATTCCCGCCCGTAAGCAGGAAGTTTCAAATGTCGATTTTAGCAAATTTGCGACCAAAGAATGCAATCTTGTCCCTGAAATCACTCCAACAGTTTGCCTTTTCCTTTATTTTTCTTGCTGTACTTTTGACCAATGAATGCATCCACAACAAACATGCTACACTGATATGACATATAAGAATATAACATTATGTTCTCTTCAAATACTACCTTGTCCACAAGAACCATATTTCAAGTTAAGATTTTTTTATCATGAGAGTATTAACCATTTAATTAGTTCTTTATTTAGCCCTCGTCGATTAGTTTTTTAAACTTTTAGAGCAGCAAACACCAAATTCTTCACCTTCAGATAGAAACTGAATTATAGAATCTGAGAATGAAACAGAAAGTTGGATCTTAGAATCCCCGGTATTAAAATTTTCATGAATCAGGTTTTAGTAGTAATCTTTTGTATATAGTTCTAAGGACAAAGGAGATTTAAGGGAGTATTAGGTAATGAGAGAAATATTCTTTAAGAGTAGGGTGGGATGCTTAGAAAGAGCAATTTATATCATTCTTAGTCCATTTTTCTGCAAGTACAGCATTTACTCCACGGTCACAGTCAAAGGTCACAGAACATAATGGTTCATTTTTTGTTATTGTGCCATTGTGCGTGTGTGTATAGCTAGTGGAGATTCATGTTTTGCTAATGTTGTGGTAGGTTAGTTAATTCACACTAATAGATTGTTGCACACTTGCACTATGTAGTGAACAAACTGCTCGGCGAAGACGTAGTTTATTTGCAATCCAAGTTTGTGAGATATCTCTTCCAATAATTTGATTGATCATTTTGGATTGCTGATGTTAAGATTGACCTCAATGCTTTGATTCTTTTAGGTCCCCACGGTGCTTGATAAACAGGGTGCACAACTCTTTGCAGTTGCTTTGCTTGTGGTGTCAAGAACTTGGGTTTCGGATCGCATTGCCTCTTTAAATGGTATACTTCTTCCTACAATGATTGTGCGGTGTGCATTGTAGAGAATGGGTGATGTTATTAAACTTAATGATTCTTTGGTTTTTTTTAGGAACTACTGTCAAGTATGTGTTAGAGCAGGATAAGACAGCTTTTGTTCGATTGATCGGTGTAAGTGTCCTACAAAGTGCTGCTTCATCTTTCATTGCACCTTCTTTAAGGTAATTACTCAGCTTCTGAAATTACCTGCAATCATTTAGTCAGATAATGATTTTTTTCTTTTTGCTTGGTAAGCTGACAATTTTGACTCAAATCTTCTGGCATTTTTCCTATGAAGCAAGTAGAATGTAAAATCTTGATATGGGGTTAAGCGACATAGATGGTGGCTGTTCTTAGTGTTTCTGGTGGTTCTTGTTTGTTCCTTAAATATCTTGGTCCATGAAGATCAAGAGGTAGCTTAAGTATGAGCTTCAAATTATCAGTGTTCTATATATTGAACATATATCCAGATGTACTTATGATTGAAGGCCCCAAAAGAACTGTTGGAGTTAAACTGTCAATCATCTTTTTTATTTTTTATTTTTAAGTGGCCTTTATTCTATTTTTTCTTCTAAAAGAACAGATTAAAGAGTCTGGTCATGTAGGTTTAATCTGTGACTTGATACTCTCTGTTTATTTTTCCTTGCATATCCGTAACTTATGCTGTCACAGTATATGTAACATATCTTCTTTTAAAGACATTTGACAGCCAGACTTGCACTTGGATGGAGAATTCGTTTGACCCAGCACTTGCTGAAGAACTACTTAAGAAAGAGTGCATATTATAAGGTATTTTATATTGAAGGCAGCTTTTTTGTATTTGAATTAGTTGGAATAGACTCCAAACGAATATTATATGATAAAGAAGTGTCTACACTCATTGGAGGGCTGCCCCTTCAATAAATTTTTAAAATGTTACATACTGACTCTAAATATTTCATACTGTTTTTTCTCCAAGATATATGGTATTTCATATGTTCAGTAAGTATTGACAGTTTTGTATCATAGTCAGAAGCTGACTAAATATGAATGGGGAACGGAGTAGGTAGCTTATTTGAATGTTTAGAGAGCTTTGAAACCCTCATTCTCTCATAAGTCATAATAGAGCAGACGTTCCTAGGCCTGGCAATCGTGTCGTTTCGTGTACTTTCGTTTCGTGTTTTCGTGTACTCATAGCTAAAACCGAAAACGATCCGAAATCATTTCGTGTACTTGCCTACCCAATCTGAGCACGAAACGAAATATTTCGTGTCAACACGAAACGAAAACTTTTGGTTTACACGAAACGACCCGAAATAACACAAAACGATTAATATACACGAAGTACTATGAATACGTAAAATGAGTGATTAAAAAAACAAGAAATACGGATGAATACGTAAAATGAAATACGTATATAATATATATTATGATATATAAAAAGTAAAAATTATATATAAAATATTTCGTGTACTTTCATGTACCCAAAATGAAAACCCATATCCAACACTAAATATTTCGTGTAATTTCGTGTTTCGTGTGTCGAAAATCAAAATCCAAAACCATAATTTTCGTGAAAATTATATATAAAATATTTGTGTACTTTCGTGTACCCAAAATGAAAACCCATATCCGACACTAAATATTTCATGTAATTTCGTGTTTCGTGTGTCGAAAATTAAAATCCAAAACTGTATTTTTCGTGTCGTTTCGTGTCATGTTCACGTGTCACGTGTCAAATTGCCAGGCCTAGTTGTTCCTGCTATGATCTTTCATGGGCTTTAGTTCTGCATTTATATGATATATCCTTTTTGTGTTAGAAATACTTGGATGTTGAGAGTCACCAGTCACCACACATCTAAAACTCAGTAAAGAACATTTTCTAATGCATTCTATTGTAGGTATTCCACATGTCAAATGTACAAATTGATGCAGATCAGAGACTGACTCAAGATGTAGAGAAGTTAACTTCTGATTTATCAGGGTTGGTCACGGGGATGGTAAAGCCAACTGTTGACATTTTATGGTAAGTGTAGCAGCTGATCATGTTGCTTTATTCATGGACGGTCATTAGGTCATGATGTATTACTTTGCTTTTCTACCAATTGAACACTCACCTTATCAGTTTGTTGATTTTTTTTTAATCTACACTCTACACATAGTAGTATATGCTCTCTTGAAATTTTATAGACCTTTTTGAGTTTCATTCATATTGGTCACAAGTTCAGACTTGATTTTAAATTAGTGAATATCAGTCATTCAGTCCTGTGCCCAACTGCCCGTCAAACTCTAGCGTTTCATATTTCATAAGCTATATGCGTCTTTTAACTGAGTTTGTAATTCAAATATGACTCTTCCGACTTAGGAAGCATAACACTGATGATGCTTGTTCAGGAAAAATCTGTCTCCAGGGAACCAGAAGCTGGTTATTTCTGTGCAAGAAACGAAGTCTTAATAATTTTTTATATTTTGATGGTTTGGTTTCTGTCTTTGTATTGTGTTGTCTGTTTTGGGATGCAGTATATGTTACATCTTTTGTATATTATTTGACTAGGTAAGGAAAATAATTGCTTTGATGAGGTGATCTTGTTTTGTCTTTGTGGCTGTCAAATGTCAAAAAAGGGAATTTTTTTTTTGTTTTTGTGGTTTTTGACGAATCTTTGATAACTTTGGGATATAGTGTCATGCTTTGCATTCCATTGAGCTATTAATGTGGGAGTAACTTCATAGTCTCTGCTCAATTATGTATTGATGTTCTTTTCTTGACTCCTGCATGTTTTTTAGCCTTTAGTCTCCGGCTTTCCGTCTATGTTTTCATTTCACTTCAATAATTAATATTCCTTTTAAAAGATATGCCGTGTATTTTTAGGTTCACCTGGAGGATGAAGCTGCTAACAGGTCAAAGGGGAATTGCAATATTATACACTTACATGTTATTAGGGTTGGGTTTCTTAAGGGGTGTTACTCCTGACTTTGGCAACTTGGCAAGCCGTGAACAGCAGCTTGAAGGAACTTTCAGGTTTCATTGTGGTTCATGTTTATGTTATTTTTGTACTTCATCTAGAAATTATCATAGCTGAGAATAATGTAATATGATCAGGTTTATGCATGAGAGACTGCGTACGCATGCTGAATCTATTGCTTTCTTCGGAGGCGGTGCTAGGGAAAAAGCGGTATATTTTCTTTATTTTACTAGACTCCGCTCAATTTGTTTACTTTCTAGAAGTATATGTTTAGCTCGTCCTATAACATTTTTAGTGCAAGACAAATTGTGGAATAACTAATCAGACTGCATTCATGTTGCGCTTTGTCATGTTGGAGCAAGAAAATTAATATTTTCTAGGTATATTTACTATATAAATAGGTGTTCTCTAATCAGACAAGCTTTGGTGTAAATGCTGACGTATTTGAAAAGAGTTCATAAAATGATACAATTAAACAGCTGAATTGGTTGTCCAGCCATTATTACTTTAGTTATATCGATTAATTTTCTCCATACTTTAACTTGTTTATATGTTTTTTGTTTAATTAAGGGTAATTCATATTATATTATGCATTGAAGAGGGATTTTTAAAATTATCAATGTAGTATATTTGAACTTGATGAATAAATTAGATTCCAGATGTTGCATCAATTCGATTGTTTCTTAGTTTGTGTTTTTGGATTCACAAGCTTTTTCTAGATACACGTACAAAAACACATTTCTTCTGTATTACCTGACTACCTGTGTGACCACTAACTAGTGGCGGAACCACTTCGAGACTATGCCACGGGGCATCCTGAAAATAAATTATCTCGTGTTGGTTTTGACGTGTCTTGGTGACAGTGTTAATGTACGGATAATGTATTATGTGATTAATTTTAACATGTATTAATAATCAAACTCTAGATGGCTGGTTATAAGTATTCTTGATCTAAGTAAAATTTTAACAATAATGTATTTTATTCATAAGACGTGTTTGTTACAGTGATTAATTAACCTTGTAACATAGTTTTGAATTGTTTGTCATAAGCTTATGAAATTACAAACAACAAACAGGGTTTACAGTTTATGCAATCAAAATAGTTATCAAAACAGTTTATAAACTAAAAATTAAAACAATTTGCAGAATATGAAATTAAAACAGCTCGTCATATTAAAAGAGTTAAATTAAGAAAATTTAAAATAATTTGGCAAAAATGAGAACATTTTACTTCAGTTAAGATAAAAACAGTGTAATTTTTGGTTGGGTTTTGGGTCTCCTCTCCCTCACTTTCTCTTGCATGACATTTTGGGTCTGGTCCTAGTTCTTCTAAAGAGGCTGACTAATGGACTAGTCTTTGACTAATTGCGACTAGTGAGTCGTCGACTAATTGCAACTATGTTGTCGACTGATCGCAACTACTCTGGCAACGTGATAACGTTGTTAATTACAGACCATAAATATATAATTTTTGAAGATTACATGTGCAATTCCAGTATTAACCGAAAATAATAATTTTGCAAAAGATAGTTAAACGTGGCATATAGCCAAGTATTAAGATGACACAAGGGTATTTCTTTAGTAGGAAGCTGGTCACTTAGAGCACTGCTGTTGGACACTTCTCATGAATTTGTAATGCGTCATATACTTTTAGTGAGGAGTTGGTCAGTGAAGGGGAAAGGGTCGCAAATCTATTGCTTTTTAGAACCTGGTCTTATGTGCCTTGTGCTGTGAATACTAACTTCGGGTTATCGGTTTTTCTGCACAGACAAAAGTTGTTTTCTAGCTCCATTTCAACTGTGTACTTGCTTATATAATATATGGGTACAGCTAAATAAAATTGATTACAGTAGTTCTATTGTATGATGCAGTTGCTTTAATTTTCATTGTTTCTGTTTCTTATTTTATAGAACAATTCCTATAGAGCATCCTTCCTTAATTAGTGCTCCTTATTCTTCTCAGATGGTTGAATCAAGATTTATGGAACTTCTCAATCATTCTGCTTTACTTTTGAAGAAGAAGTGGATGTTTGGTGTGCTAGATGATTTTACTACAAAACAGCTACCTCACAATGTTACATGGGGATTGAGCTTGTTATATGCTATGGAACACAAAGGCAACAGAGCTTCAGTTTCCACTCAAGGTATGCATCTGTAGTGAGAAAATGGTTTTCCCTGTGTTTTGTCTGTCTTACACTAGTCTCTCTTTTGAAAGAACATAAATATATCATCGATAATTTTAGGTGAGCTGGCACATGCACTCCGTTTCTTAGCATCTGTTGTATCTCAAAGTTTCTTGGCTTTTGGCGACATACTTGAGCTACATAGGAAATTTCTTGAGCTATCTGGTGGTATCAATCGAATATTTGAGCTGGAAGAGCTTCTAGATGCTGCACAATCAGGTATTTGAAAAGAGTTTCGGCATATTATCCTCATTTTTTTTACAGAAATATTTTTTTGTACCATCATACACCTATTTTAGAGTCTCATGAGATTCGCTACTAGTTGTCATTTTTCCAAAGCAATCCACTTTATTTGTGTAATTTATTGTTTAGTACTTCATTAGGTAGATGAAAGTATGAAGTTCTAGAGACTTCAATCATACTTTAATGATCATGATGCATGAATATGTAAAGCAGAGGACTACTGCCAGTGATTTTTACAAATAAATCCTTTGTTAGGTCGGACCAGGATAAAGTAGGAAGATAATTTATTAGAATCCCCAGTGAAAGTGTCAAGTAAAGAAGGCGATACAAAAGACTAGAAGCTATTCTTTCCTACTTATAGAGAAGGTCATGATGCTAGGAATTGAAGCAAAGCTAATGAGATATATTCTGTGAATTATTAAGCTGAGTAGGTAAATAAAACACGTGGTTGTCTTGCAAGATATGCCCAAATCTCTGTTGAAGACTGCTTCCGGACTGGGCAGTGCTCGATTACTAGCACGAGCATTTTAAGGCTTGGCCCAAACTTAGGAGATCAAACCTACTGGACCTCTCTAAAAGCATATAAATCTTACACCATTACGGAGGGGAACAACTGGATTACCTGTGATTATATGAAGAATTCATAAACTAAGGAAAACAATTGGTTCTTGACATTATATGTTAGTGGCTCAATCTACTGATTTAATACAACTCTTTTAGAGGTAGGTGGGTGATGATCTATAGGTATGGACAAAATGGGTCCCAACGCCCAAGGGAGTATGACCTAATTAGAGCTTCTTGAATCATAGGACATCAATTGTTGGCTCGATAGTGCACTTCAAATATAAGCAAATTTTGAGAAGATAACATTCCAAGTGTGTTGAAGGACATTTAGGGGGAAAAACTATGTTGAACCATATCACCAATATATTCTGAACGCCGGTCATTCCAGACCCAACAACAGTGTGAGTACCAAGAATGCAGGTCTGGCAATAGACACAGGTGTGGAACCGGTTAGAGGGCTGCCTAGTCGAAGCCTCGAAGGGGTTATGCTTGTTTCAGTAGTACTGATATGTACAATGTTATTGTATATCTATTTTACCACCAGTAATTTCAACTGAGCACTATACTCTTTCTGGCTAAGTGGAGTCCACTCATTATAATGTATTCTTTTTCCACCAGTCAGTCAACTCAACCGAGCTATATTACTTCGAGCCCATTAGAGATGGTCATTCCGTATCCATCTTCTATGACTCGAATGAATGTCTTTTAGTCTGTACCCGGACCCACTTGAAAAGAATGGGGTTCCAGATCTAGTCAAGTGTATCATAACTTTGTACCCAGCCAGAGATGGAAGTTAATATGAGGAAAATATCGGGATGGTCAAGTGTAACATAACTTTCCACCCTTCCGGAGATAGAGGTTAATATGAGGAAACTATCGGGATTGACTTTAAATTCAAAGGGCCTCCTTTGGCACGGCCTTTCATAACATCGAAATCACTCGTGATGATATTGATATCCTAGTATCTTACCCTTTAGAAGTATTCGTTGTTTAATACTGTCACATGCAATAGTTAAACTCAACTAGGAGATGTCCCCTCAAGGATTCTCGAGAATAATTGGCTGTAAAAGCCATGTAAAAGAATTTTCTTTCAGTTCTATGAATCTTCTACTTGCCGTCAGTATCGAGTCTCCATGTGGTCTAGTCATATATTGCAAGTCACATACATGCTCTTACCCTTGATGGATATTGAAAAGCCTTGTAGTATGGATTATTGTAAGTAGATCAAAACCTCATCCTAAATTGAGTCGTCTTCATGGATTTAAGTAGAGGATCTAAGGAATGACACCCTTTTTTAATTTATATGTGTGTTTGTAGGTATAAGGTATTATTCCTCCGCGGTGTAGTTAGGTGTAAATCTCTAACTTTCCTACATTACATATATTATACAAATTTGGGTACACTGCATTGAACGAGTTCTGGATATCTGTATGCAAAAAGAAAGGACAAATTGAATGACTGATCTGATTAAATTTGACGGTTTTTGGCTCTGCAAATTTCCCTAGGATTTACTATAAACTATAAAGATCAGGCTGCAATTGTGCATTCAATTTTCTCATGTGCTCTTCCAAATATTACCAACTCAAACATTTTTATGTAAATTATGCACCTTATGTTGGAATATAAGAGACATAATACATAGAAGGAGATTAGGAAAATATGCTTCACACATTTGGATGGAAACTGGTAGGGAAAACTAGCACCTTCCAGTTTGTGTAGCATATTGGGGGGAGTCAATGCCTCTGCTTCAGATGATCTTCACCTCTCATTTTTTTTATAAGAGAGAACTGTATATCATCTCACGCAAAGTTACTTTTCTTTCAAATTACTATTGATAAATTGTTCAAGTGGTGTGCCTTTTTGCTGATAACATTATATTTTTCAGAAGATGTTGCAAGTTCTACATCTTCATCTGCGGTGAAAGAATTAGAATCTGAAGATATTATATCATTTTCCAAAGTGGATATCATCACACCAACACAGAAGATGTTAGCTAGACAGTTGACATGTGATATAGAGCCAGGCAAAAGTCTTCTTGTTACTGGTTAGTAAAGTAACTCACGTTGTTCATCTAGCAAGTATTCAGTTATTCGTTTTGGCTGACATGTTTTATATGAAGGTCCAAACGGAAGTGGAAAAAGTTCAGTCTTCAGAGCCCTTCGAGGTCTTTGGCCCGTAGCTAGTGGAAGGCTTGTTAAACCACATCATGTTACTAATGAAGAGGCTGGATCTGGTTGTGGTCTTTTTTTTGTTCCCCAGAGACCATATACATGTTTAGGGACCTTGAGAGATCAAATCATATATCCACTCTCTTACGAGGAAGCAGAGAAGAGGGTGGCAAATTTGCATGAACAAGGTTATTATAAGTTTGTCATTATTGATGTTTTCATATTGATTTCAATTTCATTGTATGTTAGGTGAACCTGACAAATTAAATTAGTCCTGTCGATATCAGCTAGGTTGACAGAATTCATGATTAGTATAACTTTTCTCTGATAATTATTTAGAATTCTTGACGTTGATTAGACGATTCATCTAAGGTGCAAATACGGGTCAATTTTGTTTAATGACCACAATGTCTTTCAAAGAAATTGTATTTATGCATTATAGATTTCAGGTAGATTTACAGAAGACTATGTTTACAAATGTTACTGTAGCATTTGATATATATGTGTGTGTGTGTGTGTGTATGCTCTTTCTAGTCAGATTTAGTAGAAAGGCCAAAGTTAGATGAATTTAGAATTGTTATATATTCAGATATTAAATAGGCATGTACTGTAATTCTTCCTTGGAAATCAGTTTGGTAGGTCTTAGATTGGGTCAGGAGGTTTTATTAGTGCACATGGAAGGAGTGTAAACGTAATATGGGGAATTATTTGTAAAGGGGTGGATGGAGATAGTTTTTTATTTTCCGCTAATCAGGAGACTGTGAGAGTAAAGTTATAATCTGTGATAAGGTGCAAGCAAAAAGTAGCTTAATAATGTTTGGCAATTTCAGGTGGGATAAATTCTAAATTTGGTTTTGCTCTTATTTTGTGCACCTCTTTTGTTGTTTCAGTTTTAAAAATTTAACACGATGACACGTCCATGAGTTTTTTGCTGCTTATAAAATTGTATTGTTGCATAACAGTTGGCTGCACTTCATTATGCCATTTGTTCACACAGAAAAAAGTAAATTAAGAGCGTAATCCTTTTTTCTTTTTTCTGGAATAACTTAATCTCACCAATATCAGGTCAAACGCATACAAGTGGCACAAACAATTTGGATGCGCATCTGAAAGCAATTCTGGAGAAAGTCAAGTTACTCTATCTTTTGGAAAGAGAAGGTCGCTGGGATGCTAGCCAGAATTGGGAAGACATCCTCTCACTTGGTGAACAACAGAGGCTAGGCATGGTGAGTTCAATTAGTGGAATTTGGATGTCATGCTGGAGCATGCATGCATGCACACACACACACACACACACTATGTTAACCGGACTTGGGTACGGGTGTCGGACACAGGTGCGGATCCAAGTGTCAGACTCTTAGTTTTAAAAAAATTAGGATTCGTGGATATGGATCCGAAACTGGACACGGGTGCGGGGATTCGACAAATAACCTTCACATATGTGAAGTTATACCTACTTTTTATATATTTTATAGTTGTAGATTAGTCTCTTCTACCAATAAAAAAAATACATAATTGTTTATGTCAAATTTATAGCATAAACCAAAGCATAACATGGAAATAGTGATCTATGGGCATTGCTTTTTAGAAACAAGTTGTGGGTCTTGTAAATCATTTTGAACTACATTGCTTGGAATTGAAGTGTCCAGTTTTCATATGAAGGATCCGACTCAGATCCCATACCCACACCCATGTAATGTCCGGTGGACACGGGTACGAGGACAAAATTGAAGAGTCTGGGCACCGTAGCACACACACATGCATATATCTAGTGTTGAAATTTCATGTTCAAGGCATTTAGGTTTAGCCTATGTTCCTCGGACTCTTCATTTTACCTTGGAGTACTTGTGTCGGACGCTCGACACTCGGACTTGGACACTTATTTTAAGCCAAAAACATGTACATTTTTACAAATGTTTCCGAGTCTGATACTTGGACATGTACCCATGTCGGACACTTATAGCCGAGTCCGAGTAGCGAGTAATATAGGGTTTAGCGACTCTTTTAAAAATAAATCATTGGCGAAATGTTGTACCCTTGAATGCATGCTGTAATGCTTGCTAAACTCCGGGTCATTTGTTTGCTAGGCTCGCTTATTCTTTCAGAAGCCTCGATATGGAATCCTGGACGAGTGCACCAAGTAAGCAGAAACTGTATACTTTGATTTTTGTGTAAACAGGACTTGTACAATTCCTTTTTGTCATATATATTTCTCTTTCAATACAGTGCTACTAGTGTTGATGTTGAAGAACACCTTTATAGGATTGCAAATGATATGGGCATAACAGTTGTTACTTCCTCACAGGTAAGTAGTGCTGATAACAGTAAGAAATGTACAATATGTCATGATTTAGTTATTAGTATGCATGAGACATAGGGCCCGTCTAGCTTACCATAAATAATTGAGTTCCTTCCTCACGGGTTTGAATGATTGAATTTGTAAATTAGTTATGTATTTGGTAATTCTTAACTTAAATGTTGTGAATATTATAGAAAAGAACACAATGTACAAGGTGGCGTACATATTTAGTAAATATCACTTAAAAATTAAAACAGTTTTAAAATTGAATTTTTTTAAACCTAAACAAAAAAAAGAGTTACGACATTTAACCCCACTAATTGACTTGTACTTAAGTTTAAAAACTCTAAGACTTTAAATTTTATAATTACATACATAAATTTAATTTGCAGATTTACATTATTGATACGTGTATTGAGAGTAATAGAAAAGACGGAGAGTAGTATGGAAAGTAAAACTAATACTTTGAAAATAGTAAGAAGTGAAAAACCAACACTTTGAAAATAGTAAGAAGTGAAAAGTACCTCTTGGACTTGGATTATTCTTTTTAGGAAGCTTATAAGCCAATAATGATCCATTTAACTTTTTTGTGAAGCAGTCCAGAAACTTTGACCACTTGGAAAATCCCAAACAAATGGGTTCTTAATCGTAGTGTGACCTCTAAATTACTGAAACTTTGATGATTAAGCATGTTTTACTAGCACTTGACTAATAGATGAACTGTACATGACATGTGATTCCACCTCTTTAGATAAACCTATTCTTGTTTTCAAAATTTAAAGGTGACTAACTTTAGGGGTTTTATATCAAAGTGGCCACTCGGTTCGTCAAAAACTATCACTTAACCCACCGTACTCATCGGGGTCTCATTTAAACCACTAAACTAAGAAAATATATCATTTGCCCCCCTGCATTCACAAAAATAATATAATTTATGGTGGTCTAAGTGATATACAGGGGGGCAAATGATATATTTTCTTAGTTTAGTGGTGTAAATGAGACCCCGATGAGTACGGTGGGTTAAGTGATAGTTTTTGACGAACCGAGTGGCCACTTTGATATAAAACCCCTAACTTTAGATACGCGTGGTGGTTATCAGAATTATACAAGCCTATGTAACCAGATCAGTTAAAACAAAATTTAGTTCATGTTTTATAGTGGTGTTTTCTTTATTTTTCAAAGAATTTATTGCAAGATTAGTTGTGCACTCCTACATTATGCTTATTATAAGTTATGGATAGGATATGTGAGGAGCAATATGAACCTCTTCTTTCCAACATTCAGTTTATAGCCCCTTGTCTGGTCTGTTTCCTCTCATTCTGACTTGTGTTGCATAGTAGACTTTGCATATGTATTTATGCATGCATGTACCCTGTTTGCTTGTTCTCTCCAAACTTTAGTATGCTATGCATCCCTTTTGCTTCATATCTTTGTTTCCTTGTGTTATATATGTACCTATGCTTTTGCTCAAATACAAACCAATCCTTAAATACAAACTACAAACTAACACTAGATTAATTATATTTCATTTATTCTAAGGTTCCCGCCAAGGGTACCTTCACAAAAAAAGCTTAAAATATTTGGCTCTATCCACAAAAAAAAAAAAAAAAAAAAACTTGCCGTGGAAATGCGAAGCATTTAAGACAGTAAACGGATGAGTTAGGTAGTCATGAGGCACACCCGTCAATCGTCTATTGCCTTTACCATTGATTGCCAATCCTTACAACTTTAGAATGATAAAGGCACGAAGCTCCGTACAAGAAGGTGCGAAGCACCGTTAACCAGTGAAATCCACTGCCACGTCATCACGTGAACAGTGATTTTTTATTTTTTTTATTTTTTTTTGCTGAATGGAGCCAATTATTTTAAACACTTTTTGTATTGGGGTACCCCTAGTTTGATCATTAGATTAGCATGAAATATTGAATTAGTGTTTAGTTTGTAGTTTGTAGTAGAGTAGGACCCTATGTACCTATACTGTATCACTTACATATTTGACAAGAAGATCAGCACCATTCCATTAGTAAACCAGTTTGTTATTATAACTCTCTAATTGAATATAATCTGCTGTATTAGCCCATCTAATATTGTGTGATATGCTTGCCTATTACAGCGTCCCGCTTTGATACCCTTCCATTCCACGGAATTGCGATTAATTGATGGTGAAGGTAAGTGGGAGCATCGCTCAATCATGCAGTGAGTTAGGATGGTTCCTTCAGCTGCTCTTTTTTAGATCATATACACCTTTAATCTACAATGGTTGTGACTAGTAGGTCAAACCAGTTTAGTCTCTTGTCAGTATATTAATGAAAATTGGGGATAAAAAAGCAAAAGAATTATATTTTCCAGTGTGAAGGAAATAAGGAATAGGGTATACAAGTGAACATTAGTTTGTGTAATCTAGAAACTCATGTATAGGCATTGTTTGTTGTTTAGAGCTCTATTTTGTTGTAAGAACTCATAAGCCTATCAATTTGATCAAGCCCCCAAGTAATATTGAAGGAATGTTGGGGGAATCTTATAAAACCTAGATGTTAGTCAATTACTTGCCGACATTTTCCTAATTAAAATTAGAGGATGGTGTATTTTGACATATAAGAGTTTGTATATATTTATTTTTACATGTGGTTGCAAATTTATATATTAAATTTATCTAATTGATCTGAAATTAATTGAACAAGTAACTCTTTTTTTTAACTTATAAAAACTTGTCGTTGTAACAAGTAGTACTTCCAGATTTCCAGAAATAGATGTTAAAGCTTTTATGTTATTTACGTTTGTTTCTAGTTTTGTTTTGCAGTTAGCTTTTCGTAGTTTTCATATTTGCTATGCCCATTTATTCGTAGTAAAGCAGTCACGAATTTAAAAAGCTACTTAAAACTAATAATTGAACACATGCGTATCACCAATAATAAGTTATAGATTCTTGGATCACAAATTATCATACCATCACAGGACTAGTTATCATATTTTACGATTAGAGATGCAGATCGAGAGTCAGAGCCAAATATTTTTGTGTACAAAAACCGTTGTACAAATGCAACTTATTTTTGGAGCATATTCAAAATTGTGGAGTGATAATGGACAACAAACAACAAACTTATTATTAAATTTAGTAGTGCTCATTTTTGAAATTCAGTCTTGTTACTATGTTATCAAGCAAAGACATTCCTTTGGTTAAGGCACCTTTTTTTTTTTTTTTTTTTTTTTTTTGTTTTTGTTTTTAACATTTCAACTGCACTGTGAAGTAAAGCACAGGGAATGGAATCCAGGTAAAGTTTAATTAAAAACATTCAATTCTTTTTTTTTGGGTGAAGGCCCAAAATAATCAAAAATAAATACTGTTTGTCCAAAATACTGATCTCCAAATATTTGGCCTTAAATACCGACGGGACACGGTGTTTCGTGTACCGTATTAATTTAATACGGAGTACCGTCCTCCGTATTAAGCTAATACGGAGTACCGTCCACCGTATTACGCTAATACGGAACACCGTCCACCGTGATAGAGCCAGATACGGAACACTGTGCAACGTGATATGCTACAGCACAACTCATGGCATAGCAGTCTTATGTGGAACATTGTACAAATTCCTAGCTACTGGACAACAATTAGTACCCATAAAACAACAAACACAACTCAATAATACACATAAACCCATCTCAATCTTCATTTGCCACATTCACCTCACCCATCATTTTTAATCCAAAGGAACCAAAGGATGAACCAAAGTTAAATGCAAATGGTTAAAATTTGTTCTGCTTATGATCTGCATATAGTAGGATCATTTTTTATTGTGGAGTGAGGATTTCAAACCGCGGCCACCTTTCCCGCAAGGCTCCTACTGGATCCTCAAAATGCCATATTTTCTTGTTATACAACAAGATTAATTACCAACTTCAGTGAAGACTTGCCCACAAATTCACGAATTCAAGAGGGAAGTCTGTGTTATCTTCTGCTTATACACATACATGATGAATATTTGCCACTTCGATGGTGCCCCTGCGGGGCCTCCGAAACATATGCGATATTTATTAGATGTGAGAGAGATAAGAGGGTACTAGATGTGAGAGAGATGAGATTAGATGTGAGAGAGATGAGAGGGTACGAGAGAGAAATAAAGAGATGAAGGAGAGAAATAAAGAGATGAGATGAGTTATGCTTGTGTGGGTAATTTAAGTGGAGCATGATACGTTAGACGGTACTCCGTGTTGAAGAGAGATACGGAGGACGGTGATCCGTATTAAGTTAGTAATACGGAAGACGATAGTCCGTATTAAGTCAGGGCCCTAAATTTGTTTTTCAATATTTTGGGCAATTTTGTCTCAAAAATGAATATTTTAGTCATTTTCTCTTTTTTTTTTCTCGTTTTTGAAAGAAAAAAGATTCAATATTTTTTAAGTTGTTCTTTACCGTTAAAGTTGATTCATGATAAGGTTAGTCTTAGCATGACTCGACTCGATCCGAACACAATAGTAATAATAGTAAATCTTGCCCACAGATTTTCTTACCAATATAATAAAAAAGAAACATACAATAGTAATAATAGTAAATCTTCCCGCAGATTTTCTTACCAATATAATAAAAAAGAAACCTGTAAAAGTGCGATTAAAATGTTCTATCCTAGTGCAGATAAGACTCTATCCGAACACAATAGTAATAATAGTAAGTGCCTGTTTGCCTTAACTTATTATAAGAATTTATTGACTTATTTTCGGGTAAAAATTTTATGTTTTTATAATTTTTTTTATACAAGTATTTAATGTATATTTGAGATTCAAGCAAAAATAAGTTGGAAAATAATTTGGAAAGTTAGGAATTTTAACTTGCAACTTAAAATAAGTTTACTTATTCTGGAAAATAATTTCCCCCAAACACCCCCTATATCTTGTCCACATATTTTTTTACCAATATAATAAAAAAGAAACATATAATAGTAATAATAGTAAATCTTACCCACAGATTTTCTTACTAATATAATAAAAAAGAAACCTGTAAAAAGTGCGATTAAAATGTTCTATCCTAGTGCAGATAAGTACAACTGTACTAATGCGCTGCAATTATGACTAGGCTCACTTTATAGTTTATAGGTGTTAGTTACTTTTATTTGTATAATTAAACAATAAGATACTCATGTATTTCTCCCCACTAGAAGCATAATGTATAATGTTTAAACCAAACCAAACCAAACATACCCAGTATATCCCGCTCAGAGCAGGGTCTGGGGAGGGTAGGTTGTACGCAGACCATACCCCCACTTTTAGAGCGGGGAGGCTGTTTCCGTGAAGACCCTCGGCTGAGTGCAAGACATACATAGAGTGTGGAAAATAAAACAATGACATACCTGAGGCCCATGGCGTTCTCCACATGGGGCATACATACCTGCGATGATGAATGAAACTCCCGCCCGCACAGAGAAAAACCGAGCCAAGCTCCCTACACCTGCAAAACCAGAAAACAGAAGACACTAAAAACTAAATATGAGAACGCTAAAGGCGGACTTCTAAAAAATCGCTAACCGAGACAAGGCAACTCTGAGGCTCTCGACAACAGAGCCACAACCTAAAAGGGAATCCACCACTTTGATACGCCGCCTCCAAGCACACCTATCCGCGAGCAAGGTCTCATTTAAGTCTAGGGCCTTCAAATCCAACCTGAGCTGCTCTTCCCACGACCTCCTCGGCCTGCCTCTCCTCCTCGCCCCTACAACCGCTAGACTCTCGACCCTCCTAACTGGGGCTTCAGCCAGCTTCCTACGAACGTGACCGAACCATCTCAACCTCCCTTCCCTAAGTTTCGCAGAAAAAGGCGCCACTTCAAGCTCGCTCCTAAACACCGAGTTCGGGATTCTGTCCAACATCGTGCGCCCACATGACCACCGCAACATCCTCATTTCAGCCCCTTCCAACTTGCTTACGAGAGCCTTCTTCTCCGCCCAACACTCAGAACCATATAACATCGCCGGACGGATGGCCGCTCTATAGAATTTCCCTTTCAACTTTAACGGGACTTTCTTATCGCACATTACCCCTGACGCTGCCCTCCACCTTAGCCACCCAGCCTTGATACGATGCGTGACATCGGATTCAATCTCACCTTCCTTCTGGATGATCGACCCCAAATACTTGAATTTATCCGTCTGCGGGACGATCTGATCTTCAATCTTAACCTCCATCCCTTCTTCGTTGGCTTCACCACTAAAGTTACACCAGAGATACTCGGTTTTAGAACGGCTCAAACGTAACCCTTGGGACTCCAAAGTAGATCTCCAAAGCTCCAATTTCTCATTTACCTTCCTCCTCGATTCCGCCACTAGCACGATATCATCCGCGAAGAGCATGCACCAAGGGACAGCATCTTGAATCCCCCGTGACATGACATCGAGGATAAGGGCGAAAAGAAAAGGACTGAGGGCCGACCCCTGGTGAAGCCCCATCTCAACAGGGAAGAAACGGGAGTCCCCCACTGGGGTCCGAACGCAAGAACTAGCTTGGGAGTACATGTCTTGAATCACCCTAACGAACGCCGACGACACTCCCCTCTCCTCAAGGCTCTTCCAAATAGCTTCGCGGGGGATGCTATCATACGCCTTCTCAAGATCAATGAACACCATATGGAGGTCTTTGCGACGTTCCCTGAACTTCTCCATAAGGCGTCTAACGAGATGAATGGCCTCGGTCGTTGATCTCCCAGGCATAAATCCAAATTGATTCTCTGAGATTTCAACTTCTCTTCTAATCCGACTATCAACCACTCTCTCCCAAAGTTTCATAGTATGACTGAGTAATTTAATACCCCGGTAGTTACTACAACTTTGAGCATCGCCTTTATTCTTGAAAAAAGGGACCACAACACTACGCCTCCATTCAGCTGGCATCTTAGCACCCAAGAGAAGAACATTGAACAGATCTGTTAACCAATGGATGCCAACCTCACCAAGACAGAGCCAAACCTCGATAGGGATAAGATCCGGCCCAACCGCCTTCCCTCTAGCCATCTTTTGCAAGGCACTCTTGACTTCATCCTTGCTGATGCGCTCACAGGGATCGACGGAAAACACAGGCGAAAGAGGGACCTCTTGTTCCACACCGGCCGCACTCCTCCTAGTCTCGTTGAAAAGATTATGGAAATACGAACTCCACCTCTCCTTAATAGCATCTTCATTCAATAATACTAGGCCTGCATCATCTTTAACAAACTTAACAGAACCCAGGTCGCGTCTCCCTCTCTCCCTAGCACGATTCAGCAGAATACTTTAAATTCTACAAGTATTGCTTATAACTTGACATGTGATATCACATTGATATAATAATATAATTTCTAACAATTGATATAGGTTATTCTAAGGCAAATAAAAGTACCCATGGGAAAGGATCTCAGGAAAACACGATTTTCAGAACTCCACGTTCAGTTAGTGCAGAAGGTACTTTCGTCTTTCACAATATATTATTTTAATTTACAGAGTTAGTTCTATATCAATACTGTTGGAATATTTATTCTGTTTGAACTTTTTAACTTTAATTCATATTGATAATACAATTTCTTTTTTGAACAGTGGATTATAATGGTCGAAGAAAACTTGATTCTACTACGCGTTCTACAATTAGTTTTCAGTTGCCTACATATGATGTTAAGAAAATGAATAATTACCAGTCAGATGCCTCTGGATCTAAAATATTCCAACATGGAATGTTTATGAATTCTTCAGAAATTCATCGTTTAACAGACTCATCTTCTGTTCATGATAATACTGATTGGAGGAATTCTAATTATGCTGAATCATCTAATGGGTCAAAGAATTTGTATTCAGAATTTAATGAAGCAGCTGATGAAGATTCTGACTTGGATAGTGACAGTGATGCCGAAGGTAATACGGATAATTTTTTAGTAATCCTAAAACACCACCATACTAATCTTACTTTTTAAAATCACACAGAGTATTATGATCAGCATTTTGGAGCAGATGATGATGCCATGGATTATATTTATGAACAAAGAAATAATGGTCAACTAAATCTTTGGTCTGGATACATGGATTTTGGCGCGCCTAATAAAGAGTGTACAAAATGTCATGCACATATGTGGAATGAGGAGCGTAACAACAAAACGGCAAAGAAACAGTATCCAACATTCTCCTTATGTTGTAGAAATGGTAAAGTTGAACTTGACAAAGAACCCCAGCCTCCAGAGCCACTTGCTTCATTGTTGTCTGGTGGTGAGAAATCTAAACATTTTAAACAGCATATAAGGGTGTACAATTGCATGTTTTCTTTTACTTCTTCCGGTGGCAAGGTAGATAATAGAATCAACAAAGGCAGAGTTCCATATTGTTTCAAAATGCTTGGCGTGAATTATCATTTGTTGGGAAGCTTGGTTCCAACGGATGGAGATTCTCCAAAATTTTGTCAATTATATATTTATGACACGGAAAATGAGGTTGAAAACAGAATTAATGCTTTGGGAGGTAATACCGACACTGTTGATCCTGACATTGTTGAAGCACTTTTGGCCATGTTAGACAAAAATAATAAATTGGTCCGTGCTTTTCGAATGGCTAGAGACCGTTTTGAAAATCGTGATCTTGATGAGTTTAAATTGGTATTAATCTCTTCCAATTCTGCAAGTGGCAGACCTAATCACATTACTCCATCAAATGAGGTTGCAGCATTTATTGTTAGTGATAATACAGATACTGGTGGTTTTAGAGATACAGTTGTCAACTCAAAACAGGATGGCTTGCAGAGAATTTATGAGACAGATCCGCATTACATGCAATTTCAGTATCCTTTACTATTTCCATCTGGAAATGAAGGATTTCACTTACACGTACCTTTGAAGAATGTTAAGAAACGTGAAGAATTATCTGAAGATGTTGAAGACTTGGATCCTGATTCAAAAGAACGTCAAACAGTTTCTATGAGAGAATATTATTGTTATAAGGTCATGATACGCACTTCTGAAGGTAATGCACTAAACACAATTAAAGTATTTTATTCTCTCATCAATCTTTTATAAATTACCAGTTTATACATAACAATCTATACTTGATATTGCAGCTCTGACTTTACACTTGGCTGGCCGTTTGTGGCAACAGTTTTTGGTCGATGCTTTTACTGCTATTGAACAGTATCGCTTGGATTGGGTTGCAAATCACCAGACTACTATTCGAGCTGATCTTTACCATTCTGTGCGCGATGCTTTACGGAAAGGAGATAATGATCCTACTCATGTTGGTAAGGCGGTAATTCTTCCTGCTTCATTTACTGGATCTCAACGCTACATGTCATAGTACTTCAAAGACTCTTTGGCAATATGTCGTACAATTGGACATCCATCCCTATTTCTCACTATGACGTGTAATACTAAGTGGCCTGAAATTAAGAGCATGCTGGAGTTGTTGCCCAATGTTGATGCTGTTGATTCTCCCGATATAGTCTCTAGAGTGTTTAAGCTAAAACTTGACCAGCTAATTGACTTGATCAAGAAGAAGCATTATTTTGGCAGATGTATTGGAGGTATTTCTTAATAAATATGAATTTTAAATCATAGTAAAATGGAAAGTTCATAATGATTGTTTTTATTAAAACATTTTTCTGAATTATTTGGTAACAGTGATGCATGTTATTGAGTTTCAAAAGCGTGGTCTTCCACATGTACATATGTTAATATGGTTACATCCAGACGATAGACCAGATACAATTATGAAAATTGATCGGTTGGTCTCAGCTGAAATTCCAGACCAAAAAACTGATCCAGTAGGATATCATGCAGTTCAGAATTACATGGTACATGGTCCATGTGGTAAGGATCGCACATACTCTCCATGCATGGTTAAAGGGAAATGTCATAGACATTTCCCCAAGAGGTACGCATATCCAAGTCTATCATTTAGGAAATCCAACATATGTATAATAAATAATTATATGTTAATCAATTTGTTGTTTATATTTTCAGATACAATAGTCATACATTTTTCGATGATAGCGGCTTTCCTGTATATCGTAGACACAAAACTGGCAGATTTGTTAAAAAAAATGGGGTCCTCCTTGATAATCAGTTTGTTGTCCCATATAATCGAGATCTTCTTATCCGGTTTCAGTGTCATATAAATTTAGAAATATGTAACAGTTCAAGATCATTGAAGTACCTTTTCAAGTACTGTCTAAAGGGACATGATACAGCTACGATGTTGATTAGGAAGAAAGCCGCAAATTCTACCAATGATATTTCCAAAGGCAAAGCTAAAAGTTTGGATGAAATTAAAAGTTTTTTGGATGGACGATATGTTTGTGCATCTGAAGCTTCTTGGAGGATTTTTGGTTTTGATATTCACCACCGTTGGCCAAGTGTTGATCGATTACCACTACATCTTCCTGATCAGAAATATATAAACTTCCAAAGTACAGCTGATTTACAAACAATTTGTGAAAAGGCAAAGTCAAAAATTAGTAAATTGGAAGCTTGGTTCATTGCTAATAAAGAATTACCACAAGCCCGCAATTTTACATACTCTGAGTTTCCCGGCAAGTTCACTTGGGTTCCCAAAGCAGGCAAATGGAAAGTCAGGCAAAGAGGTGATGTAGTTGGCAGGTTAACAGAAGTTCATGCAACAAGTGGTGATTTATTAAATTTGCGTATGCTTTTGTTAAGAAGAAAAGGAGTTTTATCATTTAGGGAACTAAGGACTGTGGAAGGTACTGTTTACCCGACATTTAAAGAAGCATGTGGAGCTCTTGGACTCTTGCACAATGACAATCAGTGGCATGAAGCATTGTCTAAAAATGAACAAACCAATATGCCTCAACAACTGCGTGCAATGTTGTTAATATATTGGTTTATTGTTCTGTTTCTGATCCATTTGCTCTTTGGGATTCACACTGGCAGATTTTGTCGGATGACATTGTTTACAACCGGAAGAAACTAACTGGAAATATGCATATATCTCTTTCTGATTCCGAGATAAAAAATTATGCCTTGGCAGGTTTGTTGAAATGACTCAATTAGTATGCATACACGTTTTTTTTCTACAATTTTAATTTGATATGGTTTGAAAGCTTTACTAATCTTACTTTCCATATTTTCTCAGAAATTGAAAAATTATTGAATGATGTTGGCAAGAGCTTGAGGGACTTTCCAATGTTGCCATTTCCTGGAGATATATATTTTGGTAACAATGTCAACCGTCTTATTGTTGAAGAAACTGGGTATGACAAAGTCCAAATGAAAGCTCAGCATGACAATCTTCATAAAAGTCTTAATACAGAACAGAGAGAGGTATATGATGTTGTCGTTGGAAATGTACATCAGAGTAAAGGTGGCATTTTTTTTGTTTATGGCAGTGGTGGTTGTGGGAAAACATTTTTGTGGAAAACACTTTGTTGCCGTTTACGTTCTGAGGGGAAAATTGTACTTCCTGTTGCTGGATCTGGGATTGCAGCTACACTACTACCAGGAGGTCGTACTGCTCATTCTAGATTTCATATTCCTCTTAAGTTGGACCAGTACTCAACTGCAGGAATAAAGCATGGAACAGATATGGCTGAATTAATGCAACAAACAAGCCTAATAATCTGGGATGAAGCTCCTATGACACATCGTCATGCTTTTGAAGCTGTTGATCGAAGTTTACGTGATATAATGTCGGCTGTTGATCCTGAAAGAGGTCGGAAACCTTTTGGTGGCATTACTGTGGTATTTGGTGGAGATTTTCGGCAAATTTTACCTGTTTTACCTAAGGGTAACAGAGCTGATATTGTTGGTGCATCGTTGAATAAATCAAAGCTATGGGATTACTGCAAAGTTTTCCTTCTTCGACAGAATATGCGTTTACATTCAGGTAATTCAGATGTACAAAATAAGATTATATCCGAATTCAGTAAATGGCAACTTGATATCGGAGATGGCAAAGTGGAATGTATTGAATATGGCAATGATATGATTGATACTCAGTTTGTCGTTCCAGATAAGTATGTTGTCAAAAGTTCTGCTAATGATCCCATTCACACTCTTATTGACATAATCTATCCAGATTTCTTGAAAAATTTTCGGTCTCATGAATATCTAAGATCAAGAGCAATTCTAACACCAACCAATGTTGTGGTTGATGATATTAATTCCCAAATCCTTGAAAAACTACCAGGTATTGTTCATACCTATCTTAGTCAGGATTCCATCGATGATAATGGTGGTGAAGATAATGATTTTGATGCTGCTTTTCCAGTTGAATATTTGAATTCAATTAATATGCCATGTCTTCCTCGACATGAATTGAAAATCAAAGTCGGCACAGTTGTTATGTTGATGAGAAATTTAAACCAGATCATGGGATTATGTAACGGGACACGTATGATTGTTACAGCATGTAAGAAGAATGAGTGTGAAATTTTGTGTGGATCTCAGGTAGGCACTAGGCACCTTATTCCACGGATTGACATGGTTCCAAGTGATACTAAATGGCCGTTTGAATTTAAAAGAACTCAGTTTCCTATTCAACTATGTTTTGCCATGACTATCAACAAAAGTCAAGGCCAATCGTTGGATACTGTTGGCTTATACCTACCTCGATCTGTATTCTGCCATGGACAGCTTTATGTGGCCATCTCCCGCGTTACTTCTCCTGAAGGACTTCACATTCTGATTGACGATGAAAATGGTGGTAGCTTTAATATTACATCTAATGTTGTATTTGAGGAGGTCTTTTATAATTTGCCAAGTATTGTGTAATAATTTGCAAAGTGGTTTTTTTTGGTACATTTCATGTAATTTAATGTAATTATAAAATTGTGGGATACCACTTTTATCTATGTTATTAGTTTGTGCTAAATTGAAATAAATACCAAATTTATAGATAAAAATGAAATGCACCGATATTTCACTTCTCCAAGTCCAAATAAAAAAAAGAATCATTATAAACATATATAATAAAATACAACAAAGTATTTATCAACCAAAATTTAGATAGTCGAAAGCATATTTTTATTTTTTTTGTTATAGACGTTTTTAGAATCTTCGACCTTGCCATTTAATATAGTTACTCGACTTTTCAATAATGCTACCTTAGTACCAAATTTTTTTATTATTATAGTGTTTTTTTTATTAATGGATTAATGGATAATTATATATTATTATACATTATACTTAAATTTAGACTACATAAACACATTAACACTAATTGATATTATAATCATAATGATTTATATTTATTCATACCAACTGAGGTTATTATTTTGTATGTAAAATGTTTAAAAAATTTCAAAATATAATTGTTTGGTAATCTTTTGCAGTAGAGATACGTATAATTTTAAAATCAATAATTACATTATTAGCAATTAAATAATTACTATAAATTGAAAGATATTATATTATCCAATTTTTAAAAAGTAATTTTGTAAAAATAATTTTTCAAATTCTACAAAATAGTTTGGTTTAAATATTTTGCAATTGAGATATGAATAAAAACAAAATCACTAATTAGATATTTTCATACCAACTGAGCCTACTACTTTGTATTTGATAATTTTTCAAATTCTTCAAAATAATTTGTTTTTAATATTTTGCAATTGAGATATGAATAAAAACAAAATCACTAATTAGATATTTTCATACCAACTGAGCCTATAATTTTGTCTCATAGCTACGAATTTATATTCAAAATAAATGGTTATAAATATTTTTGCAATTGATATATGTATATATTTAAAATTAATAATTAAATTATAAATAATAGAAATAATCAAAATAATAAATTTGTTATCATGTTAAACTTTATTTAAAAATATTAGTGTTATTCCATTCTTCTAATTTTTGATTAAACGTAATAAATTGATACATGTCTTATTATAATTATAAAAATTATGAAAAAACTTTCAGTATAAAAAATAAAAAATTTATAACCTATATTTTAAAAGTTACTGAATAATAGTTTGAGTTATTTTACGCTGAACTTAATTATAATTTTCAATTTCCAATTACATTTTGACAAACATATTTGCACAACATGTACTTAAGGATGCATCTATGTATATATAGTTAGTTTTAACAGATGCACGATTTTCGAGATTTACTCCCACTATCTTTAATGGGTGTTAAATATATAACTTTAATTTAAAATCACTATCAATTCTGTTAGGATTTGTAATAATGAGGTATCTTTTGCGTTATCAGCAATTGATTTGATAGTCAGATAAGCATCAATCATGTAACAATACATATCACAATAAGTCTATATAAACACATAGTAAAGAAAGTCATAGTATAGTCCTACAATATTCAAGCCATTTTCTTCAGAAGTTTCATCCTTATTACTCTGTAAGTTCTCTAATGCACAACATATTATTTTTCGTACGATTAACAAATTAGGTTTTGCATTTTACATTTTACATTTTACATCATTCAAATGCATGAAAACTTCGTCATTATCTTTATTTTTTAACATAATTTTCATTTCAAAACTAAAGAAGAAGTTTTTTGCAGCAATGGAAGGCCTTTATTTTGATCGTATTGGTGGTATTGAAAAGTCTAGGACTGACTGGAAGATAAAAGCGAGAGTTACGATAATGTGGCCTACTGTGTCACCTGAAAGCGGCACCGTCAAAGGGTTCAATATTATTCTTTTGGATGATGATGTACAACATATGTTTTATGTTTCTCTTTTCTCCTTTGAACTACTGTGAATACATATCTCTTACTTTTGATTTTAATGCATTTAGAATACCCATGTTCATGGATTCACTTATGCTGATGTATGGAGATCCATTGGCACTGATGTTGTTGAAGGAAATGTTTATGTCGTTCAGACTTTCATCGTGAGGGATGCAGTTGGAAATTTGAAGCCAGTTTCAACAGATTATAGCTTAAGATTTACAGCTGCAACAACTTTTGAGAAATGTGAGGATGATCTCATGATTCCAAGGCACAAGTTTGAGTTCATGGATTTAGGTGATTGCTTCAATGAAGCAAGCCGCTTGGAGCCTAATGAAAATCCAGAATTTGCAATAGGTTGGCCATAGTTTTTTTAACTAATTTTTTAATTATGTTATCTCTTGCTTACCTATTTTTTTTTTGACTTTAGATGTAATTGGAGTTGTTGAGGAATTTGAACAAGTAAGGAAAATTCATACCAAGTTTGGAGATAAAGATATTGTTAGATTCTGACTATGTGATGGAAGGTTAATGTCTTTTGCTGAATTGTCTAATTTTTTGGAATTACATACATGTTATTATTATTACATTTTTATCTTTGGCTGTCTAATTTTTTACTGTTATATGTTTGCACATACATAGTAATCGTCACAGAGTTGGTGTATGGGGAGAACTTGCCAATTCGGTGAATGGGGACTATTTTAAAGTCGAGGAGGACAAAATTGTTATTGCAATTCTGTCAAGTACAAAGATGGCTACATATAAAAGTATGTCCCATTCTTTTCCATTTTTGAAATTTGCAATTTTAAATTCCAAGTTTGTTTACTATGTTTTGGATATTTAATTTTTGCAATGTTTAATCACATTCGCCAAACATGTTTGCAGATTCTGTTCAAATAAGTACATTGCCATCTTCAAAAGTTTACTTCAACCTCAATGATGAGACTGTTATTGAGATGAGACAGCGGTATTTAATTATCTATTTGTTCTAATCCAGGTTAATACACATATACAATAACTTGCTTATTTGATGCATTTCTACACTGTATTTTCAGTTTGGAAGAAGAAGGATATAAATCCAGTCAACATGTTGTTGATAACAGTGGTGCGCTGATAACAGTTTCACCTTATGAGAAGATTTCGCTCAAGGATTTGAATGACAACATTGCTGTGAAATTTGAGGTTCTGTCTATTAGTCCTCTACATCATTGTTAATTCCTTCACCAAGTAGTAATCCATATTATTATACATTCCTAATCAATAGATTTTATTTGCAGAAGAAGTTGTTCTGCTGTTTTACTGTTTCTAAATTAGAAGTAGGAACTGCTTGGTACTTTAATTCATGCAGTAAGTGTCATCTTGAAGTTGTAGACATTGGAAACAGATTCAAATGTGATAGGTGTACTCGCAACATGCCTGTTGCAGAAAAAAGGTATGCAATTAAGATTAGATTATTGTTTTTTTCGGTTAATTCTTATACTCCATTTTCTGACAGCATTTACTACTTGGTTATGTTTCAGATTTCGGATCAGTGTCATTGCAGTAGATGCATCATTTTCTTGCAGTGTTTTCCTGATGGATCGTGTTGTCAAACGTCTTACTAGCAGCAGTGCTTCCAACTTATACCAATCACAGTCTAAAGTAAGTATATTTTGTCATTTTGAAATGAATTTTTTTATTTCTTTAGAGGATCCATAGGTCTTAAAAGACAACACATTTTAGCACTACATAAATTCAATAATTTGTACATTTTAACATATAGGATGACAGACTTTCAAAAGTCTTACCAGCAGTGCTTCATACTGTGGTTGGGTAAGAAATTTCTGCTACTATTGAGGTAATTAAAGGAAATAATGAGGAGGCTAAATTCCTCATTACAGCTGATGATATATATGAATCTGCTAAGCCAAGTTCTTCAACTTCTCAATTTTCAAATCAGATTGATTTCCCAGCTATTGATCTTTCAGAAGTTAGTATCTTTCCATTTTTGTTAATAATTATTTTTTCTTTATAAATTGAATTTTGTAATTAAAGCGCTTATTTCTTATTGCAGTCATTTGATGAAAACGCAGACAGTAATAAGACTCCTGGATCTGCCGCTTCGGTAAACAAAAAAATTAAAATGGTAACAAAAACCAAATAAACTCAATTATCCACTTGCGTATTTTACACAATGTCATTATATATCACATATTTAAGAACTGCATCTCATATCTTTTATTTCTAAGTTATACAAAAATTTTTGTAATTTCAGGAAAAGTAAGAGGTGGATTGCATTATGGATGTTTGGATTCGCTCATGGAATCGCTCTTCACCGAAGATCTTTTCATTTAATTTAATTATGCAAGTTTATTTTCTGAGTTTAATAAGTTCCCATGTTGATTTAAAAGTTTTATAACTTTACCATGGTGTAAGACAATTTCTTATTGTTGGTTTTGGTACTGTTCAACATTTCTATTCTTATTTGATACAGTTAATTTTGTGTTTGCATTATTCATTTTTATTAATTTGGTATTCTCCAACCATATTTATGTTGTATATTCAGATTGATTTTGATCTTATGTCATATTTTTTTTATAAAGATTAGGAAACTTATATTTTAAAAAAATTAAATTAAATCAATCTTATCAATCTTACATTTTTTCACATATTTTTTCGTAAATTAAATATAAGTTAAGTCATTTGAAAATTTGAAAATAAATCAACATATTAAAAACGTGTAATTCATTTGTAAATTATGTTATAAAGAAATTTGTTATAGATATTGATTTCTATGATCTTGAATGTATACTGTTTCAGATATATTAATCACAGTATCCCAACAACCGAATCTCCATTGCTGTTACAAAGTTGTTGATTAGTATCAATTATATAAATCATAGACATAAATATCTATAAACAACCAAATCTCCATTGCTGTCATAGACATCAATATCTCTAATTTATAGGCCGTTTTACCAATTAAATTATTATCTACATAACTACCAAATCTCCATTATTGTTACAAAGTAGTTGATTAGTATCAATCATATCAATCATAGACATCAATATCTCTAACTTATTTGCTTAACACTGTTATCTACATATACAAGTATATAAATGGCATATACAGGACACTTTCAGTCCTATATTGCAAAAGAACCAGAACTTACGAACTACATTTAGGTTAGTCTTCCATTTGTAGGTGTTCTCTGTTTTTATCTATGTACATCTTATATATTATATGTAATTGTTTGCTTTACTTTTGTTTCTTTTAATTTTCATTCAGATATGTTCGATCAACTATCATCTCTTGATACAATCAGGACGGACTGGAGTATTAAAGTTCGTGTCACAAGGTTATGGCCGACTCATGTTGGTAATGTTCTTCAAGGATTCAACTTGATTTTGCTTGACAGTGGTGTAAGCCTCTCTTATTTACTCATTAGATTTTTCAATAAGCTTTGCACTTTTATGTTCAATAACCTATTTTATTTAATAGAATCAACACATACATGCATTTGTGAGACTTGAAAACTGGAATTTGATTGGAGCCAATGTACTGGTAGAAGGAGCAATATATGACATCCGTAACTTTCATACCATCCAAGCTGCAGGAAATTTGAGGCCAGTTTCCTCTCCTATTTCCATCAGGTTCTCTGTTCATACAATTATACATCAAATTGAAGACGAGGATTGGAGCATTCCAAAATACAAATTTGAATTTGTTGACTTGCTTGACTTAGAGAATTATGTTGAATCAAATATTACAGATGAACCTCCTCCTACTACTATTGGTAATTATAATATTCCTACAATATAAAAAATCTAGGAGTTACACTTATTCTTTAAGATATTAAATAATAATGGATATAATTACATGCGTTGTTTTACAGATGTTGTTGGAATTATAATACATCATGAGGAAGCGAGGACAATTCCTACACATAATGGAGATTTGCAACTTAAGAAATTAAGACTTTCTGATGGGAGGTGATTTAAATTTGTTTAGTATTATACAATGTTTTGTCTTTTTGCCGCAACGTTAATTTAGTTGTTATGCATTTTAACCCTTATAGGAGTGATTTTGAAGTAAACATTTTTGATTCTTTTGTCGCAACTATTGAGGATTTGTTTGAAGATAATGAGGAATTACCCATTGTAGCTATTTTAGCAAGTGTGCGTGTTTGTAGGTTCAGAGGTCAGTTGCTCAACATATTTTACATTCTTATAATTTTATATGTTATTGATGTTATTAATTAATGGGAATAAACAGGTGTGATTAAGATTATGACTACTCGATCTACAAAGATTTATTTTAATATCGATCATGAAGCCGTTCATACAATGAGGGAAAGGTAATACTATATATTTGTGTATTTCATATTGCAATTATTTAATGCATTTAATTTAATTTAATTAGTAGTGTTAAAAATAAATTTGATTTTGTAGGTTTGACATCCTAGAATTCTAAAGAGTGGATTCTCATCTTTGAAGTGTTGCTGAATTGTGGTTCTACAACTGAATCGCCTGTCCAACTTATTATTCATATCGTATTCAATAAGTATTTATGTCTTTTTAGACGTGTATCCCTGTTATTGGTTATTTTTACTCTTCAGTTGTCAATGTAATTTAATTTCAACAAATATGTAATTTTTAAAGTTTCATTATTCAGAATGAGTATGATTTCGCTTTGTGGTGCAATTATCTTTTTTATTTTCAAATTTTTAAAATTACAAATTGTAATAGTAGCCGAAACAGCTGATTGCTTAAAGTTAGTGTATGGGAAGAACACATTTTTTTAATCGTAAAGTTGATTAATTTTTTTTTTGTAAGAGTTTGTGTTTTATTTGACAAATCCAATGTTGTTGACCATGTTCAAAAATCTAGAAAATAGATAATAAATATTCGGAAATATATAAGTATTTTAAAACGCCAAATCAATAGAAATGTTCTTAAACAAAAGGATTTAGGAAATGTATGATAGAAGTTATGTGTACTACTTAAAAAAGTAGTTGAGTTTACATGTTGAAAGACAAACTAAGTTAACTACGTCCTGGAAAACCGATTTCAAATAATAATCCAACTTCATTTTCCATCAAATTGAATTCCAAAGTTTCGCTCATCTTCAGTTCATTTTTCTCGGCAAATTTATTCCAACCAGCGGAAAACCTTGCATTTCCATTAGAGGAGACTATTCCCACTTCCCAATTTCCATTCTCAGTTCTTAATGTCACACGTTCACCAGATTTGAATTTTCTATCCCGAGGTTTTACATAACCAGGTATGTACTGCAGCAGACAATCATGTGTTAAACTTTCAAGTGTTATCAATTACAAACAGTTACATATAAGAAATTCAGTTTTACCAAATAAAATATAAAATTATACCACTCCATGTGAAGAATTATTAACATTTGACCAAGTCATCGTCGAAGAAAATGTGATTGGTGGCTCATTCATTTCAATATCCACTATTGCATCTGCATTGATACTATGCAAAGCAGCATCATTCATCTCAGCGTCAACAGTCTCAGTTGCAGTAATAGTTTCAGTAACAATTGGTGAAGAATCCTTCACAGTTTCTTTTACTACAAATATGAAACATACTTAGATCAAATTGATATTAATAAACTAACAACATTGTACGGTTAAAGCGAACATACTTGGTGAAGAAATTGATTGTTTAGCTTACCAATATCAGGTTGATTCTCATAAATGCACTTCTCAACTCTTGATTGATCAAAAACGACAATATTGAATTGCCCGTTACCCCAATGAGTAAACATCAATATATCATCTACTTTGATATTTGCGTATGTAACAATCTCCATTAGACCATACAACTTGCCGTCATATTGTGAGTATTGACCATGGACCAATTTCCCATTAGGAAGAGCATATTGAACAACTGGTGGTATTCTTTTCCGAAAAAGACCAAGGAATGAACCAGGAATTTGATAAATAATATTCAAAATATTACGGATTATGATTGGAAAATTATAAAGGAATATGATCATTTTATTATATTTATAAGATGGTAGATCCAATATTGTAATAGCAATCCGGCAAGCATGGTAATGTAATATGCTCATAGTACTTACAAGTTCACCAGAATCAATTGTTAAGTTATCAAGTACTGATAGAAATTTCCATCCGACTCCATCAGTTGTATCTGTTATTAAAGTAGATACATGCATGATTAGTCTGAGTAAAACAAAGTCAAAAATCATGTTAGTCTGTAATGGAACAAATATATAATTTTAATACCTTGATGACATACAGTATCAGAAGAAGATTTTTCCGGTAAGATGTACTTAATTTCTGTTCCATCATCATTTAATATATAAACCAAAAAAATCCCAGCACCTTTATATGAAACCACAAGAATAGAACCAGAAGTTTCTTGGCATTCCTTAAATAGGGATGCAAGATGAGTTAGAGTTTGGTTTTGTTGGTCAAATTGAACATTGAGTTTACGACCACTTGGAAGCCAAATCTTAGCATTAAAAGGAATGTCATTCCCTATATCGGAAACAATTTGAGTAGGTATAATCTGCATGGGAAATGAATATATTAATTTTTTTTCCTATTATCAATTGAATAGGACTTAAATTTATACTAAGTAAGTGTTTCTTTACCAGTACATCATTTCGGTTAGATACGGAATCAAGTTTAATGACAAAACGTGTGAACTTTGAGCTTTCAACATCCATCTGTATAAAACAAAAAAAATATAATTAGTACCATTATAAACAATTATATTTTTATTGTCCATGGAAATCATATTATGGACAAATAATTATATTAGCATAATATGTGTGAGTATATATATTATACATCCTCCTCTTTGCCACACTCGACATTGTACTGATCATGTTCTTCTTCTGTCACTAAAAAAACACATTGTTAATATAGATGAACTTATCAATATAGGCATAAAGATGAAAAACAAAGTGATAGTTTAAATGTCATACCTATTCCAGTACTCCAATTAAATTTCCAAAAACATTCAGATGATGGATATCTAGCATTGTTCAGGGTTCTATTGTAATAATCTATCTCCAATCCATCCTGTTGGTAGACTCTTGCATACATGTAAATGTTGTCTTCTTCCATTGTAAATATTATCATCTCATTCTCCCTCAAATGAAAGTAATTAAACATATCTCCAAGATTCAACAGGAATCCATCACTTGAATCGTAGTTTATGAAAAAACTATATCCATTGACTTTAAGTATTCTTATGCTCTCAAGTATTGGTTTGTAGAAGTCTTTGACAGTTTTCGCAATCATCTGATACAGATTAGTGAAATGTTTAATTCATAAAATGAAATGATATGATACATAAAGCATAAAGCAAAATTAATCATGTTAAACACATGCAAGTCCATCGTATAACAACTTACCAATGAATCACCTCCTATTGAATAATCTGTTAAGATTTTGAAAAAAGAAACTCTGCAACCCCCAGTTCCTACACAATGGTAAGGTTTTAAATATAGTCATTGGAAATATAGATTAAGATTTAAACTTATACAATGTTAAGTGATTTTAAGACTTTTCTCACCAATAAAGTCATTGGCCTTGAAAAGACATATCTTCAAATTCTGATCACCACACACTGAATCATTGTACATAACCAATACGTCTCCTTTTGCCAACTCCAATTCCTTGGCAAATTCATACCAGCCCTTTCCAAATGTACATATTCCTCCTAACCATTCTATTTCAATCTTCCAAGATCTTTTACAAAATGTAAAAAAAACTTCTGAACCACACTTCCAATTTCCGTATAAGGTTTCTAATTCTTTCCCCAATTTCTACATTCAGGAATATTTTATTAAGAGTATAAAAAATTAGTTGGAGAAGTATGTGTACATTAAGGCCTATAAATAGCTATATATATAAGTTACTAACCATGTGCGCAATTTTCTGATCAATGTCTGAATTTGTAATCTGAATATCATAATATTCAGTCACATTCATCAAACCATTAAAACAGAACAAAGCGGCATTCTGTTCATACTGCACTGTACCCTGTTGAATTATGAAATCTTCCTTCTTCCATCTTCTCGATTCTTCAGTTAGAAAGTACTTTTTAGGATCAGTGACTGGGTACTTAGATTCAATTCCATTTTCCTTGAATATTGTAGCAACGAAAATGTTGTCGCCATAGTAATCAAATTGTACAATGTTGAACAATTTGACACCGTAGAAAATCATAAATTTTTGAAGACCAGATATTGTTAATTCTTCTGCATTGTATTTCCCCTTCCAAAAATTTTGGTTGCACTTGATAATTATATGAGAAGGAAGCTTAAATCCATGAACTGTGTGAAATTTCTTGGGAACACACTGTAAATGATTAAAAGAATGAAAAAACCAATTTAAAAACTAAGTTGTTCAGATTTGATCGTAAAATTAAATTATATCAAAATTAGACCACTTACCAATGTTCCAAAAGGCCTAAATGTATTATTAGCCGAAACAAAACTCGATATAAGAGATCTTCTACCTACAAATATGTGAATGAATTAGGTACAATATTATTGTATCTACTTAAATAGTAAAAAATAATCAATTTCCTAAACATATATACCGTTAGTAGAGGTAGTTTTCCACTTTTGTTCCCAATATGAATTGTCCAACACCTGTAGCACATTGATGATGCATATTAGGTATTCGAACTTTATGTAGGAATTGTATTGGGAAATCATGAATCAAGTACGTACAAAATTACCAAAAAATAGTCCATTATATTATATATACTTGATATACCAAGTCTAAAAAGAGTCAAAATTCAAGAATAGCATGAAATACAAACACTATCTAATGCAATATTGGATCTTCAATTAATTAATCACATACCTCCATTGATCGAATATTTTCTTATACAGTAGAAGAAGTCGTCAAGCAGCAGTTTGTAATCGGAGTTCTATTTGATTCCCAAGACGGTTGTTCGAGTATTACAACATTGAATGGACTAGATAGTGTACTTCTGATATATGCTATAGTACTTAATATTGTAATTTTTTATTTACTTCAAGTGTTAGTTAATGGAGATAGTGGATTCCATCACAACTATATTCCAGATTTTTAAACAAACAAAATAATTACAAAGCAAATTAACTAACACTTAAAATACAATTGAGTTCTCTCATAGTTTATATATAAACCATTTAAATTATAATCTTAAAATATTCCATTTAGCAGCATTGTAGTACAATTTAATAAAATATATTTAGTACTTTAACTTAGGATTCTTATTTTCTATTTTTAATTATAAAATCAATGCTAAAGAAATTAATTATAAAAAATAATTGTGTTGTAAAATTAATCTTTTTGAATACATTTTTATTCTTTTATTTTTATAAAAAATACGAAAATTCAAAAATAAATTATGGAAGTATCTTTAAAATCTAATTATAATGCGTGACACACACCCTAATTTGAAATGATAACAAATCAAAAGGACAAAGAGAGTATTATTTTGTATATAGTACATTTGTGTTAGTGTTAATTTCGTAAATGTTTGGCAAATAATATTAATTATTTTTCATAAAAGTATTAAGAAAGTATTATATAAAATTTTCATTATAAAAGTATTATATTTTTGTAAAGGTAATATAATAAAATTTATATATTTTGAGAGATTTGTAACATAATGCTGACATTTCATTTAATCATTTTGATGACATCTCAAATACTTTGCAAAATATAAATTGTTAAATATATTTTATTCATTATGAGTTGATTTCTTACATAATGCAGACTTTTAGCGTAATGATTTTGTTGTAATTTACAAGCTAACTATATTTACACATTTTCTAATAAAATACATGTATTCAAGGTTAAAAACAAAATTTAAATGCAGAGAAGGTGAATCGTTGATACATATATGCATGCAAACTGTTGAGTACAATTCTGTATAACATTAAGTACATCTTTTCACATTCTCCAAGAGTTTAGACATAAATACTAATCTCTAAATTTGTCTTTGGCTACAGCTTTTCTCTTCCATTACATTTCAATCTTCATTATATCACAGCAATTAAAAACATTTAAACAAAGACATGGATGCTAACAACTTTCACAACCTACGAGCTGATGTTCTCAGCCAAATCTTTAACTTCATCATATTGGAGGACAACAACTTATCAGGTTTTTCAAAGTTGCTGATCGTATGGTCAATAGGTCAATCCAGGCAAAGGATCAAGGATGTCTTGGAGAGGTTAAACTGGGATGCATTGTACCAGTTTCATAATGAGCCTATTGAAGTTAGTCGTGATATTTTTTATGGGTTCATTCAATTTGCTGTTAGGTACGATGTTGAGCAAGCTAAGTTTTTTAATTCAACTCGGAACCTCTTTCGGAGACAGGATGTTCAGCACCATCTATCTGTTTTAGCTGCTCTGTCAGGTAACCACTTCCCTTCAAGGTTCTCATATTTGTTTTTTAAAGCAATTTATAGAACCTTTGAAAGATCTGAAACCACTGAGGAGATGAGTAACTTGCTAAATATAACTTATTTGAGGAGTAGGATAATTGAACAAATGGATTTTCTTCAAGATTTGTATTTTCCAATGTCCGAAATAGATTATCTTTTGCCTGTTTTTAAATTTTGCCCACATGCAAGGAATCCTGACCCAATATATAGTGTTGATGGACCTCCTCTCGGAGTAGAAATATGGTTATCACTTTGTCCAAGAACTGTTGAAGATAACTACATTGATGATTGCCATCCGTGGGGAAAATCCATTACTATGAAGCAAATGTGGGACACTGAGTGTATTCACTGCAAGGTCCAGATCATTCTCTTCAAAGTTCTCCTGTGTTCTGTTCATCCTTAAGATTTTTTGTATTTTTGAACTTTTGTTCTTTAAACTTTATGTTTTATATGTAAACTTTTGTTGTTGGATTATAACATTTTATGTTTTTGGAGATGGATTGTGTACCGACACTACGATTGTTTTTGTTAATCTTTATCTGATTTGATGACATCTGATGCATTTTTTAGGATTAGCAACAATGCAATAATCATTGTTGATTTTAACAACAGTTCTCTCATGTTCAAGATTAGTACATAAACTTTAAACATGTGAAATAATTTCACAAGTCATTTATATTTACATTGACGCAATCTAATTTCAAAATTAGTACGTAACATGATCCTAATTTCATTGAATATAACTAAATCAAACACTGAAACATATATAGAATGTCATAATAGTATCCATAATTGTATGTGAAATGTTCTTCAATTTCTTAGTTATGTTCTCATGTCATCAAGTTATAAGTTTTCCTATTTTGGAGGTTTAGTATACAGAATGTGTTACATTCATTATAGATACCAGAATCCATCTCTGTTTTGCCGTGTTAAAGTGACCAACATATGATTCAAATGTACAGGAGATTTCCCTAATGTCATTAAGTTTTACGTTATTTTGTCATTAAGTTGTTAAGAGACTTAACAACTGATTTATATTCAGAGTTTAAAGAGCAAGGGCCGGATCATTCTATTCAGAGTCCTACTATGTTCCGTTCAACCCTAAGATCTTATGTATTTCTGTACTTTTGATCTTCAAACTTTATGTTTTATATGTTAACTTTGGTTGTTGGATTATGACATTGTTCTGTTTCTGGACATGGATTGTTTATAACATGGAGTTTGTTTTTGTCAATGTCTGTCTAATTTGATTACACCTAATGCATTTCCAGCCTTTCGTTAACATACTTTGTTGAATGTATATCATATTAATTTGCCTTCTAATACTGTCTGTAAACTTTAAATTCTTAGTGCTTACACAGATTTAAGAATCTTAAACATTGAAAAACTTATTGCTATCGAAATACACAGATTTGCAGACATGTGAAACCATTACAGAAGTTGTTTACATCAACATGATCATAATATAATTACATCATTAGCAACTGACAAGATCCTATACTGAAACACAGCAAGACTTTTACATAGTTCGCCATACTGAACTATATGTTACTGAATGAAATCCACATAATGAACTATATATTACGGATGAAATGACCAAGTTGGCCACCCATTTTTAGTCTTTGCTCCTCCAATTCGACAGACTTTGCTTTCCAATCATTTATCTTTTCAGTCCATTCTACTTGAAAAGTCTGAAATGCTGTTAACATTTCATCCAAACGTTCCTGCAACAGATTTACATGGCCAACAATTGATGTATTTGTATCTTCCACAAATTTTCTTTCATTCTCTGAGTATGCAGTGTTAACGAGAACACTTTGCTGGGAAGATTCTCCAACACTTCCAGGACCGTTACCTTCCAACACCTCGATAATGTTTCTACATTTGAAATTTAGTAATTGTATCCTTATAATGTAAGTGCAAAAAGTATAGAAAGAACAATATTACGTACCCGTATTTTTCCTCTAGCCCAATGGTGCGAGCAAATAGCAAAGATTGTCTGTCAAATATGCTCTTGAAAAACAATCTAAAATCTTCATTTGCTACACGAATATCTTCATTCAAGTCTGCCGACGTCATGTTGAGGTTGTTAAGGTCATTCACCAACATATTTTTGATGCTTGAGTATCTTCGCCGCTTTGATGATCTCGAACTCATTGCAGAAGAAAGAAATTGTTATTGTTAAAATTGTTAATGTAAGTTAGTTTTGGAATACCAAATTACATATTTATAGGCCTTTTTGAACGGTTTTACAGTAGGTGTTGGCATAAAAACTTCCGTGGTGGTTTAAAAACTACCCTACAACGTACCACGTAAAAAAAACTTCTTTTTTAGTTGTCTTGATCAGTTACAATGTATATGATATCAATATTTTTATTTTTTTAAAAATATAATTACATTTAGAAATTAATTAAAATTTAATTTAATTTAATTAAGAAATAAATTTTATTAGTCAGTCATATGCTTCACGTTTTGGGCAAAATTTTTAATGATCATTTACTTATGGTAGTTTTTTGCAATCAACTTATTAAATTTCAATATCATATATGTTTTAAATTTTTATAAATTTTAATATTCCTATGTTTTTTTATTTTTTCATAAAAACAAATTATTGGAAAAAGAGTAATTTTATTATTTCTCTTAAAATCTTATGGATTTATGAATTTTACTTTAAAATAATACTACAAATTATTCATTTTGTTGATTTGTTGATATTGGGATTGTAATGATTCAAAATCCTGTATCAATCATCAATCATATCACTTATTGTAGCTACAGATATATTGGTATATTTTCTTAATTTCTATTATTTCATACAAACAAATAATAGTACAAATTATTTATTTTGTTGATATTGGGATTGTTGTGATTGAAAATCCTGTATCAATCATTGTTCAACAATCATATCATTGATTTTAGGTAGAAAGATATTGCTACATTTTTTTTAATATGTTTGATTTTTGATAAATCATTTTCAATTAAGGAGAATATCCTCATCCTCATCCTCATAATCAAAATATTTGGTTTCGTAACAAACTGATAGACTCCATAAACCTAAATTCTCCTTTAAATTATCCCATTATCTCACAAGTGACATCTTAAAACCTCTAAAGGTTAAGGTTTAATAATCTACAGAGGTCCTATTCTTTGTCTTTGTATTACTTATCAAGCATTTTTAGAAGTTTGTAGTATGTATTGTATTGTTTAAACCTTTGTTTTTTTGTCTCAATTACTTGATCTTAAAAACTCAGAATTTTTTTTCAAATTAGGCTTCATTCCAATGTTTCTAATCGTTTCATGTACACAATGTTGAAAACAGTTATGGAAATGCACGATCATCTTTCTACACTGAATGATACTACGTTCAGATGGTGTTTGAAGGTCCGTGTTACAAGGATTTGGGAAACAATCTCCAATACTGGTGCCATCATTTCTCACAATATGCTTCTTTTAGATTGTTTGGTAAGAATACTTTTTATAATTTTTTTTATCTACTTTAATTTTGTATCTCATTATCTTTTTTATAATCAGAACACTCATATGCATGCAATGGTCGATCCTGCTATATGGAATAACTTTGACAACCCTATAGTGGAAGGAAGATTATACCTGATTATCAATGTTCGTGTTCATCAAGCATTTGGTTTTTACAGGCCTGTTAGCACAGATAAATGCTTGACCTTTGTTCCTTCAACTATGATAGATCCATATCCTCATGATGATTTTGTAATTCCAATGCACAAATTTGAGTTAAAACCTCTCGGAGATCTTTACGATATTGTATGTTCATATGAACCTTATACGGTACCTAGCTATTCCACAGGTAATTTTTTTAATTTTTATTATATATTTCCATAACTCCATTATGATTTAAAATTTTAGTACTATTTTCATTTTCTATTATTAGATGTGATTGGAATGTTGGAAGATCTTGAACCATTGCAAACAATCCACACCCATTTTGGAGAAAGACAAATTGTGCGCTTTAGAATAAATGATGGAAGGTACTCAACTTAGAACAATAATGAAGATACTGTTTATTGTTTTTAAAATTTTTTAGATTTGCAAATAAATGTTGAAGATGCACACCACTAAATATATTTTTTGTCAGTGTTTCTATTCGCGTTTCTTTTTGGGGACCATTGAATGCAAATACTGAGCCTTTGTATGCAAATAACGAAATGTCTCCAGTAATTGTAATTCTGGCAAGTATCAAGATCTCGGCTTACAAAGGTATTCCTGTCTAATACATGATTTTTAAAATCTATAATTTTTTCTTGATACATGTTCCTTATTTTTTTAAACCAAAGCAGGTGGAGTTCATATTTGTAGCTTGCCTTCTTCAAAGATTTATATTAATCTTCCACATGGGGATGTTTTCATGATGAGGAATAGGTATATTGTAGTCTTACTTTCCTTTCTAAATTATATGATTCTTGATAATTCTAGATTTATTGTAAGTCTTAGTAATTGATCCTGAACTATTTTGTTTTATAGGTTGATTCAGCAAGGAATGCAGACTTAATTTCATGCTCTTTGAAATCTGATCAAGTCATCTATTGCATAGAATCACTTAATAAAGAGAGATGGAATTGATTCAATTTTACTCTCAATTTGTCACCTTTCTATTTTATGGATTCCAAAATATATTTATGTACTCAGTATTGTTTATGTTTCCATTATTTCTTATTGTAACTATGGAAACAAAGTTCATGTGGTTCATGTCAGAATAATACGGACTCCTTCTGCAGGTCATGATTTCCAAGAAATCAATCTAATACTTTTTCATTGGAATTTAACGAAATATATATGTTTAGTGTAGACTCTTTATTTGAAAAAAGAGTCTACAATGCATTCTACTCATTTTTACATTATCATATATAGTCATTTAGCCAAAGATACTAATGTACTTATATAAAAATTCCATCACAAAGTTATAAAAGTGCATACAATACACTTCAAAACTATTGCAAACAGTTTACCACCAATCCATTATTTGATTATATTAACTGCCAATACCCTTTGGAATGTTTAAACCAATTGACCATTATCCATTCTTAGTCCTTAATGTCACCCTCTCATTTTCCAAGTATATGTCCTACTACTACAGGTGATAAGTGATGAATCAAGGTTTGTACAACAAGAATAAGAACTCCTCCTACAATTCATGGTTTCCAAAAATTCAATCACATATTTCTTGATGAGAGTGTACTTAAATTTTATGTCTACTGTTGCTTATTTATTTTTAAGAATTTGTAATGTAGTATGATGCTAAAGTGCATTTTAATTATACTTACATCATCATATATACTTATTCAGCCAAAGATACCATTGTATTTGCAAAACTAAACCATCACAAAGTTATCAAAATTCTTAAAATACAATTTAATAATATCGCAAACATGATAACGCCCATCCATCACTAGACATTAATAAATTCCAAAATTCAACATCACAGAGCTAAAATGTTCAATCCAAAAAATGCTAATGTAGTTGTACTTCAAAAACAGCTCCATTTTCCTCATCATTTAGCAGAGTAAAGACCAGTGTTTGTTTGTATTTCAATTTGTTCTTATCTGCAAAATTATTCCATCCAGCCGAGCATCTTGCAGTTCCCTTACAAATGGATAAGCCAACTGACCATTCACCATTCTCAGTCCTTAATGTCACCCTCTCATTTGCTTTCCATTGCCTATCATTAGGAGTGATTTCCTTTGGAATATACTAAAATGACAAAAAATTAAAAGCATCAGTATTGACTTGGTTAAAACTAAAGGATTCAATCATATTTAGCATTAGTCTAAATTAGAAAGATGCAAATTTAAATCATATTAGCACTAAACTAAATCATACCACTCCATGTGATGAACTGTCAACGTTTGATTTAGTCATGACTACAGAGAAGAGCATAGGAATAGCATCCATTTCATGATCAGGAGGATTGTTGTTCATGACTAAGGTGCCTACATTTTCAGCCAAGTTTTCGACATCTGCTTCTACATGTAATTAAAACAATGCATTGTCAGTATCCTTTGCAACTATAACAATGTGTTCATAAATGATTTATCATTCTAATGTGAACATGCTTTACACTGCTATACTCCAGAATTTAAACTTCTTACCAGTCTTAACTTCAACCTTCTCAATGGTCTTCTCCACTCTTGACTCATTAAAAACAACGACATCAAATTGTCCAAATCCACAATTTGTGAACATTAAAACATCGCCTACTTTGATGTTAGTGTAAAGGACAATTCCCAATAAATCATAGAACTTTCTATCATATTTTGAGTATCGACCTTTGAAAAGTTTTGCATCTGGCAAAGCATAAAGGACGTATGGAGGAATAACTTTTCGAAATATTTTAAAATATGGTGTTGGAATTTCCTGAAAAAACAATTAAAAAAAACCACATTACTAATTGATCTTAAATTTTCCATATGTTTCATAAAAACCAAACAATGTAAAAAGCATTACACATCTAATACAGGATTATAACTTACAAGTTGACCGTCATAAAAAAGATTTTCATCAGCAACGAAGATAAATTTTCATCCTATGCCTTCAATTTTATCTGACAGATAACTTTATGTCAATCAATAGTACATTATGAAATGAATAAATTACACTAACATGTTAGTATAGGCTATAGATTTGGGTACTATAGAATTACCTTGATGGCAGAAGTAATCCAAATCATGATGTTTTGGAATGATGTACTCTACTTCTGATCCATGATAATTGAAGATGTTAACCAAATACTTTCCACGTCCATTGTAGGAGAACAAAACAAAAGAACCAGATGTTTTTTTGCATTCCTGGATTAACTCTCCAAGATGTGTGATACTTTGACTGTTCTTATTGTAATGAGCATTAATCTGTTGTCCAGTAGGAAGCACCAACTGGACTTCGAAAGGCATGAATCCCCCACTTTTGGTTATGATTTCCTTTGGTAAAACCTGTGTAAATTACATTGTAGTTGGAATCAATAGTACATTAACTACATAAACTTTATAAATACTTCAAAAATAACATCCTTTACCACAACTTTGTTTTGGCATAAATCTGGATTAATGACAGTGATGAAACGACTGAAATTGGGAATCTGAGCTCCATTATCCAGAACACCCTTATCAGCAATAAAATGAAAATGATTTGGATTCACAATAGTCAATAGGTGTATGATAAAAGTGGATTCATCAAATTAAAACTATTTAATACTATAAATAGGAACAAGCCAGCATTCAGGTATTAATGGTTAGACAATACCTATACCCTGAACTGTTAGTCATACAAATTGTCCCAATTAAACAAAAAAACAACTACTTCACATGTACCGATCTTATACCGACAAAGCAGGCATGCATAATCCATTTTCGATTCGAAGAAGTACCAAACTTCCAAACTTAAAGTAAACATTAATATGACTAAGTAGAAAGAACATGTGAAGATCAACATCATTCTTTGGAGACAACATTAATTAAAACAAAGAAGAAGTTCTATTGTTACACAATCAAACACTTTAGAGACTTTAATCAAGCATCAAAGAATCAAGCTGTGACAATATCCTAAATTCATCAAGAAGTCTTATGACAGATTCCGATTGAACAAATTACTATATGAACAATCAATCATATATATTCTGGTAAATGAATATAAGCAAGATCTCATACCTCCATTGTTGTTAGGCTTGATTAAGAACGAGATTGAAGTCTACAGTATGAAGATTGAACTCTATCTTTCAATTGAGAATTTGTGCACTGTTGAATACCCCTGCATGAACGGACTCTTTTGGGGGTTTACCCGTTTTCAATGTAAAGGGGATTCTCCGTTCCGTTCCCGTTTTCGATATAAAATATGTCCAATACTTTTGTCAATTTAATGTTTTCTATATCTAACATGACATAAATTAAATTATTGTACAACTTCCTATGAATATGTAATAAATCAAATATTTTTTTAAAAAAAATTAAGTTTGTAGTTGTAGTGGAATATATTTCTTTATTATTTTAATCAAAAGCTTTTTCCCAAAATACAAATTATTAATACTAGCTTAAAACCCGTGCGATGCACGGATTTTTTTAATATTATATATAAAAAATTATTAGTTTAAATTAATATTTTTAAAACATGGATTCTGGAGGCTTAAATTTTTATATGAGATGATTTGATAATAATTATATAAATGTTATATGTGATATTTTATAAAAAGAGGGATTTTAGTTAGAAAATATAGAAAACATGATAGGTTTTAATTGAAAAAGGTAATCGGTTAATTATTAATGTTTAATATAATAATGTTAATTATTAATGTTATATGTGGTAACAGGTACCGTACCGAGCGACCGACCGACCAACCAACCAACCAAACTTTTAATGTTTCGGCTTTTATATAATAGTATAAATTATGCATAAGCAATTTCAATCTTATTTTTTAATATAATAATTAAAATAAATTCATAAAAAGTTTTAATTTTAATTTGTTATATTTAATAATATTTGTTATTTTATCAAATGGGCTCTATTTTATTAGATTTTTATTGGTTATTTCATATAACATTAAGAATAAAATGATTACCATTTTGATACTAAATTTAGAAATGTTATTGGGATTGTCTGAAAATTAATGATTACCATTTTGATACTAAATTTATAAATGTTATTCATATATATGTTTTTAAATTTTTAAAACATTATGTATTTAACCAATCGAATTCCTTTCGATTACATTCTATATTGGTTATTTTAAATTACATGAAGAATAATATATTCATTATGCCTTACACATTTATAATTTTAATAGTTCCAATTCCCAATTTTTGCATTTCTGATATTGGAATTGTTCTTATTGTAGTCATTGGATCGAAATGATACAGCCAGGACTCCTGGATCTGCTATGTCAGTGAATAAGAAGATAAAGATGGTACACTTGATACTTTCTATTACATTCCCGTTTTTTCGTTTATAATCATGGAGCAACAATTTTTCTATTTTTCTAAATCTGAGTTGCTTTATGTTTTGATCAATTTGCAGGAGAAGTAACTACTACTCATTGGAGAACTGATCTTCTACTTTCAGATCTCTCAATATGACTTGCTTGCCCAGTTTTTCCTTTCAATAAAATTTGTGGAGATTATAATCTTAATAGTTTTGATTTTGAGTTTTATCAAATTTGGATTTGGTTGGATTGTTTTGATTATTGATTTTTGTCCATCATTTTACAAATGGTTTGAATAAAAGTTTATGCATTTTGTTTCCGCTTGGTATTGATTTTTAATCATTGTGTATTTAATTACTTCTTTTATCACAATGAAGTTGAGATATTGTATATACATTATATTATTTCATTACTTCTTTTATCATAGTGAAGTTGAGATATCGTTTATACAATGAAGTTTAGACAATTTCCTTACAATTCATTTGGCCATACTCATAATAAATCATGTAAAGGCATCATCTCATTTCACTTCATTGTCTAAAAAATATGGTAACATCTATCCAATACCTATATATAAACCTTAGATGCCAATCAGAAAGTTTTTGCATAAACTACTATAAAAGTCATTCTTAGTGCACATGGTTTAATTATTCCCAAAGTCATTTAATCACAATCAAACTACATTATTCAAACATTATCATATTCAGAACAATAACAAAAGTACGTTAATTTTTGGATACGTTACGTAGTGCTTTAAATTGTCCAAACTTCCCAATGTAATCTTTAAAAACTAAAGTACCTCAAATATTAGTTGGACATTTGTACAATAGAAGGAATAATGTTCATCATAATAAAGGTTGAGAAAACTAAACAAAGAGATGACTGTACATTGCCTTCAAAATTCATACCATGAATACGCCATGTTAATACAGATTTACTTTCCAAAATCGAAAAATACAAGCAAAAGCATTATAGTGTTACTGAATCTGAACTGTAAATGTCCAAATTCCTTGGATATTCCCCAACAGAGTGAAACGAAGTCTGTTGTTCAATTCTATTTCATTATCTCTAATGAACTTATTCCATCCGGCAGAAATTCTTGGTGATTCATTAGACAAGACCAAACCAACTCTCCGACTTCCTCTTTTAGTTTGCAAGATAATTTCATCTCCTTTCATCCAATTACGGTTGCTTGGAGTTATATTTCTTGGAATGTACTGTAAGAGATTAGATAAAATTTTGTTTAGTTAATGTTTACAATGCAGTAGAACAAAGTTTGAGGATATTCCAAAATGTTGAGATTTCAGCCTTACCACACCATGACATGTATTGTTCACATTTGAAGTAGTCATAACAACTTGAAAACCAGCACCATTGACATTATTATCATGTTCCAGTTCATCTTCTGCCAGGTCATCGATTTCTTCATCACTTTTGCTTTCATTTTCAGAAACTGCAGAGTATTTAAAAATCATACAACAACTTGGTTAATGATTTTTTTGAACTTAAATATTACTATATCAGAAGAAGATGGATTTTTAAGATTACCATAAATGATTTCAGGCAGCTCGAATAATCGTTCCACTTTTGATTTATCAAACACACTTAGCTCAAAACGACCATTGCCACAATATGTGAACATTAATACATCAAACATTTTGACAAATTGTTTCCTATATAATGGTGCAAGACCATATATTTTTTTGTCCACCAAAGATATTTTTCCAGCTAAGACGTCTCCATTGTTCAGTATAATAGAAACATCCTTTGGCATTTTTCTACAAAACATTTGTTGGAATGTTTCTGGAATGACCTGTTATCAGTTGTTAAACATTCGATATTAAGCAAATGTGAAATTGGTTAATGAGTTTATAGGATTGCATTTAGAATTTCTTACTGCTCCACCATGTGTCTGCATGAGACCAATGCTTAATGATAGAAAGTTCCAACCTACTCCTGTTTTCCTTTCTGGTATGAAATGAGAATTCCAAAAGTATCAGTAAGTTGCACCAAATGAAAATTTCTATAACAGATAAAATTTCATATAAAACATACCTTTTAAGGTTACCATATCATGTGGTCTTTGTCTTAAAGAGTTATAGTCGTACTCCGTATAGGATTCATTGAAAACGTGTATTAAGAAATTTCCACCACCTATATAACATAGTACAATGACCCCTCTTTCCCTAATATCAAAATCATTGTAAATCTTGCCAAAGTTTGTAAAACATAGCTCTTTTTTACTGTATTGCACATGAAACTGTTGTCCATATGGTGTATGGATTTTGACAACTGAATTCAGCTCTTTTCCATATTGATTGTCATAATCCTTTTCGACTCTCTAAAACAGATAAACGTAGTAAGATGATAATGCTAGAAAACAATCAAATAGGTTATAGATACTTAAAAATCCAAGTTGTTATCATACCATGATATTGTTTTCAATTTCGTCCAAGTGTACGTATCTCAAGAGTTTAGGAATTCTTCCATCCGGCGTAACCATGATTCCAGGAATACTCTTTTGATTGTAAGAAAAGAATATTTAAATGTAAGAATCTATATGTTCTCTTATATGGTCAGGAATATAAAGCAACCAATATCGGTTCATAAGAAAACATTTCAAAGGTATGTAACCTATTTTTGCCTAAATAAAAAATATATCACTCATTGTTCCAAAACAAAGAGCGCAGTCACATTGTAAAACATAGTTCATGAAAATCTAATAATTTCTACATGATTGTCTAACAATCAGAAGAACATGTTTGTACATATGACTTAGAGTCCATAACACATCCAAATATACAAAACCCCCAATTTTTTGTTTGATCCATAACAATACATAACTCTATGTATTCCATATTTTGTAATTGTCACGCACAATGAAAAGCACAAATCTAACATACATCGGTCAATAGAGATAACTTTGGTAATCAAAATCAAAGCATTACATACATAATATATGATGTATTCAATGCATGAAGTTACCTCAATCGATTCAATTAAAGTTACCTCAATCGATGCTTTCCGTCTTTCCCTGCTCGATCAAAGATCTTTGCTCGATCAAAGATTAAGGAGGAAAGGATGTATACAGAAATCGATTAAAGGAAAGCAACGATTCAAGGCATGATATATGATGTATTCAAGGCATGAAGTTACCTCAATTGATGCAATTAAAGTTACCTCAATCGTTGCTTTTCCGTCTTTCCTTGAGCTCGATCAAAGATCTATGCTCGATCGATCGTAACGAAGAAAACCCAGAAAACCCAGCTATACTGCATTCTTCCGTACATATAAGTGTATATATATGGCTTATGTTATGAGGTTTTGGGGGGTTTTTTGTTTTTTGGGTCTTTTATTTCATTTTCAGGTTAACAAAACATTTTTTATGTGACTTTTTTTAAATTTTTTATAATTGAATTTGATTTTTATAATATAATTAAACTAATTTTTTTTATAAATGTTAAATATTAATCATTTTACAAAAAGTGGAGGATGCTGAATAAGGTTTGAATTAATTATGATTTATAAATGTTAAATATTAGTCATTTTATGATTTGATTGAGATGCAAAACATTTTGTTTTCGTTACATTCTAATTTAATTTTTTATGTAATTAATTATTATTAAACATATTAAGAAGAATAATAAATTTTATAGTATTTTAATAAAAATAATAATAAAAATAATAAATATTATTTTAATAAATTTGTTTTTTGGGTCTTTTATTTCATTTTCAGGTTAACAAAACATTTTTTATGTGACTTTTTTTAAATTTTTTATAATAGAATTTGATTTTAGAATTAGATTTTTATTGGTTATTTCATATAACATTAAGAATAAAATGATTACCATTTTGATACTAAATTTAGAAATGTTATTGGGATTGTCTGAAAATTAATGATTACCATTTTGATACTAAATTTATAAATGTTATTCATATATATGTTTTTAAATTTTTAAAACATTATGTATTTAACCAATCGAATTCCTTTCGATTACATTCTATATTGGTTATTTTACATTACATAAAGAATAATATATTCATTATGCTGATGAGACTAATTTTTGTTCAATTCTGTTGGTGACGTGAGGTGCAATGACTGATTATATAAAAACGTTTTCCGATGAAATATTTATATGTGTGAAAAATTTTGTGTTATTCATACATTTTCTATAAAAAAACGCACCCCGGACAAAAATAAAATCGTAATATTAAAATCATATATTCTTATAACTTTTAATCATATTAATTATAATTAAATTTAACATTTTTTAATCGCACGCGAAGCGCGGGCAAAATGCCCTAGTGTGTTTAAAAAGTATGGAAGTGGCAGGAATCGAACACACGCCACCAATCTTGAAATACACCTGTGAACCACCCTAACCAAACAATCTTACGTTTCATTTTACTGTTTTATTTGTGTTATGACCTTATGTTTATGTGTAAGTTAGATGTGCACCCCAACAAATTTTATTTCATTAATAAATATTGTTTTACTTAAGAGCCGAAAATCAAAATTTTTAATTCATGAAATTAAACTAATTACAATGATTACTTGTCTCAGTTGTTATATATAATTTTTTATACATAAATGAGTAAAGTTTGACTGTTTAAGAGAGAGTCTCTTATTAAAAAAATCGAAGAATGTAATATTCAAAATACATATATTTTTAAAAATAGTTATATATTTCCATTTTATTTGTCATTCATATAACTTTAAAATAAAATTTGAATCAATAATTGAATATGGAATAAGATTCATGTAAAATTTGCAAAAAAATTAAATGAGATTAGAAATAGATTCTTAAAATTTGGATTCAGAAAGTTTATGAGATGCAAAAGCATATTCTGAAATGTATCATTTTTTATATTTACAAAGAAATTGTCATTTGTAATTGATTTTTTGAAAGTACCATAAATATATAAGAATATTTATTAAAGTTTTCAAATTTTAAATTTAATTTTAAAGGTGATTCCTTCCTTCTTAGAATCTCTCTCTTGAATCTTAACCTATATTTTTATGTTACAAATATGGTGTCATGTCCCAATTATCAAAACTATTAAAATTGTTATTTTTCGACTTTGACAAATATAATATACATATGAACTACTACTATTAAATTTTGATAGTAACTTGTCAAATTAATAATTTTTTTATCCATTGTTCTAGCCAACATTCTATATTTAATCTCATCTTTTTAAAATAAATTATACCTTTTAATCTATTTCTTGTAGTAACAATTACTTAGTACTTATATTATATCTTGTCAATAACAAAATTACTTAGATTGTATAATTTATCATATATTTCATACATAGTCTATGTTTTTCATATATAATATATTTTTCAAAGCTATAAAAGTAAGAGTATAGAGTTGGAAGCTTGATATATGAAAATTTGATATGAGACTAAAAGTAACTTGTCAAATTAATAATTTTTTTATCCATTGTTCCAGCCAACATTCTATATTTAATCTCATCTTTTTTTATCCTGTTTCTACTGTTGCATCAGAGTCTGCTTTTAGTACAAGTGGTAGAGTCTTGAGTGAAAGAAGAAATAGACTTGCTCCTAATACATTGGAATCTTTAATGTGTTGTCAAAGTTGGTTGAATGCTCTTGAAAAAGGAGGTATTTTATTATTATTTAATTTTGTAACTTTGTTCTAATTTTTTTTGAGGCTCTACTAATCTATTTTTACTATGATTTTATGAATAGATATTCCTTTATTGATGATGAGGATTCCGATGATGAAGAGGACACACAACCATCAAATATAACAAGTGTGGATTGAAACTATGGATTGCTGATTGTGTGGTACTGTAGGTTTGTAGCTTTGCTCTACTGTTTAAAGAATTATTTTTTCTCTGTCATCTTTTATCAGCTTTAGGGCCACATGATATAAGACAAGTAATACACACTAAATGAAACTATTTTGGAATTAAATTTTAAGCTATCAATCTTGACATAATAATTTAACATTTGTATGTATATTAACATTATAATTTCAAGTGTATATTTATAGGTATAGTTTGATTAAAAATTTAAAAAGTGAATGTATAATTTTAGTTCCTAGGTTCAAAATATTGGAAAGGAAAAAAGAAGTCAAAAATATTATTAATTATTATTTAGAGGTAATGTTGTATGAATTTTAAAAATTTAAATATATATATATATATATATATATATACATACACATATATGAATAAATTACACAAATATTAAACATAAATTTAGACTAAAAAGTATGTAAATACAATGAATTAAACTACACATTATATGTATAATTTATTTCTTTCTAATTCTAAGTTTTAATGTTCAAATACAAATTAAAATATTACTTATTTGTATTCTTAAAACATCTTAAAGTTAGAATGGACTAATTACTTAAATTAAATATCAGGTTAACAATGTCAAAAATAGATTAAGTATTAATAGTATTTTTATCTATAATAACAATATTTTTCTTAAAAATGCTAATTACAAATATACCATTAATGAATTTAAGTATTAATAATTATTATGTCTTAGGTAAAAATTAGAGAATATGACTACATTTTTTGACCTAAATGTGTTTTTATTATAATTGACAGGGACAAATTTGGTGTAAAGTGATGGAAGCTCTGGGTTTTTTTATGTTGGAAACAAAGAGTGATGCACTGATGCTACCTTGTCTGGTGGTCTTTCTGGAAATCAGTGTCATGCTATTGAAGATAGTTTTTTTTAAGTAATATTTTTTTGTCAAAGTTAATGTGTATGGACTATGGAGCTACTGCAGATGTCTGAGATGTGCTAGGTTTTTGTATTAGATTTTATGATGATCAAAGAGACTTGTAATTTGCATGCGTATCTAACTGTTGTTACTATTTTTATCATTTGTTCGAAAAAAAATATATCTAGCATTATTTTTTTATTTAAATAAAAATTCCACGAATCCCCGTGGGGATCCCCGTTCCCCGTTTGGGCCGGGGACGGGGGATGAAATATAATCCCCGACGGGGATCGGGCCAGGGACGGGGATTTGGTTTAAAATCGGGGATGGGGGCGGGGATACCACTCCCCGGCCCCGAAGTGACCCGATGCCCATCCCTATCTACTACAAACTAAAATTAACTACAAACTACAAACTAAACACTAATTCAATATTTCATGCTAATCTAATGATCAAACTAGGGGTACCCCAATACAAAAAGTTTTAAAATAATTGGCTCCATTCAGCAAAAAAAATAAAAAAAATTCACTGTTCACGTGATGACGTGGCAGTGAATTTCACTGGTTAACGGTGCTTCACACCTTCTTGTACGGCGCTTCGCGCCTTTATCATTCTAAAGTTGTAAGGAATGACAATCAATGGTAAAGGGAATAGACGATTGACGGGTGTGTCGAGGGCCTGCGGCCCTTATGACTACCTAACTCATCCGTTTACTGTTTTAAATGCTTCGCATTTCCACGGCAAGTTTTTTTTTTTTGGTGGATAGAGCCAATTATTTTAAGCATTTTTTGTGAAGGTACACTTGGCGGAAACCTTAGAATAAATGAAATATAATTAATCTAGTATTAGTTTGTAGTTTGTATTTAAGGATTGGTTTGTATTTGAGAAAAAGCCTATATATATATATATATATATAGAGTTGCACTCCATAGCAAACACCTCATATCTAATATAATTTAAGAGCCCAATACAAAAAGTTGTTATTTTTTTACCCTCTAGCAAACCAGCAAAAAAATTGAAAATTTACTGTTCATTGATGACGTCATCAGTGACGTCATAAGTGAACAGTAATTTTCAAATTTTTTTTTTTTTAGACTTGATAGAGGGTAAAAAAATAACAAATTTTTGTATTGGGTGCCCCTGGCGGGCCAAAATCTAATAGATCTAAGGTGTTCTTTATTGTTTGTTATATAAGAGTGTTCTGTATGGAGCAAAGGCCTATATATATTACTTTTTTTTGATAAATTTTTATATACTATTATAAGTGTTTTTAAGATACCGAAATCAATTTTACATTTTTGTAAACTTAACACTCTCTCCACTTTCATTGTTGTAAATTGATTTAGGAAATATTTAACAAAATTTGAGACATTGTTTTATAAATATAAAACAGATTATATTACCTTAACATTTGAACTAGTTTCATTATACAAGTTTATGAAGTTTATCATAGTTTTCTGAGCACTAGTTACTATAAAAAATAAAGTTTGTAGATTATAAATTATTGATTTTATAAGTATAAAATTTATGTATTGGTGTAATTTTATGATTTTACAGTGATGGGAAAAAAATCATTATATTCATAAGTTTCATGGGAAAAAAAATCCATAATTTTACAGTGTTTTAGGTAAATGGCCAGTCAACTATCATTTGGCATAAACTTGACGTAAATTCAACGGACATATATATAGTTTCTTTGAATGATTCTAGTGGGCAATGATCGCCTCTTCGAAAGTTGGAAAAAGTCACTGACTCCTGTATATATACATATACAGTTGTTGTTGGTCCTCCAATGTTAACGTGTAATGCAACATAACCAAGCTTGCACCTATTTGTATTTTATGGATTTCCATGATTAATATTGCAAAATCAGCAAGTTATATGGAGGTCCTAATCATATGAAATTGAGCTGTTGTATATATGCTATATATGTCGATCGAAAAGTAAGATCGTATTGGACCTCCTTCTAACTAATATTTTAAGATTTTAAAAATATTGGTTACTAGTAACATATACAAAAGGTGGACTAGAACAAATTATTTTTGCATGATCACAAGAATTGTGAACATGACTACTCTTTTTGCAATGTCTTGTGTTTTTCACTTTTCGTCAATGAAATAGCAGCCGAAATATATGCAAATATTAGCATGCAGAATTGAGAATATTTTACTTTTCTTGATAATATGATATTAAAAATTTGTGTATGTGAGTATTTAATATATATTTTATTAAAAAATAGTCTTTAAACGAATGAATAAGTTCCTTAACAAAATTTCAAAATATATGTATAATTATGAATAATGACAAAATCAAAATTCAAAACGGGGAACTAAAATATGATAAAATTTTAACTGATTATATATTTTGAATTAGTTGCAACTCAAACCACAATAATATTGAATTTTAATGACCAAATGACTGAACGATTTAGTTCGGATTTCGCATGAATCAGATCTCAAGTTCTTTACCAACTCCACAACTGACTATTATAAGTATAAACAAAGACAAAAAACAAGACGATGTTTTGAAGCATCGAGGTCACTTGCTTTGAAGCATCGTACAGCCTACTTGCATATTTTGTGGCCATGTCTATATTTGTTTTAGCATCAAGATTATCTGGGGTATCCAGGCTTACACTAAAATATTGATTCAACTTTGTTACTCATCTCTTAATGCTTCTTTGCTTTATTTGTGCAGTAGCTATAACAGAATATAGGGGTGAGCACGGTTTTCCGAAGACCGGTTAAACCGACCAAATCAATCCGACCAAACCGAAAGTTTAGGTCTTTTTTCGATTTGGATTGGTTATGGTTTTAAATTTTTAAAAACCGAAAATTTTGGGTTGGGTTTGGTTTTACTAATTTTTCCACCCGATTTAACCAACCCGACCATTAAGATCAATAATATATAAATATTATATATATATATATATATATATATATATATATATATATATACATACATACATACATACATATATATATATATATATAGTTTTAATATTAATTTTATGTTTATATGAAATAAAAAACATGAGACCAAAAAATTCTTATATCATACAGGATGTGATTAATAATAAAAAATTTGTTAGATTTTTCCATTGGCCTGCTATTTGAGCCTGCAACAGTTTCTAGCATTCAGTAATATTTCATAACAATTTTGCTTGTAGTATTGGTTCACACATGTTGTTGTCTCTTTTTTATTATTTAATAATGGTTTTAAACCGAAACCGACCAAACCAAACCGTTATAACTAGGTTGGTTTTTTTAAAATGTTATGGTTTTTGGTTTGGTTATGGTTTGAAAAATTAAAAACCCGAAATTTATGGATTGATTGGTTTGGCGGTCCCAAACCACCCGATGCTCACCCCTAACAGAATAAGAAACTCAAAACCTCCACTACAAGGATCATGCAGGGATTTTGAACTCATTATTAATCTCATAAAAAATCTTTCACTCCACAAAACTATTATTCATGAATCTTTTAGTCTAAATTATTACAGCCACCATCTTCTAAAGGACATTAAAATATTTAAGTTGATAACTATAATTAATTATTTAAATGGCACTTAGAAGTACTAATCAAGTGGCTAATGTTTATGTGATGTTGCAAGTGCATGCATTTCACTTTTTCTATCACTATATATAGAACAAAGCTCTCCATCAGCTATTCCATCAAATTTCCAGCTCTCTTTCACTCACTCGTACAAATAACAACTACTTGGTCTCTATTAATTTTTCATGGATAAATTTCAAGACTCGACAGCTTTTAGCTGTGAACTAAGAATCATAAGAGCCAGAAACGTGGAATTTAGTTCTACCGAGAGCTTGTTTGTAAGATGCTACATGTCTGCAGCAAACAGCAAAAGGGTCCGATTCGATAGCAAAGAAGTATCATCGTCAAATATGGTGTGGAACCAGTCTATTTCTTTAGATTGTTCCGGAAGCAAAGAGTGTATGAGAAATATGCTATTGGAAGGAACCGTAATATTTGAACTTAGACGGAGGAGTACTGGAATTTCATTTTTCGGAAGGACAGGAAAGTCACAACTCTTGGGGAAAGCTGAGGTGCCCTGGAAAACTGTTTATGAATCATCGACAATGGATATTGAGAAATGGATCGTGATGAAACCGAAAAAGAGCTTGGTAGATGGTCAGAAGCCCCCTGCTGTGGAAGTCGGAATGAAAGTTACCGGAGCTCAAACGGCTTTAAGACATACGAAAAATATTGGTGGTGCTAAAGAAAGTGAACGAGGGTGCAAAAGTTTTGCAAAGAGTGAACTATTTGCCCTCGATGCTGCTTTGGAGTTCTCTTGTTATTAGAGTAGGAAGGGGAAGTTTAACAACTTCATTTTTGTTTACCAACACCTACTTTAGGATTTTCCAAGTGAATGCAAATATTGGTTTAATTCCAACAATATCAAGAATTATTTTTCTCTAATTGTATTATAGTTAATGTCTATGTTATCTTTATTCATGACAACCCAATAAAATTTAGTTGCCCCTTTTTGAATATCTTTAGTTTTACTATTTTGTCGCAAAATGCAAAATTTAGAAAAAATGCGAAGAAATGATAAAAATGAGAATCAGGAATGAATATGATAATTATGAATGAGAATGAAGGTAAGGGGAGAATGATAATCTCACTCCAAACAATCATATAATAATCACCCAAATACATGAAATAGAAATTCTAATTTTTGAATTCATTAATCAGGAAATGAGGAACTAAGCAACTTAGTTTACAACTAAACTTAAATATCAACTCATCTAAAATTTTAAGGTGTTAATTAGATGAGTTAGTTACTTAACATTTAAGTATTTTTTTTAAAAAAGAATCAATTTATTAATAAAAAGTCATAGGATATTTATAAATACAATCGAAATTGTACAGATGCTTAAGAATATCGCTGTTGAATTCTTTTTTCTAGAAAGGCAACCAAGCGATTTGAATGTATGTACTTGTTTTCACCCGACTGTGCAAACGACCATAAATGCGATCCCACAATAACCTTCATTCCTGAATCAAACCCATGAAAATCCTGTCGATCTATAAACTCGGTCATGGAGAACACCAAAATATAAAAAACAAAAAAAAAATAAACTCTCACAAGAAGAGACTAATCAAAACCCAAATAAAATTGGGAACTTATTGAAGGAAAACAAGATTTTAAACAAAGAAAACGAAAAATAAAGGAATATGGGCTTTTCATCAGTGAAAATCGATGGAAACTCCCTCAAAAATCTTTAATGGAGGTTAGGGTTTAGAATAGAGTGAGAACTGAGACGGCTATACTTTTTTCTCTCTTACTCTTATTATAAAATACTAGTTTTATACCCGTGCGATGCACGGGTAACTTTATTAATATTTTTTAGTATAATTTTGATTATAATTTTTTTCTTGTGAAATTAGCTTTATAGCATTTTTAATAGTTTGCTTTTACTTTATTGATAATAATATATATGTTATATGGTTTGTAGTATACATTTTTTTCTTCTTGTAAATGGCTTTTCTATAATTTATATTTCAAAATTAATTAGGCTAACATATTTTTTGGTATTTCATAATTATTTTTGATTTTTTGATTTTATTAGATTACATATGATATACTTAAAACATATAGGTACTATATTCGTGTAACAATTTTTTTTAAATCTTTTTGATTATGTAATTTAATGATTATCTTAAAAATTTTAGATCTTTTGTTATATTGTTTTTTTTATAGTTTTTCAAGACATTTCTTTTAAACTTTTTTTAAAATATGTGGGTATTAAATTTTTTTATTTGTTTGAATATTGTTATTTTTTCATGTTAATTTTATATTTTTGTCATGTGTGGTGTTTATTATGTGTTTTTGTTTAGAGTAATCTTAGGGGTTTTTATGATGTATTATATTTAGATATTAATATAAATTTATTTTGTGTGTGTTTGAATTGCTTCTAATTTAAAATATGTTCATTTATTGATTTGAGTTCACTTTTTTAATTTAAATTTTTTCTTTGCAAAATAAAAATTTGTTTATATGTTGATTTGTGCTCACATTTTTTTAATTTAAATTTTAGAAACATATTTGTTGTCAAACCTAAAAATAGAATATATAATGAGTTTTACTAAAATAATTTTTTCTTAAACCACTTTTATTTGGTAAACGATTTTTTTTTGTAAATTATATTTTAAGGTTTAGCTTGACATATATTTTAATATTTCATATTTTTAGGATGTTTTCTTCTATTTTATTAGAATATATACAATATACTTTAGACATGTATAAACGTATTAGTTTAACTAATCTTTATATATATATATATATATATATATATATATATATATATATATATATATATATATATATATGTGTGTGTGTGTGATTATATAATTGTGAACACACAAATTTGTACTTTATTTTTATATTTTTGTGTTGATTTATATTTGTTTTAAGTGTATTATATTAAAATTTATTATTGATTTTAGTTTTATAAAGTTAGATATTTTTTGAATTGGAGCTTTTTTTGTAGATTACATTTTGTTGAATTTTGGTGTCATTTCTAAGTATGACATGTTTTTATTACTTTTTTAATATCTTATTTTACCATATATTTTCTTAAAGACTTTTTTTTTTATTTTGTAATTAAATGCAAATTCTTTTTTTAAAAAAAATTATTTTGAATTAAAATTCTGATGGTATGATTTGTTTACTTTTTTTGTTATATATAAAGAATGAATTTGTGGCTTATTTTTAATTATGGTTTTTGCTATTTTGTCCTTGTTTTTTAATTTAAGAAACATATTTGTTGTCAAACCTAAAAATAGAATGTTGAATAATTTTTATTAAAATAATATTTTTCTTAAAACACTTTTATATGATAAAAGATTTTTTTTCTAAATTATATTTTAAGGTTTAGCCTAACATATATTTTAATGTTTCATATTTTTGGCGTGTTTTTTCTATTTATTATAATATATGTAATATAATTTGGACATGTGGGAACTTATTATAATTTAACATATAATTTCCAATTATGACATGTTTTTTGATTACTTTTTTAATATCTTGTTTTACCATATATTTTTTCAAAAAAAGTTTGTTTTGCAATTAAATGTAAATTCTTGTTTTGTAAAAAAAATTGAATTGTAATTCTGATGGTGTTTTTTGTTTACTTGTTTATTATATAATAATAAAGAATGAATTTGTGATTTATAAATTTTGTGCTACTACAACTCTTTTTCCTAGAATTTACTTGTTTTTTTACTTTTTTAATAATTAGGTTTTATTGAAACTCATTTTTCTGGTATGGTTTTTTATGAAATTTAATTAAATTATTATAGAATTTTTTGTGGTTATTATATTTAGAATCTCAATAAATTATTTTATTTTAGATTTTTGGATTGTTTTTTAATTTATTTACAATTTTAGTGACGAATCTAGAATCTTTGCAAAATAATAAAATGTTAATTTATTAATTTGTGTTGACTTAATAACCTTTTTTTAATAATTTGGTTTTTTACATGTGTTATTTTACTGCATTCTTTTAATATGTTTGTTTGGTCTTTTAAATCGATACTCTGGCCCACTCTTCTCTTCTCTGGCCCATTTCTAATTTCTACTAAACTTACCTTTTTAACCCTGACGACGACCAACTAAACCTCCTTACGCCAATTATATATAGATATAATAAGATAGACATTTAACTATTTTTTAAAACTGAAAATGAAAACACATTTGGTTGGTAGTGTTGACGGAGGAATTTGGTAACAACAAAGTTTGAGGTCTGTCGCCGGAATCAAGATCTATGATGGTGGTTCTTCGCCGGATAAGTCGCCGGAGTGAGGTGGTTGTGATGAATTGGGGGCTGAGATTGAGAGGGTTATTGGTGGTGGCTCGTAGCTCTTCGCTTCCATCCCCCCTCAATTTGCCTACGTACCTCTGTATTTATAGAGGATCAAGCCCACGTAGTTCTTGAAGAGCAAGAAACCCAATTGGGCTTGGATTGTCGGTCTAGCTTCCGGAATGTTCTACTATGAGGCCTAACCACAAAGGCCCAAGGCTCATCCAAGATCTCAAGACTTCACGGATAAGGAAACTTCCCCCGTCGAGGACTAGTCCTATCCGCTACCGCTATTTCTTGATTTCAAGGATGCAGGTATAGCCGTGGTTTACCCCAAGTGCAGAACGCATCCCTGTCCCCCGAATGAGAAGCACCCACCAGATAGCAGGACAGGTGATCCGGAGCTTTTGGGTGCAAAGTGCAGGATTACTCCAAAGTTCCCCAATGAGAGCGCGTCCATTGGCTACAGGAACAGAGCTCCCAAAGCACACACCAGAAAGTCCCCATCTTTCCACCTTAGGGCGCGCCCTTAGTGTCTAAGAAGGGTCCTTATATCCAGGCAAACCCCTGGAGGCCTTCTGCGACGGACATCCCCCTCCTGAGATACGACAGGAGGGAATTCTTCAATATCTATTGGAATTTAAGCCTGAATGGAATCCAAGCTTGAGTGGAATCCAAGCTTAAGTAGAATCCTTCATTAAAAACTATAAAAACTTGAGTAGAATTCCATCTTGAGTAGAATTCCAGCTTGAGTAGAAATCTCTGATATGGAAGTATCAATTAGGGCGCGCCCTCCCTATAAGGAAAGTGAGGGCGCGGCCTGATTTCTTCAATCTATGCCAAAACCCTAATTTATCATGAAAATCCCCAAATTGAACCCGTATCTGACCCGGATCCATTTTAGAATACCCGAACCGAATTTTGGGCATAACAGGTAGTTTGGTCACTTTATTTGGTATTGGTTGGTAGTTTGGTCACTTTATTTAGTACACTCAATAACAACCGTTTGATTTTGAGATAGATTAATGAGAACTTTGAATGTAATGTTAAAAGAATATTTTTTTATAACATATAAAATACTCTTATAAGTTCAAGGTTCGAATCCAGTCGACAACATATTATTATTAAAAATTTATATCATATTATAAACTACTCTTAAAAGTTCAAGGTTTGATTCCCCTCAATAAAGAGTTCAAGGTTCGATACCCCTCAACAATATATTTTAGTTTAAAATTATATTATTATATTATAAACTATTCCAAGAATTTCAAGATTCAGTTCCCGTCAGTAACATATTAAAGTTAAAAAGTTATTTATCTATTTTCAATATACAGGCAAAAAACTATCATTTAAAATACTATCAAATACGTATTATTATATTTTATTATGTTCTATAATTTATTTTCTTACTAATTAAAAAATAATTAAAAAATAAATATTAAAATTATGAATAATAAGATAAAAATATTTAAAATCTTCAGTGTATCGCACGGGTTATTATAAACAGAATAGGTTCACTTGGACGAAAGTCGAACTCCCTAAGCACTTAGCAATAAAAAAAAAAAAAAAAAAAAGCGCCCCTAAGAGAACCAATTATCAAATGTTGTTACCTTCGAATGTATTAAATCAAACATGATAAAAGAACCGAGATCCAAGTAAAAAATTTATTCATTCAGCACCAAAATTTGTTACCAAATGGCATGACACTAATTACTTGATATTTAGGGATGTTTTAATTGGATGGTCTTAACGCCCATTACAATAATAACCAATCAAAACAATGCCAAGTCATTTGGTAACAATTTTTGGTACCTAATGGTATCTTTAGCATTTTTCTTATTCATTTGAATATTAATCAGTTATTTCTAAAATAATTAGGGCATTTGGATCGGGAATTGGTCTTCCTGTCTTTATTTCGATAATAAAACGTTAATTGAAGGATAGGGATTTTTCTTTTAGGATTCTCTCATGGCTTGCATTGCAGTTTATTTTTCTAAATCATAATTGGTTCCTAGGAAATAAAAATTCATGTATAATCAGATTATTGCATTGCTGTAACTTTAAATTAGGAAATTAAAATTCATGTGTTCCCTGAAACTAGGTTACAAGGGTATAGTTCCTAGGAAATAAAAATTCATGTGTTTGGTACATGAATGTAACTACAAGTTACATAACTGATTGTTTTGTTTAATAATAAAAACAATTTATATAAATAAATATATAAATGAATAGTTATATGAGAAAACATATTAAAATAAAAGAAGATAAATTTTTGTATAACCTTTAAAATAAAAAGCACAAATATTAAGATAAAAAATAAAATAAATTGACTATTAATATAGCTAATATATTAATTTTATATTACTAAATTTGACATAAAAAAATCATACAAAAAAAAGTTTGATAATGCAGTTTAATAAGATTGAATATTTATTTAAAATATAAGTACTTTTAATTAATAGCTAAAATGTATGACTTAACAAATTAATTAAAAAACAATTTCTGCATTTAAATATTCAAATAGTTTCATAATTAATTTTTATAATATATACATATAACAAATACATTATATAAATATTGACAAATAAAAGACAAAAATGTGTTACAACATTTAATTTAAATTTAATATTTTTTAATTTAGATTTCAACATATATTTCATAATTTTAGTATTAAATAAAATTATTTTGCATATAATAATATATAACATTTGATAAAGAATATGCATTAAATAACTATGTAACCCATAACTGATATAGGTTACATGGAAGTGTGAGTTAGTGTGTTGGGTTACAATGAACCAAACAAGGCCTAAATAGGATAAATTAATAATCATTGGATTGGTAAATTTTATTAATTTCTTAAAATTATTGATTTATCAAGATAAAATATACACTAATTCTATTATATCGGATGATATTTTTTTTCCATTATTTTATTTGTATTAGCTTGATTAGTTGTAATAAGTTATTTGTTAGATGATTTGTGATTTTATTTTACCCGACAATTTAAAAAAAATTATAAAAACAAATTTTCGTTACAGAGAGTTTCCACACTTTCTGTCAAAAGAAAAAAAGAAAGAAAGAAAAGAGTTTCCACACTTGTTCATTCGTATTATGTACTCCATTCCATTGTTTTAATTCACAAATAAGATCATTCCATTGTTTCCACAGTGGTGTATGACTGAGAGTCAAATAATGTGGAGTATATTCCCTCAGTATATATAGTAAAATAAGTTAAATATCATATAAATATTTACAAATATTGTAATAAGCCATGACAAAATAAACTTTACTACAGTATATGTGTTGGTCTCTTCGAAGGTTGGAAAAAATAATGGCTCCTCCGGATATATTAGTACTCCCTCCGTCCCTAGTTTACATTGGGAATGGGCACGGAGATCAAGAAAATGTATAAAAAATGAGTAAAGTTAGATGAAAAGTGGGTAAAGTGGTGGGACCTATCAATATTTAATAATAAATTTGAGATAGTGGAGGAAGGTAGTGGGTGTAATAGTGTTTTTTATTGTTAAATATGAGATAGTGGGGGAAAGTAGTGGGTGTAATAGTGTAAGAAACTTACTATTTATGGTATGTAAAGAAATGAGAGGGACACCCCAAAATAGTAACCGTAAAGAAATGAGAGGGACGGAGGGAGTACTAGCTTATAACCTGTGTTATACACGGATTTTTTTTTTATATGTAACAAATTTTATTTTATGTTATAATTATATTTTTATATAATCATTATTTACAATATTTTATTTTAATTTTAATATTAATAATTTAATATAAATTTAATTAATGATATACATGGTTTAAAACTTATATTATAAAATTTTAAAATAAATATGTCGTTGATAGAATTCGATCCTTCAATATAATATATTTAATCATTAGATCTAACGATTTTGATTTTTTACTAAAAATCTAATGGTAGTATACGGTTTTTTATTATATTTTGTTAGTGATTAGAAGATATGATGTGATATTTTTGGGTATATATTAATTATTGCTAGATATGATATGATTGGAAGATATGATATGATTGATGTTTTTAGGTGTTTATAAAAGGTAATATTTTCAACTAAAACTAAATGTGAAAAACACAATCGACTAATTAACATAATTATATTATATTATTATTTATTTTAGGTGCTTTAATAGTATAGATATTGTATATATTTTTCTTTATAATAAAGGTTAAATAAGTAAATTCACGAAATACTAAATACCAAAAAATAGGTGCCAAAATTTTTAATGTTTCGGCAAATGTTTTCTTATTATAAACAACGTATACATATTTTTAATATATTTTATTAATAATTGAAAAATATGATGTTATATTTTCGGGTATATATTAATGATTGTAAGATTAGTTTTAAATTAAAAAGCTAACGTGTTTTAATTCGAAAGGAAATATTAATGATTGGAAGATATGATACGATTGATGTTTTTAGGTGTTAATAAAAGGTAATATCTTCAATTAAAAGTAAATATGAAAAAAGGCAACTGGCTATTTATCATTAATTTATATTATTTAATGTTATTATTTATTTTAAGAGTTTTAATAGTATAGATATCATATATATTTTTCTTTATAATGAAGGATAAATAAGTAAATTCACTACGTACCAAAAAATAGGTACCAAAACTTTTAATATTTTGATTTTTATATAATAGTATAGATTTGACCGTCCTTCAATATATTATCCATTATTTTATTTTTTTTATGTGTTTTTGATAAAATTCGAATGCTTGATATCTTGTAAAAGGATCGAAGAGATATCGTTATAATTTATAATAACCAACATTTCTCTCGTGCTTTTGTTATGTCCACGTGAATTGTGACTGTTCTTGGATTTCTTAATGCATTGTTAACGTGTATTGCAACATATCAACGTAGCTATAGTAGAAACAATCTCCAAAATTCACTAGTTATATATATATAACACAGGTAATGCTTCTTGCTTTTATGTTGTAGTAGCTAAAACAATATAAAACCCTTATGAAAATCCGCACTACAGATATCAAATGAACCAGGTGCAACAATCTCATAAAAGCAAGTGGCTACTCTCATCTTTAGCATATCATACAAATCCTTGTCAAAATCATTTTTTATTATTTGATGCATTTCACACCACAAAAATCATATTATATTATGCATGAATCTTTTTTTTTTTACTAAAGTATAATGGCCAATATCTTCTAAAAGACATTGAAATTTTTGAGTGGGAAGATAATAACTTTTAATTATTTAAATGACACTTAAAGAGTACTAATCAAGTGGTTTAAAGTAATATTTTTGATGTGCATGCATTTTCTATGACTATATATAGAGCAAAGCACTCCATTCAGCTACTCCATCAATATTCCAACTCTCTCTCACTTGATCATACAATTATAAACACCCAAGTCTATTTTAATTTTTAACATGGATAAATTTGAAGATCAAGCAGCTTTGAGCTTTGAGTTAAGAATCATAAGAGCGAGAAATGTCGAATTTAATTCCACCGGGAGCTTGTCTGTGAGATGCTACATGTCTGTAGCAAACAACAAAAGGGTTCAATTCGAGAGCAAACAAGTATCATCGTGTAATATTGAATGGAACCAGTCTATTTCATTAGATTGTTCTGGAACCAAAGAATCTATGAGCAAAATGCTATTGGAAGGAACCGTAATCTTTGAACTCAGATGGAGGAGCAGAGTTTCATTTTTCGGAAGAAGAGGAAAGTCACAGCTCGTAGGAAAAGCAGAGGTACCATGGAAAACTGTTTACGAATCATCAACACTGGATACTGAGAAATGGATTGTAATGGATCCGAAAAAGAGATTGCTAGATGGTGTGAAGCCTCCTGCTGTGCAAATCGGGATGAAAGTTTCTGGAGCTCTACCAGCAATGCCAAAGGCCACGAAACAAAATAAAACTTGTGGCGATAAATGTGAATGCAAACGTTGTGTAGACTGCCAATTATTTGCACTAGATGCTGCTTTGGAGTTCTTTTAGAAAAGGAGAAACTTTGTAGTTAGGAATTAGGATTCACAAATATATATTGATTCAAAGAAATTATGATTATTACCTCTCACTATCTTTAATTTACTTATCTACTTGTATCTCTGTATCATGTTATTATTGTTCTTCTTTAAAATCAAATCGTATCAATGACGATAGTGTGTTATAAGAATTGCCTGAAAGAACATCTCTCATTCCGATAAGAAAACGTGGAAAACATATACCAACTTCCGCTCGAAATCAGCAGACGTGTCAAACAGCTTGTGAACTCTTTACATTCCTGGGCATTATCATTATATCATATAATGGCTTAGTCCAATATTCCCATCTCATTAGCATCTGCACCCTTCAGTGCTTAACCCTTCAACACTGTCTCTACTCAAAAGTGAAAAAACTGCACAATCTGCACTACTTGGAACACTCTGCACGGCCTGTTGGCCGTGCAGTAGCCCGTGCGAGATAAAATCTTCAAGATATCACAATAAAAATCTCCCGGAAACGCGAGCTTGCATCTTCTAACTTCCCTCTTCAATAATCTTTTCTTTCAAGCCCAAAATAATCCATCTTTTCAACCATTAAGCATGAGGCACTGAAAGATGAAAACATAATTAATATCGATAAAATAACATTCGAAACTAACAAAAATGCAAGAGAATAAATGACAAAATGTGTATAAAATACACGTTATCAAATCTTCCCCCACTTGAACTTTGCTAGTCCCGAGCAAACTAATATTAGCAACACCCTATACTCCTAACTAGTACCACTTCCGTAGGTGATCACGGTTGCATTTGGCATATGCAACAAGCCCTTGGAACCCGAAGGTAGCCCTAGTGGACGAGTGAGGTCTCGTGAGGGTTTATAGATGATGTACCCACAAAATCACAAAAATCACTAATAAACAAGAAACTAACAATTCCTACTAATTAAGCTAACTACTACATTCACATGTCCGAGTCATCTTACTTGTAACTAAAATCAAACATATAGAGCTATTCACCTTGTCATCAACTATAACGAGCTAACAACCAATTCAAGAATCAAGATGACACACCTTGTGCAAAATATGTAACCATGACATTAAAGATAGAATGAATGCACTTCAATCGTGAACACTAGACAAGATGATCACAAAGCATACACGACTTCGCATTAAGAAGATGAAATTATATGGTGAAAAATCTCACATCTCTCAATTATGCATCACACAAGTATGGGCTAGAGATTTCACTCAACTCCAAGTCTAAATGCATGCGCTCTACTTGACCTTGCATGTTCACCTAAATTCTGGATTGCACCAAAAACAAGGAATTCATAAAATGGGTTGTAATGAGGCTAGGGTGAAGGTGTGAAAATTTAAGTTCAAAGAAGGTGTAAAAGTTTCGCTAGTTGAGTCAAAATGACGCTTACTCGCTTCATCCACCAAATTCTCAAACTAAAGAATGTCTTCACTCACTTACAATTACAAAACACAACCACATTTACCAAGAAAATTGAAACAAAATAAAGTACAAAGATTTATTGCTTTTTTTTTTATTTCTCTTTTTTTTTACATCCCCTTTATTATTATTTTTTTAGCAAAGGGAATGCATAACATAAATAAATACTACAAAGTACTTTGAACCACATCTAGATATACACATCAAACTAGTTCCCACTTACAATAAATAGAATTCTTCCTCTTCACAACATCTCCAAATTCTCATGCTCATCAATCAATTCTTTCCAAGACTCAACTAGCTCAACTAGGTCGAGAGTGAAGTATTTGGCTATGACTCATGTATAAAAGGGGAGAGTGACGAAGAAAAATATGGATATAAGCTTCAAAGGGGGTAACTAGGGATTATTTTCATGGTTCACAAGCTAAAAGGCCAAAAAATGTTATCCTAAATAGAATTTCCTTATTATGGTGAATGAAGGTTTAATGCAAGCCCTAGAGCAACAAACACACATAAAGAGGGAGCAACACACAAGCAAAAGAATCATCGTTCAAGGCCTCACAAGGTTTAAGTTTTAATAACATCTTCTCGATTTGACTCCATGCATGCTAAGAGATAATCGTCATGTCCACAATTTAATTACAAACAATCTAGACTTTTCATGTCATTTTAAGTGTGAGTGCGTGCAAAAAGGTGCATCAAACTTATAGATTCACATCAAATTGATAATGCTAAACACGTAATAGGAGAAAACAAAGCTACAAGCTCACAATGTCATAAATTTTACAAACAAGTAAACACACTCATGACTAAACTTATTTTCCAAATGCAAACAAAACAGACAACAAAACGGACATCAAAATGAACAATCCTTCCCCCACTTAAAACATGGCATGTCCTCATGCATGACAAGTAAAAATTAGGGAAAAACAAAAGTGAAAGAAAACTCCCCTAAAATAAGTAACCGGGACCGTAGGCAATGGCAAGAAACTCAAACATCATGAGGAGGATCCAAGGGTGAATCCCGAGAACTAGCCTGACTCTGAGCCATCATCGAGGCACAAAACTGCTCAATCCATACCCGATGCTCAGAAAACTGCATATTAACATGATCCTTGATGGACTGCTCCATTCGTTGTAAGTAGGCCCGTTGAGGCTTAGAGAACTCCTCAGAATGACCATGAGAAAAAGAATCCCCTTGATGAATCGCCAAAGGTAATGACTCAGAAACCGGATCCCCCTCGGTGCGAAGAGGGGATGTGGGACAAGGGAGCTGAGCTGATTTGTGTCCCGTCCAGCGAAAATCATGGTACTCTCCCTCAATGACATGCATGTTTTTTAACTCATTGAAATCCACAGTAGCTACCGGATTTCAACCCTCCATCCACGAAATAGGAGAACGATCCCGATCGAGGATGCCTAGTCGAATAGCAATCCGTGTAAGAAACCCACCAATGATAATAGATCCCTTCTTCCGACGAGACAACTTAACTAATCTTTTGACAAAGAAGTACCCCCCAATCAATTTGTTGCTTTTCATGCATCCAATAAAGAATGGTAAGCTCTTGCACGGAAACCGCACTATTAGACCCCGTGTTGCCGAACAACGAGTGAACCATCACCCGGTGAATGTAACTAAACTTTGACATTTTTATATGAGTTGATTTAGCCCGAGATGCGGTCCAACAAGGGCCCGAAGATAGTACTTGCCAAAACGGAGCGGCAAAACGAACATGCGGCTTTCGAGCTCCAACATTATACTCCCACCCGAACCAATCACAAATCTCCTCCAACCTTACATCAAACCACTTTCCCATCATCCGAAAGATTAACCGATAATCCGTTTTGTTCCCCTCAAACAGTTTGTACTTAAAATCAACCGTCGTGAAAAATTCATAAACCAAGTCCGAACAAGTGGGCTCGTCCATATGAATCCATGACGGCCAACCACATTTATCCACAATGTCTTTAACCTCATCAAAAATCCCAAGCTTTTCCATGGCATATGAATCAAAATAACGTAACGGAAAAGTTTTAAGAGTAGAAATGGCCTTGTACCTCTCAAGATGGGCACCCGTAAAAGAAATGCTTGGCTTAACCGCACGTAAATCAAGGCCATAGTGCGGACGAGGCAATGGCAAACCTTTTTCCTCATATTCTTTACGGGTGAGATGAATTGGGGGATCCGAAGATGAAAGAGTAGTCCTTTGTCGCTTAGATGAGACCTTGTCCTTGCCTTTAACCCGTTTAGAAGAAACCCCACTCATGATTATCCAATTCTCACTCCAAATTACAACCACCGCCCAATAGTAACACCGAACACAACCACAAAGATAACCAACAATCCAACAAGAATCCCACAACCAATCCGCAACCAAATTTCAACACCAAAGTGCACGTCAAGAATTCACCACAAACAATTGAACTACAATGCTCAACAAGCCAAAAACACACCCCTCAAAGCTACTATAATACACTAATAAAGGATATATAAATAATGAATATTTTCTGTTTTTTTTTTTAAAAAAAATAAAAATAAAATAAAATAGAATAGAATAGAATAGCATAAAATATAATATAACTAACCAATTAATAATAAAAAAAATAAAAAAAATTAAATCAAATCAAATTTAAAACTAAAATAATAATAAAAGCAAAAATCAAATTTAAAACTAAAACCAAAATAAAAATAAAAATAAAATAAAAAATCAAATTGAAAATTAAAATAAAATAAAATAATTAACAAATTAAGAATAAAATCAAAATCAAATTCTAAAGCGAAATAAAAATTTATTCTTGAATTTATATATATTACTTAGTTTTAAAAAAAATGAAAAACTAAAATCAAAATTAAAAACAAAGAAGTGAGTAAAAATAAATAAAAGTAAAACAAAATAAAACAACACAAAAAAAACAAAAAAATAATTATAAAAACAAAACAGGGGAGGGGCTTTTACTGGTTTAGCTTTGAGTAGGGGTGCGATTGAGGAATCGGTGATGGAGGTGGTGCAGGTGGGCTGGAAACGGAGAGAAGAAAAGAGGTGTTGTCGCGGCTGGGAGGTTTGAGGGCGGGGTCAAGGACGGTGAACGGGTGGAGAAAAACGGACAATGGCGTGGAGTTAGATTATTGGTGGCGGGGAGGAGGAAGATTGGAGGTGGAAGGAGATTGAAGAAAATGGGTGTTTTACAGCGTGGTTGTGAAGGAAGAGTGCAGGAGGGCGACGGGGAAGGGTGGTGTTGAGAGAAGGTGGAGTACGGTGGACGGAGAAATGGGCGAAGGAGGTGAGATGGAGGTTGGGGGGTCGGAGATGGCGCGGGACTTGGCAGTGGAGTGTTGTGTTGCAGTGATGGGTGTGAAGAGGAAGGGTGGAGAAGAGCGGTGGGAGGTGGGGTGCGGAATGGAGGTGAAGAGAGATTGCAAATTGGTTGCAGGCGTGGAAAAGGCGTTGAAGTTTTGCAGGCTGTTGGAGAAGTCGTCAATGTTGACGAACGGGATGGTGTTGTGCGGGAGGTGCTGCTGTTTGTGTAGAAGGAGGCGGGGGGGGAAATGATGTTGAAACGGTGTGGAATGGAGTAGGAGACTGGTGGAGATGGATGGGGTTAGAAGGGATAGAAGGATGATGAGAGCTGTTGGTGCGAAGGGAGAACGGAGGTGCAGATCGGAGCAGCGATGTTTAATTGATGTGGTGGCTGGTTTAGTTGGTTGAGGCGATGTTGAAGGAGGCGGAACTGGTTAGAAGAGGGGAAGGTAGAGAGAAAAATTGAGTTACTGTAGCTTGCCCTATTTTTTTTTAGAGAATGCACAGCCCGTGCAATTGGATGGGGAGCAGAATTTGTTCACGGTCTGTTGCACGGCCGTGCACAGGCCCGTGAATAAATCTGCATAAAATTGTTACAATGCTTTAAAATGTCACGGTCTGATGCACAGTTCACTGCACGCCCGTGCAATTCCAAAATTGCAGAAAATTATACAAACACCCCTTTTTTTTCTTTTTTCTTTTTTTTTTTCAAATAACATTCACATAAATCTTTGACTGCTTTAATAAAATCTTAATTCCTGAAAACATGAACAAACACATCAAGGTACGAGCGGAACAAATATAAAAAATCATAAAAATTGGAATTAGCGATACTAAATATTATTGAGCGGGTCACATTTTTTTGTTTTCCTTTTTTATTTTTTTATTTTTTTTACAGTGAAATAAAATTCACTAGACACATCACAACAATACATAAAAATCAATCAACACATTTTTTTTATAGAAAATAAAATAGATGAAAAAGAAAATCCCACTAATTAATATTTAGATCAATCCTCAAACCCATAAAATGCATAACACCCTTCATAAATGCGAGTGAGGACCAAAAATTTGACATACACATAATATATAAATACATGTGTACCTTGGGTTGCCTCCCAAAAAGCGCCTTTGTTTAATGTCGGCGGCTCGACTTCCCGGATGTGCCCCGAAGCACCAACGCACACTAACGAGAGCTCATTCATGAAGGGGGTCCGCTAATGAGATGACATCAACAGTAGATTCTTGAAATCCCTCATAGAAAGGCTTAAGACGGTGGCCATTTACCTTGAATTCTTTGTTGGTAGACAAACTTCGCAAATCCACCACTCCATGAGGGTAGATTTTTACAACAACAAATGGACCCAACCAACGAGATCGAAGCTTTCCGGGCATTAATTTGAGACGAGAGTTGTAGAGGAGAACCTTTTGCCCAACAAGAAATGATTTAGAAACGAGCGAACGATCATGAAAGTCCTTTACTCTAGCCTTATACGATTGAGCATCCTCATAGGCATTGTTACGAATTTCCTCCAATTCAAGCAAGTTAAGTTTGCTATGAGCTCCGGCAACATTAAGATCCATATTGCAAGCTTTGATTGCCCAATAAGCTTTGTGTTCTAACTCAACGGGAAGATGACAAGACTTACCAAAAACTAACTTGTAAGGAGACATGCCAATAGGGGTTTTAAATGCCGTCATATAGGCCCATAAAGCGTCTTCAAGGCGAACACACCAATCTTTCCTAGAGGGTTTCACCACCTTCTCAAGAATAGACTTAATCTCCCGATTAGAAACTTCGGCTTGACCATTTGATTGAGGGTGATAAGCTGTTGCCATTCGATGATAGACCCCATAAGATTTAAGAAGATTTCCCACCAACTTGTTACAAAAGTGGGTACCTTGATCACTTATGATAGCCTTGGGAACACCAAATCGGTTGAAAATTTGAGACTTGAGAAATGCAACAACCGCCTTACCATCATCCAATTTTGTTGCCTTGGCCTCTACCCACTTAGAAACATAATCAACGGCCAAGAGAATATAGAGATTTCCATGAGAAGATGGAAGTGGTCCCATAAAATCAATACCCCATACATCGAAGATTTCTACCACAATAATTGGAGTTTGGGGCATTTCATTCCTTTTTGCAATATTGCCGGTTCTTTGACAAGGCTCACATTGCTTACAAAAATCGTGAGAGTCACGAAAAAGAGTTGGCCATGTAAATCCACATTCAAGTACCTTCCTTGCCGTTTGATCTTTCCCAAAATGACCTCCACAAGCATAAGAATGACAAAATTGAAGAATGGAAGCAATTTCCGACTCGGGAACACACCTTCTCAAGACTTGATCCGCACAATGTTTCCAAAGATAAGGATCATCCCAAATGTAGTGTTTGGCTTCACTCCTTAATTTCTCCCTTTGATACTTAGGCATGCCATTAGGAAAAGTTTTGCACACAATGTAGTTCACAAGATCCGCATACCATGGTACCTCGCCTTGAATTCCAAATAAGTGCTCATCCGGAAATACTCTTGAAGAGGAGAAACATCTTCCTCCCTCACAAGTCGACTCAAGTGGTCCGCCACTAGGTTCTCGGCACCGATTTTATCTTTGATTTCTAAGTCAAATTCTTGGATGAGAAGAATCCAACGAATCAATCTAGGCTTTGACTCTTTCTTTGCCAAGAGATGTCTTAAAGCGGCATGATCCGTGTACACAATGACTTTGTAACCAAGAAGATATGAACGAAACTTATCAAGAGCAAAAACAATAGCAAGCAATTCTTTTTCAGTGGTGGTATAGTTCACTTGGGCGGAGTTGAGCGTGCGAGAGGCATAATAAATCACATGAGATCGTTTATCAACTTTTTGCCCTAACACCGCACCAACCGCATAATTGCTAGCATCACACATAATCTCAAAAGGAAGAGACCAATCCGGAGCATTAATGATAGGGGCCGAAGTTAAAGCCTCCTTTAGATGGTCAAATGCCACCTTGCATTTTTCATCAATTTTAAACTCTACATCCTTTTGTAGAAGAAATGATATGGGAAAGAGCAACCTTGGAAAAATCCTTGATAAACCTTCTATAGAAACCGGCATGACCAAGAAAAGATCGCACATCCTTAACATTTGAAGGGTATGGAAGACTTGCAATAATATCAACTTTTGCCTTGTCCACTTCAATGCCCTTCCTAGACACAATATGCCCTAATACAATACCTTCTTGGACCATGAAATGACATTTTTCATAATTGAGTACTAAATTAGTCTCCAAGCATCGATCCAAGGCATGTGTAAGAATTTGAAGACATTCATCAAAAGAATCACCCGAAATAGAGAAATCATCCATAAAGACTTCAATTCCATTCTCTATCATGTCGGAGAAAATACTCACCATACACATTTGAAAAGTTGCGGGAGCACCACATAAGCCAAATGAGAGTTTACGAAATGCAAACGTGCGAAAAGGACAAGTAAATGTGGTTTTGTCTTGAACTTCGGGAGCAATGACAATTTGATGATATCCACTAAATCCATCTAGAAAGCAATAGAATTCCTTCCCGGCTAACCTCTCTAACATTTGATCAATGAAAGGAAGAGGAAAATGGTCTTTTCGAGTTACCGCATTTAACTTGCGATAATCTATGCACATTCGCCACCCATTTTGGACTCGGGTAGATACGAGCTCACCTTTAAGATTCTCTTCAAGAGTGATACCCGCCTTTTTAGGAACACAATGTACCGGACTCACCCATTCGCTATCCGAAATTGGAAAAATGATTCCCACATCAAGTAGCTTGAGAATCTCCTTTTTAACAACTTCCATCATTGCCGGATTAAGTCTTCTTTTGGGGTCTCTAGTAGGCTTAGCTCCATCCTCAAAGAGTATGCGATGCATGCAAGTGGAAGGGCTAATTCCCTTAATATCGGCAATGGTCCACCCAATAGCACTTTTATGATCCTTAAGAACCCGCAAGAAGGGTTCTTCTTGTATGTTACTCAAATTAGAAGCTATGATTACGGGAAGAGTCTCATTGTCCCCAAGATAAGCATATTTGAGATGATTAGGCAATACTTTCAATTCCAAAGTAGGAGGATTCTCAATAGAAGGGAGTAATTTGGAATAAGACAAGGGAAGATCAATTTTTGCAAGTTCACACCTTTGGGGTAAAGGTTGCAATACATTGAGCTCCATAATTGCCTCATTGGCCTCTTCCAAATTAGGGAACCCATCATCTTCATTTACACATCCCTCAATAACCACTTGGAGAGCTTCTTTATTTCCCATGTCAAAAGCTTGTTGGGCTAAACCATCAATAACATCCATGGAGCAAATTGAGTGTGACTCACTAGGGAATTTCATGGCATCATAAATATTGAACTTAACAACTTCATTGCCAAACTCCATAGTCAGAGAACCATCATCCATATTAATCTTGGTCTTCGCCGTTTTAAGAAATGGACGTCCAAAGAGAATTGGAGCGGACTTGATGTTTGATGGACCATCTTCCATTTTCAAGATGTAAAAGTCGGCGGAGAAAACCATTTGATCAACATGAACAAGCACATCTTCAATTACCCCTTCGGGATAGGCATTAGATCTATCCGCGAGCTGAATGATCACATTCGTATTCTCAAGTGCCCCCAAATTTAAAGTTTGGAATATGGAGAGGGGCATCACATTGATCGAGGCACCTAAATCAAGCATAGCTCTTTCAAAGAATTTACCTCCAATCTTGCAAGGAATAGTGAATGTGCCCGGATCTGAACATTTTTGAGGTAACCTCCTTTGAATCACGGCCGAGACATTCTCATCCACCACTACAGTTTCATCACCTATTAACTTCCTTTTGTTAGTACACAAATCTTTGAGAAACTTTGCATACTTTGGAACTTGGTTTATGGCATCTAGTAACGGGAGAGTGATTTCCACTTTTCGGAAGGTCTCAAGCATTTCCTTGTCAACAATGTCTTTCTTTGGTTTAGAAAATTTGGAAGGGAATGGAGGTCGAATAACCACATCCTCATCAATAAACCTTGGCTTCTTTGCTTGTGGAACGTCCTCTTGAACACTTTCCTTTTTACCCACATCAACTTTCTCTTCCTCAATTTCCATATCATCCTCAAGGTTTTCATCCTTAGCCTCGAAGGTGTCATCATTTTCAACCTTTTCACCTTCATTAACATTCACCATCTTACCCTTGGCCTTAGCATGAAGGTCCTCCAATTCTTTCCCACACCTTAAGGTCATGGCACTAGCATTTTCTTTGGGGTTAACCTCCGCTTGAGAAGGAAGTTGCCTAGAACCTTGGCTTTGCAATCGATTCACGGTTGTGGCTAGTTGGCTCATTTGCTTTTCCAAATTGGATATACTTTGAGAAGTGTTCTTTTCTAAGTTGGATATATTTTGAGAAGTGATGTTTTGAAATTGGAGGTTGTTTGTTGCCATTTGCTTAATCATTTCTTCAAGTGATGACAATGTAGATGAAGAAGACCCTTGATGGTCTTGGGAATTGTATGGAGGTGGTGGTGGGAGTGCTTGAAAATTTTGATTGGGCCGTTTTTGTGAGTATGGAGGAGGGTTTTGTTGATGTTGGGTGTTGTAAGTGTTTGGATTTTGGTATTGGTTAGAGTTTGGTGCATTGGGATTTCCATATCGAAAATTAGGGTGGTCTCTCCAACCGGGGTTGTAGGTGTTACTATAAGGGTCATACTTCCTTTGAGGTGGTTGTCCCGAAAAACCTCCAATAGCATAAATTTGCTCTTCGGGTTGTTGGAATGATAGGCATTCGTTAGTAGAATGATCCGACATATTGTAAACACCACAATATTTTTGTTGTTGAAGATTCCCAACGGCTAATTGACGAACCAATGATGTAAGGTCCAAGATTTGGCCCTCTAACTTTTGAGTTGCCACTTCATTCATGGAAGGGTTCTTGACATGCACTTGACGATCCCTAAATTGGCGAGAATTCTCGGCAATCTTGGTTATCAACTTTCTAGCCTCCTCCGGCGTTTTATCCACAAGAACTCCACCACTTGAAGCATCAAGGTGCAATTTAGCACTATATTCCAAGCCTCCATAGAAGTAGTGAATGAGCAACTCTTCTGATATCAAGTGTGGAGGACAACTTTGACAAAGCTTTTGAAACCTTTCCCAATACTCATACAATGTTTCTCCGGAGTATTGCCGAATACCACAAATTTCTTTGGAAATGCCCGTAGCCTTTGAGGTGGGGAAGAATTTCCCTAAGAAAGCACTTCGCATTTGCTCCCATGTAGTGATTGAGTTTGGAAGAAGGTAAAATAGCCATGCCTTGGCATTGTCTCTCAAGGAAAAGGGAAATGCTTTCAACTTCACTTGTTCTTCCGTAGCGTTGTTTGGTCTCATTGAAGAACATACCATTTCAAATTCTTGAAGATACCTAAAAGGATCTTCTGTGCCTTCACCTCCAAACTTGGGAAGGAGGGCAATAAGACCACCCTTTAGCTCAAATGGTTGTCCTCCCGGAAATACAATGCACAATGGTAGTTGAACGGAGCTAGGAGAAGCAATCTCCTTGAGTGTACGTTGATTAGGATTTTCCATGACTTGATCAATGTTGTCGTCCGGTGATGAGATAGGTATAACAAGGGGAGGACCCTCGTTAAACTCCTCTTCCTCTTCCGAAGGTGAGCTAGAAATAAATTGACTTGATGAATCTATATTGGCACTTGAATTCCTTTGATTCCTTCGCAAGAGTCTCTCGGGATTGGATGAATACGCAAGATCACCTAAACAAGAGGATCGAGTCATACATAGCAAAAATTTCTAAAATCAAAGAAAAATAGATAAATATGCACAATGGAACTAAAATATTCACAATTTTATACGCGCACTAATATTGAACTAAAACTAGTTCCCCGGCAGCGGCGCCAAAATTTGGCCACGCCCGTCGTCGACGCGCCAAATTGAAAGATAAATGTTTATGCTCTACTATGTTCGCACTTAACTATAAAATATAGCAAATGTGGCAAGTAGGGATCGAACCCAAGGGAATAGTGTTCAATACTAGAGTGAAGTAGAATGGTGGGGGGTTTTAAGTTGGTTGTGGTATTTTATCAAACACCTTGACTACAAGAAATAAATTGCTAGAGAATTATAATTAATTAACTTTCAATCATCCAAATTTTCCAACACAACAAGGCACAATGTTTAAATTAACAAGATAAAGAGATATTTGACCCAAGGATTATGGAAACTCAAGCTCTTCACCCACATACATATAAGCAAGAAATAATCAACTCTACCTAACCAAGATAATTGGTGAAGCACACAATCACTTAATTTTCTTCTATAAACACTAATTTAGTGAAGCACATAAATTAGTTCTCTTGATTATAGCAACCAATAATGAAGCACTACTAGTTTAACCAAATCAAGGAATCAAACAAAGAGAGGCTAAGACAAACCCAATGATGAGGAGCTCAACCTAGGTATTTGCACTTGAATTTTGAGGATTTAGGTAAACTAAATCTTGTGCTACTACAATGAATGTACTAACAATTACGGATTAGCACAAACAATTAGCAATTGAATTCACAAGAGAAGCAAATTGAAGCAACTTACAATTCTCCAAGCAAATCATAAACAATACAACTCAAGAATTCAAGATAGAGTGAAACAGATCTTATTTAAAATGAAATGGGTTTTGATACAAGAGATCCTCCTTGAGCCAAATATATAGAGTTAGTTACTCATAATCAATGCTAGATTATAAGTAATTAATGTTTTCTTAACTCCTACTAACCCTAGGTTTTTGTTCTTCAAGAGGCTTAGAAAAGAGGCTACAATGAGATGAGAAGATAAGATGTTATAAAATGTAGGGTTTGGCTTCTTTTAATACACAGCAGGATTTTGCACGGCCGTGCTGCCCGTGAGAAAAACTGCACAATCTACACTACTTGGAACACTCTGCACGGCCGTGCAGTAGCCCGTGCGAGATAAAATCTTCAAGATATCACAATAAAAATCTCCCGGAAACGCGAGCTTGCATCTTCTAACTTCCCTCTTCAATAATCTTTTCTTTCAAGCCCAAAATAATCCATTTTTTCAACCATTAAGCATGAGGCACTGAAAGATGAAAACATAATTAATATCGATAAAACAAAATTCGAAACTAACAAAAATGCAAGAGAATAAATGACAAAATGTGTATAAAATACACGTTATCAATGAGGAATTTTAACTCTTGACTGCAAGTTTGTTTTATAAGAGTTCTTGTCTCTTTAGTATTCCTAATTAATCTCCACATGCCGTCAAGAGCTCCTTCAACTAAATTTTAACTTAGCAGAAACAAACATATAATATAATTTACAATCAATTTGTTTCACAAGGGATTTTTAGAGATTCTTGTATATTTCTGACCATGTATTTGCATTTGGTTGACATGATTACTTTTTAGCCATTTAAACATTAAACCTTGCCATATTTTTATTTGTTTAGTAATTGAAGTTTGATTGCTTTTTATTTGTATAATTTAGGTAACAAGATACTTGTAGATCCCCACTACATTTCTAGACCTTGAACAATCTTCAAAAATTTATTTTTATATCAAACACAATAACTTGAGGAAATCTAGCTAGCTAGTGACTTTTTTTTAAGCCCATCACAAAAGTCCTAGTCAAGATCTCATTTCATGCATTTTACTCCACATAAACCATTTAATATCTATTGCTATAAAGCAAAATCTTGTAAAGACATTTAAAAAGATAAAGTAGGAAGATGAAGTTATTATTTAAATTTTAAATGACACCGAGACTAATCAAATGGCTATAAGCAATCGTCCAAGTCCATGCATTTAGGTTTAGATTGCTTTTGAAAGGAAACATAACCATTGAACTTATAGAGGAGTGGAAGTTCATTTGCATGGAAATGAATCCGAGAAAGAAATGACAAAAAGATTTGTCTTCATCTCGATATTTTGTGATTATTTCTTTGTCTCTTTGTATGTGATATACACTAATTTGTTAGTATTTCACTACAACAAAAACGGCCAAAATCTACCATATAAAACATATCAAAAAAAATTGGTAGGAAATGAGTGAATATTTCCTACCAACGTTCGAGTTGGTAGGAAATGGTACCAGTGGGATCCAAATTTTGTACACGCAATTCCTACCAAATTTTGGTAGGAAAACAAAACCTACCAACTTTGGTAGGTTTTGGTCACAGTTTAACTAAAAAATGGCCCCACCCGCATCATCATCCCTCACATATTTTAAATTAATAAACAATTTCAGAAAATAAATAATAATGTAATTTTGCCAGAGCCATTTCCAATCAATTTTTGGTAGGAAATCAAAACCTACCAACGCTGGTAGGTTTTGACTATGATGGTACCCCACCATCCACGTAAGTAGCCACGTAAGTTTCCGCCAAAAATTTCGTGAAAAATTTGAATTTCCCGCGCACATCAAAACCTACAATATTGGTAGGTTTTGATCAGTAAGTTTCCGTCAAAAAATTGTGAAAAAATTGAATTTCCCTCGCACATCAAAACCTACCAATATTGGTAGGTTTTGGCAGCATTTTGGACCAATTAGGACCCCACATTCCACATCATCATCCTTCATATTTTTCAAATTAATAAACAATTTCTTAAAAATAAAAAAAAAACCACTTTCCCAGGGTCATTTCCTACCAATAATGGTAGGAAATAGCCTTATCACGAAAAATAATATATGTTGTGGGAATATCCTTATATATAATTTGTATGCATATAATCGGATTGGATCCCAGCTCAATGGTAAGATGCTAGTACATTGTGGAAGTGGTCGAAGGTTCGAATCATAGCGAACAACTTTTTTTTTCATCTGGGGCTATTTCCTACCAATATTGGTGGGAAATAACAGTATGACGAAAATAATAATTTTCTTCATTTTCAAATTAATTTGTTTATTTCTTGATTTAAAATGAAAATTTTCCTATTTTTTTTCTTATATATTAAATACATATAGCTCATTGTTTTGTGTAAAATAACATTATTTTAATATATTTATAATTATTAGTATTAATTAGGAAAAATATAAAAGTCCTTATTAATATATTTCTCGCGCACATCAAAACCTACCAATATTGGTAGGTTTTGATCAGTAAGTTTCCGCCAAAAATTTGTGAAAAAGTTGAATTTCCCGCCCACTTCAAAATCTACCAATATTGGTAGGTTTTAATCAGTAAGTTTCCGCCAAAAATTTTGTGAAAAAGTTGAATTTCCCGCTCAAATCAAAACATATCAAAATTGGTAGGTTTTGATCAGTAAATAAAATAATAAAAAATAGTTACACATTTCCTACTAATAATGGCAGGAAAACATAGAAAAAAAGAAATTAAAAAATTTGTTTTGCTTTTTGTTGATATCGCGTTTTTTGTTGATCAAACTTTACGGGCATAACAATTTATTCATATTAGAAGTGTAGAGCAAAAAATAGTTGACTGAGACTTACATTCATATGTTTTTATTTGGCAAAAATACAATTATAACAATAAATAAATAATATAGAGATATATGAATAAATTATAAGTTATTAATGAAATATTTTTTTTAGTGTTCGGAAGCATAGAAAATAATTGGGTAAAAAATAGTTTGTAAAAAATCGATATCATTTATAAAACGAAAAAGTGTCACTGATCGAAGTTTGAGTTAGGATTTTTACTTATGATTTAGGGAAAGTTTAGGGTTAGACATTTTGAATTAAAAAAAAAGTACTTCTCGACGACCCAATCGTACGGAGGTCAAGATCCATCCTTTCTAATGTTATTGCGAAAATTTGAAAAAATAAAAAAATTATTTGATATGGTAATTTAACGGTCAACTAGTAGTTTGACTAGAACACCTAAACAGGGTTTCGTCCGAGTTTCGTGTTTCGATTTTTTAAACAATATTTCTCGAGGAAACAACCGTACGAAGGTCAAGATCCATCCTTTCTAATGTTATTGCCAAAATTTCAAAAATTAAAAAAATTATTTAATTTGGTAATTTAACGGTCAACTAGTAGTTTGACTAGAACACCTAAACACGGTTTCGTCCGAGTTTCTTATTTCGATTTTTTAAAAAATATTTCTCGACGGAACAACAATACGGAGGTCAAGATCCATCCTTTCTAATGTTATTTCCAAAATTTCAAAAAATAAAAAATTTATTTGATTTGGTAATTTAACGGTCAACTAGTAGTTTGACTAGAACACCTAAACATGGTTTCGTCCGAGTTTCGTGTTTCGATTTTTTCAAAAATATTTCTCGACGGAACAACAGTAAGGAGGTCAAGATCCATCCTTTCTAATGTTATTACCAAACTTATTTGGTTTGATAATTTAACGATCAACTAGTAGTTTGACTAGAACACCTAAACAGGGTTTCGTCCGAGTTTCGTGTTTCAATTTTTTAAAAAATATATCTCGATGAAAAAACCGTACGGATGTCAAGATCCATCATTTCTAATGTTATTGCCAAAATTTCAAAAAAAAATTATTTGATTTGTTAATTTAACGATCAACTAGTAGTTTGACTAGATTACCTTAACAGGGTTTCGTCCGAGTTTCGTGTTTCAATTTTTTAAAAAACATTTCTTGACAGAACAACCTTACAGAGGTCAAGATCCATCATTTCTAATGTTATTTCCAAAATTTCAAAAAATAAAAAAAATTATTTGATTTGGTAATTTAACGGTCAACTAGTAGTTTGACTAGAACACCTAAATAAGGTTTCGTCCAAGTTTCGTGCTTCGATTTTTTAAAAAATATTTCTCGATGGAACAACTGTACGGAGGTCAAGATCCATCATTTCTTATGTTATTGCCAAAATTTCAAAAAATAAAAAAATTATTTGATTTTGTAATTTAACGGTCAACTAGTAGTTTGACTCGAACCCCTAAACACGGTTTCGTCCGGGTTTCGTATTTCAATTTTTTTAAAATTATTTCTCGAGGATCCATACACACCCATAGTCTTAATCACTATTTGTGTGATGATTGTTACCCGACTTTCACTAATTTTCTATTTTTTTGATTTTCTCCCATTTTTAACTAGTTTGTAAAATAAATTAAATAACTAAATAAAAATAGAAAAAATGCAAAATTTTGAACTAAAATTCATACACACCCAAGTAGTCGTACTTACTATTTGTGTGATGAATATAACCCTATTTTTCTATTTTTTGTGTTTTTCCCCTATTTTTAAATAGACCATAAAATAAATTAAAAAATTATATAAAAATTAACTAGTTAAAACCGACCAATATTGGTAGGAAAAGGGCCGAACAGAGAAAATCAAAATTTTCTAATTTTTCAAAATAAAAAAAATTGTTTTTCATTTAAAAAATACTGTAATTTAGTTCTTCATATTGGGGTAAAAGTCCAATTTTTTAATTATATTTTCTTAATATATTTATAATTTTATGAAAGAAAATAAAGATTATTGTTGTTTAATTAATAAATGAAGATTGTATAGAATATATTGTTTACATGTATCATTTTATTCAAAGTTAGCAACTAGCTCAGTGGTTTGGTACTTGGTCATTCTTAGAGAGGTCTAGGGATCGAAATCGTGCAACTCCATTTTTTGTCTTGGTAGGTTTTGATCATTAAATAAAATAATAAAAATAGGAAGAAGTGTGTACTTCTACTAGTTGGCTAAAACCGACCATTATTGGTAGGAAATTGTCACATTTTTTTCGAAAATTTTGAACTAACCGACGAACCCAAATTTTCAAAAATGGCGCTCACACTCAAAAATTCAAAATTTTCGTCCAACCCCATAACCTACCAATATTGGTAGGAATTGAGAGTTAATTTCGTGAAAATTTCAAAAATGGCGCCGAGACCAAAATATTCAAAAATTCCGCCCAAATCCAAAATTTCAAAAAGTGCGCCCAAACTTATAACCTACCACAATTGGTAGGAAATAGGTGACTTGAACCTCTATAAACAACTTTCTTCTCTCTCACTTTCATTTTAATCTTCTCCACAAAACCACTTTCTTCTCTCTTTTCACTCCCTCTTCATCTCTTTCACTTTAACTATCTCAAATATCAAGGTATAAATCTTATCCTTTCTACATATGTGTGCACATTTATATATATTTGTTATTTTGTGTTTGTGATCTTAATATTATTTTTCTTCTTGATTAGTTCATATATTCGTTTTTTGATGATGATTTATGTAATTAGTTCTTTGTTTTTCAAATGAATTTGATATTTTATAATCATGTACTATTCACGAACTACATGTAGTCATTGTTTATGTGTGTGTATAATTGATACTAATTAACTATTCACACTTTTATGTAGATTGTTATAACTTGAAGGTGAACATGGTGGTGTCGAGGCCAAGAAAATGGTAAAAACGAAGATGAAGATAACAAAATTGCAAAGAATGAAGGCCAACAATTCAACAACGCTGAAAACTTTGAAGATGACGAGTTTAAACTCTTTAAACATTTCTAAATTTGTTCTCATTTTTTGTAATTCGAATAGTTCTTTGAAGATATAATTATTATTTCTTAATTCAATGATTGTGATAATGTCACACTATGATTTATGATGAATGTATGAATTTTGGTTATGGGTTTATGCCTATGATTTAGAGATTGATTTCATTGTGCAATTTGTTCTACATGAATTTTAATGAATCACTATTTTTTTTAAAAAAATCGGCCAAGCAATTCCTACCATTCAAGCCATTTCCTACCACATTCAAGCCATTTCCTACCACATTCAAGGCATTTCCTACCAAAGTTACAATGGTAGGAATTGATTGGTAGAAAATGCCAATTTACATGACTTCTGTTATAAAACCTACCAACATTGGTAGGAAATAGGTCTTGACTAAAGTAAAAAGTGACCTATTTCCTACCAATATTGGTAGAAAATAGGTCTTGACTAGAGTCAAAAATGACGTGGCAAAAATGACGTGGATTAGTCCCACTTGACACGGGGATGATACGTCAACATTTGGGGTCCATTTTCACTTGACGTGGCACGTGACGGGTCATGTGACGTTTTTGGGTCCCACATGACATGTGGCGCCACATGGACATCCACATGGCATGTGGGACCGTTTTTGAAGGAAGCCCTCATTTCCTACCAACCATCATTTCCGACTGGAGCAATTCTCACCAACGCAGTTGGTAGGAATTAATCCCATTTCCTACCAATTTATGGCCATTTCCTACCAATCGCGTGGTAGGAAATGGCCATTTTTGTTGTAGTGTTTGTTATATATGGTGGATAGTAAATATTACCGAAAAAATGAGAAGACAATAGCTGACAAAATGAAATATTTCAATAGCATTAAATAAAAAAATTGAACATTCCATAGTGTCCCTTAATTATGATGATTATGATGATGGGTCCGACTTCTCATCTAATAGTAGTAATGTTCTAAAAATCGTAACTCGAGTCGATTCGATAAATTTATTGAGTCACGCACTACAAGAAAAACGGGCAAAATCTACCGTCTAAAACTTACCAAAAAAAGTCGGTAATAATTGATGGACCATTTTCTACCGATGTCGAATCTAGTAGGAAATGGTGCTTGTGGGGCCCAAACCTTTTACACGTAAGCATCAAAATCGATCGAAAATTGGTAGGTTATATCTAATAGGAAATACAAACGACGGTAGATATTGCCTGGTAAGAAATGGAGTTTTGACAATCGTTTGTGATAAAACCTATAGAAGTAACAATTAGTCGGCAGGATTTGGTCGGTAGGAAATAGTCATTGACTAATGTTAAATATGATGTGGAAAGATGACGTGTTTGTGGGGACCACGACACGTGGACATGTCAAGTCACACTCATGGGACCACATTTGGTTGATGTGGCGTTAGACATGGCAGCTGACTTGACTGGGACCCGTGCCAAGTGGCTGTACTTATGGCGAGGTAACGTGGATGCCACATAAATAAGTGGGGTCCCTTTGAAAATCAACCACCAATTCCTATCGGGGTAGCATTTCCGAGTGGAGCAATTTCCACCGCACCCGTGCGGTTGGAATTGGGGCAAAACCTACCGATTGTACCCCATTTCCTACCGATTTGTCGGTAGAAAACGGTCATTTTTCCTGTAGTGATGAATATTCGGATTAATCGTGGAGTACTCGGAATGAGTACTCGGATCAAAAATCGGATGTATTAAAACATAAATTTTATAAATTAAAATTATAGTATAAATATATATAAATATATATATATATATATATTATATAATAAATCACATATTACAACAGAACTGAAATTAACTGAAACAATGCATATTACTTCTATTCTTATCAATTTATATTTCCATAAATAACAAAAAATATATTAATTCCAATTCATACTCTCGATGATTTAAACTTGAAAATAAGATGAGTTTCGGACTCATAGAGGTAAAAATTATCAATTTTGTACACAAATTAGTTATAAATATATTATATAGTGAGATAAATGACGGGATTTTGGAATACTTTTGATTAAATAATTAGGTTATTATGTTGATTTAATATTTTTTTTATCATTTTTATAATTTTTTTAATATTCAATCTAAATTGAGAAAAGGCCCTATTTATCACAATTTAAAGGTAAAATGCCCTAAATATCACAAACTAAAAAAAGGCCGTCAATATCACAAAAAAACGCAATGGCGTGTGGCGTTTATGTTTTTTGGGATGTAACGCAACTTCGTGTTGCGTTTCCTAATTTTTTTTATTTTTTTTCAAGTCACACATGATATATATTTGTTTCTCATTTTTTTTAAATTTTTTTTCAGTAATTCATGTTGAAGATGCATTACTCAATTTTTTTTAAATTCACGTTTTAAAAAATAAAAAGGACAAAAATGCCACACGACAATGCATTTTTAAGAAACCCAACATTAAGTTGCGTTTTTCTGTGATACAAAGGGCCAATTTTGTGAGTTGTGAGATTTAGGGCCTTTTGACTCCAAATTGTGATAGTAAGGACCAACACCCGAATAAATTGGACCGAATTTAATCCGAGTTTACCCGAATTAGGTTCAAAATCGAATTACTATCCGAATAATGAAAAATCATCTAAAAAATGAGTTCAAATCCGAATACTGAACCAAATTACAGACCGAATCGACCAATGTTTAGAACACTTAATAATGGTAATATGTTGGTAGAAGGAGTTATGGATCCCTTTTATTGAGAAGAAACATAACATGACAAAAGTAATGCAAGTAGTGGGAAGACACTAATGATAACTCAAGTGGAGCAGCACATTACATATTCTCTGTTCCACATTCTCCACATTCTCTGCACTACATTTTGTCTAAGTACCGTTGGGTTCATCACATCAGTTTTCCTATCGTTAATAGCTCACTGGGAGTGCTATATTATGGAGAGGTTATCCTCCATTTTTAGTTAAGGAATGAGATTATAATCTGAACTGTAACCTCTTTATGGTATCAGAGCTTTAGCACTCAAAAGAAACCCATTTCAATCTCATGGCCAACCCTTCTACAGAAGCTGTTCTCACCATTCAAAACTTTCATCAATGTTCAAGTTTTGCAACCTTGAAATTGAGCAAATCTAATCTTCTGCTATGGAAATCCCAGATTGTACCACTTGTTAAAAGCCTTGGAGTCTTCAATCATCTTGCAGATATGAACGTACCATTGCAAACAATAACAGCAGCTGGGAAGACAGAAGTTAATCCTGATTATACCATATGGATTAACAACGACGGTCTCCTGACTACATGGCTTATCGGCACCATCTCTGAAAAAGTGTTATTGGATCTTGAAGATGCATCCTTAGCTCATAACATCTGGCAGTCCATCGAAAACATGATGCTACCTCAATCAAAAGAGAAGGAAATACTTCTCACAGACTCACTCATGTCCTTAACGAAAGGAAGCATGACACTTGAGCAAAATCTACGAACATTCAAGGGACTATGTGACAATCTTACGGCGATTGGAAAGCCTCTGGATGAGACCATTAAGGTCTTCGATCTTGCAAGAGGACTAGGGCCACGCTATAGAGATTTTAGGATGGTAATGCTTTCTAAACCTCCATATCCCTCATATAATCAATTCATCTTGTCACTACAGAACCACGAACAAGCTATGATGCTGGAAGATGTGAACAACAATCCTCCTGAACAATACCAAGCCTTTTACAGCAGACGCGGTAGAGGTCGTGGTAGAGGGGGCAGGTTCAGCTCCAGTGGTAGAGGATTCGGTCCAGCAACAAATCAGAACAGTTTTACTTCTTCATCGAGGCAAAATCATTTTAGGTACTCTGCCAATGACAATCGATTCAAACAAAAAGAAGAGGAAGGCCAAGGCGCAAAAACTTTAAAAAAGGAAGACCACTACAACCCTTTGCTGTCAGATTTGTGACAAAAGAGGTCACATGACCATTAAATGTTGGAGTAGATTCGATCACTCCATTCAACCGGAAGAGCAACTCAGGGAAGCACTAGCAGCAATGCACATGCATGAAGACATTGATCCTACTCTCTATGCCGACTCAGGAGCTACCAAACATGTCATGAACAATCCTGGTAAAACTCATAAACTCTCATGATATAATGGTAATGATTCTTTATATGTTGGAAATGGTAATAGTCTCAAAATATCTCACATTGGTGAAGGAAATGTTCAAACACAATTTGGTAATCTTAAATTGAAAAAGGTGTTAATTGTTCCCGAAATCAAGAAAAATCTACTTTCAGTTAGCCAATTAACCAAAGACAATACTTGTCAAATCACTTTTAATGCTAATGAATTTTTTGTTAAGGATGTCCAGGGGAAAATCGTAGCTAAAGGATTCAAGAAGGGAAATTTATATGCCTTAGAAGAGGCTCAGGACATGGTTTTAATGGCAATATCTAATAAATCTTCTTCAACAATTTGGCATAATCGATTGGGGAATGCTAGCTCACGTATTTTACAGTTTTTGAATAACAAAGAATTTATTAATGTCTCTAAATGGAATAAACAAGGAACCATTTGTCCCTTTTGTCAAATGGGAAAGAATTGTAAACTTCCGTTTAGTAACTCTACTATTTCAACAATGCATCCTTTAGAAAAACTTCAATGTGATATATGGGGGCCAGCCCCTATTAATTCATGTCAGAATTTTAGATTTTATGCTGTTGTTATTGATGATTTTACTCGTTATACTTGGATCATCCCACTAAAACACAAATCTGATTTCTGTACACAATTTATTAAACTACAAAAGCTTCTTGAAAACAGATTCGATAGAAAAATTAAAATATTTCAAAGTGATGGAGGTGGAGAGTTTACTTCAAACATGTTTGAAACACACCTGCAGCAGTGTGGTATTCATCATCAATTTTCTTGTCCTCACACCCCGGAGCAAAATGGTGTAGCCGAAAGAAAACATCGCCACATAGTAGAAACAGGTTTAACACTTCTTTCTCAGTCATACTTACCCATGAAATATTGGGTTGATGCTTTTCTAACTACTGTTTTCATTATTAATCGCCTGCCTACTAGCAAGCTTCTTATGGACTCACCCTTTACTAAACTGTTTACTGCTAACCCACATTATGATATGATGCGAAGCTTTGGGTGCAGATGTTTTCCACATTTACGCAAATATGCAAAGAATAAATTTTCAATGAGAACATATCCATGTGTTTTCATTGGCTACAGCCCCATGCATAAGGGATATAGATGCTTGGATCCTAAGACCAATCGAGTCTATATTTCAAGACATGTGATCTTTGACGAACAAACCTTCCCATTTGACAAGACACATGTCAATATTGAACAACATAATTCAGTCGAAACAGTTGTGTACCAGGATCAAGAGGCTTGGCTAAATAAGAAGTCTCAACCTGCAACCTCATCAGACTCCTCTATCGATGAAAATACTGGACCAAGGATTCCATCTGCACCAGTCACATTCGACTACAGCAATAATCCTCCTACACCTGCACCTCTGCAGGAAAATGACATTAGTGTAAGCAGCTCGGATGGAACAAAAAATTATGATGCGAACATTGATGACCTTGTTACTAACAGCAGTCACAGTCACAGCAGTCCCAACAGACACAGTCACCATGATTCTGCTCCTCCTACCGATCATCATCCAACAAATGACTTTGATCATACTTCCATACAGCAATCCACGGGCATCAACACCTCTGTTACTCAGCCACAACCCACTAGAACTGATGCTGCTACTGGAAGCAACATGGTAACCCGCAGGAAATTGTCTCTCAACCCCGAACTTGATCTAGTTTTAGCTCAAGAGATGACGAAAATCATGGAAAAGAAACAGGCCAGAAGACAAGCTCTTATTTGCAAAAAACAGGACTCCAGCTCGGGTCTCGAAGGCAACCACGAATTATCTTCTTGGAAGGAACCAACTTCTTGGAAAAAGGCTGTTCTCAATGATACCTGGAAACAAGCAATGTCAGAAGAAATTCATACTCTTCACACAAATCATACATGGACTCTTGTTCCACGTCCACCTCTCACCAATGTCGTCGGATCTAAATGGATCTTCAAAACAAAACTCAAACCGGATGGTACTCTGGATAAAAACAAGGCACGACTTGTTGCTCAAGGTTTTACACAGATTGAGGGATTAGATTACAACGAAACATTTAGTCCAATTATTCGTACGGCCACCCTTCGAATTTTTCTAGCTTTTTCTGTCACATAACATTGGCCTATGCGGCAACTTGACATGAAAAATGCCTTTCTACATGGATCTTTGGATGAAGTTGTATACATGGAACAGCCTCCTGGTTTTAAAAACGAACAACTTCCTCATTTTGTCTGCAGACTTCGCAAGTCTATTTACGGTTTACGACAGGCATCCCGGGTTTGGTTTAATACATTATCATATTTTCTGCTCAGCTTAGGTTTCTCCTGTAGCAAGGCTGATTCCTCCCTTTTTGTTTTTCATTCCAATTCAATTATTATAATACTAGTATATGTTGACGACATTATTGTTACAGGCAATAATCCCACCAAAATTCAGCACATTATTGATGCACTAGGAAAGGAGTTTGCTATTAAAGATTTGGGGCAACTTCACTATTTTCTAGGCATGGAAGTACAGTATAATGATGCTGGTATAACCCTCTCCCAAACTAAATATGCCAGGGAATTAATCCATAAGGCGGGCCTCCAGAATTGTTCTATTTTTGGTACTCCAATGGCAACAAAAACTCAATCATCGAGTCAGGATCTTCAAAAATTTGATCCCACAACTTACCGTAGTCTTGCAGGTGCCTTGCTCTACCTCACTCATACTCGCCCTGATATAGTTCATGCTGTGCATAAAGTTTGTCAGAACGTCCAAACTCCTACATATGGTGATTTTAAAGCTATCAAAAGGATTCTTAGATATGTCAAAAGTACTCTTGATTTTGGAATTCATTTCTCCAAACAAAGCTCTCTTAAGTTTTATGGTTTCTGTGATGCCGACTGGGCTGGCTACCCCACGACTCGACGAAGAACGACTGGATATTTCATCTATCTTGGTAGTAACTGTATTTCCTGGGCATCAAAACGGCAACCAACCGTTTCCAAGTGTAGTGCGGAGGCTGAATATCGCGCCCTTGCCATATCCACTACTGAAATTACTTGGATTTCATTCTTGCTACGTGATCTTCATGTGGTGCTCCCCCATGCTCCCCAATTATTTTCTGACAACATTAGTGCCCTCTACATGACCATCAATCCAGTCTTCCATTCTCGATCAAAACACATTGAAATTGATTATCATTTTGTTCGTGAGAAGGTTGCATTGGGATCATTAGTCACCTGGTTTGTTAGGTCCATCCAACAAGTTGCCGATGTTCTCACAAAACCTCTCTCAAAAGAAAACTTCAGACGTTTACGTGACAAGCTTGGCGTTCGAAGCACTTCTACCTCCAGCTTGAAGAAGGGCATTGAGAAGAAACATAACATGACAAAAGTAAAGTAACATGACAAAAGTAATGCAAGTAGTGGGAAGACACTAATGATAACTCAAGTGGAGCAGCACATTACATATTCTCTGTTCCACATTCTCCACATTCTCTGCACTACATTTTGTCTAAGTACCGTTGGGTTCATCACATCAGTTTTCCTACCGTTAATAGCTCACTGGGAGTGCTATATTATGGAGAGGTTATCCTCCATTTTTAGTTAAGGAATGAGATTATAATCTGAACTGTAACCTCTTTACCTTTATGATCTTTTAAAGTATCAATTGATGTCGCCCATTTATGAGTTATCACTCAGGTCTAGTTGACGCTTTTTATGGATCAGTCAATTGCTAAAAAGGTACTCGTAAGGTAATAAAGATAAATTGAGGAGTACTGCTAGGGTATCAAAATTTGTTATTAAATGACATGTTATTAATTTACTTGCCGTTTTGGGATGTTTTAATTGGATGGTCCTGACGGGCCCATTACAATTATAACCAATCAAACTAATGCCAAGTCATTTGGTAACAATTTTTGGTACCCAATTTAATATCTCTATCATTTTTCTAAATTGAGATAGAAATAAATTTCTGGAAAGATGTCATCCTTTTATTGAAAAAAGGATTATTCATTTTTTCAATAAAAGGATGACATCTTTATTCATTTTTTCTAAAGAGTTTACTTCTAATTAATTTAAAACTAATATTACAATAATTAATATATATCCAAAATATCACACCATATCTTTCCGTAATTATTTTTAGTAGTAATTTTTGTAATAAAAACATGGAGTACTTTTTAATTTAAAATTAATCTTGCGATCACTAATATACACCCAAAAATATCTCACCATATATACAAATCATTATTTTAATTAATAAATAACAATCGTGTTGTGGAATAAAAACTAGGTTATGAATATTGCGGCTAGGGTTTATGTGTATTTAATGCTAAGGGAGTTTGAGCTTCGAGCTTTAATGACTGTTTCCGTGTTACGAGACTGATCGGTCCTCACAGAGTGCCTACGTATCTCGTTATTGAGAATCAAGCCAAGACGTAGTTCTAGGTGATGGTGCTCTCGAGGCTATGGCGGCGAGAGCTCACCTGGGACGCAGTGGCTTGTATGTCCTTATTCGAGGATTAAGCCAAAACGTGGTGGGTAACGTATGGAGCTGTGTCCAAAACGTAGTTCTGAGATTGAGGGGTCAGGCCCTTTTATAGGCTGAGAAGCCCTAGAATCATAGTAGAATTAGGTGACTTGGTGGGCAAGCCACCGCTTTGAGGAAGGTTCTAGACCCCTTCCTTGTAGGAATCAATTTCCATGTTGAAGTATGTGCCTTGGAGGCTAAGTCTGACGAAGATCAGCATCCTTATCTGACTCTTATTGCTGAGCTATTTTATTACCCTTAATATTAATTACGAAATTAATATTGTTAATAGGGTTTGGGCCCATCTGGTGGGCCCCACGTTTGGACCATACTGGGTCTAATTAATGTGACATTAAATGTGTCTTTAGGGTTTATTTTTAGCCCATATCATTTGCCCCCCAACTTCTAGGAAAACTGATCAGGTTTTCCTTGAAGTTTTAACGGTCCTTTCCAAGACTCGGGTCAGGGTTCATCTTTATACACTAGTGTTTCACGAGTATTGTCTTTATGTAAAGCGTGGAGCGACCGACGCGTTTACGACAATGTTAATTCGATGCTAATCGGCACTAATCAGCCTTAACGACATTTAAACAATGTTTAAACGACGTTGAACGGCACAAACGGCATTAAACGGTACTAACTAGCCTTAAACGACACTTAAACAATGTTTAAACGACGTTGAACGGCATAAAACGGCACTAAACGGTACTAACTAGCCTTAAACGACACTTAAACAACGTTTAAGTGACGCCAACCGGCATTAAATGACACTGAACGGTGCTAGAAGACACTGTCGGTGCTAACGACATTACTGGTGCTATCGGCACTAACGGTGCTTATCGGCACATATTCGGTGCTTATCGGCACTAATCAGCCTTAACGACATTTAAACAATGTTTAAACGACGTTGAACGGCATAAAACGACAATAAACGATACTAACTAGCCTTAAACGACACTTAAACAACGTTTAAGTGACGCCAACCGGCATTGAACGACACTGAACGGTGCTAGAAGACACTGTCGGTGCTAACGACATTACTGGTGCTATCGGCACTAACGGTGCTTATCGGCACTTATTCGGTGCTTATCGGCACTTATTCGGTGCTTATCGGCACTAACGGTGCTAATCGGCACTTAATCGGTGCTTATCGGCACTAACGGTGCTATCGGCACTAACGGTGCTAATCGGCACTTAATCGGTGCTTATCGGCACTAACGGTGCTATCGGCACTAACGGTGCTATCGGCACTAACGGTGCTAATCGGTACTTAATCGATGCTTATCGGCACTGACGGTGCTATCGGCACTAACGGTGCTAATCGGCACTTAATCGGTGCTTATCGGCACTAACGGTGCTATCGGCACTAACGGTGCTAATCGGAGGAGATTCGGGACAACTGCAGCCTCTTCCGGGCAGCTAGTCAGCCGACAAGGGTCCTGGCCAGCTGCCAGGTTCTCCTGGTCGGCTGCCAGGTGATCCTGGTCGGCTGCAAGGAGATCCTGGTCGGCTGCCAGGAGATCCTGGTCGGCCAAACCCCCTCTGTGGCACCTGGTCGGCTGCCAGGAGATCCTGGTTGCTTGCCAGGTGCTTCTGGTTGCTTGCCAGGTGCTTCTTGATCGCCTGCCAGGTGCTTCTTGATTGCCTGCCAGGTGCTTCTTGATTGCCGGCAGATTGACGGGAGATCCACGTTGACTTTAATGATGTCACACGATGCTTAAACGACGTTTCAATGTTTGTTAAATGACGTTAAATGGCATAAAACAGCACTATATGGTGCTAATTCGACTCTATACGGCGCTAAGTTGAAGGTCGATGTTTGTCACAAAGAGTAAGAAACCTTCAACAGAACCATCAAACGATCCAATCAAACGATGGGAGGTGCCAAGATGGGTACCAGGAAGTCAGCTGGAGCCTCTCCGTGGCTCCTGGTCGGTCGCCAGGTGCTCCTGGTCGGCTGCCAGGAGATCCTGGTCGGCTGCCAGGAGATCCTGGTCGGCTGCTAGGAGATCCTGGTCGGCCAGACCCTCTCTGTGGCACCTGGTCGGCTACCAGGAGATCCTGGTTGCCTGCCAGGTGCTCCTGGTTGGCTGACAGGTGCTCCATGGTCACTTTGTCGTGCCTCTCCGAGCTTTTCGCAATGCCTGGAGTCTCGTTCTTGAATCACGTCCTTGATATTTGTATGTTGTATACATCCTTTCAAGGCATAATTAATCTCTCTTTCTTGTTCTAAGATGTGGAGCTTGTGATGAAGCTTTTTAGTTCTTGCCCCCTTGTTTCATATGGTGGAGGTCTTGCTTCTCGTTTGATCGTTCAAGAAGTTTCTTTTCCACTGAGCACTTGACTTCAAGTCTGGTTTGCATTGTTATTTGGTTGTCAACCCTTTATCTTGATTCTAGGTTTCCAACCTTCCTTTGGTTTGAATTCGATTGACGACTCTTGATTCAAGTCCTTAAACTCAAACGACGAACTCGATTGGAGGCACACAACCTTTTTAGCCATCTCGATTGGAGACAGACAGCCTTTTTGGTCATCAAGGCTAAACATTTGTATCGGAATTTGAGATTTCAGATTTAAGTAAGGAATGACAAAGGACCTCTTATCTCAACATTCTCACTAACAGTTTCTGTGCCTTCAAGGCATTATCAGGGAGCCAACCAGTCTCAGGGTGAGCTTTTATAAGGGTCTATCCTTCAGCTTACATCAATTGGTGCTATCAATTTGAAATAATAGACGGGGCCTTCAAGACCTGAAAGTAAACTCTTCCGGCGTAGTTCTCTATCTCAGAAGAAGTAAACTTAGATTGGGCATCAGCCTTAACGTTCTGTTCTCTCGAAATGTGCTTCTCATACCATTCATTCAAACTCAGTCATCACAGCCTTCACGACTCTCAAGTACTTTGCCGTAGTTTGAGATTCTTGACTCTCATTATTCTAGCCAAGCCTAAACCGGCTATCAAGGCCTCATACTCAGCTTCATTGTTAGTTGTCGGAAAATCCAACTTCAAAGCATATTCAACTGTGAACCCATCGGGGCATTGCAAGACTAGGCCTGCGCCACTAGATTTTGTTTTTGATCCTCCATCAAAATAGAGCACCCAATATTCCTTCTGATCAGGTGATAAGTGGATTTTATATCCACTTGGATCGCTTAATTTCGGCTTAAATTGATTGTCTTGGGCTCAAGTTGTTGTAGATTTGATGTGTTTTGCTTAGTTGTGCAGGATTACGAGAATGTTGACTAAGGTGGATGCTTTTATAATTTTTTGGGAATTAATTGATTAAAATTCGGATTTTCGAGAAGGGTTGCACAGTTTACACTGTTTTGGCCATATCTTGAGTTCTAGAAGTCCGTTTTAGGCCCGTAAGCAGTCCACGCGAAGATAACGAGATTTCCTATCATTCTAAGATAGTCCAGAGGTCCAATTACGTGGGGAACGTTCCAGAAAATCTGAAGAAAAGTCAGCCACGAATTTTCCTTACAAAACATAATCAAATTAGGAAACGTATCTTGCAGAAATTCTATTATAATTCTGTTTTGTATTTTCTTGCTGGGCAAGACTTGTAGTGCCTATATAAACACATCATACCATTTTAATAGATATAGACATATTATTAGTTATTATTATTGTAACATAGCTTAGATCTGCAAGGGGGAAAAGGAGAGAAGGATTCAACGCTCGTGACAAGCAACGGATCTAGATCTACTTCAGCCTTTGTGTTATTCTGGATTATAGATTTGTTTTCTTAACTCTTTGTTTATTAATATAATTACTTCTTTTATTCATATCTTGTTTTATATCATGTTTTCATCAAATCCCATGACGATGAACGGTTCAATTATGAGCTAATCGTTGTCATGGGATTCTAACGGAGTTATCTATGTAGCTTAGTAGTTTATATGCTTTAAAGATTTATGTGTGGTGAATTCTTGATATCCTCGTATGGTTGTGTTGCATGTATTTAGATGCGTCGCGAACATCTAATTTGTTAATCTCTTGCTAAACGAGAGTGGATCTTGAGATTTAGAACTTGTCATGCTAGCATAGGATAGGTTGATGTTTTAACATCATGATTTGTGGCGTAAATAGAGATATTATGCTGCCCTATGTGATCTAAGTGGATAACTTGTGCTTAAACCTTTATGTTTTCAAATTCTATAGAGATATAGGGTCTAAACATAATTGGTGTCTACCCATCTTCTATCTCTTTTGTGGATGCATGCGTAGTTTGGTATTAGTATACCGAGAGGTAGCTTTTACTTATTTCGTGTTGTCCGATCAGATATCAAAACCATCACATGTATTGATTAAAGGCTGCGACTCTAAGTGAAGTAGATAATGAAGTTAGAATTCCATGTTATTCTCATATAAGTAATTTGATTTTAGATCTCATTAGCTAGTTAATTCTAAAATTGCATATTAGTTAAATTTAGTTAATTAAAATCTCAATTAATTACTTGTCTTAGCAGTGAATTAAGATCATACATTGTTGAATAGGTGCATTTACTGAAAAGAACCATAACCTGATCCCTGTGGGAACGAATTTGGACTTAACCTTATATATTACTTGTGACCACGTACGCTTGCGTGATTTTGTGTTAACAAGTTTTTGGAGCAATCGTCAAAGAAAAATCAATTCTATCCTCCTCCTCCGTTTCCTCGACGTGTGCAGAAAAGTCAAGAAATTCAGTTCCAGAAGTTTATGGATGTCTTCAAGAAATTGTCCATTAACATTCCTTTTGTTGAAGCATTGGAGCAGATGCCGAGGTATGCAAAGTTCATGAAGGATATTTTGTCACGAAAGAGAAGGTTGGAAGAATTTGAAACAGTGGCATTAACGGAGGAGTGTAGTGCAGTTCTGCAGCAGAAGTTGCCACCCAAACTTAAAGATCCGGGAAGTTTCACCATCCCTTGCACTATTGGCAACCTTTCTTTTAGCAAGTGCTTGTGTGACTTGGGAGCTAGCATCAATCTCATGCCTTTATCTGTGTTCAAGCAACTTGGTCTGCCGGAGCCAAAGCCAACCAACATCTCTTTGCAGTTGGCTGATAGGTCAATCACTTATCCTAGGGGCATAGTGGAGGACGTTTTGGTGAAAGTTGATAAGCTCATATTTCCTGCTGACTTCGTTATCTTGGATTTTGAAGAAGACAAGAAGATTCCCATAATCTTGGGAAGGCCTTTTCTAGCTACAGGCCATACTTTGATTGATGTGCAAAAAGGAGAGCTTACAATGAGGGTGCAAGATCAGATTGTCACCTTTAATGTGTTCAAGGCAATGAAATTTCCGACAGAGGATGAAGAGTGTTGTAGTGTGGAAATAGTTGATACGGGTCAGAGAAAGGAACTTGATCAGTTGTTGAGCGAAAAGTCGGACACACACGTACTAAAGCATCACATCAGTGATTCCTTTGGCAATTCTTCAATTCGAGATCTTTCGAGTGTAAAGCTTGGGAAACTTCCACCACATTTGAGGTATGTCCTTTTGAATAATGAGCTAGTGATTTTTGAAGAGGGGCAAGATAACGTGTTGCGAAGGTGGAAAGCTGATGATAAGGAAGAAGAAATCTTGTCGTTCGAGTTGGAGAAGCACATTAGAGGTGTGAAGAAGAAAAAGAAGAAAATTAAGCTGTTGGATAGTAAAATCAGGTCGAAGTCTGAGGGAAGAGAATTGTGGAAAGCAAGCAAACAAGAAGTCAACGTTCGTATGAACGGTCTATCTGTTGAAGACGGTTCAGTTATTCTTTTGAAACCGCCATGAGTTGAGGAAGTAACGTCAAGCTAGTGACGTTAAAGAAGCGCTTCGTGGGAGGCAACCCACGCCTTCGTGAAAAAAAAAAAATGTGTGAAAAAAAAATGAGTGTTGTGTGAAAAGAAAAAAAAAAAAAAAAAATATTGGGCGTGTCACGCAGGCTGCGCCTGCGTTACGCAGGCTGCGCCTGCGTTACGCAGGTTGCGCCTGCGTTACGCAGGTTGCACCTGCGTTTCTGGATGTGGCGCAGGCCGCGCCTGCGTTACGCAGGCTGCGCCTGCGTTACTGTATAACAGGCAGGCTGCGCCTGCTTTTGTGCAGGCTGCGCAGGTTCAAATTTTTTAGTTAGTTTTTTTTATTTTGTTTTTTTTTTTTTTCTCTCCTTTCTTTTCTTCCCTTTGTAAAAAAAAAAAAAAACAAAACAAAAATTCAAACCCCAAATTTTATCCTAATCCTATTTCAATTCCAAAACCCCCATCTCTCTTCCAAAATTCTAAACCTATTCTAATTCTTTTTCTTTAATTCATCAAATCCTATTTCTATCCTACATCAAATTTCATACCCACCCAAAATTTTTCCTTTTCACATTAATTTTATTCACCCAATCCCTCCATTATATATACACACCCATACATACAAATCCAATTCCTCTTCTATTTATTTAAATTCAATTCTAAAGAGGAATTAATTACAAGTTCACCTCTTTGATTCGTAATTGGGTTAAATCTTCTCTAATATTATTTTTATTACGAATTTGTGTTCTTGTAATTGGGGGTTTTGTAGGATTCTTGTTATTTGGGAGGTGGCTAGTCTATGGAGCTCGTACGCATTATCCTCCACCAGATTCATCCGAGGAGGGTTATGATTCAGCTGGTTAGGTATGTTTTCTACTTTCCCTCGTATTTACTTCCATTCAATGCGGACATTGAATATTTTAAGTTTGGGGGTGGTTTGAGGGATTAGTAGTTGTTGTTGTATATATGTGTTCATGTAGGATATCATGTTTTGCATGCTTAGTAGTAATTCATTCATGTTATGTTCGTATTATCTACGTTTGTTTCATGTAGGACATTCTGTTTTTATTTATGTATATCATGTGAGTTCATATTAGTTGCATGAGCATGGCATGCATTTTTCATGATCCCTTAGAACGAGCTAATTCTGATTGGTAGGTAGGTGTCTAATTGAGTGTGGTAATGATGAGTAGAGGGTTGATTTATAGTTTCTATGAAATTGACTTGCATGCTTCAGAAACAAAATCTTTTCACAGTCTCATTGGGTGCTTTTGAGCTAGGTTGAGATCATGCTTGTTTGGATGTTTTGAGATTTAATCACTTGATTATATTTAGAATTTTCATTATTCCCTTGATGGCCTAGAACAATTAAGTCTAAGTTTGGGGGAAAACATGGATTTCATGCTTAAATTGTAAATAATTGTCAATAATGGCTAGGCGTCAATTGGCTAGTAGCCGGCTCATATTTATATGAGTAGTCTAGGGTTGGAATTGAGAATTCTCATTCCAGATTGCATAGAAAAAAAAAGCAGAAAGAAGAAAAAAAGCAAAAAAAAAGAAAAAAAAAAAGAAAAGAAAAAAAATGATGTCAATTGTTTATATGCAAAATTAACCAGGGTGAGCTCTTTAATACTCGAGCAATTAAGTTCGCGGGGACTTTGTGCCTAGTGACCTAAGGCTTTTATAGTCTGGGATCCACTAACCCAACGCTCGCTACATGGGTATTATTGTATAAGCCTTTCGGGGTCTCATCCATTGCACGGTTAAATAAGCATGTTTGTATATTATGTGTCGTAGTTGTTTAGTAATAAAAGCATGAATTTCTGTCTACCTTGGATAAGGATGGAGGTGTTCCTAGGTTATGAAGTGTCTACGGTCTATTCTATTTATAAACCTGTGATTGTCTTGACGAAAAGCATGTATGATTTTTGACCTAGTTTTGGGAGTATTTCTGATGAGCATTGCACACACGCACGTTTCTGTTCATGTATTGTTAGTATACGGGGACTTAGTCGAGCTCTATTTGGATTTAGTTGCATTCTTTGAGGTATTTGCTTTCTAGTTGGTTTTGGTTAGTTTAAAGGGGATCGTTGCATTTTCATATTAGTTGCATTCATGCATTGCATTGCATTAGGTTAAATGGATTTTGTGGGTTCATTCGCTATAGGCCCTCACGAGACCTTACTCGTCCACTAGGGCTGCCTAGGGGTTTAAAGGGCTTGTTGCATATTCCAAATGCAACCGTGATCACCTACGGAAGTGGTACTAGCTAGTTAGTTAGTTGTAATTGTTTATGCTTGAGGACAAGCATCGGTTTAAGTTTGGGGGTGTGATAAGTGGATTTTATATCCACTTGGATCGCTTAATTTCGGCTTAAATTGATTGTCTTGGGCTCAAGTTGTTGTAGATTTGATGTGTTTTGCTTAGTTGTGCAGGATTACGAGAATGTTGACTAAGGTGGATGCTTTTATAATTTTTTGGGAATTAATTGATTAAAATTCGGATTTTCGAGAAGGGTTGCACAGTTTACACTGTTTTGGCCATATCTTGAGTTCTAGAAGTCCGTTTTAGGCCCGTAAGCAGTCCACGCGAAGATAACGAGATTTCCTATCATTCTAAGATAGTCCAGAGGTCCAATTACGTGGGGAACGTTCCAGAAAATCTGAAGAAAAGTCAGCCACGAATTTTCCTTACAAAACATAATCAAATTAGGAAACGTATCTTGCAGAAATTCTATTATAATTCTGTTTTGTATTTTCTTGCTGGGCAAGACTTGTAGTGCCTATATAAACACATCATACCATTGTAATAGATATAGACATATTATTAGTTATTATTATTGTAACATAGCTTAGATCTGCAAGGGGGAAAAGGAGAGAAGGATTCAACGCTCGTGACAAGCAACGGATCTAGATCTACTTCAGCCTTTGTGTTATTCTGGATTATAGATTTGTTTTCTTAACTCTTTGTTTATTAATATAATTACTTCTTTTATTCATATCTTGTTTTATATCATGTTTTCATCAAATCCCATGACGATGAACGGTTCAATTATGAGCTAATCGTTGTCATGGGATTCTAACGGAGTTATCTATGTAGCTTAGTAGTTTATATGCTTTAAAGATTTATGTGTGGTGAATTCTTGATATCCTCGTATGGTTGTGTTGCATGTATTTAGATGCGTCGCGAACATCTAATTTGTTAATCTCTTGCTAAACGAGAGTGGATCTTGAGATTTAGAACTTGCCATGCTAGCATAGGATAGGTTGATGTTTTAACATCATGATTTGTGGCGTAAATAGAGATATTATGCTGCCCTATGTGATCTAAGTGGATAACTTGTGCTTAAACCTTTATGTTTTCAAATTCTATAGAGATATAGGGTCTAAACATAATTGGTGTCTACCCATCTTCTATCTCTTTTGTGGATGCATGCGTAGTTTGGTATTAGTATACCGAGAGGTAGCTTTTACTTATTTCGTGTTGTCCGATCAGATATCAAAACCATCACATGTATTGATTAAAGGCTGCGACTCTAAGTGAAGTAGATAATGAAGTTAGAATTCCATGTTATTCTCATATAAGTAATTTGATTTTAGATCTCATTAGCTAGTTAATTCTAAAATTGCATATTAGTTAAATTTAGTTAATTAAAATCTCAATTAATTACTTGTCTTAGCAGTGAATTAAGATCATACATTGTTGAATAGGTGCATTTACTGAAAAGAACCATAACCTGATCCCTGTGGGAACGAATTTGGACTTAACCTTATATATTACTTGTGACCACGTACGCTTGCGTGATTTTGTGTTAACAAGTTTTTGGAGCAATCGTCAAAGAAAAATCAATTCTATCCTCCTCCTCCGTTTCCTCGACGTGTGCAGAAAAGTCAAGAAATTCAGTTCCAGAAGTTTATGGATGTCTTCAAGAAATTGTCCATTAACATTCCTTTTGTTGAAGCATTGGAGCAGATGCCGAGGTATGCAAAGTTCATGAAGGATATTTTGTCACGAAAGAGAAGGTTGGAAGAATTTGAAACAGTGGCATTAACGGAGGAGTGTAGTGCAGTTCTGCAGCAGAAGTTGCCACCCAAACTTAAAGATCCGGGAAGTTTCACCATCCCTTGCACTATTGGCAACCTTTCTTTTAGCAAGTGCTTGTGTGACTTGGGAGCTAGCATCAATCTCATGCCTTTATCTGTGTTCAAGCAACTTGGTCTGCCGGAGCCAAAGCCAACCAACATCTCTTTGCAGTTGGCTGATAGGTCAATCACTTATCCTAGGGGCATAGTGGAGGACGTTTTGGTGAAAGTTGATAAGCTCATATTTCCTGCTGACTTCGTTATCTTGGATTTTGAAGAAGACAAGAAGATTCCCATAATCTTGGGAAGGCCTTTTCTAGCTACAGGCCATACTTTGATTGATGTGCAAAAAGGAGAGCTTACAATGAGGGTGCAAGATCAGATTGTCACCTTTAATGTGTTCAAGGCAATGAAATTTCCGACAGAGGATGAAGAGTGTTGTAGTGTGGAAATAGTTGATACGGGTCAGAGAAAGGAACTTGATCAGTTGTTGAGCGAAAAGTCGGACACACACGTACTAAAGCATCACATCAGTGATTCCTTTGGCAATTCTTCAATTCGAGATCTTTCGAGTGTAAAGCTTGGGAAACTTCCACCACATTTGAGGTATGTCCTTTTGAATAATGAGCTAGTGATTTTTGAAGAGGGGCAAGATAACGTGTTGCGAAGGTGGAAAGCTGATGATAAGGAAGAAGAAATCTTGTCGTTCGAGTTGGAGAAGCACATTAGAGGTGTGAAGAAGAAAAAGAAGAAAATTAAGCTGTTGGATAGTAAAATCAGGTCGAAGTCTGAGGGAAGAGAATTGTGGAAAGCAAGCAAACAAGAAGTCAACGTTCGTATGAACGGTCTATCTGTTGAAGACGGTTCAGTTATTCTTTTGAAACCGCCATGAGTTGAGGAAGTAACGTCAAGCTAGTGACGTTAAAGAAGCGCTTCGTGGGAGGCAACCCACGCCTTCGTGAAAAAAAAAAATGTGTGAAAAAAAAATGAGTGTTGTGTGAAAAGAAAAAAAAAAAAAAAAAATATTGGGCGTGTCACGCAGGCTGCGCCTGCGTTACGCAGGCTGCGCCTGCGTTACGCAGGTTGCGCCTGCGTTACGCAGGTTGCACCTGCGTTTCTGGATGTGGCGCAGGCCGCGCCTGCGTTACGCAGGCTGCGCCTGCGTTACTGTATAACAGGCAGGCTGCGCCTGCTTTTGTGCAGGCTGCGCAGGTTCAAATTTTTTAGTTAGTTTTTTTTATTTTGTTTTTTTTTTTTTTCTCTCCTTTCTTTTCTTCCCTTTGTAAAAAAAAAAAAAAACAAAACAAAAATTCAAACCCCAAATTTTATCCTAATCCTATTTCAATTCCAAAACCCCCATCTCTCTTCCAAAATTCTAAACCTATTCTAATTCTTTTTCTTTAATTCATCAAATCCTATTTCTATCCTACATCAAATTTCATACCCACCCAAAATTTTTCCTTTTCACATTAATTTTATTCACCCAATCCCTCCATTATATATACACACCCATACATACAAATCCAATTCCTCTTCTATTTATTTAAATTCAATTCTAAAGAGGAATTAATTACAAGTTCACCTCTTTGATTCGTAATTGGGTTAAATCTTCTCTAATATTATTTTTATTACGAATTTGTGTTCTTGTAATTGGGGGTTTTGTAGGATTCTTGTTATTTGGGAGGTGGCTAGTCTATGGAGCTCGTACGCATTATCCTCCACCAGATTCATCCGAGGAGGGTTATGATTCAGCTGGTTAGGTATGTTTTCTACTTTCCCTCGTATTTACTTCCATTCAATGCGGACATTGAATATTTTAAGTTTGGGGGTGGTTTGAGGGATTAGTAGTTGTTGTTGTATATATGTGTTCATGTAGGATATCATGTTTTGCATGCTTAGTAGTAATTCATTCATGTTATGTTCGTATTATCTACGTTTGTTTCATGTAGGACATTCTGTTTTTATTTATGTATATCATGTGAGTTCATATTAGTTGCATGAGCATGGCATGCATTTTTCATGATCCCTTAGAACGAGCTAATTCTGATTGGTAGGTAGGTGTCTAATTGAGTGTGGTAATGATGAGTAGAGGGTTGATTTATAGTTTCTATGAAATTGACTTGCATGCTTCAGAAACAAAATCTTTTCACAGTCTCATTGGGTGCTTTTGAGCTAGGTTGAGATCATGCTTGTTTGGATGTTTTGAGATTTAATCACTTGATTATATTTAGAATTTTCATTATTCCCTTGATGGCCTAGAACAATTAAGTCTAAGTTTGGGGGAAAACATGGATTTCATGCTTAAATTGTAAATAATTGTCAATAATGGCTAGGCGTCAATTGGCTAGTAGCCGGCTCATATTTATATGAGTAGTCTAGGGTTGGAATTGAGAATTCTCATTCCAGATTGCATAGAAAAAAAAAAGCAGAAAGAAGAAAAAAAGCAAAAAAAAAGAAAAAAAAAAGAAAAGAAAAAAAATGATGTCAATTGTTTATATGCAAAATTAACCAGGGTGAGCTCTTTAATACTCGAGCAATTAAGTTCGCGGGGACTTTGTGCCTAGTGACCTAAGACTTTTATAGTCTGGGATCCACTAACCCAACGCTCGCTACATGGGTATTATTGTATAAGCCTTTCGGGGTCTCATCCATTGCACGGTTAAATAAGCATGTTTGTATATTATGTGTCGTAGTTGTTTAGTAATAAAAGCATGAATTTCTGTCTACCTTGGATAAGGATGGAGGTGTTCCTAGGTTATGAAGTGTCTACGGTCTATTCTATTTATAAACCTGTGATTGTCTTGACGAAAAGCATGTATGATTTTTGACCTAGTTTTGGGAGTATTTCTGATGAGCATTGCACACACGCACGTTTCTGTTCATGTATTGTTAGTATACGGGGACTTAGTCGAGCTCTATTTGGATTTAGTTGCATTCTTTGAGGTATTTGCTTTCTAGTTGGTTTTGGTTAGTTTAAAGGGGATCGTTGCATTTTCATATTAGTTGCATTCATGCATTGCATTGCATTAGGTTAAATGGATTTTGTGGGTTCATTCGCTATAGGCCCTCACGAGACCTTACTCGTCCACTAGGGCTGCCTAGGGGTTTAAAGGGCTTGTTGCATATTCCAAATGCAACCGTGATCACCTACGGAAGTGGTACTAGCTAGTTAGTTAGTTGTAATTGTTTATGCTTGAGGACAAGCATCGGTTTAAGTTTGGGGGTGTGATAAGTGGATTTTATATCCACTTGGATCGCTTAATTTCGGCTTAAATTGATTGTCTTGGGCTCAAGTTGTTGTAGATTTGATGTGTTTTGCTTAGTTGTGCAGGATTACGAGAATGTTGACTAAGGTGGATGCTTTTATAATTTTTTGGGAATTAATTGATTAAAATTCGGATTTTCGAGAAGGGTTGCACAGTTTACACTGTTTTGGCCATATCTTGAGTTCTAGAAGTCCGTTTTAGGCCCGTAAGCAGTCCACGCGAAGATAACGAGATTTCCTATCATTCTAAGATAGTCCAGAGGTCCAATTACGTGGGGAACGTTCCAGAAAATCTGAAGAAAAGTCAGCCACGAATTTTCCTTACAAAACATAATCAAATTAGGAAACGTATCTTGCAGAAATTCTATTATAATTCTGTTTTGTATTTTCTTGCTGGGCAAGACTTGTAGTGCCTATATAAACACATCATACCATTGTAATAGATATAGACATATTATTAGTTATTATTATTGTAACATAGCTTAGATCTGCAAGGGGGAAAAGGAGAGAAGGATTCAACGCTCGTGACAAGCAACGGATCTAGATCTACTTCAGCCTTTGTGTTATTCTGGATTATAGATTTGTTTTCTTAACTCTTTGTTTATTAATATAATTACTTCTTTTATTCATATCTTGTTTTATATCATGTTTTCATCAAATCCCATGACGATGAACGGTTCAATTATGAGCTAATCGTTGTCATGGGATTCTAACGGAGTTATCTATGTAGCTTAGTAGTTTATATGCTTTAAAGATTTATGTGTGGTGAATTCTTGATATCCTCGTATGGTTGTGTTGCATGTATTTAGATGCGTCGCGAACATCTAATTTGTTAATCTCTTGCTAAACGAGAGTGGATCTTGAGATTTAGAACTTGCCATGCTAGCATAGGATAGGTTGATGTTTTAACATCATGATTTGTGGCGTAAATAGAGATATTATGCTGCCCTATGTGATCTAAGTGGATAACTTGTGCTTAAACCTTTATGTTTTCAAATTCTATAGAGATATAGGGTCTAAACATAATTGGTGTCTACCCATCTTCTATCTCTTTTGTGGATGCATGCGTAGTTTGGTATTAGTATACCGAGAGGTAGCTTTTACTTATTTCGTGTTGTCCGATCAGATATCAAAACCATCACATGTATTGATTAAAGGCTGCGACTCTAAGTGAAGTAGATAATGAAGTTAGAATTCCATGTTATTCTCATATAAGTAATTTGATTTTAGATCTCATTAGCTAGTTAATTCTAAAATTGCATATTAGTTAAATTTAGTTAATTAAAATCTCAATTAATTACTTGTCTTAGCAGTGAATTAAGATCATACATTGTTGAATAGGTGCATTTACTGAAAAGAACCATAACCTGATCCCTGTGGGAACGAATTTGGACTTAACCTTATATATTACTTGTGACCACGTACGCTTGCGTGATTTTGTGTTAACATCAGGTACAAGTTCTTCATCTTTATCTCTACTTTCAGGGGTGGTTATCATCTCCTGCCCCCCGACTTCTTGGTTGCTAATGGTACATTCAACCACGAAGTCAGCTAAAGCCTGAGCCTTGATTGCCGTTCGTAACTTGTACGTGATGTCAAATTCTCTAAGTTCAATCGCCCACTTGATTAGCCTTCCACTAGCCTTCGGGCTATGCAATATGTTTCTCAACTGTTGGTCCGTCAGGACTTCAATCTTATGTGCCTGAAAGTATGGGCGTAACTTCCTCGAGGCTGTTATCAATGCCAAGGTGAACTTCTCAATGGGAGAGTAATTCAACTCGGCTCAGTGGAGCACCTTGCTTACATAGTTGATAGGCCTCTGAGCCTTGTTCTCTTTCTTAACGAGGACGGCACTCAATGCTTGTTCAGACATTGATAGATACAGATAAAGAGTCTCTCCGAGACTTGGCGTGGCCAACAACGGGGCTTCGGCCATGTACTTCTTCAACTGTTCAAAGGCCTCTTGGATTTTATTAGTCCATTCAAAAAATTTCACCTTCTTCAATGCTTGAAAGAAAGGGAAGCATTTGTCACCAGACTTGGAGATAAATCTCCCTAGAGCTGCCACTCTGCCAGTTAACTTCTGCACATTCCTTACAGAACGGGGTGGTTCCATGTCTAAAATTTGCTTTGATTTTATCAGGATTGGCTTCTATGCCTCTCTTTGAAACCATCAATCCCAAAACTTTTCCAGATCCAACGCCAAAAGCGCACTTGGCTGGATTCAACATCATCTTGTGGTGCCTCAGCACTTCGAATGCCTCTCTGAGGTGCTTAATGTGATCTGCCTTGAGTAGGCTCTTGACTAACATGTCATCAACATAGACCTCCATGGTTTTTTCAATCAGATGGGCGAATATCTTAGTCACCAATCGTTGGTAAGTAGCTCCTGCATTCTTTAGACCAAAAGCCATAACAATATAGCAGAAAACACCAAAGTCAGTTATGAAAGATACCTTAGGGATGTCATACTCGTGCATCTTAATCTGATTGTAGCCGTTGAACCCATCCATGAAGCTCAACATCTCATGTCCAGCTGTGGCGTATATCAACATGTCTATCATTGTCAGGGGAAAACAATCCTTTGGACACGCATCATTCAAATCAGTGAAGTCTATACACATCCTCCACTTTCCATTCGCTTTCTTGACCATCACCGGGTTAGCTAACCATTCGGGAAACTGAAGCTCTTCAACAAACCCAGCCTCTAAGAGCTTGTCAACTTCTTGTTTAATGGCCTCCTGCCTTTCAGGAGCAAAATTTCTCTTTTCTGTTTTATTATCTTCCGCCCCGGTTCAACATTCAACTTGTGACTTATGAGTTGGGGATCAATCCCTGGCATATCAGCTACAGTCCAAGCAAACACATCGCTATTTTCTTGCAAGAATGCTATCAACTTGCCCTTCAGGGGTTCTTTCAAAGATGCTCCCATATAAGTAACTTCTCAGTTCGCTTGGCCGTAATGGCTTCAATGTCTGTCTTGGTCTTGGGTGTCGAACGTCGATGTTCAAAGGTTGAACGCCAAAGTTTGAAATCAAGGGTTTTCAATCTCAATGGTGTTTTAAATCACCGAAATATCTATCAGAGCTGCTGGTCCAAGGCCAAGGGGTTTCTGGTTAGCCCCACGAGGTCTTGAACCTTCTCTAGGAGGTTTTCAAAATTACATATTGGTTTTCAAGTCAACATGAAGTTTCAACCTTTGGATCTTAATTGGAGGTTCATGACCCCCCCCCCTCAAGTTTGGCCTTCATAACTAACCTTGGCCTTCATGGCTAACAGCTTCTGTTCTTCAACCTAGGATTCAGGGTTGATTCCTCGATATAGATTACGATAAATACAATCCCGTTGGCTTCTTGCCTTTTAAACTTCTGAGACGAGAGCTTGCTTGAACTTCTTAATCCTTGCTTAAGGTTATCTATTGGCCTTCATCCTTGGATCCTTAATCCAGGTCCTTAATAAGTATTGAAGAGTAGCTAGTCCTTAACATCCTCGGCCTTTCATGGCTTTGACCCTTCGGGATCTTCACCTATGCATTTGTTTGTTTTCCATTCGTTATTCTTTTATTTTCGGTACTCGTTCATCCTTGACTTGCACTCATCGGGTGATAGAGTACTATTGTCCTACTCGGAGCAACATGCTCTACAATGGTTTCCATGAACCTTATTTCTGCTTCTACTAGATGAAGCTAAGTCCTACTAGGATAACTTGAGCCCATCGGGGCATTGCAAGACTAGGCCTGCATCACTTGATTTTGTTTTCGATGCTCCATCAAAATAGAGCGTCCACCATTCTGGTATCATCATTCTTATTCTGAAGTTCACTTCCTGCTTGGGGTATTACCTCCTGCCCCCCGATTTCTTGGTTGCCAATGGTACATTCAACCACGAAGTCAGTTAACGCCTTAGCCTCAATGGCTATCCAAGGCTTCTGTGTGATGTCCTCTACTGGCCTTTTTGGTGTTCCTTTCTTCTGTGGACATCCATGTCTTCAATTGGAAGGACTTGCCCCCGACTCTATTAGGCCTTAACGAGGCTACATAATAGCTTTGTGCCATCTTTTAATCACCTTTATGTTCCCTAGCGCCATTCCTGGTTGGGAACTTGATCTTCATATGATATGTTGAGGCAATAGCCTTGAATGCATGAAGTTCAGTTCTTCCGAGAATAGCGTTGTACGTTGAAACCGCCTTGATTACCAAGAAGTTCAACATCTGAATGGCCCCCTTGGGCTCCTGTCCAATAGTTATAGGCAACTGAATAGTCCCTTCAACTTTGGATTCTACTCCATTAAATCCATATATGGGCATGTTATTAGGGGTCAATTAAAAATCATTGTACCACATCTTCACAAATGTATCGTGAAACAGAATGTCAACGGAAGCTCCATTGTCCATCAAGACTCGCTTCACTTCCGAGTTCCCAGTCACAGGGGTTATGACCAACGGGTCGTCATGGGGAAACTTCACCCCTTCGAGGTCTGAGTCATCGAAACCAGTCCTGGCACGCTTCGGGGCTTCTCCCACGATGTGCATCACTTCTCTAGCATACGCCTTTCGAGAGTTTCGGGTTGTACCGGCCGCTGTCGGGCCTCCCCAAATCATGTTAATAACTAGCCCTCGGGGCTGTGGGTTACGATCCCGACCTCGATCATCATCCCTTCTATCATTATCTCTTCTATCACATTCCCTTCTTTGAGTTCCACGATCATCACCCTTAGTGAATTTGTTCAGCTTTCCTTTTCGGATCAAGAATTCAATCTCATCCTTCAACTGCCTACAATCATCTGTATCATGCCCCACATCGCGGTGGAATCTACAGTACTGATCCTTGTTTCTCTTTGCGGGATCACCCCTAAGTGGCTTCGACCATCGAAAATCTTTGTCTTTCTCAATATCTAACAAGATCTGACTCCTAGGAGCATTCAGTCTTGCATAGTCGTTGAATCTTGTTCCCAAACTCTTCTTCGGTGGTGATTCAGAATCCTTGCTAGTCCGGGGATACTTGTCCCTAGCATCATACTCTTGTTCTTTATTCCGTTTCTTAAAGTCATTGGAGCCCTTGCCATTGCCTCCAGCAGCTTCTTTTTTCATGCTATCCTCTGCCTTGATATACTTGTCGGCCCTTCGTTGGAGCTCGGCCATGTTCTCAGGAGGATGCTTTGCCAAAGACCTCTTGAAGAAAGGATCAGTGGTTCCGTGTTTCAAGGCTACCATGGCTACTTTATTCTTCAGATCTGTAATATTCAATGTCTCCTTGGTGATTCGCTTGAGATAATCCCTTAGATTCTCGTTCTTCCCCTGCACCACATACATGAGGGATGCATAACTTTTTTCATGAACTCTTCCACTAATGAATTGGCTAACAATGACATTCTTCAACTCCTTGAAAGAGCCAATCGAATTTACAGGTAGCCTGCTATACCACCTTTGAGCCATACCCGACAGGGTTTGAGGGAACGCCCTACACTTTAAGGCATCACTAGCAGGTTGCAGTAGTAGTGCAGCTGTGAACGTCCTAACATGAGTTTCAGGATCGCCTGTTCCATCATAGGCCTTGATCGTCGGCATCTTGAATTTCTTTGAGATGCGGGCATTCATCACCTCCTCAATGAACGGAGGTGTTGGATCATCAAGATCTAGCTGCATCAGATCCTTGGGGTTGTTTCTGGGGGTTTCCGCCCTCGTTGCTCCTTCAGTTGAGGTATCGGCCCTTCTTCGTCTCCTAGACGACCTCTCCAGATCTATGACGGGAACCCTTCCTGAGATTGGAGGAGGTCGATGCAGACTTTGATTCTGCCTTGCTTGCTCTCTGGCGGCGTCATCTTTCAGCCTCTGGATCTCAGCCTTATGAGCCTTGATCCTTTCCTCAATCGTTTGTGGAGGTCCATCATGGATTCTTCGGGCCCTCCTTCGGGGCTCTCTACTAGCACGTCGCCTCCTTGAGGCTTCGTCACGGTCATCATCGTCATCCTTAGATGTCGAATAAGTAGTATAGGGGCCGGAGTAGTCCAGATACTCGCGATCTCGGATCTGCAAAGCATGATGAATCGGTCCAGGTTCTCGAACAGGGGGGTAGTTGGGCAACCCATACATTGGGTTGGTATTTATGAGGAGATCCGTAGTATGGATATGTACCCCAGATGAAGGGTGGTTAGGATCAACCAGGGGAGAGATCACCATCTGAAGAGAGTTGGTTCCCTGTTCTGGATGGACAACCATAGGCAGCGTACTCCCAGCAGGGGGATTCGTCCCTGGAGGCTGAGAAACTTAAGTTTGGGGGATCGTCCCTTGTTCAAACGTGGTTGTCCCAGAGGTAAGAGGCGGAGCGGAGCTGATTGATAAAGCTTCGGTAGAGCCTGGTGCAGTTCTTCGTGTGCCAATCATGGTTGATGTTGTCTTCCCACAGACGGCGCCAAATGTTGTGGAATAAAAACTAGGTTATGAATATTGCGGCTAGGGTTTATGTGTATTTAATGCTAAGGGAGTTTGAGCTTCGAGCTTTAATGGCTGTTTCCGTGTTACGAGACTGATCGGTCCTCACAGAGTGCCAACGTATCTCGTTATTGAGAATCAAGCCAAGACGTAGTTCTAGGTGATGGTGCCCTCGAGGCTATGGCGGCGAGAGCTCACCTAGGACGCAGTGGCTTGTATGTCCTTATTCGAGGATTAAGCCAAAACGTGGTGGGTAACGTATGGAGCTGTGTCCAAAACGTAGTTCTGAGATTGAGGGGTCAGGCCCTTTTATAGGCTGAGAAGCCCTAGAATCGTAGTAGAATTAGGTGACTTGGTGGGCAAGCCACCGCTTTGAAGAAGGTTTTAGACCCCTTCCTTGTAGGAATCAATTTCCATGTTAAAGTATGTGCCTTGGAGGCTAAGTCTGACGAAGATCAGCATCCTTATCTAACTCTTATTGCTGAGCTGTTTTATTACCCTTAATATTAATTACGAAATTAATATTGTTAATAGGGTTTGGGCCCATCTGGTGGGCCCCACGTTTGAACCATACTGGGTCTAATTAATGTGACATTAAATGTGTCTTTAGGGTTTATTTTTAGCCCATATCAAATCGTTAGATCTAATAATAAGATATATTATATGATTAAATTAATTTACTAAAAATTCAAAGTTCGAACCCGTCAACGACATTTTTAATTTAGAATTTTACAAAATAAAATTTAAACCATGCATTTCATTATATAAATTTATATTAAATTAAAATTAAAAAATTATTAAAGTAAGGATTATATAAAAACATAATTATAATTATAAATAAATTTTATAACCTATCAAAAAAACCCGTGCTTCGCACGGGTTATAAGCTATTACTATATTATAAAATGCGAAACATTAAAAGTTTTGGTACCTATTTTTTGGTATATGTTTTTTAGGATTTCGTGAATTTACTTATTTAACATTTATTATAAAGAAAAAAATATACGAAATCTATACTATTAAAATACCTAAAATAAATAATAACATAATATAATTAATGGTAATTAGTCGATTTCCTTTTTCACTTTACTTTTAATTGAAGATATTACCTTCTATGAACACCTAAAAATATCAATCATATCATATCTTCCAATCATATCATATCTAGCAATAATTAATATATACCCAAAAATATCACATCATATCTTCTAATTACTAATAAAATATAATAAAAATTCGTATACTACGAATAATGACCATTAGATTTTTAGTACAAAATTAGAATGGTTAGATGTAATGATTAAATATATTATATAATTAAATTAATTTACTAAAATTTCAAGATTCGAATTCTATCAACGACACATATATTTTAAAATTTTATAATATAAGTCTTAAACCATGCATATCATTAACTAAATTTATATTAAATTATTAAAATTAAAATTAAAATAAAATATTGTAAATAATAATTATATAAAAATATAATTGTAACATAAAATAAAATTTATTATATACCAAAAAAATCCGTGTATCGCACGGGTTATAAGCTAGAATATATAATAGGCCAACACAATATAAAAATAGTGAGATTTTTTAATGTATTGTAATTACCAATTTATCCCTCTATTTCAAATTTTTTAAAAAATTATGGTTGTTGGGGCTTGAACTTGGGTATTCAAGTTATTTAGCAAATCCTTCTACCACTACACCACTCAATCACATATGTTTTAAAACATACACATTATAGATATATGTGGGTGTTGTGCGACTTTTTATGTAGTATGATTATTAATTTATCCCTCTATTCTCAATTTTTTTGAAAAAGTTGTGGTTGGTGGGAATTGAACTTGGGCCCCCGAGTTAATTAACAAATCTTTTTACCACTACACCACTCAATCACGTGTGTTTTAAATCATACACATAAAAGATGTATGTGTGTTGTTTTATTGAAATTTTTTTCTAATATTATAATATTGCGACATATTAATAATTTGTTGTCATGTTGCGTTTACATTTATTGATTTGAACTATAACATATTAAATTAAAATATAAATTATTGATACATAATATATGGTTTGATAATATTATAAAATTGTAATAACAATAATAATCAACATAATAATAAAAAAAATTACTATATAATTATTCTCTTAAACAACCTAAGCACTCATCTATACGTGTTTTCAATAATACACATAATATCTCTATCTATATCGCTTAAGCGGGGCAAGATTTGGTCTTATATAAAGAAACAATATGAAATGCATAATGTATTTTTTATGAAAAATATTACATATATGATTAAGTCAATAACTAAAGTACTTTATTACTGATTTGAAAGCACCATATTACTCCTAAGTTCCTATTGTATAGAAGTACTATTTTTAGTGATAATCGAACGTGGATCACCGAATTAAATTCTGCATCTTCATACTATTAGATCACATATAGTTTAAATTATACACACAATATGTATTATCGATAAAATAATTACGTAAAATACACAATTGGGTTATAAACCGATATTATAATTAATATGATGGATATTATCTAACAATATATTAGAGTAAAAAATATTGAGGTGTTAACGTAAAATGAAATTATTATATTACTAAATAAGATACAATAATTTATTAGTCAAACTATTTGGGTCATAAAAATATTTGGTTTCAAAAAGACGAATTCTACAAATAACACATTACCTTTTATATACAAATTAGTTAATGTTCAATTTAAAATATGACATTTTACTGGAAAAAAGGACCATATATTATATATTATTTACGGAGGTACAGACGGAAATCGGAAGAGAAATAAAGGTAAAGAATTCTTAAAATGAAGAAATTAGAAGAAAACAAATAAAAGAATTAAAAATGTAGTTTTAAGAAGTAAAAGCGCAAGACCTGAGAAGTTTTAGAAATTTACGCAGGTTTTTGATTGGAATCAAGACTGAAACCTACATTCTCAGAATGCAGCATCTTGAAGACTATTAAGTTTCTACCTTGAATATTATTGGAGATTCAGCTAAATGGATGCATCATTTATGAAAAAAATTTAGGAATGTAGGTGCTATGAAAAATCGTCTTAATTAATAATTAAACAACACCCATAAAACACTCAAATTATATTCTATGACCCACAACAAAATTAAAATCTGACATGATTGCTATCAATATTACTCATATTAGTTTTCAAAGTACAATTTTGAACATATTTAAGTATATACACAATAACCACATAGTCCAGTAACAAGATGAAATCTTTGAAAATCAATCACATGTTTCAAACAATACTGATCACGAATAATTTAATTAAAAAATACAATTTAAGCTAGTGACCCGTGTCTCGCACGGGTTTTTATGCTAGTTAAAAGTAACAGATCAATAATAGTCTATCGTAAAAATTAAAAGATACACTACAAGAAATTTGGCCAATTATGACGGCAAACTTGTGACGGATTGCATTTTCCCGCCTAACTTACGACGGAATACCAAATTTGTCATAAATTTTGCGCCAAATTTACGACGAAAATAAATTCCGTCACAAGTTAATTATTTTATTAATAAAATTTTGCTGACTAAGTCAACTCGGGAAAGTGGGGACATGGTAAAGATGACTTTACGACGGAAATTCCGTCGTAAATGACATTGTGACGGAAAATCCGTCGCAAGTTCGATTTCTGGAAATAAAAGTAAATTAATTTTTTTGATGCAAAAAATGACGTGTGGTTTTGCAATTAAAAATTCATCCAAACATTAACTTACGACGGAAATACGTCGTAAGTTTGGTTACTTTTAGTAATGAACAAACGACGAAAATTCTGTCGTAAATTAATTTATTGTAACTAAATTTAATTGTAAAATGAATTACTTTTTCTAATGTAAACTTACGACGGAAAAATGTGTCGTAATTCTGGGTTACTTATGACGGATTAAGAAGATCGTCGTAATTCTGGGTTAATTATGACGAAATTTCCGTCATAAGTTCCCTAGAATTACGACGATTTTCTTAATCCGTCGTAAAGTTCTTCAACATTTTTTCTTATTATGTATACATCAACCACATAGATTAATTTTTTATTTTTCGAAACTTTGGGAATATCATTTAATTAGATATGTCTTGACATCCGTACGGTTGGATCATCGAGAAATATTTTTTTTAAAATGGAAACAATAATATGGAACGAAGCACTAGTTACTAGTACTAGTCGGACTAGTAGTGATTTACTAATAACTCCAACCAAATTAATTTTTTATTTTTTTGAAACTTTGGGAATATCATTTAATTAGATATGTTTTGACATCCGTATGGTTGGATCGTCGATAAATATTTTTTTAAAAAATAGAAAAAATAATATGGGACGAAGTACTAGGTAGTAGTACTAGTCATATCAATAGTTGACTACTAATTTCACTATCCAAATTAATTTTTATTTTTTTAAAATTTTGGAAATATCACTTATTTAGATATATATATTGACATCTGTACTGTTGGATCGTTGATAAATATATTTAAAAAAATAGAAACGACAATCTGGGATAAAGTACTGGTTAGTAGTACTAGTCAAATCAATAGTTGACTAGTAATTTCACTATCCAAATTAATTTTTAATTTCGTAAAATTTTGGGAATATCACTTATTTAGATATATATTGACATCCGTATGGTTTGATCGCCAATATGTATTTTTAAGAAAATTGAAACAACAGACTGGGACAAAGTACTAGTTAGTAGTAATAGTCAAATCAATAGTTGACCACTAATTTCAGTATCCAAAGTGAATTTTATTTTTAAATTTTGGAAATATCACTAAATTAGATATGTATTGACATCTTTAGATCGTCGATAAATATTATTCAAAAAATAGAAACAACAATTTGGGACAAAGTACTAGTTAGTAGAACTAGTCAAATCAAAAGTTGACTACTAATTTCACATCCAAATTAATTTTTTATTTTTTCAAATTTTGCAAATATTACTAAATTATATATATATATATATATATATATATATATATATATATATATATATATATATATATATATATATATATTATCTATTATTCTAAAATAGATTAGATGTACTTTTTAATGATATAATTTTCTTAAATTTTCTAATATACTACGTGTGTATTTTAGTAATGTTCAACTTGGATTTAAATGATATTTTTAAACTTATATTAAAAATTTATAGTAGTGGTCTACTATATTTTAATAAATTTCTATTATATTTTTTTTAAATATTTTTTTTGAATGTTACAATTAATTATATTTTTATTTTAAATACGTGCTTATTATAAAATATTAGAATGCCACTATTAAATAATTATTATTTGTTTCAATTTTTATTGTTATTTATTTGCATTATATCGAATACATATTAAAAATTTATTTGAATATTTATTGAATACTTTAAGCATTTTATTTTTAATTTACAAGATATAAATATTTGATAAATAATGCACATATTTGTATATATTTTTGCTGATTTGTAATTCAGGGACACTTGGCGTGCTGCAATTTGCTGAGAGGAGATGGTTTGGATTGATGGCATGTAAAACATAACCGATCTGAGCCGTTCATGCAACTAGGATTAAATCCTAACCGTTAAATATCTCTAACCCCTTTTCTACCGACTCCTTATCCTAACCACTCGGCCGCCCCCCACCCCATATCCCCCTTATCTCTTTCATCTAGCAGCTCTCTCTCTCTAGTCTCTCTCTCTCTCATTACACACATATACATATACATATAATCTTCTAAAATTATATGAAGACGGCTGTAGAGTAGAGGAGATGGGGTTAAGGGAGTTCGGTGGTGAAGGCAGGTGGAGTAGATGGTAAACGGAGGTGGGTTGAGGGGATGGTGGCGTTGGTGGCTGCGCGAATTGAAGGGGAGAAGCAAAAGGGATGGGGAGGACGGCGCAGCGGTGCTTGAGGCAAAAGGGATGGGTGGAAGAGGATTGGTTGTAGGCTGTGATGTAGAGGAACAACTGTAGAAGAACAGAGGTGGAAGGATGTTATTCGAATTGAAGGTGATGGTGCGAGGTAGAGAAAGAAGACGGAGGTGAGAGTGACGGGTTTGAGACCTTGAATAGCAGTGGTTGTGCGAGGTGAAGGAATAGATGGTAGAGGGGCGGTGAAAGCGGAGATGGCTGCTAACCGGTGGAACGAGGTGGGTGCACAGGAGAAGAACAGAGGACGGAGGCGAGGAATGGTGACGCGAATTAGAGAAGGGGCGTGGTGGTGCACGGAGGCGAGGAATGGTGACGCGAATTGGAGAAGGGGCGTAGTGGTGTAGTCTGTGAAGAGGATGGAGGCGGGTAGGTGTTGCGATTGGTGGTGTAGAGATGGGAGGGGATACAGAGGTGAAATGGTGGGAAATGGGAATTGCAGGTGGCCTACTGTATGCACAGCAGTGGTTTCGCGAACGGGGTGAACGGGTGTGAGCGAAGGCGGAAAAGGGAATGGGAAGGATGGTGTTGGCTGGTGGAATGGTACTTATTTTTACAAAGCTGATATGGAGTGTATAAATGTACAAGATACGTGTCTTAGCATCAATCCATACGTACTGACTTACCACGAAAATGATCCTTATACCGGAGTAACATTTGATACGGGAGCAATTCTTAGCTATCTAGCCGATGAGGCATATGATGCGGTCGCAGACAAGGTGGTAGCATTAATGAGTTTAAGAGGCTACGATGAGCCGTTCTATAAGGATACCCAATTGTGCTACGATGGACAAATGGAAGAGCTCTCGGATTTTCCACCATTTTTTTTTGTGTTTAATCAGTTCCAGGATTTAAACATTCGATTAGACAAGGAAAGCTTATTTTATGACAAGTCGCGGGGAATGTTTTGCATCACAATAATCAAGAGCTCCTTCAAGAGTGATTATTATAAGAAGCTCACTATTATAGGCTTGATGGCTCAGCAGTACCACGAAATCGGATTCGATTTGGAGAATTCTTTGTTGAGCATCTCGTATAGTCCTTCATGTATTGTACCAGTTGCATCGATGCAATCTAGTGTACATCGATGCAGGTTTTGGTACCGGTTTCTGGAATTTCCAGATTCCGGTGCTTTTTTTTTAAAAATGTGTGGACTTAACTTACGACGGAATTTGAGTCGTCATTTCTTGCATTTTTGTTGGTAAATAAATCTATTAATTTTCATTTAAATGAAATAAAAATAAAGTTTATTTATGACGGTTATTTTCGTCGGAAGTTCCTATATTATTTTATTGTAGAAAGTGGGTCCCATTTTGGAACTTATGACGAAAATTTAAACTTGTGACGAAATTTGAACTTGTGACGAAAATCCGAACTTAAGACTCGAGCAAAAACGACGATTTTTTTCCGTCGTAATTGGTATCAATTGCGACGATTTCTGTGTTAAATTTCCGTCATAAATGGTCATTTTTCTTGTAGTGATATGTGAGAGCATATTGAACGGGATTGGCTAATATGATTCGTTAAATCAATATAAAACAATGATTAGTTACATTTACTAAATCTCTTAGGTGTACAATTTTATTATAAATTTTAAAAGATTCCAAACCAATGTAAGAAAGTTGATTATAATTTAGTCTAAATTTTTTGAATAATTAAAACTTCATTATTTATACAAATTATGTAAAATATTTATTACATAATATTTTTTAACTAAAATTTATTCATTTGAAAATGCTATGAGCGTAATAGGGAAAGAATCTCCAAAAATCACATGCTTCTTATAAGCATGGCCGCCCTGAGAAATTAGAATTTCTCGTAAAATTATTCATAAATTTTTCATATATTTGTATTTTAATTTATTTTTGTATCTCTCATATATGGTAAATTTGCTTTTTATTCTTCCATAAAAAACAAAATATGTATCCATAAATTTTCATTATTTGTACTATAAGCAACTTGGCCGGCTCTGCTGGCTTACAGGGTGTTTTGAGCTAGGGCTCTCCATACTTAGCACTCAACTATAAGTTCAACTTTGTTGCTAATCGCTAATGCTTCTTGCTTTTTTTGGTATTAGAAGATTAAGAAACTCATATAGAATCCCACTAAAAGGATTATCCAGGGATTTGGCTTGACAATCTATTAATTCAATAAAATTAAGCGCAACAATCTCATGAAATCTAGCAAGTGGCTATTCGCCTTTAGCACACAAATCCTTGTCAAAATCATTTCTGAATATTTGTTGCATTTCAGTCCACAAAAATCATATTATATTATAAATGAATCTTTTATCTAATGTATTATACATAATCGACATCTTCTAAAAGACATTAAAATTTTTGAGTGGGACGATGACAATCAAGTGGCTTAAGGTAATCTTTATAATGTGCATGCATTTTCTATCACTATATAAAGAACAAAGCACTCCCTTAAGCTACTCCATCAACATTCCAACTCTCTTTCACTTGATCATACAATTATAAACAACTACTTGGTCTATTATTTTTACATGGATAAATTTGAAGATCAAGCAGCTTTGAGCTTTGAGTTAAGAATCATACGAGCGAGAAATGTCGAATTTAATTCCACCGGGAGCTTGTTTGTAAGATGCTACATGTCTGCAGCAAACAACAAAAGGGTTCAATTCGAGAGCAAAGAAGTATCATCGTCAAATATTGTGTGGAATCAGTCTATTTCATTAGATTGTTCCGGAACCAAAGAGTCTATGAGCAAAATGCTATTGGAAGGAACCGTAATCTTTGAACTCAGATGGAGGAGCGGAGTTTCATTTTTGGGAAGAAGAGGAAAGTCACAGCTCGTAGGAAAAGCAGAGGTACCATGGAAAACTGTTTACGAATCATCAACACTGGATACTGAGAAATGGATTGTAATGAATTCGAAAAAGAGTTTGGTAGATGGTGTGAAGCCTCCTGCTGTGCAAATCGGGATGAAAGTTTCTGGAGCTCTACCAGCAATGCCAAAGGCCACGAAACAAAATAAAAGTTGTGGCGATAAATGTGAATGCAAACTTTGTGTGAACTGCAAATTATTTGCACTAGATGCTGCTTTGGAGTTTTTTTAGAAATGGAGAAATTTTGTAGTTAGGAATTAGGATTCGCAAATATATGCAATGCATGCATTGAATTGATACAAAGAAATTATGATTATTACCTCTCACTATCTTTAATTTACTTTTCTACTTGTCTCTCTGTATCAAATCAAATCGTACCAATAACGATAGTGTGTTATAAGAAATACCTGAAAGAACACCTCTCCTTCCGATAAGAAAACGTGCAGAACATCTACCAAATTTCTCTAAAACCAGTTGCATGACTGCCAGATCTGTAAAACACAATTGATAAATCGTCAAAACAGCTCGTTAACTTACTTTAATTTACTTTATCTTTAATTTACTTATCTACTTGTCTCTCTGTATCCTGTTATTATTGTTCTTCTTAAAAATCAAATCGTATCAATAAGGATAGTGTGTTATAAGAATTACCTGAAAGAACACCTCTCCTTCCGATAAGAAAATGTGCAGAACATCTACCAAATTTCTCTAAAACCAGCTGCATGACTCCCAGATCTGTAAAACACAATTGCTAAATCGTCAAAACAGCTCGTAAACTCTTTGCATTCCTGGGCATTATCAAATAATGAATTAGTCCTATATTCCCCATTCAATAACATATGCACCCTTCAACACTCCACTCAAAAGTGACACAAATCTCATACTTAAATTTTTTTGGTATTGTCCCTGAATCTCAACTGCATGTGATCAAATGTCTCTATTTGCAAATTAACTTCCACTTTGTCTATCTTCAAACTAACTCCCGCCTCTATGATTTTTGGTCATAGCACTTGATTGTCCTAGTATTTTAGAAACATAGTATGTTCAGTTCGAAAGAAAGTTGATACCACTTTAGTTTCAACCATTTTGCGAACGTTTTCTCCAACATCACTTCATTGTCCTGGGCTATATTACTACCCTGCTTAATTGGCTTATATATCCAATATATATGAGGCTATTTACTTGATTGCTCAACAGTACTAGGTACACGACTCATATTAGATCCTACGACAGTTCGTGCATTTCCCCCCGGAGAATTCTGCAATTTATGTGGCAACTTGGGGTCTCTTTAAAGTCTTTTTATAGTTGTGATCTGGTGTATAAGGTTCGAGAAGCCCATTC